>CP136056.1:334637693-335887693 GCA_032464435.1 Aegilops umbellulata | reverse complement strand
GGTTTAATTCCCTAGATCCTGGTTGTGTGCGTAGTCCCCAGGATATGATTTATTACTTCTCTGCTAAATATTTCCCTGCTCATAAGAAACAAGCTGCTTTAAAGGAAATATACAACTTTGTGCAAATTAAAGAAGAGAGTCTCCCACAAGCTTGGGGGAGGCTTCTCAAGTTGCTTAATGCTTTGCCTGATCATCCTCTTAAGAAAAATGAAATACTTGATATCTTTTATAATGGACTAAGCAATGCTTCTAGAGATTACCTGGATAGTTGTGTTGGTTCTGTTTTCAGGGAAAGAACACCGGATGAAGCTAAAATTCTATTGAATAATATGTTGACAAATGAAAATAATTGGACACTTTCTGAGCCAGCTCCTGCTCCAATTAATGAGCCTATTTCTAAACCAACTCCGAAGAAGAGAGGTGTTCTATTTCTCAGTCCTGAAGATATGCAAGAGGCAAAGAAATCTATGAAAGAAAAAGGTATTAAAGCTGAAGATGTTAAGAATTTACCTCCTATTGAAGAAATACATGGTCTTAATTTACCGCCTGTTGAAGAAACATATGGTCTTGATCCATTACCTATTGAAGAACCTCCTGATCCTGATAACCCGACACAGGTAGTAAAGGTAAATTCTCTCTATAGATTTGATGAAGGTGATATTCCTCACTATAAGTCTGCTAGACAATGCTTAGAGGAGTTTGATAACTTTATTATCAAACAAGAAAATTTTAATGCTTATTTTGGTAGACAATTAAAATACGATTCCGATATGATTAAACACTTGGGTGATTATATGGCTAATATTAGAGGTGAACTTAAACTTGTTAGCAAACATGCTTCTATGGTTACCACTCAAGTAGAACAAGTACTTAAGGCTCAAAAAGAATTGCTCGATGAAATGAATAGTAAGAAAAATGATTATGCTGTTAGAGTGGCTACTAGAACTGGTAGAATGACTCAGGAACCTTTGTATCCTGAAGGCCACCCTAAGAGAATTGAGCAAGATTCTCAGAGAAATAGTATTGATGTACCTAGTTCTTCTAAAAGGAAGAAAAAGAAAAATGATAGGACTTTGCAAACTTCTAGTGAACCTATTGCTGAACCACCTGATAGTCCAAATGATATCTCTATGTCTGATGCTGAAACACAATCTGGTAATGAACATGAACCTAGTGAAAATGTTAATAATGATGTTCATGATGATGCTCAACCTAGTAATGATAATGATGTAGAAATTGAACCTGCTGTTGATCTTGATAACCCACAATCAAAGAATCAACGTTATGACAAGAGAGACTTTGTTGCTAGGAAACACGGTAAAGAAAGAGAACCATGGGTTCAGAAACCCATGCCTTTTCCTCCCAAACCATCCAAGAAAAAGGAGGATGAGGATTTTGAGCGCTTTGCTGAAATGATTAGACCTATATTTTTGCGTATGTGATTGACTGATATGCTCAAACTGAATCCTTATGCTAAATATATGAAAGATATTGTTACTAATAAAAGGAAGATACCGGAAGCTGTAATTTCCACCATGCTTGCTAATTATACTTTTAAGGGTGGAATACCAAAGAAACTTGGAGATGCAGGAGTACCTACTATAGCATGCTCCATTAAAAGAAACTATGTTAAAACTGCTTTATGTGATCTTGGAGCCGGTGTTAGTGTTATGCCTCTCTCTTTATATCGTAGACTTGATTTGAATAAGTTGACACCTACTGAAATATCTTTGCAAATGGCTGATAAATCAACTGCTATATCTGTCGGTATTTGTGAGGATGTGCCTGTTGTGGTTGCAAACGTTACTATTTTAACGGACTTTGTTATTCTTGATATTCCTGAGGACGATAGTATGTCTATTATTCTCGGAAGACCTTTTCTGAATACTGCAAGGGCTGTTATAGATTGCAACAAAGGCAATGTCACTTTTCATGTTAATGGTAATGAGCATACGGTACACTTTCCAAGGAAACAACCTCAAGTTCATAGTATCAACTCTATTGGAAAAATTCCATTGATTATATTTGGAGGTTTTGAATTTCCTCTTCCTACTGTCAAGAAGAAATATGATATCCTTATTATTGGGGATGTGCATATCCCCGTTGAGGTAACATAGTGTTATTCGAAATTTATCCGGTTCCATGTTAATCGGAATGAGTTTGTTAATAAGACTTGATCAACCTTGTTAGTGGATTCCTTTTGATGAGTATGCGATGGATGAAACTACAAGGCACAACCTTCTGTACCCTCTTTATACTTTCTGTTATTTAGTTGAAATGAAGTAAAATAGTATTTTTCTGTCTGTTTCCTGATTTATCCGTGCAATATAAAAATATCCCGAAAATAAAAGTCCTCCAAATGCCATGCCAATTTAATATGATTTTTTCGGGAATATTTGAGGATTCATGGTATTGAAATCACCGCGGGGGGAGCTGCCACCTGGACACGAGGGTGGAGGGCGCGCCCTACCCCCCAGGGCGCGCCCCCTGCCTCGTGGGCCCACGGTGGCCCTCCTCCACTTATTCCTGCACCCACCCTCTTCTTCTTCCTCCCACAAACACGAATATCTGGTTCAGGCACGAGTTCTAGCTCACCTTGCTGTGATTTTCGATCTCCTTGCTCAAAGCACCTCTCGCAAAACTGCTTGGGGAGATTGTTCCTTGGTATGTGACTCCTCCATTGGTCCAATTAGTTTTTGTTCTAGTGCTTTATTCTTTGCAAATTTGTGCTGCATAGGTGACCATCTTCTTGAGCTTGCATGTCAAATTTATATGGTTCCAAGTAGTTCTAATGCTTGATATAGGCTCTAGGCACTTGTAGGAGTTGCTGCTATCAATTTTGTTGAGCTTTGTTCACTTTTGTTTGAAGTTACTAAAAATTTTAGAAATTTTTCAGAGAAAAGCAATGTGCTTAGGAAGATGTTCCAAGGCGGTTCTTCAAGGAAGCAAGGCCCCAGGCTTGCAATGCGTGATACTGATGAGGAGCCCCCAAGGGACGCTCCAGTGCGGCCCTGTGAATGGCCTTCGGAAAATTTTATGGATCGAGCGGGAATCAAAGAATAATTTAACACATATTTGCGTAACACCGATCTTGTGGACTTTGAGGCAGACAAATGCCTACAGTATCATGATCTCACTAGTTCATTTGTGAGGAGGTTTGAGTTTTCATCTTCTCATAATTCTCCTTCAGTCATGTTTGATCTTTATGATAAATCTTATACCATGGACTTAGAGGATTTTACTTTTGCCTGCAAACTCCCACAATGGGGTAGTATTATTGATCCCCGTAAATCTGAATTTAGAAACTTTCTTGCTAGTATAACTGTAGGGGAATCTAGGGATATAACGCAAGCTACCATAGGGAGCATTCACTTTCCTGCTATACATTATTTTGCTCTCTTCATAGGTAGGTGTATAAATGCTAAGGATGAAGCATGTCACATGTGTGTCCCTTACCTTAGCATTCTCAGGAGTGCTGTGTTAGGAGACCAATCTTATCATATGGGAGCCATTGTAGCACGTAGGTTGCATCATAATAGATATAATGGAGATTTCTTTGGAGGAATTTATGCAACCTGCTTAGCTAATTTTCTTGAGGTGGACGTTTGTGAAGGTGATATGGAGTTGCCTCCTGCTTATTTACATTTTGATTCTATGGCCTCCCACCAGTTTGTCAAGAGGACTGAATCACCTCTCCAGTACCGACTAATCTTTAACAAACGGCATGTTGTCCGTATTACTCTCCCTGCTCTTGCCTTCTTTGATTCTCAAACAAAAGGAAGATATACCATTACCAGGGAGGAGGCAGATGAGTACGAAAGGGAAGCAGAGGCAGTCCGACGCCACGCTGCAGCTCAGGAGGCAATAGCCGCTGCATCGCAGTACTACCCCAGCTATTCTTCGTCGCAGTACTACCCCAGCTACACCTACGGGTATCCGCCAGGCTATCCCTGGCAATAAACCAACTTAGGCCAAAAGTCTAAGCTTGGGGGAGTACGTATTTCTCACCGACATTACATTTATGTTCACACACACTCATTGCTAGATGTCGGTGCTCATACTCTTTCGCTGTAATATCCATGCTAGTTTATTTTCTTTTTCCTGCTTTCTTCTTGTGTGTTTGATAAACCTTAAGAAAAACCAAAAAATTAGTAGTAGTTTACTTTTTTGCTGTAGTAGTAATAATTAAAAAGAAAACCCAAAAATATTTCCCGTTCTTCTTTCGCTTGTTGGGAGCTTTCCCGTGTAAATAGTTTTATTTCTTTTCTTTTCTTTGGGGGTCGATAGGAGAAGACCATGACTAAATTGTTGAAGTGGCTCTTACATGCATTATTGTTGATTTAACCAAGAGCCCATATTGCCTTGTCTTCTCCTGTTTATTGAATGCTCGCAGGTTCTAGCTTAGTCCAATGCACGTGCACGCTTATTATTATTCACCTCGTTCGGTCGTGCAAGTGAAAGGCAATTATGATGATATATGATGGACTGACCGAGATGAGAAAAGCTGGTATGAACTCGACCTCTTTTGTTTTTGTAAATATGATGAGTTCATCGTTCTTGATTCAACTTATCATGAATAAACATGTTTGCAATGACAATTAAAGATCATAGTTGCTTATGCCATGCTTGATTAGCTATGAGTTATAATGGTTTACCTTGCGTGCCAACATGCTATTAAGATGGTTATGATGTGGTATAGTGGGGTGGTATCCTCCTTTGAATGATTTAAGTGACTTGACTTGGCACATGTTCACGCATGTAGTTGAAACAAAATCAACATAGCCTTCACGACATTTATGTTCATGGTGGATTATATCCTACTCATGCTTGCATCCAGTGTTTATTAATTTTAATGCATGTTCATGGCTGTTGTCGCTCTCTAGTTGGTCGGTTCCCAGTCTTTTGCTAGCCTTCACTTGTACTAAGCGGGAATACTGCTTGTGCATCCAATCCCTTAAACCCCAAAGTTATTCCAGATGAGTCCACTATACCTTCCTATATGTGGTATCTACCTGCCGTTTCAAGTAAATTTGTATGTGCCAAACTCTAAACCTTCAAATAAACATTCTGTTTTGTATGCTCGAATAGCTCATGTATCAACTAGGGCTGCCCTTATCTTCCATGTTAGGCGGGTTATTCTCAAGAGGAGTGGACTCCGCTCCTCACTCACGATAAAATGGCTGGTCACCGGGATGCCCAGTCCCATGCTTTATGCAAACTAAATCAAAATAATTGCAAACAAAACTCCCCTGGGACCTGATGCTTATTGGTGGAGGGGGAGTATAAACTTTACCATTCTGTTTGGGAACCGCCTATAGTGTGTGTGGCATGGAAGATATCGCCATCTCTTAGTTGTTATGTTGACAATGAAAGTATACCGCTCAAAATATTATTTATCTCTATTTCAAAACCGAGCTCTGGCACCTCTACAAATCCCTGCTTCCCTCTGCGAAGGGCCTATCTATTTACTTTTATGTTGAGTCATCACCCTCTTATTTAAAAGCACTAGCTGGAGAGCACAACTGTCATTTGCATTCATTACTATTAATTTATATTGGGTATGACTATGACTGGATCTCTTTTACCATGAATTACAATGTCTAGTCAGTCCTTGATCTTTAAAGGTGGTCTCATTTATGTTTTGCGGTCTCAGAAAGGGCTAGCGAGATACCATCCTGTTATATCATATTATGATTGTTTTGAGAAAGTGTTGTCATCCGAGATTTATTATTATGGCTCGCAAGTTGATTATGCTATTGATATGAGTAATCATGAGACCTAAGAATTATTGCAAACGTGGTTAGTTATGATATTTACTGAAAACTTGAATGCTGGCTTGATATATTTACAACAACAAGAGCAAACAGAGTTTGTAAAAGTTTTTCTTATCTCTTTTAGTTTGTCAACTGAATTGCTTGAGGACAAGCAATGGTTTAAGCTTGGGGGAGTTGATACGTCTCCAACGTATCTACTTTTCCAAACACTTTTGCCCTTGTTTTGGACTCTAACTTGTATGATTGGAATGGAACTAACCCGGACTGACGCTGTTTTCAATAGAATTGCCATGATGTTGTTTTATGTGCAGAAAACAAAAGTTATCGGAATGACCTGAAACTCCACGGAACGTCAAGTTAAAAATAATAAAAAATCCTCGCCAAAGATGAAGACCAGGGGGCCCACACCCTGTCCACGAGGGGGGGGCGCCCCCTACCTCGTGGGCCCCCTGGAGCTCCTCCGACGCCAACTCCAACTCTATATATTTGCTTTCGGGGAGAAAAAAATAGGAGAGAAGAAATCATCACGTTTTACGATACGGAGCCGCCGCCAAGCCCTAAAACTCTCGGGAGGGCTGATCTGGAGTCCTTTCGGGGCTCCGGAGAGGGGGATTTGTTGCCGTCATCATCATCAACCATCCTCCATCACCAATTTCATGATGCTCACCGTCGTGCGTGAGTAATTCCATCATAGGCTTGCTGGACGGTGATGCGTTGGATGATATCTGTCATGTAATCGAGTTAGTTTTGTTAGGGTTTGATCCCTAGTATCCACTATGTTCTGAGATTGATGTTGCTATGACTTTGCTATGCTTAATGCTTGTCACTAGGGCCCGAGTGCCATGATTTCAGATCTGAACCTATTATGTTTTCATGAATATATGTGAGTTCTTGATCCTATCTTAAAAGTCTATAGTCACCTACTATGTGTTATGATCCGGCAACCCGAAGTGACAATAATCGGGACCACTCCCGGTGATGACCATAGTTTGAGGAGTTCATGTATTCACTATGTGCTAATGCTTTGTTCCGGTTCTCTAGTAAAAGGAGGCCTTAATATCCCTTAGTTTCCATTAGGACCCCGCTGCCACGGGAGGGTAGGACAAAAGATGTCATGCAATTTCTTTTCATAAGCACGTATGACTATATTCGGAATACATGCCTACATTACATTGATGAATTGGAGCTAGTTCTATGTCACCCTATGTTATGACTGTTACATGATGAACCGCATCCGGCATAATTATCCATCACCGGTCCAATGCCTACGAGCTTCCCATCTACTGGTTTACGCTTATTTACTTTTCCGTTGCTACTGTTACAATCACTATAAAACACCAAAAATATTACTTTTGCTTTCATTACTCTTTTGTTACCGTTACCACCACTATCATATTACTTTGCTACTAAACACTTTGCTGCAGATATTAAGTTTCCAGGTGTGGTTGAATTGACAACTCAGCTGCTAATGCTTGAGAATATTCTTTGGCTCCCCTTGTGTCGAATCAGTAAATTTGGGTTGAATACTCTACCCTCGAAAGCTGTTGCAATCCCCTATACTTGTGGGTTATCAACGCGTGTCAGAGTACCTAAAGGGTCTTTAAAGATCACCTCGCCCGTTCTCAGGACACATGCACAACTTTCCCTTGTGCCCGACATGTAAAATAGCCTTGTTGCTTACCGCACTATTTGTACCAATACGTTTTGACGTATCAACCAGACTATAATGGAAACAGTTTCTAGACCAATCTATGCGGTACTGGCCTACCACTTAAGCTGTATTCCCCTATTTTTGTCCGATTTTCATGTACACATCGGTACGACTTAATTCGCCAGGGGCTCTATTGAGCCACGTACATTTCTTAAATATTAAATAAAGTCCGAACACTTTCATAGTACAATTCGGCGTCCCGAATATAGCATTATATGCATCGGCTCTGAATCATGTCTTTGGTCAATAGTTGGGTTGCCCAGCTCCTGTGGTTACTACCTTACATTCCGCTCGTTCGGCTAAGGTAGTAAAGGGAGAACTACTGCGATTGTTTTTCCGGTTCATCCAGACAAACACCTCAGTAGAAAAAGCCGAAAACTGACTGTCATGATGCGGCGAGAGCTGGTCGGCTATTCGGTGACTAAGTATAAATCTCTTGCGATTTTTTTCGCATTACGCGACAGGCCGGCCTTCACCCGGCCGGGCATCCACAACACCCAACACTACAAAAAAAGACACATCCGTGACATTTTGGGCCGAACGATTTTTTTTCCTGTCATACTTATGATACTTCTATGACGATAATTGTGACAAAACCCGGTATCATCACAGATGTGGCGGGATCCTACTTATATGACAAAAAACCATGATAGAAAATGGGCCTTTTGTCCTGGGCAGGCCGGAGACGTAGCTGCATGACATTCTTTGGGCCGTCCATGACGGAAAAAACCGTGGTAGAAGCGAGGGCGAGGAAAATATCGGGGTGTTCCCGGTTACGGTGGGTGGTTGGGGCCGAGCGATGCACGTTTCTCTCGTACACGCACGCGCATGGGTGCGAGGCGTTGGGCTCTAACTGAACCCGAGTGAGGCGTTGGGCTCTAACTGAGCCCAAGCGATTGCACTGCAGGCTACGCGTTACTGAACCCGAGCTATCGATCGATGGCTGTTAACTGAACCCGATCGAGCGAATCCTTCGCTACTGCTGCTAACTGAAGCCGGTCGACGTTGCCTCTGGATGAACAGTGAGCGTTGATGGGGGGTATTAGATGAATAGTTCCGGTGGGGGTGGATGAACAGGACCCCGTGGTGTTGCCTCTGAATGAACAGGACCCCAATCGATCGAGCCGGTTGGGGCTGGATGAACAAGACCCCATGGAGGGCTAGATGAACTGGACCACCCCGTGGAGGGCTGGATGAACAGTAGACGGTGGAGGTCTGGATGAACAGTAGCCCGTGGAGGGGTGGTTGAACAGGAGCCCGTGGAGAGGGCTGGTTGAACAGTAGCCGGTGGAGTAGCACGCGGTGGAGGCTGGATGAACCGGAGCCCGTGGATGAACAGCCGCAGGTGGAGGCTGGAGGAGGTCGACGATGGATGAACAGTAGCCCGTGGAGGCTGGAGGGGGTCGACGGTGGAGATGAACAGTATCCCATGGAGTCTCATTTTGCGGTACGCCACACCCCTCCCGATGAACATGACCCTTGTTTCGACCGTAGCGCTCCAACACAAGTCCGTTTCCTCCGTTTTGCGGTACGCCACACCCCCCGATTAACAGGACCACCGTTTCGACCGTAGGAGGTCCGTTTCCTCCGTTTTGCGGTACGCCAGACCCCTCCCGATGAACAGAATCCCGTTTCGACCGTGTCCAGTCGAACACAAGGCCGTTTCCTCCATTCTTCGTTACGCCAGGCCTTGTTTCCATCGGCTGTTCCGTCCAAGCCCTCACGACGAACACGACGACGCATTCCGTTCTGACCCAGTCGGTTGGCTCCCCATGAACACGGCGACGACGCTGTTGTTTCTCCGTTCTGACCAAACCATGTACAAGCCCTGGCCGTACGTATGCACAAGTAGGCATTCGAGACCCTGCCCGTATGTACGTACGTGGCCGTATTTTCTTTCTTGCACACTGGCCGCTGTATGTACGTGTACATGCTACGTGCGCGCCTCTACATCGACCAGTATGTACGTACACGTTCGCGACCAAAATGACAATGCTACGTACGCTTTGACCAGGTGGGTCCCGACTATCAGGCACTTCCTTCCGTGCGAAGATGTAGCTGGTGGGTCCCAGCAGTCAGGGGGGCGAATCATTTTTTTTGCCCGGACGCACTTCCTTGCGTGTGAAGATGTAGCTGGTGGGTCCCAGCAGTCAGGGGGGAAACGTTTTTTTGCGAAATACGGTGGCCCGTTCGGTGGGTCCCTGCTGTCAGGTGGCTACGCCGCGCCGAGAGCACCAGGGCGGTGGACGACGGCAAGGCCTAGGAAGGGGACGACGCAGAGCCGGGGAAGACGCGACAGTGGAAGCCCGCGCGGAGAGGAGTATGAGGGTTCACTGGTTCGGCTGCAGTGTGAGGCTGCCGTCGCCGCAGAATAACAGGGGGTGTGGGTGAGTGGAGGGATGGCCTGGCCAGCGGTGGGAGCAGTAGGGGGCGGTGAGGCCTCCGCGGCATCACAGCCGACCACGGGAGGCAGGAGCACACGACACTACCGACGCTGGTTTGGGCGGCTGGAGTAAGAAGACCAGAGGTTGAAGAATGCTACCTCTTGAGCATGCGTTTCCCTTGAAGAGGAAAGGGTGATGCAGCAAAGTACCGTAAGTATTTCCCGTAGTTTTTGAGAACCAAGGTATCAATCTAGTAGGAGGCCACGCTCAAGTCCCTCGCACCTACACAAACAAATAAGAACCTTGCAACCAACGCGATAAAGGGGTTGTCAATCCCTTCACAGCCACTTGCAAAAGTGAGATCTGATAGAGATAATAAGATAATATTTTTGGTATTTTTATGATAAAGATTAAAAGTAAAGATTTCAGAGTAAACAAAGATAGAAATAGCTTGTTGACGGAAGATTAATATGATGGAAAATAGACTTTGGGGCCATAGGTTTCACTAGTGGCTTCTCTCAAGATAGCATAAGTATTACGGTGGGTAAACAAATTACTGTCGAACAATTGATAGAATTGAGCATAGTTATGAGAATATCTAGGTATGATCATGTATATAGGCATCACGTCCGTGACAAGTAGACCGACTCCTGCCTGCATCTACTACTATTACTCCATACATCGACCGCTATCCAACATGCATCTAGAGTATTAAGTTCATAAGAACGGAGTAACGCTTTAAGCAAGATGACATAATGTAGAGGGATAAACTCATGCAATATGATGTAATCCCCATCTTTTTATCCTCGATGGCAACAATACAATACGTGTCGTTTCCCCTACTGTCAATGGGATCGAGCACCGCAAGATTGAACCCAAAGCTAAGCACTTCTCCCATTGCAAGAAAGATCAATCTAGTAGGCCAAACCAAACTGATAATTCGAAGAGACTTGCAAAGATAACCAATCATACATAAAATAATTCAGAGAAGATTCAAATATTGTTCATAGATAATCTTGATCATAAACCCACAATTCATCGGATCTCGACAAACACACCGCAAAACAAGATTACATCGAATAGATCTCCAAGAAGATTGAGGAGAACTTTGTATTGAGATCCAAATAGAGAGAAGAAGCCATCTAGCTAATAACTATGGACCCGAAGGTCTAAGGTAAACTACTCACACATCATCGGAGAGGCTACGATGTTGATGTAGAAGCCCTCCGTGATCAATGCCCCCTCCGGCGGAGCGCCGGAAAAGGCCCCAAGATGGGATCTCACGGGTACAGAAGGTTGCGGCGGTGGAATTAGGTTTTCGTGGTGCTCCTCGATGGTTTGGGGGTACGTAGGTATATATAGGAAGAAGAAGTAGTTCGGTGGAGCCATGAGGGGCCCACGAGGGTGGAGGGCGCGCCCCCTGCCTCGTGGCCTCCTCGTTGGTTGCTTGACGTCCACTCCAAGTCCTCTGGATCATGTTTGTTCCAAAAATCACGCTCCCGAAGGTTTCATTCCATTTGGACTCCGTTTGATATTCTTTTTTGCGAAATACTGAAATAGACAAAAAACAGAAATTTGGGTTGGGCCTCTGGTTAATAGGTTAGTCCCAAAAATAATATATAAGTGTATAAACAATCCCATTAAACATCCAAAACAGAATATATAATAGCATGGAACAATAAAAAATTATAGATATGTTGGAGACGTATCAAGCATTCCCAAGCTTAATTCCTGCTCGTCCTCGAGTAGGTAAATGATAAAAACAGAATTTTCTATGTGGAATGCTTCTTAGCATAATTTTCAATGTAATTCTTTTGATTGTGGCATGAATATTTAGATCCAAAAGATTGAAGATAAAAGTTTAATGTTGACATAAAAACAATAATACTTCAAACATGCTAACCAAGCAATTATGTCTTATCAAAATAACATAGCCAAAGAAAGCTTATCCCTACAAAATCATATAGTTAGGCCATGTTTCAATTTCGTCACACAAGACGTTCTCATCATGCATAACCCCGATGACAAGCCGAGCAATTGGTTCAAACTTTTTAACGCGCTTCAGCCTTTTCACCCTTACGCAATACATGAGCGCAAGCGATGGATATAACACTATAGGTGGAATAAAGTATAATGATGGGGGTTATGAGAGAAGACAAAAAGGTAGAAGGTCTCACATTGACGCGGCTAATCAATAGGCTATGGAGATGCCTATCAATTGATGTCAATGAGAGGAGTAGGGATTGCCATCCAACGGATGCACAAGAGCTGTAAATGTATGAAAGCTCAACAAAAGAAACTAAGTGGGTGTGCATCCAACTTGCTTGCTCATGAAGACTTAGGGCATTTTGAGGAAGCCCATCATTGGAATATACAAGCCAAGTTCTATAATGAGAAATTCCCACTAGTATATGAAACTGATAACATAGGAGACTCTCTATCATGAAGATCACAGTGCTATTTTGAAGCACAAGTGTGGAAAAAGGATAGTAGCATTGTCCCTGCTATCTTTTTCTCTCATTTTTTTCTTTGGGCCTTCTCCTTTTTTTTTCTTTGGCCTCTTTTTTTAGTCCGGAATCTCATCCCGACTTATGGGGGAATCATAGTCTCCATCATCCCGACTAGCACACTCTAATATTACCACCTTTATATATCAAGACACTTATCAAGTATCAAACTTCTCATGATATTCAATGAACTCAGTATGGAAGTTTTTATTATGATCAACTTGGATGCCTATCACATACGGATTGATTTCACAATTAAAGCAAACTAGCAAAGTGGCCCGCTCGATGCGCGGGCTAGATTTTTTAAGTTAAATTTTAAGAATAATTGTGGTGATATATTTTAAGAACTATAATTTCTTAAATTTTGTTCATTGATGCTTTATTTTCTATTGATATATGAATATATTGGTGCTAGTTCATCCTTCATTTGCTAATTATTCATTCCATAATAATTGTATTTTTAAGATCGATTGTATTTTTTATTATACTTTTAAACTGTAGTTTTATTATCGACTCCATCATTCAAATTATTTTTGTATATTTTTGCAAACATTTTTATTATGTTTTTTATGTAAAGAGTAATTTGTTAACGGCTGTTGGAATATTTTTGTATTGTTTTTTTATTGCGAGAAATCGGCTTACATTTTGAGATCGATTCTTTGTTTATATAGACTTGCAGCATAGTAGCAAGCATAATCTTTAGTATCTTTATTGTGTTTTAAAAATAGATCATATGTAGACATATTTTAGTTGTCAGATACTCTCAAAACTTCTAAATTTAAGTCTTTTTATATATTTCGATACGAACTACATACATATGTATATAGACATATTTTATAGTGTAGATTAACTCATGTTGCTTTATATGTAGTCCTTAGTGAAATTGGTAGACTTATATTTAGAAATGGAGGGAGTAGATTTTTTTAGGGTGTACTAATATGAAATAGAGTGATTACCTTGCTATTGTTTGTTTGCTTCCGTACACGTACACCCAACAGTACCAAGGGCGCCTTACATTTTGACGTTAGATTATTTCCTTACAGTTTGTAGAGTACGTTGCTCTGAAAAACAAAGTTTCCATAGTACGTAAGTGGTCTCATGGGTCCCACCAGCATTACTCTTCACTTACCCATTCTGTAGTCTTCTAGACTTCTCCGACCGTTCTTTCTTCACACAAGTGAGAATGTTTTTGGCTTCAAATTGTCCATGACACGAGCATGGTGAGGGATGTCGCAAGAGTTTTCAAACATAAGAGTGCTCCACCGACAATCTTGCTCTCCTCCATCTTTACTGAGGCCAACCTTTAGATCGTCGCCGGTGCAAAAAAGATAGGGTCTTTAATTTTGCGAGAATAATCCGCATGCCGTGTAATTGGGTGACTTGTAATAAACTCTTTTCTCTCTTATTTAATGGATGAGGCAAAGCTTTTGCCTCCGTTTCAAAAAAAAAAGAATGTTTTTGGCCGATCCCCTTTATTATTTCCTTCTTTTCTTCTCAGTGAAAATTTGCTACTGCTGGATAGCTCCTATCTACATTCCTCCTATCCTGAAGCCACCCCCGCACCTGGTGCTTCCACAGGGCGCCCATCGATGGCGGCTAGTTTTCCTCCTCGTACACCTCCTGTAGGATGGTAAATGGGGATCTGGTGGGCCAGTTAGGAGGCGAGATGGTTGATCTGCACGGTGTCGTTGATGTTGTGGTCTGTGCAATTGATTCGGTGATGGATTTCATCTCCCGCAGGTCTGCAATTTTCTTGGATCCAGCTTTAGTATGAGGATGGTAGTGTTTAAAATAATTGTGTTTGTTATTTTTGTTGATATTACCTCACTATTGATTTCTTCACTTGTGAAATCACCATATGTATCATTTCCTTCCTCTTGTACCTGTAAGATATAATGTGGAAATTTAACAATGTATTATGTAATGCATATATAAGATGAAATGCATACATAATATTAGACCAAAGTGGGAAATGACCGGTACACTGATGGATTATAATTTCATACCAATGATTGTATATTTTGGAAATAATATATTTAAAATTAAATCATTTTCCTTTTATTTGATAGTGCCTCATTATTGGTTTCTTCATTGGCGGAATCATCGTCTGTGTCATTTTCTTCCTCTTGTACCTGTAAGATAGCGGTAGTTTAACAACGCATTAAAAATGAACATCATAGATCATATTGTTAATAGATACTTAAGGTGGAATGTATTCAGCTGAAGTTATGTATTGTTTTTCTGAGCTTCGCAGAAGCAACCTTGGTTTTAACATTTTTATATCCCTCGTTGTGGTTGTCGTTTCTGAACTCTTTGTTATATCTTGGATCTGCGGTTTCTTCTACATAAAAAACTTTGAGTTTATCTTGAAAACAATACAGGAAAAGTATGTACACTTGACCTCACTACTGAATTTGTTTCTGTTCACAACTCTTCTGAGTTTCTTGTTGGTAGGCCTTCTGACATGTGTATTGTTTTGTCTGCAGTCTTTATCTGAATCATCTTCTATGGTAATTATATCTGAACCTGTAGCTTGAATGTTTGCTACCTCCTTTTCAAATATAATTTCCTGTTTTTTCAGCGATGTCATAAAATAGTAGTAGTAGTAGTATGTGTGTGTGTGTATATATATACTACTATATATATATATAAAGAGGGAAAGTTATTTGGAAGAGGATCTCAGTATAGAATTTCTCTATACAAACCTTTTTTTTATTTTGTGAAGCCTTTCTTTTGAAATCCTGTTTACATCTCTTTTGTTTTGTCTCTCTTTTTATCTTCTGCGAAAAAGTTTTTGGCTCTTCCTTGCGTTGTATTATGTCATAAATAAATAGGCCAAAATTAATTATCAATGCATATACAGGGAGATAATGTTTTAAATTTGTTACCTCATCATCAGGAGCTTCAATTTTAACAACTGATTTTCTGCTATTTCTGGAAGCAAACGGTCTCACATCTTTTTCATATCTTTTGCTAGACTTTTGTATCTTTGTCCTCCGTTGTTGCTTTTTGTTAGAGGATACTGAGGCTTCCTTTCTGCACATATCCTTCTTCTCATCATTTGTTGCATTCTTGGAGGAGTGGTTCACCAATAAGAATAATTTTTTTTAATATTTTAAAACAAAAACTGCACACTTGTTAGAGCAAAACCATTAATTAGTGGGAATACCTCGTTATGGGACTTGTGCATAGCCAAATTTGAAGAACCTTGTGTGTCTTGCCTTTCCAGTATGCTTTATAAAGAGTGTACTCATATTATAATTTTACAAGCCATTTAAAATACTGAAATGTGCATGTGCATACCTCTTCAACCATTTCATTTGAATATTCCATCTCAAGTTTGTCATCAACTTCAAAAGTGAAGCTCACTTTAAAATTTTGCATACACTCTTGTAGATTCCTTGAATTTAACTTCAGTCGGAATTTGAGTGTTCCGCCATAAAGGGTTTGAATAACATCTGGTACTGTGTTGTTGAATCCCTCCCGCTCTAATAGGGTCGATGCAGATATGTTGCCTAAAAGACTCTTTGCTACCTCATTAAACACCACAAAAGTTGTTGTTGCCGTGTCATCGCGTACCTTGAGTTTAAGTAGGTACCTAGTATGATATTGTCAAGTTATTACTGGTATATTATTAAAAAAATGGCACCAAATACAATCTAGTTCACAATATGCTCACCACATGTGTGGATTTTCATCTACTTCACGACAGAAGTGCAAATATAGTTATCATGTTCCTTTTTTAGAGCACAAAAGCAAAGTTTGCATGCCATGTACCACCACCCTTTATCTGTTATAATATCATCAATTGTAGCTTTTGTTGTGCATACAAATTCCGGTTAAGGAGAAAACATGAGATTATATAATAATGTACAATAAAGACGCGGCAGTATGATGATCAAGGTTAGAGGGAAATCTTTCTTTTAACATCAGCATATCGCAGTTCTATAATTTCCTTCCATGTTTTTCTGTTGTACAACATTAGCTCTTCAATCGTTCATTGGGTGCTTTTGTTGATTCCAATCATTGCTGGAATAACATCTCTTTCACGATACCTATAATAGGTTACACCATGTGCACATAAACTTGTAACTTCAAAAACATATATAATTGCATTATTATATATATACCATACCTCTCAATAATTTGGTCTGTCTCTGGAATTTCAGGGTTGAGGAAGACATTAGATGCATTTGTTGTGTGTAGTGATAGCCCTGGTAAGAAATTGTCAGTAATTTGGATTTGAGTTTACACACAGGGATTGTAGTCCTCACCATTGAATTTTCTGACCAAATTTGAAGTGACAATCACTGCTGTTTGTTTGTGCAAAAGACTTTCATTCACCATATTTGCTAAAATATTGCCCCATAGCGTGATCCGGATCTTTTCATCACTGCATGAATTTAATCATGAAAAAGTGATATAAAGATCATCTATGTAATTCAAAAAAAACTATAGTAATATAATCACTTACTCTAGTAAAAGGATTTCAATCTCACGGATGTTTAAAGTTTGCGCCATGCCCGTCCCTTTATTTTTTTTTGTACTTGCTCTATTGGTTTCATTGCAGTAAGCAATCCAATGACATCTGTACATAATCATATTTAATATATAGCTAGTTCACCAATGCTTGTTCTTTGATATTGATTATGATCATACCCGAGCACTATTTATCAATATTCACCCTACTTTCCAAGGTATCACCATCAGCAAATTCGAAGTGGTAATCGAAAAACTTGGATTTTCCTTCATCCACTTCCTTCACTGTTGTATCATAAAGAAAATTGATTTTGAGATTGTTCTTCAATGATCGGTATTTTTCATACTCCCAAACTTTGAAGGTCTTAATTATGTATATGAAGTCCTCTTTAATCTTTGACTTAAATTTATTGACCAGTTTGCTCCCAATAGAAGCATGGACCGCATCGCCCTACATAGAGAGAAAACATCAGCAAACTTTAGAAAGCATAAATTGAAGAGACATTATATATGCTTGCACCTTTCTGTCCAATAAAATTATATCTGTGCTAATGAGATCATTAGTCGATAAGTTAATTGCATCCCAAAGTCTTAAAACTTTGACTTTGATTGTCCATGTCTCGTTTCGTGTAGTCGATGCATTCAACGGTGTATGTGCCATAATCTTTGAGGCCCTATAAATATAATAACAGAATGTTGATTAGTAAAGTAAGTAATATAATTACATGCAAGCAATCCCATTTGTTTCTGAGACTTCTATAGTATATTATCTTAACGTGAAAACTGGAAGCAACATCCATGGCATTAACCTTCTGTACATGATTATATGGAATAAAAGTAGATGAATCAATGCAACTTTATTGACAATTGGTCTTAATTTATGTTTCAGATGGAGCTGATGGCATGGCGACAGAAACCCACTATAGCATCTGAGGCTGATCAAATATGGAAGCCATCTATGTATGTTTCTCTTTATTTGTTTGTTCGTGATGAAACTTGTGAGCTAACATGTGAAACCTTTTTAGATTAGCACTACCTACAATATAATTTAAGTATTATTGATCCATTAATAGATCTGATCTATAATAATTGGTATGATCTATAACACGAACATCTTATGCATCATATATGCTTCTCTATACTGTAGCAAGTAATCCCACTTGGATATGTCATAGTTGTAGTATGATTCTGGCCTTCTATTAAGACATGAACCCACGCCTATATGATTCTAGATAAATAAACCTTTGGAGGTAATGGCAAAAAAAATTAGACCAGGACTGCCTAGACTATAATTGAACCATTAATAGGTATGATCTATAATTCCGTGCAGATGAAGCTTACTTGATGTTGATCGATTGCTCGAGGGAACCTGTATTGTGGCCACTGGAGGAAGACAATTCTATAGTCGAAGTTTTGGTCGCTGGAGGAAGATATTCAGAATTGTACTCTAAAATCTAGAGGACAACGAACCTTTGAGGTGGCGTGGAAGGTCTTATATCGATGGCCGAGTTTCTCTCGTCTGCACGATTGAAAGAAAGTGTTTTTGGATGCCATCTTGACATATATTCTGTTTGGAGACATATGTTTTTTTGGAGAAAGGAAGAGATATGGTAGTTTTGATTTGTTTGGCTACATCCTGTACAACCTCTATTATGCGTGTGATTGCCCAACTGATATGCATACGTCTTTTTCTCATCCCTCGTGTGATGGTCCAACATATATTCTCATCCCTCATGGAATGGTCCAACATCTAGGAGTTACGTCTGGAATTCTTAAATCTTAAACTAAACGTGAACCCATCAATGCAAGGGGTGGACTCACCTGGTACGTAAACCCGTCAATGCAAGGGGTGGACCCACCTGGTTTACGTAGATCTAATGGTGAACGTGAACCCATCACGGGTGGACTCACCTAGTTTATGTAGATCTTTTTTCTTTTACGGGTATCTAATGGTTGTGCTTTGTCGGGACACCTAATTAAAGGTCGGATTTGTCTAATTATTGTACAATTTTAGAAGATAGTTATCTTTATTTTGGTGACCCGTCAAGTACTTTTTATATATAAATAGATTACCATGCTATTTAAGACTCTCAAAATAATATAAGTGAAGCATGAGAGATCAATAATTTCTATAAAATAAAACCACCACCGTGCTCTAAAAGATATAAGTGAAGCACATAGAGTATTTTAACAAATTCCGAATCATGTGTCTCTCTCTCAAAAGGTGTGTACAGAGAGGATGATTGTGATAAACTAAAAAGAAAAAGACTCAAATCATACAAGATGCTCCAAGCAAAACACATATCATGTGGTGAATAAAAATATAGCTCCAAGTAAAGTTACCGATAGACGAAGACGAAAGAGGGGATGCCTTACGGGGCATCCCCAAGCTTAAGCTTTTGGTTGTCCTTAAATTTTACCTTGTGGTGCCTTGGGCATCCCCAAGCTTAAGCTCTTTCCAATCCTTGTTCCATAATCCATCAATTCTTTACCCAAAACTTGAAAACTTCACAACACAAAACTTAACAGAAAATCTCGTGAGCTCCATTTGCGAAAGAAAACAAAACACCACTTCAAGGTACTGTAATGAACTCATTCTTTATTAATATTGGTGTTAAACCTACTGTGTTCCAACTTTGCTATGGTTCATAAACTCCATTCCTAGCCATAGATTCATTAAAATAAGCAAACAACACGCGAAAAACATAATCTGCGGAAAACAGAACAGTTTGTAGTAATCTGTAACTAACGCAAAATTCCCGAACTCTAAAAATTCTACCAAATTAGGACAACCTAGATAATTTGTTTATTGATCTGCTGCAATTGGAATCAGTATTATATCACGTTCTGGTGATTTTTAACAATTGTTTTTGTGAACAGAAAGTTTTTGGAATTTTCAGCAAGATCAAATAACTATCATCCAAGAAGATCCTATAGGCTTAACTTGGCACAAACACTAATTAAAACACAAAACCACATCTAAACAAAAGCTATATGGATTATTTATTCCTAAACAGAACAAAAAGCAAAAAACTAAAAAAATATTGGGTTGCCTCCCAACAAGCGCTATCGTTTAACGCCCCTAGCTAGGCATAAAAGCGAGGATAGATCTAGGTATTGCCATCTTTGGTAGGCAATCCATATGTGGCTCTCATAATAGATTCATATGGTAATTTAATTTTATTTCTAGGGAAAATTTTCATGCCTTTCCTTAACGGAAATTGGAATCTAATATTCCCTTCCTTCATATCAATGATTGCACCAATCGTTCCAAGAAAAGGTCTACCAAGAATAATAAGACATGAAGGATTGCAATCTATATCAAGAACAATGAAATCTACGGGCACATAATTCCTATTAGCAACAATAAGAACATTATTAATTCTTACCATAGGTTTCTTAATGGTGGAATCCGCAAGGTGCAAGTTTAAAGAACAATCATCAAATTCACGGAAACCTAGCAAATCACACAAAGTTTTTGGGATCGTGGAAACACTAGCACCCAAATCACACAAAGCATAACATTCATGATATTTAATTTTAGTTTTAGTTGTAGGTTCCCATTCATCATAAAGTTTGCTAGAGATAGAAACTTCCAACTCAAGTTTTTCTTCATAAGATTGCATCAAAGCATCAACGATATGTTTAGTAAAAGCCTTATTTTGACTATAAGCATAAGGAGAATTTAGTACGGATTGCAACAAAGAAATACAATCTATCAAAGATAAATTATCATAATTAAATTCCTTTAAATGCAAGATAGTGGGTTATTGCTATCTAAAGTTTTAACCTCTTCAATCCCACTTTTACCAATTTTAGCATCAAGATCTAAAAACTCCGATTTTTTGGGACGCCTTCTAACTAAAGCTGACTCATCTCCAGTCCCATCATTATCAAGATTCATATTGCAAAACAAGGATTTAATAGGGGACACATCAATAACTTTTAGATCTTCATCTTTATTCTGATGAAAACTAGAAGAACACGCTTTCACAAAGCAATCTTTTTTAGCACGCATCCTAGCGGTTCTTTCTTTGCACTCATCAATGGAAATTCTCATGGCTTTGAGAGACTCATTGATATCATGCTTAGGTGGAATAGATCTAAGTTTCAAATAATCAACATCAAGAGAAATTCTATCCACGTTCCTAGCCAACTCATCAATCTTACGCAATTTTTCTTCAAGCAAAGCATTGAAATTATTTTGAGAAATCATAAATTCTTTGACACTAGTCTCAAAATTAGAGGGCATCTTATTAAAACTTCCATAATAGTTGTTGTAGGAATTACCATAATTATTAGAGGAATTACTAGGGTACGGCTTAGGATTAAAGTTTCCTCTATATGCGTTATTACCAAAAGTATTCCTACCAACAAAATTCACATCCTTAGATTCATTATTATTCTCAATCAAGGTAGACAAAGGCATATCATTGGGATCAGAAGAAACACTCTTATTAGCAAACAATTTCATAAGTTCATCCATCTTTCCACTCAAAACATTAATTTCTTCAATTGCATGCACCTTTTTACTAGTAGATCTTTTAGTGTGCCATTGAGAATAATTAACCATAATATTGTCTAGGAGTTTAGTAGCACTCCTAAAGTGATTTCCATAAAAGTGCCTCCTGCGGCCGAATCTAAAAGATTTCTAGAAGCAAAATTCAATCCGGCATAATTTTTTTGTATAATCATCCATAAATTCAAACCATGTGTAGGGCAATTATGTATCATCAATTTCATCCTCTCCCAAGCTTGTGCAACATGTTCATGATCAAGTTGCTTAAAATTCATAATATCGTTTCTAAGAGAGATGATCTTAGTGGGAGGAAATTACTTAGAGATAAAAGCATCTTTGCACTTATTCCAAGAATCAATACTATTTTTAGGCAAAGACAAAAACCAAGTTTTAGTGCGATCTCTAAGAGAAAACGGAAATAGCTTCAATTTAACAATATCATTATCCACATCTTTCTTCTTTTGCATATCACACAAATCAACAAAGCTATTTAGATGGGTAGCGGCATCTTCACTAGGAAGGCCGCGAATTGATCTTTCATGACAAGATTCAACAAAGCAGCATTAATTTCACAAGATTCAGCTTTGGTAAGAGGAGTAATCGGAGTGCTAAGAAAATAATTATTGTTGGTATTGGCAAAGTCACACAATTTAGTGTTATCTTGAGCCATCATGACGAGCAAGCAATCCAACACACAAGCAAACAAGAAGCAAGTGAAAAAGAGGCGAACGGAAAAAGAGGGCGAATAAAATGGCAAGGGTGAAGTGGGGGAGAGGAAAACGAGAGGCAAATGGCAAATAATGTAATGCGAGTGATAAGAGTTTGTGATGGGTACTTGGTATGTCTTGACTTGTGCATAGACTCCCCGACAACGGGGCCAGAAATCCTTCTTGCTACCTCTTGAGCATGCGTTGGTTTTCCCTTGAAGAGGACAGGGTGATGCAGCAAAGTAGCGTAAGTATTTCCCTCAGTTTTTGAGAACCAAGGTATCAATCTAGTAGGAGACCACGCTCAAGTCCCTCGCACCTACACAAACAAATAAGAACCTTGCAACCAACGCGATAAAGGGGTTGTATATCCCTTCACGACCACTTGCAAAAGTGAGATCTGATAGAGATGATAAGATAATATTTTTGGTATTTTTATGATAAAGATTAAAAGTAAAGATTGCAAAGTAAACAAAGATAGAAATAGCTTGTTGACGGAAGATTAATATGATGGAAAATAGACCTGGGAGCCATAGGTTTCACTAGTGGCTTCTCTCAAGATAGCATAAGTATTACAGTGGGTAAACAAATTACTGGCGAACAATTGACAGAATTGAGCATAGTTATGAGAATATCTAGGTATGATCATGTATATAGGCATCACGTCCGTGACAAGTAGACCGACTCTTGCCTGCATCTACTACTATTACTCCACACATCGACCGCTATCCAGCATGCATCTAGAGTATTAAGTTCATAAGAACGGAGTAACGCTTTAAGCAAGATGACATAATGTAGAGGGATAAACTCATGCAATATGATGTAATCCCCATCTTTTTATCCTCGATGGCAACAATACAATACGTGTCGTTTCCCCTACTGTCAATGGGATCGAGCACCGCAAGATTGAACCCAAAGCTAAGCACTTCTCCCATTGCAAGAAAGATCAATCTAGTAGGCCAAACCAAACTGATAATTCGAAGAGACTTGCAAAGATAACCAATCATACATAAAATAATTCAGAGAAGATTCAAATATTGTTCATAGATAATCTTGATCATAAACCCACAATTCATCGGATCTCGACAAACACACCGCAAAACAAGATTACATCGAATAGATCTCCAAGAAGATTGAGGAGAACTTTGTATTGAGATCCAAATAGAGAGAAGAAGCCATCTAGCTAATAACTATGGACCCGAAGGTCTAAGGTAAACTACTCACACATCATCGGAGAGGCTACGATGTTGATGTAGAAGCCCTCCGTGATCAATGCCCCCTCCGGCGGAGCGCCGAAAAAGGCCCCAAGATGGGATCTCACGGGTACAAAAGGTTGCGGCGGTGGAATTAGGTTTTCGTGGTGCTCCTTGATGGTTTGGGGGTACGTAGGTATATATAGGAGGAAGAAGTAGCTCGGTGGAGCCACGAGGGGCCCATGAGGGTGGAGGGTGCGCCCAGGGGGGTAGGCGCCCCCTGCCTCGGGGCCTCCTCGTTGGTTGCTTGACGTCCACTCCAAGTCCTCTGGATCACGTTTGTTCCGGAAATCACGCTCCCGAAGGTTTCATTCCGTTTGGACTCCATTTGATATTCTTTTTCTGCAAAACACTGAAATAGGCAAAAAAACAATAATTTGGGCTGGGCCTCCGGTTAATAGGTTAGTCCCAAAAATATTATAAAAGTGTATAAATAAGCCCATTAAGCATCCAAAATATAATATATAATAGCATGGAACAATAAAAAATTATAGATACGTTGGAGATATATCAAAGAAGCACTACGACCGTTGGATGGACATCGTACAGTCACTGGAGCTAGCATCGTTCATATTGACTAAGTTGACAAAGCCCTCCGTCCCATCAACTTAGTAGGCCCACAAGTCAGCCTCCCACCAAGGTGGGTCCTAGCTAGCAGGGGGGTATTCCTTTTTTCTGCGTAATAAGGAGGCACTTCCGATGGGTCCGAGCTGATAGCGAGGGAATGTTTTTTCGCGAAATACGGTTGCCCGTCCGGTGGGTCCCAGCAGTCAGGGGAAAAAAGTTTTTTTCCGCAAAATATGGTGGCCCGTCCGGTGGATCCCTGCTGTTAGGTGGAGGAATCATTATTTTCCGCGTAATAAGGAGGCACTTCCTTGCTGCGGCCGTGGACCCAGCTGTCAGCCTCTCCACGTACAGTATACTTCCGATGGAAGTCGTTCCTTGACCACGTTGACCACGTCGCGTTCCGTTGCATGCATGCGTCCATGGGCATGGTGCGTCCCCACTGTCAGCCTCGCATGTACAGTCATCTTCCGATGACTCTCGGTTGTTGACCACGTTGACCACACCGTGCCGAGCGCACCAAGGCCGATGGACGACGGCGAGGCCCCTGACTGAAACGACCCGGATATGGGGAATACGGGGCAGTGGAGTCGCAGATGGAGATGAGTGGGAAACTTGACTGGTTCGGGTGCGCAGCAGCACAGCCGCGGTGCCGCCCACGCGAGACAGGAGCAAGAACAAAGGTTGAAGAAGGAGCACGGCCGTTGGATTAACATCCAACGGTCCAGCTACTAGAATCATTTGTTGATTAAGTTGACAAAGCCCTGCGTACACGTCTGCTTAGTAGGCCCACAAGTCAGCCACCAAATCTGACGGGTCCCAGCTGTCAACGGGAGGAATAATTTTTTTCGCATAATAAGGAGGCACTTCCTTCCATGCGAAGATACAACCGGTGGGTCCCAGCTGCCAGGTGGAGGAAATATTTTTTTAGCTTAATAAGGAGGAACTTTCCTTGCGTGCGACCATGGACCTTGTGGGTCCCAGCCGTCAGGCTCTCCACATACAGTCCTCTTACGATGACTCTCGTTTGTTGACCATGCCGCACCTAGCACAACGAGGCGGTGGACGACGGCGAGGCCTCGAACGGGAACGACTCGGAGATGGGAAGACGCGGCAGTGGAGTCGCAGATTAAGTGGAGGAGAAGGGTTATAACTGGTTCTGGTGCGGCGTGGGGCTGCAGTCGGTGGAGAATAACAGGAGGTGTGGAGGGGTGGAGGGATAGCCTGGCCGACGGTGGGGTAGCGCTTCGCAGTGATGCGTGCTAAGCAGAGCCGCTAGCCGCCGGAGGCCGGACCAGGCGGTCCCGGCGACGCTGGAGGAAGAAGACGAGAGATTGAAGGTGCATGCCGACCAAGTTGACAACGCCCTACGTAGGCTTCGACCTATTGGCCCACATGTGAGCCTGCAAAAATGTGGCATATATTTAACCCATGTTTTCTAGAATGTACAGTCCATTTGCTGGGCTGGTGAACAAATAATTTTGCGTAAATGCGGCACATTTATATTATCTAAGAAATCCCAGCCCATTTGCACTTCCTTCAAATACACGAATTAGCTGGGCTCGTTATATATATAATGTTATGTTAGAAGGAGCAATTAATATCAAAAAATAAACCAAAGAGGCACATTTTTTGTATACATAATTAACAAATTAGCGAGCTATTGCTCAAAATAAAAATGAGCGCGTTATTATTACATTGGTCCTTAAAATCTTCGTAAGCTTTTGTACGCAATCACCATGATTTTCCTTGCATGTGAGTCAAAAACAACCAGGATTTTCCTTGCCAACTTCTGTTAAACATTTACTTTTATAAGTTAATAACACGTGGGATGTTTTTATAATGAATATATAAGTCTCTATAAAATATACGATAATAGTAATAATATAAATATATATATAATGTGGTTAAAAAAATACATTGGGCTGCCGATCTTTAAGAAAGAGCCCATAGGCCGGTATGGACCTCAAAAAATAAGTTGAAACCACTATCACCATATGTCGTGGGCTACGCATGTTAAAATACAAAACCTAGGCCTAACTGATACTTGTTCGCCCTCTGAAAAAAAATGATACCAGATCGCCGAGCGAACTGGATTAAAGAGGGGGCCAGCGGCACGACTAAAGAAGCACATCGGGAGCGATTTTTTTCTTCAGTGGATGGCTCTCGATGGTGTATTTTTACTTGCCTCTGCACCATACAACTTGTATTTTTAGCCTCCCAGTCCGTGGTGGACCAGCGGCCCATTTGCTGGGTGGGCCAACCTACAGAAACCAACACTTCATTTTTCATCAAGCCCCCAAAACAACGCAGTACTATGTTTGTTTTGAGGCCGAAAACATTACGACAGGGGTTGAGCGGGGGAGGGGGCAAGATAGAGCAAAAAGATTAAAAAGTGCTAATGCGCCGTTGCTACCCTAACAAAGCATGTGCAATTCTTCTCGGGAAGAAAGTGTGTCGTTGACACCCACACGTCACATACCCCACAGTAGGCATACTAACAAGTTCACACACAAGCATAATAGAAAAGGTAAACATTCGTATCAAACTCAGGTTCACAGGACACGTTCATATTCATAGCCAACATTCACTATCAACAACTCAAAAGATTCATATATACACAAGTTCAACATGTCTATGGATCCAAATGATTGATAGATCACACAACAATATTCATAGATAATTCACAAAAAGATTCAGATATACACATGTTCAGTATGTTTATGCATCAAAATGATTGAGATCACAACCAATATGATCCATGGACGAATTTAACTACCTAGGTTAAAGACTGGTAAATGGTGTTCAGTCGGAGGTACTTCTTGCTAAAATTAATGCTTGTACGAGTAAAGTTTCAAGTACATAAGAGGCAACACAGACAATCTGAACTTTTCTTGTAGGTTTATCCTCAAATAGTGGCCTCGTGCCGAGGGAGGTTTGAGAAACTTGGCCACTACTTTCATCCAACTAGTTTACCGGCTCATCTTGGTCCTGTAGCTCGCCAAACTTCTACATTGCAGACGAGAAAGGAGGCCGTTGAGAAAATGAACCACCCAAATTTTTTGTGCAGTTCAACTGAAATGGAGCATCCATGGCATGCAGGCTGATTAAGTGCCAGATGAATATACGCGTCAACCAACTTTTCTGGAATCTTTAGACTCCATGCCATACAGTTCGCTACCATATGTGCCGGTAACCAAAAGCCACAAGTTGGGACCAAAGACTGGACTGCGTTTTTCTGGGCTATGCGCCAAGCAATATTTTTGGCATTCACTCTCCTAATACTTGGAGTTTGACAATTGGTTGACGCCGGTTGATAATCGAATGAATATAGGCACTTCTTGTCAACATTGATGCTTGTCTGAGTGAACTTTGGAGTACATAGCAGCAACATAAGTACGTGTCCATCTGATCTTTTTGTGCAGTTCTACTGAAATCACCCGATGTAATGATTTGCCTGCGAGTTCAGGCTCCAAGTTACTCCTTTATGAAATCGGCAAATAGTAGCACAATACCAAATTGCCAATACATATGACAAGCACAATAATCAGGATAAAGACCAGTACCAACCTGTGTGAGGTAGCATATCAATTACTATTTCCTTTGACTGGAAGCCGAGATAAGCCAAGCGACTGACAACAAAGGAAGAATGCAAGATGAGATTAGCGACAAACAGGAAAGGAAGGAAGCTGTCGAGGCAATGAAGCACCCAAAGTTTTTGTGCAGTTCCACCAAAACCGAGCATCCCTGTTGGCACATATATTGAGAGAGTGAGATTACTGTAATAGTGGGACTAGTTGATGAAACATACACTAACAAATAGAAGCACCCTCATTATCTTAATGGGTAAAGTTAGCATTCCCTCCCTGCTCCACCACATGATTCACCTCCATAGACAAACATACACACGTACATGATTCAACATAGGGGCTACTAAAGATTTGTTTAACTCCGACAGGAAAATTAGGCAGCAATAAATTAGTGGTACTTAAGTACTCCTAAATAATTAAGTGAGACAACAGAAGTGGAAGGGCTCCCTGGAGGATCGTCTCACATGTAAGGTAGTCGTTGCCGGAGCCCTTTAATGGCCTCGACTGAGGCCTCTGGCTTCAGCAAGATCGCCTTGGCACTTTTTACTCTTCTTCTTCTTCCTCTTCATTCTCTGTTTCTCATTCTCCTCACCAGTTGGTGAAACCAAGTACATGATTGACCTTCTATTTCAGAATTGGTTTTGTCAGTGAGGGAGTACAAGTGTACTAGTAAAAAATAGCATTATTTTCTCATGGCAGTCACAAAATAGAGATGAACACATGCATTAAATATCATTCTTACCTAAAGGAAGGTTATGGTGCCAATATGGATGATGAGGATTGGAACACAAATCTCCCTTTGTGCAGTTCCACCGAAATGAACCAACTGTTCCATTATGACATTCCAGTTAAACAACACAAAAGTCACTTCTTTTAAGAAGAGTTTTGTGCAGTGCACCAAAAGGTCACAACAGCAACCAGGTGAAATGGATATCCCTGTTTGCACACAAAGCTACAGAGGAAACAATCAGAGTCTCGAACAATTATAGGCAAAAACATTTGGCTAAACTTGTCATGGCTTATAATAGTGGCATGGCTTCATTTTTACCAGGAGCATTAGATTAAGAACAACTAAATATTTGGTATAAGGGCATGGGACAGTGGGTGCACCAGCAGTCCAGCACCATGTACCTAAACAGGGGCATAAAGTGGTGATTCATAGTTTGTTTCCCCGAGAAACAAACATCCAACAAACATATCTGGGTTGGTCCCTTTTTGTTCACTCTAGCTACCTACTCCTATGTGTGGATAGCAAATCTAGTCCTGGTCATACAACTGTGTACAACGTTACCCCTATATTTCCCTTTTCGACCAAGAGACCGGTTGGATGACCAGTCTGTACTACTTTCACCCCCTTTCCTTCCTGTTTGTACCAAGTCCGATGTACTACATACTAAATTCCCCCACCCCCACTTTATTTATTGTTTGAACCAAGTACAAGATTTGACTCCATGAAGTAGCTTTACCTCTAACAATAGAAAAAAATAGGTGACGTTGGACCATCCGATCGAGAGGGGCTGAGAGGCAGAAAATGATGCACATGCAGTGACGTAGCGAGCTAGGGAAGTAGAGCTAAGGCGGTTTCGAAGGAAGATATACCTTAAGGTCGTTGGGATGTGGATAGGTGGGCGGCGGGAGGCCGGATCCGCCTACACTAGGGCAACGACGAAGGGATCAGAGGACCTCCCGCGCCAGCGCTCGGCCAGAGATAATGGTGCGGCCGGCAGTGGGTCTCCTCCCTCGCTGTTGATGACAACCTAAACGCTGCCCCTCCTCCCCTTCACCGGCGGAGGGGGATACGTCCGGACCTGTAACCAGTGGTGAGGATAGAAAGACAATGTTTTTTGAAGGGAGAAAGACAGTGTTACCACCCCTATCTTGTTTAGATCTAGAGAGGATGAGAGTGTGTGAATAGAGCAACCCTAGCAAGCAAGCGCGGAGGCTCCGTCCTATATATACATAGTGGGGTAGTTTTCCTTTTTCACTCCATCAAAACAATCGTTTAAAATTGTGTACTATGTGCCATGTCGCCGTTTTTTTAGTTGTTGATTGTTTTTTGAGATAGCTACCCGCTTGTTCCAAGTGGTGTTACGGTGTGCCAGGTCGCACTTTGTATCGTTCAAGTCTGGTACTCCCTCCATTAAATGAACAACCACCCCCTCATAAAAATTGTGAACAAGCCCACGGCTAAAATTATCGGAAACGTGGGTTGCCCCAACATGCATTATTATTTATATTTTCTACTCCCTCCCTTCCTAAATATAAGTCCTTTTTATTAGCCACACCTAAGACAAGAATTTTGTTATTAGCAGTGAACCCCACATGTCATAGACATAAAAAGTGTGCCAAGATTCCCTTAGGCAAGCCAAAGTGTGTCTAACAATTTGAGCAACTCAAGTTAGGCAAGTGTGGCAAGTGTGGGAAAAATAATGTGGCAACATAAGACAAATATAGTCACAATCCAAACAGCCCTGTAATTTTTTGTGACATGCATGAAAATTTGGTTAGTTAAATTTATAGTCAAAATTTGGCAAGGTGCATTAAATCAACACATGCAAGTATCAAAATGGAAGTCACGACATGCATGCATGCGTTGTACTCCCTCCACTTCGAAATATAAGTCTTTTTAGAGATTGCAACAAGTGACTACATACGAAGCAAAATATGTATACATACATCCGTATATTGTAGTCCATTTGAAATGTGTAAAAAGACTTATATCGAGTGCGGTGCTTTGATGTGTCGTGTCAACTCGTACAATACCGAGAAGTTTGATTACTACAACGCCCTCTCCCTCGCGGACCAAGCTCTGGTGCCTTAACTGCACCTGCCTTTGGCTGCATGACAGGTGGGCCAACCACCTATTGGGCCCACCTGTCATAACGCAAAGGCAGGAGCAGTAAGTCAACAAAGTTGCGTCCCTCCCTCGCGCATGAGCGTGGTGACTGGCAGGACTAGTAGGAGCTTTTGCTACATGCTTCTTGATGGCGGCGAACTTGCGGATGGAGTTGACCATCATGTCGCCAAGCGAGAGGCGAAGCCGGCGTCGGCGAGGGCTATGATGCCGGCGGTCGCCAGCACCGTCTGGAAACGCTGCATGGTGTGGGGCCGCAGGCCAGCGCCTTGGATGATTTGGCACATCCGACTGTCGCTCGCATCCATCGTCTCCATAAGTGCTTCTGGCTTCTGGTCACTTGGTCTTGGATTGGAGTGAGTAGTGTTGCGCAGAGACTAAGGAGTAGATGGATTGGAGTGGTGGGGCGCCTTTATATGAGAATCCGAACTCTGTTGCATTCACATCGTGCTGGCTCTATTTTTCTTCTCCAATTAATTCCCTCTGCATGTAATTTTAGTATGCATCATTGACCGTTCAACGTCTCAGGAACCACTACCCTCTCTCTCCTTGGCATTCAAGCACCTATGGAGGCGACTGCCGCTCGCATCTATCGCGTGTCAGGAGACATTCCTGTCGACGACGAGGTGCCTATGGTGACTTCGTAAATTTCAAGATGATAGTACTAGTATACTCAATATTGTGCACCGCGACCAAGGCCGAGAGGAAAACGAGAGAACTACGTATTTATTTACGGTGTAGATTCACTCATTTTGCTCCATATGTACTCCGTCTTGGTGTAGTCTACTCACTTGTGGAAATCTCTAGAAAGGCAAATACTCCTTTCTGGTTTACAGGGCTATACTAGCAAGTACTACAATAGTGGGCTCACATAGCAATTTTGTCTCATGCAAGAGCCTGGCTATATGCGTGCTCCAAGGTTCGCAACTGCCATGTTCGGGTTGCACTTGGCTCTTCGCCTCTTTGAGAAGACGGACAATGATGTCACTACTACTGCTTCTACAGTATCGAATCCACTACTGCATGTCCGTCCACTGCGAGCGGGAGGGATAGCTTGTTGTAGTACTATAAGCAAAAGCCTGTCCTCGTTTGCGAGCCACCACGTGCATGGGTGAGGGAGAGGGCGTGTAGTAGTAAAATCAAGCTTCTCCTCATTGTACGATTTGACAAGACAGATCATAGCACTGGCCCCACATGGTTGCCTCTAAACTTGGCTGAAAGACCCGCAGTGTACAATACTCCATTTGCTGCAACCTCTAACATTTACCCCACCACAAATTAAAAGATATATTCCTGTCTTGACCAGATGAGCATGCAAACTAGAATCACTAGGATGACAGGTAGGGCCAAAAGATTATTTTAATCAAAAAATATATCATGGAGCCGACCCCAACGATTTTAAGCTTACAGGCTTGGTACACGCTATCCTAGACTACTCTACACATGAAACTGCCACATGAGCGTCCGGGCTGCGCTTGGCTCTTCGCCTCTTCGCGAAGTCGAACAATGATGGAGTACTATTGCAGTGAAGGAGTACTACAGTATGCTTCTGGCCATCTGACATCGATTGAACTGCTGCATGTCCACCGCGAGCGTGTAACGAACGAAAGCTTCTCCTAGTCCTGCCAGCCACCACACTCATGGGCGAGGGAGGGACGCAACTTCATTGACTTACTGCTCCTGCCTTTGCGTCTATGACAGGTGGTCCCAACAGTTCGGTGGCCCACCTGTCATGCAGCCAATGGCAGGCGCGGTTAAGGCGAGTGGGCGTTGTAGTAATCGAACTTCTCGGTCTTGTATGAGTTGACGCGACACATCAAAGCACTGCACTCGATATATTTCAATAATTTGCGTTTACTAATGCATTAATTACAATGCATGCGTGCATGCCATGACTCTCCTTTTTATACTTGCATGTGTTGATTTAATGCACCTTGAAGTATTATGAATATGTGATGGTAAAGCTTTGTAATGCCCCGACCCTAATAAAGCGAGAGATGGTTGTGCACGAGGAGGGCGAGATCATGCAGACGGAACATGACCTGATGATGGAGCTCTCTATGGTCTCGTTGGACCTCACCTTGCTCCACTGCCCCTTGTGCCTCCTCCCCTTGAAGCCTCCAGTGTATGAGGTTCGAATACACCTCGTCCGTTTGGCTGATCGAGCAAGGTGCATGTTTCTTGATTGATGTGTTGTTCGATTGATTTGTGCAGTGGAAGGGAGGGCACCTGGCTTGCGCAGACTACCGCGTCGAGCGCCCTGGGAACCAGTGGCAGTGCCAGAAGTGCGAGCGCGGCGGTGGCTTCGATGTGCAGAACATGGCGGTGGACGCCGTCCTCTCCTCGGTGAGGGTGGAGTGCTCGCACGAAGGTTGTGGGCTCTACGTCACTTACCACAAGCTCGCCGATCACCAGAGCGTGTGTCCGCTCGTGCGCTGCAAATGCCCTGTGCCCGTCTGCGGCTACGAAGGCCCGCCGGTGGTGCTCTCCCACTACATCAGCACCGTGCATCCCATGCCAGTGCACAGGATCCAGTAAGGCAAGGCCCTCCAGCTGCAAGTGCCACTATCGGAGCCACGACTCTTGTTGTTTGCGGAGGAGGACGGCCGCACGTTTTTCTTGGTCGGCGGCGTGCTCGACATCGGCGCGCCTATCGCCGTGTCGGTCGTCTGCATCAGAGCGGGGGCGTCCCCACTGCCGCACTACGTGGCCAAGCTGTGGGCGAACGGCCCACCGGGGGAGCCCAAAGGTAGGACCAATGCCGTCAAGGTGGAAATGGAGGTAACAAGCAGCAGGGATCCCGGCAACGTCGCCGTGCAGGAGCTGACCTTCTTCACAATTCTGCCCAAGGTGATGGCCGGGGCTAAGCTGGTGTCCCTCCATATTCAGATTGATAAGCTCACGTCCTAAATGATTCTATAGTCCCTTCTGTTTATCTTAGTAATATGCTAATATAGGGGTTAGCTCGGTCTACTTTAGCTTAATAGATGGTGGGTTTTGGTGGCAATGCAGCAATTACCTCGACATCAGATCAGCAGTCAAAGTAATTTCAAACAGTCGAATGGATATTTCGTGTCTGTTGGATATAAAGATCCTTTAGGTAAGAAGTAACAACTTATATGTTTTTTTGGAACGGAACAACGATAGTATAATTTTTGTTGACATGCACTAATATTTTCGAAACGGACGTCAGGCTGTAGCTAGAAGGGCGGTTGGGACGTGGCATCGTCCCATACCACGGTAACCCCCGATTGGGACGCACCGACTGTGGATTTTCTCCCTCGCCGATGTCGACCGCGTCTATGTAGAACATTGTTCCCTTCCCCCAGCTGCGGGATCAGGCCGGATATGTGACCAGCGGTGTGGCCACCGTCGTTCTATGCTTGTGAAGAGAGCAACCCAAGCAGGCAGGCTTGTAGCTTAGGCTCCTGCTAGTGTATATATAGTGGTTTTCTTTTTCTCTTCATATCAACCATTTTATATTGCGTACGTGTCATTGAATAGTGAAATGATGGTTGCTTCTTCCGACTAACTTACTGTGTGATTTGACTACTCCTTTAGTGGCCCCTACACGTACCCCCCTACGTGTATGCAACAGTCACACGTACACATGGACGAAAAAACGCGCGCGACACCCTAATGCATGCATGTCCGAGCACACGAGGGAACACACACGGTCACACTCAAGTGCTCAACCTACACGTGCATGCACACACATACTCAGCCAGGGTGAGCTAGTGACCGTATAAACACCGGAAAATGTATATATTGAGCGCAATGACCGTATTATGAAGTCCACTGACCGTATTTTTACAAATATACAGTGACAGACAATGTATTTATCTCGTTTGAAATTAAGCCATATTAACCGGAGTGGAGGCAGTATGGACTAGCATTACTTTGCTGTGTCCCGTCAACTTGCTGAACGAGGAGAAGCTTGCAGGACAGGAGAAGCTTGCGCGCGGTGGCTCGCAGGACAAGGAGAAACTTTTGATTAATGCAAGCTCTCCCTCACTCAGGCGGTGGGTGTGCAACAGTTAATTCAGTGTCAGATTGCCAGAAGCAAACACTATACTAGTACTATTATTGTTTGACTTCCCGAAGAGGCGAACAACCAAGCGCAAAGTTTACTAGTACTAGCACTACTACTATAGTCTATAGAGGTATGTACTATACTAGTATACTAGGAACCGGATGGAGGAGCGTCTGTACTCTTATTATATTTTTAAAATGTGATAAATCAATCTTCAACACATTTGGTTCTCTTCGAGGGTTCTCGCATGTGATAATGGAAGTTGATTGCATGGAACACTCACCATAATTCTTGCTTAATTCTGGCTCATATCTTGCTACAAATAGGAGCGCTCGGTAACATTTTCTCTTTTTTTGTTATTCAGCATGTAAACAGGTCAGCAAACCTTGCGGCGCATCTTTGTGCGAACCGTGCTTGCTGCACTTTGAATGTGGCCGAGAGCTGGCTTGATGAAACACCTCGCTTCCTACTTCTTTTTTTGTGGGGTACCTCGCTTCCTAGTGACTAGTGTCTTGGCTGATCGTCCTAAGAATGCTAATATATGAATAAAGCTCTCTCATTTACCTGCAAAAAAGATTAAGCCATATTAACCGGAAAGGAGGGAGTATGGACTAGCACTACTTTTTGGTGTGTCCCGTCAACTCGCAGAACGAGGAGAAGCTTGCAGGACAAGGTGAAGCTCGCTTACGTCTTTTGACTAATGCAACGTACCCTCGCCGAGGCGGTGGACATGCATCAGTTCATTCGGTGTCAGATTGCCAGAGGCATACACTGTAGTACCGAACATGCGGAGTACCATCATTGTTCGACTTCACGAAGAGGCGAAGAGCCAAGCGCAAGGTTTAGTAGTACGAGTAGTACTACTACTAGAACCGCATGGTGGAGCCTCTATACTCTTTTTTTTAATCTCTGATAAAGTACACATTTATTCTGGGGAAGGGCGGAAAAAGGCAGCCCAACATGTAATGATGATATCGATAAACCATGCTCGAATATATCTTGGCCTCCGTGCGAGCCTGTATGTGTGTTCTCGCTCCTCGTCTCTCTCAAGGAACGGTGGGTTGGCCATTTTGCCGTCAATTGAAATCGGTTTGCTCACACTCCGGTCCCACATGTGAGTGATATGCCAAGAGGAGGTGCGTTGACCGACTGGCCATACGTGTACTTGGTTTTGCACCTTCACACTACTCCTCCCTCCGTCACAGTTTACAGGGCGCGCTTCATTATGATGCATTTCTCTCAATACATTTCCACCACCAAAGATACTTTAGACGCGTTTGGTTTAATGCTCAATTAATTAGGGCGTGGTAACCGCAATCAAGTCCACAATTTTCTCTCGATGTACTACGGACTGGAATAAGTGCATGCATGTGTGTACCCGGGGTGGAAGCACTGCATGCATGTGTGTACGCATTATTTCCTCTAGTAATATACACTATGCTATAACTACCAATGCTATTTTTCAGGCCGATCGCTAGTCGCCTTGGTCCCAGAGAGTTTTTCTTTTTCTGAAGCGCGCTCTATAAACAGTGACGGATGGAGTAGTATGAGCGGATTCAAAGAAGAGTGGATTGATGGTTGCTTCTTCCGAGCAACTTACTGTGGGAAAGGTGGGGCTTATGATTTGACTGCTCATTACTCACTATTAATGCGGCGCAACGACCGGCATGAGTCTCCCATGCGGTTGTGCACTACCCCCTCGGTTCTTAAATATACTCTGGAGTATTTGTCTTTCTAGAGATTTCAACGAGTGACTACTCAAATATTTGTCTTTTTAGAGATTCAAATGGACTACTACATACAGATGTATATAGACATATTTTAGAGTGTAGATTCACTCATTTTGCTCCGTATGTAGTCACTTGTTGAAATCTCTAGAAAGACAAATATTTAGGAACGGAGGGAGTACACATACGAAGCAAAATGAGTGAATCTACACTCTAAAATATGCCCATTTGAAATTTGTAAAAAGACAAATATTTAGGAACAAAGGAGTATAATTTTGTGCATGGCATATGGACCCGGATGCCGAAGAGGCTTCTGGCAATGCTATCAAGCTTCCGGCATTTGTTTACATAATTGACGTTCTATACAAATAATTTTCCAGCGACATGAAATTGTACAATGGTGTGAGCTTTCAGCTTTTGTTTCGTGTGTCTTGCCATCGATGCTCTTTCGGAAACATTAAAAAACTAACTTCCTTGCTAATGCATCTCAATTATTAGCAGATCAGAGCTAATATTTACATCACAACTGAAGACAAAGTTGTGAGAAGGTGTTAAATTAAAATTGATCCATGCTTTCATTGGTAGCAACGTCCCCCCAGCTCTGTCTAAATCAACAAGGCATGTTGGGAAAAAAAAAGTAGCTGTCTAGAGCATGCAACATTCCGATCATTTTGTGCAGTTCCACTAAATTAGAGCTGAGCGTCCCTGTTCCAAAGATATTAAGCGTGATTACGATAATAGAGGACTGCTGATGAAACAATAAACACACAAATAGAAGCCGGTCACCTTTGCAGTCTCTCTTAAGACTAACTAGTTGGAGAAGATTAGGCTCGGAGTTGGATGAGGAGGATAAAGCAAAACCAATCTCCCTTTGTGCAGTCGCACTGAAATGTAGAGACGTTGCCCGTGTGATATTTTGGTAGAACTTCACAAAACACTCTTAAGAATAAAGTGATTTGTGCAGTTCACCAAAAGGTCGCAATAGCAACGAGGTGAAATGGATAGCCCTGTTTGCAAAAAAGAGGTATAAAGGAAACAATTACTGGCCAATAACAGTTGATGACACATGCGACGACAAAAAAGAAGCATATTCCTTGTCCAAAGGGAAGATAACAACACGGTTGTGTTTGTCTAAAATGGTGTGAGAATGACATTGCAATATGGAAAGTACGCTGGACGAGCTACGTTTTGGGCAAAGAACTATGAAAGATCCACATGCAGCAACGCGGGAAGACGGGTAGTGGAGCAAGGCCGAAGGGGATACCTGGAGGTCGTCGGGATGTAACTAGGTGAGCGGCGGCAGGCAGAATCTGCCCATACTGCGGCAGCGAGCAGGTGGCATAGGCCCTACCACGCCGGAGCTTGGTCAGAGAGAGCGACGTGTACCGCAGATCGGGACGTGCTGCCTCGGCGCCATGGAACGGAGAAACGATGCACGTCCTCCCTTTCCGCCGGTGGACGGATGTGGTAAGATTAGTGACCAACGGTGAGAGATCAAGAGAGGCCACCGCAACCTTGTGTGAGATACTCTGAAGAGAGACAAACCAGGCAGGCATGCTCCATTGTATATAGTGGTGCGGACTACCCTTTTCTCCATAAAAATCGTTTTATATTCTGTGTACGTGCCATTGAGCGATATAACTTTATTTAAAAATAACGCGCCAATGCATCAAGTCAGACTTTATTTCATGCACGCGTGGTACACGATCTCAGTAGGTAAACAACCGCTACACGCGTTCAAATTAGCACGTGGGCTGCCATTTCGTACAGAAATGAGCTCCACCGTGTACCCGCGCGGGTGTGGCTGGGCACGAAGCATGAGTACGTGCACGGTGCACCTATTCTCTTCTTGTATACATACACCACCTACGTGGGGTTGTGTGAGAGAGATACAAACGTAGAGAGATATAGTGTGTGGGTTCGTGATAGTTTTTTTGGGGGAGGGGGTCAATAAAAAATGTAACATATGCAATGTGTGTGAAATAGAGTCATGCATATATCATATATATAGAGGGGGCGATCCACGAGAAGAGAGTGGAGGTATCATCGGCTTGAGGTGTCCATAGAATTGAAGAGAGGGATGATGTGTGTGTGTGTGTGTGCGCGCGCGATCGATAAAGAGCGCCATTGAATTTGTGTGTGCCCACGTCAAAGATATAGAGTGGTTGGCCTACTGGAACGTGAGAGGGGACAGGTGCAGTTTGTCTTTGTGGCATGGATACCTACCTACAACGCTCGACTATCGGTGTGTGGTGGGGGGGGGGAGGGAGGACTAATTAACTATAGAGTTACAATGGCTGGTATATGTGTGGAGGAGGAGAGAGGCCTACCTCATGTATTAAGGGAGATCGATCTACCTCATGTATTAAGGGAGATCGATCGGCATCCATGCATATGTGTAGGACAGGAACAAGGTTGGGAGAGAGATAGAGCTAGAGCGTTGGAGGGGGTGCTAGTGGAGTTGCTTCTAACAAATTGGTGGGATAGGCTTGCTAGACAACCAGAGGGCATGCCTGCAATATCAATAAGAGAGGGGATGGTTGCCTGTCTGTTCACGTGTGTGTGAGAGACGGGTCAGGAGGCATGCACGAATGATGAGGGGGACGATATGGCTGTGGTAAGCAGACATAACTACATAGGAAGATCAATCGTCCTTTGTCAGTGAAAGGAGAGACATAACTTATGAGGTACGTCGATCGATGGGGGGGGGGAATAGTTAAAGTCGACCTAGGTATATGTTGGGAGATCGATCCGTATACATGCATGTGTGTGTGAGAAGAAAATGAGGCACGTGGAGAAGGATAGAGAGAGAGGGATGCGAGAGTCATACTATATCGAGGGGGAAGGAGTGTGCGAGTACGAGATCGATGAAAAGAGTGGTGGGAGTGAGGCATGGATGGTGATAAGAGAAGAGGGGAATCTTGTGTTTGTGCTAGGCACACCTGGCTAGAGAGGCATATCGATCGATGTGTGCCGTAAAGAAGGAGCTGGGGGGCCTACACACACAGTGGGTGAACGACCTAAAGTGAAAAGAAGAATTTGCGCGATGGAGCTAGAGAATGCTGAGGGAGGGTGAGAGGGATGCGGGCGTGTGCATGCACGAGACAAAGTTAGCGCTAGCTACAAAGTTAAGAGGATTGTGTGGGTAGACGAATAGAGATCATACTTCATTATAAAAAGCGAATTCGGATATTTGAAGTATTTATCATAGTGTTTTAAACCGACGCATGTGTGAATATATATAATGGTGATACACATGGTGTGGCTATTAACATGTTATACTACATATAATATATTTTATCTCTACTCTTATAAAAAAAACGGAGTTGTTGATGATGGTGTGCATGCTATCCTGCAATATAGGCCGTCCAATTTATATCTGATGGATAGGAAGGAAACTATGGCAATTTTGAAAAAAGATACCCACACCCCTTTCCATATTTGCAAATTAGGCCTCCCCTTGATCATGTTGATGTTCTGTGGAACACATGGGCATCTTGCTAGTACTATGTATAATATATAGAACATTGATCATAATTTGGGCTAATTTGTGGCTTTTGCAGCTCAAGTCTAAATACTTGTCATAATGTAGGGGGCGGGGCACTATACTATGTGTGATAAACACGGTGTACGTATGGAACATGATTTAGATTATTAATACATAGTTAGTACATCAAATGTACTATTATTTGGAATCAACATCAAGTGTATTCAAAAAATAGAATTCGAGTTCATGCAGTACACATAGTTCATATCTATCTCTATAGTAATCATGTGGTGTGTTATTAAGGTAATACACGAATGATGGTTGAAGTTGGCAACAATCATGCATGATTGTAGATTCTTATTGAAATAGAGAAACACATTCAAATTCAGTTCGAATTGCAGCGGTAGTATAGACATTTGGAATGCACTAAAATGTTGGTATGAGTAGGTTACATGCATTATACAACAAGCGAAAAAATTTAATTGGACATAACATGGATTCATACTCCCTCCTTCCATCTATATAGGGTGTAATGCGTTTTTAAGACCGCCTTTGACTATTGACAAGATTAATAGTACATGACATGCACAATGTGAACATTATATGATTGAAAGAACCTTTCACAGACGAGTTTAACGGTGTGCTTTGTGTAAGTTTCATGTCATATAGTATTATTGCTCTAATATTTGGTCAAAGTTAGCATCAAAAAATGCATTAGGCCCTATATAGATGGAAGGAGGGAGTAGCTTTGAATAGCATTTTTATAGTAAAACGAGGCAAGACTCTCTCTTTGTGTGGCGTGAGTAGTTTTATTTTTTTCATTTTGTTTTTGGTTGAGGGAAGTGCGAATTGATTTGGTACATACAAGTTCAATATTACACATTAGGCTTGTCCCTAAAATTCAACCCACGCCTTGTTATATCCCAAAAATTCAGATATCGTGCTCCCAAAACTGGCGCCTTCACAACCCGCGCCTTGCCATCCCAAAATTACAATGCGTGCGAAAACTCCCTCTAGCTGCCAAATCCCGACACGCGAAATCCCCCTTCTAACCCTGAGTAGAAAGGGCCACTAGTTCAAATCGGTGGGGGGTACTTTTGTAACACACCCTACATTTTGGACAAGCGCGTCCGTAAGTCATGGTTCACCCCCTCCCATCGCCTCCTTTTTGCCATTCGAAATCCCAGGCCGCCATAACCTCTCCGCTCCAGCCGCGAAACCCCACCCTCCTCCGTCCGCCACCTCATCACTGTCCAGCCGGAGCCTCTTCCCCGACGATGTCATCCACCGCAACAGCTCAACGTCCCTCGTCCACCTCACCGGATGAGGATCCGTCGTCCCGTCGGTTCAGCCGCCCCGTCCTCCACCTCCAAGGAGCTGCTCCGACGATCGCCTCGTCTATCGCGGCTGCTCCATCCCCACAGCGTTGCCTTAACCTGCTCCACCGAAACCGCAACATCCTCACCGACTCCTCGGACGAAGCCGAGGCCTACTCGGCGCCACCAAAGAGGTTGTACACTCATCACATCGCACCTTCTCCTTAACTCGACCTCCTGGCGCCGACGGTGCTCCATCCCGCACCCCCATGGAGCGGCTACCTTGAAACTGGCGCCACGGGCGACATCTCCACGACGGCTCTCCCCTAGTGCGAGGCCCCTTTGGCGGCGGCGTCCATACCAACCGGATCTGCTGCTGCTCCGGCTCTCGCTCGCTCGCGCTGCTGCTGCTGCTGCTCCGGCTCTCGCTCGATCGCTCGCTCGCCCAGCTGCTGCTTCCGGCTCTCGCTCGCTTGCTCGCGTTGCTGCTGCTGCTCTCCCCCTCGCTCGTGCTGCTGCTCTACTCCGATTTAGCTACACTTCAGTCGACTAAATCGACTTTTGGGTCAGTCGATTTTCAGGGGGTGGGGGGCTCGCAGGAGTTAAGGAAGAACCACCTGCAGCGGGGACGGGGGCTCGCCGGAGAGGTACCCCACTATCTATCTTAGGGTTCAGGGTGGGGGCGGGGGCCTAGAGGGTTGGCCGGGGCAGCGGTGGACCGATGATGGGGAGTTGTTTTGGGGCGGCGAGGCGGCGCTGGGGCCGGCGGTTCGGCCGGTGGTGGCTGGCGGCTCAGTGGGGTGCAGGTTGAAGATGAACTGCATGCCCTTCCTAAACTACATGTCAAATGCCTCTCTGCTACCATTGCGTTCAGTTTCGACAGTAACATTCAGATTCCACAGTAAATTTTAGTTTCGACAGTTAAGTTCAGAGTCAACAGTTTTTACCTCATCTGTTGTAGTCACGTGGTTTTTGGTGATGTAAATTTTACATCTGTTTTACATCATCTATTGGAGATGCTATTAGAATCCCACTTGAGATTGACGATGTATGTCTTGTGTTGCTTCAGCCTTGACGTCTTACGGCTCACCGGAGCTGCTCCAACGACAGAACGATCCATCACAATAGAGCAGTGCCCTGGACGTCGTCTACAGATTCCTCAGATCTTCCTCCACACCCCCGACAGCCACCTCTGCCTCAACTGTTTCAGCAACCAACCCAATGATTCTGAGGTCGACACGGCTACGACAAAGAGGTTGTACACTTGTTGCATCACTTATTACTATACATTCATGTCAATCCATTAGGGCTATTTTGGTTCAACGGAAAAACATAGCAATAGGGAATTTTCCAATGGCACTCTACTATTCAATTATTCATGCATTTTGTTGAAAGGAATGAAGCAAAACTTCCACCTGGACCTAATTTTCAAAATCCTATGCACGAAAACAAGACCAAGTGCATTAGTGGCAGAATAACATTCTAACCGTACACGCTTTCATATGGTTTCACTTTATTTTGGCCATGTTTCTTTGCATTCCTATGCTCTTCCAATTCCTGTAAACCAAACACCCAAGTTGACAGAAATCCTGTGTTTACAAATGCTCTGTTTACCATGTGCATTCCTATCCTATTCCAGTGTTTTTCCTATCCCTGCGTTTTTAGAATCATGCAAGCCAAATGAGCCCTTACATAATTACTTCAGTTACAGGTAGGTGTCGAAGGGAACTTTGTGTGGTTTGTCCTGCTCCTTCCGCGACGTCGTCCACCTCACCTGAGCTGCTCCATCAACAGAAACATCCAGCAAACCAGACATCATGACTCCTGACCGTATTTCACCGCCTCAGATATCCTTCCCTACCGCCGGCACCCACCGCAACGACATCACCATCATCGACTCAACAGATGAACCTAAGGAGTACACGGGTCCACAGGAGAGGTCGCACTCTTTTGTTTCTGCTTATGTTATGCATTGCTTAAAATTACCTGCTACTTTATCGTCCTGTTCACCTCTTGGACTCCAAGTCAGGTCCAAACTAATGTTCAAACTTGAGTTCTAAATTAGTTGTGGGGCACATATCGAGGAAGCAATGAATAGTATCTTTGTCTAATATCTGGTTCACCTAGGGTATGCCTATGTTGTTCATCTTGGGTGGGAAACAAATAGTAAAGCAATCATCATCTGTCTTCTTATTAAATTAAAGCAATCATCAACCTGCTATCATTATTTTTGGATCCATCCACTGGTTGTTACCATCACTCTAAATTTTTGCATGCTCTCCTTACATAATCTCATCATATATTTTTTGTATGCATGTCAGATATTGTACACAGTCATGCTGAACATGTAGAGAAAAAGAGAAGAGTTTTGCACGGCAATACAATGTCATGCAGACATCGCTCCATGGTGGGTTCAATGGCAAACCCTCCCCACCCCTCTCCAGATTGTAATGCAGAGGAAGATATCTGTTCTGAGGCGGATTCAGACGCCGCTGACCACTCCTATTTAACCCCCAAGGTGTTTGCTCTACCTTCGCATGATGATGTTAGTCATATCATGCATATGTTGCCTTGCAGTGCCTACTTTTTACATCATATATGTCATCTGCTTAGTTTAGATATGTTCTGTAATGCCACTTGTTTAGTTTCTATATCATATATGGGAATTATGCAGTCTCATGTATTTTAGCCAGCCATAATATATGTGAAATGTGCAATGCCCTTTAACCAGGCATCATATATTTGAATGATATCTTGCCCATCCTTTTCTTCACTACATTTCCATTTGTCGACAATGTTTGTACATTAAACTACTCTTCCTGTGAATCAGCCATTTGGGTGGGAGATTGAAAAATCTGGAGTGAAAACAAGACCTTCAGAGCAGACAATGCTACCTGTCGAAGCAGATCTCTTGTTGGGTCCCGATAGCTCCTCAGAGATGGATTCAAAGACAGATGACCAGTCCTATTCCCCCACCGAGGTGTATGCTCTAACTTGGCACGGTTATATGATACGTCTCCGTCGTATCTACTTTTCCAAACACTTTTGCACTTGTTTTGGACTCTAACTTGCATGATTTGAATGGAACTGACCTGGACTGGCGCTGTTTTCAGCAGAATTGCATGGTGTTATTTATGTGCAGAAACAAAAGTTCTCGGAATGACCTGAAACTTCACGGAGATTATTTTTCATAATAATAAAAAATATTGGCGAAAGAATAAAGGCCAGGGGCCCACACCCTGGGCACGAGGGTGGGGGCACGCCCTACCCCCTGGGCGCGTGTCACAGCCCTAGAATTGGTTGTAACTAGTTGCACAAGCACTCATGCATCATGTACATATTTATGAAAGTTGAATTGGGGAAAGTGGAAAGCCTCAGAAGTCTTTTTAAAAAAAATGATCAACATTAAAAATTGTTTCAAATAAACCCAAGAAAATGTTCCTGTCAAGCTATAAAAATATTGGCAAGAGGTAAAACTCAAACCAATACTTTTGGAGTCTCAGAAATATTTATTTTGGGCATTTGGAATTAATTCAATAATTATTTGCATTGGATTTATATTTAATATATTTCAGATATGATCCAATAATTCTGGAAATTGTTGTGGGGCTTTATACTAATATCTCTAGTCCATACAATAATTTACAGAAGCAGCAAAAATGATTTAGTTTCTAAAACTAAATCAAAACAAATGATAGAATAGAAAACTGGAAATAAAGAGAGAGAGAGAATTACCTGGCGTTTACCTGAGGCCCATCTACCTGGCCGGCCCAGCTGGCAGCCCAGCCACCTGGCCCAGCCCAACTCCCCACCGTCTTCAACCTCTGCCAGTAGACAGAGGCGTGTCGACGCGCGCACGCTCGAGCTCCACCTCCTGCTTCCACGCAGCTGCTCCCCCTCGCCCTGGACGCGCCACGACGACGCCCCGAAGCCCCGTCCCCTTTCCCTCACTCACCGCTCTCTCTCTCCTCACCTGGGTCCCTCTCTCTTCCCCACCGGGCGGAGCTCGACGTCGCCGACGAGCTCCACCACGGCCAGAGCCACCCCCTCACCCCTCTGACGTGCCCACAAGCTCCGTTTCCGTCGTACACGCCTCCTCGACGACTCACGCGACGCCAGACGCCCCCGAACGCTCTTCCCATCGTCGTCTTCAACCTCGGGAAGCCGAGATCGCCGGCGACCTTCCGTCATCACCAGCCCCTCCCCGAGCACGCCGAGGCCTCCGTTCAACTCGCGGTGAGCTTCTGCGTCTTTCCCCTTCCTTCCCGGGCTCGTTCCTGTCCTATAGTCGCCGATTCCACCGGAGCCGCGAGCTCGGCTCCGCCGGCCATGTCGCCACCGTGGCCACCGTCACCTAGAGCTACCACCGAGCGCCCCGACGTGCTCAGCACAATGCCAGAAGACCAAAACACCCTCCCGTTGCTCCTGTCGTGCAACGCAACGCCGGGACCGCTGAGACCCGAACTCCGGCCGCCGCAAGAGTTGCCGCTGCCGTCGATTTAGTCCACTCCGGCGAGAGTTGTTGCCTCCGTTGGATGCGCAAGACTCTCAGCTTTCTGTAGCCGCTAACCGCGTCCAAAACTGAGGCCTGTGGGCATTTTCCGAAGCCCTCCGCCGCGCCTGTCGTCGCCGGCGTCGAGTCGCCGGTGGGTTTGACCCCGGCTGGGCCCAGCTGACCCCTCTGGCTCAATGACAGGCGGGCCCGGCCCTGCTAATTAATTAGGATTAGTATTAACTGTTTTAGTTAAACTAATTACACTGACACACGGGACCCACATGTCAGATTTGACCTGGACCGCGCCCCGTTGACCTGCTGACGTCGTGATGATGTCAGGCTGACGCAGTAATCCTTTTCTGAATTTAAATAAATCTTAAATGATTTGTTTAATTCAGAAAATATCCAAAACTTTGAAAAATCATAGAAATTAATCTATAGCTCCAAATGAAAAGATTTATATATGAAAAATTATCAGAAAAATTCAAGGAATCCATCTGTACCATTTTCATGCATGTTTGAACAATGTTTGTCCTCTGTTTTGGACAAAACAAATAAAGGACATTTAAATAATCATATATGGAGTTGGATTTTGAATCATGTATTCAAACCAACTTCATTTAAATCATAGCTAGATGCATTAGCTCAAATCACAGCATATTGCCATGTCATGATCATGCATCATATTGTGGCATTGCATTGATTGTGTTCTTCCTCAGTTGCCGGTGTTTGTCCCCTCTCGATAGACGATGTGCCGACGATGAGATCGATGACACCGATGAAGAACTATAATATCTTCAGAAGTGCCAGGCAAGCAAAACCCCCTTGTTCATTCCGATACAATCCCACTCTCTCGCTCCTGCTCTCTTTTACTGCATTAGGACAACAACGTTTCAACTGTTACTTGCTGCGGTAGTTGAACCCCTTTATCCTCTGCATGACCTGTCATTGCCACAGTAACTAGATGAAACCCACTAGCATGAGTAGGAGTTGTTTGAGCCCTGATGTGCCTACTCATTCATGCTTGTTTGTCATGCCTGCTACTGCTTAGAGTTGAGTCGGGTCTGATTCATCGGGAATGAATTGGAATGTGGTGAACATGTCCTAATGATGAGAGCTAAGTGTGTGAACACGATTTGGTAAAGGTAGCGGTGAGAGGCCATGTAGGAGTACATGGTGGGTTGTCTCATTGCAGCCGTCCTCAGGAACTGAGTTCTGTGTTTGTGATCCATGAACAGTTACTACCACGCATTGGAATGCTTAAGTGCCCCTCTCGACTTATTAATCCACTTGATCTCTGTCCAGGAGTTGCAACTAGTTTCTGGTGTTTGTAGGTAGTGTTAGTAGTCTACCAAGTGGCACCCGGTACAGGTGGGCTTGGGACAGACTAGGCACCGTGGCCGGGTAGACCAAGCGCCGCCCGTTTGGTGGGCTTGGAACCCTGCACACATCGTTTGGGGCCGTGAGCGACACCCCGGCCGGATCTCCTTGCGGATGGAACCCGAATAGGCGATAAACCTGGACTAGAGACTTGTGTGGTTAGTCAGGTCGTGGCCGACTCCCTCGCCCGGCTTCCGCTTGAAGGTTGCCGAGGTACATGACGTGTACAGGGCGATAAGTGGCGAAAGCGTGTGTGAAGAAGTACACCCCTGCAGGGTTATCATTATCTATTCGAATAGCCGGATTCCTCGGATATGGAAACTTGGACCCCTTGCATAGTTCATAGACAAGTGAAAGTGGATACTCTAAAATGCGCAAGATAAGCGTGAGTGCTATGGATGGCCTTCTCGTAGGGAGACGGGAGCGGATCCATAGTGGTGTATTGAAATGGTGAATATGTGGACTCGTGTGCGCCACCTCAAAAGAGTTGCTTGCAGTCGTAGTTCAGGATAGCCACCGAGTCAAAGCTGGCTTGCTGCAGTCAAACTCCACCACCCCCTTTATTGATACTGATGCATATGTAGTTAGTTCTGATGTAAGTCTTGCTGAGTACAATTGTACTCACGTTTGCCTATTTTACGTTTTTGCAGAGAGACTTCAGTCTCGCTAGTAGTACCGCTTGGACTTCGACGTTTAGCTTGATACCTCAGCTACGATCTTGTGCCCTCGGCAGGATCTGGTAGATAGTCAGGCTTCTCAGCCTTTTTCATTTGTAGATGTCTGTACTCAGACATGTTAAGCTTTCGCATGTGCTTTTGACTTGTATGCTTTGAATGTTGGGTCATGAGACTCATGTTTGTAATATCTCGCTCCTCGGAGCCTAATGAATAAATACTTGAGTCGTAGAGTCTTGTTGTGATGCCATGTTGTATTTACTCATATCGGGCATATTGTGTGTATGATTGAAATGCTTGGTATGAGTGGGATCCGACTATCTAGTTGTTTATCCTTGGCAGCCTATCATATGGGGAAATGTAGTCTAGTGCTTCTGAGCGATAGTAGTCCGCTACAACCCGGTTCACCGGAGTCCTGCTAGCCCAGCACTACTGCTTGGAACACTTGACTGGCCGGCATGTGATTCACGTCGTTCCTGTGTCTGTCCCTTCGGGGAAATGTCACGCGGTGTTATCCGGAGTCCTGCCTAGCCTGCTACAGCCCGGGTTACCGGAGTCCTGTTAGCCCAGTGCTACAGCCCGGATTTATACGTTGTTGACCGACATGCTCGATGTGATTCACGTATGCCTGTCCTCATAGGTTAGTACCGCCTTGGGTTCACGACTAGCCATGTCGGCCCGGGTTCTTTGTCATATGGATGCTAGCAACACTATCATATACGTGAGCCAAAAGGCGCAAACGGTCCCGGGCCAGGTAAGGTGGCACCCGTGGGAATACCGTGCGTGAGGCCGCAAAGTGATATGATGTGTTACATGCTGGATCGGTGTGACTTAGGATCGGGGTCCTGACAGCGTTGGTATCAGAGCCTGACTGCCTGTAGGTTTACCAAGCCAAACTGGTCGAAGTTGTGTCTAGAAATGCTTTAGTTATATAAGGGAATTGATTGTGGAAGGGAACGTAAGGCTCTTTTACTCCTTATACCTCATGGCCTTCTGATCTGAGTCAACCTCTTCTCTTCTACGGGGATTAAGAACTAGGCCTTCTCATCTATCTATCAGGATGACGTGTTACTAATCCATAGACTTATAGGATTGATGGATTCAAGCCCCAGTTCTGTTTCTACTACTTCCATGTGTTCTTAGTTGGTCTCAGAACTTCAATATTGTGATGTTGAGTGGTTATGCCACCAATTTTTGCAGGATGTCTCAAATCATTTTGAGCATTTACAGCCGTTATGCTGTCCGAGTCATCCCAGGTTTCTAAATAGTCTGATGCATTTGCAAATCCTTTCTTTCCGTTCCCGATGTCCTTTTGGGTCAGAACAAGCACACTAATCGGTCTGTTGAGGTACTCCGTTGCCTTGACATATATGTTGGAGCTATTATTATGACCCTAGGTGTCTTAGGGAGTCATCTGGTAATCTAGCAATGTTATGTGTTCCCGGTGTGATGATTCTGGCCACCATTCTCGAAAGCATCCCGTGATGTTATTAGTTAGTAGGTATTCTATTCGTGGGTTTTTGAACCCGAGATTCACCCTACTTACTTCATGTTGATAGTGTTGCTAGTCCCTTTAGGATATTAGTAACCTTGTGATAGTCCCTAAGGTCTGTGGTATATTGTTCTTCCAATACCATGAACCATTATGGCAGAAGTTCTTTGAACCAAAAGATCACAACCAGAGTGCTCTTGAGGAGTTCTCCATTCTTAATTATGAATCTGCCAGTCCTACCTTTCCGCATGGGTTATCTGGAAGAAATGTTGAGCTTCGCTCGACATACTAATCTATGCATCCACAACTCAGAAAAGATATATGTCCCTTTGAGTTGTCCCTCCTTAGTTGTGTTCTGGCCCTCGTCTATCAATTGATAGTCAGGAGTGGTCGTGCATTCGTGTTCATCGATCCTAGTATTCTTGTGGTTTGTCAAGCCATTCTGTTTTGGAATGACTAGGAGAAACAAACTCCAGTACCTCATCCATATCTAGGATTGGGTCAAAGCAATTGTACTTCGCAGATCAAAATGCCAATCCAGCTTTTGCTCTGTTCTACCTCGGAGTATTACCCCCTTTATGTCAGGATGGTCATGAGAATTGCACCATCTCTCATGAATTTTTGACGCAGTAATACTTCTTGCCCTCACTGTTCATTCCTCGGTTCCGTGTTGTCACAACCGGAATGCCGACAAGTGAACCATGATGTGTGAAATCAATACTCCTAGCAACTGTGTTGCCTAGTAGTAAATGGACAATATTCTCATTCTTAGCGTGTTGGTTATGGAATCATCATTATAAGATTGACCATGCTACCTAGTCCTTATTTCTGGTGCACTCCTTGATCAATGAGTTAGGATTATTCAATCCCTTGCTTATTTGATCATATCGTCTTGCTCTGAAAGGCAAGATTGTTCTCGAGCTTAGAAACATATCGGTGGTTCGTGATTTTCCGAAGATCTTCTCGGAAGTATTACCTGGTTGTCACCTGACCGCTATGTTGAGTTCGTGATCAGTTGGTTTTCCTGTAAACCACCCCTTCTCCAAGAATCCGTATTGGATATCCCTGAGCTGGTTGGTTGAGCTAGACAACAACTTGGAGAGTTGGAAGATAAAGCTTGTCTGACTTAGTTCATGTTAAGGGATATCTTTTGTGGTGTGTGTTGAAGAAAGATGATATCTTCACCAATTGGTCCTCGTGATCAGTTGTTGGATGTATTGTCTTGTCAAAACTTTGACTTGAGTATGGGCTATCGTCAAGTCAAATCAGAACCAACGATGTTCGTAATGTTGTCTTACTCGTGGTTGATCCCTCGAGCATACACCATTACATCTTTTGGTCTGACCAATGCTATCACCGTGTTCACATGATGGTGGAAGTCCAGTGATATGGAAATTCCGATGAGTTGTTGTTGAGCCCATCAGCAGCATTTTGTCTCCCCCATGATTCATGCTGAACATCTAAGTTAGTGTTAGAAACTTTGTAAGCAATGCCTTCGTGTTCCGTTCATGAAGCATATGTTGGATGAAAGAAGTGACTTCCTCGAATTCATGTGCATTTGGTGTAAGTTGCCGCCATGAATTTGAGAAAGGTTTGTTTTGTTTCCTCTGGAATCATCCCAAATCAGTCATGCATACGTGCGAAGTATTCTGTGGATTGAAGACTTGCAACCTTCATTCTATATTATCCCTAGCACACCAAGCCACTGATTGATTGGTTCAAGGAGAAGAAGTTCCTTCATAAGAGCTAATCATATGACTTATGCAAGGACTTCGATGTCCTCGATGATGGTTCCCAACCAGAACTTGGTGGTGTTTTATCATAAGACTACCATGTGACCATGCTTATCTGGGACAGCGTGTTCACATGCTTGTAGCAGAACCAACTCATGTTTTGGAGCTTGCTACCATAGTTCATCTCCCGAGAATCCCGCAATATCATCTCGTCGATTTGTGTTGCAACCTTTCCTTTTCGGACATGTTGTCTGAAGTATCCTGTTACTAACCAGATCTGAATCTCAGGCGGATATGATGGTTGGAACGTGTCCCGAGAACTAAAATATTGGTCTCTCCGTAACCCGGTAAAGTGGATGTCATGGCCAACACACCAGCCGGAAGACCTATTATCGTAGTATCTCGATTGAGGAAGTTGGCCATCTCCCCATAAGGATCTCGCAGGATTTACTTCTATAGTTATTCCTTGTGGATTTTTGTGTTCCGAAGTCCGACCTTTTACTTGATGTTCTAGATACCAAACCTTACCTATAAATGGGTTATGCTAGTACATCAAGGAGAACATTAGAAGCGGAGTGCTAAATGTCTCTCGGTCGATCATCCAGATTTTGTTTCCTTGGCTTCGCTAAGGTGAAATCTGAGAAGTGTTGTCTTCCTTTGCATCTGCATTATCCATCACTATTCATCATGGTAGTATGTTGTGTTGCCAGGATCCTTGACACGGATGTTGGTAAAACCCTGATGAATATGGAAATGCTCAAGTTCTTGAGAGCACGCTCAGTCATTGGGTTATATCCTCGGTATCAATTGGAATGTGCCTTCCGTTGCCGAGTTGTCCTATAACTCTAGTTCCTCTCCAAACTGAGTATGCCATTCTTTCGATTTCATTCAAATGATCAATTGTGTTTTTCCTCGGGATGGTATAAAGAGTTTCAATGATATCTGTATCAAAAGTAATTCTTTTTGCCACTTAGGGGAATAATTCTACGAGTCACCTTCCCCGAGGTGTCCCGTTATGGTATCATGGCAATTATTTCCTCGCCACCTTGACACCATCCACCATCCTTTAGGCGTGGAATTGTTGCCACCAAATCAAACCCTGTCGTTGTTATTCTTCCGTTCCTCACGATGCGTTTTGTGCCTCAACTCGAGATGTTCCAACATCTCATTCCACAAGTTAATCATGAATGCTCGATCTTCGAGGAGATCGTTTCCTATAGAGTTTCTTTCTGTCACCATCGTGTTGGATGAAGATCTCAAAAGCATGGATGTCAAAATCAGTTTGAAGCAATTAATCAACATCTCTGAGAAGGACAGTTGGATCGTGAAGACCGTGTTAGCTTTGTGCTCCCTCTGTCTTCTTACCTCACGTCTTGAATCTCGGGACGAGATTCTTGTTTAGTGGGGGTGAGCTGTCACAGCCCTAGAATTGGTTGTAACTAGTTGCACAAGCACTCATGCATCATGTACATATTTATGAAAGTTGAATTGGGGAAAGTGGAAAGCCTCAGAAGTCTTTTTTAAAAAAAAATGATCAACATTAAAAATTGTTTCAAATAAACCCAAGAAAATGTTCCTGTCAAGCTATAAAAATATTGGCAAGAGGTAAAACTCAAACCAATACTTTTGGAGTCTCAGAAATATTTATTTTGGGCATTTGGAATTAATTCAATAATTATTTGCATTGGATTTATATTTAATATATTTCAGATATGATCCAATAATTCTGGAAATTGTTGTGGGGCTTTATACTAATATCTCTAGTCCATACAATAATTTACAGAAGCAGCAAAAATGATTTAGTTTCTAAAACTAAATCAAAACAAATGATAGAATAGAAAACTGGAAATAAAGAGAGAGAGAGAATTACCTGGCGTTTACCTGAGGCCCACCTACCTGGCCGGCCCAGCTGGCAGCCCAGCCACCTGGCCCAGCCCAACTCCCCACCGTCTTCAACCTCTGCCAGTAGGCAGAGGAGTGTCGACGCGCGCACGCTCGAGCTCCACCTCCTACTTCCACGCAGCTGCTCCCCCTCGCCCTGGACGCGCCACGACGACGCCCCGAAGCCCCGTCCCCTTTCCCTCACTCACCGCTCTCTCTCTCCTCACCTGGGTCCCTCTCTCTTCCCCACCGGGCGGAGCTCGACGTCGCCGACGAGCTCCACCACGGCCAGAGCCACCCCCTCACCCCTCTGACGTGCCCACAAGCTCCGTTTCCGTCGTACACGCCTCCTCGACGACTCACGCGACGCCAGACGCCCCCGAACGCTCTTCCCATCGTCGTCTTCAACCTCGGGAAGCCGAGATCGCCGGCGACCTTCCGTCATCACCAGCCCCTCCCCGAGCACGCCGAGGCCTCCGTTCAACTCGCGGTGAGCTTCTGCGTCTTTCCCCTTCCTTCCCGGGCTCGTTCCTGTCCTATAGTCGCCGATTCCACCGGAGCCGCGAGCTCGGCTCCGCCGGCCATGTCGCCACCGTGGCCACCGTCACCTAGAGCTACCACCGAGCGCCCCGACGTGCTCAGCACAATGCCAGAAGACCAAAACACCCTCCCGTTGCTCCTGTCGTGCAACGCAACGCCGGGACCGCTGAGACCCGAACTCCGGCCGCCGCAAGAGTTGCCGCTGCCGTCGATTTAGTCCACTCCGGCGAGAGTTGTTGCCTCCGTTGGATGCGCAAGACTCTCAGCTTTCTGTAGCCGCTAACCGCGTCCAAAACTGAGGCCTGTGGGCATTTTCCGAAGCCCTCCGCCGCGCCTGTCGTCGCCGGCGTCGAGTCGCCGGTGGGTTTGACCCCGGCTGGGCCCAGCTGACCCCTCTGGCTCAATGACAGGCGGGCCCGGCCCTGCTAATTAATTAGGATTAGTATTAACTGTTTTAGTTAAACTAATTACACTGACACACGGGACCCACATGTCAGATTTGACCTGGACCGCGCCCCGTTGACCTGCTGACGTCGTGATGATGTCAGGCTGACGCAGTAATCCTTTTCTGAATTTAAATAAATCTTAAATGATTTGTTTAATTCAGAAAATATCCAAAACTTTGAAAAATCATAGAAATTAATCTATAGCTCCAAATGAAAAGATTTATATATGAAAAATTATCAGAAAAATTCAAGGAATCCATCTGTACCATTTTCATGCATGTTTGAACAATGTTTGTCCTCTGTTTTGGACAAAACAAATAAAGGACATTTAAATAATCATATATGGAGTTGGATTTTGAATCATGTATTCAAACCAACTTCATTTAAATCATAGCTAGATGCATTAGCTCAAATCACAGCATATTGCCATGTCATGATCATGCATCATATTGTGGCATTGCATTGATTGTGTTCTTCCTCAGTTGCCGGTGTTTGTCCCCTCTCGATAGACGATGTGCCGACGATGAGATCGATGACACCGATGAAGAACTATAATATCTTCAGAAGTGCCAGGCAAGCAAAACCCCCTTGTTCATTCCGATACAATCCCACTCTCTCGCTCCTGCTCTCTTTTACTGCATTAGGACAACAACGTTTCAACTGTTACTTGCTGCGGTAGTTGAACCCCTTTATCCTCTGCATGACCTGTCATTGCCACAGTAACTAGATGAAACCCACTAGCATGAGTAGGAGTTGTTTGAGCCCTGATGTGCCTACTCATTCATGCTTGTTTGTCATGCCTGCTACTGCTTAGAGTTGAGTCGGGTCTGATTCATCGGGAATGAATTGGAATGTGGTGAACATGTCCTAATGATGAGAGCTAAGTGTGTGAACACGATTTGGTAAAGGTAGCGGTGAGAGGCCATGTAGGAGTACATGGTGGGTTGTCTCATTGCAGCCGTCCTCAGGAGCTGAGTTCTGTGTTTGTGATCCATGAACAGTTACTACCACGCATTGGAATGCTTAAGTGCCCCTCTCGACTTATTAATCCACTTGATCTCTGTCCAGGAGTTGCAACTAGTTTCTGGTGTTTGTAGGTAGTGTTAGTAGTCTACCAAGTGGCACCCGGTACAGGTGGGCTTGGGACAGACTAGGCACCGTGGCCGGGTAGACCAAGCGCCGCCCGTTTGGTGGGCTTGGAACCCTGCACACATCGTTTGGGGCCGTGAGCGACACCCCGGCCGGATCTCCTTGCGGATGGAACCCGAATAGGCGATAAACCTGGACTAGAGACTTGTGTGGTTAGTCAGGTCGTGGCCGACTCCCTCGCCCGGCTTCCGCTTGAAGGTTGCCGAGGTACATGACGTGTACAGGGCGATAAGTGGCGAAAGCGTGTGTGAAGAAGTACACCCCTGCAGGGTTATCATTATCTATTCGAATAGCCGGATTCCTCGGATATGGAAACTTGGACCCCTTGCATAGTTCATAGACAAGTGAAAGTGGATACTCTAAAATGCGCAAGATAAGCGTGAGTGCTATGGATGGCCTTCTCGTAGGGAGACGGGAGCGGATCCATAGTGGTGTATTGAAATGGTGAATATGTGGACTCGTGTGCGCCACCTCAAAAGAGTTGCTTGCAGTCGTAGTTCAGGATAGCCACCGAGTCAAAGCTGGCTTGCTGCAGTCAAACTCCACCACCCCCTTTATTGATACTGATGCATATGTAGTTAGTTCTGATGTAAGTCTTGCTGAGTACAATTGTACTCACGTTTGCCTATTTTACGTTTTTGCAGAGAGACTTCAGTCTCGCTAGTAGTACCGCTTGGACTTCGACGTTTAGCTTGATACCTCAGCTACGATCTTGTGCCCTCGGCAGGATCTGGTAGATAGTCAGGCTTCTCAGCCTTTTTCATTTGTAGATGTCTGTACTCAGACATGTTAAGCTTCCGCATGTGCTTTTGACTTGTATGCTTTGAATGTTGGGTCATGAGACTCATGTTTGTAATATCTCGCTCCTCGGAGCCTAATGAATAAATACTTGAGTCGTAGAGTCTTGTTGTGATGCCATGTTGTATTTACTCATATCGGGCATATTGTGTGTATGATTGAAATGCTTGGTATGAGTGGGATCCGACTATCTAGTTGTTTATCCTTGGCAGCCTATCATATGGGGAAATGTAGTCTAGTGCTTCTGAGCGATAGTAGTCCGCTACAGCCCGGTTCACCGGAGTCCTGCTAGCCCAGCACTACTGCTTGGAACACTTGACTGGCCGGCATGTGATTCACGTCGTTCCTGTGTCTGTCCCTTCGGGGAAATGTCACGCGGTGTTATCCGGAGTCCTGCCTAGCCTGCTACAGCCCGGGTTACCGGAGTCCTGTTAGCCCAGTGCTACAGCCCGGATTTATACGTTGTTGACCGACATGCTCGATGTGATTCACGTATGCCTGTCCTCATAGGTTAGTACCGCCTTGGGTTCACGACTAGCCATGTCGGCCCGGGTTCTTTGTCATATGGATGCTAGCAACACTATCATATACGTGAGCCAAAAGGCGCAAACGGTCCCGGGCCAGGTAAGGTGGCACCCGTGGGAATACCGTGCGTGAGGCCGCAAAGTGATATGATGTGTTACATGCTGGATCGGTGTGACTTAGGATCGGGGTCCTGACAGCGCGCCCCCTGCCTCGTGGGCCCCCTGGAGCTCCACCGACCTCAACTCCAACTCCATATATTCGTGTCCGGGGAGAAAAAAATCAGAGAGAAGGATTCATCGTGTTTTACGATACGGAGCCGCCACCAAGCCCTAAACTCTCTCCGGAGGGCTGATTTGGTGTCTGTTCGGGGCTCCGGAGAACGGAATCCATCGCCATCATCATCATCAACCATCCTCCATCACCAATTTCATGATGCTCATCGCCGTGCGTGAGTAATTCCATCGTAGGCTTGCTGGACGGTGATGGGTTGGATGAGATTTATCATGTAATCGAGTTAGTTTTGTTAGGGTTTGATCCCTAGTATCCACTATGTTCTGAGATTGATGTTGCTATGACTTTGCTATGCTTAATGCTTGTCACTAGGGCCCGAGTGCCATGATTTCAGATCTGAACCTATTATGTTTTCATGAATATATGTGAGTTCTTGATCCTATCTTGCAAGTCTATAGTCACCTACTATGTGTTATGATCCGGCAACCCCGAAGTGACAATAATCGGGCCCACTCCCGGTGATGACCATAGTTTGAGGAGTTCATGTATTCATTATGTGTTAATGCTTTGGTCCAGTACTCTATTAAAAGGAGGCCTTAATATCCCTTAGTTTCCGCTAGGACCCCGCTGCCACGGGAGGGTAAGACAAAAGATGTCATGCAAGTTCTTTTCCATAAGCATGTATGACTATATTCGGAATACATGCCTACATTACATTGATGAATTGGAGCTACTTCTGTTCAGCCTATGTTATGATTGTTACATGATGAACTGCATCCGGCATAATTCTCCATCACTGATCCAATGCCTACGAGCTTTTCACATATTGTTCTTCGCTTATTTACTTTTCCGTTGCTACTGTTACAATCACTACAAAACCTAAAAAATATTACTTTTGCTATCATTACCGTTACTTCCATATTACTTTGCTACTAAACACTTTGCTGCAGATACTAAGTTATCCAGGTGTGGTTGAATTGACAACTCAACTACTAATACTTGAGAATATTCCTTGGCTCCCCTTGTGTCGAATCAATAAATTTGGTTGAATACTCTACCCTCGAAAACAGTTGCGATCCCCTATACTTGTGGGTTATCATTATACTGCTCATATCATGCATATGGTGTCTTGCATTGCATAGTTTAGACATCATATACACAATGTTCAACACCATGTTCTTAGTTCAGACATCATATCTAATGCCCTCTATTTAGCATATAAATCATATATGTGAATTAAATGATGCGATCTTGATTACTTAGATAACATGTAGGTGAATTATGTCATGCGATCCTGTTTAGTTATTCATCATATCTTTGAATTATGTTATGCTATGCTATCCAGTTTAGATAGACATCATATATGTGAAATTATGTCATGCTATCCGTTTTAGTTAAACAATATACATGTCAACTATTTCATGTCCTCTTTTTTCCACACTATCTATTGCATCTGTCTCTCATACAATGTATGTACATTCAACTATGTTTCCTGTTTATCAGCCATTTGAATTGGAGCGGGTGATGCCAGCATCTAGCGGACTAAAAACACGGTCTTCAAATAAAACAGTGCTACCTCTTGGTGGAGATAGCACCCCGGTTGTACATGCACGAGAATCAGTCCTACCACACATAATCCAAACTCTCGCAGATTGTACCCCTACTACGATGGATAGAGAACCAGCTTCACCCAATCTAACCCCAACCCCAGCAGATAGTAACCCAGTTCCTATTGACACAACACCATCTCCACCATAGAGCTCCCAAACAAGAGCAGTTAGTAAGGCAGCTCCAGTGCCCAAAGGGCCAGTACTACCACGGCGAACCCCAACTCCACCAGTTAGTACGCCTATTCCCGTGGAGGAAGCACAACCAGCTAGTCGTAGTTTAGCATCTATCGCATTTGATGTTCTTTAAATCGTATGTGCGTATCTTCCCATCTTGGAAATATTATACTGAAGATGAAGGAAAATGCCAGTTGCAGGTGTTTGTCCAGGAGTTATGTGTAAGTAATGTTATTCATGGCAATTATTTTGCTTTGTCCCATACATCCTACCTCCATGATGGTTATAATACAACAAATTTTCCCATTTTTCTCTATAGAGAATGACCGATTTGGAAACTCAGGATGAGGTAACCTGTGCTAATACCTCTGCTATCTTCAAGAATGCTTGGTGGCAGTATCGAAATTACCTGAAGAAAACATACTTCACTGACAAAGAAACTCATCAAATTCCCTTACGTTCTCCTGAGAAACATTTACTGGACGATGACTGGGAACGCCTTGTTCTGTACTGGTCCCGAACCAAGAATGTGGTAAGGTCTATGAGCTCATTTTCTATTTTTAAGTACTATATTCTTGCGTCTTACTGTACTCTGTTCATGTAGGACAAGTGCCTAAACCTGGAGAACAACTGTTCTAATTTAAGATTCCATTGCTATCATAGTTCAAAAAAGCGCTAGGCGTTAATTGTGCGTTTTGCCACCGCCTTGCGCTTTACTGACCAAAGCGCATGCTTATGCGCAGTTATGCACAGATTAAGCGTAGTTATGCGCAATGCGTTTCGCCAACGCCTAGAGCCTAGGCGCGCTTAAGCGCTCGCTTAGGCGCGCCTTTTTAACTATGATTGCTATCGTGCATACTGCTTTGCTCTTGTATCACTGTATTTACTCATACAAACTTATTTTTAAATTGAAGGATCCAAACGAAACTCCAATGGCACAACAGGTATGTTCACGCATGTTTCTTTAACAGGCTTGCTCTTATCAATAGCTCTGTTGATTTTAATTTCAATTGTGTATACAGTTGACTTCTCATATCATGCACATTACTAGCATCACAACAGAGCCAATAGTGTTGTTGTACATGTAGACCCGTGGTACCCATCTGAAATCTTGTTGTGCCGTGTAGTTTCCCACACTTTGTATTCTTTCACTGCTGCTTTGTCTTGAACTGACATGATTTGAATCGTGTCTCTATTTTGATTTGGCAAGACAATGTAGTGACCATAGGACATAGATATATGTTTGTTTGATGCTTTTATTATGTACTAGTACTTGGCAATAGAAGACTTGGTAGTTTAATCCTGTCCACCTTACTAATGAACTGGTTCATCGAAATGAGTTTCATATACTAGTACATGCTAAACCTGTTATGTGGCTGCTTGTTTGTTATTTTAGTGTGGACTCATGCACCCTCCATACACTCTACCAAACACCCAAAAGTAGGTCGAGAAGGGAACTCTTGGGCGGCATTTGTCTCTTACTACGTACTACCACTAAATGTTGTACGTGCAATGCACGGTGATGTTATGGAGTACGTGCCTAAGTACTCTACTACTACTATATTAGTTGGAGGCACATATTAACTTTTATATTTGTTTACGTGTATGCCCCGAGACCTTCCAACTAGACGTGTCTTTCTCTCCAGGTCGCACTTTGTATCATTCATACCACTAAGTACTACTACGTGTGGTCTCCGACCCAGAAGTGGAAGAAGTGGAGACGCTCTACCATGCTGTTTTTTTACGCTAGGCTCTACCACGTTGTTCATGTCCCACTCCTTTCGCTGACGTGTGGGACATCCAGCACGTGCCGTGTTTGGCACCCTTCATCGTAAGAGTTGAAACGGTAGCATTCATCAGAAATAAAAAATAACTAGCAGTGCGACCCGCGCATTTGCGCGGCTAGTTTTGTTTACACATAATCATATTTGATAAGGTTTTTTGCCATTTAGTTCTCTCTTGCTTCTAGCATTATTTCTATTTTATTTGTCAACACTTCATCTGAGAAACATGGGTATGGTTCATAGAAATAGTTTAGAAGTACTATGCTAAGCATAGTACTAATATTTCAGGGAGGTTATTGAAATGCCATGCAGAATTATAGACTTGTGTGCTAATCTCGACTTTGCATGTTTTGATATTCAACATGTGCACTAACATCTGGAAATAGTGTTTATTCTTCCAAAATGTACTTTTGAGAAATTTCTCATACCTTTTTAGAGTTGGTAATGGTGAAGCATACCTCCGGGTTTTTCTTAAAGTTGTACTTGTGACTGAACTGAGATTTGTGCCAAAAGCCATCCTGATCTTTCTTAATGTGGTTCCTCTACCACCTCCTATGGAAGCTGCTACGCAGAACTATTTGATCATCACCTCTGGGGATGTACCACCTCAACCCCTCCTTGCTACATCTCACTGTTATAATCATCAGTTTACTTGTAAAATCCTTTCAGACCTGCTACATACATATCTTATATTGACACGCATTATAACAACACAATGACCAATAAATAAACTCGCATATACACTTAATATACAAATCCAAAAGCTTATTTGGTTTAAATAATCCAAGAGTTCATTTGCTAGATTTTTGCTTTAAATTTCTATAACCAATGTTATTCATCTACAGATTTTCACCACGACTCACAATAAAGTCAACATGGAGATATTTTAGCCTCATACCAAGTACTATTATCACCTAGGTGACACGATTTGCATGATTGCATCTAACTTACAATGGAATAACAAATATTTATCATGTAAATCACCAGACACATAGAGTGAATATCGGTCAGATAATTTTGCCTTAGACCTAAAAGGTAAGATGTCAGCAATGAGTACGCACAATAGTCAAAACACATTCAAAAGAGTATCCAAAAGTAGGATGTATAACCTTATGTAAAAAGAAAATATATATCTCGATGCATAAAGAAAAGTAAATTTGGATGTAACAAAACTTGGTCTATTTTGTCAAACAAAACCTAATCAATTTTAATTTTGGCTTATACAGTGGAAAGCTGTTCAAATATTAAGAAAGAAGACAATAGCTAAAAGAACGAATATTTAGTTTTGATAAAGTTTCAACCATGAGAGAATATATATATGTGGTATGTTTTACATTTTTCTTGTAATTTTCATATATGATTTCACGTTCTAATATATCCCGGGGTTTGATTAGGTTTTGTTTGATTATGATTTCACGCCTAACTTAGGAAGACAGATGGGTGCATCCGCGACCATCCACATGGTCGGAAATAAACTACTTTCTGGTTTATTTAAGACACCCTCTGTTCATGAAATATAAGACGTTTTGGTTGTTCAATTTAAATTGCCAAAAATTCTTATATTTAGAAACACATGTAGTGATGATCAGGCTGATTTACTAATCCTCGTGCGCATGGTAACGGACATGGATGCATCCACGTGCATCCTTAACTCCGCATTGCAGCCAATATTGTGAACACTCACACATTCTGTCATTATCTTCCGTATGTATGCATGCATGTTTACGGAAAAATCAGTATAATTTACAATACCCAAATCTGAAAACACACATCAATCTATGGAGGCATGAGAGATGTAGATGGTCGCTGGTTTACAAATCTAAAAACACACATCAATCTATGGATGCATATGAGATGTAGATGGTAGCTAGTGTAATGGCTAGGCTAGAAGATGGTAGAGCTGCCACCGGCTAGAAACTAAAAATAAACCTATATTTAAAGCTATGTTGAAGACCGGCAGGATTAGGGAGACCTGGGAGAGGCTGGATGAGAGCGTACCTTAATACTCTGCCAGGAACATCATAATCACATAAGCAACCTCTCAACCTGCCAAGAAAATATCATTCTACCCCACCCCCTTCTTCTTTCACACTTCTCCTCCTGAATCACCTCGACTGGTTCTAGACTCTAGGCCGTCATGTTAAGCATGAGGCTGACTACTTGCATCATGCAGTGCATCTGCATGAAGTCCAACTGCTAGTGGTACGTGCACGTGATGCGGCCAGAGGCCATCATGCTTCAGAGGTCCGACACGTGAGGCGCGCCCATTCTCACAGAACTTTACTGTCGTTGCAGAAGTAGCCCGTTGAGAACACCGGCCGCGTTGTCCTTCCTTCATATCGTTCGTCTAGCTTGTGATCGATCTGGATCAGGATGCGGGGGAGTCGGGTTGTGATCGATCGAGATGATTGTACATAGTAGCTTAGGTAATTGGAGAAAGATAAAGCAGTCAAATAAAATATAAATTGCTACGACATCAGTGAACGTTTGCACTTAATTTGGATGTCAATACAAAACAGAAGGCACCGTGATGTCACTTTTGCTGAAGCGTGTGCCAACCGGACTGCTCCTGTTTTTTCCCTTGCACGGCGCTATATCGTTTCTTCTTGTTGAGGATCGAATCGGGTCCTTGATCTATACGTATTCTTTTTTGACATGGAACAACGCGTCCCATTAATTTGTGTTGATTCCATTAATTTATTTTCCAGCAATAATACATGAACGTGACAGACTTCCTAAGTTCCTTTTTTTACTTATACATCTCCTTGTCCTATACGGATTGGTTTTTTGTTGCTTTTCATCACAAGACATGAACGTGGCAGACATCCTATGTTTCAAAAAATCCATATACATAATATTTGTATGTAACGTTGACATCTGTAAATCATAGCCATTAATCTCCAAAATTAATGGTTGAGATAATTTGATAGATGTGGATAAACGTGATGGCTTATTTGTCTTCTATTATAAGTATATAATAGATGCTGACAGAATATTGGGGAAGAGTGCCTTATTAAGCAATCGTAAAGGAAGTAATGCAGATAAGGTTCAGGATAGCGACGCATCCTTGTTGGTCTCCAACAAAGCTGATAAAACAACTAAGGAAGACCGCCGATGGGAGGAGACAGTGAGACAACCCCAAAGTCCTGTCTTGGTTTGGTGTCCGAGTTACTGACCACTACCGCTTGCACAAGCTATTCAAACTCACTGTCTGAATCAGTTTGGTTTCTTGAGTCTCAACTACAAGCTGAAAGACATCGATCAGCTGTGCTGCGACAAGAAGCGGAAGGACTGCGGAAGTCCCTGGAGCATTCAGATGCATACTTTCTGGTGCAACAACAAGCGTTGGAGGATTTTAGCACCAAAAAGGACAAAGCGAATAAGCATGCTAAGCTTATTGCCAGCATGGTAGATACCCAGGATAACATTTCTTGAGCTCTTCTAAAGTTGTTTCAGTTATGCTCTTGTTTTGCTGCCGCGTTTATTTGCACTGGTGGCCAATTTTGACGGCCAGTGTATGTAATATGCTGCTTTGTTCCCTATATTTGCACTGGTGGCGAACTTTGATGCCCAGTGGATGTAATATGTGTAATAGCGGTAATAGGCTAACGTTAATTACTTGCTTATTTATTTCCTTATTGTCTTATTTAGTTGTTTGCTTGTAGTCACTGCAGTTCTTTTTATGTGTTTTTCTAGTGGCCACAATAACCTATTTTTGGAAACTAGGCCAAAATAATCATGGCAACACACGGACTGTTGTAACCATGGGCCTCCCGCGGGCCGTATGATCCATGGGCCTTCTACGGGCCGTAGGATCCATTGGCCTTCTATACGGGCCGTAGGATCCACGGGCCTTCTATGGGCCGTATGATCCATGGGCCTTCTACGGACCGTACGATCCATGGGCCTTTTACGGGCCGTAGGATCCATGGGCCTTCTACGGGCCGTATCATCATTTCGCCAATTATGGGCCGTACTGTTCATGGACAATAACGGGCCGTTAATAGGCCGTATTTGATAACTCTATGAAAACAGACCAACGGGTTTTTTTTACATGAAAATGGTCCAACGTATTAATGGGCCACAAACGGGCGACTGTAACCACGGGCTGAATTTGGCCCACAAGCAGAAAATGACAGCAATGGGCCGTAAGTAAATGAATGCTGGAAATGAGCCCAAGAATAAATGGGCCCTGAGAAGGCCGAAAGATAACATGGGCTGGAAACGGCCCAACGGAATAATGGGTCGTTAATTGGTATAAAGTGATACACTGTTCATTACAGGCAAGTTTTACCACGGGCCGTTAAGGGGCTGAGGGTTACAAAGGGCCTCATATGGACCGACAGACGTCATGGGCCATACATGGGCTGGAAGTTAAAACGGGCTGGAATTATATTGGACGGCTCAGATGACGCTACTGGGCCTAATTCGGATAGGTCGTAAACGGGCCCTGGGTTAGCGGGCTGTAAATGGGCTATATGCGAACATGCCGTTAACAGGCTTGCCGTGGGGCGGCCCGCCACCTTTTGACCAAGTCAAATGGGCCGGCCTTTTCACAAGAATGGGCCTCTGTTGGGTCGTGCCACGTGTCGACGCATCGTAGGCGCTTTGGGTCCAATGAGTGGATGACATCTGTCCCAACGGTGAGTCGACACATGTTTCCTCCAGCCAATGATGATTTTACACGTGGAAAATCCCCATTGGTCAGGGCTGTTAACGGGTTATCGGATCCAAAGCCGGACCCGATACCTTAACGGCGTTCCGTTACGGTGGATGCCACGTGTCGGTCACCCTTGACGAAAGCACTTTTGTGACGCGCGATTTATCGTCATGGAAGTGGACACTGATACGTCTCCAACGTATCTATAATTTTTGATTGTTCCATGCTATATTATATTCTGTTTTGGACATTAATGGGCTTTATTATACACTTTTATATTATTTTTGGTACTAACCTATTAACCGGAGGCCCAGCCCAGAATTGCAGTTTTTTTGCCTATTTCAGAGTTTCGCAGAAAAAGAATATCAAACGGAGTCCAAACGGAATGAAACCTTCAGGAATATGATTTCCGGAACGAACGTGATCCAGAGGACTTGGACCCTACGTCAAGACATCAACCAGGAGGGCACGAGGTAGGGGGCGTGCCTACCCCCCAGGCGCGCCCTCCACCCTCGTGGGCCCCATGTTGCTCCACCAACGTACTTCTTCCTCCTATATATACCTACGTACCCCCAAACTACCAGATACGGAGCCAAAAACCTAATTCCACCGCCACAACCTTCTGTACCCGTGAGATCCCATCTTGGGGCCTTTTCCGGAGCTCCGCCGGAGGGGGCATCGATCATGGAGGGCTTCTACATCAACACCATAGCCTCTACGATGATGTGTGAGTAGTTTACTTCACACCTTCGGGTCCATAGTTATTAGCTAGATGGCTTCTTCTCTCTTTTTGGATCTCAATACAATGTTCTCCCCCTCTCTTGTGGAGATCTATTCGATGTAATCTTCTTTTGCGGTGTGTTTGTTGAGACCGATGAATTGTGGGTTTATGATCAAGTTTATCTATGAACAGTATTTGAATCTCCTCTGAATTCTTTTATGTATGATTGGTTATCTTTGCAAGTCTCTTCGAATTATCAGTTTGGTTTGGCCTACTAGATTGATGTTTCTTGCAATGGGAGAAGTGCTTAGCTTTGGGTTCAATCTTGCGGTGTCCTTTCCTAGTGACAGTAGGGGCAGCAAGGCATGTATTGTATTGTTGCCATCGAGGATAACAAGATGGTGTTTATATCATATTGCATGAGTTTATCCCTCTACATCATGTCATCTTACTTAAGGCGTTACTTTGTTCTTATGAACTTAATATTCTAGATGCATGCTGGATAGCGGTCGATGTGTGGAGTAATAGTAGTAGATGCAGGCAGGAGTCCGTCTACTTGTCTCGGACGTGATGCCTATATACATGATCATACCTAGATATTCTCATAACTATGCTCAATTCTGTCAATTGCTCAACAGTAATTTGTTCACCCATCGTAATACTTATGCTCTCGAGAGAAGCCACTAGTGAAACCTATGGCCCCCGGGTCTATTTTCCATCATATTAATCTGCCAACATTTAGTTATTTCTATTGTCGTATTTATTTTGCTTTCTTTACTTTGCATCCTTATCATAAAAATACAAAAATATTATCTTATCATTTCTATCGGATCTCACTCTCGTAAGTGACCGTGTAGGGATTGACAACCCCTTATCGCGTTGGTTGCGAGGATTTATTTGTTTGTGTAGGTGCGAGGGACTCGTGGGTGGTCTCCTACTGGATTGATACCTTGGTTCTCAAAAACTGAGGGAAATACTTACGCTGCTTTACTGCATCACCCTTTCCTCTTCAAGGGAAAACCAACGCAGTGCTCAAGAGGTAGCAAGAAGGATTTCTGGCGCCGTTGCCGGGGAGTCTACGCAAAAGTCAACATACCAAGTACCCATCACAAACCCTTATCTCCCGCATTACATTATTTGCCATTTGCCTCTTGTTTTCCTCTCCCCCACTTCACCCTTGCCGTTTTATTCGCCCTCTCTTTTCCGTTCGCCTCTTTTTCGCTTGCTTGTCATTATGGCTAGTCCCCTATCTTCTGCGTTGTCTCCCGAGAATGAAGTTCTTAATTTTAAGCAAAGGGATGGAGAAAATTTAAAAGACGCTTGGTATAAAATTTGCAATGCTCAAAATAGATCTACCAGGAAGCAATGTACTTCCGTTCTTCTTCGCAATTTTTATGTAGGCACTACTCCTTGGTACAGATATATCCTTGATACCATTACCGGAGGGAATTCCTTGGGTAGCCATACTTTTGATTCTTATAATGCTGTGATAGATTTGTTTGGCTCACCCCCTCTTATGATTAATGGAACTATGTTATCTTTGGAGCATGTAATGCAAAGACTTGAAGTTGTTGAAAATAAAGTTGCTACCGTAGAGCTAATTGAAAATTTGGATAAAAAGATCCACAACCGAATCACCCAATATGGATCTAATGTAGGAGTCACTTTGAAAAATATTAAGGAGAAGGAACCCATAGTTAATGAGAAAATAAATCAGGATTCCACTAGAATCGATAAACTTGAGGATATCCTTACCAACTTGGGAACCGCTTTTTTCTTCCGTAAAGAATACTCCAAGTCCTCCAACTAAAATTGCCAAGCTTATGTATGTTCCTAAAAATAAGGGTGAATCCTCTAGTAAGGAAACTGCGGATCTCAAATCTATAAGTATTCATCCCAATCCTTTTGCTATCATTAAGGAACCATTTGTTACAAATGAATTTTTCGATCTTGTGCCTAAAAGTTTGATAATCAATAAAAAGAAAGAAACCCCTAAGGATGATAGATGCCTCATTGAAGAATTGCCTACCAAAGATGGCAATACCTAGATCTATCCTTGCTATTATGCCTAGCTAGGGGCGTTAAACGACAGCGCTTGTTGGGAGTCAACCCAATTTTATTTTTAGTTTTTGCTTTTTGCTTCTGTTTAGGAATAAATATTTGATCTAGCCTCTGGTTAGATGTATTTTTATGTTTTAATTAGTGTTTGTGCCAAGTTTAACCTATAGGATCTTCTTGGATGATAGTTATTTGATCTTGCTGTAAATTCCACAAACTTTCTGTTCACTAAAATAATTGTTAAAAATCACCAGAACGTGATAAAATATTGATTCCAATTGCTTCTGATCAATAAAAAAATTGTCTAGGTCTTACTATTTTGGTAGATTTTTTGGATTTCCAGAAGTTTGCGTTAGTTACAGATTACTACAGACTGTTGTTTTTGACAGATTCTGTATTTCGTGTGTTGTTTGCTTATTTTGATGAATCTATGGCTAGTAAAATAGTTTATAAACCATAGGTAAGTTGTAATATAGTAGGTTTAACACCAATATAAATAAATAATGAGTTCATTACAGTACCTTGAAGTGGTCTTTTGTCTTCTTTCGCTAACGGAGCTCATGAGATTTTCTGCTGAGTTTTGTGTTGTGATGTTTTGGGTGAAAGATTTGATGGATTATGGAACAAGGAGTGGCAAGAGCCTAAGATTGGGGATGCCCATGGCACCCCTATATAATCCAAGGACACCTAAAATCCAAAGCTTGGGGATGCCCCGGAAGGCATCCCCTCTTTCGTCTACTTCCATCAGTAACTTTACTTGGAGCTATATTTTTATTCACCACATGATATGTGTTTTGCTTGGAGAGTCTTGTATTATTTGAGTCTTCATTTGTTAGTTTACCACAATCATCCTTTCTGTACACACCTTTTGAGAGAGTCACACTTGATTCGGAATTTATTAGAATACTCTATGTGCTTCACTTATATCTTTTGAGCTATATAGTTTTGCTCTAGTGCTTCACTTATATCTTTTAGAGCACGGTGGTGGAATTGTTTTATAGAAACTATTGATCTCTCATGCTTCACTTATATTATTTTTGAGGATCTTAAAATAGCATGGCAATTTGCTTAATTAATATCATGAGAAATTTGATGCTTGATAATTGTTTTGAGATATAAAGGTGGTAATATCATAGTTGTGCTAGTTGAGTAATTCTGGAATTGAAAAATACATGTGTTGGAGTTTGTGATTCCCATAGCATGCACGTATGGTGAACCGTTATGTAACAAAGTCGGAGCATGAGGTATTTATTGATTGTCTTCCTTTGTGTGGCGGTTGGGATTGCGCGATGGTTAACTCCTACCAACCCTTCCCCTAGGAGCATGCGTAGTAGTACTTTGCTTCGAGGGCTAATACATTTTTGCAATAAGTATATGAGTTCTTTATGACTAATGTGAGTCCATGCATTATACGCACACTTACCTTTCCGCAATTTTCTAGCCTCTTCGGTACCGTGCATTGCCCTTTCTCACCTTGAGAGTTGGTGCAAACTTCGCCGGTGCATCCAAACCCCGTGATATGATACGCTCTATCACACATAAACCTCCTTATATCTTCCTCAAAACAGCCACCGTACCTACCTATCATGGCATTTCCATAGCCATTCCTAGATATATTGCCATGCAACTTTCCACCGTTTCGTTTATGATGACACGCTCCATCATTGTCATATTGCTTTGCATGATCATGTAGTTGGCATTGTATTTGTGGCAAAGCCACTGTTCATAATTCTTTCATACATGTCGCTCTTGATTCATTGCATATTCCGGTACACCGCCGGAGGCATTCATATAGAGTTATATTTTGTTCTAAGTATTGAGTTGTAATTCATGAGTTGCAAGTAAATAAAAGTGTGATGATCATCATTATTAGAGCATTGTCCCAAGTGAGGAAAGGATGATGGAGACTATGATTCCCCCACAAGTCGGGATGAGACTCCGGACTAAAAAAAAAGAAGAGGCCATAAAAAAGAGAAAAGGCCCAAATAAAAAAATGATTGAGAGAAAAAGAGAGAAGGGACAATGTTACTATCCTTTTACCACACTTGTGCTTCAAAGTAGCACCGTGATCTTCATAATAGAGTGTCTCTCATTTTGTCACTTTCATATACTAGTGGGAAATTTCATTATAGAACTTGGCTTGTATATTCCAATGATGGGCTTCCTCAAATACCCGAGGTCTTCGTGAGCAAGCAAGTTGGATGCACACCCACTTAGTTTCTTTTCGAGCTTTCATACACTTATAGCTCTAGTGCATCTGTTGCATGGCAATCCCTACTCCTCGCATTAACATCAATTTATGAGCATCCCAATAGCCCGTTGATTAGCCTTGTTGATGTGAGACTTTCTCCTTTTTTGTCTTCCCACATAACCCTACCATTATACCTTATTGCACCATAGTGCTATATCCATGGCTTGCCCTCATGTATTGCGTAAGAGTTGAAAAGGCTGAAGCGCGTTAAAATTATGAACCAATTGCTTGGCTAAAGCCGGGGTCATACATGATATGAATATTTTGTGTGGGGAAGATGGAGCATAGCCAGAATATATGATTTTGTAGGGATAACTTGCTTTGGCTATGTTATTTTGATAAGACATAATTGCTTAGTTAGTATGCTTGAAGTATTATTGCTTTTATGTCAACATTAAACTTTTATCTTGAATCATATCAAATCTGAACATTCATGCCGTAATAAGAAGAATTATATAGCATTCCACATAAAAAATCTGTTTTTATCATTTACCTACTCGAGGACGAGCAGGAATTAAGCTTGGGGATGCTTGATATTTCTCCAACGTATCTATAATTTTTTATTGTTCCATGCTATATTATATTCTGTTTTGGACATTAGTGGGCTTTATTATACACTTTTATATTATTTTTATACTAACCTATTAACCAGAGGCAAAGCCCAGAATTGCTGGTTTTTTTTGCCTATTTTAGAGTTTCGCAGAAAAAGAATATCAAACGGAGTCCAAACGGAATGAAACCTTCGGGAACGTGATTTTCAGAACGAACGTGATCCAGAGGACTTGAACCCTACGACAAGACATCAACCAGGAGGGCACGAGGTAGGGGGCGCGCCTACCCCCCAGGCGCGCCCTCCACCCTCGTGGGCCCCACGTTGCTCCACCGACGTACTTCTTCCTCCTATATATACCTACGTACCCCCAAACTACCAGATACGGAGCCAAAAACCTAATTCCACCGCCGCAACCTTCTGTACCCGTGAGATCCCATCTTGGGGCCTTTTCCGGAGCTCAGCCGGAGGGGGCATCGATCACGGAGGGCTTCTACATCTACACCACAGCCTCTGCGATGATGTGTGAGTAGTTTAGTTCAGACCTTCGGGTCCATAGTTATTAGCTAGATGGCTTCTTCTCTCTTTTTGGATCTCAATACAATGTTCTCTCCCTCTCTTGTGAAGATCTATTCGATGTAATCTTCTTTTGCGGTGTGTTTGTTGAGACTGATGAATTGTGGGTTTATGATCAAGTTTATCTATGAACAATATTTGAATCTCCTCTGAATTATTTTATGTATGATTGGTTATCTTTGCAAGTCTCTTCGAATTATCAGTTTGGTTTGGCCTACTAGATTGATCTTTCTTGCAATGGGAGAAGTGCTTAGCTTTGGGTTCAATCTTGCGGTGTCCTTTCCCAGTGACAGTAGGGGCAGCAAGGCACATATTGTATTGTTGCCATCGAGGATAACAAGATGGGGTTTATATCATATTGCATGAGTTTATCCCTCTACATCATGTCATCTTACTTAAGGCGTTACTCTGTTCTTATGAATTTAATACTCTAGATGCATGCTGGATAGCGGTCGATGTGTGGAGTAATAGTAGTAGATGCAGGCAGGAGTCGGTGTACTTGTCTCGGACGTGATGCCTATATACATGATCATACCTAGATATTCTCATAAATATGCTCAATTATGTCAATTGCTCAACAGTAATTTGTTCACCCACCGTAATACTTATGCTCTTGACAGAAGCCACTAGTGAAACCTATGGCCCCCGGGTCTATTTTACATCATATTAATCTTCCAATACTTAGTTGTTTCTATTGGCGTCTTTATTTTGCTTTCTTTACTTTGCATCCTTATCATAAAAATACCAAAAATATTATCTTATCATATCTATCTGATCTCACTCTCGTAAGTGACTGTGTAGGGATTGACAGCCCCTTATCGCGTTGGTTGCGAGGATTTATTTGTTTGTGTAGGTGCGAGGGACTCGTGCGTGGTCTCCTACTGTATTGATACCTTGGTTCTCAAAAACTGAGGGAAATACTTACGCTGCTTTACTGCATCACCCTTTCCTCTTCAAGGGAAAACCAACACGGTGCTCAAGAGGTAGCAGACACTTCCGTGATGATAACTTCTGTCATAAATTTTTCATGGATGTACATGCTTGACAGAAAACGTGACCTACTGTGGCAAACACGTATCATCACGGAAGTGTATTTTTTTGTAGTGCAAGTTCGGATAATCGAACAAATACTAGGGGCTGCGCCCACACTCTTATTGTAAAACTCCTATGGCTAAGTGAGAGCGATAAAGCCACATAGTCCGATTGCCTGGTTCGCCGCACTAACACCTCCTTCACGGACCAAGACGTTGGGTCGAGTGTGTTCAAATGCTATCCCGAACACCCCCGTACTACCTACGTGGGGGCTGAAGCCGATGACTGGCCAACTCTCCTATGTCGTAAACGGCCGCATAGGAGGAGATATTTTAAAGTAAAACAAGCAACATATCATACATAAGCCTTGTTTCATAATACAGGATTGGACAACATGGATACATTCATTCAAAAATGATGTCCTTCGAACATTGGCCTTCTACAATACGGGATCCTTCTAGGACATCATCGAAATACCGCTCCGGCGTGCGATGCTCTTTGCCTGTGGGCGGTCCCTCGGTTGCGAGCTTGACAGTATCCATCTTCGCCCATTGCACTTTGACACGGGCGAAGGCCATCCTTGCACCTTCGATGCAGACCGACCGCTTCACGGCATCAAGCCGGGGGCAGGCACTGACCAGCCGCTTCACGAGCCCTAAGTAGCTGTTGTGTATGGGTTCGGCAGGCCACAGACGGATTATAAAATCCCTCATGGCCAATGCGGCCACCCTATGCAGTTCGGTCAACTGCTTCAGCTGATCGCTGAGGGACACGGGATCCTCAGGCGCAAGGTACTGCGACCAGAACAGTTTTTCCGTCGAGCTCCCCTCTTCGGCTCGGAAGAACTCCACAACATCCGCAACACTCCTGGAGAACTCCAAATCCGGGTCAGTAATATGTATTCCCTTCTCACAAATTTGCTCTGCATATTAAAGGCCTTACCAGCAGCAATCTGCTTCGCCTCTTTGATCTCCCAACAGGCGTCTTGGGCTTCGGTCCGGTCCTCCTGTGCACTTTGTAGGGCCTTAGCAAGTTCGGATTTTTGATCCGAAATTTTGCACTCTAAGGACTCACACTTGCTTATAGCATCCTTGAGCTCTTGCTGGACTTCCTCCACCCTTGAATCATGTTTTAGGTGGGCACTCGTTCCTCCTTCGCCTCTTTCTTGGCCTCGGCCAGCGCGCCCTTGAGGGTATCGACCTCAGATGCGGCAGCTATGAGCAAAGTTATAACACTCATTCACATGACAAATTATAGCTGATATTATTTCAGACGCATTTTTCGGTATCACATACCTTGCTTTTCTGCTAACTTCCGCCTCAGCTCAGACGCTTCGGCGGCATGGGAAGCTGACGCCTGCATCACAGCCTGTTTGATTGAAATAGACATGTATGTTAATCTCTTGTACGAGCCATTAGATCCTTTGTTCGGCCTTTCTTTGTGAACACCGAACAGAGTCTCAGGGGCTACTATCTATACACATATATTTTTCTTATATAGCTAAAAAGCATTATACTACATACCTCAAAGCCTCTCAGAAGGCTAGTGTAGGCCCCATTCAATCCGCTTTTAGCGGACCGGACCCTTTCAACCACCATACCCATAAGGGTACGATGTTCTTCCACAATGGTGGCACTCTAAAGTGCTTCCACCAGAGTATCCGGTGCCTCCGGATTGACAGAGGCCGTCGGTGGGATTGGCGCACCCCCTTCTTTCGAAGGAGGCTACTCACCTGATTCCGAAGCCGTATGGGTCTCCAGAATAATGTCCGCCTGGGGGCCGAATTGGGCATGGCCCCCGTCGCCAGTCTCCATGGGGGCCGGTGCCCCCATGTTTCCGGCAGCAGAGGTATCACCCTCTGGCGCCGCCTCGATGGCTTCCTGCACCTCTCCCTGACCCGGAAGGGTCCTTTGGGACAGCACTTCGGCATTGTTCGTAGCTTTGGGGGAGGAGGCCAGCGGAGGTGACCCGCTATCCATCATGTCCGGATCCATCGAATTCCCCGAAGATGAGGATTGTTGGGGGAGGACGCGAGCCAGACTGTAACACATAATTCAGTATATTACAATCACAAGGCAGAAAGGTATATAAGTACAAGTGCCTTCGGGGTACTTACGATCCAGCCAGGGGCTTCGGCCTGGGGCGCCACTCATCGGCGCCCGATTCGGAGTCATCCGTGAGGGAGATTCTCCCTTTCTTTTACGCGTCCGCCTCCAGATCCGCGGAAGCCCCCCTTTTCTTCTTTCCCCCTTAAGGGGAGAATTACTCTCTTCCTCCTCCCCTTCGTCTTTGTAGGGGAGGAGTGAGTCTCAGTGTCTTCGGACACTACGTCCGAAGCACCTTTACGACGGAGGCCACTTTTGGCCTTCTTTTTCGGCGCCTGATATGGCGCCGGGACCAACATCTTCGTTAACAGAGGGATGTCTTGGTCTTCGAGTACCGGAGCCGGACAGTGAATCCGCTCCGCCTTCTTCGTCCAGCCCTGTGGGAAGAATGGAAAGCTTAGTATGCCCCTTGGATTTACAAATAGTAAAGTTATCATGAAAACTTACGGGGGATGTTGCATGAGTACAGTCGAGGCCGAGGTCTTCGGTCATTTTCGGCCACGACTTTTTGGTCTTGAACAACAGCTTCCGCATGTCTTCATGCTTCGTGCCGAAGAACTGCTGCAGGGTCCGGGGGCCGGCCGGGTCGAACTCCCACATGTGCTGAGTCCATCCTTGGCAGGGGAGAATCCGACGAAAGAGCATTACCTGGATCACGCTGGCAAGACTGGTATTCTTGTCTACCATACTCTTGATGCGATTCTGCAGCATCGCCACCTTGTCGGATGATGCCCAGTCCAGGCCCTTGTTGAGCCAGGATGTCAGCCGCAGACCGCAGTGGAGGCCCGGACTTGAACTCGGGAGGAGCGGCCCATATGGAGTCACGGGGTTCCGTGCCGTAGAACCACTGCTGCTGCCACCCCTTCACGGTCTCCACAAAGGTGCCTTTGGGCCAAGTAACATTGGGGAGCTTTCTCACTGTCGGTGTCAAAACCGGCGGATCTCGGGTAGGGGGTCCCGAACTGTGCGTATAGGCGGATGGTAATAGGAGACAAGGGACACAGTGTTTTTACCCAGGTTCGGGCCCTCTCGATGGAGGTAAAACCCTACTCCTGCTTGATTAATATTGATGATATGGGTAGTACAAGAGTGGATCTACCACGAGATCAGAGAGGCTAAACCCTAGAAGCTAGCCTATGGTATGATTGTTGTTCGTCCTATGGACTAAAACCCTCCGGTTTATATAGACACCGGAGAGGGCTAGGGTTACACAGAGTCGGTTACAATGGAAGGAGATCTACATATCCGTATCGCCAAGCTTGCCTTCCACACCAAGGAAAGTCCCATCCGGACACGGGACGAAGTCTTCAATCTTGTATGTTCATAGTCCAAGAGTCCGGCCAAAGGTCATAGTCCGGCTATCCGGACACCCCCTAATCCAGGACTCCCTCAGTAGCCCCTGAACCAGGCTTCAATGACGATGAGTCCGGCGCGCAGATTGTCTTCGGCATTGCAAGGCGGGTTCCTGCTCCGAATACTTCATAGAAGATTTTGAACACAAGGATAGTGTCTGGCTCTGCAAAATAAGTTCCACATGCTGCCATAGAGAGAATAGTATTTACACAAATCTAATCTGCTGACGTATTCCGTGGCGTGACATCACACCACGGCCAAGCCTTTATTCGAATCGTTTTTACTGTCCCACCTTAGCGCGTTTAGCGAGGCGGTTTCCTTGGCACGTCTTGTCGAAGCAGAGATCGTGTCCCCCTATTCAGGGATTCTCATCAATACGGGCGTGGGTGACCCAACCGCGCCATTGATTATGGCGCTTGGGAGATAAGCGAGTTTTACCACGCTGGTGGGGACGCATAGTTTCGTCCGCCCATATAAGGGGATAAGGATCCGCCTTCTTCACCCACCCTTCTTCCTCCTTTGCTTATCCATTTTCGCACACTCGAGCTCCAGCGCCCAAGTCCGCATTTTCTTCCTCCACCTTCTCCAACCATGTCTGGAGCGGGAGGCAAGTGGATGGTCTCCTCCGTCACGGAGGGAGACGTCAAAAAGTAGAGGAGAGCCGGATACCTGCCCGACGATATCGCGCACCGGCTCCCAGACAAGGGGCAGCTCATCCCTACCCCCCGGCCCCATGAGAGGGTCGTCTTCCTTACCCATTTCCTCCGCGGACTGGGATTCCCCCTCCATTCATTCGTCCGGGGGATCATGTTCTACTACGGCTTGGACTTCCACAATCTCGCCCCAAACTTCATCCTCAACATCTCGGCGTTTATCGTCGTGTGCGAGGCCTTCCTCTGCATCCGGCCCCACTTCGGCTTATGGTTGAAGACCTTCAATGTCAAGCCGAAGGTTGTGGGCGGCCGCCAGGCGGAGTGCGGAGGCGCCATGGTGGGCAAGATGCCCAACGTCCTATGGCTCGAGGGCTCCTTCGTGGAGACCATAAAGGGGTGGAAATCGGGGTGGTTCTACATCACCTAGCCGCGTGACCCTAAATGGGTCGCAGCCCCCAAGTTCCGATCCGGAGCCCCTACGCGGCTTACCTCCTGGAAAGAGAAGGGCTTGCTGTGGGGTAGTTCGGAAGAGGTGACCGGACTCCAAACATGTGTCCAGAACCTGGTGAGCAAGAAGCTCAAACTAGTCAACGTAGTCCAGGTTATGCTCATCCGCCGGATCCTCCCTGTGTCAACAACGGGCTTTCAATTTGTGGGAGTTCGATCCGGCCCAGCACCAAACTCTGAGCCGGCTCTTCGACACAACGTACGAATATGCCTGGAAGGTGCTGTTCAAGGGTGCCAAGGCTCCCGCTTCCGCCACCGAGGATCACGGATTTTCCACGCAGCGCCAAGCCAACGCGGTAAGCTAGTTTACCTCTTACAGGATACTTGTCTTTCATAGTTTGACTCTATGCAGGATCTAAACTCCCGTACCTTTGACAGTATTGGCAGGAGACGTCCGGGTAGATCAACTGTCCAGCTCCTTTGCCCGAAGACCCAGCAGACGCCCGCCTAGAGGGGCTGCTAGTACCGACACCTTACGTGGTGCCGGAGAAGAAGGCCCCGGGAACTCGAAAGATTTCTCGGCGTCCGTTGGAGTCGGACTCATCGTCCGATGACTCCGAGGCGGACTCCTCCCACGAAGACGAGGAGAAGGAAAGAGGGGTCTCTTCCCCAGCGGGGGGAGAGAAGAAAAGGGAGGCTGCCCCAACTGGGGAGGCCGGAGGGTCCAAGAAGGGGATGACCCTCCCTCCGGACTACTCCACCAACACCGCCGACAGCGAGGAGGAGTGGCCGCCCAGGGCCAAGCCCCTGGCGAAGTCATAAGTATTCAGACACCAGAGTGACTCATAGTGTTCCTTTGTTGCACAGCTTTCCCTGACGCCGAATATAATCATGTAGTCCGGCCCGAGACCGGCTTGACATATCTTTGAGTGGCTCCTTGGATTCGTCGGATGTGAATAGCTTTTCACTTCCGGCCGCTACCTCCCCTCCCCCTATGGACGACGCTGAGGTGTTGTCCCAAAAGGTTCCAAGCCAGGGGGAGGTGGTCCTGGAGGCGCCGCAAGGCGACCTCCCGGACTACAGGCACAAAGGGGACAAAACCCCCACGGGCTCCAAGTTCGGCCCTGGGCCGGACACTGCACCGGAACCTTCAATGGTTCCGGAGTCCGGCAGGCGGCCACCTAAGAAGAAGGGCATGCCTATGACACTGGCGACCTCCGTCCAACCGGAGGCGCCGGATAACTTGTTGGAGGTGCTTAACGGCGCTTCCATCGACGAGGAACACCGCACTATCATGAGTGCGGTGATCCAGAAGGTTCAGTCCGCCAAGAGCGGGCTGACTGAAGCCTGTGCCAGCCTGCTAACAGGCTTTGAGGTATGTAAAAAATATGTGAAAATATTATCGCATAGACAGTAGCCCCTGATGCTCTGTTTGGCGTTCGGAAAGAAAAGCCGAATAGAGGATCTAATAACATTCGCAAGAGTCTAACAGAATTAAGTCAATACGTGTATGCATGCTTCGCTGCTAGCCTCTGCCGTACTGACTGCGGAGGTGGATGCGCTGAAGCAGAGCCTCGAGCGGTCCGAGCAAGAGCTCGGCCTTGCCAAGAAGGAGCTCGGGGAAAAAGAAGGTAAGTAATACCTTGTGGAGTATATTATAAAACGATGCAGTTGCAAAAAATGACAGGATCGCTATTGGTGTCATAGGGGCCACGACTGAGGTGGCGACCCTTAAGCAAGCGCTGTCCGAGGCCGAAAAGAGGACGGCCACGGAGCGCACCGAGCGGGAGAAGCACGAGGCGCGGTTTGGCGAGGTGTAGCAAGAGCTCCAGGCTCTCGTGAAAAAACACGAGAGTTTGGAGCTTGACTCAAAGACGCGAGAGTCCGAGCTCGCGACGGCCCTTGAAAGCGCCAAATCTGCCAAGGCCGAAGCCCAGAAAGCCCTCCAGGAAGTTGAGGCGATGAAGAAGATAGCGGCGGGTAAGGCATTGTTTATGCAAAGTAAGCACGTGAAAGTGAATTACTTGTTACTTACCCGAGTCCGGAGCTCTCCAGGAGCTTTCGCAGATTTGCCCCGTAGCGTGTCAGATGCCGCCGCTTTCTACCGGGCCGAGGAGGGCAGCTCGATGAAGAAGGTGTTCTGGTCTCAGTATGCTGAGGCTGGACACCCGGTGCCTTTGAGCGACTAGCTGAAGCAACTGGTCGAGCTCCATAAGGTGGCCGAACAGGCCATGACGGGTCTCATAGTCCGGCTGTGGCCCGGAGAGGCCATGCCTGGGAGCTAGTTCGGGCTGGTGAGGCGGCTGGTGTCGTGGTTCTAAGTCTGACAGTGTTGTAGGGGGGTAAGTATGGAGAGGCTAGATCTTAGCTATGTAGAAGTTGTAAGCACACAAGGATTACGAGTTCAGGCCCTTCTCGGAGGAAGTAACAGCCCTACGTCTCGGTGCCCGGAGGCGGTCGATTGGATTATGTGTGTGAGAATAACAGGGGTGCGAACCCTTGATACTGAGGAGGGGGGTGGCTTATATAGAGTTCGCCAGGCCCCTCCAGCCCTCAGTAATGCAGGGTTTAAAGTACATTAAGGCTGGGCGTTACTGGTAACGCCCCTAATAAAGTGCTATAATGACCATAAGAGCTACTTAATGACCGACCTTTTGTGTGCGGAGTGACTATAGAACTCCTTGCAGTCGAGTGCTTTCTTCGTGGTCGAGTGATAGCGTCATGGTCGAGTGTCTTGAATCCGTCGAGTGGGATACCTCCAAGTCGATTGAAAGGTGACTTCTTCTAGGGATGTCCTTGGTAGGGCATTTAGGACAGGTCCATGCCCCTACCCTAGGTACATAGCTTCATCATTAGCCCCCGAATGGATCGAGGTTTGAGTGGGAAGGAGTTGGGGACCCTTCCGGCTGGTTCTCTGTGTTACATGAGTGCCTTGCTTTGGATCAGTTGTCACGGATGACGTCGTCAACCTCTTTCAGTCGCCTTGATCCATTCTAGGCCTTTTGTCGAGTGAATTTCCTTACTTGTGAAGTCCCGAGTGATGGCGTGAAAGGGATCTTCTGTCTGACGAATTGTTCTGCGACCCGAGGATTTTGCGGGATTTGAATTTCGGGAAGCGCGTGGGACGGGGGCGGCCGCAGTAATCGGATGTGATAAGGCGGAAGCTCCTCGATTTCCGCGCCACCTTTTTCGCCACGTACCGCACGCGCGTCTGCTGCGGGATTTGACAGGATTGCCCGGGCCTACTAGTCAGCCACTCGGGTGCGACCTCTTATAAACTGCCGGCTCGGGACTCCCGAATAGTGCGCCTCCACCTTTCCTTCTCCCTTCGCGAGTTCCTCCGCCACCTCCGCCATCACCTTGGTGCCGTAGGCCTTGTTCGAGCGTCGCCGGCGACGATGGTGAAGGACAAGACGTCCGCCCTGGAGCGCGCGAAGAAGGCGGCGGTGCAGGGGAAGGGGAAGAAGTCTGCTTGGGGCGGATCTTCCTCAAGGACTGCTCTGCCCAAGGGCTGGATCCAGGGCGACTGGATGCCGTCGGTGATTCGGCAGGAAGATCTTGATGATATGGTCGAGGGGGGAGTCATTCCTCACGAAGCCGCGCGTCTCCCGGGGAAAGAAGTCGAACCCCAGCCTCTTGACGGTGAGTGCGTCCTCCTCGCCACCCATATCGATCGCGGATTTTCTCTACCTCCTCATCCTTTTTTCCGGAGCTTTTTGAACTTCTTCGGAGCGCAGCTCCATCACTTCACTCCCAATTCCATCGTGTATCTTGCTGCTTTCGTTTCCTTGTGTGAAAGTTTCTTGGGTTGCCGCCCCCGTTGGGGACTCTTTAAGCACATCTTCACTTGCCGCTCCCAATCGGTCAAGAAGGCCAAGTCGAGTGATGAAAGGACGCAGGTGATCTAGCTGTGCGGGGGCCGTGCGATCCAGACGAGGGGAAAAAGTTCTTTTCCATCTATCACTTTCCCTGAGTCGGTCCGTGGTTGGCAGTCGACCTGGTTTTACTGTAAAGACCAGGCGACCCCAGGACAGTCGACTGGGCTTCCCCCTTTTTCTCTGGACCGAGCTCAAAAACCTGCTTCTCTGAAAGTGGCGCCAGAAGAAAAGGCGCAAGTCAAAGTGCTGGTTGGTCGAGTGGTTCAGCTTGTCCGCGAGGGTGTGACCGGCATGGACTTGCTGGAGGTCTTCCTTCGGAGGCGCATCCAACCGCTTCAGGCTCGTGACCACCCGATGTGGATGTACTCAGGTCTTGAAGACACCACTCGGATTCACCCCGAGGAGGTCACTGACGAGATGCTGGAAGGGTGGCTGTCGAGCATCACAGGGAACAAAGACAACCCCCGAGGAGCCAGGAGGGTTTCTCCACTCGACAACACATACGAAGTGGACCAGGTCTGACCTTATGTTCCTGACTGAGATCTTGCTTTCTTCATTAGTCCTCTTTGAATCGGTCGATTGACTTTTGTCTTGTCTGTTGTTCTCCAGGCAACTACTGAGATGTACTCGACACCCAACGGAGCACAGGAGCAGGCTGAGGAAGGGGAGGCGAGCGGAGGTGAAAGTGGAGACGAACACGGCAAGTGGGAATCTGACGGCGAAGGAGAGGGAGACGACGACGTCGACTCCAGCAAAGAAGAGGAGGAGGAAGCTGACACCCCCCCCCCCCGCTCGGAGAGGCAATCCAAGCTTACACACGACCCTGCGCGGGAACGTGGTAAGGCGACTGCTCCTGTTGGGCAGTCGTCGAAACGCCCTCGGACCTCTTCTCCTACGCCGACTGAAAGAGCTCCCAAGCACCCACGCGCGACGCCTTCCAAGCCGCCCAAGGCCCTGCCCAAGATGAAGATGATTGTCCCCACCATTTCTGGGTAATAATAGAACTTGTTTCCCTTTGTCGGCCATGGACAGATCCTTGGTCAATTCATTGAGCCAACTGACTGACTTTCAAAATTTGCAGTGCTGCTACTTCTGAGCTCTCCGCCAAGGACGATAATCAAGAGATGGAAGATGCTGTTACTTCCAACCCTGGTACGATTACTGATGTTCCGCCTTGAGTCGACTGAATATTTCTTATAGATCTGGTCCATTGAATTTTTCTTGTAGCTCCTCCTCATGTTATTAACCTCCCTGATGACGACGACGACGTGCCGCTGAGGGTGAGAAGGGACAGGAGGGCGTCGGCTGGCAAGACCCCCCCAATCTGCTCCGGCGTCTGAGGCTATAGTTTGGGATGGTGGTGATACCACTCGGACTTCCGTGACTTTCGCTGATCCTCTGACGAGCGTGCGGCCTTCGACGTCGACTGCAAATCCGCCTTCGCTTTTTGCCGCATACCCCGTCCCCAAGGACCAAGTGGGTGCCGCAAAAGAGGCTATACGCCAGGCGGGAATCATGATGGAGCAAGTGAAAGTGGTTCGGGAAGCCAGCCAAGCAGCTTATGACGCGAGTTCAGCTCTTCAGAGCAACGTCCAGGTCAGTCGACTCAACACTTGTTCTGTTACGATATGCTATTTGAAGAATCTCTATTCCGAAGATCTTTATATCTGTACACCCGCTGGGTGTGTCTGCCAATTCTTGGGCGAGTGGGGGCATGATAAGTGCACCCACTTGGTGTAGTCCCCGTGACTACGGTGGACTGCTGGCAGTCGACTGTAGTCTTTATATTGTGTCGCTGTAGTTGTACTTCTTCACTCAGGCTGGTCAGGCCATGTCGAATGGAACTGTATCCGGTCGACTGCGGGCAGTCGATTTTTTTTTAAAAAAATAGTCGGGGCACGCTGAGTGCACCCACTGGGTGTAGTCCCCGAGACTACTGTCGAATGTTTTTGATTCGGCTGTAGTCTTAGAAACGCCATCATTGTCTCTTAGTTACTTGGAAGCAACTTATCTTGAGCGTCTGTCGGCTGATTTTTTGTAGAAATCCTGCGAACTTGTAGCTCGCTATACTAAGTTGGAGAATAAGCGGATCCAGCTCAACCTTGACTTGAAGCTTGCTCAAGAGAACTTGCAGAAGGCGCGAGAAGAAGCAAAAGGTATGGCTGGTGAGGTTCTCCATTCTTGATGAGTGACTTTTCTTTCTTGTCTATTCTTGATGTTGATCTCACTCGACGTGCCGCAGATAAACTGGAAGAAACTCTGAAGAAGAAGGATCAAGATCTTGCCGAAGCGCAAAAGGAGGCCTTGAACAAAACAAAGCTTGCTGAAGAAAAGCTGGCTTCAGTCGATACTCTTGAACAGGAGAACTTCAGACTGAAAGCTGCTCTCGACGCAACTAATAAGGAGGTCAGCCGTCTAAAGAACGACAAGATTGCTCTGAATGACAAGGCAAGCGAACTGGCAGGGAAGAAGAACGATCTTGAGGCTTATCTCGGGGGACTCGCCAAGAAGTTGTTCATCATGCTTGAGGGTAACAATCTTCACCTGACTGGCTTGCAGTAACCAAACTCGTGTAGAGCCACTGTCTTATTCTTGAATCGTGTTTACAGAATTCTGCCAGAACTTTGAAGAGGAGACCAGTCGAGTGGAGCCAGGCTTGGACCCCGCCAATTCTCTCGTGAAGGACAAGGCTGCTATGAACGTGCTCCGACTGGAGTCTCGTATTGCCAGCGTGGTTGATTATCTGGCCCGACTGAAGGTTGCGGTGTCGCGGATCGACACGTCGCTCTGGCCCAAGGCGACGCTTCCGAATGATCTCGAGTCTCTGATGACTCGACTGAATGACGTTCCTGGTCGAGTGACGGAATGGAAGAAATCCTCTGCAAGGTGTGGTGTTGATGTTGCTCTGTCTCTAGTCCGCGTCCATTGCAAGGAGGTGCGAGAGGAAAAGTTGGCCGCCATCCAAGTTGCCAATACCAGGAAGCTCAGCTTTCAGGACTTCATGGAGACTTTCATTGTAGCTGCCACCCGTATTGCAGACGGGATCGACTTGGACGAGTTCGTTGCCCCTTCCAGTCCTCCGCCTGAGGAATAAAAACTTTCATGCTTCACTTTAAATTTGCCTCGGAATGCCGAGTGGATTTTGTAACCGTTAAACTCTGTCGAGCCGAGGGCTCGAGTACTTTGATCTGAGGTCTGGGACCTTTGGGTCTTATCTGAACTTGATTTATCATCAAATATCTTCATGAATTATCTGTCGAGTGGAACTTGATCTTCACTCGAAATAACTTCGTATTTGTGATGCAGCTCCAAAGGAGAAGGTAACAGTCGATTCGCATCTTGCCGTCCTTGCGGATTGGGATGTGTTCCGTACTTAGGCGAGCGCTGGGCTGCAGCTAAGCCCCCGAGTGGGAGGTTCGCCCTCCACTCGGTAGGATTTTTCAAACTTAGGCGAGCACTGGGCTGCAGCTAAGCCCCCGAGTGGGAGGTTTGCTCTCCACTCGGTAGGATTTTTCAAACTTAGGCGAGCACTGGGCTGCAGCTAAGCCCCCGAGTGGGAGGTTTGCTCTCCACTCGGTAGGATTTTTAAACACTTAGGCGAGCACTGGGCTGCAGCTAAGCCCCCGAGTGGGAGGTTTGCTCTCCACTCGATAGGATTTTTAAACACTTAGGCGAGCACTGGGCTGCAGCTAAGCCCCCGAGCGGGAGGTTTTCTCTCCACTCGGTAGGATTTTTCAAACTTAGGCAAGCACTGGGCTGCAGCTAAGCCCCCGAGTGGGAGGTTCGCTCTCCACTCGGCAGGATTTTTAAATACTTAGGCGAGCACTGGGCTGCAGCTAAGCCCCCGAGTGGGAGGCTTGCTCTCCACTTGGCAGGATATTTAAACACTTAGGCGAGCACTGGGCTGCAGCTAAGCCCCCGAGTGGGAGGTTTGCTCTCCATTCGGCAGGATTTTTCAAACTTAGGCGAGCACTGGGCTGCAGCTAAGCCCCCGAGTGGGAGGTTTGCTCTCCACTCGGTAGGATTTTTCAAACTTAGGCGAGCACTGGGCTGTAGCTAAGCCCCCGAGTGGGAGGTTTGCTCTTCACTCCGTAGGATTTTTCAAACTTAGGCGAGCACTGGGCTGCAGCTAAGCCCCTGAGCAGGAGGTTTGCTCTCCACTCGGTAGGATTTTTAAACAGTTAGGCGAGCACTGGGCTGCAGCTAAGCCCCCGAGTGGGAGGTTTGCTCTCCACTCGGTAGGATTTTTCAAACTTAGGCGAGCACTGGGCTGCAGCTAAACCTCCGAGTGGGAGTCTGGCTCACCACTCGGTAGGATTTTTCAAACTTAGGCGAGCACTGGGCTGCAGCTAAGCCCCCGAGCGGGAGGTTTGCTCTCCACTCGGTAGGATTTTTAAACACTTAGGCGAGCACTGGGCTGCAGCTAAGCCCCCGAGTGGGAGGTTTGCTCTCCACTCAGCAGGATTTTTAAACACTTAGGCGAGCACTGGGCTGCAGCTAAGCCCCTGAGTGGGAGGTTTGCTCTCCACTCGGTAGGATTTTTCAAACTTAGGCGAGCACTGGGCTGCAGCTAAGCCTCCGAGTGGGAGTCTGGCTCACCACTCGGTAGGATTTTTCAAACTTAGGCGAGCACTGGGCTGCAGCTAAGCCTCCAAGTGGGAGTCTGGCTCACCACTCGGTAGGATTTTTTTTGCAAACTTAGGCGAAACGGATTCGCAGCTAAGTCACCCACTGGGGGATTTCGTACGCAAACAAAAGTGACAGCAATTATAGGAGAAATTGGAACACTCTTGTCTTTGATAAAAATGAACTACATAAGTCTTTCTTATTACATCTCATCTGAGTGAGAATTCAAGTGTAAAAGGGGCGGAGTAGCTCCGCATTCCAAGCTCGTGTCTCATCGATCTGACGATCGACATTGTAAAGGTGATACGCTCCATTGTGGAGGACTCTGGTGACGATGAAGGGGCCTTCCCAAGTAGGAGCAAGCTTGTGCGGTTTCTGTTGGTCCACTCTGAGGACCAAATCTCCTTCTTGGAAAGCTCGGCTCTTCACGTTTCTGGCATGGAATCGACGCAAGTCTTGCTGATAAATGGTCGATCGGATCATTGCCCTTTCTCTTTCTTCTTCCAGGAGGTCGACTGCGTCTTGCCGGGCTTGTTCTGCTTCGTCTTCGGTGTAGATCTCAACTCGGGGTGCGTTGTGAAGTAGATCACTTGGCAGGACTGCTTCGGCTCCGTAAACCAGAAAGAACGGAGTTCTTCTAGTCGACCGATTCAGGGTGGTCCTTAATCCCCAGAGAATTGATGGAAGCTCGTCGACCCATGCACCTGCTGCTTGCTTGAGATCACGCATCAGTCGGGGTTTTAGCCCCTTAAGGACCAGACCATTTGCCCTTTCAACTTGTCCATTCGACTGGGGGTGTGCGACCGACGCGTAGTCGACTCGCGTGCCTTGAGAGGCGCACAAAGCTCTGAACTTGTCTGAATCGAAGTTTGACCCATTGTCAGTGATGATGCTATGCGGGACTCTATATCTGAATGTTAACTCCCTAATGAAACTGATAGCAGTGCTAGCATCCAGATTCTTGATAGGCTTAGCTTCAATCCATTTGGTAAACTCGTCGACTGCCACAAGCACATGCGTGAGACCGCTCCTGCCTGTTCTCAGTGGACCAACCATATCCAGGCCCCATACAGCGAAGGGCTAGACGAGTGGAATGGTCTTCAGGGCTGATGCAGGCTTGTGCGACATGTTGGAGTAGAACTGACACCCCTCACACTTGTCAACTATCTCCTTTGCCATTTCATTTGCTCTTGGCCAGTAAAACCCCGCTCGGTATGCTTTAGCCAGAATGGTCCGAGAGGACGCATGGTGACCACAGGTCCCCGAGTGGATATCATCAAGGATTATTTGACCTTCTTCTGGTGTTATACACTTCTGACCGATTCCAGTCGCGCTTTCTCTATACAACTGTCCCTTTATGACTGTGAAGGCTTTGGACCGACGGACGATCTGTCGAGCCTCCTCCTCGTCCTCTGGGAGTTCTTTCCTCAAGATATATGCGATGTACGGTATCGTCCAGTCGGGAGTGATTGCCAAGACTTCCATGACTAGGTCAACCACAGGAGGAACTTCGACTTCAGTCGGATCTGTGGCGCTTTTCGGCTGCGGGGCTTCCTTTGTAAAAGGATCCTCCTGGACTGACGGCGAGTGAATGTGCTCCAAAAACACATTGCTGGGAATGGCTTCTCTCTTGGAGCCTATCTTTGCCAAATCATCAGCTGCTTGATTTTTCAGTCGGGGGATGTGATGAAGCTCTAACCCCTCAAATTTCTTTTCCAACTTTCTCACTGTGTTGCAGTAGCCAGTCATAGCTGGACTTCCGACGTCCCACTCCTTCATCACCTGATTAACTACCAAATCTGAGTTGCCATAGACCATGAGGCGACGGAGGCCGAGTGAAATGGCCATGCGCAACCCATACAAAAGTGCTTCATATTCTGCTTCATTATTGGAGGAATCGAAGTGAATCTGGAGAACGTATCTGAGCTTATCTCCTCGGTGGGAGACCAGTACTACCCCAGCACCGGAACCATTCAGCATCTTAGATCCATCGAAGAACATGGTCCAGTGCTCCGAGTGAACTTGAGTCGGAAGCTGCTATTCAATCCACTCGGCGACGAAATCTGCAATTGCTTGGGACTTGATAGCCTTCTTTGCTTCAAACTTGATATCTAAGGGAAGGAGTTCAATCGCCCACTTTTCCACTCGACCAGTTGCATCTCTATTGTGCAGAATCTCTGACAGTGGGGCGTCGCTGACGACTGTAATGGAGTGGTCAGAGAAGTAATGTGCAACCTTCTTCGTGGTCATATAAATCCCATATACAAGCTTCTGGTAACGAGGATATCTTTGCTTTGAAGGAGTCAAAACTTCAGACACATAATATACTGGGCGTTGAACTCTGAAGGCCTTTCCTTCTTCTTCCCGCTCGACCGTAAGTACTGTACTGACAACTTGTCCCGTGGCTGCAATGTAAAGCAGCAGAGGCTCTTTACTGATTGGGGCAGCAAGCACCGGCTGGGTGGAGAGCAGGGCTTTGAGGTCTGCAAACGCTGCATCAGCTTCTAGAGTCCACTTGAACTTGTCAGACTTCTTCATCAGTCGGTAAAGAGGCAACGCCTTTTCACCGAGACGAGAAATGAATCGACTTAGAGCGGCCAAGCAACCTGTAAGCTTCTGGACATCGTGCACATGCACAGGATGCTTCATACGGAGTATGGTCCCAACTTTTTCGGGATTGGCGTCGATTCCTCGTTCGGAAACGAGAAAACCGAGTAACTTTCCACCTGGAACTCCGAATGTGCACTTTGATGGATTGAGCTTGATATCATACCTCCTGAGGTTGGCAAAGGTTTCAGCAAGGTCAGTCAGTAGGTCGGAACCTTTCCGTGACTTGACCACAATATCATCCATGTATGCTTCCACATTCCGACTGATCTGAGTGAGCAAACACTTTTGAATCATCCTCATGAACGTGGCTCCAGCATTCTTGAGGCCGAAGGGCATGGTGACATAACAGAAGCACCCGAACGGAGTGATGAAAGCCGTTTTGATCTCGTCGGATCCATACAGACGGATCTGATGGTACCCTGAATAGGCGTCCAGAAAAGACAAACGCTCACGCCCCGCGGTCGAGTCGACTATTTGGTCGATGCGGGGGAGAGGGAAATGATCTTTCGGGCAGGCCCGGTTGATATGTTTAAATTCAATGCACATGCGAAGTGACTTGTCCTTCTTGGGGACCATGACAACATTGGCGAGCCACTCGGAGTGGTAAATCTCTCTGATGAACTCTGCTGCTAAGAGTCGAGCCACCTCTTCGCCAATAGCTTTCCTCTTCTAGACGGCGGACCGTAGAAGATGTTCCTTCACCGGCTTAACTTTCGGGTCGACTCGTAGACGGTGCTCAGCCAGTCCCCTGGGAACTCCAGGCATGTCAGAAGGTTTCCATGCGAAGATGTCCCAGTTCTCACGGAGGAACTGGATGAGCGCTTCTTCCTATTTGGAATCGAGCGTCGTTGAGATGTGAGTCGGAGCTGCATTGGGATCGGTCGGGTGAATGTGAACTGGCTTCGTTTCACCGGATGACTGAAATGCTGACTCTAAAGCAGGCTTCTTGGCTCGTAGCAATTCACTCGGATCTGCAGTCTTCTGGTACTCTTGCAACTCGACCACTGCCATCTGGGCGTCGGCAATTTTTGAGCCCTTCTGAAAACACTCTTCTGCTTTCTTCCGATTGCCCGTAACAGTGATCACACCTCTGGGGCCAGGCATCTTCAATTTGAGATACACATAACACGGTCGAGCCATGAAGCGTGCATAAGCTGGCCTGCCCAAAATAGCGTGATAAGCACTTTGGAAGTCCACAACCTCGAATGTCAACTTTTCCTTGCGGTAATTCTTTGAATCACCGAAAACCACATCAAGAGCGATCTGGCCGAGTGACTCGGCTTTCTTCCCGGGAATGACTCCATGGAAGCTCATGTTACTGGTACTGAGCCTGGACATCGGAATGCCCATCCCTTTCAATGTTTCTGCATACAGTATGCTCAGGCCGCTACCACCATCCATCAGGACTTTGGTCAGTCGAGTGCCTTCAACAACTGGGTCGACCACCAAAGCTTGCCTCCCAGGGGTGGCAATGTGCGTAGGGTGATCGGACTGGTCGAATGTTATGGCAGTCTGAGACCACTTCAGATAACTGGGTGTTGCCGGGGCAACCATATTCACTTCACGGTTAATGACTTTCAGTCGACTTTTTCTTTCGACATCAGCAAAAATCATCAAGGTGGAATTGACTTGGGGGTATCCATCGTCACTATCTTCCTTGTCCTCAACTTTGTCTGACTCTTTTTCCTTGTCTTTGGACTGTTTGCCCTGAAACTGCTGGATCAGGAGCCGACACTGTCGAGTGGTATGCTTTGGGTAAATGAGTTTACCCTCTTCATCTTTCTTGGTGTGAATGTGACATGGCAGATCCAAAACATCATTTCCATCTTGATCCTTAACTTTCTTGGGGTTCCAAGGCCCCTTGGGTTTTCCCTTGAATTTTCCCTGAGTTATGGCCAGGGCCTCCCCAGGAGCGGCCGGCTCGGCCTTCCGCTTCTGTTTCCGACTGGAATTGCCTCTGGTTTCCTGGGCGACTGCCTTCTGCTTGCCACTCCGGAGTCGATCTTCATCTTCACCATTAGCGTATTTGGTGGCAATCTCCATCATCCGATTCAGAGACATTTCTCCAGTCCGACCGAACTTCAGATTCAATTCTCTGTTCTTAACACCTTCTTTAAAGGCACAATCTGCTTGATGATCTGGTACATTCTCAATTGTGTGATGCAAAGTGATCCACCTCTGGATGTAATCCCTCAAAGTTTCATTCGGTTTCTGCATGCAAGATCGCAATTCTGTAAGGCCTGCCGGTCGCTTGCATGTTCCTTCAAAGGTTGTGACAAACACTCGGGAGAGGTCCTCCCAAGTGTAGATGCTGCTGGGTGCTAACTGATTCAGCCACGCTCTGGCTGAGCCCTCTAATAGGAGAGGCAAATGCTTCATAGCCACCTCATCATTGCCACCGCCAATCTGGACAGCCACTCGGTAATCTTCGAGCCAAGTGTCAGGGTTAGACTCACCGGTGAACTTGCTGACTCCAGTCGCCAACCTGAAATTGGGAGGAAGCACTGCAGCTCTGATGGCTCGACTGAAACACTCTGGCCCTGAAACATGTACTCTACTGCTGGCAGGCACATCTCTGTCGTGGCCTTCTTGGTGAGCTCTGTTCCTGTCGACCAAACTTTGAACGAGGATGGATCTCGCATCAAAGCCTGGTTCTCTGGGGTCGACTGGAATCCTCCGCCCAACACTATGAGGGCGTCTGTCATCCTGCTGTCGAGGCGCATATGACCCACTCCTCGAGGGAGGGGTTAGCACTCGACGTCGATCATCACGATCGAATCGGTGATCATACTGCTCATTTCTTCTGTACTGATCGTGTCGGTCTCCACGTCCCTCACGCCTCGGGGGCGATCTTGGGCTGTGAGCCGACTGCACTGTATCCGCTGCAACGGACCGACTGTGGATCCTATTTCGCGACTGAGAAACAGCGGAATTCTGGTTTCCCGCTGCCCGGAGCAACGCCCTAATTTGCAACAAGCCCCTGCCAGCCTCTGACTGGGAGGGCTGAATTGATTCTACTATTCCGGCCGCGGCTACCAAATTCTAAACTAGAGTTCGATATACCTGCGTAGGCGGGAAGAGCTGACGTCGACTGGACTCAGGGGCCCGCTGACGCGCTTGCTCGTCGAGTACTCGCTGGAGATTCTCCAGTCGAGTGCGCTCGGCCAAGTTAGCCATGCGCGCGTCCTCCAAGGCTCGGGCCTCGGGGTTTTCTCCAACGATAGGAGTGTGGAGTGTATCCATGTTCCGGCGGCGAAGCTCCTCTCGCTGCAACGACGTGAGAGGCTCGGGGAGATACTCTTCGTGGGGATGCGACGAGTCGCCCCCACCCGCGCCTCCGTCGGTACGGGGAAAACCGGGAGGGCTGCGTGTCCCATCAATTGCCAGAACCTCCGCCGCAGGGTCACTGCTGTCGCATTCGGATGCGGTCTCTGCGGAGCCAGTCGAACAGGTCGTAGAGAGATTCGTCGGGCTCAATTGCCGTGACTTGTGGGGTGGCCGACTGGCGGGCCACCGCATGCCTCACCCACCTCTGAAGTCTCGATCGACCAGAGCGCTTGCGCCGGCGAGAGACGAGGCGGGGAGATGACACGGGAGCCGACCGATACTGGGTCGACGGCTGCCGTAGGAGGATGCCACGAACACATGCGCGGAAGTGCATCGCCCCGCGGACGGGGAGCACGTCGATGTCGAGTGGAGCCTCCTGAAGCCAAGTGGAGTCGTCGGCGATGAACGTGAGCGCGCCGAGACGGATCTTGCGACCCTCCACCAAAACTCCGCCCGAAACCATGATCAAGGAGATCGGAAAAAATCGCAACTTCTACAATTAAGCGCTAAGATTCCTGCCCCACGGTGGGCGCCAACTGTCGTGGTTCTAAGTCTGACAGTGATGTAGGGGGGTAAGTATGGAGAGGCTAGATCTTAGCTATGTAGAAGTTGTAAGCACACAAGGATTACGAGTTCAGGCCCTTCTCGGAGGAAGTAACAGCCCTACGTCTCGGTGCCCGGAGGCGGTCAATTGGATTATGTGTGTGAGAATAATAGGGGTGCGAACCCTTGATACTGAGGAGGGGGTGGCTTATATAGAGTTCTCCAGGCCCCTCCAGCCCTCAGTAATGCAGGGTTTAAAGTACATTAAGGCTGGGCGTTACTGGTAACGCCCCTAATAAAGTGCTATAATGACCATAAGAGCTACTTAATGACCGACCGTTTGTGTGCGGAGTGACTGTAGAACTCCTTGCAGTCGAGTGCTTTCTTCGTGGTCGAGTGATAGCATCATGGTCGAGTGTCTTGAATCCGTCGAGTGGGATACCTCCAAGTCGATTGAAAGGTGACTTCTTCTAGGGATGTCCTTGGGTAGGGCATTTAGGACAGGTCCATGCCCCTACCCTAGGTACATATCTTCATCAGCTGGTGGATGCCTGTCCACGGCTTGAAGTCATCAAGCGCTCCTTCTGCATTGAGGGTGCCCGTAGGGCACTTGCCCGTGCTAAAGTGCACTGGGCAATATGGATGCTGAGAAGCTTGTGAAGGACGGGCCGCCACCGGGCAAGGAGCATCGCCACCCTGAGATGTAATACGAGGGCGTCCTGAAGGGTGCCCGCCTTGTGGCGGACGAATGTTCTAAAGATGTAATATTTGAGTGAAACTTGTTCGTTTTATCCTGTGCGCTGAAAACTTGTTCATATGCGCTATGCAATGCTTGTTTTAATTTAAAATATTACCTTCTATACGTCCGTTTATCAAGCCTGAGAGATGGCGAGTCGTCGGCTTCAGCCCCCATGCCACGAGTGTTGGTGTGTTCGGGATAAACCTGAGCACTCTTTTTCCCATTCTTGGGTCCTTCGAGGGAGGTGCTCAGCACGACGAACAAGGCAATCGGACTATAATGCGTTATCACTCTCACTTGGCCAGAGAATTCTATAATTTTAAATTTCGGCGAAGCCCCTAGTGTTCGGAAGACCGAGTTCGGGGCGCTATACACACCTAGGCCGGACAAAGCCGGCTCCTCGCTCTAAGTGGCATAAGTCTTTAGGGACTCGAAACCTCTCGAACAACGACCAGCTCTCGCCCTATCATGACAGTCGGTTTTAGCTTTCTCTACTGAGGTGCTTAGCCCAGCTCAACTGGGGCACAATCGCAGTAGTTCTCCCAGCGCTACCTTAGCCGGTATAGCGGAACGTAAGGTACCAAAACATGGGAGCCGGGCAAACCCAACTATTGACCAAAGACATGATTCAAAGCTGATGCATATAATGCTATAAGTTCAGAGGGCCGCACTTGTGAAAGTGTTCGGGCTTCTCACGCCGTATTATGGGGTGCTTGAGCCCCTGGCGTATTGACCGTACCAAAGTGTACGAGTCCTAAATGTCATAACTGAACATATATATTGAAAAAGAAATGAATAGAGAATGCAATAATAAGCTGAAGCTAAGCATTGTTTATTTTTAAACGGCTGCTGCGAAAGCAGAATGATACAAATAGTGCGGTAAGCAAGAGATGGGACTATTTGACATGTTCCCCTCCAGAGGCGAGCTACGAGACGGTATGTAAGGCAGGTATTTTGCTCGTTATAGAGACCACCTGGGAATTCGACGTAGCTTTCTGCCTCCTTGGTTGTTGAATCGTGTGGTCGGCGATTGTACTGCCGGACAGGTCTTCCAAAGAGTGGAGTCCTGAAAGTAGAAAAAAAATGGCCACAAAAATGACAAAATCGGGAGCCCCTAGTGCGGTTGAGCCGCATTTTTGGGCATGCCGTGGTCGTGCCCCTCCGCCTGTGCCCATGGTATTTTCAGAGCGTAGTTATGTACGCGTAGTACTGATTGCGCAGTTTCGCGATGGCTGGGGTTGGGGCCGCATTGCTATGCTTGCTCGGCACGTGCCAGGCGGTCTTGTTGTAGGTTACTCCGGGCGCGCTTGACGGTGTCCGGACGTTTAAGAGCCGGACTGGAGAATTGCCTTGAGAGGCAGCTTTGTACTTCCGCTGCGAGGGCCGTCGTATGCTCCTCCATTCGGAGAGAGCGTTCAGTGTTTCCATTGACCGTAATGACTCCTCAAGGGCCTGGCATCTTGAGCTTGAGGTATGCATAGTGCGGCACCGCATTGAAATTTGCAAATGCGGTTCGTCCGAGCAGTGCGTGATAGCCACTGCAGAACGGGACTATGTCAAAGATTAACTCCTCGCTTCGGAAATTATCCGGGGATTCGAAGACCACTTCAAGTGTAACTGAGCCTGTACAGTTGGCCTCTACACCTGGTATGACGCCTTTAAAGGTCGTTTTTGTGGGTTTAATCCTTGAGGAATCTATGCCCATTTTCCGGACTGTATCCTGATAAAGCAGGTTCGGGCTGCTGCCGCCGTCCATAAGCACTCTAGTGAGGTGAAATCCGTCAATGATTGGGTCTAGAACCAATGCGGCGAATCCGCCATGGCGGATGCTAGCGGGGTGGTCCCTTCGATCAAAAGTGATCGGGCAGGAGGACCATGGGTTGAACTTTGGGGCGACTGGCTCCAATGCGTATACGTCCCTTAGTGCACGCTTCCGTTCCCTCTTGGGGATGTGGGTTGCGTATATCATGTTCACCGTCCGCACTTGTGGGGGGAAGCCCTTCTGTCCACTATTGTTCGGCGGCCGGGGATCCTCCTCCTCGTCGCTGTGCAGCCCCTTGTCTCTGTTTCCGGCATTTAACTTGCCGGCCTGCTTGAACACCCAACAATCCCGGTTGGTGTGATTAGCTGGTTTTTCGGGGGTGCCATGTATCTGGCATGAGCGATCGAGTATACGGTCCAAACTGGACGGGCCCGGAGTATTTCTTTTGAATGGCTTTTTCCGCTGACCGGGTTTGGAGCCTCTGAATCCGGCATTAACTGCCGTATCCTCAGCACTTCCGTTGTTAATGCGGCGCTTGTGCTTGTTGCGACGTGACCTGCCATTGCTGTCCTTGGTATCCGAATTACCAGGGCTCTTGGTCATGTTATTGCTACGAGCCAGCCAGCTGTCTTCTCCCACGCAAAAGCGGGTCATGAGTGCCGTAAGGGCTGCCATAGATTTCGGCTTTTCCTGTCCAAGGTGCCGGGCAAGCCACTCATCACGGATGTTATGCTTGAAGGCTGCTAGGGCCTCTGTGTCCGGACAGTCGACGATTTGATTTTTCTTGGTTAGGAACCGTGTCCAGAATTGTCTGGCAGATTCTTCTGGCTGCTGAGTTATGTGGCTTAGGTCATCAGCGTCTGGTGGTCGCACATAGGTGCCCTGGAAATTGTCGAGGAATGCGGCTTCCAGGTCCTCCTAGCAACCAATTGATTCTTCTGGCAAGCTGTTAAGCCAATGTCGAGCTGGTCCTTTAAGCTTGAGTGGGAGGTATTTGATGGCGTGTATATCATCGCCACGGGCCATGTGGATATGAAGGAGATAGTCCTCGATCCATACCGCATGATCTGTTGTCCCATCGTATGATTCGATGTTTACGGGTTTGAAACCCTCCGTGATTTGATGATCCATTACTTCATCTGTGAAGCATAGTGGGTGTGCGGCACCTCTGTATTGGGCTATATCACGACGTAGCTCAAATGAGCTTTGTCTGCTGTGTTCGGCCCGACCGGATTTACTGTATCCGGCATGACAGTTATTGTCGTGTCGTGGGGCGCCCAAACGATCCGTAGATCGATCTTGTTTGCCTTGCCTTGTCCTCCAGCATGTCTCACAGGTCTAGCGCGTTTCCCCGTGCCTTAGTATTTTTTGAGCGACGCCGGGGTGCGGCTTGGGTGGAGGGCCTAGAGGCCTCTCTGTCGCGGCAGCGAGGCGGCCGGTCAGCCGCATCATGCGCTGGTGACATAGGTTTAAGTGCTTCCTCCTCTAATCGGGGTAGCAGCCTGCACTTTGGGTAGCTCTTGGAGGGGCGTTCGAGTTTGTACCGATCGGCCGCAAGGACTTCAGTCCATCTGTTGGCTAGCAAGTCTTGATCAGCTCTAAGCTGTTGCTATTTTTTCTTGAGGTTACTTGCCGTAGCCATAAGTCTGCGCTTAAAGCGCTCTTGTTCGACGGGATCCTCAGGCACAACAAATTCGTCGTCGTCGAGGCTTGCCTCGTCTTCAAAGGGAGGCATGTAGTTATCATCCTCTTCCTCTCTGTCTGCCGCTCTCTCAGGGGGGCTGGCTTCTCCATCCTCCTGCGCTGAGTCTTGCTGGAGGGAGTTGTCTTCGGCACTGTCCGGGGTGTTATTATCTCCCGTGCCGGTATCACCGTTCTTGCTTTGGCGGGACTTAGAGCGGCGCCGCTGACGCCGGCGCTTGGGTTGCTTTTTGGAGGGGTCATCCCCCGTTGTTCCGTCGCCATTGCCTTCTTTGGGTGTATCCACCATATATATCTCATATGACGAGGTGGCTTTCCAGTGCCCTATAGGCGCTGGTTCATGTTCGTCTCCTACATCGTCATCCATACAGTTGATGTCTTCGGAGTCGAAGTCGAGCATGTCGGTTAAATCATCGACAGTGGCTACGAAGTGGGTGGTGGGTGGGCGTGGAATTTCTTCGTCGTCCGCATCCCAATCCTGTTGGCCATAGTCCAGCCAGGGCTCTCCTGACAAAGAGAGAGACCTTAGTGAATTCAGAATGTCGCCGAAGGGCGAGTGCTGAAAGATATCCGTGGCGGTGAATTCCATGATCGGCGCCCAATCGGATTCGATTGGCGGGGGCGCGGAGGGTTCGGAGTCCGGAAAAGAGTCCGGCACCCTGGAGTCACGGGTTTCGCAGAGGATAAGGCTGGTGTTCGGCTCAATCGCCGATGAGACTACAACCCCTGTGGCGGTGTCTAGCCGCTCGTCCTCGATCCGCTCAAACGGCTCCGAGCTAAGGGTCGGAGCTGATGCGGGCGCGACCTCCAGGGCACTGTTCAGCAGCAGAGCTAGGTCATACCCATCGTGACAGTGCGGCGTGCTCGGCTGTGGCTCGAATCCGTCGAAGATCAAGTCTCCGCGAATGTCGGCCGTGTAGCTCAAACTTTCAAATCTGACCTGATGGCCAGGGGCGTAGCTTTCAATCTTCTCCAGATGGCCAAGCGAATTAGCCCGCAGTGCAAAGCCACCGAATACGAAGATCTGTCCGGGGAGAAAGGTCTCACCCTGGACCGCATCGTTGTTGATGATCGGAGGAGCCATCGGGCCTAATGGTGACGACACAGAGGAACTCTCAATGAAAGCACCAATGTCGGTGTCAACACCGGTGGATCTCGGGTAGGGGGTCCCGAACTGTGCGTCTAGGCGGATGGTAACAGGAGACAAGGGACACAGTGTTTTTACCCAGGTTCGGGCCCTCTCGATGGAGGTAAAACCCTACTCCTTCTTGATTAATATTGATGATATGGGTAGTACAAGAGTGGATCTACCACGAGATCAGAGACGCTAAACCCTAGAAGCTAGCCTATGGTATGATTGTTGTTCGTCCTATGGACTAAAACCCTCCGGTTTATATAGACACCGGAGAGGGCTAGGGTTACACAGAGTCGGTTACAATGGAAGGAGATCTACATATCCATATCGCCAAGCTTGCCTTCCATGCCAAGGAAAGTCCCATCCGGACACGGGACGAAGTCTTCAATCTTGTATCTTCATAGTCCAAGAGTCCGGCCAAAGGTCATAGTCCGGCTATCCGGACACCCCCTAATCCAGGACTCCTTCACTCACCATGGTCCGCCGCACTCTGCGTGTTGGCCATCCACCACTTTTAGCTTCACATTGAAGACCCTGAGCCATAGGCCGAAGTGGGGAGGGATGCGGAGGAATGCCTCACACACGACGATGAACGCCGAAATGTTGAGAAAGGAATTCGGGGCTAGATCATGGAAATCTATCCCGTAGTAAAACATAAGGCCACAGACAAAAGGATGGAGACGAAACCCTAGTCCGCGAAGGAAATGAGGAATGAATACTACCCTCTCATGGGGCTCCGGAGTAGGGACGATATGCTTCTTGGACGGAAGCCAGTGGGCGATTTCCTTGGCTAAATATCCCGCCTCCCGGAGCTCCTTGATGTTCTCCTCCATGACAGAGGAGGCCATCCACTTGCCCTGCATTCCAGATCCGGACATGGCTGGAGTGTTTTCTCGGGACGGAAGGGATCGAAGCTTCGGTGTTGGAGCTCAAGGGCGGATGGGCTGAGGAAGAAGAAGGTGTGGGGTGAAAAGGTGGATTCTTATCTCCTTATAAAGGCAGTGAATATAGAGCGTCCCCCCACGAGCCTTAAAACTCGCCTGTTCCCAAGGGGTCATGCGGACGGCACAGTTGGATTACCCAAGCCCGTATTGATGAGAATCCCGTGATAAGAGGACACGATCTCTATTTTGACAAGATGTGTCACCGGAGGCTGCGTCTCGAAACGCAAAATGGGAGATTTAAAAGCGATTCGAAATAATAAAGAGGCCAGACGTAACATCTCGCCAGAAAAAAACTATCAGTAAAGACATATCGTGTTTTTTGATTAAGTATTATGCCCTTGTGGCAGTGGGGTTGTGATTGTTAAACAGACTCGTTCATAGTTTTTGCTGATCAACTACTTTAAAGTGTTCGGAGGAGGAACGCGCCTTGCAATGCCGAAGACAATCTGCGTGCCGGACACATCGTCATTGAAGCCTGGTTCAGGCGCTACTGAGGGAGTCATGGATTATGGGGGTCCTCGGGCGTCCGGGCTATGTGACATGGGCCGGACTCATGGGCCGTGAAGATACAAGATGGAAGGCTTTCCCCCGTGTCCAGATGAGACTCTCCTTGGCGTGGAAGGCAAGCTTGGCACTCGGATATGAAGATTCCTTTCTCTTTAAACCGACTCTCTACAACCCTAGCCCCCTCCTATGTCTATATAAACCGGAGGGTTTAGTATGTAGAGGTAATCATAATCATACAGGCTAGACATCTAGGGTTTAGCCATTACGATCTTGAGGTAGATCAACTCTTGTAACCCCTATACTCATCAAAGTCAATCAAGCAGGAAGTAGGGTATTACCTCCATCAAGAGGGCCCAAACCTGGGTAAACATCATGTCCCCTGCCTCTTGTTACCCTCGATCCTTAGACGCACAGTTCGGGACCCCCTACCCGAGATCTGCCGGTTTTGACATCGACAGCAAGCATCTCGGAGTTGGAACATACGCTTTGATGAGGTGATCAAAGCATTTGGGTTTATAAAAAGGTTGCAAGAAACTTGTATGTGCAAGAAAGTGAGTGGGAGCACTACAACATTTTGATAAGTATATGTGGATGACATATTGTTGATCTGAAATGATGTAGAATTTCTGGAAAGCATAAAGGGTTGTTTGAATGGAGTTTTTCAAAGGAAGACCTATGTAAAGCTGCTTACATGTTGGGTATCAAGATCTATAGAGATAGATCAAGACGCCTGATACACTACAAAAAAAATACACTTCCGTGATGATACGTGTTCGTCACAGTAGGTCACGTTTTCTGTCATGCATGTATGATACGTCTCCAACGTATCTATACTTTTTGATTACTCCATGCTATATTATCTACTGTTTTGGACCATACTGGGCTTTATTTTCCACTTTTATATTACTTTTGGGACTAACCTATTAACTAGAGGCCCAGCCCAGAATTGCTGTTTTTTTCCTATTTCAGTGTTTCGAAGAAACGGAATATCAAACGGAGTCCAAACGGAATGAAACCTTCGGGAACGTGATTCTCTCAACAAATAAGATCCAGGAGACTTGGACCCTCCGTCAAGAAAGCCACGAGGCGGTCACGAGGGTGGAGGGCGCCCCCCTAGGGCACACCCCTGCCTCGTGAGCCCCTCGAAGCTCCACCGACGTACTCTTTCCTCCTATATATACCTACGTACCCCCAAACGATCAGATATGGAGCCAAAAACCTAATTCCACCGCCGCATCCTTCTGTAACCACGAGATCCCATCTTGGGGCCTATTCCGGAGCTCCGCCGGAGGGGGCCATCATCACGGAGGGCTTCTACATCATCTTAGCCCCTCCGATGAAGTGTGAGTAGTTTACCTCAGACCTTTGGGTCCATAGTTAGTAGCTAGATGGCTTATTCTCTCTTTTTGGATCTCAATACAATGTCCCCCCCCCTCTCTCGTGGAGATCTATTCGATGTAATCTTCTTATTGCGGTGTGTTTATTGAGACCGATGAATTGTGGGTTTATGATCAAGTCTATCTGTAAGTGCATCTAGTGCCACCCCTAGTTGGTTTTGGAGTATTGACGACAAATTTGGTTGAGGGACTAATGTGTTTGTGAGAATTGCAGGATAACACAGGTAGTAGTCCCTATTGATTCGGTTTACCTACCGGAGATGACCCGTAAAATGTATGAAGACATCGACGACAATGGTGGTATATGAAGATATTCATATTTAAGACTGTGACATGAGAAGACATTGAGTGGAGACTATGAAGTGCGAAGACTTAATTGTTTCGTCGTTTCCTTTTCTTCTTTGTTGAGTCATAGGAACCACCGTACTGTTAAGTGGGGTCCAAGTGAACAAAGTGAGAGTGACTGAAGTGATGCTCAACCCAAATCCTATGTCTTCGAGGAAAGACAATGAGAGCAAATCGTATCCAGAGCTGGATAAGTCAGCTTTGCTTGTAGCCCAAGTAAAGTTGCCGTGTGTGTTTGAAATCTAACCGTTGGAACACGTGTCAGTTCCTTAGTGACCCAGGGTCATTTCAGACATATCAGGTCGGGTTGCCTAGTGGCTATAAATAGCCCACCCCCTACACCATAAATTGGTGGCTGCTCAGAGTTAGTGCACGGCTTTTGTCGTTTGAGAGCAACCCACCTCGAAGCCTTTGAGAGAGAGAAATCCTTGCGAGGACAAAGCCCAAACACCCAAAGCCAAAGAGTGTTAGGCATCACTGAAGTCTTTCTGTCTGCGTGACCTGAAGACTTATTACACTTGAGGACTGTGAATCCTCCAGCCGGTTAGGCGTCGCGCTCTGAGCATCCAAGAGTCATTGTGGATCGTCGGTGAACGAAGTCTGTGAAGGTTTGGAGGTCTACCTTGAAGACTTACCAGAGTAATTGGGCGAGGACTGTGTGTCCTTAGCTCAAGGGGAATAAGGTGAAGACGCGGTCTTCTGAGTTGAATCTCAGCCTCCCTAACCAGACGTACAGTTGTCACAGCAACTGGAACTGGTCCAACAAATCTCGTGTCCTCATCTAGTGACTGGTTCTATCCTCTCCCTCTCTTTACTTAGAGTTTGTTTTCGTGAAGTCATTGCCTGTTTGTCATACATGTTTGACTTCATTGCTTGACTACTATTGTTGTTTGGCTTCATACCATCTTCCCTCCTGATCCTTACTACCTAGCTGCTATTAGTCTTCGTACTCTCACGTTATTGCACACTTGACTATGGCTTGCTTAGTGTAGTTTATCTTCCGTTGCATATCAATAGGGTCATTTCTATTGTTTGTCTTCGAAACTTCCATGTTTTTAAGACTTTCATAAAAATCGCCTATTCACCCCCCTCTAGTCGATAAATAGCACTTTCAATTGGTATCAGAGCAAGGTACTCCCTTGTTCTGTGTGATTCGGTTTAACCACCTGGAGTTTTAACTATGTCAACTGCAGGGATAATCAAAGTCTCCGCTGCTTGCCCCATCTTCGATGGAACTGAATATCCCTACTGGAAGAATAAGATGCGCATGCATCTTGAAGCCATTGATGTCGACCTCTGGTATGTCGTCAAGAATAGTGTTCCCAAGACTGGTGAAGGTGTCACCCCCGCTAATGTCAAGAAGTTCATTCAACTGGACTCCACTGCCAAGAACATCATCTGTGGTCATCGGAACAAAGGACAGTATGGACGCGTGAGTGCTCTGGAAACATCGAAGCTAGTCTGGGATTGGCTATCCAAGGTCAATGAAGGCGTCTCAACCCACAGAGATCAAAGGATCAGTGTTCTTCGCAACCTCTTCAACCGCTTCAAGAGAAACGGCAATGAAAATGTCCAGCTCACGTTTGATCGCCTCACTGACATCACAAATGAGCTTCGTGCTCTCAGCGCTACTGAGATTACCAAGCATGAAATCGTCAAGACATTACTGAGATCACTTGACAGCTCCTTTGACACCCTTGCCCTCATGATACAAGAACGTCCTGACTTCAAGACACTCGATCCGTCTGATATACTTGAGAGGCTTAACACACATGAGTTCCAGCTTTCTGAGAAAAGAGATATCTATGGTCCCAACTATGGCCGAACTCGCGCTTTGAAGTCAAAATCTATTTCCTCATTTGAAGAAGAATCTGACCGCAGTTCTGATGATCCTGAAGACATTGGAAAGGAACTTGCTATGCTTGTGAAGAAGTTTCAGAAGTTCACTAAGAAGAAGGGCTTCAGAAAGTCTTCACGATCCAGCTCAAGAAATGATGAAGCTTCCACACATGACTACAAGAAGAGAACATGTCACAAGTGCAAGAAACCTGGACACTATATCTCTGAGTGTCCACTGTGGGACAACGAGAAGAACAAGAAGAAGAGCCAGGAATATGATGCTGATGACAAGAAGAAGAAGAGATCTTCAAAGTCTTGTTCCAAGTCCTCATCCAAGTCTTCATCTCATAAGAAGAGCTCATCTAGCAAGGCTCGTGCTTTTGTTGGCAAGGAGATGGATTCAGAGGAGGAGTTTGCTTCTGAGGAGGCGGAGGTGGAGTCTGAGGAGGAGTCTGACCCTGGCATCGCAAGTCTGGCTCTAGCCACAGCCTACATTGCCAAGTCCATCTTCAACACTAAAGACAATGACTTCCACACCAATGCTAAAGCTGATGACAAGGACGACCCTACTCCCACCTACTGCTTCATGGCACGTGGTGCCAAGGTAAAATCACGCCATGCTTACTTTCAAACATCTAGTGAAGATGACTCTGATTGGGAATCCAAACCCAGCTACAAAACACTTGCTAAAATTGCAACTGAACAACAAAAGGCTATGGAATATACTCAAAAACTGTTAGACAAAAGCGATGACCTTTTGGACACGGAAATGACTCATTCACAGTCCTTAGTTGAAGACATAAAAAATCTTCATGCTAAGTACCAAGAACTTGAAAGTCGTCATGAAACGCTCTCAACCACTCATGAAAAGCTCTCCTATGATTATCTTCAAAGGAAGCAAGAGCTTGAGAAATGGAGAGCGGCTCATGAAGATATTCAAAAAGAGAACGAGTCACTTCGCGCTCAATAGATCAGTCCCGGTCAGGATGGATGTGAACCACCATGTCTAAAATGTCTTGAGCGCGATAACGCTACCTCTTTTGCTGAATGTTCCACTGCTGCTACTGTTGCATTGTCTTCAACTACTAATGTGGTAACTAACCCCTCTGCGGAGGATACCACTACTATTGCTGATGAAAATGCTAGGTTGAAGACATTGCTTGAAACAGGGATGTATAAAAGTCTGAAAGGGCATCAAACACTTTGCGATGTCCTCAAAAAGCAGATTCTGAACCAAAACCCTAGGAAAGGGGGTGTTGGGTTCGAGAGGAAAATGAATGTTGATGGTTCCTACTGGAAGCCTGAGCAGTATCCCAAAACCACATGGGTTGCTGCAAAGGGACCTTCAGTGGATCCATCTACCTTATCTGGCTTTACCTGTGCTAACCCTATTATCATTGATGAATCCTTTGATGCAAACTATAAACTGTTCAAGAATCAGAATGGTGAAGTGTTTGCCAGATATGTTGGTACTAACTGCAGGAATGGGCAACCTATGAAGAAGATCTAGGTTCCCAAAAGCTGTCTTGAGAATCTTCCAGTGAATGTCATCATGACACCACCTAGGAAGAAGACAAACCCCAGACCTAAGGCTTCATATGGTCCAAAGGCTTCATACAGACAGAGGACTCACCTGAGTCACCCTAACACCAATGTTTTGCAGGGAAACCATACTCAGACTTATGAATATGAGCGTGTGTCTTCAAACCGCTATGTTCATAGAACTAAGAATTTTTCTGCTTATTCATATGAGTATCATTCATCTCTTGCAAGGCTATTTGCTAGGGCTCCAAAGCCCAAATTCTCAGATGTTGCACTTAGACTCATAGCTTCTAAGCCACCCATGAAGATGTGGGTGGTTAAGAAGAATTAACTTTCTCTTGCAGGGAAAGGTCTCCAGCCGAAAATCAAAGGCGTCTGATGCTATTACTGGGGACCTAAAACATCTTGTAGGGCGCAAGATCAAATGCCCAAATGGTCTTACTATGTATATTGTTCCTGAATCGTTTGCCATTCATCCTATCAGTCCTAATCTTGATCTGAGCTTCAATAATCCTCTTGCCCGTCAAATGTTTATGCTTCACAATGCTCTTGGTGAAGCCTATCCCCCTAACTATACTATAGGGTATGACAACTCGTGCTTCAGAATGGATTATGGACAGCGGATGCACTAATCATATGACTGGTGATCGAAGTCTTCTCATGGACTCAACTTTACGTCCATCTGATAAGAGTCACATCACATTTGCTAACACTGGTAAAAGCAAGGTATTGGGTCTAGGTAGAGTTGCAATCTCAAGGGATCAACACATGGATAAAGTGATGCTTGTTGAATCCCTTGGTTTCAACTTAATGTCTGTCTCAATGCTTTGTGACTTGAACATGATTGTGATATTTGGAAAATATCGTTGCCTTGTACTTATGGAATCTGACAAATCTCTAGTCTTTGGAGGGTACCAGAAAGATGAGATGTACATGGTAGATTTCTCAGCAGGTCCACAGCTTGCCGTATGTCTTCTTGCAAAAGCTTTTGAGTGCTGGCTATGGCATCGGAGGCTGGGGCATGCTGGCATGAGGAACTTACACACTCTCGCCAAGAAGAATCATGTCATAGGCATCGAGGGCGTCAAGTTCAAAAAGGATCATTTGTGCGGTGCCTGCGAAGCTGGAAAGATGACAAGGGCCAAGCATCCCTCGAAGACAATCATGAAGACATCTCAACCCTTCGAGCTGCTACACATGGACTTATTTGGCCCTACTCACTACTCTACCCTCACAACAACTGCATGTCTCTATGGCTTCGTCATTGTTGATGATTACTCAAGATATACATGGGTGCACATAATTCTCTACAAGACTAAAGTGCAAGATGTCTTCAGACGCTTCGCTAACCGTGCCATGAACAATTATGGCGTAAAGATCATGCATATCAGAAGTGACAACGGAACTGAGTTCAAGAACACCGGACTTGATCTTTATCTGGATACAATGGGAATCACTCATGAGTTCTCTGCTCCATACACACCTCAGCAAAATGGCATCACAGAGCGCAAGAACAGAACCCTCATTGAGATGGCTCAAACAATGCTCGACGAATACAAGACACCAAGAAAGTTCTGGCCTGAAGCTATTGATACAGCATGTCATGTCATCAACCGTGTTTACATCCATAAGCTTCTGAATAAAACATCCTATGAGCTCCTCACTGGCAAGAAGCCAAATGTCAGTTACTTTAGAGTATTTGGAGCTAGGTGCTGGATCAAGGATCCCCATCACAAGTCAAAATTCGCACCTAAAGCTCATGAAGGCTTCATGCTTGGTTACGGAAAGGACTCGCACTCTTACAGAGTCTTCAACCTCTATCTCTACAAAATCGTCGAAACTGTGAATGTGCGGTTTGATGAAACCAATGGTTCACAAAGAGAGCTCCTGCCAAGTACACTAGACGAAGCTCCACCCAGCGAATCTGGGAATTGGTGAAATCATGCCTTCTGAAGCACAGCCTGAAGAGGAACTTATCATTTCTGCATCTAACCAACCTGAAGACAATGCTCAGCCTGAAGACAATCCTCCCAATGATGACAATAATCAGCAAGAGCAAAGTCTTCATCCAGTTCATCCTCGTGTTGCAAATGAAGTACAGATTGAGAAGATAATCGATGGCATCAATGCACCTGGTCCACTTACTCGCTCAAGAGCAACACAGTTAGCAAATTTCTGTGGGCACTTTTCTTTTGTGTCAATATCAGAACCCAAGAAAGTTGCTGAAGCCTTTATGGAACCTGAATGGATTCAAGCTATGCAAGAAGAGCTTCAACAGTTCAAGCTGAACAATGCTTGGGAACTTGTCAAGCGTCCTGACCCTCGCAAGCATAACATAATTGGCACAAAATGTATATATCGAAACAAGCAAGATGAGCATGGTCAAGTCGTCAGAAACAAAGCACGTCTCGTCGCACAAGGATATACTCAAGTTGAAGGGAATGACTTCGATGAAACATTTGCTCCTGTGGCTAGGCTTGAAGCTATTCGGATACTGCTAGCCTATGCAAATCATCACAACATCTTGCTATATCAAATGGATGTGAAGAGTGCATTTCTCAACGACAAGATTGAAGAAGAAGTATACGTCGCACAACCACCTGGCTTTGAAGATCCAAAACATCCTGATATGGTGTACAAGCTAAACAAAGCACTGTATGGCCTCAAACAAGCTCCTCGCGCCTGGTATGATACGATCAAGGACTTCCTGAAGAGCAACGGCTTCAAACCTGGATCCCTCGATCCCACACTCTTCACAAAGACATATGATGGTGAAATGTTTGTGTGTCAAATCTATGTGGACGACATTATCTTTGGCTGCACCAACCAGAAGTATAGTGATGAGTTTGGGTACATGATGCAAGAGCAACATCAGATGTCAATGATGGGAGAGCTGAAGTTCTTCCTTGGTCTTCAAATTCGTCAGCAAAGAAATGGCATCTTCATATCTCAAGAGAAATACCTCAAAGACTTCCTAAAGAAGTTTGGAATGCAAGATTGCAAAGGTTACACGACGCCAATGCCAGCCAAACACCATCTGGGTCCCGACGACAATGGTAAAGAGTTCGATCAAAATGTATACCGCTCCATGATTGGTTATTTACTTTACCTATGTGCATCTAGGCCAGATATTATGCGTAGTGTTTGCATGTGTGCTCGATTCCAAGCGGCACCAAAGGAATCGCATCACTTAGCTGTGAAGCGAATTCTTCGACATTTGGCTTACACCCCAACATTAGGATTATGGTATCCAAAGGGCTCAGAGTTTGATCTGGTTGGATTCTCGGATGCTGATTATGCTGGTGACAAGGTGGATCGCAAGTCTACATCAGGCACATGTCATTTTCTGGGACGATCACTTGTCTGTTGGTCTTCAAAGAAGCAGAATTGTGTATCACTCTCCACTGCTGAATCTGAATACATTGCTGCTGGATCTTGCTGCGCTCAGCTTCTATGGATGAAGCAAACGCTCAAGGACTATGGCATCAATTTGAAACAAGTACCTCTCTTCTGCGACAACGAAAGCGCCATCAAGATTGCCAACAACCCAGTCCAGCACTCGAAGACAAAGCACATTGAAATTCGTCATCACTTTCTCAGAGATCATGTCATGAAGAAAGATATTGATATCATTCACGTCAACACTGAAGAGCAACTGGCAGATATCTTCACAAAGCCCTTGGATGAGAAAAGGTTTTGCAAGTTACGGTGTGAGCTAAATATCTTGGAATCCTCAAATGTCCTGTGATCAGGCACACATCCTAACACTTATGCATATTGATGACTTAGATGTGCAACACACGAAGTAAAGTATATCTTCAATCAATGAAGACTTACATTCTAAGTGTGTATCCATTAATGTGGAATTTGACTTCGGAGCGCCACGATAATTGTGCGTCGTGTCTGGGTCTAATACTTCCTATACGGTGGGTAACGCCACCACCAAATTTTTCTGTTTGAAGTGTTTCACTCATGGCGTTACATTTGATATGTCTTCGCATTTGGTTTGTCTTCAATTTCAACTTGTCTTCATGATTATCTTCACTATGTGGATTTGATTGCTTTCTAATATATATACTAGTGTTCTGTCCTCTACAGCATTCACTTATAGCTATGTCTTCCTTGTTGAATCTTTTGAACTAAGTGAATGTGATCGGACCCTAATCTCTCTATGCTCTCTGTCTCAAACTCTATCTGTCCAAATCATATGCATTCTATTGAAACTGTCGAATGTCTTCTCTGCGTCCTTGTCAGCAGAAGATACAGAGACAAACATTAAGTTTGTTTTAAATGCTCTATTCTTATTGCCTGAAATTTGGAGAAGCCGGAACGACCATCCGACAAACCTGGCGGGCATGGGAACGTGGGACAACTATGAGTATGTTGCATGCATGCCACATGCCCCTCAGATGTGAACCGCTAGGGGCACCTGCGTAATTGCGCTGTGCCGCACACTTCCTTATAAATACATGTCCCCTGCGGTCAAGAAAACCTTCTTCCACCTCTCCACCTCGTCAAAACCCTATCGCCACCGCTAGCTCTCGACGACGCCGGCGACGAAGCGCTTAGCTGCTGCGACTTCTCCGACGCCGTCCTCACGCCGGCCGCGGACATCGTCTTCTCCGCCGCCGCCATAGGTGTCCTCCGTCGCCAAGTTAGGGCACGGTGGACTGAACTGCTTGGTCTCCTACTCTTCCCATCTAGCAGTTCTTCGCGTGGTAAATACAACTCTATTTTTACAGTCTTTTTGATCCTCAAAGATTCATCCTGTTTGCCAAAATAGGTTTCTGCCTATACAACGTTAGATCTATCCTGTCTGCATCTCATACTGCCTAGTATATTCACTTAAGCTTCACATCTAGTTAGATTCCTCACTTGTACTTATTTGCGGATTCGCACAAATCTGGAACCAACTCTCAACATATAAGTGAATGTCTTCGCATCATGAGGTCAATGTCTTCAAACTGATTTATCTTCAAAATCTTCTGAGAATGCATATGACCTCTTCCCCTTCCCTCGCATCTCTAATGCTATCACAGGTACATGTCTGTGGGAGAATCCCTTGGTTCTCATAGTCTGCATTCGTTTGCAGAATCTTACAGCATCACATTAACTCTCCCGAAGCCAGTTCCTGTTTGTCCAGCAAGCGAAAGCCTTTGAAGCCTTTGAACGTGTTGAAGCCATTCAGCTTGAAGTTCATGGCTGCAGAGAAATCAGTAAGGAAGGGTGGCAGGCAGCGTCGTGGGGCAACGTCAAGAGATCTTCCTGATGACCTCTCAGAGCTTTACAAGACAGATCCAGAAGAGGATTATAATCAGCGCAAGACCCGAATCCAATGGATTTGAAGATATTGGGCAGAACAGTGGTACAAGTACAGGTTCGTGACCCAGGAATATGCAGAGAAAAATTCCATCAAGTGACCATGGGGAGATATTTTGTACAGAAATCTTCCACCCAGGTCCAGAGCTGAAGCCATTGAGCAAGGCTTCTATCCTTGCATGGTCCATGGGCCACAACCAGCTGATGCCGACCCATCATCTTTACTCTGGTGTCGCAAAGACAATCTGTTCAAACGCAATTATCAGTTTGCAAAAGCCTCGGCAAAGAAGAACAAAGATTCTTTGGGGTTAGACTTCAATCCTGGTCCTCCTACTCCCCGTGCTGATGGCACACGCGATGCAGAACCCAATATCATCGGACCCTTGTACAACCTTGATGGCCTCATCACTCACATATCTGTTCAAGGTGCCAAAGTGGATCACTCTGATAATGATGCTGACACGGATGAAGCCCCTGCTCCTACTCCAAAACCGCAGAAGCAGAAGAAGACCAAAGCTTCAAGGTCAGCTCCTCCTCCTAAGGTCTCACGTGCGAAGCCACTGGCCACTGCACCTCCTGAAGACAGCGTGCAGTCTGAAGATCTATCACGTATCTCCAAGAAGATGGAGAAGAAAAAGAAAATCGTCAAGAATACTGATCAGACATTGACTCTTGCTGCCATTCTGCGAGAAGAGCACATTGATCTGTCCAACGATGAAGATCTTGCAGATGACGCTCTTGAGCAACTGATGAAGAGCAAGGAAGAAGCAGAGATCTTCAATGATTTGCCTCTCTTTGATGTGGCAATCATCCATAACTTCATTGATGAGTGGTTTGACACCCCAAATCTCAGCTTTGAAGATCTGCAACTTCCCATTGGTCTCAGCATCTCCTTCAATGGCGCCATTGCTTCTGAGCTAGCTCTTGCTCAGCGCATCGTTGAACTGAAGCACAAGATCGACTATGAGAAAGCTCAGTTCAAGAAGCATGTGGCAAAGCTCAGCATGCAAGATGTCAAAAACTTCAAGATCATGCTGCACGAGCTCAAAGAAGCCTTTCTCAAGAAGCGTGAAGAAGCTAAAGGTTCTCGTGAGCGCATGAAGAGCCTGGCTGACAAGTGTGTGCAAGCCTACAATGAGGCTGAGAAGCGCAAGGCTCTTGGTCGTCCTGGCATTGACCCAAGAATGGCTGCAAAGAAGAAGAAGCCATCGACTGACCAATCTGCACCTTCAAGGCAGGAAGAGCCATGCATAGTCTTCCCAAGCAGCATGACTGGCTCAAAACCAAAGGTCAAGTCAACCGCTTCAGAACTGATGAAGACAAGGGTTGCCGAGGCTAAAGCGAGAAAGAGGAAAAATCCTGATGCCTCTGATGCTACTCCCTCCAAGAAGAAGCGCAGAACCAAGAAGGATCGGGCTGCTCCCACAGAGCCCTTAGTTGTTGAACCTATCTCAATGGTTCGCCCTGCATCTGAACACCAAGAGCGACAACTGATTGTTCATGAGCCTGCTTCCACAGAGGCTCATGAAGCTGAAGACATTCCAGCAGTGGACCCCACCGCTGCTGAAGACATTGGTCATCATGACAATGTTGAAGATGTAGTTCTTCCTCAGATCGAACACAACCTGGTATCATCGCCTGTTCTCACGAACAACGAACTCATCAGCATTGGTCGTCCTCTGACGCCAATTGCTCAGGATGCTTCGTGGGATGATCACCCACAACAACAAGACACTAAAAGTACTCCCCAACAACAAGTCACACCACCTGTGCAAGAAGAAGAGGATGACTTTGAGGCCCAGCCAACTCCATCTCCAAAGGCGTCGCCAGCATTCCGCAGGCTTCGCAAAGGACCAAGGCCTCAAGTCCCTCTTTCGAGCATTCCAGAAGAAGAAGTGCCTCACCAATCTGTTGCACGTCAAGTGTTTCCAGATGCCACTCCCACTGTGAATGTCTCCGAGTCTGAAGCTAAAGCTGTTGAAGACAATCCGGCTGCATCAGCCGACGACAAACAAGAAGAAGAACGTGTCCCTACTCCACCCATTACTGAAGAAGTTGTTCCTGAAGTGAACGTGCCTGTGCCCGACCCTCCAGCTCATCAAGTGGAGGTTGAGAATCTTGAGGCTGCCACCACCAACACAAATGAAGCCAATGACGTAGTCATGGCTGAAGCAAATGTGGAGCGTGCACCAACCAATGTGCCAGAAGTTAATGAAGCCAATGATGCATCTGCACCTGAAGCCTCTGTTGTGCAGCCTGACGCCTCTGTTGATGCCACTGCTCCTATTCCGCCACCAAGGCCACACACTATCGAGCAAGCATTCAACTATGGCCAACTTATCACTGTCAAATGGCCTTTTCTGACTCCTCCTCCTACTGCTGGTCCTCAGTTTGATTACCACGTTGAGCACATGCCTCACGTTCAGAAGCCAATGCCAAGGTTGCCCAGGTTTCCAGGTACTGCATCAGCACCCGGATCTTTTAATATCAATGGCTTCAAAGCACACAACACCTTCTTTGATAGTGCCAAGAACCCCTACTCTAAGGCAAGAATATCTTCTGATCGGTTCTGGAGTTATCAGCAGCGAAGTTATTACTCATGCATTCTGTACAATCAAGGTCGCATTTTCCCACATATGCATCTTGACCCTGAAGCCATAACTGGTCTGCCTTGTTTGGAAGAAGCTCTGGATTGCTTCAGAGAGTCTGGTTTGCTGCAATTCATCACTGACAAGGAGCACTAGAATGAAGAATTGCTGCTCCAATTCTATGCCACTCTCCATATTCGTGGCTACAACAGGGATCCGAAGACTTGGGTCCTTGAGTGGATGACAGACAATGTTCATCATGAAGCCAAAGCCTTTGATGTCATTGAGCTTACTGGCCTGCCCACTCCAGGTGATCTGTATGAACCTGGTTGTCAGCTTCACAATGATGCTATGGAGAGCATCTTCCACAAGACTGAGTCCAATATGAGTTAGATGCTTAGCATGATGAAGCCTTTGCCTCGAGATGCTGAATACCCTAAGGAGTTCTTTGTTGAAGACCTTGAGTATCTGCCCCGCACCATCTATCACATTATCAGGTGAACTCTCTGGCCTATCAAAGGACATTCTTCACATGCCAAGCTGGAAGGCGCAATGAAGACTTTGGTCTTTCATATTCTTCATGGCAAAAGCTTCAATGCACAAGACTTCTTTATCCGCCAACTTGCTGCATTAGGATCTGACTTATTTGGTCTGAAGTTCTATGCTCCCTGGATCATGCGTCTGATCAAGCTCCACTCCGCCTTCAACTATCAACCCTCTGCACGCAATCATATCATCTTTTTGCCAGAAGTTGATTTGTCTGTTGAAGCCATATACCCAGAGCCTGCCAAGGAGCCTCTTAGTCTTCAGAATGCTAATCACCAAAGCTTCACGCAGAACATTGAAGGAGTTCAAGCTGTTGCACGTGTCTATCCGTTAGCTGGAATTACTCGCTTGCCTCACCGTGCGCACACTGAAGCTACTGATAGCACCATTGCCCAAAGGCCTCGCAAGCGCTCTCGTGTTCTGAATGACCGAGAACTTCTTGTGGCACTGCATCAGAAACAAGATAAGCATCATGACTGACTCAAGCGACAGATGGAAAGTCTATTGGTGGACGTCACTTGCATTCGCAATCTTGCTACCAAGAATGCTTTTGTCGCTCATGAGACCTGTCGACGATCATGGAAGAGTTTGACCCTGCCTAGTGCTGAAGCAGATCTTCAAGACGATGGCTTCACTAAAAAATTCAAGTTTGACTCCACTCCTCCATGGAATGTTGTCCTACGTCGAACTCCATCCCTTGAAGACTCTGACTATTCTTCCTCCACGGCAACTGTGAACGCCAGAGTGATCGATGATGAAGATGATGCTACTTCACCGCCCCCTTCTTCTGCACGCATCGACACTGCACCAAGTTCGTCTGCACCGCCAAACAACACCGACAACCCTACTGCTTCACCTACTCCTCATGGGAACGAGTAGATACTCTATGTCTTCAAACCATTTTGGTCATTACTGACAAAAGGGGGAGAAGCATATGAGTTTGATAGTCTTCAAGCGGGTCCATATGGGCGGTTGCTTTATATTTTGCCTAGTGTTTACAACTCTCATTTTTGATACATTTGGTCTTTGAGTTGTAACACTTAAACTTGATGGTCGTTTGCTACTTATTTGCTATTCTCTGATGCGATGATAAATTCCGCATGTGCAATGATAACTTCCGCACTTAGGTCATCTTGCAGACGTCCATTTTTCATTATGCATGTCATTATCTTCGTTATATCTTATCATGCATGATGAATTGTCGTCATAACTTGAAGATGATCTCCACAAGTACAACCTGCCATGTGCATTTGCATTCCAAAAGCAAATTACTTATATGCACATCTTCAGGGGGAGCCTTTGCCACTTATGAAGACAATATCCTATCCTTTAAATTTCACATACTGGTTGAAGTGCATCTAAAAGGGGGAGATTGTAAGTGCATCTAGTGCCACCCCTAGTTGGTTTTGGAGTATTGATGACAAATTTGGTTGAGGGACTAATGTGTTTGTGAGAATTGCAGGATAAGACAGGTAGTAGTCCCTCATTGATTCGGTTTACCTACCGGAGATGACCCCTAAAAATGTATGAAGACATTGACGACAATGGTGGTATATGAAGATATTCATATTTAAGACCGTGACATGAGAAGACATTGAGTGAAGACTATGAAGCGCGAAGACTTAATTGTTTCGTCGTTTCCTTTTCTTCTTTGTTGAGTCATAGGAACCACCGTACTGTTAAGTGGGGTCCAAGTGAACAAAGTCAGAGTGACTGAAGTGATGCTCAACCCAAATCCTATGTCTTCGAGCGAAGACAATGAGAGCAAATCTTATCCAGAGCTGGATAAGTCAGCTTTGCTTGTAGCCCAAGTAAAGTTGTCGTGTGTGTTTTAAATCTGACCGTTGGAACACGTGTCAGTTCCTTAGTGACCCAGGGTCACTTCGGACATATCAAGTCAGGTTGCCTAGTGGCTATAAATAGCCCACCCCCTACACCATAAATTGGTGGCTGCTCAGAGTTAGTGCACGGCTTTTGCCGATTGAGAGCAACCCACCTCGAAGCCTTTGAGAGAGAGAAATCCTTGCAAGGACAAAGCCCAAAAACCCAGAGCCAAAGAGTGTTAGGCATCACTGAAGTCTTTCTGTCTGCGTGACCTAAAGACTTATTACACTTGAGGACTGTGAATCCTCCAGCCGGTTAGGCGTCGTGTTCTGAGCATCCAAGAGTCATTGTGGATCGCTGATGAACGAAGTCTATGAAGGTTTGGAAGTCTACCTTGAAGACTTACCAGAGTAATTGGGCGAGGACTGTGTGTCCTTAGCTCAAGGGGAATAAGGTGAAGACGCGGTCTTCTGAGTTGAATCTCAGCCTCCCTAACCAGACGTACAGTTGTCACAGCAAATGGAACTGGTCCAACAAATCCCGTGTCCTCATCAAGTGACTGGTTCTATCCTCTCCCTCTCTTTACTTAGAGTTTGTCTTCGTGAAGTCATTGTCTGTTTGACTTCATTGCTTGACTACTATTGTTGTTTGGCTTCATACCATCTTCCCTCCTGATCCTTACTACCTAGCTGCTATTAGTCTTCGTACTCTCACGTTATTGCACACTTGACTATGGCTTGCTTAGTGTATTTTATCTTCCGCTGCATATCAATAGGGTCATTTCTATTGTTTGTCTTTGAAACTTCCATGTTTTGAAGACTTTCATAAAAATCGCCTATTCACCCCCCCCCCCTCTAGTCGATGACTAGCACTTTCACTATCTATGAATAATATTTGAAACTTCTCTGAATTCTTTTATGTATGATTGGTTATCTTTGCAAGTCTCTTCGAATTATCAATTTGGTTTGGCCTACTAGATTGGTTTTTCTTGCAATGGGAGAAGTGCTTAGCTTTGGGTTCAATCTTGCGGTGTCCTTTCCCAGTGACAGTAGGGGCAACAAGGCACGTATAGTATTGTTGCCATCGAGGGTAACAAGATGGTTTTTTTTATCATATTGCATGAAACTATCCCTCTATATCATGTGATCTTGCTTAAGGCGTTACTCTGTTTTTACTTAATACTCTAGATGCATGCTGGATAGCGGTCTATGAGTGGAGTAATAGTAGTAGATGCAGGCAGGAGTCGGTCTACTTGTCTCGGACGTGATGCCTATATACATGATCATACCTAGATATTCTCATAACTATGCTCAATTCTGTCAATTGCTCAATAGTAATTTGTTCACCCACTGTAGAATACTAATGCTCTTGAGAGAAGCCAATAGTGAAATCTATGGCCCTCGGGTCTATTCTCATCATATAAATCTCCAATTACTTTATTTTTCCTTTGCTTTTTTACTTTGCCTTTTATTTTACTTTGCATCTTTATACCAAAAATACCAAAAATATTATCTATCATCTCTATCAGATCTCACTCTCGTAAGTGACCGTGAAGGAATTGACAACCCCTAATCGCGTTGGTTGCGTTGAGCTATTTGTTTTGTGTAGGTACGAGGGACTCGTGCGTGGCCTCCTACTGGATTGATACCTTGGTTCTCAAAAACTGAGGGAAATACTTACGCTACTTTGCTCCATCATCCTCTCCTCTTCGGGGAAATCCAACGCAGTGCTCAAGAGGTAGCAAGAAGAATTTCTGGCGCCGTTGCCGGGGAGTCTACGCAAAAGTCAAAATACCAAGTACCCATCACAATTCCTTATCTCTCACACTACATTATTTGCCATTTGCCTCTCGTTTTCCTCTCCCCCACTTCACCCTTGCCATTTTATTCGCCCTCTCTTTTCCGTCTGCCTTTTTCTCGCTTGCCTTTTCTTTGCTCGTGTGTTGGATTGCTTGTTTGTCGTGATGGCCCAAGATAATACCAAATTGTGTGACTTTACCAATACCAACAATAATGATTTCCTTAGCACTCCGATTGCTCCTCTTACCAATAGTGAATCTTGTGAAATCAATACTGCTTTGTTGAATCTTGTTATGAAAGATCAATTCGTCGGCCTTCCTAGTGAAGATGCCGCTACTCATCTGAATAGCTTCGTTGATTTATGTGATTTGTAAAAGAAGAAAGATGTTGATAATGATATTGTTAAATTGAAGTTTTTTCCTTTTTCGCTTAGAGATCATGCTAAAGCTTGGTTTTCGTCTTTGCCTAAAAATAGTATTGATTCTTGGAACAAGTGCAAAGATGCTTTTATCTCTAAGTATTTTCCTCCCGCTAAGATCATCTCTCTTAGAAACGATATTATGAATTTTAAGCAACTTGATCATGAACATGTTGCACAAGCTTGGGAGAGAATGAAATTAATGATACGTAATTGCCCTACTCATGGTTTGAACTTGTGGATGATTATACCAAAAATTTATGCCAAATTAAATTTTGCTTCTAGAAATCTTTTAGATTCGGCCGCGGGAGGCACTTTTATGGAAATCGCTTTAGGAGATGCTACTAAACTCCTAGATAATATTATGGTTAATTATTCTCAATGGCACACTGAAAGATCTACTAATAAAAAGTGCATGCGATAGAAGAGATCAATTTTTTGAGTGAAAAGATGGATGAACTCATGAAATTATTTGCTACTAAGAGTGTTTCTTCTTATCCTAACACTACAAGAAATATGTCAACTTATGACCTTCTGTTAGTGACCCTGGAAGAATTGGTCATAAATTTATGACCATTTTAGACCAATTGGTCAAAAGTTGTCTGGGGGGCTCTAAACCCTACACCACAACGACCATTTTGGTCAGAAAGGTCGTAATTTCATTAGAGGAAATGGTCGTAAAGCTAGTAGCATTGTCCACTGCCTCATGCCTAGCTGATAACGACCAATATAAAATGGAAACTACACTTGAGTTTGAATGAATTAGGATGATTAGGCAGCCACCTCAACAACCTCGCTTATGTGTCACTGTCTAGGTGTCATTTTTGCTTGAGTTTTAATATTCAACAGACAGACGGGGCACACACTGACAGGGTGGACCCATTTGACAGGTGGGGCCGAGCGCTTAATTCGCCCAAAAAAGATGCACCGGGCGGGACTCGAACCCACGACCTCGCGCTTGGTTTGCTCGCATGCTACCGCTGGGCTAGGGAGGGACAGTTGCTCACATCTGGGAGTTTATCTATACATTATATAGAACTATGGCTCTCTCGTATCGTTGACAAGTGGGACCTTCCGACCAGGTGGCATCGAACAGAGCAACGATTTGCAACACTAACAGGCGGGACCCATTTGACAGGTGGGTGAGCGAGCGTTTAATTCCCTAAAAAATATGCGCTAGCGGGGACTCGAACCCACGACCTGGCGCTGGGTTCGCTCGTTCGTTACCACTGGGCTAGAGAGAGATTGTTGCCAATGTGTGGGTAGTTTTCCATATAGTATATGAAACCACGGCTCTCACGTATCAGTGACAAGTGGGACCTTCCGACCAGGTGGCGGCGGGTGGCATCGAACAGAGCAACACTTAGCGTTTTTCTAGGTCTTCCGACCAGGTGGCGGCGGGCGGCGGCGGAAGCAACCAGGTGACCTCGCCCACGGCCTCGCTGCAGGTGACCTCGCCCACGGCCTCGCGGCGGAAGCAACCAGCAGGGGGCGAAGGCGGGGGCGGGGCCGGCAGGGGGCGGAGGCGAGGCAGGGCGTGGAGGCGGGGGCCAGCCGACGGTGGTGGGGGCTCGCCGAGCATGGGGGACTCGCCACCGCCGCAAGCACACCTCCCGGTATGCACCCCTCACCTCTTCCCCCCTCTCCTCTCTCGTCACCCGAGCAGTGGGAGATGGATTTCAGTCAGATGTTCTTCAGCATAGATGAATTTTGTTGATGCACTGTTAGTAGTTAGGAGATAGCTTGCTTGTTTGGTTGATAATGCATAGATGAATTTTCTTGATGTACTGTTAGGAATTGTTAAGCTTGTTTGTTAAGAATTCTTCAGGCCTTGTGGTTAGGCAATTAGCATATAAAATTTTCTGGAATTTTAGCTTCCATTACTTCCATCCATTTTCATTAATTAATTTTGATGCACTGAAATTGATTTGCTAAGTTGCAACAATTTGTTATCTTTGGCAGATGGACAAAAGCTGGATTAGAAAAGGAGTTAGAAAGTTTTCGAAAGAACATATGAAAGGAGTTTATGATTTCATGGCATTTGTTCGGGCAAATTTTGCCAACGATGCTCACATTCTTTGCCCATGTTGTGAATGCCTCAACTGTCCAAGAATGGCTCAAGGAAGAGTGGAAGATCATCTGCTTCTTAATGGGATGTCCAGCACATATGATAGATGGATATATCATGGAGAACCTTTAGACAGACAACCGCAACATTTTGAAGCTGATACAGAGGCCCCTCATATGATGGGTGGTGGTGATGCTGGCATTGATTTCATGGAAAAGGTTTTGCAAGATAATGCTGTTTTGGAGGAAGAGGATGGGCATGAAGATGATAGGATTCCTGACCTATTGAAGGATTTGTACAATGCTGAAGATCATGCTGATGGACAGAAATCGTTGTTTGCTGAGGTGTTAGAGGAGGCGAAGCGCGCAGCACATGAAGGGGGTAAATTTTCAAGATTTACCTTCACCGTGAAGTTACTCCACATCAAGTCTTTCTACCGGATTAGCAATCCCGCATTCAATGCAATACTCCGTCTTTTGAGCTTGCAATTCCCTGATAGTTGTGTTCCCAGATCTTATGATGAAGCATTGAGCATAATCCGCGGGCTGGGGTTAGGTTATGTGTCAATACATGTGTGCCCAAATAACTGTGTCTTGTTTCGGAAGGATTTAGCAAAGCATGACAACTGTCCAAAATGCAATGCATCTAGGTGGAAAGATGCTGATGGGAAGAAGTCAATACCGGAGAAGGTACTGAGGCACTTTCCCTTGATACCAAGGCTGCAGCGGATGTTCATCTCGAAGAAATCATCGCGTGAGGTATAGTGGCACAAGCTGAAGCGGCAACCTGTGGACAATGAGCTGAGCCATCTAGTGGATGGAGAGGCATGGAAAGAGTTTGACCGTATACATTTAGATTTTGCTGCAGATCCAAGGAACATAAAACTTGGCATTGCCACAGATGGGTTTAATCCGTTTGGGAACATGAGCACGTCTTATAGCATGTGGCCAGTTTTTGTGGTGCCGTACAACCTGCCACCATGGGCATGCATGGATCAGTCCAAATTCATGATGTCATTGCTTATCCTGGGTCCAGATTCTCCAGGAAAGGATTTTGATGTCTTTATGGAGCCCCTCGTAGAAGAACTGCTCCAGCTCTGGACTGGTGTACCTACATACGATGCCTTGAGTCCGGAAGAAAAGTTCAATCTACGTGCTGCGATCATATGGTCCATCCATGATTTCCCGGCTCTGCACACTCTGTCTAGGAGGATCACAGCGGGTTATCAGGCTTGTGTCCATTGTGACAAAGACCCTTGCTCAAAGAGAATAAGGAGCAAGATCTGCTATATTGGGCACCGCCGCTTTCTTCACCGAAACCATCGCTGGCGAAGAAGCAAAGATTTTAATGGTGAGAATGAAACCCGTGACAAGCCAGCTGAATTCACTAAAGAAGAGCTGGAGCAGCAACTTGAAAAGGTGAAAGATGTGAGACCAGGAAAGCTGGCAAAGAAAAGAAAGCGTGCGGAAGGTCAATGTTGGGACCGGAGGTCTTGTTTGTGGGACCTGCCATACTGGGCTGATCTGTAATTAAGGCATAATCTCGATGTAATGCACATTGAGAAAAACATATGCGAGAATCTGCTAGGGACGTTTCTGAACATTGAAGGGAAGACAAAGGACACGGTTAGTTCTAGGCTTGATTTGGAGGACATGGGCATAAGAGAAGATTTGTATCTACAGCACAATGAAGATGAAGATTCATTTGAAATTCCACATGCATGGTATACAATGAATAAAGAACAAAAGCTTGCATTCTGTGAATTCCTAAGAGCGGTGAAATTTCCAGATGGTTATGCTGCTAACCTAGCAAAGTGTGTTACTTCTGATGGATTCAAGCTTTCAGTACTGAAAACCCATGATTGTCACATCCTCCTCCAAAGGATTTTACCGGCGGGCCTCCGAGGAATCATGCACAAGGATATATATGAAGCGGTTGCTGAGCTGGGAAATTTCTTTAGAGAACTGTGCTGCAAAACCCTCAAGTTAACTATCCTGGAAAGACTTGAAAAAGAAATCCCAATTATTCTTTGCAAGCTCGAGAAGATTTTCCCTCCAGCTTTCTTCACCGTGATGGTCCATTTGGCGGTGCACTTACCCAAAGAGGCAATGCTTAGAGGCCCTGTGCAATACGGTTGGATGTACCCAATCGAAAGAAGGTTGCTTACTTGTAAGCGTTATGTGCGAAACACGGCAAGACCTGAAGGTTCTATTGCTGAAACATATGTCGTTGACGAGTGCTTGACTTTTTGCTCTAGATACTTTGGTGATGTGGAAACAAGATGGAACCGGCCGGGCAGAAATAGAGAGCGGTCTGATTCGCAAAGTGGTGATGTCTCTGTTTTCAACCATGGTGTGAACTTTCTTGGATCCTCACAATACTTGGAGGCTGGTGATGAGTATGACAAGATGGTTTTGTTTGTGCTCAGCAATTGCGCCGAGGTTCTACCATATATCGAGTACGTTATATGTTGTGCACTCATTATATATATATTTTTGCTTGGGTTGGCACCAGCCTAATGTTTTAATTCACATGTTTTGTTGGCATTGCAGGAAATGCAAGGAAGAGTTAAATCAGGAAGAAAGCAATATCAATGTTGATAAAAGGGTTGCCAAGGTGTTTGCTAAGTGGTTTAAGAATCATGTGAGACTTTAGCCACATGTTTTATGTTTTCTGTGTTATTCACCCATTGTTAAATACCATTGTTTGCAAAATGGTTTATTTGTGCAGATTGGAAAGTTGCATGAGGAGAAGAAGGTCAGTGATGATCTATTTGCTTTGGCATGCTTACCGAATAAGCGAGTGAGAGTGTATTCAGCATGCATTGCTGACGGTGTCCGGTACCACACCTTTGACCGCGAGGAAAAAAGGAAGACACAGAATAGTGGAATCGTCACTGAGGGGTCACATGATGGTGAGATCATTGACTTCTATGGTCAGTTAAGAAGCATCGTAGAGTTGCAGTACAACTCTAGTGGAGGCATCCATCGCTCGGTTGTCTTATTTCGCTGTGACTGGTTTGAGCTTGGTAGCAAGAAGAAGAGAGACTCTTTTGTCAAATATGATGGCCACTTCAAAAGCATCAACACTGCAAGGTGCTGGTATAAGAGTGATCCCTTTATTCTAACAACACAAGCAACAATGGTGTTTTATCTGCCAGACACTCTTTTGCACGGAAAATGGCGAGTTGTGCAAAACTTTCAGCACAGACACTTGTGGAGTGTGACTGAAACTGAAGTGGAAAAGGGCCCCGACGATGGTGGACTAACATACCAAGATGATGACTCTACGGAAGTTCCGTTGCAAGCTGATAATGACTCTATGGAAGTTCCGGTGCAAAGCAGAGTGCGAAGGGACCGGGAACGTGTGATCGTTGGTGCTGCAACAGTTGAAGGCATCAAGAAAAGAAGAAAGGTGGTAGAGGATGGACATGAAAGCGAGGATGAGGAAAACCGGACTGATCATACTATGCTGCAATATTGTAGTGATGATGAGGAAAACAGGAGTGGGCATAGAGTTCCTTGTTTTCGTATCGACGACGATGAGTAGCAAAGGTAAATTTGGTCTCCTTGGTGATCTAATGCTATTTTGTCTCCTTGGTAGTTGTTGTTGATGTGATCCTGATGTAGTTTTTGTACTACAAATCTCTCCAGGTACCAAAATGCATGAGACTGTGTAGTGATGGAGAGGCAGATGATGGTCGAAGATACAATGCAAAATGATGTAGTTTTGGTGAAGGAAGATACAATGCAAAATGAAGATGTTGTTTTGAATGAAGAAGCAAAATGATGAACTGAAGATGTTGTTTTTAGAGCTGCTTTTCTTAGTTTTGGTGATCATGTAGTTTTGGTTGTGATGTAAAAGATTGCAAAATGATGTTGTTTTTGGACTGAAGATGTTGTTTTTGGTGAACTGAAGATGTTGTTTTTGGTGAACTGAAGATGTTTTCAGAGCTATTTTAACTGAATTTTTGGGCGCGCTCCATCAGACAGCCGTCTGATCCCACGCGCGGCTCCATTTGATTGTGAGCAAAAAAAATATGCGCGAGCGGGGACTCGAACCCACGACCGTGCGCTCGTTTCACTGTGTTTCTACCACTGGGCTTGGAAGGGGCTACTGGTCGTCCACTCTATGCCATCTCTTTTCAAATCATCAAACCAGTCAAGTATCAAACACAGACCTCGCTAAAAATGCTGACAAGTGGGCTAGGAAGATTCATGGCTTTCAAGCCAAACTAGCAATGCTATGGCCGCATCCGTTGAATAGTTTCTGATAATATGCCCAAATTGGGCGCATGTCTCTGTCTTGTGATGGCAAACAATGTTGCCAAGGCGAGGTTCCAACTTGTTTAACAAAAAAACCATTTTTCATTTTTTGAATGCAAAAGACATGCGTTTTTCGTGAAGCGGCTACAAGGAGGGGCACCCCAAACGGCGCCATTCCATGTCTATCTCAAAGTAGACCCTATTTTACGAACGGTCGCCAAGAAGCATGCATTTACGACCCTCGTAGCTACTCCCGGCAATTCGGACCACCTTCGGCCGATTCAGCTGGAACCGGCTGGAATTTGAACTGCGGGTCCTCCATAGCTTGCCCGTTATTTTCACTAAAAATGCTTTTTAGCTTCACAGGTAGGCATTTCATCAAAGATTCGACAACAGATTGGCACGACTCAAACCCTAGCCACGGACGGCCGCCGCGACGAAATCGGCCGGTTTTTTAAAACACCTTAAAAAATTCAAAAAAATCAAAAAAATGGGAGACCTCCGCGTCACATCATCAAATGTGGCCTACCAACTAGCAAAAATACTAAACTTGCAATACCGGCGTTTTCTTGAGCTACTCGGTATGATTTTAACCATGATTTCTATAAAGTTTACAAAAAAACCCTATTTTTTTCTACACCCAAACCCAAAAGGATTTCCCTCCCACACCAAAATTTTCCCTCCACCAAAATTTCCCTCTCCCAAAATTTCCCTCCACTCCCTCCACTCCCTCTCCCACTACCAGGCGGGTCCCACCACTCCCTCTCCCACTAAACACGCGGGATCCCACTCCCACTCCCCAAAATTTCCCCATTCCATTCCCCTCCCCTCTCCCCGACGAACCCTAGCTTCTCCCCACTCCCTCCCCTGCTCCGTGCCGCCCCGCCGCCCCACTCCCTCACTTGCTCTGTGCCGCCACGCCGCTGCACCACCCGCCGCACCACGTCGCGCCGCCCTCCCCGACGACGAATCCCCTCCCCTCGACGGTTACATCACCCGCATCGTCGACGACGGCGGCGGCTACATCGACTACAACGGCTACATCGACGACGACGGTGGCTACATCGACGACGGCGGCTACATCGACGACGACCACCGCTGCATCATCAACATCATCCGCCCCTGGGTACTTCTCCATCTCCCCTCGATATTCTAGGGTTAGGGATCTGATTGGTCGTTTGGTGGATCCATCTCCCTTCCTCTGCTGGATCCATCTCCCCTCTGGTGGTTCGGTGGATCATGTTGGACCTAGGGTTAGGATCTTCTAGGGTTAGGATCTGCTGGTCCTTGTTCATGGGGTCATGTTTATTGTTGCATGGAGAATTGGGGTCAGGGTTAGGGTTCATGGGGTCAGGGTTTCATGGGGTCAGGATTTCCGTCTGGTTCATGGGGTCAGGGTTTCATGAGGTTCGTGGGGATGATCTCCCACTGGTTCATGGCTAGAACATGATGGGGTTAGGGTTCTTGTTGCACGCCATTGCAGCAGATGTTGTAGGGGTTTGCATGGTGATTGATATATCACTGCTGTACCAGCAACCCATCCTTATTGTTCAAGTACAAGACTTCTTTTATGATGTGCCCATGGGGTTTGTAGCAATGTTCTTCTTTTATGATATGTGCATGAAGCTTGTGTTCTTCTTTCCATTGAACAAGAGAATGCTTAGTACTTATTGTGGTATTGGAATTCCTGGTGTGTTAAGGTGGTATGATTAGTTTTAATATATACTATATTGGTGCTAGATAATTTTGGGTGCTGTAACTAGTATACAAGGTTGATTCTAATTGTCAAAATGTCTGAATTTGTGTTCTTCTAGTTTGTAGCCATGTTTCGTGTGTAGAGGCAACATAATCAATAGTTGAGTATAGTTTTTTCATCTGCTTTTGTACTTCTGCAAGTATAGTTGTTTCATGCTTTACCAGTGGCAACATCTAGTTGTTTTGAAGGTCCTCATGATATACTCTTCTAAATTACCTGCATAAGCATGATTTCAAGGCCTAGTATTATTCTTAACACTGCTTGATTCTTTATTCATCAACTGTTGGGCAATCAGTTGCTCTGAATGCATAAGCTTGCCTCCATTAGGGAAAACAGTTGAGTAATTCATTTGCTTAAAGATTATTGCAGGTACATGGATAAAATTGCAAGTTAAAACATAAAATTAATTGTTGTAAATAGTTGTTTTTGCTAATCCACATTGCTGAAGTATAATTCGTGTGCACTGTATTTGTATCCAACTATATATAATTGTAATACATGTGAGTTTTGTTCTTGTCTCTGGTACCACAATCTTAATTAACTTAGCTTGATGTAGTTTGCTTCACATATATTACTGCTAATGCATTGCTTCACATATATAGTTTGCTTCAATTCAGTTGCTTGCTAGCATACATAGGGTTAGGGTTTGCATCAGCAGTACTACTAGCACTTTGCTTTCTTGTTGTGTACTTTATATGAGGCAGTAGGAAGATTTCTTGATGTACATTACTACCTCCTGCTTGATGTAGTGAAGATATTAAGAGATGCTTCATATCTTTCCAGTGTACATGCATGCTTGTTTAGTGCACTTACATGTTTGCTTAATTAATAACACTAGATCACTGTATTGTTGATCCATCAAGTTTGTTTCACATGTATTACATGTATGTGCATGATGGTCCAAATGCTTTCCTTTATTGATACAAGTGCTTGTATGTGCATGATGGTCCAAATGCTTTCCTTTATTGATACAAGTGCATCATTTTACTTTATCCCTGTTGTATCTGATTGTTGTTTATTCTATTTTGCAAGCACCACCTCAAGATCATCCATGGAAAGGAGGACAAGGTCAAGCATGGTGCCAACCGTTGGTATGCAACTTGCTCCTTGTGGTCAGTTTCATAAAATCTGTGTCTTAATATGCTAAGTGAAATGTATTGCTGCAATCTGAATAAGCTGGCTTAATTGTGCCTGTGTGCTGTTCGTCTTCCTTACCTGAATAACTAGGATTAAATGATAATAAAATTTCATAAGATATGTTTGGCTGCCTGTCCATGCATTCCAAACATTCACCTAATAGTTACGTTTCCTTTATCATGCAAAGAAGAGCCTCTCACCGAGTACGAGAAGGTTAGGGCTAGAAATATCATGAGGAACAATCGGATGTTCCAGTCCCTTGGCATCGGTGCAATAGCGTCGATGATTAGGAAAACAAATGGTGTACAAGAAGGTAGAAGTGATGAGGTTCAAGAGGGTAGTGGAGTTATCAATGATGACCCAGAGTACAATCCTAAGGAGGATGAAGTTATTGATGGAGAGGAAGTGGATGATGTTGTAGTCAACAAGATTGTTAAGGTGCAAACTCTGTCTTGCTTGGAGGGTTGGGGTTCTGTTATTCTATGTTATTCCTTGTGCTCACATATTTCTCTTGTGATCTAATGCTTTTTTCCGTGCTGTTTATACGAGGCACTGAAGGGATCTAGGACGAAAAGACCTGGTGTTAAGAAGACAGTCAGCAAGAAGCACAAGAGCTCAAAAACATCTCCTGCAATGCCTCCAGGAAGGGTGATGGCCCCAGCTCCAGGACAAAAAAAGAGGATCCTGGAACCTGATGAACCTGCCCTTGATAGAGTCACAAGGCAGAAAGCAAGGATGGCGACTGCAACGGACCATCAGGAAAGTATGCTGCGCATGGACTCTCAGACCTCGGTGCAAACGGGTGATGAGTTGCCGCCCATGGATGAAGGAACCACTCTCAGCATGGATGGAAATGGCACTGTCTGCCTAGATGAAGCAGGAACCATCTGCATTGATGAAGCAGGCACTATCCACACAGACCTCAGCCCTGTTGCACCTTCTATTGACAGGAACGTTGTCATCAATGAAGAAGAACAGCAGCTTGTGCTTCAATCAGGCAAGTTGACCTTTGCAATGCTATCTTTTACTAGTGCATTTTCCAAATGGAATGATCATGTATGCTTTTGTCGATTCCTGCATTTGTCGATTTGTATTCTAATTTATGAGTTCAGTTTCATTTTCAGATGCAATGACTCCCAAGACTAGACTTAGAAAGGGCAAAGGGCTAGAGAGGATCACCAAGTCGCTTGGTAGCAAGGTGCCTATCCAAATTGCCGAAGGGATGATCCGTCCAGAGAAGCCTCTGCAGGCAGCAAAGCTTGCTTCTGAGTGTGGACTCGTTGCAAAAAGCCATCTTCCGGTTCTTCCTCACTTCAAGCTATACAAAAAAAATGCTAGTCTATTGGAGAACTACATTGGGAAAGTTGTTGTAAGCTACTTGTTTCATAGTTAATGTGCTATCTATTTTCTGTTACACCTATGTATGATCACTAATATTGTTCCTACCTTGTTTGCTATCTTGGTAGGCAAATTTTGAGATGAACACGGGCTCGGAGACCATCAGGACCTCGTGCAAAGATATTTTGCAGAAATATTCAAAGAACAGACGCCATCAGATCAAGAAGAAGTATTTTGATACCGTAGCCGCAAATAAAGTCAGCATTAAGTCTCCGGTGCCTGATCTAACGGATGGTGAATGGCAAGCTCTGGTGGAGATGTGGTCTACCCCAAGACACAAGGTTTGTCTCTGCTTTGTTTGATGCTTTATGTTCTGCACATGATATGCTAGTGCTAGATCATGCTGACAGTATGCTTTTTTGATGGAAACCTGTTTGTCGAACAAGATGAATCGAGAAAGTCGTGTACACTCAAAGAACTGGTTCCAGGCACTACACAGCGCACATTTTTGCCACTGTGAGAACTCTTCTCAAGAGACCTTACCATTGGTCCTCATTGAATAACATTTCTGATTCTTGCTGAATAACATTTTGATTTTTGTTGAAAAACATTTCAGAAAGAAGAGCGTAAGGGTGAGGAGCTGTCTGCGATTGACTTGTTTAAGGCCACCCACAACAGCAAGAAGCATGGGTTTTCGGAGCCAGTCAAGACTGCTATAGTAAGCCACTCCATGCTTTGCCCTGTTTGATTCACATCCAGCTTTGATGCTTTGATGATTTGATGTTGTTTGACTCGGAGCCAGTCAAGAACACATGCTATGTTCCATGCTTTGATGTTGCTTGATAGTTCAACAAAGATATCAGAACTTGCTGTAGCTATTTGATGCATTTTTATGATATGATGAAATTTGATCTGAATGTTAGTTTGATGATCGGCTCACTCAGGAAGCCATCTTATATAGAACCACCATTCTAGGCTTAATGAAGTGATCATATTGTTCCAATTGCATGTCTCCAGGTCACTAGTCATCATCTTCTTGTATAGATTTTGTGTGCTGGTTTGGTTACTTCAAATAATCCATTTGTGTGCTGGTTTGGTTTCTCTTGCTTGGTTTGGTTTGCAAAATGTGAAATAGATCTCCCACTAATGCCTATCATTTTCCTCCATATGCTAGCTTGAGATGGAAAAAATGAAGGAAGCGTCGGTACCAGAAGGTGAAGAGCCAAAGTCTGCTGTCGAAATTGTCGAACAAGTCCTCAAGACCGAAGTCAAGCAAAGCACATTCCTCAGGAATGTTGGCCTCCAGTCATCTAGGAACAACAAAGCTGCTGCTCATGTTCGTGACCTTGAGCAGAAGCTGGAGAGGTCCGAGCTTCAAGCTAAACTGGTGCAAGAAAAATTGGCGGCAATCAAGATGAAGGCGGAAGAATCTGAAGCTGCACGCGACAAGGAACTTGAGCTGCTGCGCAAGAAGTCTGAAGAACAGGAAGAGAAGTTAGCCCACTTGATGGCTCTCTTTGGAGCTAAGGTAGTTTGAACCTGGTAGTTTGAACCTGGGATGAGTAGTTTGAACTTGTGAACCTGGGTTGAGTAGTTTGGAGCTGCTGCTGTTACACTTTGTTGCATTTTGCACTTGTGAACCTGGGTTGAGTAGTTTGGAGCTGCTGCTGTTACACTTTGTTGCATTTTGCACTTGTGAACCTGGGAGCTGTTATGTGAACCTGTGTTTTTTTCTGTGAAGTTATGTGGATCACTTGTGGATCACTTGTGCACCTGGGCTGTGGGCCTTTCTGTTTATAGTTATGCAAAATATGAACCTGGGCTCTAAAAAGGCCGAGGCCCAAACAAGAATTTGACTAAAAAGGCTTGGGCCTAAAAAAAGAAATGACTGTAAGAAAAAAAACTATAAAAGGCTGCATAACAGAAAATAAAAAGGCCAAGGCCCAAATTCAAACTAGACTAAAAAGGCTGTTGCCCAAAACAATAGTGGAATATAAAAAAATCATCAGAAAAAGGCTCCATTCCCAGAAAATAAAAGGCCAAATTATTGGGCCAGACCCATGCAGATAAGCAAAATAAAGAGAAAAAAAATTAAATGGGCTGAATTATTGGGCTTGGCCCATCAAGACGGCTGAAATGGACCGGGCTGATTCTATTTTATGACCTTTTCATTTGGTCGTAAGTCTGCCACGTCAGCTTGCCACGATGGATCTGACGTGGTGTGGTCGGATTGCTAGCGACCAAAATAGTTGGTCGTTAAATCTACGACCTTTTTTTTGGTCGTAAACGTTTGCGACCATTCTAGAAGAAAGGTCGCTATAGTCAGTTTACGACGGCCAGCTTTTGACCTTCTGTTTTTGGTCACAAAAAGGTCGTAAATGGAAATTTGTGACCTTTCAGTGACCAATAGTGAGGGTCACAAGTTGACATATTTCTTGTAGTGTAATGATATGCCTTTTTCTACTTTGATTGAGAATAATAATGAATCTATGGATGTGAATTTTGTTGGTAGGAATAATTTTGGTAACAAGGCGTATAGAGGGAATTTTAATCCTAGACCTTATCCTAGTAATCCTTCTAATAATTATGGAAATTCCTACAAAAACTCTTATGGAAATTTTAATAAGATGCCCTCTGAATTTGAGAATAGTGTTAAAGAGTTTATGAATTCACAAAAGAATTTTAATGATTTGCTTGAAGAGAAATTGCTTAAAGTTGATGATTTGGCTAGGAACGTTGATAGAATTTCTCTTGAGGTTGATTCTTTAAGGCTTAGGTCTATTCCTTCTAAGCATGATATCAATGAGTCTCTCAAAGCCATGAGAATTTCCATTGATGAGTGCAAGGAAAGAACCGCTAGGATGCGTGCTACAAAAGATGCCTTTATTAAAGCATGTTCTTCCAATTCCTATGAAAATAAAGATGAAGATCTAAAAGTTATTGATGTATCCCCTATTAAATCTTTGTTTTGCAATATGAATCTTGATGAAACTGAATATGATCTTCCTTTACCTAGAAGGCGTTCCAAGAATTCAGAGTTTTTAGATCTTGATGATGAAATTGATAAAAGTGGGACTAAAAAGAATAAAAGTCTAGATGTTGCTAAACCCACTATATTGGATTTCAAGGAATTTAATTATGAAAGTTGCTCTTTAATTGATTGTATTTCCTTGTTGCAATCCGTGCTAAATTCTCCTCATGCTTATAGTCAAAATAAAGCCTTCACCGAACATATCATTGATGCCTTGATGCAATCTTATGAAGAAAAACTTGAGTTGAAAGTTTCTATCCCTAGAAAACTTTATGATGAGTGGGAACCAACTATTAAAATTAAAATTAAAAATCATTAATTTTACGCTTTATGTGATTTGGGTGCTAGTGTTTCCACTATTCCCAAAACTTTGTGTGATTTGCTAGATTTCCGTGATTTTGATGATTGCTCTCTAAACTTGCATCTTGCGGATTCCACTATTTAAAAACCTATGGGAAGAATTAATGATGTTCTTATTGTTGCAAATAGGAATTATGTGCCCGTAGATTTTATCATTCTTGATATAGATTGCAATCCTTCATGCCCTATTATTCTTGGTAGACCTTTCCTTAGAACGGTTGGTACAATTATTGATATGAAGGAAGGGAATATTAGATTTCAATTTCCATTTAAAAATGGGCATGGAACACTTCCATAGGAAGAAAATAAAATTACCATATGAATCTATCATGAGAGCCACTTATGGATTGCCGACCGAAGATGGCAATACCTAGATCTATCCTTGCTTTTATGCCTAGCTAGGGCGTTAAACGATAGCGCTTGTTGGGAGGCAACCCAATTTTATTTTTAGTTTTTTTGTTTTTGCTTCTATTTAGGAATAAATAATCCATCTACCTTCTGTTTAGATGTGGTTTTATCTTTTAATTAGTGTTTGTGCCAAGTTAAACCTATAGGATCTTCTTGGACGATAGTTATTTGATCTTGCTGTAATTTCCAGAAACTTTCTGTTCACGAAAACAATTGTTAAAAATCACCAGAACGTGATAAAATACTTATTCCAATTGCTGATGATCAAAAAACAAATTTTCTAGGTCTTCCTATTTTGGTAGATTTTTTGGAGTTCCATAAGTTTGCGTTAGTTACAGATTACTACAGACTGTTCTGTTTTTGACAGATTCTGTTTTTCGTGTGTTGTTTGCTTAGTTTGATGAATCTACGGCTAGTAAAATATTTTATAATCCATAGATAAGTTGGAATACAGTAGGTTTAACACCAATATAAATAAAGAATGAGTTCATTACAGTACCTTGATGTGGTATTTTGTTTTCTTTCGCTAACGGAGCTCACGAGATTTCTGTTGAGTTTTGTGTTGTGAAGTTTTCAAGTTTTGGGTGAAATCTTTTGATGAATTATGGAACAAGGAGTGGCAAGAGCCTAAGCTTGGGGATGCCCATGGCACCCCCAAGATAATCGAGAGAATTCCTTATTTGGCACTCCCTTAAAATCATGTTCCTTATTTGACACTGAAAAAAAAAATCTTCCCTATATGACCTATAGTCTTAATTTCTTTCCCTATATGACACTCTAGTTCATTTTGTACACGTGAAAAGACCTTTTTGCCCCTGTACATAATGTGACCAGAAATATGTACCATTGAGCCTAATTAGGGAAAATTCGTTTCTGAGAGTGAGCACAGCTGAACATGTTATCTCCTCCGTTGGTCTTTTTTGGGATGCGTGTGTATTCTGTATACCTGAGCGCATGCATCCAATGTATTTAGAACGTATTCAGCTGTGGGTCTAGTTTCATGCGGTATGGTTTGTGAGTGCGACTGTTTGACGTACTTTTGTACGTGTGCTTTAACACTAAAATGCATTCTTAAAAATGAATGATTTTTAAGCACTTTTGTGTGTGCTTCGGTGATCACCTACGTGCATGCCATTAGTGCATGTGCACGTATTTGCATGGCCCATGCAGGACCTATAGCTGTATGGAAGGAAGTTGCGTGCTAGCACGAACGTACGCCCGGTTCGGTGCAGCCAACATGCGTATGTATATGAACCGGGTCATATGAAGCTAGAATACATGTATTCGCTTGATCGTGAGGGTGCGCGTACGTATTTAAATATCTACGCTCCGGCAGGCAAGCTGGCCGCGTATATGTACACAAATACGTATAGACAACTAGCCAGACCAGTCAATTAGCACATGAACCATCGAAGGCCTCGGTCATGATTTCTTGTACCGGTTGGAGATTTCCAAAGAGCGAGAGACAAAGGCTCTGTTTGCTTCAATTTTTATCGATGGATTCCGATGCCGCACAGGGCCAAAGATTTAAACAACCTTCAAGGGGTTGAGGTAGGGACGCGTTTATCTTAAACAACGTTACATCCATATCGCTCCATAAAAATCGGAACGGCAATGGCCAGCGCCGGACCTTCTCCAGCTGCCTATAAATACCGAGGCACAACGCACGCACAAAAGGAGGCAACGCAAGGCGCACCCACGGGGGGCCACCAAGAGATCCATCATCATCCATCCATAGCATGCCTCAAGCATCACGCCTCAGCTAGGAGATCGACGCGAGCTCGGCTGTCTTCTGGAGTAGATGGCCGGGAGGGAGGTAGCATAGCCGGCTCCGGCCGTGTTGCGGTTGTTGTCCAGCCGGCTGACTCTGTCCGCCCACCCCGCTGCTTATCCACAGGAAAGTTCCTAAACGTAACGTAGTAGACTTGACCTGATTTTTTACTGGTCGGCCTAATTCAACAGACTTTTCGAAAGCATATTTGTGGTCACATTATACATATGGGTAAAATGGTCTTTTCACGTGAACAAAATGCACTAGAGTGTCATATAGGGAAAAAAATTAAGACTAGAGATCATATAAGGAAGAAAATTTTCTCCAGTGTCAAATAAGGAACACAATTTTAAGAGAGTGTCAAATAAGGAATTCTCTCCGGGGACACAAAATATGCTTTCGAGAAGTCTGTTGGAGCGTCTTGGGGATTCCCCGGAAGGCATCCCCTCTTTCGTCTACTTCCATCGGTAATTTTACTTGGAGCTATATTTTTATTCACCACATGATATGTGTTTTGCTTGGAGCGTCTTGTATTATTTGTGTCTTTGTTTGTTAGTGTGCCACAATCATCCTTGTTGTACACACCTTTTGAGAGAGCCATACATGAATTGTAATTTGATAGAATACTCTATGTGCTTCACTTATATCTTTTGAGCTATATAGTTTTGCTCTAGTGCTTCACTTATATCTTTTAGAGCACTGTGGTGGATTTGTTTTATAGAAACTATTGATCTCTCATGCTTCACTTAGATTATTTTGAGAGTCTTAAATAGCATGGTAATTTGCTTAATAATAATAATAATATGCTTGGTATTCAAGATTTGTAAAACTTTCTTTTGAGTGCGTTGAATACTAAGAAAAGTTTGATGCTTGATAATTGTTTTGAGATATGAAGATGGTGATATTAGAGTCATGCTAGTTGAGTAGTTGAGAATTTGAGGAATACTTGCGTTAAAGTTTGTGATTCCCGTAGCATGCACGTATGGTGAACCGTTATGTGATGAAGTCGGAGCATGATTTATTTATTGATTGTCGTCCTTATGAGTGGCGGTCGGGGACGAGCGATGGTCTTTTTCCTACCAATCTATCCCCCTAGGAGCATGCGCGTAATACTTTGCTTTGATAACTTCTATATTTTTGCAATAAGTATATGAGTTATTTATGACTAATGTTGAGTCCATGGATTATACGCACTTTCCTTCCTTCCACCATTGCTAGCCTCTCTAATACTGCGCACCTTTTGCCGGTATCATACACCCACCATATACCTTCCTCAAAACAGCCACCATACCTACCTATCATGGCATTTCCATAGCCATTCCGAGATATATTTCCATGCAACTTTCCATCGTTCCGTTTATTATGACACGCTCCATCATTGTCATATTGCTAGCATGATCATGTAGTTGACATCGTATTCGTGGCAAAACCACCATTCATAATTCTTTCATACATGTCAGTCTTGAATCATTGCATATCCCGGTAGACCGCCGGAGGCATTCACATAGAGTCATATTTTGTTCTAAGTTTCGAGTTGTAATTGTTGAGTTGTAAGAAAAATAAAAGTGTGATGATCATCATTTTTAGAGCATTGTCCCAAGTGAGGAAAGGATGATGGAGACTATGATTCCCCCACAAGTCGGGATGAGACTCCGGACGAAAAAAGAGGCCATAAAAAAAGGCCAAATAAAAAAAGAAAAAAGAAAAAATGAGAGAAAAAGAGAGAAGGGACAATGTTACTATCCTTTTACCACACTTGTGCTTCAAAGTAGCACCATGATCTTCATGATAGAGAGTCTCTCATTTTGTCACTTCCATATACTAGTGGGAATTTTACATTATAGAACTTGGCTTGTATATTCCAATGATGGGCTTCCTTAAAATGCCCTAGGTCTTCGTGAGCAAGCGAGTTGGATGCACACCCACTTAGTTTCTTTTGTTGAGCTTTCATATACTTATAGCTCTAGTGCATCCGTTGCATGGCAATCCCTACTCACTCACATTGATATCTATTGATGGGCACCTCCATAGCCCGTTGATACGCCTAGTTGATGTGAGACTATCTTCTCCCTTTTTGTCTTCTCCACAACCACCATTCTATTCCACATATAGTGTTATATCCATGGCTCACGCTCATGTATTGCGTGAAGATTGAAAAAGTTTTGAAAATGTCAAAAGTATGAAACAATTGCTTGGCTTGTCATCGGGGTTGTGCATGATTTAAATAATTTGTGTGGTGAAGATAGAGCATAGCCAGACTATATGATTTTGTAGGGATAACTTTCTTTGGCCATGTTATTTTGAGAAGACATAATTGCTTTGTTAGTATGCTTGAAGTATTATAATTTTATGTCAACATGAACTTTTGTCTTCAATCTTTCGGATCTGAATATTCATACCACAATTAAGAAGAATTACATTGAAATTATGCCAAGTAGCACTCCGCATCAAAAATTCTCTTTTTATCATTTACCTACTCGAGGACGAGCAGGAATTAAGCTTGGGGATGCCTGATACGTCTCCAACGTACCTATAATTTTTTATTGCTCCATGCTATATTATCTACTGTTTTGGACCATAATGGGCTTTGTTTTCCACTTTTATATTACTTTTGGGACTAACCTATTAACCGGAGGCCCAGCCCAGAATTGCTGTTTTTTGCCTATTTCAGTGTTTCGAAGAAACGGAATATCAAACGGAGTCCAAGCGGAATGAAACCTTCGGGAACGTGATTCTCTCAACAAATAAGATCCAGGAGATTTGGACCCTCCGTCAAGAAAGCCATGAGGCGGTCACGAGGGTGGAGGGCGCGCCCCCCTAGGGCGCACCCCTACCTCGTGGGCCCCTCGAAGCTCCATCGACGTATTCCTTCCTCCTATATATACCTACGTGCCCCCAAACGATCAGATACGGATCCAAAAACCTAATTCCACCGCCGCAACCTTCTGTAACCACGAGATCCCATCTTGGGGCCTGTTCCGAAGCTCCGCCGGAGGGGGCCATCATCACGGAGGGCTTCTACATCATCATAGCCCCTCCGATGAAGTGTGAGTAGTTTACCTCAGACCTTCGGGTCCATAGTTAGTAGCTAGATGGCTTCTTCTCTCTTTTTGGATCTCAATACAATGTTCTCCCCCTCTCTCATGGAGATTTATTCGATGTAATCTTATTTTTGTGGTGTGTTTGTTGAGACAGATGAATTGGGGGTTTATGATCAAGTCTATCTATGAATAATATTTGAATCTCCTCTGAATTCTTTTATGTATGATTGGTTATATTTGCAAGTCTCTTTGAATTATCAGTTTGGTTTGGCCTACTAGATTAGTTTTTCTTGCAATGGGAGAAGTGCTTAGCTTTGGGTTCAATCTTGCGGTGTCCTTTCCCAGTGACAGTAGGGGCAGCAAGGCACATATAGTATTGTTGCCATCGAGGGTAACAAGATGGGGTTTTTATCATATTGCATGAAACTATCCCTCTACATCATGTCATCTTGCTTAAGGCGTTACTCTATTTTTACTTAATACTCTAGATGCATGCTGGATATCGGTCGATGAGTGGAGTAATAGTAGTAGATGCAGACAGGAGTCGGTCTACTTGTCTCGGACGTGATGCCTATATACATGATCATACCTAGATATTTTCATAACTATGCTCAATTCTGTCAATCGCTCAACAATAATTTGTTCATCCACCGTAGAATACTTATGCTCTTGAGAGAAGCCACTAGTGAAATCTATGGCCCCGGGGTCTATTATCATCATATCAATCTCCAATCGCTTTATTTTTGCTTTGCTTTTTTACTTTGCCTTTTATTTTACTTTGCATCTTTATACCAAAAATACCAAAAATATTATCTATCATCTCTATCAGATCTCACTCTCGTAAGTGATCGTGAAGGGATTGACAACCCCTAATCGCGTTGGTTGCGTTGAGCTATTTGTTTTGTGTAGGTACGAGGGACTCGCGTGTGGCCTCCTACTGGATTGATACCTTGGTTCTCAAAAACTGAGGGAAATACTTACGCTACTTTGCTGCATCATCCTCTCCTCTTCGGGGAAATCCAACGTAGTGCTCAAGAGGTAGCAATGTACATCCATGACGATTTTATGACCGAATCAAGATAGTCATACCTGTGCTGTAGCGACCCGACCTCAGACGGTCAAGTCTCTGTGCTTAAGTGTCATCCCTGGATCGGTATGCTGACACACACAGTACTTGAGGATTTATAACAGAGGTAAATCACATGTATAAAGTAACGTAAATACTATTACCTCAATCCATATTGCGGAAGTATCAACGAGGTTGTGGATTTCCATCAACACCAACGGCAAAGTTGAGTGTAGAAATCGTAACCCTAACGTATCACTTACTCGTCGTACAATTCCTGCAACATGAGACGTTGCAGCCACAAAGGGTCAATACATTGAATGTACTGGCAAATTCACACCATAGGATAATGATGAACAATAGCTATCACTACATGCATACTTGGCTGGTGGAAAGCTCTAAGTTTATTTTTGCATAAAGCCAATTTTTTCCTACAACAAAGGAATATATATTTTATTTAACTACAAAGTTGGTTGAAAATCATTGAGAAGGTTCCTCCAACTCAACAAAATAATAATCATTAACCCAATCAAATTAATTAAATAGAGTGTTGAGATCAACATGATAACCCAAGAACCAGATACTCAAGATGTCCATAACCGGGGACACGGCTAATCATGATTAGTTTGTACACTCTGCAGAGGTTTGCTTACTTCTCCCCACAAGACTCGATCTCCTCCGTTGGATTTCTCGCACTACATGGTATTTGAGAAACGGATGATCGAGACACAGTCTTTCAGAAACACTAAATCTTTACTCTGGATGGACAGTTACACCTACTTTCCCCTACATCTGCTAGCCCACCAATGAAAGAGGTCATGCGACATACTAAACTATGCTAGAGCCCATAATAGCTTGTGGCTGCACACGGAAGTTTCTAGCATGAGTAGCTTCGGGTTGCTCTGGTAACCCGACTGCTGTTGTTGCTGCTGATTCCCCTAGTGATTATAACCACCCTGTTTGCCCTGATTGCCTTGATTGCCATGTCCATTTTGATTACCGTGAAATCCTGAACCGGAACTGCCTCCACCATAACCCGGCCCATGAGATCTGGGGCCTGAACCGCCGGCTAGTCCATGATCATACCGGAAAAAATCTGAATTTTTGAACTCCCGCATAATAAAACAATCCTTCCAGAGGTGCGTGGCTGGCTTTTCCCGTGATCCGTGCTTTGGGCAAGGCTGGTTTAGCAAGTGAGAAAGGCGCTCCGGATTGGGACTTGATCCTCCACCACACGGGGGTGGCTTACCCTTATGACGCTGACCATTGTCCTGCATGTTGGTATTAGCCACAAAATCTAAACTGTTATCCGCTTTACGCTTACTGCTGTTTCCATGACCCGCCGGGTTATGTTGCTGCCCTTTGGTGATGCCGCTCTTCTTTCCTTTCCCTATCTTGTCATCGTCAGACTTAGGGTCCTTGGTACGGCATACTTCACCAGAGCTGCCATAAGCGTCCCCATGTCATTGCAGTGACGTTTTAACCGTCCCAACTTTAACTTCAGAGGTGCAAACCTGCAATTGCCTTCCAACATTAAAACTGCTATATCAGCGTTGATGCGGTCCGATGAATGCAAAATTTCTGAAACCCGGTGCACCCAATGGGTTGTTGACTCTCCTTCCTCTTGGACACACGCAACTAAGTCCACAATTGACATGGGCTGTTTGCACGTGTCCTTGAAATTCTGAATAAACTGGGCCCTTAACTCGGCCCATGACCCAATGGAGTTAGCTGGCAACTTTTTCAACCAAGTGCAAGCTGTTCCCTCCAACATCATGGTGAAGTATTTAGCACACGCTGCATCATCCACATCCAACATCTCCATCACCATCTCATAGCTTTCGACTCATGACTCGGGGGATAAATCGGCCATGTAATTGGGAACCTTACATGGACCCTTGAAATCCTTGGGCAGCCGTACATTACGTAAGGCCGGGACGAGGCACGACACCCCCAAAGAACTGGAGGTAACTCCCGTCTCCACCGAAGTTGTTGGACGAACCGGAGTAAGCTGACGGGCCGCATACTGCGCCGCTAACTCGGCTTCTCGACGTGCCCTAGCACGATCCACCATGTCCTGAGCATCAGGACCGCCACCTGCCGGGTTATGGCCACGAGGCAGATTACGATTCCGCGCACTGCTCGACACGGCCGGTTCATCCATATGCCTGCTATAACTCCGGCTTGGGCGGGGAGTGGAATGAATCCTCTCGCGGCTGTATGAATAGGCCTGCTGCTGAGTCAAGGCTGTCTGGAGGAGCTCTCTAGCCCGTCGTGTCTCGACCACTACTGGGGAGTCGCCTTCGATCGGGAGGGTTGCCAATCGTGAAGTGGCGGCAACAATGTTATCCAACGGGTTAGAGTAATGACCCGGTGGTGTTGGGACGTGATGTGGCAGGACACTGTTCTGACGAGGCGAGTCCATCAAACGTGACTGAACCGGCGCTCCCATTCCAGGTGCCTCCACCCGGTTTACCACGGGCGGGTTACTGGTTCCTGCTCCTGGCGTGTTAAAGAGATTCCTTGCCTCATAAACCGGAGGTAGGTGAGATTGGTACCTTCTCCTCATGACATCATTTGACGCGCTCTGATCTAACATAAGTCGGTAAGCATGTGCATCTAACTCGGCCCGCTCTGCGGCCATCCTGGTATCCTCAGCTGCCAGGTCCGCCTTGGCTTGAGTTATCTGATCCTTCACCTTCGCGACCTCCGTGTTATGCTCATCCTGATTCGCCGGGTTAACCTCTACCACCAGCAGTGCTGCCAGAGCATCGAACAAGTCAGACAAAACCTGAGCCGGCGGTCGCACATGGCCTCCTGCCCCGGCTGCTGTCGCTGCTACTGATCCAGAAACCATCACCACTGCGGTTGAAGAGTGGTGCGCCGACTGCGTACCGTCCATGAAGATCGCAACCCGGCTTGGCGGATCGAAGGGGTCCAGAATACTATCGCCGTCAGAACAACCCCCAATCCGGCCATCTTACAAGTGGTACAATGACTCGGTCTCTCCGGTCGATGACTCATCATCAGAGTAAACGACGGCCTCACCACCAGATGCCGATCTAACCTCAGATTCCGCTCCGTGGATGACTCCCACGAAGGCATGCTTCATGGAAGGCTAAACCCGGGCGGGTCTCGCACGCTGAGCCGTTTCGACGATGTCGGTGCAGATGTCTGGCTTAGGGCCCGGTTCGCTGATCTTGCCAATGAAAACGTGAATGCCGCCGAAGGGGACTCGGTACCCGTACTCAATTGAGCCTGTCGGTGTGGAACGAAACCTATGGGATCAGAAGAATCCCTACTACGGTTGCGGGGCGCGGGGTTGTGAGAAGAGCGGATCAAACAGATAGCACACGGTTCCTTTACCCAGGTTCGGGCCGCGAGGATGCGTAAAACCCTACTCCTGCTTTGGTGGTTTGTTTATCTGTGTTCTTGAACTAGCAATGGCGAGTGAGGAGCTCCAAAAAGCCGAATCCTCCTCCTGGTCGCCTTGGGCCTCCTTTTATAGGGAAAGGGGTTGCCACAATGGCACACAGGAGGTGGAAAGGGTACAGCGATGCGAGGTTATCCCTCGCATTACATGACAAGGCGCATTTAATGCGCCTTGCTTAGGTGTCCTTGCTTCATCGGGGACGGGGGAGAGCCCTGCCTCGTCCGTCGCCGCTCCCTCTCGTGTCGACGCACGCCCTGGCCAGCGGTGCCATGTAGGCAGGCAGGCAACTGAGGTGGCGCAGCGGTGGGTCTCCACGAAGATCCACTTGCCGCCACGCAGGTGCCTGCCCAGCTGGTTGGGTCGGTAGCTGCATGTGAGCGGCGGTGGAGGTTTGATTGGCGTGGGCCTGATGGTGGCCCTACGGGTGTTCATGGCAAGGGCCTTACCGCGGCCCCGGCAAGGGTCTTGCCGCGGCCCCGGCAAGGGTCTTGCTGGGGCCCCGGCAAGGGTCCTGCCGTGGCGCCTGCTGTCATCCCCGACAAGGCTCTTGCCGGGGGCCTTGTGGTCCTCCTTGGCTGGGATCCCGCCAAGGATCATCATCTTCTAAAGTGTGTATCTGATCTTGAATGTCTTCACAAAGATCTGCATGCCACCACGGGGATGTCTCTCGAATCCTTGCCCCATGGGGGCAGTGGACTCAAGGGTGACTCGCTCCGTAGGTGTGGGGCGAGCTGCCGCGACAAGGGTCTTGCCGGGTTTGCTACAACTGCCTCCCGGCAAGGATCTTGCCGGGGGAGTCCGCTTCGTCCCCTTTGCTCTTTGTGGTCTTGGTCTTGGCGTCGTTTTGCTTCTCTTGAGCTCCGGACTTACCTTGGCTTACCTCCCTCGCCGTGCTTGGTGTGGCGGTGCCCGTGGCTCAGACTGCCCGTGCACAGTTATAGGGGTACAAAAAGTGTACCCCCCCCTTTTTGTACACCGACAGGAGCCCCCAGGCCTGGGCCACACATAAGCGCAACGCGTTGTTGGGCTAGGCCCAAAAAACGGTGCGTGGGCAGGCGGGGCGGTTTTTACCGCGGTAAGTTTCTTCGCACGCTGCGCTTCCCGCGCGTGGCGCGGCGTGGGGAGGCGTGTGTGACGTGGGCGGCATGCGTGGGGTCGCTTCCCGCGGGCATGCGTCACATCACAGTTAATGTGAAAGGAGGTGGCCCGCGTTTTCCCCCATAAGAGGGAATAACCGCGGGCGCGCTGCTCACTTTCTCCTCTTCCCTTGTGCCTTTTCCAATCTTAGAGCTGCCGTTCCCTCTCTTCATTCCCTCGCAAGCTTTCGTCATCGCCCGCCGTCGCTGCTTCGCCACTCCCCTTCCTCAATCCTCTAGACTTCTTGGCCGCCATGGCGCCCAAATCCGCCAAGGGCAAGGGGGTGGCTAAGGGCTCTGGGACCGTGGAGCCACCGGAGGGCGCGCTGTTGGGGGACCGGACGAAGTCCGCCTTCTTGTTCCCCACGACGGTTGATGTTCATGAGCTTCGGGCCTCCTTCAAGCCCCTGTGGGGAGTGAAGAAGGGGGAGAGAATTCGGGACACCTGGCGACGCGCGTCATTCCTGCCGCTTGCGCTGATCCTGCCCCAAATTGGTACCCCTTCTTCGTTGACTACTTTTCTTGCGGGTTGTGCCCCCCTTTCTCTGATTTCTTCTGCGACATTATGCACACCTCCGGTTTCCGCCTCTTGGATTTTACTCCGAATGCGGTGGCGTGCATGTCTTTATTTGCGCATCTCTGCGAGGGCTTTGTCGGGGTGCAGCCCAACATGGCGCTCTTCCGCCATTATTTCTATCCTCGAATCCAGATGGGAGGTGCCATCTCTGGTTGCATCACCTAGATCCCAAGGTCCAAGGGGGCGTACCCGGACGGTGCTGTGAAGGAAAGGTGGGAGGAACGGCCTGACCGGTGGTGCTGGATTGAGGACGAAGACCCGCCAGAATTTTGCAAGGTCCGCCGAGTGCCGCCGGTCCACGGCAGCGATTGGGGTGATGTCGACGCCGCCGACGGGAGGCTTACTATCGCCACCACCAGGATTCTTCGGCTGACCCGGGCTGGGCTCACCCTTGAGATGATCGGGGCGGACTTCATTCACCGTCGGATCGCCCCGCTGCACAATAAGGGGAGGCCAGCCTGGCTTTTTACGAATCCGGCTGACATTATGCGGCTCCGCCCTGGCCTCGACCACAACTTCACGGTGATGGCGCATGCCCACTTCTGCCAGCGGCTCTTTCAGCTGGATGTGGATCGCAACGGCAAGGTCGAGCTGACCGGCAAGGCCGCAAGGGTTGCCATAAAGGCCGGCAAGGCCGTCAAGGGGCCGCTCTTCAAGTTGCCAGCGGGGGTGGTCCCGTTGTGCAATAATTCGCGCCGGTCCGAGATGATCGCCATGATGCCGGACTGCAACGCGCACGGCCCCGTCCCGAGCTGGAGGGAGCCGACAGCCGCGGATGTGCAGCAATTCTTCGACACCTTGATTGAGGTGTACGTCAATGCTGACGCCGAGCGGCGGCTTGTCATGGACACCACCCAGGCAGAGCTGGACTATATCGCCACCAGGGCGAGGGAGGCACAGCTTGCCATGGAGGCCGGCAGCGCCGGGGGCCTGGAGGACGAGGCCGCAACGGCTGCGGAGGAGGAGCAGTTCACCCAATGGGCGGCGGCCACCAAGGAGGCCAGCAGCGCCGACACCGGAGCTCCGCTTGTCGAGGACGCGGCCAACGAGTCGTCGGAGGAGGAAGGCGTGGTGGCGGGCTTGACGCCAGCCAGGTGAAGAGGGCGAGTCCTGCGGCGGTCTGGCTCCGGTGAGCCGGTCCGGCCCGGCAGGGCTATGCGGCCTCAATTGACCCTGGAGGGGTCCGGGCGTGACACGAGGGCCTCGGCAGCGAAGAGGCTGGCGAAGGCCGCTGAGAAGAAGAAGGCGACGGCCCCTTCCTCATCTGGGCGCACACAAACCCCGCCGCCTCCTTCGCCTCCTCCGGCAGGCGCCGGCTCGGATGATGATGTGGAGCTCCCTTTTGATCTCGGGCCTCTCAGCCCGGAGAGGAAAAGGAAACTGGTGGAAGAGGAGGAGACGGATGACGAGTAAGTACTCTGTTCCTTACTTTCATTCCCATTTCCCCGAATTGGGTCGCTTATTTTGACCCGCTTTTGCTTTTGTAGGGATGCAGAGACGTTGGCCCAGAGGGCGAAGAGGGCGAGGACCTCGGCGAGCAGCCAGCCCCTGGTTGGGGGTTCAAAGACACCACTGGTGGTGCTGAGCAGCCCGAACAGCAGCCCCCGGCGTAGCCCCCAGCGTAAGTTCGTCACCCTCTTCTTACTCGACATGCGGTAGGCGCTCGATGCTATGATGCTGACCTTGCCGGTTTGCAGGAGGGGAGCGGCAGCAGGAGGAGCCACAGAGGGCTACTCCTAACACACCACCCCCATCGACTACGCCGACGTGGGGGGCGTCCCCGACAAGGGCATCAGGCATGGAGTCCACACCCATGGAGGAAGAGGGGAACTTGGGCGCTGGTGGCTCTGCCACGGCGCCAAATGCTGGTGGAGAGGGGACTCCTGCTTCACAGCCTGGCACTGGTGAGTCGCCTGTCCTTCGTCTCTGTTTTTCCCTTATTCTTTTCTTGGCTTCATTGCTCCCGTTGCTGCCCAGGCCCTCCTTCAACAGACATGGAGGACGTGGACACTGTTGTCGGAGATATTGCCAAATAGGTCGCGGCTGAGGCCGACTGAATTGCCGCCGAGGAGGCCGCCAAGGATGCTGACGAGGCCGCCGCTGATGAGGCCGCCAAGGGTGCTGCCAAGGATGCCGCTGCGGGGGCCACCAATGCTACCGGTGAGGCTTCCACCGAGGGCGCCAGCGGTGGACCTGCCGGGGAGGCCGGCAAGGCCTCCGCCGAGGAAGAGGTGATGGGCGATCAGCCTCCCTCCTCCTCAACCTCGGGCCCCGGCAGATATCGAAAGGTGGGCGATGATCTTTTCGTCCACCTCCCAGGGGCGTCAAGCCGAGCGCCTGCCGAAGGGGAAGTTTTTGACGGTGAGGTGCTTGCCGCCACTGGGCTCGAGGTTGTCGACGCGCCGGGCGTTAGCGACGATGGTTCTCCAGAAGAGCAGCTCTTCCGTGCCATGGGGGCCAATTTTCGGAAGCTCCAAGTGCTCTACCGTGCCCGCCTGGACAAGGTCAAGTCCAGGATGGCAACAGTGGACAACGCGGAGAGACGCAGGCCTGGTTCCACCAGACTCGCGAGGAGCAGAGGGCCTTTCAGGAGAAATTGGCCCGGCACGATGTGGAGCTCACCATGAAGATGGCCGACATCGAGAAGGCCCAGGAGAAGGCGGCGAACTTGGCTGCCGCGGCCGAAGCCGCCCGGAACCAGCATCAAGCCACCTTGGACTCCCAGGAGGAGGACCTCTCCGCACTTGAGGCGAAGCTTGCCGCAACGCTCCGCGGCAAGGAGGAGGAGCTCGAGGCCCTTGTCGCGCGACGGACCCACGACTTGGAGCAGAGGCACAGAGAGGCACTCGATGCCCAAGCCCTGGCCCACGCCGGCAAGGTGAAGGAGCTGGAAGCAGGGCGGGACGAGCTGAAGGAGCAGGCCCTCAAGCTGTCCAGCGAGAAGAGCATGCTCAACCGCGCCTTGGTAGAGGCGCAAGGAGCGGTCATCAGCAGGACTGGGGAGCTCTCCGAGGCGCAGAACTCCATCAGAGACCTCAAGCTGAAGCTGGAGGATCTCGAGAAGCTGTTGTCGGAGAGCAGGGCTCGGGAGGAGACCTTGACCAGGAGCCTGGAGAAGGAGAAGCAGCTGCGGGCAAATGAGGCCGCCTTCCACCAGGAATACATGGCGGGCGAGAACAGGTGGATCAGCCATCTGGACGTCGTCGCCGGCAGGGTCACCTCGCAATTGGCCACCATGGGGATGCCAAACGTGAGGTACGCCCCTGAGCGCAGCGGGACCGTCAACGCCAAGCTGACCCAGTTCTTCGAGGGCGTCCTCGGAGCCCTGGCCTATCCTCACTCCAACAGGACGGCCACGCTGGCCGAGGAGGCCCGGCGACTTTGCCGGAGGGTCGTGACCAAGGTCCTCACCAAGGTGGCGCACTGGAATCCCGACCTTGACTTCGCGGCCGCGATGACGAGCTTGCCGAATGGTGTTGACCTCATGGTGCTCAAGGAGCGCATCAAGACCATCACCGACTGCATCGACGAAATCAAGAGGGTGGAAGGCCAGCGTCGGGACTAGGCGTCCAGTAATTCTTCGCCGCTGCGGGTTCCCGACCAAGACAAATTTTATCTTTAGTTAGAACCGCAGCTATGATGTGATGTAATATAACTCTGAAGTATTCTTAATTTTCATGCATGTTATTTCCCCGTTTGACTACTCTTTGTATGGGTGCCCTACGCCGATCGGGTAGGCTCGCCGGCGCGAAAGCCCCTAGCGGCGTCTTGGGGACGGATTCCCATGGCCTGCCGGGTACGCGTGCTGCCGGACGAGCCACCTTTTCGTTCCGAACGCGGTCGCTCGAACTGTCGATCTTGACTAGAGTCAGAATCGAGGGTGTTGTCGATCGCGGAAGGTTACTTTGCCATTCTCGACGCAGCCGCTTAAGCTGTTGAGCGGACTTAAAACAGGGCAAGGGCATTGCCGATCGTGGGAGAGCCCCCTGGCGTGCAGGTTCCTCATACAAAGGCGTGACATCTCCGGGGGGAATAACCTCAAATAAGAAAGGTAGCACAAATAAGGGTTCAGTGCAACTTAGCTTCTGTTTGCGATCGCTCGAGTGTCGATCTTCTGGCCTCCTTTCTTCTTCAAGGGTCACGGAGATGAAGGAGCGCCGGGCTCACCGCTAAAGCCGATTCTCGTAACTGCGTCCCCTACCTGGCACGCCAAAGATGTCGGTGTGGAACGACACCTATGGGATCACAAGAATCCCTACTACGGTTGCAGGGCACGGGGTTGTGAGAAGAGCGGATCAAACAGATAGCACACGGTTCCTTTACCCTAGTTCGGGCCGTGAGGATGCGTAAAACCCTACTCCTGCTTTGGTGGTTTGTTTATCTGTGTTCTTTGTGGCGTGAGGAACTCCAAAAAGTTGAATCCTCCTCCTGGTCGTCTTGGGCCTCCTTTTATAGGGAAAGGGGTTGCCACAGTGGCACACAGGAGGTGGAAAGGGTACAGCGATGCGAGGTTATCCCTCGCATTACATGACAAGGCGCATTTAATGCGCCTTGCTTAGGTGTCCTTGCTTCATCGGGGACGGGGGAGAGCCCTGTCTCGTCCGTCGCCGCTCCCTCTCATGTCGACATGCACCCAAGCCAGCGGTGCCTACGGTGCCATGTAGGCAGGTAGGCAGCTGAGGTGGCGCAACGGTGGGTCTCCACGAAGATCCTCTTGCCGCCACGCAGGTGCCTGCCCAGCTGGTTGGGTCGGTAGCTATATGTGAGCAGCGGTGGAGGTTTGATTGGCATGGGCCTGATGGTGGCCCTATGGGTGTTCATGGCAAGGGCCTTGCCGCGGCCCCGGCAAGGGTCTTGCCGCGGCCCCGGCAAGGGTCCTGCCGTGGCGCCTGCTGTCATCCCCGGCAAGGCTCTTGCCGACGGCCTTGTGGTCCTCCTTGGCTGGGATCCCGCCAAGGATCATCATCTTCTAAAGTGTGTATCTGATCTTGAATGTCTTCACAAAGATCTGCATGCCACCACGGGGATGTCTCCCGAATCCTTGCCCCATGGGGGCAGTGGACTCAAGGGTGACTCGCTCCGTAGGTGTGGGGCAAGCTGCCACGGCAAGGGTCTTGCCGGGTTTGCTAGAACTGCCCCCTGGCAAGGATCTTGCCGGGGGAGTCCGCTTCGTCCCCTTTGCTCTTTGTGGTCTTGGTCTTGGCGTCATTTTGCTTCTCTTGAGCTCCGGCCTTACCTTGGCTTACCTCCCTCGCCGTGCTTGGTGTGGCGGTGCCCGTGGCTCAGACTGCCCGTGCACAGTTATAGGGGTACAAAAAGTGTACCCCCCCCTTTTTTTACACCGACAGAGCCGGCCTCGGGGCCCCAGCCTGTGTTGTCGATGTAGAGCTTGCCGCGACGAATCTTGGTCATCCGGCCCACAGCGTATCCCTTAAGCCCTTCGAAGCTGCCCTCTAAGAACTCGAAACCATCGCTCGATAGCCCCACGGTGGGCGCCAACTGTCGTGGTTTTGTCACGGCAGATGTCCTAGTGAAAGGACTTAGTCGTGGAGCCATCGCGACGGATTAGCTTAAAGGGGTTAAAGCGGACAAAGGACACAAGAAGTTTATACTGGTTTGGCCGCTTGCGGTGAAGGTAAAGGCCTAATCCAGTTGTTGTGGAATTGCTAGGGTTTCGATGACCAGGGAGCAAATCTGCTATGCCTGGCTCTCGAGTTATTGTTTGTTGTCCTTTAACCACCGCCGGGTCATCCCTTTATATACACAGGCTGACGCCCGGCGGTTTACAGAATCCCGAGGCCGGCTCATAAATGTGTCAGGCTCGGTTTCTATCCTTTCTTATCTTACAACACAAGTTACATATGATATGGCGATTTATGTCTACAAACCCTAATCTGCCTTTGGGCCCTGGGCCTTCGTAAAGCGCCACACTTGTTGTCTTCATGGGCTTCAAATATAAGTAACTCATTATGGGGATAACCCGACCTCTTCTGACCGGTTTACACCCAGTAGTAATATCCCCAACAAGAGCAGTGCTGGGCTTCGGCCTGGCACTGTTCGAAGAGTTTTTTAATTAAAATAAGTAGACAATATATAAAAAAGAAAACCACATAAAATATAAATATAGTATAGGCATATTATATATCAAAATTTCCATAAAAAGATTTTCTACAATTTGAGTTTTTTCTGAAGTCAAATAAAATCCACATAAATTTAAATAAAGCAATGAGTGCTACTGCTCTAATAAAATCCAATAAAAATCATTTCAAAAATACCAAAATAATTTCAAATTTATTTCTCTCCAATTTTCCACTCTAGGGTATCATTTTAACCTATTTTCCTTATATTCTATTTTTGGAGAAAAATAATTTGAATAAAGCCCAAATAACTCCAAATTAAAAATAATTTCCAAAAGGACTTTCAATTTGGTCCTTTTAAACTTCCAACTCATATTTCATATGTTTTCAAGAAGTCATGTTATCTTCTCTCATGAAAATCATTGAGTTGCTTAAAGTTTCTGAATTGGAAAAATATTTCCAAATAAAATTCAAATATTTTCAAAACCCTTTTCATTTATTTAAAAAGAAGAAGTCATGTTATCTTCTCTCCAGGGTTTTGTGATGAGAAGAATTTGAATTCATGGAGATCATAAATGCAAAATGAAAGTTTGGGAAAGTCCTTTTATTCCCTCTCATTTAACTTTCAAAAAAGTTTCGAATTTCACTCACTTCACACAATCAATCGAATAATCAATCATAACTATCTATTTAATATAACATTCCAAAATTTAGAATTCTGGGATGTTACAAACCTACCACCCTTAAAATGAATCTCGTCCTCGAGATTCTGAGAGGCTAGCAAGAAATAGGTTAGGGTCGGGGTCTTCTCAAGATCCAACGATCATCTCAGGGGTCTGGGGTGCTAACACCCTTAGAAACATTGTTACGGTTCCATCAAAACTCATATACTCTATCCTTATCATTGACAGTGTCGATCTTTGATACGTCTCCAACGTATCTATAATTTTTGATTGATCCATGCTATATTATCTACTGTTTTGGACTATAATGGGCTTTATTTTCCACTTTTATATTATTTTTGGGACTAACCTATTAACCGGAGGCCCAGCCCAGAATTGTTGTTTTTTGCCTATTTCAGAGTTTCGGAGAAACAGAATATCAAACGGAGTCCAAACGGAATGAAACCTTCAAGAACGTGATTTTCTCACCGAACGTGATCCAGGAGACTTGGACCCTCGTCCAAGGAACAAAAGAGGCGGTGGGCCCCTGTTGCTCCACCGATGTACTTCTTCCTCCTATATATATCCACGTACCCCCAAACGATCAGATACGGAGCCAAAAACCTAATTCCACCGCCGCAACCTTCTGTATCCACGAGATCCCATCTTGGGGCCTGTTCCGGAGCTCCGCCGGAGAGGGCCGTCATCATAGAGGGCTTCTACATCATCCTAGCCCCTCCGATGAAGTGTGAGTGGTACACCTCAGACCTACGGGTCCGTAGTTATTAGCTAGATGGCTTCTTTTCTCTTTTTGGATCTCAATACAATGTTCTCCCCCTCTCTTGTGGAGATCTATTCGATGTAATCTTCTTTTTGCGGTGTGTTTGTTGAGACCGATGAATTGTGGGTTTATGATCAAGTCTATCTATGAATAATATTTGATTCTTCTCTGAATTCTTTTATGTATGATTGGTTATCTTTGCAAGTCTCTTCGAACTATCAGTTTGGCTTGGCCTACTAGATTGGTTTTCCTTGCCATGGGAGAAGTGCTTAGCTTTGGGTTCAATCTTGCGGTGTCCTTTCCCAGTGACAGAAGGGGCATCAAGGCACGTATAGTATTGTTGCTATCGAGGATAACAAGATGGTGCTTTTATCATATTGCATGAAACTACCCCCCTACATCATGTCATCTTGCTTAAGGCGTTACTCTGTTTTAACTTAATACTCTAGATGCATGCTGGATAGCGGTCGATGAGTGGAGTAATAAGATGCAGGCAGGAGTCGGTCTACTTGTTTCGGACGTGATGTCTATATACATGATCATACCTAGATATTCTCATAACTATGCTCAATTCTGTCAATTGCTCAACAGTAATTTGTTCACCCACCGTAGAATACTTATGCTCTTGAGAGAAGCCACTAGTGAAACCTATGGCCCCCGGGTCTATTTTCCATATATCAATCTCCGTCACTTTAATCTTGCTTGCTTTTTTACTTTGCCTTTTTACTTTTCACTTTGCATCTCTATACCAAAAATACCAACAAATATTATCTATCATCTCTATCAGATCTCACCCCCGTAAGTAACCGTGAAGGGATTGACAGCCCCTAATCGCGTTGGTTGCGTGGAGCTATTGTTTTTGTGTAGGTACGAGGGACTCGAGCGTGGCCTCCTACTGGATTGATACCTTGGTTCTCAAAAACTGAGGGAAATACTTACGCTACTTTGCTGCATCATCCTCTCCTCTTCGGGGAAATCCAACGCAGTGCTCAAGAGGTAGCAATCTTCTCAGATCCTCGGGAAAATTCTTTCTCTGGGCACTTCCGTAGTGGCATAACCCTTTTCCTCAATTCTTCTATCCTTCCATCTTAGTAAGGTCCTTCTGAGACTAGGTCTTCCTAGCTGACGGGTCTGGCGCCAATACTAAACAACTATCGATATCTCATGGTGGTCAACAATTTATGGTTTCTCCTGCAGAAAACGGGCCTGGGTTGAACCTCACCGTATAACCTATGATTGGCAACAGCTGCCTTGTACAAGGAAAAATACTTATACCGTTCTAAGGTTTAAGCAAGGTTTTGACCATCGTCACTCTACTATAGGTAAGTCACTCAGATTTACCATCTCATATAGCAAGGCGAATAATAAGAGTAAGTCGGTATGGTGATCAATTCATCCCGCACCAAATCATTACCTTGTATATGGTTTAGCGAATCTCGCATTCTAACACTCGGTTTTCCTCACAAGCATTGCAAAATTTCTCTTGTAGACGAACTAAGTTCGGATAAATCCATGGATTCTGCAAGCCAAACAAACATCTATCGTTCCTTCACAACTCTCAGGTTTTGTGTTACTCCTATAAGATCGTCTGTCGATAAGGTCGTAATCTCTTCCAGGGTTTTTCCTTCAGCAAGAGTGTGCTTGCTTCTTGGCAGGTCCTGGGGCCTGTGGGTTATGGCCCATCTCATCACTTGTAAACCTTGAACTCATCATCGGGGCAACAGATCGTTATTCCAACATCCAGCTTCCTATCATTCTTAAATCCATCCAATTGTACTGTCTCTCTTCCTTCTATTGGCACCAAACTAAGACGTGATTACTCCAACTCATCATGGAGTTACAATTGCTCCATATTACCAACATTCTACCTCCTTTATATCCAATAATACTTCATCCCTTCATATTCTTGGGGTATCCCACATATCGAGTTAAAACTCTTACTTATTTTGTCCGAAATCCACTCCGTGGAATATCTACCAAGGGTCAAGTGCCCTCACAGGGTACTACCACCCTTAATATGCTCCAATTCTTCCATAGACCATATTTCTCATATCCTCGAAAATGGTTAAAATCTTTCTTCATAGAGTAACAACTGATAAAATTCAATCAGTACCCACGATACTAACTTGACTGATTCTCAAATTACTACAATCTCCTGCATTTCCATTACATGCCTCAACTCAACACCTTAATACAAAAGAGTTGTTCCCACTACTTCTACTACTACTACCTTACTTCTCACAGACACAACTAATTATCACAAGTCTCCTTCTCCTTGGGACAATCTCTGGCAAAGTGCCCTGCTTTATTACAACGAAAACATATTACTTCTAACAGGTCTCGAGGTTTCCTTGTGATTATATAGCCTCCTTGGGTCATTGACTTACTTTTTGGGCAACTGCTGAGGTAGTGCCCTGACTCCTTGCACCTATAACAGGTGATATGACTCAGATCCTTCCTGGAATCCTATCTACCTCTCTTTATGGAATTTTCCGTTCCAATCAGGGCTTCTATTTCGTGTGGTTCATACTGTACTTCCTCCGTCGGGAATTCTACTAGATCCCATTCATAGAATTCTAGGATATGTGTCCTTCTTCTCCACATGAATAGCATGACTTGGTGCGGGGTTTAATTGGTTCTTCTTTGGGTGTGTCATCCACCTCCTCCTTCATCACTGGTTCTTCTATAATTTCCATGAGGGCTCCTTTCATTGCTTCTTTCTTATGCTGGATGGTTCTTTGAACCATGGGGTAAATGTGACACTGAGCAGGGTAATGGGTAGTCCCTTCACATAAGAAACAAGTAATCTGCCTAGTTGGGCATTCTTCAGCTGGATGACTTCCTTCACATTTAGGGCATTCATCCTTGTGTTCTTTATGGTTGTGTCCTATTTCTCCACAAAGCTTGCATGCACAAGGTTTCTTCATAACATTTCCATAAGGCTTCAATTTCTGGGACACAAGCCGAGACTTTGGCAAAGTCAACTTAAATTCTTTCCAAGTGGTTAATCTTTGCCATCCATTGATGGTTTGGTACATCCTCCACCAAGTAGCAGCACCTCTTTCAAAGCACTGAAGAGCATGCTGGGTCATATCCTTTCCAGCTATAGTGTTATTCTCCATGTTCTGAATCAATCGGTCCGTCTCCAATTAACTTATCGGTCCCGGAAAGGTGAGTTCATCTCCATTCATCCTCTATTGGTCCATGGGTTTTGGGGTGAGATATGAGAGAGAGAGAGAGGGATGCACACAATACAAATATAAGTTTTGAAAAGACTGATTTTTGTTTTGTGGCTGTCAGGAAAACATCAAACAAATGACAGCTCACAAACGTCGCATCTAACGTAGGTATATAATAGGGGTTTGGTCTTCTAATGGTCAATAAATCTTCAAGGCCGTCAAACTCTTCAAGTCTTGTTCATGTCTCCGATGGCTTGTTCCGATCATGTTTGTCCTTCTCAAGTTCTTTTGCTAGATCAACACTGTTGACGCGAAGTCTCTCATGACGTCCTATAATATTCTGGAGTTGCACTCCAAACTTATGGTTTTCAACATCCTTGGCATGAACCATGGTACTACTGTTCTTCTGTTCCTGACTAATCTCCGGTATCTAGAGGTTTTGTTCCTCCAGTTTGGCTACTTCAGCTTCTGGGTCCTAAGTCCTTCACGAAAATGCTTTTCTTGTCAAATACGGCTTCCTGCAGGTCCATCTTAAAACTCCCAATGTAATTCTCCAGATCCTGGTGATACACCAGCTAAAGTTAAAGCTTCATCTCTTGTTGATAGGTGCTCCATCATCCTTCTACCATCCAATCCTTCCATGCATATGCATGCTTAACTCAGCATGGTGACAATAGCATAAGCGGGCGATAACATCATGGATAGCGGTGTTTCTTCCCTTGTCATTGCATGAGCTATCATTCCATAGTGGATATCTCCTGCCTTATAGTTTTCTTGACAAAACTTTGAGTTTTAAAGCTCCATGTTCCGGTCTTTCTCCAACACGCTTGATCTCGGGTATTGACAACTTCATTAGTCTGACTAGTTCCATAAGGTTAGCCTCCCTAGGTCATACTAATCTAGAAATTCTTCAAGGCCTTCAAATTCTCCTAGTCTTCGGAGTCTTCAACCGTTGTAGTTTCCATTTATGCGGTAAAATCTTCTTCATTCCAAAGTGGTCTTAGTTGTTCGACATCTTGTACTTCTTGGAATGATCTCATCAGTCGAATCTTCGTGGTCAAAAGGGGAAGGGGTATAGTCTCACTAAAAGGTAAATTTGAATAAGCTCAGAAGATAGGAGAGGTAGAAGATCTTTTTGAAAAGAAAGCTATAGAGGAAAAATCTTTCCTATGGGCTTGCCAGTTTCTAGGGGTCACGTCCTACAGTCAATATGTGCTCTGATACCATCTTGTAGTGACTCGACCTCAGACGGTCAAGTCTCTGTGCTTAAGTGTCATCCCTGGATCGGTATGCTGACACACACAGTACTCGAGGATTTATAACAGAGGTAAATCACATGTATAAAGTAATGTAAATACTATTACCTCAATCCATATAGCGGAAGTAACAACAAGGTTGTGGATTCCCATCAACACCAACGGCAAAGTTGAGTGTAGAAATCATAACCCTAACGTATCACTTACTCATCGTAAGATTCCTGCAACATGAGACGTTGCAGCCACAAAGGGTCAGTACATTGAATTTACTGGCAAATTCACACCATAGGCTAATGATGAACAATAGTTATCACTACATGCATATTTGGCGGGTGGAAAGCTCTAAGTTTAATTTTGCATAAAGCCAAATTTTCCCTACAACAAAGGAATATATATTTTATTTAACTACAAAGTTGGTTGAAAATCATTGAGAAGGTTCCTCCAACTCAATTCCAAAATAATAATCATTAACCCAATCAAATTAATTAAATAGAGTGTTGAGATCAACATGATTACCCAAGAACCAGATACTCAAGATGTCCATAACCGGGGACACGGCTAATCGTGATTAGTTTGTACACTCTGCAGAGGTTTGCGCACTTTTCCCCACAAGACTCGATCTCCTCCGTTGGATTTCTCGCACTACATGGTATTTGAGAAACGGATGACCGAGACACAGTCTTTTAGAAACACTAACTCTTTACTCTGGATGGACAGTTACACCTACTTTCCCCTACATCTGCTAGCCCACCACTGAAAGAGGTCATGCGACATACTCAACTATGCTAGAGCCCATAATAGCTTGTGGCTGCACACGGAAGTTTCTAGCATGAATAATCTTATGATCCCTTTGAGCATGCGTGGCATTCCATAGGGTGATCACACGGGCCCTCCGAGATCCCCTTGGGTAAGCACTGGGTTCTCCAGGTGCCCGGGCAAACCACTGGGTGCTCCAGGGTGCCTCAACCAATCCACCCAGATGTGTATTTAAGTAGCCACCTTAAGTTAACCATTAATTAACAACCCTCACATCTGTCACGGATACACTCAACCAAACCACGTCTACGAGCATATCATAGCAGTATAAGCATAACGTAGAAGTAACTCCCAAGGTTTGAATATAAGACAATAGGTTCCTACCTCATCATCTACTTCCCAATACCCACATGTTATCAATCCTACTCATGCAATGTTTGAGGGTTGAAACTAATGCATAAAAACTGGGTATGAAAGGGGTATGATCAAAGTGTGAACTTGCCTCGTACTGTTGATGAAGATGATTCACACTCATAACTCCTGATAGTTCTACTCGTCACACTCCGGACAATCTATCGTAAGCAAGCAATGGTAACCACACATAAGCAATCACTCAAATGATCGGGAAGAACGAATAAGACAATTCGGAAAACATCAAAACCAAGCAAATAACTCTTGCAACATAAAATAATTTATAATAGTACCAAAATTAAGTGAATTTGGCCTTATCAGAAAGTTTAGGACAAGAGCTTCGATTTGCAAAAAGAATCAATTAAAACGGAGTTATAAAACTCAAGTTACGATCAAACGGAGTTCAAAAACAAATATGTTTGAATTAAAATTTTAAAACTTTCAAAAACATGTTCAAGTTGGTTAACTGGATAGAGGGGATCATAACGAAGAAGTGGGCATTGGATTCGTTGGATTTGGATAAATGAGCAAAAAGTTGCGAGGGTTTGAAGATTAGGGACTAATCTGTCAATAAAATTTTCATGGATGGGTCCCTGGCCGAAATTAAAACAGAAAAAGAAAAATCTAAATAACGAACGTTCGCTACAGAGACATAAGTGGTGAAACCGTTCGCTCCAGAGGTTTAAACTATGAACGTTTGCTAATTAGAGAACACCGATTCGAAAAAAAAACAAAGCCGATCTAATCCTAGCCATCTATCCTAGATCGGACGAATGAGAGGGGACGGGGAGTTACCGCGGCGGCGGCTCGGCTCTGGTCGGGGCGGCGGCTCCGGGCATCGGGGAAGGCGGCGAAGAGCATGGGGCTACGGCGGCGAATCTCGTTGGAGTTCGGACTCCCACGAGGTTTTGCGCGAGCGTAGGGGCGGTGGTGGTTGCGGTTTGAGGAGGAAAACGGGGCCGGGGTCGAGGGTTTATAAAGGGGGTGAGGCTTGGGCGAGGGGCAAGGTGGAGAGGAGAGTCCAGGGCGGACTCGGCGTCGGCCGGCATCGGCGTACAGGAGCAGGACTCCTGCCGGAGGACGGGGACGATCCCGACGGGTGGGTCCCACCTGTCGGTGGCTGAGCGTGGCGGCGTGCGTGTGAAGGAGAGAGCGGGCGGGCGAGGCGGAGGCGATTCGGGCGCGGGCGCAGGCCGCTGCTGGGCTGGGCCGGTTGGCCTAGAGCGGAGAGAGAGAGAGAGAGAGAGAGAGAGAGAGAGAGAGAGAGAGAGAGAGAGCAGTGCTGGGCTTCGGCCTTGCATTGTTCGAAGAGTTTTTTTAATTAAATAAGTAGACAATATATAAAAAGAAAACCACATAAAATATAAATATAGTATAGGCATATTGTATATCAAAATTTTCAGAATTTTTTTTTCTACAACATGATTTTTTCTAAAGTCAAATAAAATCCACACAAATTTAAATAAAGCAAAGAGTGCTACTGCTCTAATAAAATCCAATAAAAATCATTTTAAAATACCAAAATAATTTCAAATTTATTTCTCTCCAATTTTCCATTGTAGGGAATCATTTTACCCTATTTTCCTTATATTTTATTTTTGGAGAAAAATAATTTGAATAAAGCCCAAATAACTCCAAATTGAAAATAATTTCCAAAAGGACTTTAAATTTGGTCCTTTTAAACTTCCAACTCATATTTCATATGTTTTGAAGAAGTCATGTTATCTTCTCTCATGAAAATCATTGAGTTGCTTCAAGTTTCTGAATTGGAAAAATATTTCCAAATAAAATTCAAATCTTTTCAAAACCCTTTTCATTTATTTAAATGGAAGGAGTCATGTCATCTTCTCTCCGGGGTTTTGTGATGAAAAGAATTTGAATTCATGGAGATCATAAATGCAAAATGAAAGTTTGGGAAAGTCCTTTTATTCCCTCTCATTTAACTTTCAAAAAAGTTTCGAATTTCACTCACTTCACACAATCAATCAAACAATCAATCATAACTATCTATTTAATATAACATTCCAAAATTTAGAATTTTGGGATGTTACAAGTGTTCCATGACATTACCAAAATTATCATCACGGAAGTGTCCACTTCCATGACGATAAATGGCACGCCATGGAAGTACTTTTGTCAAGGGTGACCGACACGTGGAATCCACCGTAACGGGTCGCCGGTAAGCTATCGGGTCCAGTTTTGGATCCGATAACCCGCTAACAGCCCGGACCAATGAGGATTTTCCGCGTGTAAAATTCTCATTGGTCGGAGGAAACACGTGTTGGCTCACCGTTGGGACAGATGTCATCCATTCATTGGACAGGAGGCGCCTATGATACATCGACACGTGGCATGGCCCAACAGAGGCCCACTTCGGTGAAAAGGTCGGCCTGTTTGACTTGGTCAAAAGGTAACGGGCCGGCCCACGGAAAGCCTGTTAACGGCATGTTCGTATATAGCCCATTTAAGGCCCGCTAACTCACGGCCCGTTACGGCCTATCGGAATTAAGCCCAGTAGCTTCATCTGGGCCGTCCAATATGATCCCAGCCCGTTGTAACTTCCGGCCCATGTATGGCCCATAATGTCTTTTGGCCCATACAAGGCCATTTGTAACTCTTGGCCCATTAACAACCCGTGGTGAATCTGGCCCGCAATGGATAGTGTACCGCTTTATACCCATCATCGACCCATTATTCCATTGGGCCGTTTCCAAACCGTGTTATATTTCGGCCTTCTCAGGGCCCATTTATTCTTGGGCTCATTTCTAGCATTCGGTTACTTATGACCCGTTACTGGCTTTTTCTGCTTGTGTGCCAAATTCAGCCCGTGGTTACAATCGGCCCGTTTGCGGCCCGTTAATCCGTTGGGACGTTTTCATAGCGTCATCAAATACGGTCGATTAACGACCGCCCGTTATTGTCGGCCCATGAATGGACGATTCCAAATCTAGCCCGTTTACGACCCATAATGCGGTCTGTTATTGGCCCATGTTTGGCCTATCGATCATACGGCCCGTAGAAGGCCCAGTGATGCTACGGCCCGTAGAAGGCCCATTGTTTCTATGGCCCCTAGGAGGCCCATGGTAACTACAGTAAATATGTAGCCCATGGTTATTGTGACCTAGTTTTAAAAAATAGGTTATTCCAGCCAGTAGCAAACCGCGGAAAAAGAACTGCACTGACTACAAGCAAAGAAATAAACAAGACAACAATGAAATAAATAAGCAAGTAACTTGCGCTAGGCTATCACGGCTATTACACATATTACATCCATTGGGCATCAAAGTTCGCCACCAGTGCAAATACAGGGAACAAAGCAGCATATCATATACACTGGTTGTCAAAGTTGGCGACCAGCGCAAATAAACGCCGCAGCAAAACAAGTCCAGAACTGAAACCACTTCAGAAGAGCTCAAGAAACAATATCCTAGGTATCCATAATGCTGGCAAGATGCTTAGCAAGCTTATTAACTTTCTCTTGTTTGGCGCTTAAATCCTCCAGCACTTGCTGTTGCACCAATAAGTATGCATCTGAATTCTGTAGGGACTTCCTCAGTCCTTCGGCTTCATGTCGCATAACATCTGATCGATGTCTTTCAACTTGAAGTTGAGACTCAAGAAGCTGAACTAATTCAGGCAGCGTCGAAGAGCTGGTGCCAGCAGTAGTAGCCAATAACTCGAACACCACATCAAGACAGGACTTTCGGGTTGTCTCAGTGTCTTCAATATAGTTTTTATCAACTTTCCTGGAGACCAACAGGGATGTCTCACTATCTTGAATCTTATCTGCATTACTGCCTTTACCATTGCATAACGGGGTACTCTTCTCCAATATTTTATCCGCGTTCTAAAAGAGAAACAAACAAACAAACACATCACAGGTTTACCATGTTGTATATGAAACTCATTTTGGCAAACCAGTTCAGTAGTAAGATGGACAGGATAACAACATGAAACAAACATATATCTATGTAGTATGGTCACTGTATGGTCTATATCATTCTCGTTTATGTTGCCAAATCAAGATAGAGACAGTTTGAATCATATCTATTTAAGACAAAGCAACATAGACAGAATATAAATGTGGGAAACAACATAGCGATAACAACACTTGTAATGTGCATGGAATGAGCGATAACAACACTTGTAATGTGCATGGCATGAGATAATATCATACACTAGTATCATATGCGTGATACTAGTATATGATACTCTCCATTACAACCAGCCTAATCTATTGAAACTAATATAAAAACAAGTTATGCATGAAAGGCAACAATCGTTGCTAGTTCTTTGGCTCTCGACTTGCGCCTGTCTAGGCCAGGTTGCCGGTTGAAACCTTGTCCTAGTCCAAATTTGTTTCATGACAGGTGGAATCTCTGGTGTGTAGTTCCGAGCTTTCTATGCACGAGGAATTTTTTGCATAAGCACTTTGCACGGTTGGACAAGTTATGACCTAGGGGTGCGCCCTAGGGCTTGGTTGCGCCACCTGGCTGTGTGGGCCCCCATGTCTCTTCTCGTTCTGCCCTGATGCTTCCTGAGACCTCCGTTGGCAGGAAAAATTATATTAAATCAGCAAGGTGTTTTGACCTCCGTAGATATGGATTTTCTATAAAACCAAAAACATGTAGAAAATAAAAACTGACACTGAACACTAGATTAATAGGTTAGTCTAGAAAAATAATATAAAATAGTATATATAGTATACAAAAGTGATAATATAATAACATGAACAATCAATAATTATGGAAAACGTTTGGGAAGGGCAAGCCGACGAAAGCTTGGGCCGATCGCCTCACGCACGCTCCCAATGTGTTTTATTTTTTGAGCGACACGTAATCTGGTGGCCCCTATCTCTGCCTTATCTCTTCTCCATCCACTTCCTTTCTTCACAACACTGCAGTCCTCATCCTTTCCCTATCTCTCTGTAGCAAGCCAAGCACCACACCCTTCATTTTTTATGATCTGGTCGATATGCTGCCCCGGCGAGCTAACTCCTCACCTCATTAGCTCCATTTCCTCCCTTGAGAGTCGTTCCCCTCAAGGCCCCCGCCATGGAACTTCTCACATGGTACTTCAATGGCTCCAGTAGCAGCTCGGTTGCTTCCCTTGTGGTGCTCCACGCCAAATCGAGGGGGAGTGGGTGGGGTGGGGGCCATGGTCATGCGCCACTCTCCTCTCGTCCTTCTCTGGTCATGGCGCACTCCTAGCTCCTCCGCCGCACGACCGTGCTACAACCACACACCGACTGTGCTACAACCGATGACATGTTGTGCTACAACCGACGCCCGGATTTGTTGCAAGGGCGACGGTGAATTCTGTGGCGGCGGCGACGCTTCTGAGATTTGCTGCAGCCGGCACCAGAAAAGTTACTACCGGCGGCTAAATTTTCTACAACCACGCGACGACGAGCATGCCTTTTAGGCGACAACGCCACATTTTTGCTGCAACGGGCAACATGGAAAGCTACCACCGGCGCCTAGATTTGCTACATCCATCTCCGGGGACGCAACGTGTTGGAAGCCAACACCCAAAATTGCTGGAACCGGAGCGCGCCCTCACCGGCGACTTTTTTTTTGCTGAAACCAGCACAATTTTTTGGAGTTTGCTATTGCGACTTTTTTGTTGGAACCATTGTTAATTTTGGCTAGAACCGGCTATTTTTTTTTGCTTCAACTGACCATCGGAGTTTTTTTGTTCGCTGAGATTTTTTCGCTGCACCTGGGGTGACGGACCACCGCGAGCTCACCAGCGGCAGGTGCTCGCCTGCGCGTCCATGGATGTAGTCAGTGGCGCTAGCTGCCCTGTCCTCTCTTCCGCATGGGGCATTGTTGGTTTGATTTTCTGGGGAAAAGTCAAAGGTGCGTGGGAGTTTGGAGGTTGGAGACAAAGTGGGAGGCTAGATTTGACGGTTGGAAATTTTCATATCAGACGAACGGGACGGGATTGGTCAAAATTTGCACTCGCACATCGAAGCCTAGCACTGGCCAACAATTATAGATACGTTTAAGATAATATCACTATCTCATCAAAACTGCCTACTCCTACTTAACATGCATGATACTAGTTATGATACTCCCGCTACAGGCAACCTTATATTATATATCAAAATCTTTGACCAATGAGATAACTATTCCATCATTTGCTCCTCTCTCAAAACAACAGCGAATGCCTATGGGGGGCCTTAAGAAAGAGGAGAAATGACAGGTACACGTCAATTTATTTCTCCCCTTTTCCTGGATCCGGCTTGCCTGCTCCCTCTCATGCTCCCAACCGTGCTCCCACTTTATCCTAGGCTGTCTTTTTTTTCTTTTTTCTTTCTAATCTAATCATCTTTCCCCTGATTTTAAGGGGGTGGGGCCGGACCTTTTTTTTGTTTCAATCAAATCAAGCTACATACGCGGGAGCACGGATGGGCGCATGCGCGGGAAGCAGGCAAGTCGCGTCCCTTTTTCCTGGCCCTTTCTCCTTTCGAGGCAAGTGGAGCATCACAAAAATAAAATGCTCCTTATATCGTGTCTAATCGCTAGGCGTCCTTTTCATACCAAATGATAAGGTGCCTTTTACTTAAAAAAAAAAAGATAAGGTGCCTTTTACAATGGAAGCATGGTACGATTTACACATTTTGGGCTTCCCGTTATGTTTAGAGAGGAAATAAAGCACGGAGCTTTGGACCCAATAAAAGAAATATTATTTTTTAAAGAGAATTAACTAAGTTCAAGGAGGTGCCAGTTTTTTAGTAAAAAACCAGAAAAATATTCAAAAAGAGGTACATTAACATAGAATCAAATACCTAACCTTGAGGCAAGGCATGCTAAAGGCCCAATAACCAACTAGACTAATACTCCTTCAGTTTCTAAATATATGCCTTTTTAGAGATTTCAAGACGGACTACATTATATGTATGTAGACGTATTTTAAAGTATAGATTCATTTATTTTGCTTTATATGTAGTTCATATAAGAATCTCTAAAAAAGCTTATATTTAGAAATGAGGGAGTAACATTTTATGTTTTATTACTAATAGTTTACATTCAATATTACATGTATTCATTTGATGCGAGGTCAATATTTTAAAAAAATACTTTAAATTTTTCTGTCGCAAAAGAACCAACCGACGGTCCCAGAAGTAAAAACCAAAACCAATGGCCCCGCCGGTTCATTTTTCTAAACTATGAGTAAATCAATGACGTCGTCTATCACATCCACACGCCGAAGTGGCCGTCATGCGGTGGCCGATGATGGAAGGACGGACACCGACGAGGACTCTTTGACCAAGGCTATGCGGCGTAAAGCTGTGCAGAACCTTGACAACCAAGGTACTTCGTCATCGCCCAAATCATTTTTATCTTTTTCTACTACATCCATTGTTGCTAAGTTAAATAATGTGGGTGTTAGTCTAGGAAATAATGAGAATGATATTTCTGTTTCCGCAAACGCTTTGAGACATTTGGAATATGACCGACTTAAGGTTACTCCACGAGTTTCTAGCAAATCTTTTATCTCACATCTAGATGAGGAGGAGCTGCATGCCACATCAGATGGTAAGCTACTCGCTCATGTAGTAGGGGAGGTTTCGGACGTGGGTTTGGAGGAACCCGGGCTTAGTTCATTGATTGAGCTTACAGCTTCCGGTCGTAAATCCAAGTCTGATCGGTCGAAAAAAGGTCGTAAACCCTCTAAAAGGGCGAATTTTTCTAAATCTCCTATTGTTTCCTCATGAATGGCATGTTCTTTAATAGCAGAGGTCTTCGTGACTTGGCTAAACATCTATTCATTGCGGAATGTAGTAGGGAGTACAATTTAGATTTTTTGGCTTTATCTGAAACGGGAAGATGTGATTTCTCAGTAAGTCTGCTTAACCGCCTTTCTGGCGGGATAAATTATAACTGGATTTCACGACCACCTCGAGGTCGTTCTGGGGGCATTTTACTCGGCGTAAACACAGAGACTATGAATGTTTTGGCTAGTTCGGAAGGAGAGTTTCATATTAAACTCCATATCCGAAACAAAGCTGACAACTTCACATGGACCCTCGTCGCCGTGTATGGGGCAGCCCAGGATGAACTCAAGGCCGTTTTTCTCCGTGAACTGGTTAATCTAGCGAAAGATAATCCCTACCCCATTCTTATTGGTGGGGATTTTAATTTTCTACGATTTCCAAGTGAGAAAAGCCGAGGTAGGTTTGATAATCACTGGCCTTTCCTTTTCAACGCTGTCATAGACAGTCTAGATTTGCGAGAGGTTTCAATGATTGGAAGACAGTTCACTTGGGCGAACAGTCTTCCGGAGCCGACATATGAGAAACTGGATCGCGTTTTAATGGATACCGACTGGGAAGCCAAATTCCCTATGGTTTCTGTTCGCGCTCTTCCTCGTATAGAGGCTATCTCAGACCATGCACCCATCCTCTTAACCACTGGATCGCCACGTCCACAACACCAACGCAAGTTCAAGTTTGAACTAGGTTGGTTGCATCGAGATGGATTCTATGAAATGGTCAAGGAGGTGTGGGATAAACCGGTTGTCGGGCCTACCCCAATACACAAATGGAACAACAAAATGCGTGCATTACGTAAGTTCCTTCGTGGTTGGGCTAGGCACACTACGGGTATTCTCAAAAAGGAGAAGCTTCGTCTTTCATCCATTATTGATGATTTAGAAGCTTTGTCGGAGATTAGAGCTCTCTCTGACCTCGAATTAGAGATCAAGAGTCAATCGAATGCCAAGTTAGCTCGCATGTTGCGCGAGGAGGAACTCAAGTGATACCAACATTCAAACTCTCAGTTTATCCTCAAAGGTGATTCGAATACGAGATATTTCCATGGTGTCGCCAATGGTAGACACCGGAAGAAACTTATTCATTCCCTACAACAGGAGGAGGGCATGATTGAAGGGCATGAGCAACTTAAGTCTTATATCACTAGTTATTATAAAAATCTATTCGGGACTCCTCAGGAAGGAAACTTCTCGATGGATAAGTCTCGAACAGATGACATCCCCCAGGTTTCTGATGCGGAAAATAGCCTTCTAACAGCTCCATTTTCTGAGGAGGAAGTTAGAAAGGCAGTTTTCCTAATGGAGCATAACAAAGCACCGGGTCCAGATGGTTTTCCCGCTGAGTTCTACCAGAACTTTTGGGAGGTTATCAAACATGATCTCCTACTCTTGTTTGGTTGCCTTCATGCTGGTCAACTAGAGTTGTTTCGCTTAAACTTCGGTGAAATTATTTTAATACCTAAGGTTAATGAGGCTGAAAGGATACAACAATATCGTCCAATATGCCTCCTTAATGTTAGCTTTAAAATCTTCACTAAGGTAGCGACTATTAGGCTCAATTCGGTTGCTGAACATGTGGTTCGTCCTTCTCAAACTGCTTTTATGCAACGCAGGAACATCCTAGATGGGGTTGTTGTCCTTCACGAAACAGTTCATGAATTGCATCGAAAAAAACTGAATGGGGGTGGTTCTTAAAATTGACTTTGAAAAGGCTTATGACAAAGTCAAGTGGCCTTTTCTTCAACAGACTCTCAGAATGAAAGGATTTTCTGCAGAGTGGCGCGCAATGATCCATAGTTTTGTGGCTGGAGGTAGTGTTGCCATTAAAGTCAATGATGACGTTGGCAACTATTTCCAACCAAAGAAAGGATTGCGACAAGGTGACTCAATATCGCCCATGTTATTCAATATAGTGGCGGATATGTTAGCGGTCATGATTGAGCGTGCCAAGGTTGATGGCCAAATTGATGGGGTAGTGAATCATCTAGTGGATGGTGGTCTTTCTATCCTTCAATATGCCGATGATACGATTCTTTTTATGGATCATGACCTCGAGAAAGCAAGAAATCTGAAATTAATTTTATCAGCATTCGAGCAACTCTCAGGGCTTAAGATAAATTTCCATAAAAGTGAATTGTTTTGTTTTGGCGAGGCTCAAGACGAGGCCCATCTGTATGCCGACTTGTTCGGATGCGGGTTGGGCCAGTTTCCGATCACTTATTTGTGTATACCGATACATTATCGAAGACTCACAAATGCTGAATGGAAACACGTCGAGGAGAGACTACAAAAAAGGCTTAGCAGTTGGAAAGGTAAACTGCTATCTCTAGGTGGGAGGTTGGTCCTCATAAATTCAGTACTAAGTAACATGGTACTATATATGATTTCCTTCTTCCAATTGCCGAAAGGAGTTTTACATAGATTGGATTACTTCCGATCAAGATTCTTTTGGCAAGGAGATAGCGAGAGAAAGAAATATCGGCTGGCTAAATAGAGTGTGGTTTGCCGTCCCAAGGACCAAGGCGGGTTGGGAATTCATGACCTTGAGGTTAAGAATAGAGCCCTCCTTGGCAAATGGTTATTTAAGTTGTTGACCGAAGATGGTGTATGGCAAACCCTTCTTAGGAGAAAATATGTGGGTTCAAAGGCGATATCCCAGGTATACTGGAAGCCTGGTGACTCTCTTTTTTGGGCGGGATTAATGGCAACGAAGAAATATTTCTTCCGCTATGGGTCCTTCTCAATTAAGAATGGCTCGGAAATTAGATTCTGGTAGGATAAGTGGTTAGGTAATGCTACTCTCCGGGAACAATATCCAGCTCTATACAATATTGTACGTCACAAGGGTGATACTATTGCCAAGGTTTTGGAATCATTTCCGCCCAATGTGACGTTCAGAAGGGATTTAATTGGACCTAGACTCCAATCGTGGAACATATTACTTCAACGATTATCCACGGTACAGTTGTCACAGGGGTCCGATTTATTTTGTTGGAACCTACATGGGAATGGGCAATTCTCAGTGGAGTCTATGTATAGAGCTTTGATCCAGTCTGACGTGCCAGTTGATAATAAGAAGAAGATCTGGAAGATGAAGATACCTCTTAAGAATAAAATCTTTGCATGGTATCTTCGTCGCGGAGTCATTCTTACTAAAGATAACCTTATTAAGAGAAATTGGCATGGAAGTACGCAATGTGTATTTTGTCCGCATGATGAGACAATAAAACATTTGTTCTTCCAATGTAAATTGGCTCGTTCTATATGGTCAGTCATCCAAATAGCTTCTGGCTTGTACCCTCCTTGTAGTGTTGCTAATATATTTGGCAACTGGTTACATGGGATTGATCACAAGTTTAGAATTCTACTTAGGGTGGGAGCGCTTGCCGTGATTTGGTCGCTTTGGCTATGTAGAAATGATAAGATTTTTAACGATAAAAGTACTTCGCTTATGCAGGTTATCTACAGATGTACTGGGACGCTTCGTTTATGGTCCTCTCTACAACGAGTGGAGAATCGAGACCTGTTTACGGAGGTGTGTACACGATTGGAGGCTACGGCGAGGGATACTTTTACCCAACATGGATGGCAGCATGATCTTAGGATTGGGCCACCGACGGTTTAGGCGCTATACAAATATACATTTTTCTTTGTATTTCGCCTTCCTTTTTTATTTTATTTTTCGCTTGTCGTGAGGACTCTGTTGGCTGTGTGCATCTTAGTTATGCAGAGGCCGGGTGTTACTTAAACCTTTTAAGTAATAAAGCACCCCTTTTAAAAAAAAAGTAATCTCCAATTGATTGCCCGACTGACTGTTGACGTGGGCACCAACGCCACCACTCGGCACTGATCTTCTGATGCTACATTGTTAGAGCATCTACAACTAAAAGTATCAAAATCCACCCCCAAATATCAGCATACATGCGTTCGTCGATAGTGACCAGACAGCATACAAACAAAGCCCGTCACATTCATGAACCTCAAATCCATACTAGCCATGTAGATAAAAAAATCTACGTACTACATACATATCTAAAACTACTCATCATTGGAGAATGTCAACGATCTCCGTGCCCAGCGCCGGGTAGACGGGCAACCGCGGCACTCCGGTGTCTGCGGAGGCTCTAGCTCCACCTTCTCTGCCTCTAGTTCGACGAAAAGCGCGTCGGTTGCCGCCCGCCCGTTCTTGCCGGATGAACCGCCGGTTGGCTTTAACATAGGCCTCATATTGGATGGACTCTAAGACGGCGGTCTGCTCCGCCATTTAAGCCGCTTGGGCGACCACGTACCTTGTCATGGCAAAGCCCGCAGCTGGCTCCGCCTTCGCCACCTCCTCCATGGGCTGGGGCAACGCTTTCGGCGGCTACTCCCCCTTCTGCTTCTGCTCCCCCTCCTCCTCCTCCCCCGTTTTCTCCTCGTCATCCTCTTCCTCCTCTGGCTCCGACAAATTCAGAAGCAGGCCGGTAGTGAAACGAGCCGTGCGCCTGGCTCGGATCTCCTCTAGGAGCTGCAACCGGCGCTTTAGCGTTAGCCCCGTGTACGTGGTGCTCCGGCGCCTCGACATGGCAAGCGGGCGATGGATCGGAAGAGGCGGGGACGGGGAGGAGAAAAGAGAAGAAATAGGACAGATAGGGTTCGGTCGGCACCGTTTGGCTTAAATAGCCAGCCTCCTCTCGCGGGCGGCACGCCGAGTGAAAGGAGGCGCCCGTCGAACCAGCGGTCTCTCCGTAACCCTGCGTGGGCCCTATCGATCGGTCTGACATGGCGCCTACATCCGGGCATCCCCATATCCGCCCCATATATGGGTCGGGTATGGTAAGTGTCGGTCAGTTTGGATGTTTGGGCCGGCTATGGGGAGCCCGGTTAGGTGACCAAAAAATGTATGGGCACTGACGGGACAGCCCGCTCGGGTGTTCGCGATGGGTATGGGTGCGGCTGCAGATGCTCTTAGAGCATTTATAGTCGGGCGCCCCAAACCGTCCTCAAACGTCCGGTCGGCCCGCCCGATCACTGACCGGTCATGATTTTTGACCCAGACGGAAGCCTCAAACGGGCCTCAAACACCCGGGCTGACTGTCACCCCTCATATCCAACCCAAATATGGGGCGGATGTGGGGTGGCCCGGGCACGCCTGGACGCGTCCGTTTGACAAGCCCGAACCACCATCGACCCCACGGGTGTCCCACAGAAAACCCCACTCGCTCATCGCTCTGAAACCCTATCTCACTCACACTCTCCTCTCTCGCCCCGTCCTCTCCTCTCCCCGTGCCAATTCCGATCGAATCAGGCGCAATGTCGAGCTCCGGCAGCCGCTCCGACTCTGAGCTGGGTCCGGACTATGAGTTTGCCATCCGCATCGCCTTGGAGCGGTCCAAGGTGAAGATTAGGGCAGCTCCGGATCTGCAGCCTCGCCGCAGATGCAGCATCCCCGTCGGCGCAGCTCGGACGCCGGTGCTGGCTCCTCCCGGCCCTTGCGCAGCTCCGACAGGCGGCCTGCACAATCCGCGCACCTCCTCTACGTCGTCTCTTGCCCCCGTTGGCTGCTGCTCCCCCATGTGGGCAACGGTGGGTCCTTGTGCACGCCTCGCCGGCCCGGACGCGCACGCCGAAATCAGAGGCACGCGCCGCTCGTCGTGAGCTGCAGCGGGAGAGGGAGAGGAGGGAGGCGGAGCAGTCCGTGCGTCGCTGCCGCGGGATGCATGCGGAGCCCGACGAGGACCCTGCGCTTGCTCGAATGGGTCTACCACCGGCCGCTTACGACCACGGAGACGGACGCGCGGCGGCTCCGCTGGAAGAACGCCAAGGCGCTCCAGATTGCCGTTGAGCAGTCCGAGCGTGAGGCGGCGGAGGCAACGACTGAGGCGGCTCGGCTCGCGAAGTTAAAGCGGCAGCAGGACAGGGAGGTCCGACGGCTGAAAGGGCTCATCATCCTCTCCGACACCTCCGCCGCCGACGACCACCACGACTCCTCGTCCGACGACTCGGATGATCCGCCACCAGCCGCCGACGCCTACAGTCGCGCCAGCGACTAGGAGGGCAAAGGGCTGGCGAGGAAGTGGTGAATCTCCGCCGTCTCCGTCTTTAATTTCAAGTTTTTAGTAATCTAGTTTAAACTTCTTCATGTGAATTATGTGAACTTTGGCGATCTTTTGCCTCGGTGACCTTTTGATGATTGGAATGTGCATTTCTCTGTCGGATTCTATGTTTGTGTAATGATTTATGTTTTCTTATTAATGTTGCATGCTAGTATGGATAGGAGGGACCGGATATGAGAAACACGGATATGGTGACAGGATTTGAGAAGTATGCGTCCGCGGACGAGTTCGAGGGCCCGAATTTGGAGGTCGCGGCACAGATGCTCTTACATGATTAAATTCGTGTATAACGCGGTGCGGCGCGTGCTCCTCTCCCGATGCCAAAGGCCAACTATCGTGGCTCGCCTCTTGCCTGCCGCACCGGCGATCCGCGCCGCGTGCAAATTGCACCGCCGCCCGCCCCCGACCGAATTCCCTCCGCCTGGTAGTTTCACCGGGCGTTGTTGGGCTCACGGCTTGTTTTACCTCATTTCTCACCTGCGCGATCAGGTGCCCACTAGGCAGTAGCACACACGCCAGGAAGTGGTAAAATTTCTACCGATCGTGACTAGGACCACATATATTCTTCACCTCTTTTCTCCAGGCCCAAAATATGCCCCGCCCTTCATTTTTAGAGTCCGATATTCCTCATCTTGGCCGGCATTCATGCCCACCATCAGGCCATCGTCATGCATCTGTTGATCTATCGAAACACATCTAGTGGTAGACCGCGCGAGCACACCGTTCGATGCTCATGTTGGTTGGGTGTAGTTTCTCGCCGACTGCTTTCAAACAATTAAAAAAACCACACGCCTCCTTGACTTGCTAGGATCAAGAAAAGCACAGAGTTTACGCCACTGACAACCGAGCGATGGCAGTAGCTTTCATCAGATCAGAGTTAGTTGACGGCACGTTTTCATGGCCGTACGTACCTTCGTGTTGTTGTTAGTGGCAACCACCAATATTTTCCTTCCCTTTTTTCTTCAAAAAAGAAAAAAACTGCTCGTGCTAGTACTACATGTTACGCTGCCTCTCATTTTTCTTTGTTATATTTCATAATAATATATGCATATAGAAATTCTACTGATGTGGAATGCTATGATTAACTCCTCCTATGCTACCACTTTCGAGTTCATCTCATCTCATCTCACGAGAGAAAAAGGTGAAATGTATTGTGCTGAAAGGCTACAAATATTCGGCCGCAACAGGCGGAGCGGCTGCCTTGCTTTGCCCCGCCACAACTGCCCGCTAGATTTCAGGAGCCCGCTTCGGCCGCGTCGCTTCGCTGCTCCGCCCCCACAACGCACGCGCCCACCTTCCTTCCTTCCTTCCCAGCCGTCCGATCGCCCACACGTGGCCGCGCCGCCCGCCCTACACCACACGCGACGCCGCCGACGCCGCTCCTTTTTCTCCTCCGGCGGAGGCGGCCGGAGCGGCCTAGGGTTCCGGCGAGTCCCTGCTCCGGGCCCAATCCTCGGTCGAGCTGGAGGACACGCGTAGCCCCGGCTTCTTCTGCGGCGACCTCTGGTGCGGCCTCATGGAGCCCAAGCCCAACACCGCGCTCGCCCACAAGCGTATCCTTTGCTCCTTTGCCCATCCATCCGGAGCTGGATCTGATGCATGATCCCGGGCTTGTGTTTCTTGTTGGATCAATGGGGTTTGTCCGTGCTCTGAAATTGTTTTCATTTCTAAGCATCCCAGTGCTGGTGGCGAGCTGGGTGGTTCCATTGCCATCCAACTCCGTTGCTTCTCTTTGATGATCCGTCAGAGACACCGCTGTATTTGATCAAAATTCTGTTTTTTTTTGTTTCTTTTTGTATTTGTTCAGTTTGGTACCAGTGCTTCTGCTTTTTTGTTTCATCGACAGGCGTCTGTGCTCAACCTGATTTACCATCTTTCTTTACGGTTGTTTAATCTAAAGCATTGGGAAAGCTTTCTCTCTGATCTGGCTTTAAGGGACTTTTTGATCCGTGCGTGCTCCTTCAGATCACGGTTTCAAAATAAATAAATCGTGGGTGCGTAGCATTTTTCACGGAAAGTTCGACCCAGTTCAATCTGCTGTTGACATAATTGAGTTTTGCCGTCCTACCATACCATGGCAGGTCTCTGTTGTTTTATATTCAGAATTAGAATTGTTAGGTATCCCTCACATGTCGGATTTTCAAAGATGGCGAGAGCTGAGCCAACTTGACAGCTACACCAATAATATGGTTTGTGTCCTTACGGATACGGTTGCTGTATGCCCTTATTGATCTGTTGCTGCATGCTGTTTGCGAGCCATGAACTTGTTCAAGTAATGGTCTCTTGCACTTGATCAGATGATCGCTGTAGATCTTCTGATTTGATGAGCTCATTGAAGGCAATTATTGTGCATTATTGGGCTAAGGACATTTTAATCCATCAATCTGGGCTTGCTGGCTTATTTTATTCTCGCTCATGGACGATGGCCTTTCAAGCATATATTCTGTTTGCAAGCCTTGACTTTTGTATCTTCCAGCTATAGAAGAGGCAGTAGACAACTTGAAGATTGATGCTAGCACGAAGCCAAGCAACGGCAACTTGGTAAGATTCTCATTCCCCTATACATATAGTATAGTCCTTGCTTATCTTAGTGTACAAGGAACTGTTCCTTGTTTGGTTGGTTGGGCTATATCTATCGTGTCCTTGCTGATTCCTTTCGTGTCCAAACTTTGCAGCCTGCTGCAAAAGACGTGAGTTCTTCAGATGCAATATCATGCATTTCCTCGGCAGATGCAGCTAGTACTGCTGCCAAGGATACTGAGATGAACCAAGGAGCTTATATGGGGGACCAAGGGATGTATTACTACGGGTACTATTATCCAGGTGTGTAGAATAGATCAGTAACTATGACCTCAAGTCCTGAAAACAGAGGTACTGTTCTTTCAGTTTGATGGTTTGATCGTTATTCTAGGCTCATTTGGAGGATGGGATGAGAATAGCTACTATGCTGGATCGAATGGACTGGAGATGCAACCGACAGTAAGTTATCAAACAGTGTACTTTATCAACCATGTTATATGCCTTCCCTACAGTAGTCACAAGTGGTCCTGTGTAAAACCAAAAAATGCTGCAGTTAGTGCATCTATGGTGGTATGGTGGTACCAGCTAGCTTTGCACTTATTTGCAACCCTCTTTTCCTTGCCTTTCCTTTGCAATGTTGGGGAAAGTGTCAGCTTTGGTTGTTAATATCACTCTTTTATTCTTCCATTAGTATCTTCTTGCCAACAATATTCTTTGTAAACCTTTACGAAAAATGTATACTTTTTTATTTTTTTGCTTTAGTTGTCACCACATAATATGCTATCATGAACAGATGATTAATTTATTCTGGTGATTGAGATAAACAAATTTAAATGGTTGCCAGTGAATGGAATGTCTATTCAGGGGATGCTTTTACTATTCCATGCTGTACAAAGAATTGTGGTCAAGCACCGTAGCTAATTTAGTTTGATTGAGATCTTAAATGATGAAGAGCCAATTACATAAGGGCTGTGCAGACTTCAGAGTACTCGATTTAACAGTTGACTTTTGCATTGCACTGTTTTGTTTTGTTTTGTTCCTTATTAAGTTATTATCGAGTCCTTGGCCTAATCAATTTTAGAGTGAACTGCTTCTTGCAGATACAGCTGTGGAGGCTGACATATCACTATAGAACTGAGCTTATACCTGTTCTGTAATCTGTTTCAGGTGGTTCAAGCTGAGAATGGATCTTATTTGTGTTATGTTCCGGGTTACGAAAATGGATATACTGCTTATAGTCCACTCGTTCCTGGAACTGGCGTGGATGGTCAGTATGTCAGCAAAGAGCCATATTACTCCGCTGTGGTTCCAGTGCAGGACCCTTCTACACCTGGCATGTATGCTCAACCAATTGCTTATGGACCTGAGCTAGTCCCTGCATACACATGGGACCCTTATGTTCTTCTGGATGGGGTTCAGGGACATCCTGTTGGTGTGCACCAAACGAACTACCCTACAAGATCAAACCACTCTTCCAATAAGCATGCTGTTCCATCTTCAAAAGCTTCACGCAGCACAAAGTATGCATCGGGTACCACCAAAGGATCATCATCAGCTGTAGACACAGTGCCAGCCTCTGCCAATAACCATCCATCATCAAAGTTTGCAAATAAGGTACTGAAAAATTCCTGTAAAACAGGACAAACTACTCTTCTGAGCATAAAGTACGAAACTTATAAGTTTATATCCTTGTTATGCTAGGCATCTGGTGCTTCCATCACAAAAGGGCATTTTCCGTCTAGCAAGTTCGTGGCCCATACTAACCAAGGGAAAGGAAGCCTTTATCAAAGTAAAGGCATCAATTTGAATGAAAGTGGTAGAAATTGCAACGGGAATGAGAAGCTGAAGGCCAGAAGCAAGCTAAATGAATTTGGTGACCGTGAGATATCAGATGAACACAACGAGGACTCAAAGAACAGTTTGAGCCCAGGAGCAGATCGTTTTGGATTGTTGGGTGTACAGGAGGTTAATGATGACATACCTTCACTTGTTGCAGTAAGAAGAGATTCATATAATCTTCCTGATTTTGTTACGAAGTATGAGCAAGCTTTATTCTTCGTGATTAAATCTTATAGTGAAGATGATATTCACAAGAGTATCAAGTACAATGTTTGGGCAAGTACTCCTAATGGAAATAAAAGGCTTGACAATGCCTATAAAATTGCACAAGAAAGAATGGCAGGAAAAGGAACCAAATGCCCTGTTTTCCTCTTCTTTTCTGTAAGTACTTATTCCTCAAGCATTTAATCCTGAATATCATCAGAGTAGTGTGATACTCAATCATTTTTTTTCTTTGTTTTTGTTATATCTGACTATTATTGAGTACGTAACTTTTATATTTAGTGTGCCTCGGTAAGACATGCTATTTTGTTTAAATTTGTGATAATGATGTGCGAGTGCACTCAATTGGATTATTTTGTTTCTCTGGTTCATTGAATTAGGCTCTCTGTTTCATTTTTTTCATTTCACCTACTTCCTCCAGTTCACGAAAAAGTTACATCTTGGATATAACTTCAGTCAATTTTATAGATTTGACCGTCGATATTGTTTTAAATATTTCGTTCGGAAATTTTAAAATTCATATCTGTAGATTTGTCTCAAAAAGTATTTCCAGGTTATTATAATTTTATTGAGCATTATACATATAGAAAATAGTGGTCAGTTCTGTGGCGTGGCCGAGATGCTTGTTGCATTATGATAAATTTGTGTTTGTTTGCTCTATTAACTGTTGTACTATAATGACCAGGTTAATGCTAGTGGCCAGTTCTGTGGTGTGGCTGAGATGCTCGGCCCAGTAGATTTCAACAAGAGTATGAACTTCTGGCAACAGGACAAGTGGAATGGATTCTTCCCAGTAAAATGGCACATTATCAAGGATGTGCCTAATCCTCAATTTCGACACATAATATTGGAGAATAATGAGAACAAGCCTGTTACAAACAGCAGGGACACACAAGAGGTATTGCTTCCACCATCTAACTAGAGAATCTCGGTATGATCAGAGCTAGAATTTAGATCTCTGTTGGTCAATTATCTTGAGAACATCTGAATAAATTTGTTGGTATGTAAGTTTCATTTTGTTTTTCCCCGTCATTCTTCTTACTGGAGAAACATACAATCCTTTTTGTGCACTGTGCAACAAATGACTTATTTTGTAATAAATGTTTCATCTACTTACAAAATTGTTAACCTATTTCCTTACCACCTTCACTTGATTCCTCATGTTCTTTGTCATGGAAATAGAATGCTGGTAACATTACCACCACTGCAGCTTTTTAAGTTATTGTCCATGCTTCTCTCTGGTGCGTTCTTTTAATGATCAAGTAATGTTTAATTTTATTCTGGATATTCTCTTATGCCCACTATGCATTACTCACACTTTATTACTGATATTTTATTTTATAAGTTTGGACTCATAACTGGATGACTGTGAATCCCAGGTCAAGTTTCTACAAGGTGCAGAGATGCTGAACATTTTCAAGAACTTTTCATGCAAAACGTCAATATTGGATGACTTTGACTTCTATGAGAATAGGCAGAAAGTAATGCAGGACAGAAGAGGCAAGCCGCTTACTACATCACTGGATCACCTCACGGTATATAGCAAACTGCTGCATTTACTTTATCAAGACAGTGTGTGTCTTGTTATTAAACACACGGTTTGATAAATCTTATTACCTCCGTATAGTGATATGCCCGTTTGCCATTTGCACTTTCACTTTGTGGCATCATGGAAAGCCTAATAATAACATGAAAGGATACCGAGTTTTAGTTTGTCGTATTTTTTGGACTTAAAATAACTTGAATGACCATAAGATGATAATAGGTGATAGAGGGCCACAATTTTACAATGTCGTTTGATTTAAGTTATCTTTTCAGCCGAAGGATGAGAAACCGGCAAAGTCTGAAAAGCAAGCTCAATCTGCAAGTAACGTAGAGCATGATAATGCCAAGAGAAACGAGGAGCAGAGCAACGATGTTACAACAGATGTTGACACAGCCAAGACAAGTCAGAAGCAGAGCAACATGGATGCGGCAGATGTTGACACAGCCAAAACAAGTCAGAAGCAGAGCAACGTGGATGCGGCAGATCTTGATACAGAAAAGACGAGTGAGCAGAGCAAAGTGGTTGCAGCAGATGTTGATACAGCCAAGACAAGTGAGGAGAGCAATGGTGTTGCAGCAGATGTTGATGCATCCAACAGAAGCGAGGAACAGAGCAACAAGGTAGCCGCGGCGATGCTTGATGATACAGCCAAGAGAAGCGAGGAGCAGACGACCAGCGTCGCCGCGGCAGGCTGATTACAGGGTTGGCGCATCTGAACGGAAGCTACATCCAAATCGAGCGACAATAAACTTGCTACGTCGAGCACTGATAGATGGTCAATCATCCTGGAAGCTCCTGTCCATCCATCAAGCGGAAAATGAGAGCCTTGGAGCCGTCTTCCCGTGAGAAATATTTTCAGTGACCGGGAAAAAAGCGTTCCGAGGCATACCATGGTTGGTAGAGAATCCTCCATACTACACTCCTTTTCTATTTTTCAGCCAGGAGGAGGGAGTGTTCCAACCATTTCTCTTCTTGTTCTTGTTTCTTCTGTTGTCGTCGTCTAATATCCAGTTCTATTGCTAATGTGTCGGGAAGCAGACCACTTGCCGTGTGGGTTTAAGGGCCTGTTTTAGGTGCTAGCAAAGGTAGAAAAAGGGAGGGAAAAAAAGAGTTGGAGAAGCGGTTCCACTTTCGGTTAATTCCAGTAGTGTAGATTGACCTCGTTTTGTACCATCAGAATTACTTGCATTTGACGAGAAAGGAGAAGAAAAAAATGGACCGGAGATCTGTTCATCCACAGATCTCCGTTCGTCACCGTGCGGCCTTTCGTTTTCGCTATGCTTTTCTGGTCCGAAATGGGCGTTTGATCCGGGCGTGTGTGTGGCCGTGGCCTGGCCTGTGTTGCAAAGCGGTGCGGCTCTTTTCCGGAAGGGTTTTGATCGATGGAGAGAAATCACGTCCAGTCTTTGTGGAAGGGAGGCCACATGGCTGCCTGCTTGTTCTCGGCTCACGCCTGCACATGGCGTGTGTGTGTACAAATCGATTGCTTTATTGTTGCTATCGTCTTTCGAAGTGTGTGCTTCACTAGATACTTTTGTTAATGAGCTGAGTGCGACACTGGGGAAAGGGTGCTTTGCTGAATTCATGCGTTCCCAGCGGACCGTGTGGTGTGGTACCTGATCCAGGGTTCACTTCACTTCCAGACCCCCCCCCCCCCCCCCCGCCACCATAATTTTCCATTTTGCTGAATTTTTCTATACAGCTATCTGTTTTTTCTAATGAACAACTATCTGTCTTGGATAGCTCAATAATGAAAGTACAGTTCCCCCGCAAAAAAAGAAAAAAGTACAGTTGTCTTTCATTCTTTTTTTTTTGTCTTCTATGAAAGAAGAGAGAACATGTGACAAACTATGTGTATGAAACCACATGTGACAAACTTTAATCCGCATTAATTATAGTGTATGCATGGATAGACCACTAAATGAGTAGAAATGGTTACGTGCATTGGTTGATTTATTTTAATCCTTGCATGCATCAATTTAATGTACATTGGAATGTGAACATGTGGTGAAAAGAAGTGAAAATAATATTTCGAATCAAAAGTGATCGAGTGTCTTGATCGATGGTTACAGGCCCCTTTTATATGTCCCGAAGAGACACGACGATCCCTCGAGGGGGCGTCGGTTCCAGGAGATCGAAGGGAGGCATCGGTTGTGGGACAAACCGCAACGACGGTTTGGCAAGGGGAGATTTTTCCCTAATTACAGAATCAGTTTTAACACTCCCCCTAATCTACGCTTGACCATATAGAATCATCTCAAAAGATTCTCCTTCAAAAGTTCTTCATAAAATCTTTGATGAGATCCTGAAACATATACTCATAAAGAAAGATAGCATAATGTGATGTCATTAAAATAAGGATATCTTAAGAAGAGACTCCCCTGACACCCGCAAGTCCCTAAGTCTTCGTATACCAATTCCATGAACACATTTCCGAAATGTAGAATTTGGTAGAGACTTGGTAAATAAATCAGCAAGGTTGTCGCATGATTTGACTTGCAGAATGCTTATTTCCCCGCTTTTATGAAGATTATGGGGAAAAACCATTTAGGAGAAATATGCTTGGTGATATTACTCTTGATGTATCCTGTTTGCATCTGCGCAACATAGGCCGCATTATCTTCATAGATAATGGTAGGTGATTCTATCGAACCAATTCCACATGACTGTTGTATGTGGTTTATCATTCTGCGAATCCATACGCATTCACATGTTGCTTCAAATAATGAAATTATTTCAAAATGATTGGTAGATGTTGCCACCAGAGTCTGTTTCGAAGACTTCCATGATATAGCAGTGCCACCATGTAGGAACACGAAGCCGGTCTGAGGTCTGGCATTATGGGGATCAGACAAATAGCCGACATCTGCATATCCAATCATATCAGAGTCCTGATTTTTCTGGAACTGAAAAAATAGACCAAGATCCTTTGTGCCTTGGAGATATCGAAAGAATTATCGAAAGATATTCTTCACTCCAGACCAATGACGTTTGGTGGGAGTTGCGCTATGTCTAGCAAGTAGATTAATTACGAATGTAATATCAGGTCTTGTGCAATTTGCAAGATACATAAGCGCTCCAACGGCACTGAGGTATGGAACTTCAGGTCCCAACACCTCTTCTTCGTCATCCCTTGGTCTGAACGGATCTTTCTCCACGTCTAGAGATCGAACCACCATGGGAGTTTTAGATGGATAGAATTTGTCCATATTGAATTTCTCCAATATTTTCTGGATATAGGCAGATTGGTGTACCATGATTCCTGAGGGAAGGTGCTCAAGTTGAATGCCTAAGCAAAATTTGGTTTTACCCAAATCCTTCATCTCAAATTCCATCTTTAGGTGATTGTGTGCTTCATCAATGTCTGGTGTGCCGCCGATGATGTTGAGATCATCAACATACACAGAAATGATGCAAAATCATGTAGAGGACTTCTTGATGAAGACACATGGGCAATCAACACTATTAGAGTAACCTTTCTGAAGAAGGAACTCACTCAGTCGGTTGTACCACATCCGCCCCGACTGTCTTAAGCCATATAATGACTTATTCAGCTTTACCCAATACATGTTGCGTTTTGCATTTTTATTCGGGACAGAGATTCCATCAGGAACCTTCATATATATGTCTGAATCTAGTGACCCGTAAAGATATGCGATCACTACATCCATCAACTGCATAGATAGACGATTTTGTACTGGCAAGGATATGAGATATCGGAAAGTGGTTGCACTCATTACTGGAGAATATGTTTCAGTGAAATCAATGCCGGGTTTCTGCGTGAAACCTTGTGCTACGAGCCTTGCTTTATATCTCACCACCTCATTGTTCTCATTCCGTTTCCGGAGAAAAACCCATTTGAATCCCACAGGGTAAACACTGGGAGGTGTAGGTATTGCTTCAGTGAACACCTTTCTTTTGTTAAGCGAGGCAATTTCTGGTTCGATTGCATCCTTCCATTTAGGCCAGTCGGAGCGCTTTTGGCACTCAACGATAGACCTTGGATCATGATCAGTGAGAAGGGTATCTGCAATCTTTTCAGCAAAATATATGTCGACAGTCGTAGTCTTACGGTCAAATGATTCTCCAGAATCAACATAGTTGATGGAAATTTCCTGCACCCCTGGTGACTCTTCGTGATTTCCCAATACGATTGAGTCTGGGTGTTCCGATGTCCCAGTCAGATTGTGCACACTGGAACTGGGTTGTGAAAGTTTCCCTTCCACTAGGTGTATACTACCCATCAGGTGTTTGTCAACGTTGAGTTGACTTGCATTTACTGACTCCGAGGTTTTTCTCCTCGATTTCCTTTGCTGCTTGCTAGAAGCATGCTCCAGGTCAGAGGCCGTACTACTCCCCCTCTTTTTAGGAATAGGGAGTTGAGTGGTTTTTATTGGTACCCCCACTCTTTCTGGCGTGTTTCTGTCCGGATTTAAGGATTTTATAACACCTTTCAGATCAGTAAATGAATTTGGCAGATTATTTGCAAGATGTTGCAAATTAATGATCTTCCGAACTTGGAGTTCGGTCTCATGGGTACGTGGATCAGAGGATGAAATGGCATGAGCATTCCAATCAATTTATGGGCATTCTTTCTGGTACTTGAAATCTCCCCTAATGCCGGAAAATGTTCCTCATTAAATATGCAATCAGCGTGACGAGCTGTGAGCAGATCCCCAGTCAGGGGTTCCAGGTACTTGATAATCGACGACGATTTGTACCCCACATAGATCTCCAACTTCTTGTGTGGGCCCATAGATGTCCACTGTGGTGGTGAGATCGGGATGTATGTAGCACATCCGAACTTACGCAGATGGAAAATGCTTGAAGGATTTCCACGTACCAATTCTAGAGGGGAAGAATTGTGATATGCAGTTGGCCTCAATTGTATCCAGTCAGCAGCGTGTAAAATAGCGTGACCCCAATAAGAGGTTGGGAAGTTGCAATTCGTCAACAAAGGTCTTGCAATGAGTTTGATCCTCTTAATCAATGCTTCAGCCAAACCATTTTGTGTATGGACATATGAAACAGAGTGCTGAACTTCAATCCCCAAAACCATGCAATGATCATTGAAAGCACGTGAGGAGAATTCTACAACATTGTCCATTCGTATTGACTTAATTCGACTTTTAGGATAATGGGCTTGCAACTTAATGACTTGCCTCATTATCTTGGCAAATGCATGGTTCCGTGTGGATAGAAGACACACATGTGACCATCGTGTAGATGCGTCAATGAGAACCATGAAATACCGGAAAGGTCCAGATAATGGCTGAATGGGACCACAAATGTCTCCTTGAATACGTTCAAGGAACTAAAGTGGTTCAGCTTATATTTTGAGGTGCGAGGGCCTCAAAATCAGCTTTCCCGTGGCACAAGATGTGCACACAAAATTAGAAGATTGAGGAAATTTTGACTCAAGCAAATTATGACCAATGGTATTGCTAGTAATTTTTCTCATCATCCCTATCCCGGGATGGCCTAGGCGATCATGCCAGGTTTGGAATGCGTTAACATTCTAAAAAATTACTTTGTATGCAACATGTTCCACGGGTTTGATGTACGTATAGTACAAACCAGACGATAGAGAAGGAATTTTCTCATGTACCTTTTTGCCATATCCGTGATCTTTAGTAAAGAGTAGATACTCCTCTTTGTTGTCTTCATGTGTTTCAACATGAAAACCATTCTTACGGATATCTCAATAACTGATCAGGGTACGTGATGAGTCGAGATACAATAAAGCATCCTCGATTGTCACTTGTGTAGCGCTTGGGAGGGTGAATATGGCACGTCCAGTACCAACAATCGTTGTATCGCGTGCAGCAATAGTTAGAATATCTCCATTCATCTTTTCAGAGTTTGGAAATATTTCATCTCCCTCAGTATAGAGTTTGTGGTACCACTGTCCACAAGGCATAATTCCTCTTCCATCAGACTGTCCCCATAGAAAACTATATAAAACAAAGAATTTTCAATAAGAAAACCTCATAGTAATATATAGAATACAATCTTTATTATATCAAATGTGCTGATACAATACAATATAAAGACAACAAGAAATTTATGTTCTTATTATAATCATCACAAATGGACATAATTAAGTAGATCACTAAGGAGATTGAGGGACTAGTCGAAGTCGCCAAACACGTTGTTTGCGCTGTACTCAATCAACGTGTTCTCCATTTCAACAATATCCTCAGGCAGATAAGGAACCACGACGTTGTTAGGTCCAGGAGGAATATCGTGCGAACCACCAGCTCCTTTTGTGCTATCCGGATGAAGGTTGAAGTTGGCTTCAAACCTTTTCCCTTGAGGTGCTTTGCGTCCGTGAGATTGCTGGTACAGCATAACCAAATGCTTAGGCATTGTGCACTTTTCAGTAGAATGTGTGTAGCATCCACACTTGTTGCAAAGCTTAGATTTATCAAACCTGGGCTTTGAAGTGCCTTTTCCCTTGCCTGGGTATCTAGATCTCCTATTCCCATTGCGCTTTCGCTTATGCTCGTAATTGGATTGTTTACCCCGAGAGGTACCATTAAACTTTTGTCTATTTGCAACATTCAGATGGACTTCAGGTAAAGGTTGTGCCCCAACTGGGCGCTGAGAGCCATTCTTAGCGAGTAGCTCATCATGCTTTTCAGCCTGAAGTAACATGTGAATAAGCTCGGAATAGACAGTATAGTTACGAGCACGATATTGCTGTTGGAGGATCCTATTTGAAGGGAGCATAGTAGACAAAGTTTTCTCTATCTTCTCCCCCTCAGTAGGTTCCTTCTCACAAAAGCGCAGTTTGGAACATATCTTATGAACAGGAAGATTGTACTCACCGATGGACTTGAAATCCTGGAGACGGAGATAAGTCCAATCATGGAGTGCTTCTGGCAGGACTACTGCCTTCTGCTGTTCATACCTCGTTTTGAGGGCCAGAAACAGAGTACTAGGAGATTCCTCCTGTAAATACTCATACTTGAGATCTGGATGAATATGGTGCCTTATGATGAATAAAGCAACATAGTTCTGTTGTTCTGTCAGCGGCGTGGCCCCAGCCGGGAGAGGAGTCTCCGGGGGTTGTATTGCACGCGCTACCTCATGGGACGCAAGACTGATCTTGATTTCCATAGCCCATGTAGGATAATTGTGGCATTGAGGGCAAGCTCCTCAAACTCTTTGGCAGTCATCTTTGCCTACATGGGAAAACCAAAGATAATTAATTTACGGATGGTAAATTAAAAACCATCACGGTTTTGATATAAGAATGCAAAATTTTGATACTCAAGTGTAAACTTGAAAAATTCTCAACCTCAATTGTGTGAACATAACACTTTGAAGATCACTTAGATCTCACAGTAATAAACTACATCGCCATTACCTTGTGTATGCTACAATTCAGATATAAGGAATACACGTTGGAGGTAATCGCTTGTCGAGAATGACAAAGCGTAGACCTCACAATAAGAGAGGATAGTCTGCAAATGTGTAGTAGATCACAACTCATTACCTTGTAATTCCAAATAAGACGAGGGAGAAATATTCAAAAATTTGCAAGTTTGATATGCGAGAGAAAATCTCAATCACAAAAACATGTTCAATAAAAATGAGATGTGGTAAACACATATGGAACATGTCATTGTTCCCAGATGAAATCCAGTACTTTATTTATATTATCAATCCATTACATAATATAAACACACTAATAATTACACAAGTCCTAGTCAGATGTAATCTAGAACTAGACTAGAATGTAAGTACCTTGTCCGAAACAGTACTAAACGGAGTATAAAACTACACCATATACAATAATTAGTACTAGACTAATAAAAACAGAGAGAAAAGAAAAACTTGAAGGGGGCATGCCGGTCGCCTGGGCCTGGGCAGCCATAGCCGACCGAGGCCAGCCCGCAGCCACCCACACCGCATAAGAGAGGAGTCGAGGGGTGGGGCGGTTACGGATAAGGACCCGCCTCGACCCGCACCACGCTCGATCCCCCCCCACCACCTACGCTCATGAGGAGCAGGGAGCCCAGTCGCCGGCGATTGGGGCGAGCGCCGGCGCCTCCCCTCGCATCTCCAGTTGTCAGCAACGCGACATCGACGAGGCCTCTTCATCCGAAGAGGAGACGACGAAGGGGGAGGCCTGGTGCAGCGAAGTAGCGGTGAAGCCGAGGTTCTCCGGAGCCCATGAGCCTGGGCGACGGCCGGGGCGGCGGTCGAGGGCTGCGACGATGCGCCCGAAGAGGCGACCGAAGCGCCGCTCTGCGCGGCTGCTCGAGCCCACGACTGTCTCCTGTTGAGGCGTGCCGTCTGCGGCGGCGCCCTCCATGCCGACTCCAAGGCGGACGACGCCAGAGGCGCTGGATGGCGCGGAGATGAATGCGAGCGCTTCCTCTGCATTCACTGTCGAGCGCATCGGCACCGGGGCCTAGCTAGGCGGGCGGAGGCTCGGGCCAATGGCCACGGCATCAGGCGTCGGCGTCGGCGACGAATCCATGCGGCCGGCGGAGGAGGGGGTGGAGGCGGAGACCCAATGGGCAGGGCAGGCACGGCAGCGGCCCCGTGCATCATGGGGGCACTCGGGCCGGCCACCAGCCAAGGGTCGTACCCCATGGGCGCCTGGCCACCATACCTGGCCAAACGGGCCTGGCCGGCACGGCACGGCCCGACCCATCGTAATCGTGCCTGGCCCGGCACGGCCCGCCAGGGCACGATTACTATATGGGCCATGTCGTGCCGGCCCGCGTGCTGCGCCCCAAGGCCCAGGCATGGCCCAGTTAGTAAATGGGCCGTCACGTTGGCCCATTTAGCATGGTGGGCCGCATATTTTCAGCATGTTATTTGACGCACTGAGTGTTTTAAGCCTATTTTTACATGTTGGGCCACATATAGATGTATAAAAAAACATAATCGGGTCGTGCCGTGCCTGCCTGCGTGCCCAGAATCCAGGCCCAGGCACGGCCCAGGGCGTGCTGCGTGCCGAGCCTGGCCCTTTTAGCCCATGCCTGGCCCAAGGCGGGCCATGCCGGCATGCTCATGGGCCGGCCCGAAAAAATGGCCCATTTGGCCAGCTATGCTGGCCACGGGCGCGGGGAGAACCATAATGGGCGCATCCAGGAGCACGGGGACCGTGTCCAGGGGCGTGGTGAGCACCGCGACGAGCGCGTCTAGTGGCGCGGTGGCTGCATGGGGCGGCATGTCCAGCGGCGCTGCGGCCGAACCGTCGGATGGCTTGCATCCGACGACGGAAATGGCGGAGGCCACCAACTCCATGGCGGCTGGCGGTGAAGGGCAACGAGGCGGTAGCGGTGACCGTCCTCGCGGATCAAACGGGGGAAGAAGGAGATGAGGCCTGTAACCTACCGACGGCGAGTGCTTCCTCTCTTCTCCTTTCTCTGTTGCCTTTTTCGCTCTCGCTGGCTGTTCTACGTGCGCGATAACGTATTTCGAATCAAAAGTGATCGAGTGTCTCGATAGATGGTTACAGGCCCCTTTTATATGCCCCGAAGAGACACGACGATCCCTCGAGGGGGCATCGGTTTCAGGAGATCAAAGGGAGGCGTCGGTTGCGGGACAAACCGCAACGACGGTTTGCGCATGGGGAGATATGACTAAACCGCAACAACGAATTAGTTTTAGAAAATAAGACTTGTATATGAAAAAACCAAAAAAAAAGATGAGCCCAATAAACCGGAAAGGATGAACTAATAAGCAATCTAAACAATTAAAAAAAGAAGAGAGGACACACAACTAAATGGGCTTCTTGAAAATTATCCAAGATTAGCAAAGGCAAATGATTTGGATCAAAGCCCATGACCTGTGTCGTTTTAGTTTAAGTCTGGTATCAGGCCGTAGAGATATAATCCAAGGAAATTATTGGCCCAAGTTATAATTTTCTCCTTAGTCTTTTTCTTTTTTGAAGATAAACACATTTCTTATTTATATTTAAAATATGTGCAGAGGTGTGGTACGAATCTACGTGCTCCAATCTTGTACATGTTCTGGAATATTATGTGTCCGTTACCTTTTTTCTTTTCGAAAAGAACTAAGGCCATATATTAAGTATTAATGTCCTTACAAACGCATACATATAAATCCAAAGATAAAATTACAATTAGATCTGTGGGAGTGCTTGATACGTCTCCAATCTATCTATATTTTTTTTTGCCTATTTCAGTGTTTCAAAGGAAAAGGATATCAAACGGAGTCCAAACGGAATGAAACCTTCGGGAACGTGATTTTCGGAACAAACATGTGTTGGGGAACGTTGCAGAAAATTAAAATTTTTCCTACGGTTTCACCAAGATCCATCTATGAGTTCATCTAGCAACGAGTCATGGGAGAGAGAGATTGCATCTACATACCACTTTGTAGATCGCGAGCGGAAGCGTTCAACGAACGGGGATGAAGTAGTCGTACACACCGTGATCCAAATCACCGGAGATCCTAGCACCGAAAGCACGGCACCTCCGCGTTCAACACACGTACGGTCAGCGTAACGTCTCCTTCTTCTTGATCCAGCAAGTCAAAGGAGAGGTTGGGGAAGAAGACTCCAGCAGCAGCACGACGGCGTGGTGATGTTGGAGCCGCAGTACTCCGACAGGGCTTCGCCGAGCTCTTACGGAGGAGGAGGAGGTGTTGGAGAGGGAGAGGGAGGCGCCAGGGCATAGGGTGTTCAGCCCCCCTCCCCTCCCCCCTTTATATAACCCTTGGGGGGGGGGCGCCGGCCCTAGGAGATGGAATCTCCTAGGGGGGCGGCGGCCAGGGATGGGGGGCTTGCCCCCCAAGCAAGGGGGGCGCCCCCTTTAGGGTTTCCCCCTCCCCCCGAACCCTAGGCGCATGGGCCCTTGGGGGGGGAGGCGCACCAGCCCACTATGGGCTGGTTCCCTCCCTCATACATCCCATGGGGCCCTCCGGGATAGGTGGCCCCACCCGGTGGACCCCCCGGGACCCTCCGGTGGTCCCGGTACAATACCGATAACCCCGAAACTTGTCCCGATGTCCGTATGATGACTTTCCATATATAAATCTTTACCTCCGGACCATTCCGAAACTCCTCGTGACATCCGGGATCTCATCCGGGACTCCGAACAACATTCGGGTTACTGCATATACATATCTTCACAACCCTAGCATCACCGAACCTTAAGTGTGTAGACCCTACGGGTTCGGGAGACATGCAGACATGACCGAGACGGCTCTCGGGCAATAACCAACAGCGGGATCTGGATACCCATGTTGGCTCCCACATGCTCCACGATGATCTCATCGGATGAACCACGCTGTCGAGGATTCAATTAATCCCGTATACGATTCCCTTTGTCAATCGGTATTTTACTTGCGCGAGATTCGATCGTCGGTATCCCAATACCTCGTTCAATCTCGTTACCGGCAAGTCACTTTTCTCGTACCGTAATGCATGATCCCGTGATCAAACACTTTGATCACATTGAGCTCATTATGATGATGCATTACCGAGAGGGCCCGGTGATACCTCTCCGTCAAGCGGAGTGACAAATCCCAGTCTCGATCCATGTCAACCCAACAGACACTTTCAGAGATACCCGTAGTATACCTTTATAGTCACCCAGTTACGTTGTGACGTTTGGCACACCCAAAGCACTCCTACGGTATCCGGGAGTTACACGATCTCATGGTCGAAGGAAAGGATACTTGACATTGGAAAACTCTAGCAAACGAACTAAGCGATCTTATGCTATGTTTAGGATTGGGTCTTGTCCATCACATCATTCTCCTAATGATGTGATCCCATTATCGATGACATCCAATGTCCATAGTCAGGAAACCATGACTATCTGTCGATCAACGAGCTAGTCAACTAGAGGCTCACTAGGGACATGTTTGTTGTCTGTTATTCACGCATGTATTACGATTTCCGGATAACACAATTATAGCACGAATAAAGACAATTATCATGAATAAGGAAATATAATAATAATGCTTTTATTATTGCCTCTAGGGCATATTTCCAACAGTCTCCCACTTGCACTAGAGTCAATAATCTAGTTACATTGTGATGAATCGAACACCCATAGAGTTCTGGTGCTGATCATGTTTTGCCTTAGGGAGAGGTTTAGTCAACGGATCTGCGACATTCAGATCCGTGTGCACTTTACAAATTTCTATGTCTCCATCTTGAACATTTTCACGAATGGAGTTGAAGCGACGCTTGATGTGCCTAGTCTTCTTGTGAAACCTGGGCTCCTTTGCAAGTGCAATAGCTCCAGTGTTGTCACAGAAGAGCTTGATTGGCCCCGACGCATTGGGTATGACTCCGAGGTCGGTGATGAACTCCTTCACCCAAATTGCTTCATGTGCTGCCTCCGAGGCTGCCATGTACTCCGCTTCACATGTAGATCCCGCCACGACGCTTTGCTTGCAACTGCACCAGCTTACTGCCCCACCATTCAAAATATACACGTATCCGGTTTGTGACTTAGAGTCATCCAGATCTGTGTCGAAGCTAGCGTCGACGTAACCTTTTACGATGAGCTCTTCGTCACCTCCATAAACGAGAAACATTTCCTTGGTCCTTTTCAGGTACTTCAGGATATTCTTGACCGCTGTCCAGTGTTCCTTGCCGGGATTAGTTTGGTACCTTCCTACCAAACTTACGGCAATGTTTACATCAGGTCTGGTACACAGCATGGCATACATAATAGAACCTATGGCTGAGGCATAGGGGATGACGCTCATCTCTTCTATATCTTCTGCCGTGGTCGGACATTGAGCTGAGCTCAATTTCACACCTTGTAACACAGGTAAGAACCCTTTCTTAGATTGATCCATATTGAACTTCTTCAATATTTTATCAAGGTATGTGCTTTGTGAAAGACCTATGAGGCGTCTCGATCTATCTCTATAGATCTTGATGCCCAATATATAAGCAGCTTCTCCAAGGTCCTTTATTGAAAAACTCTTATTCAAGTAGGCCTTAATGCTGTCCAAGAGTTCTATATCATTTCCCATAAAAAGTATGTCGTCTACATATAATATGAGAAATGCTACAGAGCTCCCACTCACTTTCTTGTAAACACAGGCTTCTCCATAAGTCTGTGTAAACCCAAACGCTTTGATCATCTCATCAAAGCGAATGTTCCAACTCCGAGATGCTTGCACCAGCCCATAAATCGAGCGTTGGAGCTTGCACACCTTGTCAGCATTCTTAGGATCGACAAAACCTTCCGGCTGCATCATATACAATTCTTCCTTAAGGAAACCATTAAGGAATGCCGTTTTGACGTCCATTTACCATATCTCATAATCATAGTATGCGGCAATTGCTAACATGATTCGGACGGACTTCAGCTTCGCTACCGGTGAGAAAGTCTCATCGTAGTCAATTCCTTGAACTTGTCGATAACCCTTAGCGACAAGCCGAGCTTTATAGATGGTCACATTACCATCCGCGTCTGTCTTCTTCTTAAAGATCCATTTATTTTCCATGGCTCGCCGTTCAACGGGCAAGTCAGTCAAAGTCCATACTTCGTTTTCATACATGGATCCTATCTCGGATTTCATGGCTTCCAGCCATTTGTCGGAATCCGGGCCCGCCATTGCTTCCTCATAGTTCAAAGGTTCACCGTTGTCTAACAACATGATTTCCAAGACAGGGTTGCCGTACCACTTTGGTGCGGAACGTGTCCTTGTGGACCTTCGAATTTCAGTAGGATCTTGATTAGAAGTATCTTGATCATCATCATTAATTTCCTCTCTAGTCGGTGCAGGCACCTCAGAAACGTTTTCTTGAGTTTCGCCGTTTTCCGGTTCAAGAGGTAACACTTCATCAAGTTCTACTTTCCTCCCACTTACTTCTTTCGAGAGAAACTCTTTCTCTAGAAAGGATCCATTCTTGGCAACAAAGATCTTGCCTTCGGATCTGAGGTAGAAGGTATACCCAACAGTTTCTTTAGGGTATCCTATGAAGACGCATTTTTCCGACTTGGGTTCGAGCTTTTCAGGTTGAAGTTTCTTGACATAAGCATCGCATCCCCAAACTTTCAGAAGCGACAGCTTAGGTTTCTTCCCAAACCATAATTCATACGGCGTCGTCTCAACGGATTTCGACAGAGCCCTATTTAAAGTGAATGCGGCAGTCTCTAAAGCATAGCCCCAAAAAGATAGCGGTAAGTCGGTAAGAGACATCATAGATCGCACCATATCTAATAGAGTGCGATTACGACGTTCGGACACACCATTACGCTGAGGTGTTCCAGGCGGCGTGAGTTGTGAAACTATTCCACATTTTCTTAAGTGTGTGCCAAATTCGTGACTCAAGTATTCTCCTCCATGATCTGATCGTACAAACTTGATCTTTCTCTCACGTTGATTTTCAACCTCACTCTGAAATTCCTTGAACTTTTCGAGGGTCTCAGACTTGTGTTTCATTAAGTAGACATACCCATATCTACTCAAGTCATTAGTGAGGGTGAGAACATAACGATAGCCACCGCGAGCCTCAACACTCATTGGACCGCACACATCGGTATGTATGATTTCCAATAAGTTGGTTGCTCGCTCCATTGTTCCTGAGAACGGAGTCTTGGTCATTTTACCCATGAGGCATGGTTCGCATGTGTCAAATGATTCATAATCAAGAGACTCTAAAAGTCCATCTGCATGGAGCTTCTTTATGCGTTTGACACCTATGTGACCAAGGCGGCAGTGCCACAAATATGTGGGACTATTGTTATCAACTTTAACTCTTTTGGTATTCACACTATGAATATGTGTATCATCACATATGAGATTCATTAAGAATAAACCATTAACCATCGGAGCATGACCATAAAACATATCTCTCATATAAATAGAACAACCATTATTCTCGGATTTAAATGAGTAGCCATCTCGAATTAAACGAGATCCAGATACAATGTTCATGCTCAAACTTGGCACTAAATAACAATTATTGAGGTTTAAAACTAATCCCGTAGGTAAATGTAGAGGCAGCGTGCCGACGGCGATCACATCGACCTTGGAACCATTCCCGACGCGCATCGTCACCTCGTCCTTCGCCAGTCTCCGTTTATTCCGCAGCTCCTGCTTTGAGTTACAAATGTGAGCAACTGCACCGGTATCAAATACCCAAGAGCTACTACGAGTACTGGTAAGGTACACATCAATTACATGTATATCACATATACCTTTGGTTTTGCCGGCCTTCTTGTCCGCTAAGTATTTGGGGCAGTTTCGCTTCCAGTGACCACTTCCCTTGCAATAAAAACACTCAGTCTCGGGCTTGGGTCCATTCTTTGGCTTCTTCCCGGCAACTTGCTTACCGGGCGCGGCAACATCCTTGCCGTCCTTCTTGAAGTTCTTTTTACCCTTGCCCTTCTTGAACTTAGTGGTTTTATTCACCATCAACACTTGATGCTCCTTCTTGATTTCTACCTCTGCTGATTTCAGCATAGCATATACCTCAGGAATGGTCTTTACCATCCCCTGCATATTGTAGTTCATCACAAAGCTCTTGTAGCTAGGTGGAAGCGACTGGAGGATTCTGTCAATGACCACTTCATCGGGGAGATTAACTTCCAGTTGAGTCAAGCGGTTGTGCAACCCAGACATTTTGAGTATGTGCTCACTGACAGAGCTATTTTCCTCCATCTTACAGCTAAAGAATTTGTTGGAGATCTCATATCTCTCGATCCGGGCATGAGCTTGGAAAACCATTTTCAGCTCTTCGAACATCTCATATGTTCCATGTCTCTCAAAACGTTTTTGGAGCCCCGGCTCTAAGCTGTAAAGCATGCTGCACTGAACGAGGGAGTAATCATCGCAGCGTGACTGCCAAGCGTTCATAACGTCTTGTTCTGCAGGGAGAATAGGTGCGTCACCCAGCGGTGCTCGTAGGACATAATCTTTCTTGGCAGCTATGAGGATGATCCTCAGGTTCCGGACCCAGTCCGTATAGTTGCTACCATCGTCTTTCAGCTTGGTTTTCTCTAGGAACGCGTTGAAGTTGAGGACTACGTTGGCCATTTGATCTACAAGACATATTGTAAATATTTAGACTAAGTTCATGATAATAAAGTTCATTTGATCAAATTATTTAATGAACTCCCACTTAGATAGACATCCCTCTTCTAGTCATCTAAGTATTACATGATCCGAGTCAACTAGGCCGTGTCCGATCATCACATGAGATGGACTAGTCAACATCGGTGAACATCTTCATGTTGATCGTATCTTCTATACGACTCATGCTCGACCTTTCGGTCTTCTGTGTTCCGAGGCCATGTCTGTACATGCTAGGCTCGTAAAGTCAACCTAAGTGTTTTGCGTGTGTAAATCTGTCTTACACCCGTTGTATGTGAACGTTAGAATCTATCACTCCCGATCATCACGTGGTGCTTCGAAACAACGAACTGTCGCAACGGTGCACAGTTAGGGGGAACACTTTCTTGAAATTATTATGAGGGATCATCTTATTTACTACCGTCGTTCTAAGTAAACAAGATGCAAAACATGATAAACATCACATGCAATCAAATAATAAACGTGACATGATATGGCCAATATCACATAGCTCCTTCGATCTCCATCTTGGGGCTCCATGATCATCTTGTCACCGGCTTGACACCATGATCTTCATCATCGTGTCTCCATGAAGTTGCTCGCCAACTATTACTTCTACTACTATGGCTGACGCGTTTAGCAATAAAGTAAAGTAATTTACATGGCGATTCTCAATGACACGCAGGTCATACAAAAATAAAGACAACTCCTATGGCTCCTGCCGGTTGTCATACTCATCGACATGCAAGTCGTGATTCCTATTACAATAGCATGAACATCTCATACATCACATATAGATCATTCATCATTCATCACAACTTTGGCCATATCATATCACAAAGCACTTGCTGCAAAAACAAGTTAGACGTCCTCTAATTGTTGTTGCAAGTTTTACGTGGCTGAATTAGGGTTCTAGCAAGAACGTTTTCTTACCTACGTAAAAGCCACAACGTGATTTGTCAACTTCTATTTACCCTTCATAAGGACCCTTTTCATCGAATCCGCTCCAACTAAAGTAGGAGAGACAGACACCCGCCAGCCACCTTATGCAACTAGTGCATGTTAGTCGGTGGAACTGGTCTCACGTAAGCGTACGTGTAAGGTTGGTCCGGGCCGCTTCATCCCACAAAACCGCTGAAGCAAGATAAGACTAGTAGCAGCAAGAACAGTTGAGAACATCTACGCCCACAACAAATTGTGTTCTACTCGTGCAATAGAGAACTACGCATAGACCTAGCTCATGATGCCACTGTTGGGGAACGTTGCAGAAAATTAAAAAATTTCCTACGGTTTCACCAAGATCCATCTATGAGTTCATCTAGCAACGAGTCATGGGAGAGAGAGATTGCATCTACATACCACTTTGTAGATCGCGAGCGGAAGCGTTCAACGAACGGGGATGAAGTAGTCGTACACACCGTGATCCAAATCACCGGAGATCCTAGCACCGAAAGCATGGCACCTCCGCGTTCAACACACGTACGGTCAGCGTAACGTCTCCTTCTTCTTGATCCAGCAAGGCAAAGGAGAGGTTGGGGAAGAAGACTCCAGCAGCAGCACGACGGCGTGGTGATGTTGGAGCCGCAGTACTCCGACAGGGCTTCGCCGAGCTCTTACGGAGGAGGAGGAGGTGTTGGAGAGGGAGAGGGAGGCGCCAGGGCATAGGGTGTTCAGCCCCCCTCCCCTCCCCCCTTTATATAACCCTTGGGGGGGCGCCGGCCCTAGGAGATGGAATCTCCTAGGGGGGGGGGGGGGCGGCGGCCAGGGATGGGGGGCTTGCCCCCCAAGCAAGGGGGGCGCCCCCTTTAGGGTTTCCCCCTCCCCCCAAACCCTAGGCGCATGGGCCCTTGGGGGGAGGCGCACCAGCCCACTATGGGCTGGTTCCCTCCCTCATACAGCCCATGGGGCCCTCCGGGATAGGTGGCCCCACCCGGTGGACCCCCCGGGACCCTCCGGTGGTCCCGGTACAATACCGATAACCCCGAAACTTGTCCCGATGTCCGTATGATGACTTTCCATATATAAATCTTTACCTCCGGACCATTCCGAAACTCCTCGTGACGTCCGGGATCTCATCCGGGACTCCGAACAACATTCGGGTTACTGCATATACATATCACAACCCTAGCGTCACCGAACCTTAAGTGTGTAGACCCTACGGGTTCGGGAGACATGCAGACATGACCGAGACGGCTCTCGGGCAATAACCAACAGCGGGATCTGGATACCCATGTTGGCTCCCACATGCTCCACGATGATCTCATCGGATGAACCACGATGTCGAGGATTCAATTAATCCCGTATACGATTCCCTTTGTCAATCGGTATTTTACTTGCCCGAGATTCGATCGTCGGTATCCCAATACCTCGTTCAATCTCGTTACCGGCAAGTCACTTTTCTCGTACCGTAATGCATGATCCCATGATCAAACACTTTGATCACATTGAGCTCATTATGATGATGCATTACCGAGAGGGCCCGGTGATACCTCTCCGTCAAGCGGAGTGACAAATCCCAGTCTCGATCCATGTCAACCCAACAGACACTTTCAGAGATACCCGTAGTATACCTTTATAGTCACCCAGTTACGTTGTGACGTTTGGCACGCCAAAGCACTCCTACGGTATCCGGGAGTTACACGATCTCATGGTCGAAGGAAAGGATACTTGACATTGGAAAACTCTAGCAAACGAACTAATCGATCTTATGCTATGTTTAGGATTGGGTCTTGTCCATCACATCATTCTCCTAATGATGTGATCAAGTTATCGATGACATCCAATGTCCATAGTCAGGAAACCATGACTATCTGTCGATCAACGAGCTAGTCAACTAGAGGCTCACTAGGGACATGTTTGTTGTCTGTTATTCACACATGTATTACGATTTTCGGATAACACAATTATAGCACGAATAAAGACAATTATCATGAATAAGGAAATATAATAATAATGCTTTTATTATTGCCTCTAGGGCATATTTCCAACAAGATGATCCAGAGGACTTGGAGTGGACGTCAAGAAACGAACAAGGAGGCCATGAGTCAGGGAGGCGCGCCTGCCCCCTGGGCACGCCCCCACCCTCGTGGGCCCCTCGTAGCTCCACCGACCTACTTCTTACTCCTATATATACCTACGTACCCCGAAACCATCCGAGAGCACCACGAAACCCTATTTCCACCGCTGCAACCTTCTGTACCCGTGAGATCCCATCTTGGGGCCTTTTCCGACGCTCTGTCGGAGGGGGCCTTGATCACGGAGGGCTTCTACGTCAACACCATAGCCTCTCCAATGATGTGTCAGTAGTTTACCACAGACCTTCGAGTCCATAGTTATTAGCTAGATGGCTTCTTCTCTCTCTTTGGATCTCAAGACAAAGTTCTCCTCAATCTTCTTGGAGATCTATTCGATGTAACTCTTTTTGTGTTGTGTTTGTCGAGATCCGATGAATTGTGGGTTTATGATCAAGTTTCTCTATGAACAATATTTGAATCTTCTCTAAGTTCTTTTATGTATGATTGGTTATCTTTGCAAGTCTCTTCGAATTAGCAGTTTGGTTTGGCCCACTAGATTGATCTTTCTTGCAATGGGAGAAGTGCATAGCTTTGGGTTCAATCTTGCGTTGCTCGATTCCAGTGACAGCAGGGGAAACGACACGCATTGTATTGTTTCCATCGAGGATAAAAAGACGGGGTTTATATCATATTGCTTGAGTTTATCCCTCTACATCATGTCATCTTGCCTAATGCGTTACTCTGTTCTTATGAACTTAATACTCTAGATGCATGCTGGATAGCGGTCGATGTGTGGAGTAATAGCAGTAGATGCAGGCAGGAATCGGTCTACTTGTTGCGGACGTGATGCCTATATACATGATCATGCCTAGATATTCTCATAATTGTGCACTTTTCTATCAATTGCTCGACAGTAATTTGTTCACCCACCGTAATACTTATGCTATCTTGAGAGAAGCCACTAGTGAAACCTATGGCCCCCAGGTCTATTCCATCATATTAATCTCCCGACAACGAGCTATTTCTGTCGCCATTTATTTTGCAATCTTTATTTTTAATATTTATCATAAAAATACCAAAAATATTATCTTATCATCTCTATCAGATCTCACTTTTGCAAGTGGCCGTGAAGGGATTGACAACCCCTTTATCGCGTTGGTTGCAAGGTTCTTATTTGTTTGTGTAGGTATGAGTGACTTGCATGCGGCCTCCTACTGGATTGATACCTTGGTTCTCAAAAACCGAGGGAAATACTTACGTTACTTTGCTGCATCACCCTTTCCTCTTGAAGGAAAAAACCAACGCATGCTCAAGAGGTAGCAATAAGGATTTCTGGCGCCGTTGCCGGGGAGGCTTACGCCAAGTCAAGTCAAGTCAAGATTTGATCTCCCAGCAACTAGCCATTTCTGGCACCGTTGTCGGGGAGTCTATGCACAAGTCAAGACATACCAAGTACCCATCACAAACTCTTATCCCTCGCATTACATTATTTGCCATTTGCCTCTCGTTTTCCTCTCCCCCACTTCACCCTTGCCGTTTTATTCGCCCTCTTTTTCCGTTCTCCTTTTTTTCGCTTGCTTCATGGTTGTAGCTAGTCCTTTATCTACTCCTTTGTCTCCCGAGAATGAAGTTCTTAATTTTAAACAAAGGGAGGGAGAAAATATGAAAGATGCTTGGTACAGAATTTGCAATGCGCAAAATAGATCCACTAGGAAGCAATCTACTTCCATTCTTCTTTGCAATTTTTATCTAGGCATCACTCCTTGGAATAGACATATTCTTGATACCATTACCGGAGTGAATTTCTTGGGTAGCCATACTTTTGAATCTTATAATGCTATTATAGATTTGTTTGGCCCACCACCTCTTTTGGTTAATGGAACTATTTTAACTTTGGAACATGTGATGCAAAAGCTTGAAATTATTGAAAATAAAGTTGCCACCGTAGAGTTGACTGAAAATTTGGATAAAAAGATCCACAACCAAATTACCCAATACGTATCTAAGGTAGGAGTTGCTCTTAAAAATTTTAAAGAAAAGGAACCCATGGTTAACGAAAAGATAGATCAAGATTCCACTAGAATTCATAAGATTGAGGATATTATTACCAACTTAGGGTCAGCCTTTTCTTCCGTGAAAAATAATCCAAAACCTCCTAATGCTAAAATTTCCAAATTGATGTATGTTCCTAAAAATAAGGGTGAAACTTCTAGTAAGGAAAATGCGGATCTCAAATCCATAAGTCTTCACCCCAACTTTCTCGCTATTATTAAGGAACTTTTTGCTACAAATGATTTTCTTGATTTCTTGCCTAGGGGTTTAATCATTAATAAAAATAAGGAAACTCCTAAGGGTTATAAGTGTTCTATTGAAGAATTGCCTCCCAAAGATGGCAATGCCTAGATCTATCCTTGCCTTTATGCCTAGCTAGGGGCGTTAAACGATAGCGCTTGTTGGGAGGCAACCCAATTTTATTTTTGTTTCTTGCTTTTTGGTTCCGTTTAGGAATAAATAATCCATCTAGCTTCTGGTTAGATGTTTTTTTGTGTTTTATTTAGTGTTTGTGCCAAGTAGAACCTTTGGGAAGACTTGGGTGAAGTCTTTTTGATCTTGCTGTAAAAAACAGAAACTTTAGCGCTCACGAGATTAGCTACAACTGTTTACTGGAGAGTGCTATTTAGTTGATTCTTTTTGTATATGATTATTAGATAAATTCCTCACGTCCAGAAATTTATTTTAGAATTTTTGGAGTTCCAGAAGTTTGCGTTAGGTACAGATTACTACTGATTGTTCTGTTTTTGACAGATTTTGTTTTTCGTGTGTTGTTTGCTTATTTTGATGAATCTATGGCTAGTATCGAAGGTTATGAACCATAGGGAAGTTGGAACACAGTAGGTTTAACACAAATATAAATAAAGAATGAGTTCATTACAGTACCTTGTAGTTGTGTTTTGTTTTCCTTCGCTAACGGAACTCACGAGATTTTCTGTTAAGTTTTGTGTTGTGAAGCTTTCAAGTTTTGGGTAAAGATTTGATGGATTATGGAACAAGGAGTGCCAAGAGCCTAAGCTTGGGGATGACCAAGGCACCCCAAGATAAAATCTAAGGACAACCCAAAATCCTAAGGTTGGGGATGCCCCGGAAGGCATCCCCTCTTTTGTCTTCGTCCATCGGTAACTTTACTTGGAGCTACATTTTTATTCACCACATGATATGTGTTTTGCTTGGAGTGTCTTGTATGATTTGAGTCTTTGCTTTTTATTTCACCACAATCATCCTTTTTGTACACACCTTTTGAGAGAGACACACATTAATCGGAATTTATTAGAATACTCTATGTGCTTCACTTATATCTTTTGAGCTAAACAACTTTGCTCTAGTGCTTCACTTATATGTTTTAGAGCATGGTGGTGGTTATATTTTATAGAAATTATTGATCTCTCATGCTTCACTTATATTATTTCGAGAGTCCTTTAGAACAGCATGGTAATTTGCTTTGGTTATAAAATTAGTCCTAATATGATAGGCACCCAAGATGGATATAATAAAAACTTTCATATAAAGTGCATTGAATACTAAGAGAAGTTTGATACTTGATAATTGTTTTGAGATATGAATATGGTGATATCAGAGTCATGCTAGTTGAGTAGTTGTGAATTTGAGAAATACTTGTTCTAAAGTTTGTGATTCCCGTAGCATGCACGTATGGTGAACCGTTATGTGATGAAGTCGGAGCATGATTTATTTATTGATAGTCTTCCTTATGAGTGGCGGTCGGGGACGAGCATTGGTCTTTTCCTACCAATCTATCCCCCTAGGAGCATGGGCGTAGTACTTTGTTTTGATAACTAATAGACTTTTGCAATAATTATGTGAGTTCTTTATGACTAATGTTGAGTCCATGGATTATACGCATTCTCACCCTTCCACCATTGCCAGCCTCTCTAATACCGCACACCTTTCACCGGTATCATATACCCACCATATACCTACCTCAAAACAACCACCATACCTACCTATTATGGCATTTCCATAGCCATTCCGAGATATATTGCCATGCAACTTACCATCGTTTCATTTATTATGACACGCTTCATCATTGTCATATTGCTTTGCATGATCATGTAGTTGACATCGTATTTGTGGCAAAGCCACCTTTATAATTCTTTCATAAATGTCACTCTTGAATCATTGCATATCCCGGTACACCGCCGGAGGCATTCACATAGAGTCATATTTTGTTCTAAGTATCGAGTTGTAATTCCTGAGTTGTAAGTAAATAAAAGTGTGATGATCATCATTATTAGAGCATTATCCCATGTGAGGAAAGGATGATGGAGACTATGATTCCCCCATAAGTCGGGATGAGACTTCGGACGAAAGAAACAAAAAGAAAAAATAGAGGCCAAAATAAAAAAAAGAAGGCCCAAATAAAAAAATAAAAAAAATGAGAGAAAAAGAGAGAATGGACAATGTTACTACCCTTTTCCCACACTTGTGCTTCAAAGTAGCACCATGATCTTCATGATAGAGAGTCTCTTATTTTGTCACTTTCATATACTTGTGGGAACTTTACATTATAGAACTTGGCTTGTATATTCCGATGATGGGCTTCCACAAAATGCCCTAGGTCTTCGTGAGCAAGCGAGTTGGATGCACACCCACTTAGTTTCTTTTGTTGAGCTTTCATACACTTATAGCTCGAGTGCATCCGTTGCATGGCAACCCCTACTCACTCACATTGATATCTATTGATGGGCATCTCCATAGCCCATTGATACGCCTAGTTGATATGAGATTATCTTCTCCTTTTGTCTTCTTCACAACCACCATTCTATTCCACCTATAGTGCTATGTCCATGGCTCACGCTCATGTATTGCGTGAAGATTCAAAAATTTTGAGAACATCAAAAGTATGAAACAATTGCTTGGCTTGTCATCGGGGTTGTGCGTGATTTAAATACTTTGTGTGGTGAAGATAGAGCATAGCCAGACTATATGATTTTGTAGGGATAACTTTCTTTGGCCATGTTGTTTTGAGAAGACATGATTGCTTTGTTAGTATGCTTGAAGTATTATTATTTTCATGTCAATATTAAAATTTTGTCTTGAATCTTTTGGATCTGAACATTCATGCCACAATAAAGAAAATTACATTGAGAAATATGCTAGGTAGCATTCCACATCAAAATTCTATTTTTATTATTTACCTACTCAAGGACGAGCATGAATTAAGCTTGGGGATGCTTGATACGTCTCCAACGTATCTATAATTTTTGATCGTTCCATGCTATTATATATTCTGTTTTGGATGTTTAATGGGCTTTATTATACACTTTTTTTGGACTAACCTACTAACCCAAGGCCCAGTGCAAATTGTTGTTTTTTTTGCCTATTTCAGTGTTTCGCAGAAAGTAATATCAAACGGAGTCCAAACGAATGAAACCTTCGGGAGAGTTATTTTTGAAACAAACATGATCCAGAGGACTTGGAGTGGACGTCAAGAAACAACTGAGGAGGCCACGAGGCAGGGAGGCGCGCCCCCCACCCTCGTGGGCTCCTTGTAGCTCCACCAACCTACTTCTTCCTCCTATATATACCTAAGTACCCCGAAACCATCCGAGAGCACCACGAAACCCTATTTCCACTGCCGCAACCTTCTGACCCGTGATATCCCATCTTGGGGCCTTTTCCGGCACTCTGCCGGAGGGGGCCTCGATCATGGAGGGCTTCTACATCAACACCATAGCCTCTCCGATGATGTGTGAGTAGTTTACCACAGACCTTCGGGTCCATAGTTATTAGCTAGATGGCTTCTTCTCTCTCTTTGGATCTCAATACAAAGTTCTCCTCGATCTTCTTGGAGATCTATTTGATGTAACTCTTTTTGCAGTGTGTTTGTCAAGATCCGATGGATAGTGGGTTTATGATCAAGTTTACCTATAAACAATATTTGAATCTTCTCTGAATTCTTCTATGTATGATTGGTTATATTTGCAAGTCTCTTCGAATTACCAGTTTGGTTTGGCCTACTAGATTGATCTTTCTTGCAATGGGAGAAGTGCTTAGCTTTGGGTTCAATCTTGCATTGCTCGATCCCAGTGATAGCAGGGGAAACGACACGTATTGTATTGTTGCCATCGAGGATAAAAAGATGGGGTTTATATCATATTGCTTGAGTTTATCCCTCTACATCATGTCATCTTGCCTAATGCGTTACTCGGTTCTTATGAACTTAATACTCTAGATGCATGCTGGATAGCGGTCGATGTGTGGAGTAATAGTAGTAGATGCAGGTAGGAGTCGGTCTACTTGTTGCGGACGTGATGCCTATATACATGATCATGCCTAGATATTCTCATAATTATGCACTTTTCTATCAATTACTCGACAGTAATTTGTTCACCCACCGTAATACTTATGCTATCTTGAGAGAAGCCACTAGTGAAACCTATGGCCCCCGGGTCTATTTTCCATCATATTAATCTCCCGACAACGAGCTATTTCTGCCGCCGTTTATTATGCAATCTTTACTTTTAATCTTTATCATAAAAATACCAAAAATATTATCTTATCATCTCTATCAGATGTCACTTTTGCAAGTGGCCGTGAAGGGATTGACAACCCCTTTATCGCGTTGGTTGCAAGTTTCTTATTTGTTTGTGTAGGTACGAGAGACTTGTGTGTGGCCTCCTACTAGATTGACACCTTGGTTCTCAAAAACTGAGGGAAATACTTACGCTACTTTGCTGCATCACCCTTTCCTCTTCATGGAAAAAACCAACGCATGCTCAAGAGGTAGCAGAGGCCTTTAGAGCAACATGGTAATTTGCTTGGCTATAAAATTAGTCCTAATATGATAGGCATCCAAGATGGGTCTAATAGAAACTTTCATAAAAAGTGCATTGAATACTATGAGAAGTTTGATACTTGATGATTGTTTTGAGATATGAAGATGGTAATATTAGAGTCGTGCTAGTTGAGTAGTTGTGAATTTGAGAAATACTTGTTTTGAAGTTTGCAAGTCTCGTAGCATGTACGTATGGTAAACGTTGTGTGACAAATTTGAAACATGAGGTGTTCTTTGATTGTCATCCTTATGAGTGGCGGTAGGGGACGAGCGATGGTCTTTTCCTACCAATCTATCCCCCTAGGAGCATGCGCGTAGTGCTTGGTTTTTGATGACTTGTAGATTTTTGCAATAAGTATGTGAGTTCTTTATGATTAATGTTGAGTCCATGGATTATACGCACTCTCACCTTTCCATCGTTGCTAGCCTCTTCGGTACCGTGCATTGCCCTTTCTCACCTTGAGAGTTGGTGCAAACTTCGCCGGTGCATCCAAACCCCGTGATACGATATGCTCTATCACACACAAACCTCCTTATATCTTCCTCAAAACAGCCACCATACCTACCTATTATGGCATTTCCATAGCCATTCTGAGATATATTACCGTGCAACTTTTCACCGTTTCATTTATGATGACACGCTTCGTCATTGTCATATTGCCTTGCTTGATCATGTAGTTGACATCGTATATGTGGCAAAGCCACCATGCATAATTTATCATACATGTCACTCTTGATTCATTGCCCATCCCGGTACACCACCGGAGGCATTCATATAGAGTCATACTTTGTTCCAGTATCGAGTTGTAATCATTGAGTTATAAATAAATAGAAGTGTGATGATCATCATTAATAGAGCATTGTCCCATAAAAAAAGAAAGGCCAAATAAAAAAAGGGGAAGGCCAAATAAAAAAAGAAAAAAAGAAAGGCCAAAAAAAGGAAAGGCCCAAAAAAAAAGAAAAAAAGGGACAATGCTATTATCCTTTTTTCCACACTTGTGCTTCAAAGTAGCACCATGATCTTTATGATAGAGAGTCTCTTGTTTTGTTACTTTGATATACTAGTGGGAACTTTTCATTATAGAACTTGGCTTGTATATTCCAACAGTGGGCTTCCTCAAATGCCCTAGGTATTCGTGAGCAAGCAAGTTGGATGCACACCCACTTAGTTTCTTTTTGTTGAGCTTTCATACATTTATAGGTCTAGTGCATCCATTGCATGGCAATCCCTACTCCTTGCATTGACATCAATTGATGGGCATCTCCCTAGCCCGTTGATTAGCCGCGTCAATGTGAGACTTTCTTCCTTTTTGTCTTCTCCACACAACCCCCGTCATTATATTCTATTCCACCCATATTGCTATGTCCATGGCTCACGCTCATCTATTGCGTGAAAGTTGAAAAAAGTTTGAGATTACTAAAGTATGAAACAATTGCTTGGCTTGTCATCGGGGTTGTGCATGATGAGAGCATTTTTGTGTGACGAAAATGAAGCATAGCCAAACTATATGATTTTGTAGGGATAAACTTTCTTTGGCCATGTTATTTTGAGAAGACATAATTGCTTAGTTAGTATGCTTGAAGTATTATTATTTTATTGTCAATATTAAACTTTTGTGTTGAATCTTTCGGATCTGAACATTCATGCCACAATAAAGAGAATTACTTAGAAAGTTATGTTACGTAGCATTCCACATCAAAAATTCTGTTTTTATCATTTACCTACTCGAGGACGAGCAGGAATTAAGCTTGGGGATGGTTGATACGTCTCCAACGTATCTATAATTTTTGATTGTTCCATGCTATTATATATTTTGTTTTGGATGTTTAATGGGCTTTATTATGCATTTTTATATTATTTTTTGGGACTAACCTATTAACCGGAGGCCCAGCGCAAATTGCTATTTTTTTTGCCTATTTCGGTGTTTCATAGAAAAGGAATATCAAACGGATGAAACCTTCAGGAGAGTTATTTTTGGAACAAACGCAATCCAGGATACTTGGAGTGGACGTCAAGGAAGCAACGAGGAAGCCATGAGGCAGGGAGGCGCGCCCCCACCCTTGTGGCCCCCTCGTGACTCTACCGACCTACTTCTTTCGCCTATATATACTAATATACCCTGAAAACATTCGAGAGCACCACGAAACCCTATTTATACTGCCGCAACCTTATGTACCCGTGAGATCCCATCTTGGGGCCTTTTCCGGCGCTCCGCCGGAGGGGGAATCGATCACGGAGGGCTTCTACATCAAGACCATAGCCTCTCCGATGATGTGTGAGTAGTTTACCATAGACCTTCGGCTCCATAGTTATTAGCTAGATGGCTTCTTCTCTCTCTTTGGATCTCAATACAAAGTTCTCCTCGATCTTCTTGGAGATCTATTTGATGTAATTCTTTTTTGCAGTGTGTTTGTCAAGATCCGATGAATTGTGGGTTTATGATCAAGATTATCTATGAACAATATTTTGTTCTTCTCTGAATTCTTATATGTATGATTTGTTATCTTTGCAAGTCTCTTCGAATTATCAGTTTGGTTTGGCCTACTAGATTGATCTTTCTTGCAATGGGAGAAGTGCTTAGCTCTGGGTTCAATCTTGCGGTGTCCTTTCCCAGTGACAACAGGGGCAGCAAGGCACGTATTGTATTGTTTCCATCAAGGATAAAAAGATGGGGTGTATATCATATTGCTTGATTTTATCCCTCTACATCATGTCATCTTGCCTAATGTGTTACTCTGTTCTTATGAACTTAATACTCTAGACGCAAGCTGGATAGCGGTCGATGTGTGGAGTAATGGTAGTAGATGTAGAATCGTTTCGATCTACTTGTCGCAGACGTGATGCCTATATACATGATCATGCCTAGATATTCTCATAACTATGCACTTTTCTATCAATTGCTCGACAGTAATTCGTTCACCCACCGTAAATCATGCTATCTTGAGAGAAGCCACTAGTGAAACCTATGGCCCCTGGGTCTATCTTCCATCATATTATTTTCCTATTAATTTACTATTTCTTCCGTCTTTTATTTTGCAATCTTTACTTTCCAATCTATATCATAAAAATACCAAAAATATTTATCTTATTATCTCTATCAGATCTTACTTTTGCAAGTGGCCGTGAAGGGATTGACAACCCCTTTATCGCGTTGGTTGCAAGTTTCTTATTTGTTTGTGTAGGTACGAGGTGACTTGCGTGTAACCTCCTACTGGATTGATACCTTGGTTCGCAAAAACTGAGGGAAATGCTTATGCTACTTTACTGCATCACCCTTTCCTCTTCAAGAGAAAACCAATGCATGCTCAAGAGGTAGCATCTGGGTACAATGCTAACCTTGTAGCCGTCCAGGATCGTGTGTGGACGCCCTCTTCTCACGTGACCTAGCTAGCCCTGGCCAAAGGTGATGAACATCGCGTTGGATCCCTCCGGTCATCACTGACTTCACAACACCGCCATCAAACACCGCCTGACGCACATCACTCGAACATGCATCTTCTTTGCCATTTAATAGTCGCCCTCCAAGCCTCCAGAGCGGGCCACCTTTGAATAGGATCTCCCCGTCACGTGGATACGTCTTCGGGCTTTGGCGAGAGGGGGAGAAGATGAGTGGCGGCCAGGGTTCCCTGTTTGCCATGCAAACGCCTCTTCACTAGAGGAAAATATTTCGTTACGTGATGGGTTGAAGATTGTTACGGGACTATTTGGTTTGAGACTAAGTTTTCCAAAGATTGCCACACCTAAGGTTAGGAAAATTTGACCAACTTAGGTGAGTATTTGGTCATGGGAGTGAGTCTGACAGTAAGAGTAGGGGGTACGTATGAGGAGGCAAGGCCCTAGCTTCGGTGAGGTTGTACACGTAAGTTTATGAGTTCAGGCCCCTCTCGGAGGAGGTAACAACCCTACGTCTCGATGCCTCGGAGGCTTGTTGACTGGATTATGCGTGGGAGTTACAGGGGGTGCGAACCCTTGTGCCAGAGGAGGGGGGTGGCTTATATAGAGTACGCCAGGCCCCTCCAGCCCTCGGTTACACAGGGTTCAATGTAAGTTAAGACAGGGGCGTTACTGGTAACGCCAGCTATTAATGATCTTTATGACTACGGAGTGAACGCCTGACCGTTGCCATCCTGGGGTGGCTTTAGATCTTCTATACTCCGAGTGCTTCTTCGTATGGTCGAGTGACGCTACTGTGGTCAAGTGGAATTGGGGTATCCGAGTGGAATTTGCTGTCGAGTGGATTGCACTTCAAGGTGATATCAGTCGGCGTCTTCTGTTGAACTTTTGAATGTCTTTGGCTCTAGGGCAGTGCCCTTGGGTAGAGTGTCTTGGTCAGGCCTAAGACCCTACCCTATGTACATGTCATCGTCATTAGCCACCGAATGGATTGAGGTCCAAGTGAAGAAGGGTTGAAGTTGATTCCGACTCAATCTTATGCTTCAGAGGCATTTTGTCAATGTCTGGAAAGTACATTGGCACTTTAACCCTGCATCAGTCACCTCGATCGATTCTGGTTTCTGAGATCGCCGAGTGAATTATGCCGTAAGTCTTCGAGTGAATTAGAATGTGAAATCTTCGATGCGATCTGTAGTTCCCGGATCTCACGGGATTCGAAAATTTGGAGAAGCACGCGGGACGGAGCATGGTGCAGCAAACGGAATGGGTAGACAGAGACACCTCGATCTCCACAATGCCTTTTTTGCCACGTATCGAGTGAGCGCCTGTTACGGGATGTGATAGGATCGCTCGGGCCCATGGGTCAGCCACTCGGAAGCAGGCCCATAAAAGGCGCCGAGGCTGATGCGATGCACAGTGCGCCCCATTCGACCCCCTTTCTCTCTGCTCTCGACACTTCCGCCCGCCGTGCTCGCAGTCTGCCGCCATGGTGAAGGAAAAGACTGCAGCCCTGGAGCGTGCAAAGAAGGCGACGGCGGCGGCGAAGGGCAAGCAGATGGTGAGGGGGTCATCGTCGCAGTCCGGTCTGCCGCCTGGTTGGATCCAGGGGGACTGGATCCGCTCCACTATCGCGAAGGAGGAATTGGAGAGTCGTGCCCATGACGGCTTGATTGCTCATGGGTCCTGGAGGCTGCCAGGGAAGGAATCATTAAAAAAGTGATGTTCAGAGAAAGGGTACTCATAATCATGACAAGTTTTATAAATATAATCATCACTACTTTTTATAGCTTAAGTTTTATCACAATAATCATCATAAGTAGCAACTTTGTTCTCATCCTAATCGATTGAAACCTCTTCCGAAATAGTGGATACATCACTAAATTAAGTCATGACCTCTCCAAATCCACTTTCATAGGTATTATAAGATTCAACATCCTCCAATATTGTGGGATCACTACTTCCTAAAGTTGACACTCTTCCAAACCCACTTTCATCAATATAATCATCATAGGTAGAAGTCATGCTATCATCATAACAACTTTGCATATCAAAACTTGAGAGGCTAAAAATATCATCATTATTAAACATAGCATCCCCAAGCTTGGGACAAACATTCATTACAGCAAATATATTCTCAAATATGTCATCCTCATCAAACATAGCTTCCCCAAGCTTGGGCCTTTTCATATCATAAGCATAATCACTCTCATCATTAATAGCATGGATAGCACCAATAGTATAGCAATTATTATATTCTTCCAAGCAAGTGCCAAAAAGATTTTCAAGATCATAAGAAGTATCATTATCTTCCCAATCATAATCATCACAACAAGCAATAGGCATAACGAGATCATCATCAAGTGTATCATCTTCATTTTCATGAGGCACAACAATAATAGGAGCAACTTTATTTGGGAGAGATACCTTTTTACCTCTCTTCCTTTTTCTTTTCTTCTTCTTCACCACATCATGTGTGGGTTCAATCCTCTTTTTGGAGCTCCTTATTAATGAGATTGGTTGAATAGAAGGCTCCTCCTCGTTTCCTGATTCATCATAAGAAATAATAGGAGGGTATTGGGAAGTCTCTTCCCTTTCGTTAGTATTCTCTTCATCTTCTATTTGTTTTCTTTTCTTTATGTAATTGGCAATATAAGGATTTTCAATGCAATTCACCGCACAATACATATAAATCTTCTCTAGATCTAAATCAAGAACTCTATCAAGATTAAATTTTGGAATAGCCTCAGTTATACGTTTCATTTCTTCATAACCCAAAAGAAGACTAAGCTCTTTATGATGCTCAAGGGTAATCAAATTATCACAATATTTGGACACAACTTGATCATGAAACAGAGTGCATCCAGACGTTGTACTTGTGACGCAGCTCAGAGTGCATCCAAACGTTGTACTTGTGACGCAGCTCAGAGTGCATCTAGACGTTGTACTTGTGGCGCAGCTCAGCATGCACTTTGTTCCTTCCGAGTGAGAGGGTTGCTCTTTAGTCGGAGTGTTCTATAACTTAGGTGAGTACGGGATTGTAGCTAAGCCCCTGAGTGAGAGGTTTGCTCTTCACACAGAGCATCTTTGAAACTTAGGCGAGTACGGGATCGCAACTAAGCCCTCGAGTGAGATGGTTGCTCTTCACTCGGAGTGTTTTTGAAACTTAGGCGAGTACGGTTTTGCAGCTAAATCCCCGAGTGAGAGGTTTGCTCTTCACTCGGAGTGTTTTTGAAACATAGGCGAGTACGGTGTCGTAGCTAAGCCCCCGAGTGAGAGGGTTGCTCTTCACTTGAAGTGTTTTTGAAACTTAGGTGAATCAGGTTTGCAGCTAAGCCCCCGAGTGAGAGGGTTGCTCTTCACTCGGAGTGTTTTTGAAACTTAGGCGAGTACGGGATCGCAGCTAAGCCCCCAAGTGAGAGGTTTGCTCTTCACTCGGAGTGTTTTTGAAACTTAGGTGAGTATGGGGTCGCATCTAAGCCCCCGAATGAGAGGGTTGCTCTTAACTTGGAGTGTTTTTGAAACTTAGGCGAGTACGGGGTCGCAGCTAAGCCCCCAAGTGAGAGGGTTGCTCTTCACTCGGAGTGTTTTTGAAACTTAGGTGAGTATGGGGTAGTAGCTAAGCCCCCAAGTGAGAGGGTTGCTCTTCACTCGGAGTGTTTTTGAAACTTAGGTGAGTATGGGGTAGTAGCTAAGCCCCCAAGTGAGAGGGTTGCTCTTCACTCAGAGTGTTTTTGAAACTTAGGCAAATCTGGTTCGCAGCTAAGCCCCTGAGTGAGAGGGTTGCTCTTCACTTGGAGTGTTTTGTGAAACTTAGGCGAATCGGATTCGCGGCTAAGCCACCCACTGGGGCATTTGGACACACATGCTTATGCTAAAACAATCATTGGAATACTGCGAAAATCATGTCTTTGATAAACAATCTGAAGGATTCTTATTACAACTCGATGATCCGAGTGTTCAGGTATATAAGCGGCGGAGCAGATCCGCGTTCCAAGAGCGCGATTCATCTTGCTTGTTGGCTACATTGTAAAGATGATACGCCCCATTGTGGAGCACCTTGGTGATGATGAAGGGTCCTTCCTAGGAAGGGGCAAGCTTGTGAGGCCTCTATTGATCCACTCTGAGCACAAGGCCTCCTTCCTGAAATGCTCGATCTTTGACGTTTAGGCGTGGAATCGACGGAGGTCTTGCGGATAAATTGTCGACCGGATCAATGCCATCTCTCGTTCCTCCTCCAGAAGGTTGACGGCATCTTGTCATGCTTGCTCTGCTTCGACCTCTGAGAAAAGTTCCACTCGAGGAGGATTGTGCAACAAATCACTCGGAAGCACGGCTTCTCCCCCGTATACCATGAAGAAAGGGGTTTGACCAGTCGACCGGTTGGGAGTCGTCCTTAATCCCCATAAAACAGACGGTAACTCGGTCACCCAAGCTCCACCGCATGCTTGAGGTCGCGCATCAATCGGGGTTTCAATCCTTGGAGGATCAAACCATTCGCTCTTTCAGCTTGCCCATTGAACTGTGGGTGCGCAACGGATGTGTAGTCGCCCCGAGTGCCTTGGGAAGCACAGTATGCTCTAAACTCATCAGAATCAAAGTTTGAACCGTTATCTGTAATGATGTTGTGCGGAACTCCCTACCAGAACACCAATTCTTTGATGAAGCTAATGGTCGTGCTTGAGTCCAAGTTCTTGATAGGTTTTGCTTCAATCCACTTAGTGAACTTGTCGACTGCCATGAGCAAATGAGTGAATCTGCTTCTACCGGTTCTCAAGGGTCCAACCATGTCCAGTCCGCACACGACAAAGGGCCAGACGAGAGGAATAGTCTTCAAAGCTGATGCAGGTTTGTAGGACATGTTCGAGTAAAAGTGACAACCTTCACATTTGTCAACAGTATCCTTTACCATCTCATTCACCCGTGGCCAATAGAATCCAGCTCGGTATGCTTTAGACACGATGGTCCGAGAGGACGCATGGTGACCACAGGTCCCCGAGTGAATCTCGTTTAAGATCAATCAACCTTCTTCTAGAGAGATACATCGCTGAGCTACGCCAGTTACACTTTCTCTGAAAAGTTGTCCACTTATAACTGTAAAGGCTTAGGATCTGCGGACAATCTGATGAGCCTCGTCCTCATCCTCCGGAAGCTCATGCCTGAGCAGATACGCAATGTATGGCACTGTCCAATCGGGGGTGATTACCAGAACTTCCATGATCAGGTCGACAATCGCTGGCACTTCAACTTCAGTCGGATTGGTTGAACTTATTGGTTGTGGGGGCTCCTCCGTAAAGGGATCTTCTTGTACTGACGGGGTGTGGAGATGCTCCAGGAACACATTACTGGGAATAGGCTTCCGAGTGGAACCTATCTTCGCCAGATCATCGTCTGCTTGATTCTTAATTCGGGGTATGTGATGGAGCTCTAACCCCTCAAACTTCTTTTCAAATTTCCTCACTGCATTGCAGTTAACAGTCATAGCAGGGCTTCTGATGTCCACTCCTTCATCACCTGATTGATCACCAAATCTGAGTCGCCATAGACCATCAGGCGACGGACGCCGAGTGAGATAGCCATATGTAACCCATACAGGAATGCTTCGTACTCAGCTTCATTGTTGGAAGAATCAAAGTGAATTTGGAGAACATAACTGAGTTTGTCACCCCTTGGGGACACCAGGACCACTCCAGCACCAGAGCCATTCAACATCTTGGATCCATCAAAGAACATGGTCCAGTGTTCCGAGTGAACTTGAGTCGGCTGCTACTGTTCAATCCACTCGGCCAGGAAATCTGTAATTGCTTGAGACTTGATCGCCTTCTTGGCTTCAAACTTGATGTTCAGAGGAAGAAGCTCAATCGCCCACTTGGCCACTCAACCAGTTGCATCTCGATTGTTCAAAATTTCTGACAATGGAGTATCGCTGACGACTATAATCGAGTAGTCTCCAAAGTAATGTGCAACTTTCTTCATAGTCAAGTAGATTTTGTATACAAGCTTCTGGTAATGTGGGTACCTTTGCTTGGACAGGGTCAAGACTTCAGAAATATAATACACTGGGCGTTGAACTTTGTACGCTTTGCCTTCCTCTTCCCGCTCGACTGTGAGCACTGTGCTGACAACTTGTCCAGTGGCTGCAATATATAAAAAAAGAGGCTCTTTGCTGTCTGGGGCATCGAGCACCGGCTGGGTGGAAAGCAGGGCTTTGAGTTCTACAAACGTTGCTTCAGCTTCAGGAGTCCACTCGAATGTATCAGACTTCTTCATCAGTCGATAAAGAGGTAGTGCCTTTTCACTGAGACGAGAAATGAACCAACTCAATACAGCCAAATGATAACCCACAAGTATAGGGGATAAATTGTAGCCTCTTTCGATAAGTAAGAGTATCGAACCCAACGAGGAGCTAAAGGTAGAACAAATAATCCCTCAAGTTCTATCGACCACCGATACAACTCTATGCACGCTTAACGTTCGCTTTACCTAGAACAAGTATGAAACTAGAAGTACTTTGTAGGTGTTATTGGATAGGATTGCCAGATAATAAAGAGCGCGTAAATAAAAAGTAGGGGCTGTGTGACGCCCAGGTAATTAAGCTATAGTAATCCCACGCTAATGGATCCACGTTACCTACGATACTGTTGCTAATCAATCGTTAGATCAAAACCAGTCCAAAATTCAAATTCAAAATTTGGTAAATAATAAAAGTTTTCAAACATTAAAATAAAAATGTTCGGTTTGTACTAAATATTACATAGATAATTGTGGTGTAGAAGACACGGTTTTATAAAATGCATAAATGTTTTAAATTGATTAAAACAGAAGAGAAAATAAATAAAAGAAAGAAAATACAAAAGAAAAAAACAAACAAAAAAAGGGAAATGAAACCCCCCCGGGGCTTCGGCCTAGCAGGCCACCAGCCCAACTGGGACACGTCCACTAGGCCGGCCCACCCCTGCATCCCCATAACCCCCCACTCCTCCCCGACCCCAAACCCTAACCGCACCCACTCTCCCTCACCGTTTCCCTCGTCTCCCTCCCAGTGCCACCACACGCAACACGCACACACAGACGCACGGAGGGGTTCGATCCCCTCCTCCCGCGCGCGCTCGCCCCCCCGACCTCGACGCCTCCACCTCCCCGACCGGATCTGGGTCGCGCCTCTGACGCCCCCGACCGAATCTGGGTCGCGCCTCTGACGCCCATCTCCGCTGTCGCCTCCTCCTCTGCCTCGCTGGTCGTCACCGTCGATCTGCTACCCCGGCGCCTCCCCGAGCCCATTGCCGTTGCCCTACGACCGTCGGTGAGGCCCCGGCCTCTCCTTCGCCCCCCACGCTCTCTGCTGCAGTTGTGTCCCACCGCGCTCGCTCCCCCTTGCCCCGCCGCTGGACTTGTTCCGGCCGCCACCGCGTGCCCGCGCGCGCCCGCACTTGCCCTGCAGCCCCGCCACACCTCCCTGCTCTGCCGCTCACCGCACTGGCTCCACCATGCTACTGCCGCACCGCTGCGCCCCCCTGCATTGACGACTGAGGGCGTCCTAGATTAGGGGGTGTTCGGGTTGCCGGACTATACCTTCGCCGGACTCCTGGACTATGAAGATACAAGATTGAAGACTTCGTCCCGTGTCCGGATGGGACTTTCCTTGGCGTGGAAGGCAAGCTTGGCGATGTGGATATTCAAGATCTCCTACCATTGCAACCGACTCTGTGTAACCCTAACCCTATCCGGTGTCTATATAAACCGGAGGGTTGTAGTCCGTAGGACAATCATCTTCATACACAATCATACCATAGGCTAGCTTCTAGGGTTTAGCCTCCTTGATCTCGTGGTAGATCTACTCTTGTACTACCCATATCATCAATGTTAATCAAGCAGGAGTTGGGTATTACCTCCATCGAGAGGGCCCGAACTGGGTAAAAACATCGTGTCCCTTGTCTCCTGTTACCATCCGGCCTTGACACACAGATCGGGACCCCCTACCCGAGATCCGCCGGTTTTGACACCGACATTGGTGCTTTCATTGAGAGTTCCTTTGTGTCGTCGCCTTTTAGGCCCGATGGCTCCTTTGATCATCAACAACGATGAGGTCCAGGGTGAGACTTTTCTCCCCGGACAAATCTTCATCTTCGTCGGCTTCGCTCTGCGGGCCAATTCGCTTGGTCACATGGAGCAGATTGAAAGCTATGCCCCTGGCCATCAAGTTAGGTTTGGAAGCTTAAACTACACGGCTGATATCCGCGGAGACTTGATCTTCGACGGGTTCGAGCCACAGCCAAGCGCGCCGCACTATCTCGAGGGGCATGATCTAGCTCTGCCTCCGAACGGTGTTCTGGAGGCTGCACACGCGCCGGTTCCGACCCTCAACTCGGAGCCCATTGCGCCAATTAAGGATGAGCGGTTGGACGTCACCTCGGGGGCTGCGATCTCGAAGGCGATCGAGCCGAACGCTAGCCCCGCACTCCGCGTGACCCGTGGCTCCGAGGGTCTGGACTCTTCCCCGGACTCCGAAACCCCCACGCCCCTGCCAATCGAATCCGATTGTGCGCCGATAATGGAGTTCATCGCCGCGGACATCTTTCAGCACTCGCCTTTTGGCAACATCCTGAATTCTCTCAAGTCTCTCTCTCTATCAGGAGAGCCCTGGCCGGACTACAGTCAGCAAGGATGGGATACGGACGATGAAGAAATTCAAAGCCCACCCACCACCCACTTGGTAGCCATCGTCGACAACCTTAACGACGTGCTCAACTTCGACTCCGCAGACATCGACAACATGGATGACGATGCAGGAGATACCGATGAACCAACGCCCATAGAGCATTGGACAACCACCTCATCTCATGATGTGTACATGGTGGATACCCCTAAAGGAAGTGACAACGAGGAAAAAGGGGATGGAACGGGATATCGACCCCCCGGAAAGCAATCAAAGCGTCGGCATAAATGCCGACCCAAGCCCCGCCTCGATAAAAACCAAGCCATAGAGCAGGACAAGCCGGTAGACGACGAGCAGGCCTTAGAGCAGCCGTCTGAATAGGGCAACATGGACAGAGAAACCGAAACGCCCTCCCCCGGCAAAACCGGCATTCCGGACGACCTTACACCGGATAAATACATGGAGCAGAAGAGTCTCCACAAGAGGCTCGTCGCAACTGCACACAGCCTGAAAAAGCAGAAACGGAAGCTAAAGAGAGCGGAAGATGCACTCCGGATTAGATGGAGTAAAGTATTCAACACCGCAGATAAATACCGCGATGGTCGCCGCACTAAAAGCTATCCGTAAAGAAAGCTACTGCCCGAATTCGACGAAGAGGCCCTAGAGCCCTCACATTCAAAAAATAAGAAAGCCACACGGTGGGATAGACGACCCCATAAAGCGGCAAGTGGCGCCGCACTTAAATCGTTATGCGACCTACCTAAGGATTCACATCATGGCCCAGCTAGGTCCATTTATGGGCCAAGAAAGCAAGCTCTTGTAAGCAATGCAAAAAAGCCATCATCAGAATCCGGCACACCCAAATACAGGGGCGCCGCACATCCCCTATGTTTCACCAATGAGGTTCTGGATTATGAATTTCCAAAAGGATTCAAACCCGTCAACATAGAGGCATATGATGGAACAACAGACCCCGGAGTCTGGATCGAGGACTATATCCTCCACATACATATGGCCAGAGGATATGATCTCCACGCCATTAAATATTTACCCCTCAAGCTTAAAGGGCCAGCCCGGCATTGGCTCAAGAACCTTCCTGAAAACACAATTGGAAGTTGGGAAGAGCTCGAGGATGCTTTTCGAGCAAATTTTCAAGGGACCTATGTCCGCCCTCCTGATGCAGACGATCTTAGTCACATAACTCAACAACCCGGAGAATCAGCTCGGCAGTTCTGGAATAGATTCCTCACTAAAAAGAATCAGATAGTCGACTGTCCGGACGCCGAAGCCTTAGCAGCTTTCAGGCATAATGTCCAAGACGAATGGCTCGCCAGACACCTCGGCCAGGAAAAGCCAAGAACAATGGCCGCACTCACAAGCCTCATGACCCGCTTTTGCGCAGGAGAGGACAGCTGGTTGGCAAGGAGCAGCCCCAGCGACCCAAGTACATCCGAAACTAGGGATGGAAATGGAAAACCGCAACGCAACAAGGATCGTCGCCGGACTAAAGAAAAAAGTACGAAGAGCACGACAGTCAATGCCGGATTCAAAGGCTCACGACAAAATCACACAAAACCACCCCTCCAGGATAACAGGGATGATCCATCCAACTTAAATAAATTTTGGACAGGATATGTCAGATACACAGTACTCCTGGGAAGCCTGCTAACCATAACCACAGAGATTGTTGGGTTTTCAAACAATCCGGCAGACTCAACGGCGAACACAAGGGGCTCGACACACCAAGCGAAGACGAGGACGGACCCCAAAAGCAGAGCACCAGGAAACAAAAGAACTTCCCACAAGAAGTAAATACAGTGAACTCACTTCACATAACAAAACGTGCGGCGCCCATAAAGGTACGCATCACGAGACCTATCCCCAAAGGGTCCCGCCACTGGTTGTTAAAACCAATCATCTTCGATCAGCTAGATTATTCTAGAATTATCAAGAATGCAGGCTGGACTGCCTTGATACTCCATCCAATAATCGGCGGATTCCAGTTTTCAAATGTCCTTATGGACGGCGGCAGTGGACTAAACGTGATATATCAGGATACAATCCATCACATGGGGATAAACCCAGCAGGAATCCGCCGCAACAAAACCTCCTTTCAAGGGGTAGCACCTGGTCCGGACACCCATTGTATGGGTTTTCTCCGGCTCGAAGTTATATTCGGCTGTGCCGATAACTTCCGTCACGAAAAGCTGACCTTCCATGTCGTCCCGTTCTCAAGTCGCTATCAAGCACTAATGGGACGCGAAGCTTTCGCTCGCTTTAACGCAATACCGCATTATGCATCTCTCACGCTTAAGATGCCCGGCCCACGAGGCATCATCTCTTTGAAGGGGAAGCACTAAAGTGCACCTCCCCCAAGCGGAGGACTGTGCGACCGCTTTGACAGCCCCACAGTAAAATGGCCTCACCGGCCAAAAAACATCGAAATAGATCATTAAAGACCAGGAACGCGGATACACGAGTTCGATATAAAATCATCATTAATGCAGGCTTAATGGCCATATACCCCCGCACTAGGGGCTACATGCAGAGATAATAAAGCTCAATTCTATATATTATACTTCATTTATTTTAAAATTTTTTGTTCGGCATGACCCGTATTCAATTTAGTTCCTCTCTTTTATAGATGAACGTTGTGCGGCGCCCGTCCAGGATACGGCACAACGGAGACACAGGCGCAGACGTGCAGTAGCGACCCGTCCTAAAGGATTCTTTTTAGATTAAGATCCTGCGTAAACCTTTTTTACTGTCTCTTGTTGCTACACATCCCCTGGTTTTTTCCGATATAACCAAGGAGGAGGCTAGCGTCTTGGCATGTGGCCACGTCAGAATTTTTTGCACGTACCTGAACACTAGGGGCTTTTTTAGCAAAGAGTGTTGTTTCGCCCGCACTCATAAAGACCGAACACCTTAGGGAGTGTTCGGCGCCGCGAGTTTTGGCATTATATGCATCAGCTCCGAATCATGTCTTTGGTCAAATGTTGGGTTGCCCGGCTCCTGAGTTCGGCTACCTTACGTTCCGCTCTATCGGCTAAGGTAGCACCAGGAGAACTACTGTAATTGTGCCCCGGTTCGGCCGGGCGAGCACCTCAGTAGAGAAAGCCGAAAACTGACTGTCATGATGTAGCGTGAGACTGGTCAGCCACTCGATGACCTATCGGAATCTATCGGATTCCTCCGCTTTAACGAAGGGCCGCTTCCCGGTCAGGCACATACGCGCCCCGAACTCGGGCGAGCGCAGTCGCCACTAATGGGCTACCTAAATAGTCCCACTGTCAAGCTCCTATGGCTAAGTGAAAGTGTTAAAGCATTATAGTCCGGTTGCCTGGCCCGCTGCGCTATCACCTCCTTTGTAGGACCAAGACGTTGGGTTAAGTGTGAAAATGCGTCTTTTGCGAGCACCCCCGCACTATGTGCGTGGGGGTTGAAGCCAACGACTGCCATCTTTCAGATTTTGTACATATATTTTAAACGACCGCACAGGAGGTGTTCAAAATACTTGAAGGCACAAGTATAAAAAGGCCACTACAGTTTATCAAAATATCACTTCATCATTACGTATGCTATAATAACATAGCATCCTTCGAGCACTGCGTCTCTATTACACGAGCGCCTTCAAGGACTTCCCGAAAATAGTGCTCGGAGGACACTCGGCTTTTATCCGAATCTCGGGACGCAATAACGATGGTCTCCATCTCTGCCCAGTATGTCTTGACACGGGCAAGAGCCATCCTTGCACCCTCTATGCACGCCAACCTCTTCATTGCATTAATGCGCGGCACCGCGTCAAGGAATTGCTGCACCAAGCTGAAATAACTCTTCGGCTCCGACCTCCCCGGCCACAGATGACCCGTGACGTACTTCATGGCGAGTCCGGACAACCTATTAAGTTTGACCCATTGAGCCAAACGATCGTCCACTGCCAGTGGACGCTCCGGATTGTGAAATTGCGACCAGAACAACTTTTCCACTTCGCGATCTTTTAGATCTCGAAAGTGTTCGGTCGGATCAGCAGCACTCGCTGCCAAATCCAGATAGGTGTCCTTCACACTCCACATCCGGTCCAACGGAGCAAACTTCGGATCGCAAAATTTTCTTCGCAGCATGAAGGGCTTTCCAGCCGCAATTTGTTCAGCCTGACGCAGCTCCTCCTTCGTAGCTCTCATCGCAGAGCGCGCGTCCTTGGCATCAGCAACGACCTTCTCTAGGACCGTCTGTCTCGCCTGGTCTTCTTTCTCAAGAAGTCTGCAACGGTCTGCAGTGCTCTTTAACTTTTCGGCCATCCCGGCTATCTCTTCCTGCTTCGGCAATGAGCAGCCTGTTCGGCTCTTAGCTCTTCAAGGGCTTTCTTGGCAGCCGCATCACTTTTCCTGGCTTGATATTTAGCTCGGGCAAGTTCTGCCCTAAGACTCTCCACGGCGACCGCACCATCTGCGTCAAGCACACACATAGTAAGACACTGGCATAAAACTCTTCTTACCTAATGCTGCCCGAGGAATCACATACCTTGAGCCTCATCAAGCCGCTTGTTGACAAGCGCGATGTCGGCATCTACCACGTCCAGTTGCCGCTTTAGTTCGGCAAAACCAGCAGTTCGGCTTGATTTCGGACACCCTGCAGCCTACATTAAAAGGCGACATTTTAGGCCCGGGATTATGATCCTCCGCGTGCCGTCATTTCTTGACGACGCGCAGAGCCTCAGGGGCTACTATCTACATAGGGCGCATCTTATTTATGCGCAACTGACAAAAGTGTACATTATCTAATGTACCTCAAAATCCGTCAATAAAATTTCAACGGCCTCACGCAATCCGCTCTCTGCGGACAAAATCCTTTCAATCACCGTGCCCATCAATGCACGGTGCTCCTCCGAAATAGAAGCTCGCCCCAGCAGAACCTTTAGCTCCTCCGGCCGAGCACTAGACGGTGCCGGACTTGTCCCATGACCTCTTTCGAAGGCCGGACGCGGAGAACCTCGGGGGGCCCCATAGGTATCTTCCGCCCCTGCCGGACTCGGAGAAACCCTCCGTGACGACACCTCAGGGTCGCCCGCCTCGTTAGGCGGCACAGCAGAAGGAGGCGTCTCGCTCTCCATCATCTCCGGAAGAAGCTCCCCCGAAGACGAGCTCTGCTGAGAAGGGCTGAGGTCCGAACTACAAGGTAAAAAATCGGTTAAACTTCTCAGATATAAATCACGGATTTCTCTCATCCCTCGAAAGAAAAATCTTTCTCTACTCACGGCTCGCTGGAGGGCTGATCTCCTTGAGTACGTAGTCCGGCCGAGGAACTACCCGACGTAGGACCCTCTGACGAAGACTTTTTCTCCCGCTTCGAGGCCATGGTCTCCGGGTCGTCAGAGGCAGCTCTCTTTTTCCCTTTAGGGGAGGGATTGTCGGTTCCTCCCTTCGGAGCGGCCTCCTTCGAGGAGGCCATAATTTCCTTGTCCCCCCCCTCGCTTCCCTCCAAAGGCATTATCTCCAGCATCCTGACTAGCACGGGATCCGGCCTGGTTTCGGGAAGGGGAGCCGGACACCTTATCAGCTTTGCCTTCGCTATCCACTCCTGTTTAAAAGGACAACTCTTTTAAGGGCAAGTTTATGACAATTGTACGAATAGAAGGTCCGGTCACAAGGTTACTTACTTGAGTATCCGGGTGATTGCAGCTTAGGCCCGCGTCCTCGGTTAAATCCGGACACGCTTCTTGTGATCCAAACAACAGTTTATAGAACTCCGCGGGCATTGCGCCCATGAAATTCTGGAGAGCTCGCGGTCCCTCCGGATTGAACTCCCACAGGCGAAGGGAGCGACGTTTGCCGGGCAATATTCGGCGAATCAGCATGACCTGCGTCACCTTGACCAGGCTGAGGTCTCCTTCCAAGAGATCCTTAATGCGGCCTTGCAACAAGGGCACGTCTTTGGGCAAACCCCAATCTAACCCTCTGTTGACCCATGACGCTAGCCGTGGTGGGGGACCCGAGCGAAAGGCAGGAGGCGCCACCCACTTGGTGCCCCGGGGAGCGGTGATACAAAACCACTCTAGTTGCCACAAGCCTAGCTCCTCTTGGAAAGAGCCCTCGGGCCATGGAGCATCGGCATTTTTGCTTATAACATCGCCTCCGCACTCTGCATGACGTCTCTTCCACTTCGAAGGTCTTGAGCCATAATCCGAAGTGAGGGGTGACGCGGAGGAATGCTTCACACACGACGATAAACGAGGAGATATGGAGGATGGACTCCAGAGCTAAATCATGAAATTCCAGCCCGTAATAAAACAACAGTCCCCTCACAAAGGGATCCATTGGGAAGCCCAACCCTCGGAGGAAGTGAGACATGAACACCACGCTCTCACCGGGCTGGGGACTGGGAATAACCTGCCCTTGAGCAGGCAACCTATGTGAAATTTCACCGGTCAGGAACTTAGCCTCCCTCAACTTTAGCACGTCCTCCTCCGTCAGGCGTCCACCGGCCTTGAAGGTCAAAACCGGACATTGCCGAAGGTCCGAAGCGCCCGGAATCTGGAGCCTGGGGTGTTGGAACTCAAGGCGACGGGCGAACACGATTGAGATTGAAAAAAGAAGTAAGGCCTTGGTCTCTTTATAAGAGGCCGAATACCAAGAGCCCTCCCCGTAACCGTTTGGGACTCGCCTTTAATCGAGGGAAACGTGCTAACGGGCACGGTTGGGTTACCCGCGTCCGTATTGATGAGAATCCCGTAAAAAGGGCACACGATCTCTGCTTTGACAAGACGTGCCAAGGAAACCGCCTCGCTAAACGTGCTGAGGTGGAAAAGTAAAAACAATTTATGTAAAGAACTTGGCCGTAGTGCGATGATGCACTGCAGGATACGTCAGCAGATTTGATTTGTGTTAATATTATTCTCTCTATGGCATTATGTGGAAACTTATTTTGCAGAGCCGGACACTATTCTTGGTGCTTACCATCTTCTATGAAGGACTTGGAGGAGAAATCCGCCTTGCAATGCCGAAGACAATCTGCGTGCCAGACTCGTCGTCATTGAAGCCTGGTTCAGGGGCTACTGAGGGAGTCCTGGATTAGGGGGTGTTCGGGTAGCCGGACTATACCTTCGCCGGACTCCTGGACTATGAAGATACAAGATTGAAGACTTCGCCCCGTGTCCGGATGGGACTTTCCTTGGCGTGGAAGGCAAGCTTGGCGATGCGGATATTCAAGATCTCCTACCATTGCAACCGACTCTGTGTAACCCTAACCCTATCTGGTGTCTATATAAACCGGAGGGTTGTAGTCCGTAGGACAATCATCTTCATACACAATCGTACCATAGGCTAGCTTCTAGGGTTTAGCCTCCTTGATCTCGTGGTAGATCTACTCTTGTACTACCCATATCATCAATATTAATCAAGCAGGAGTAGGGTATTACCTCCATCGAGAGGGCCCGAACCTGGGTAAAAACATCGCGTCCCTTGTCTCCTGTTACCATCCGGCCTTGACGCACAGATCGGGACCCCCTACCCGAGATCCGCCGGTTTTGACACCGACAACGACCGTCGCCCGGCTCCCTTTTATCCATCCCGCATCGCCACCGCACCGCTCTGCCCCCCTTTTTGGCCATGCCTGGCCCAGCTCGCCACCGACGCCCGTGGTTGCTGCTGCCCTGCGGCCGCGCGCCGTCGCCCTCTGCTCCGCCGGCGCCATGCCACTGGCTCGGGTTGCCTCGCCCGCACCCGGTGCCTCCGCCGAGCTCACCCTTGTGCACAAGGCTCCCCGACCGCGCCCGCACCTTTCACCGGTCGCGCCCCGCACCGGGCTCGCGCCGCTCCGGCCACGGCCTCGCTGCACCGCTCATGGCCGCTAGCCGCCACGCCCGCACGCCCCTGCGCGCTAGCGCCCGAAACCCGCGTGCTCAGCACCCGTTAACCGCCCCCTATGCCTATGACAGATGGGGCCCATGCCCAAAAATAAAACAAAAAAAGATTAAATAATAAATATTGTTAAATTAATTAATTAGCTAGTAAGTTAATTAGTTAACTTAATTAACCTGCTTAATAACCTAATCAACCAGATTAGTTACTCAAGTGTTGTTTAGTAAAACATGTATCAATGACACATGGGTCCCATTGACCAGTCAAACCGCTGACTCGGATACCCCAGTCAATGACATGCGGGTCCCATGGGCTCCTTTTGACCAATCAACGGTCTAGTCAAACGCTGACTGGACATTTGACCAGGGCCGCACCTGTCAGCCCCTTAGACACAATCTGGGTACACTTCCTGTGTACCCATAGCATTTAAATACAAATTCAATTTCAGATTAAATTAAATCCTGAAATTAGAAAATCATTTTAAATCTTTTAAAAATTATTATAAAATAATCCGTAGCTCGGATGAAAAAACTTTGTACATGAAAGTTGCTCAGAACGATGAGACGAACCCGGATACGCAGCCCGTTCGTCCGCCACGCACCCCTAACATATCAAACTCGCAACTTTCCCCCTCCGGCTCCTCTGCCCGAAAACACGAAACACCGGGGATATGTTCCCGGATGTTTCCCCCCTTCACCGGTACCACCTCATACCGCGTTAGGGCACCCCTAGCACCGCGCATTGCCATGTTACGCTTTGTGATGCTTTGATTGCTCTGTTATTTATTGTGCTCCCCCTCCGTTACTTCTTTCCGGTAGACCCTGAGACTGCCGGCGACCCCTAGTTCGACTACGGAGTTGATGACCCCCTCCTTGCCAGAGCAACCAGGCAAGCCCCCCCCCCTTGATCACCAGATATCGCCTACTCTCTTCTATACTGCTTGCGTTAGAGTAGTGTAGCATGTTACTATTTTCCGTTATCCTGTCCTGATGCATAGCATGTCCTTGTTACTACTGTTGTTACCTTTACCTGCAATCCTACATGCTTAGTATAGGATGCTAGTTTTCCATCAGTGGCCCTACATTCTTGTCCGTCTGCTGTGCTATACTATCGGGCCGTGATCACTCGGGAGGTGATCACGGGTATATACTATACTTTATACATGATACATGTGGTGACTAAAGTCGGGTCGGCTCGTGGAGCACCCGCGAGTGATTCACGGATTGGGGGCTGAAAGGACCTTTGTCCCAACGACCCTTTGTGTGGATCTTTGTGGCAGAGCGACAGGGCAGGTTGAGACTACCTAGGTGAGAGGTGGGCCTGGCCCTGTTCGGCGTTCGCGGATACTTAACATGCTTAACGGGATCTTGGTATTTGATCTGAGTTGGGCCGTTGACCTTATACGCACTAACCAACTACGCGGGAAAGATATGGGCACTCGGCGTCGTGGTATCAGCCGAAGCCTTCGTGACGTCAGCGACTGAGCGGCGCACGCCGGATTGGAACGTAAGCCTGCTCTTGTAATAAGGGGGCTAGTTCTGCTTCCGGCTGCCCACGCAACATGCAGGTGTGCTAAGGGTGATGGGCCCAGACCCCTGTGCGCTTAGGTTTAGACCGGCGTGTTGACCTCTCTATTGTGCCTAGGTAGGGCTGCGACGTGTTGATCTTTCGAGGCCGGGCATGACCCAGGTAAGTGTGTCCGGCCAAATGGGATCAAGCGTGTTGGGTTATGTGGTGCACCCCTGCAGGGAAGTTAATCTATTTGAATAGCCGTGATCTTCGGTAACATGATGACTTGGAGTTGTACCTTGACCTTATGACAACTAGAACTGGATACTTAATAAAACACACCCTTCCAAGTGCCAGATACAACCCGGTGATCACTCTCTAACAAGGCATCGAGGAGGGGATCGCCGGGTAGGATTATGCTATGTGATGCTACTTGGAGGACTTCAGTCTACTCTCTTCTACATGCTGCAAGACGGAGGCTGCCAGAAGCGTAGTCTTCGACAGGATTAGCTATCCCCCTCTTATTCTGGCATTCTGTAGTTCAGTCCACTGATATGTCCCTTTGACACATATACCCATGCATATGTAGTGTATCTCCTTGCTTGCGAGTACTTTGGATGAGTACTCACGGTTGCCTTGTTTCCCCTTTTCCTCATTTCTCTACCCGATTGCTGTGACCAGACTATGGAGTCCAGGAGCCAGATGCCACCGTTGATGACGACTCCTACTACACCGGAGGTGCCTACTACTACGTGCAGCCCGCTGGCGACGACCAGGAGTAGTTAGGAGGATCCCAGGCAGGAGGCCTGCGCCTCTTTCGATCTGTATCCCAGTTTGTGCTAGCCTTCTTAAGGCAAACCTGTTTAACTTATGTCTGTACTCAGATATTACTGCTTCCGCTGACTCGTCTATGATCGAGCACTTGTATTCGAGCCCTTGAGGCCCCTGGCTTGTATTATGATGCTTGTATGACTTATTTTATTTGTAGAGTTGTGTTGTGATATCTTCCCGTGAGTCCCTGATCTTGATCGTACACATTTGCGTGCATGATTAGTGTACGATTGAATCGGGGGCGTCACAAGTTGGTATCAGAGCCGACTGCCTGTAGGAATTCCCCTTCCAACTCCTTGGCTGTAGTTGAGTCTAGTAGATGAAAAAAGTTTTAATAACATGGTTGTGCGGCCCATGGGCCCACGTCGCCATTGGGTGGTATTAGGATCTTTTATTCCTCGTCTATACTCTGGGACTCTGATCTCTTTTCTATTCAGGTTAAAATGAATTTTGCTAAATCTAATATTAGGATCTCGTTATCACTTTCACCCGGAGAGCCCCTTATTACTGATGATCGTCTGCTGCACGTGAAGCCCCTGAAGATACTCTCCGCTGTTAACCCGAGAAATTGTGTCCATCGTGTTTGCAATTCCCCTTCCACTGTCAACCCTTATGGATAACTACATGCAGTTGTCATTCTTACATTCATCCCCAGTTGGTCTTGTTATTACAAGATACCCCGAAATACTTGTCGTTGTTTCGATAATCCTTTGAGCTTACTGCCTTGCTGTTCCTTGTCACCTGAATACCCCTACGGATAATTCTCGCACTTATCGAGTATCCGCCCATCCCCAGTTGTTTCCGAAAATCCTTAGCAACTTATTGCTCTTGAAATTCTTGCTTGCTTGCAATAGGGTTAATCTCATAAGTATACTAATCTTATTGGCAGCCTTTGTCACTATCATTTTGAGTCCATTGATTCGATATGTTGCGAATGCGCGCAATCCTCAACCAGGTCCTAGAGTTCATCCTTCCGGCTCGGACATCATTTTGAACATGAACTGGTTCTCGGCCAATCAGATTGCCATCGATTGTACCCCTAAGTCTATTCAACTTATCCATCCTTGATCAGAGCGTTTGCTCCTGATCCCTTGATTTGAAAATCATAATTCCTTTGTTATTTAAACATTGAATTATTCAGATGTTCTATAAAACGATGCATTTGCATTCTTTCTTCCTCTGATTGGGTATCGATACTCACATCAGCTCCATTGTGGATCACCATATCCACTGTTGGATTATTATCCGAAAGTGTCCTTCATAATTAATCACCTTGTGAGTTCTTTCTCCGATACATAATGCCTTTGGTAATTTGTATCCTCTCCTTTTGCCAACCATGCTCTGCTTTCGAGCTGGTGATATTTACTCTTGAAGCTTATGGCATATGTTTCCAAGATGCCCTGATGGGTTGAACCTATGCCTTCCTTAATATGTGTGAACTCGAAAGTTTTCACGAGTCATACTCTTCTAGTATTTTGCCAGATAAAATTTCAACACTACAACTTCTTCGAAAGTGAGAAGTGAATGAAAGGTTATGCATTGGAGAAGTGGGAGTCGACCTTGAACTTTGTGTTCATGCCCATGGACCCGATGTGGAACTTATCATAAAAGCTTCTTGTAATAGTAACTATTTCCTTGATATGATATCATTTGGTATCTATGTATTGATCCTTTGCAATCGCGGTCCTAACCACACTTTCTCCTTGATTCCATTTCTCAGACAAGTTAAAGCACTTGTCTTCTATTGATCGTTACATCTCCGCAACCTCTGTTTTGATCTTCCTCGAGTATTAACCTCTGGTATCCCGAGAACTGTGTTGCTTCCTGCGAGTCTTCATCTAGTATTGCTTCTCACCGATCTCAGATTTCCCCTAGGTTCTGAGTTATTAGTCACTCGAGAACACCGATAAGTGAATCGATTCCGCACTCTGATTGTGCTAGCCTTCTTAAGGCAAACTTGTTTAACTTATGTCTGTACTCAGATATTGTTGCTTCTGCTGACTCGTCTATGATCGAGCACTTGTATTCGAGCCCTCGAGGCCCTTGGCTTGTATTATGATGCTTGTATGACTTATTTTATTTGTAGAGTTGTGTTATGATATCTTCCCGTGAGTCCCTGATCTTGATCGTACACATTTGCGTGCATGATTAGTGTACGATTGAATCGGGGGCGTCACAGGCTGTTCAGATGAAGACACAACTAAGTTAGTTTTAGTAGAGAGCTTTTTGTCACACAAGAAAGTTATTTGTCCCTAGGCAATCGATAACTAGATCGGTAATCACTATTGCAATTTTATATGAGGGAGAGGCATAAGCTAACATACTTTCTCTCCTTGGATCATATGCACTTATGATTGGAACTCTAGCAAGCATCCGCAACTACTAAAGATCATTAAGGTAAAACCCAACCATAGCAATAAAGTATCAAGTCCTCTTTATTCCTATACGCAAACAACCTACTTACTCGGGTCTGTTCTTCTGTCACTCACGCCACCCACCATAAGCAAATCATGAACAGATTGCAAACCCTATAGTGGGGATCCCTCACGCTTGCGCGACACAGAGAGAACCATAGGACAGCACCAATAATAAAACATGCAACTCAAACCAATCACAATTATCAATGAACCCATAGGACAAAACGGATCTACTCATAAATCATAGGATAGCCATACATCATTGGGAAATAATATATAGCATTGAGTACCATGTTTAAGTAGAGATTACATCGGGTAAAAGAGGGGTTACATCACTGCATAGAGGGGGGAAGAGTTGGTGATGACGGCGGTGAAGTTGTTGGTGTAGATCGTTGTCGCAATGATGGCCCTGGCGGCGTTCCGGCGCCACCGGGAGAGAGCCCCCCTTCTTCTTATTCTTCCTTGACCTTCCCCCTAGATGGGAGAAGGGTTTCTCCTCTGGTCCTTGGCTTCCATGGCGGTGGAGGGGCGAAGCCCCTTTGAGATTGGATCTCTCTCTCTCTCTCTCTCTCTCTCTCTCTCTCTCTCTCTCTCTCTCTCTCTCTCTGTTTCCTTCTATTTCTGCGCTCCCTGATTCTGCCCTTTCACCGTTTCTTAAATTCCCGGAGATCCGTAACTCCGATTGGGCTAAAATTTTGACACGATTTTTATCCAGATATTGGATTTCTTGTGGCGAAAGAAGGGCACCAACCACCTTATGGAGTGGCCACGAGGGCCCTGGGCGTGCCCTACCCCCTGGGGCACGCCCCTCACCCTAGTGGGCCCCTCAGGCATCGTCTCGCGTTGATTCCACTTCCCAAAATTCACATATATTCCAAAAAAATCTCTGTAAGTTTTTATCCCGTTTGGCCTTCGTTTGATATGGATTTTCTGCAAAACAAAAACATGCAATAAACAGGAACTGGCACTGGGCACTGGATCAATATGTTAGTCCCAAAAATAGTATAAAAAGTTGCCAAAAGTATGTAAAAGTTGTAGAATATTGGCATGGAACAATAAAAAAATTGTAGATACGGCGGAGACGTATCAGCATCCCCAAGTTTAATTCCTGCTCGTCCTCGAGTAGGTAAATGATAAAAAAGATAATTTTTGATGTGGAATGCTACCTAGCATAATCTTGATCATGTAATCTAATCATGTCATGAATATTAAAACACAAGTGATTGAAAGCAATAGTCTATCATTTGACATTAAGACAATAATACTTCAAGCATACTAATAAAGCAATCATGTCTTTTAAAAATAACATGGCCAAAGAAAGTTATCCCTACAAAATCATATGGTCTGGCTATGCTCCATCTTCACCACACAAAATATTCAAATCATGCACAACCCTGATGACAAGCCAAGCAATTATTTCATACTTTTGATGTTCTCAAACCTGTTCAACTTTCACGCAATACATGAGCGTGAGCCATGGACATAACACTATAGGTGGAATAGAATATGATGGTGGAGGTTGTGTGGAGAAGACAAAAAGGAAGAAAGTCCCACATCGACGTGGCTAATCAATGGGCTATGGAGATGCCCATCAATTGATGTCAATGCGAGGAGTAGGGATTGCCATGCAACAGATGCACTAGAGCTATAAGTGTATGAAAGCTCAAATTGAAACTAAGTGGGTGTGCATCCAACTTGCTTGCTCATGAAGACCTAGGGCATTTGAGGAAGCCGATTGTTGGAATATACAAGCCAAGTTCTATAATGAAAATTCCCACTAGTATGTGAAAGTGATAACTCAAGAAACTCTCTATATGAAGAACATGGTGCTACTCTGAAGCACAAGTGTGGTAAAAGGATAGTAACATTGTCCCTTTTCTCTTTTCTCACATTTTTTCTCCTTTTTTCTTTTTTTCTTTTTATAGCCTTCTTTGGTCTCTCCTTTTTTTATTAGGGCTTCTTTGGCCACTTTTATTTTGATAACCTCACATGGGACAATGTTCTAATAATGATGGTCATCACACTTTTATTTACTTACAACTCAATATTACAACTCGATACTAGAACAAAGATATGACTCTGTATGAGTGCCTCCGGCGGTGTACCGGGATGTGCAATGATCTAGCGTAGCAAAGATATCAAAAAACGGACAAGCCATGAAAACATCATGCTAGCTATCTTACGATCATGCAAAGCAATATGACAATAAATGCTCAAGTCATGTATATGAAGATGATGGAAGTTGCATGGCAATATATCTCGGAATGGCTATGGAAATGCCATAATAGGTAGGTATGGTGGCTGTTTTGAGGAAGATATAAGGAGGCTTATGTGTGACAGATCGTATCATATCACGGGGTTTGGATGCACTGGCGAAGTTTGCACCAACTCTCGAGGTGAGAAAGGCAATGCACGGTATCGAAGAGGCTAGTAATGATGGAAGGGTGAGAGTGCGTATAATCCATGGACTCAACATTAGTCATAAAGAACTCACATACCTATTGCAAAGGACTATTAGCTATCGAAACAAAGTACTATCGCATGATCCTAGGGGGATAGATTGGTAGGAAAAGACCATCACTCGTCCCCGACCGCCACTCATAAGGAAGACAATCAATAAATAAATCATGCTCCGACTTCGTTACATAACGGTTCACCATAAGTGCATGCTATGGGAATCACAAACTTCAACACAAGTATTTCTACAATCCACAATTACCCACTAGCATGACTCTAATATCACCATCTTTACATCGCAAAACTATTGCAAGGAATCAAACATATCATATTCAGTGATCTACAAGTTTTATGTAGGATTATATGACTAACCATGTGAATGACCAATTCCTGTCATCTCTCTAAATAGATATAAGTGAAGCAAGAGAATTTAATCCTTTATACAAAAGATATGCCCATGATGTAACAAATATAAGTGAAGCAAAAGAGCATTCTACAAATGGCGGTTTTCTATGTGAAGAGAAACATGCAATCCAAACTTCAAATGATATAAGTGAAGCACATGAAGCATTTTATAAAGCCATACTCAAAAGATATAAGAAAGGTGAAATGAGAATTCTATAAATCAACCATGGACTATCTCATACCAGCATGGTGCATCAAAGAAAAGTGAAAACTAAATGCAAAATACGCTCCAAGATTTGCACATATCACATGAACGAAACGAAACCGAAAACATACCGATACTTGTTGAAGAAAGATGGGATGCCTTCCGGGGCATCCCCAAGCTTAGACGCTTGAGTCTCCTTGAATATTTACTTGGGGTGCCTTGGGCATCCCCAAGCTTGAGCTCTTGCCTCTCTTCCTTCTCCTCATACCGAGACCTCCTCGATCCTTGATCACTTCATCCACACAAAACTCAACAGAAAGTTCGGTAAGATCCGTTAGTATAATAAAGCAAATCACTACTCTAAGTACTATTGCAAACCAATTCATATTTTGTTTTTTCACTATAGCTACTGTAATATAACTTTTCCATGGCTTAATCCACTTATAGAAATCGATAGTTTCATCAAAACAAGCAAGCAATGCATCACAAACAGGTCTTTAGTAATATGAACATTAACCATACTTCTGGTACTCCAAAAATTCTGAAAAAATTAGGAAAAATAAACAATTTGTATAGAAAGACAATGCAAAAAAGTTTCAGACCTGTTTGACGTTCCAGTAAAAAAATGTAAAATCACGCACTACAGCCAAAGTTTCTGTTTTGCACCGCACAAACCAACAAGCAATGTAAACATCCTAAAGGCAAATCTTGGCACATTATTTTTATAATACAATGGAATTGTACAACGGGATAATTATTTTTGTTGAAAAGTTTTTGTAATCAAGATTCACAAAGTTTTCGTGAGCATGAACAAAGTTCAAGGAGCTCCCTCACTTTAACAATGCTTGTCTCTCTCACTTTCACTTTCCTTTTTGAAAAGTTTTGGGTTCCCCTCTTTATTTTTTTGTTTTTAAGCTCCATAAAAGAACTCAACAGAAATAAATGACTCTCTAAAACTTCTGGGTTGTCTCCCTCGCAGCGCTTTCTTTAAAGCCATTAAGCTAGGCATAAGGTGCTCAAGTAATGAATCCACCCGGATCCCAAGGTATATCAAAGACAATTTGAATTAGCAATGATTTGGTATTCAGTAGTGAGCACAAAGCAACATATATCAAGCAATGACGAATTCTAACTCTCTTCCTGTGCATCGGCACGCAATACAAGAACAATTCATGCACATCAAGTAAAGGCCAATGCATAGCATAAGAAGTTTCTTGCAATTTTATCGTGTTGGAAACATAGAGAGGCGGAGATGTAGTTCCTCTCTCATAATAATTGCAAGTAGGACCAGCAAGCACATGCATATTATATTCATCAAAATCATCATGTGCATGAGTTGAAGAGTTACTCTCATTAGAAGGTAGGCACGGGTAGCTAATCCGTTCTTCCTCCTTTTGTTCTTCACTCTCCTCATCATATTTTTCATCCAATGAGCTCACAGTTTCATCAATTTCTTATTCCATAGACTCCTGCAAAATATTATTTTCTTCTCGGACAGCGGAGACTTTCTCAATAAATTCATCAATATCATAATTGTATTTATAATTCTCATAGCAATATTTGAGGATAGCTAAATTTTCAAGTCTATAAACTGAATCATCAAAATCTTCAAACTCTTTAAACAAAGATTCAATTTCACAAGCACCCTTAAAAGCAACAAATTCTTCTATTCATTCCACATCATACTAATCACATATACCATTAGCATAAGAAGCTAAGGTTTCATTATCATTAAATTTGCATGAAAAGGGAAGGTGTGGAGCCTTAATCCTAGACCAACAAGTATAATCATATCTCAAGCATAGTTGCCGAGCATACCAATGCAACATATAAATTTGATCCCATAATAGTTTCCCTTTTTGAGTCAAGCGTTAATCCCTAAAGTATTCATGTTGATCCAACATGTCTCCCATTATATAATTGAATGGGGTTTTCTCAGAATTATTAAAGTAGTGCATAATATCTTTCACATAATGGGCATCGAGGGTTTTAGGAGGTTCCCCATCTCCATGAGTAGCAAGTAAACCTAAATTTTTTTGGTATTTCGTGTTCCATATCCATAACTAAAGATAGAGAACAACTTAGAACAGCAAATAAAATCTACTTAGTGATAAAGCAAACAAGCACACACGAGAATATTCACCCCACGATATTGCTCCCCGGCAACGGCGTCAGAAAAAGGTCTTGATAACCCACAAGTATAGGGGATCAATTGTAGCCTCTTTCGATAAGTAAGAGTGTCGAACCCAACGAGGAGCTAAAGGTAGAACAAATATTCCCTCAAGTTCTATCGACCACCGATACAACTCTACGCACGCTTAACGTTCGCTTTACCTAGAACAAGTATGAAACTAGAAGTACTTTGTAGGTGTCGTTGGACAGGATTGCAAGATAATAAAGAGCGCGCAAATAAAAAGTAGGGGTTGTTCAGATGAAGACACAACTAAGTTAGTTTTAGTAGAGAACTTTTTGTCACACAATAAAGTTATTTGTCCCTAGGCAATCGATAACTAGATCGGTAATCACTATTGCAATTTTATATGAGGGAGAGGCATAAGCTAACGTACTTTCTCTTCTTGGATCATATGCACTTATGATTGGAACTCTAGCAAGCATCCATAACTACTAAAGATCATTAGGGTAAAACCCAAGCATGGCATTAAAGTATCAAGTCCTCTTTATTCCTATACGCAAACAACCTACTTACTCGGGTCTGTGCTTCTGTCACTCACGCCACCCACCATAAGCAAATCATGAACATATTGCAAACCCTACAGAGGGGACCCCTCACGCTTGCGCGACACGGAGAGCACCATAGGACAACACCAATAATAAAACATGCAACTCAAACCAATCACAATTATAAATGAACCCATAGGACAAAGCAGATTGGTTCTCTCTCTCTCTCTGTTTCCTTCTGTTTCTGCGCTCCCTGATTATGCCCTTTCACCGTTTCTTAAATTCCCGGAGATCCGTAACTCCGATTGGGCTAAAATTTTGACATGATTTTTATCCGGATATTGGCTTTCTTGCGGCGAAAGAAGGGCACCAACCACCTTATGGAGTGGCCACGAGGGCCCGGGGCACGCCCTACCCCCTGGGGTGCGCCCCTCACCCTTGTGGGCCCCTCGGCCATCGTCTCACGTTGATTCCACTTCCCAAAATTCACATATATTCCAAAAAAAATCTGTAAGTTTTTATCCCGTTTGGACTCCGTTTGATATGGATTTTCTGCGAAACAAAAACATGTAACAAATAGGAATTGGCACTGGGCACTGGATCAATATGTTAGTCCCAAAAATAGTATAAAAGTTGCCAAAAGTATGTAAAAGTTGTAGAATATTGGCATGGAACAATCACAAATTATAGATACGACAGATACGTATCACCAAACAACCCGTAAGCTTTTGTACATCATGCACGTGGACAGGGCATTTCATTCGGAGAATTGCTCCAATCTTCTCTAGGTCAGCGTCGATCCCTCATTCCAAAACAAGAAAACTGAGTAACTTTCCTCCTGGGACTCCGAATGTGCACTTGGATGGATTAAGCTCGATGTCATATCTTCTCATATTTGCAAAGGTTTCAGTGAGGTTAGTCAATAGGTCGAAACTCTTGCGTTACTTGACCATGATATCGTCCATGTATGCTTCCATGTTCCAACTGATTTGAGTGAGCAGGCACTTCTGAATCATGCGCATGAACGTGGCACCATCATTCTTGAGACCAAAGGGCATGGTAACATAGAAAAAACACCCGAATGGGGTGATGAAGGCCGTTTTTATTTCATCGGGTCCGTACAGACGGATTTGATGGTACCCATAATATGCATCCAAAAATGATAAACGCTCGCACCCAGTAGTCGAGTTGACAATCTGATCGATGCGGGGCAGAGGAAAATGATCTTTCGGGCAGACCCAATTGATATGCTTGAAATCAATACACATGCGGAGTGAATCATCTTTCTTGGGCACCATGATGACATTGGCGAGCCACTCGAAGTGGTATATCTTGCGAATGAACTTAGCTGACAGGAGCTGAGCCACTTCCTCGCCAATTGCCTTCCTTTTCTCCACGGCGGACTGACGGAGATGTTCCTTGACGGGTCTTGCTTTTGGGTCGACATGCAAACGGTGCTCAGCCAGTCCCCTGGGTACACCTAGCATGTCAGATGGTTTCCATGCAAAGATGTCCCAGTTCTCACGGAGGAACTGGATGAGCGCTTCTTCCTCTTTGCTGTCGAGTGTCATTGAAATGTGAGTCGGAGCAGCAGAGGGATCTTCTGGGTGAATGTGGACTGGCTTTGTTTCGCCGGTCGACTGAAATGCTGACTCTAAAGCGGGTTTCTTAGCTTGCAACAAATCACTCGGGTCGGCATTTTTCTAGTACTCTTCCAGCTCCACTGCTGCCATCTGCTCGTCAGCAATCTTGGAACCTTTCTGGAGGCATTCCTCTGCTCTCTTTCGATTCCCTATGACTATGATCACACCCCTGGGTCCAGGCATCTTCAACTTAAGATACACGTAACATGGGTGAGCCATGATACGCAGGTCTGCCCAGATTAGCATGATAGGCACTGTGAAAATCCACCACTTCAAATGTAAACCTCTCCTTGCGGTAATTCTTGGAATCACCGGAAACCACATCAAGAGCGATCTGTCCGAGTGATTCTGTCTTCTTTCCTGGGATGACCCCATGGAACTGCATGTTGCTCTCACTGAGCTTGGACATCGGTATGCCCATCCCTCGGAGGGTCTCAGCATGCTGAATGTTCAGTCCACTACTACCATCCATGAGAACCTTAGTCAATCGGGTGCCCCCAATGACTGGGTCGACCACTAATGCTTGCCGCCCGGGGGTAGCAACATGCGCTGGGTGATCGGACTGGTCGAATGTAATGGGAGTCTTCGACCACTTCAAGTACGTCGTAGTTGCCGGAGCAACCATGTTCACTTCTCTGTTGATAACCTTTAGTCGACTTTTGCTCTCAATGTCAGAAAAAATCACCAAAGTAGCATTTACATTGGGGTAACCATCATCTTCTTGTTTTTCTTCCTCCTTATCAGAGTCCTTCTCCGGGGGCTGACCCTCTCGGAACTGCTGAATCAGGAGTCGACACTGTCGAGTGGTATGTTTGGGCAGAATCAAGTTACCCTCTTCGTCCTTTTTTGTGTGTATGTGACATGGTAAATCCAGGACGTCGTTGCATGACTAATATTTCACCTTTTTGGGCACCCACGGCCCTTTAGGTTTCCCATTGAACTTCCTTTGATTCAGAACGACAACCTCTACGGGACCTGCAGCTTCTGCTTTACGCTTACGTTTCCGACTAATGTTTCCACCTCCGGTGTCCGGGTCGACTGCTTTCCCTTTACCATTATGGAGTTGGTCTTCTTCTTCACCATTTGCATACCGAGTGGCTATTTCCATCATTCGGCCCAGAGACATGTATCCGGATCGTCCAAACTTCAGGATGAGCTCTCTTTATCGGACGCCCTCTTTGAAGCCGCAGACTACCTGGTGCTCAAACACATTTTCCACCACATGGTGAAGGGTAGACCATCTCTGGATGAAATCTCTCAAAGTTTCATTCAGCTTCTGAACACAATGTTGTAGTTCGGTCAACCCAGCAGGTCATTTGGACGTGCCCGCGAATGTCTTGATGAACACTCGGGCCAAATCTTCCCAGCAAAAAATACTCCCAGGGGCCAACTGATTCAACTAAGCTCTAGCCAAACCTTCAAGCATTAGGGGGAGGTGCTTCATAGCCACGTCGTCGTTGCCCCCGCCAATTTGAACTGGCACTCGGTAATCCTCTAGCCAAGTATCTGGCTTCGACTCACCGGTGAACTTGCTTACTCCGGCGGCCAGTCTGAAGTTGGGAGGGATCTCAGCGGCCCTGATGGCCCTACTGAAACCAATGTTGAGGATATCACTTATCGTTAACGTCTCGGTCAGTTGGGGATTAGAGATTAATAAAAAATTGGCCAATTAATCGATTTTATCAGTCGACTACTAAACGACATTTTTTTTGCAAATCCTAGGTTCCCAACACTAAAATATGCTACATTCAACACCAAAAAAATATTAGACACAAGTGTTACCTTGATTTCTAGCCTTTGAATCCTCGTATAATGACAAACAAAATAGAACAACAGTACATATTACGTAACAAGGTCCACAAAACGCAAATAAACATAGTTCTTGCAAACATAGTGCTATGAATAGGCCCGATTTATCGGCAAATTCTTGATAAATCGCTTGTCAAAGCGATAAATCGGCCCAAAAGATAAATGGTGAAGATAAGGCATAATCTTATCGGTCACCCCAAGAGTAGTGATAAATCGGACTATAAATCGCTGAATCAGAAGATTTTTTGAATAGTGGCTGAAACACTCGGGCCCCAAAACAAATGCTCTGTAATTGACTGGACGATCTCTTCCCCGAACTTCCCTGTGTGCTCTGCTTCTGTCAACCAAACCCTGAACCAGAACTGACCTTGCATCAAATCCGGGCTCTGTGGGGTCGACTGGGGCTCTCCGCTCGTCACCATACGGGCGTCTGTCATCATACCGCCGGGGCGCGTATGATCCGCCTCTCAAAGAAGGCACAGGCACTTGACGATGGTCATCTCGAGGATCAAACTACCCGTGGCCCCGACCAAGGTACTGATCTTGGCGGTGACCGCGATCTTCATGCCGCAGAGGCGATCTTGGGCTATGCGCCGACTGAACTGTGTCTGCGATCATAGGTCTGCTATGGATTCTATTGCGCGACTAAGAAACAACTGAGTTTTGTTCACCCACCACTCGGAGCAGCGCTCGGATCTGCAGCAAACCTCTACCAGCTTCTAAACGAGACGGCTGAATTGACTAAGCTATGTGTGCTGCTGCTGCAAGATTTTGAACCAGAGTGCGGTATACCTAAGGTTCAGGCAGAAACAATTGTCGTGGCCGTCGACTGGATCCGGGGATCTACTGACGGGCGCATTCGTCGAGTGAATGTTGGAGATTCTCCAGACGCGTGCGCTTAGCCAAGGTGGCCAGGTGCGCAGCCTCCAAGGTCTGAGCCTCGGAGGTCTCCCCTATGATGGGGGTCTAGAGCGCCTCCATGTTGCAGCGATGCAGTTCTTCCCTCTGCTCCGAACTGAGGGCTTGGGGATGATATTCATCATGACCGTACGACGGACTGTCACCGTCATTGTCGTCGTCGCCGCCGCGATGGAACCCAGATGGGCTGCGACGAGAGTCGACCATGAGGACTTCCGCCATAGGGTCGCTACTTCCGCACTCGGAAAGAGTGTCCGCAGAACCAGTCGACAAATCGAATGGTCCGTAGAGAGATTCGTTGAGCTCTATTGCTACGACTTGAGGGGTGGTCGACTGGCGAACCACCGCATGCCTCACCCACCGCTGGAGACGTGATCGACCGGATCGCTTGATACGGTGCACAGCGGGGAGCGTGGATGCTGTGGGAGCGGACCAATACTGGGTCGACGGTTGCCGCAGGCGCTCGCGCAGAAGTGCGCCGCCCCATGGATGGGAAGGGCCTCGACATCGAGGGGGCCTTCTTGGAGCCAGGCAGAGTCGTTAGCGATGAAGAAGAGCGCACTGAGACAGATCTCATGGCCAAAAGCCAAACGACCGCCGGAAACCATGTCGATGGAGATCGGAAAAAACTGCAACCTCACTGGAAGTCGCTAAGACGCCTGCCCCACGGTGGGCGCCAACTGTCGTGGGAGTGAGTCTGATAGTAAGAGTATGGGTACGTAGGAGGAGGCAAGGCCCTAGCTACGACGAGGTTGTACACGCAAGTTTACGAGTTTAGGCCCCTCCCGAAGGAGGTAGCAGCCCGACGTCTCGGTGCCTCGGAGGCTTTGATGTCTACTATGCAACTTTATTCTAGTAAACACGTGTTGGGCGTCCAAGCGCAGAGTTTTGTAGGACAGTAGCAATTTTCCCACAAGTGGATGACCTAAGGTTTATCAATCCATGAGAGGTGTAGGACGAAAATGGTCTCTCTCAAACGACCCTGCAACCAAATACAAGAAATCTCTTGTGTCCCCAACACACCCAATACAATGGCAAATTGTATAGGTGCACTAGTTCGGCGAAGAGATGGTGATCAAAGTGTAATATGGATGGTAGAAATATTTTTTTATAATCTAAATAAATAAAAACAGCAAGGTAGCAAATAGTAAACGGGTACAAAAATGGTATTGCAATGCTTGAAAATGAGTCCTAGGGTCCGTACTTTCGCTAGCGCAACCTCTCAACAATGCTAATAAAATTGGATCATATAACCACCCCTCAACGTGCGATGGAGAATCACTCAAAAGTTCCTATCTAGCAGAGAACATAAGTTGGAATTGTTTGTAGGGTACGAAGCCACCTCAAAACTATTCTTTCTGATCGATCTATCCTAGAGTTCGTACTAAAATAACACAAAGCTATTCTTTTCGATCGATCTAATCAAGAGTTCGTACTAAAATAACACCAAAGCAAATTCTGGTTCGTAATATTCAATCCAACACAAAGAACTTCAAAGAGTGCCCCAAGATTTCTACAGGAGAAACAAAGGCAAGAACGTGCATGAACCCCTACGCATAGATTACCCAATGTCACCTTGGGAATCCGCGAGTTGAGTGCCACAACATATATCAAGTGAATCAATACGATACCCCATTGTCACCACGAGTATTCAATTGCAAGACATATATCAAGTGTTCTCAAATCCATAAAACGTATTCAATCCGATAACAACAAAATCTCAAAGGGTAAAACTCAATTCATCACAACAAGATAGAGAGGGGAAAACACCATATGATCTGACTATATTAACAAAGCCCGTGATACATCAAGATCGTGACATCACGAGAACACGAGAGAGAGAGAGAGAGAGAGAGAGAGAGAGAGAGAGATTAGACACATAGCTACTGGTACAAGCCCTCAACCTCGAGGGTGGACTACTCCCTCCTCATCGTGGTGGCCGCCGGGATGATGAAGATGGCCACCGGTGATGATTCCCCCCCCCTCCGGCAGGGCGCCGGAAAGGGTCTAGATTGGTTTTCGGTGGCTATAGAGCCTTGCGGCAATGGAACTGCCGATCTAGGTTAACCCCGAAGGTTTTCGGAATATTTGTGAATTTATAGGGTAAAGAGGGGGTGCGCGAGGCCACCGAGGTGGGCATGACCCGTCTGTGCGCGCCTGGGCCCCCAGGCGCGCCGTGGTGGGTTGTGACCCCCTCGGGGCACCCCCAGATGCTGCTCTGGCCCATTGGTGGTCTTCTGGTCCATCAAAAATACACAAAAAGTTTCGCGGTGTTTGGACTCCGTTTGATATTGATTTCCTGTGATGTAAAAAACAAGCAAAAAGCTGTGACTGGCACTAGGCACTGGGTCAATAGGTTAGTCCCAAAAAATGATATAAAGTTGCTATAAAATGATCGCAAAACATCTAAGAATGATAAAATAACAACATAAATACTTCATAAATTATAGATACGTTGGAGACGTATCAGCATCCCTAAGCTTAATTCATACTCGTTCTCGAGTAGGTAAATGATAAAAGAAATAATTTATGAAGTGTGAATGCTAGCAAAGTGCGTAAGTTTGATCAATGATAATTTCAATCACTTCTCCTAGCATCATAACAACAATTCTTTTTTTTATAAAACCTCTCATGTTATAGTAGCAACCAATTCAGATGTTAAGGTTCAAACAATGAATTTTCTTGAAACTCAACAAGCTATGTTCTCAGTCACCAAGCAATTTTAATTCAACTTATTCAACAGAGTTTAAGCAAGAGCTCCACATACTCAACCATCATATATTCTTCTATGATTGCTAACACTCACCGCATACACATGAGCAAAATGTTTCAAACTGGACACATAGAAAGATAGGGGCTTATAATTTCGCCTCCCAACGTATTCACCTCAAGGGTGATGTCAACAATAATAACTCATGCTACCCATATCCAACTAGATATATGTGCCTAGATCTTTCCTCACCACATGATGCTTGCCAAAAGAGAAAAATAAAAAGGAAGAGAGAGAAAACTTTGACTCTTTGCATAAAAGTAAATACATAAAAGTAAAAGATAGACCCTTCGCAGAGGGAAGCAGAGGTTGCCATGCGCTTATTTCTTTGTATGCCCAACCCCTTAGTGCAAAAGAACGTCACGTTATATTGCCCCTTATGATAGCAACCTTTATTATGCAGTCTGTCGCTTTTATTCTTTGCCATCACAAGTTCGTACAACGCTCAATTTTCTCTTACACTAAATGATCTAGCACTTTTAGGACCAAGTTTTATTGCCTTATTGCACCGATGACAACTTACTTGAAGGATCTTATTCAATCCTTAGGTAGGTATGGTGGACTCTTGAAAATAAGATTTGGGTTTAAGGGTTTTTGGATGCACAAGTAGTATCTCTACTTGGTGCGGAATTTTTGGCTAGCAAAGATGGGGTGCAAGCACCACATGTTGAAGGATCTATGACAATATAACTTCTATGTCAATATGAACAAACATAAACCATTACATTGTCTTCCTTGTCCAACGTCAACAATTTTGACATATAATATTTTGACGAGGGCTCACAATCACAAAAGATTTCCAAGATAGTGTATTTGCATGTGAAAGTTCTCTTCCTTACACAAATTATTCATGAATTGCTTGTATGACCACTATTGTGATTATCAAGCTTCAAAAGATTTCACTTTCTAAACCTAATGTGAAGCTACCACTAGGCATGATATAATTTCAACTTCATGATATTCAATTCATTCAACAATTTACTCATAGGATATAAGTAAAGCACAAGAGTAAATGACAAGCTACTCCAAAAAGATGTAAGTGAAGATCAAGAGCATAATATTTCTTTATCTCAAATTAATTTAAGTGAAGCAAGAGATAATTTCTTCAAAAATACTAAAGCACACCGTGCTCAAAAAGATATAAGTGAAGCACTAGAGCAATTCCAAAGAAAAGAGCTTCATTGACGTGATGTGCGTGCCGCTTACCTAGCCTCCCTCCCAACTATTTGAGGACTATATTTTATTTAAAAACTTTTAGATCTAAGTATTTTATTAAAACAGAGAGCAAAAACAAAACAAAATGCAATTCCAAGAATAGGACACATCATGTGAAGAAGCAAAAAACTTAGGCTCAACCGATACTAACCGATAATTGTTGAAGAAGAAAGGTGGGATGCCTACCGGGGCATCCCCAAGCTTAGATGCTTGAGACTTCTTGAATATTATATTCCAAGCTTGAGCTTTTGTGTCTCCTTAATTCTTCTCATATCACGGTTTTCCTAAATCTCAAAAGCTTCATCCACACAAAACTCAACAAGAACTCGTGAGATAAGTTAGTATAAACTAATGCAAAATCCTTATCATTTTGTACTATAGCAAATCACTAAAAATATTATTCAACATTGCACACTAAATGCCTCTGCATATTTAATACTCCTATCCTCAAATAGAATCATTATACAAGCAAACATATGCAAACAATGCAAACATAACAGCAACCTGCCAGACTCGTACAGTTTGTAAAGAATGCAAGAGTATCAATACTTATTCAACTCCAAACATTATGAAATTCTACCACACTGTATAAAATTTATCAGATCTTATTGTGCAAAAAGTTTCAGCATTTTATCACATCCTGACTTTTGTACGGAATTTTTGCAAGAGCGGTAAACTTTCTGTTTTCAAATAGCAACATGTAGACTTGCAAAATAAACATGGTAAAGGCTATCAATGCCCCTTTTATTAAAATAAAAGATGCAAAAAATTATTCTAAATAACATCAAGAAAATCCTAACAAAATAAATTGATGCTCCAAGCAAAACATGTATCATGTGACGAATGAAAACATAGCTCCAAGTGAGGTTACCAATAATGTTGGAGGCGAAAGAGGGGATGCCTTCCGGGGCATCCCCAAGCTTAGTTGCTTGGATCTTCCTTGAATATCACCTTGGGGTGTCTTGGGCATCCCCAAGCTTATGGTCTTGTCACTCCTTATTCTCCTCATATCGACATCTCACAAAAAATTTGAAAACTTCAATCACACAAAACTTAAAGGAACTTCATGAAATAGGTTAGTATGATAAAGAGCAAACCATTTCACTTTGGTACTGTCAAAGACAAGATTCATAATTGTTTCCACACAGTGCCTACTGCAGCATCATTTCCACAATTTATATTGAGCAATATAAGCCATGGAAACTAGAAAACAAGCAAACTATGCATTGAAAACAGAATCTGTCAAAAACAGAATAGTCTGTAGTAATCTGTACTCAAACCATACTTATGCTACTGCAAAAATTCTGAAACAATTAGGAACACGTGATAAATTTGTATATTAAACTTCTGCAAAAAGAATCAACTCAAAATCACGCTTCTGTTAAAAATGAAAATTATTTTCGTGAGCGCAAAAGTTTCTATTTTTCAGCAAGATCAAATCAACTATCACCCAACATGATCCCAAAGGCTTTACTTGGCACTTTATTGAAAAAAAATCAATAAAACATGATCAATACAGTAGCATAATCATGTGAACACACAAAAAACAATAGGTAAAAGTGTTGGGTTGTCTCCCAACAAGCGATTTTGTTTAATGCCTTTTAGCTAGGCATGATGATTTCAATGATGCTCGAATAAAAGTAAAGAATGGAAACATAAAGAGAGCATCATGAAGCATATGACTAGCACATTTAAGCCTAACCCACTTCCTATGCATAGGTATTTTGTGAGAAAACAGTTGGTAACAAGAATTAACAAGCATAACTTCAAGATTTTTAACACATAGAGAGGAAACTTGATATTATTGCAATATGTAAAAGCATTTGTTTGTCTCTCATAATAATTTTAATTAGCATCATGAATGAATTCAACAATCTAACCAACACATAAGGCACTCTTTCATGATGCATAATCATAGAATTTTTTTTACTCTCCACATAAACAAATTTATTCTCATGAATAGTAGTGGGAGCAAACTCAACAAAATAACTATCATGTGATTGAAAATTAAAATCATGATGACAAGTTTCATGGTTATCATTATTCTTTATAGCATACATGTCATCACCATAATCATCGTAGATAGCAACTTTGTTATCATAGTCAATTGAAGCCTCATCCGAAATAGTGGATTCATCACTAAATAAAGTCATGACCTCTTCAAATCCACTTTTTTCAATATTGTGACAAGATTCAACACCCTACAAAATAGTGGGATCATTACCTAGAGTTGATACTCTTCCAAACCCACTTTCATCAATATAATCATCATAAATAGGAGGCATGCTTTCATCATAATAAATTTTCTCATTGAAACTTGGGGGACTAAAAATATCATCTTCAACAAACATATCATCCCCAATATTTGCATATCATTAGCATCATGGATATTCTCATCATTCAAATATTTTGTGCCAAACATTCTATTGACTTCTTCTTCTAACAATTGAGCACAATTTTGTGAACCATCATTTTCAAGAAAGATATTATAAACATGATCAATAATATGATGCAACCTCAATTCTATTTTTTATGTACTTTTCTTTTATAAACCAAACTAGTGATAAAACAAGAAACTAAAAGATTCAATTGCAAGATCTAAAGATATATCTTCATGCACTCGCTCCCCGGCAACGGCGCCAGAAAAGAGCTTGATGTCTACTACGCAACTTTATTCTCCAAGCGCAGAGTTTTGTAGGACAATAGCAATTTTTCCACAAGTGGATGACCTAACGTTTATCAATCATGAGAGGTGTAGGATGAAGATGGTCTCTCTCAAACGATCCTGCAACCAAATACAAGAAATCTCTTGTGTCCCCAACACACCCAATACAATGGCAAATTGTATAGGTGCACTAGTTCGGCGAAGAGATGGTGATAAAAGTGTAATATGGATGGTAGAGATATATTTTTATAATCTGAATAAATAAAAACAACAAGGTAGCAAATAGTAAACGGGCACAAAAATGGTATTGCAATGCTTGAAAATGAGACCTAGGGTCCGTACTTTCGCTAGTGCAACCTCTCAACAATGCTAATATAATTGGATCATATAACCACCCCTCAACGTGCGATGAAGAATCACTCCAAAGTTACTATCTAGCGGAGAACATAAGATGGAATTGTTTGTAGGGTATGAAACCACCTCAAAGCTATCCTTTCCGATCAATCTATCCTAGAGTTTGTACTAAAATAACACGAAGCTATTCTTTCTGATCAATCTAACCAAGAGTTCGTACTAAAATAACACCAAAGCAAATTCAGATTCATAATATTCAATCCAACACAAAGAACTTCAAAGAGTGCCACAAGATTTCTACCGGAGAAACAAAGACAGGAACGTGCATCAACCTCTATGCATAGATTACCCCAATGTCACCTCAGGGATCCGCGAGTTGAGTGCCAAAACATATATCAAGTGAATCAATACAATACCCCATTGTCACCACGGGTATTCAATTGCAAGACAAATATCAAGTGTTCTCAAATCCATAAAAGTATTCAATCCGATAACAACGAAATCTCAAAGGGAAAAACTCAATTCATCACAACAAGATAGACAGGGGAAAACACCATATGATCCGACTATATTAACAAAGCCCACGATACATCAAGATCCTGACATCTCAAGAACACGAGAGAGAGAGAGAGAGAGAGAGAGATTAAACACATAGCTACTGGTACAAACCCTCATCCCCGAGGGTGGACTACTCCCTCCTCATCGTGGTGGCCCCCGGGATGATGAAGATGGCCACCGGTGATGATCCCCCCCTTCGGCAGGGTGCCGGAAAGGGTATAGATTGGTTTTTGGTGGCTACAGAGCCTTGCGGCAGTGGAACTTCAGATCTAGGTTAACCCCGAGGGTTTTCAGAATATTTGTGAATTTATAGGGTAAAGAGGGGGTGCGGGAGGCCACCGAGGTGGGCACAACCCACCTGGGTGCACCTGGGCCCCCAGGCGCGCCCTGGTGGGTTGTGCCCCCTCGGGGCACCCCCAGGTGCTGCTCTGGCCCATTGGTGGTCTTCTGGTCCATAAAAAATCCACAAAAAGTTTCACGGTGTTTGGACTCCGTCTTATATTGATTTCCTGCGATGTAAATAACAAGCAAAAAACTGTAACTTGCACTGGGCACTGGGTCAATAGGTTCGTCCCAAAAAATGATATAAAGTTGCTATAAAATGATTGTAAAACATCCAAGAATGATAGAATAACAACATGAATATTCATAAATTATAGATACTTTGGAGACGTATCAGGCTTGTCGACTGGATTATGCGTGAGAGTTACAGGGGGTGTGAACCCTTGTGCCAGAGGAGGGGGTGGCTTATATAGAGTGCGCCATGCCCCTACAGCCCTCGGTTACGCAGGGTTCAATGTGATTTAAGACAAGGGCATTACTGGTAACGCCAGCTATTAATGATCTTTATGAGTACGGAGTGAATGCATGTTGCCATCCTGGGGTGGCTTTAGATCTTCTATACTCCGAGTGGTTCTTCGTATATATGGTCGAGTGATGCTACTGTGGTCGAGTGGAATTGGGGTATCTGAGTGGAATCTGCCGTCGAGTGGATTGCACTTCAAGGTGACTTCAGTCGACGTCTTCTGTTGGACTTTTAAATGTCTTTGGTTCTAGGGCAGTGTCCTTGGGTAGGGTGTCTTGGTTAGGCCTAAGACCCTACCCTAGTGTAACGCCCTCGATGCGGCTATATCTCCCACGTGTCGAAGCACGACTTAGAGGCATAACCGCATTGAAAGCAATGTCACAAGTGAGGTAATCTTCACACAACCCATGTCATACATAAGGGAAAGAGATACATAGTTGGCTTACAATCGCCACTTCACACAATACATGAGTAAAGCATTACATCATACCGATACAATCAAGGTCCGACTACGGAACCAAAATAAAAGAAGACTACCCCAAATGCTACACAGATCCCCGATCGTCCCGACTGGGCTCCACTACTGATCAACTGAAATGAAACAACACAATGCATAAGATCTTCATCGAGCTCCTCCTTGGGCTCGGGTGCGTCACCTGCACGGTTCATCGGCACCTGCAAACTGGTTTTGGAAGTATCTGTGAGTCACGGGGACTCAACAATCTCTCACCCGCGAGATCAAGACTATTTAAGCTTATAGGAAGGATGGGGGTAATGAGGTGGAGCTGCAGCAAGCGACTAGCATATATGGTGGCTAACAACGTAAAAGAGAGCGAGAAGAGAAAGCAAAAGCACGGTCGAACAACTATGATCAAGAAGTGATCCTGAAACTACTTACGTCAAACATAACTCCAACACCGTGTTCACTTCCCGGACTCCGCCGAGAAGAGACCATCACGGTTACACACGCGGTTGGTGTATTTTAATTAAGGTCAACTTCAGGTTTTCTACAACCGGACATTAACAAATTCCCATTTGCCACATAACCGCGGGCACGGCTTTCGAAAGTTCAAACCCTGCAGGGGTGTCCCAACTTAGCCCATGATAAGCTCTCGCGATCAACGAAGGATATTCCTTCTCCCCGGGAAGACCCGATCAGTCTCGGAATCCCGGCTACAAGACATTTCGACAGTAATAAAACAAGTCCAGCAAGACCTCCCGGCGTGCCGACACCCTGATAGTAGCCGCGCGTATCTCGTCTCAGGCCACGACCGGATGAGCAGTCCGTACAACTAAAACCAGACCTCAAGTTTCCCCGAGGTGGCGCTGCAAACGGCTCTAGTTTGGACCAACACTTAGACAAGCATTGGCCCGGGGGGGCTAAAATAAAGATGACCCTTGGGATGCGCGACTCCCAAGGAAAAAAAAGGTAATAGGCTGAGGCAAATGTAAAACCAATGTTGGGCCTTGCTGGAAAAGTCTTATTCAAAGCGAACTGTCAAGGGGGTCCCATAAATCACCCAACCGCGTTAGGGACGCAAAATCCGGGAACATAACACCGATATGACGGAAACTAGGGCGGCAAGAGTGGAACAAAACACCAGGCATAAGGCCGAGCCTTCCACCCTTTACAAAGTATATAGATGCGTTAATAATATAAGAGATATTGTGATATCCCAACAAGTAAACATGTTCCAACAAGGAACAACATCTCCATGTTCCAACAAGGAACAAACTTCATCTTCACCTGCAACTAACAACGCTATAAGAGGGGCTGAGCAAAGCGGTAACATAGCCAAACAACGGTTTGCTAGGATAAGGGGGGTTAGAGGCTTGGTTTAACAATATGGGAGGCATGATAAGCAAGTGGTAGGTATCACAGCATAGGCATAGCAAAAGAGCGAGCAACTAGCAAGCAAAGATAGAAGTGATTTCGAGGGTATGGTCATCTTGCCTGCAAGGTTCTCAGAGTTGTCGAAAGCTTGATCCTCGTAAGCGTTCTCAACAGGTTCCTCGTTCACGTACTCGTCTCCCGGCTCTACCCAAAGCAAGAACACGAGCAAAGGGGACAAACATCAATCACGATGCAATGCGCAAGCAACATGATGCAAAACATGGCATGATATGCGAGATGTGGTATGCGATGCATATGCGTGCGCGGGAAGGAAATAGATGAACCAGGCATAATCTTGGCAATCCAAGTATGCCACTGGAAAGGTGAGGTGATTTCGGTTGAAATCGATATAAGGATCACCGGAATCGGATGCACGGTTTGCAAATGACAAGCAAAACAAGAATGGCATATTTCTGCGATTAACAGCATGATGCCACTTAGCATGCAACAAGAAATTAAGCTACTGCACTCAAACATATCAACAAAGCATATTACAGTGAACTACTCAAGATGCTTGACAAAAGATGAACACTGAGCTACGGCTAAATCACAACACAACAGGTTCAAACAAGCATGACAAAAGAGCAAAAGATAACAGGTTCACAGACTTAGTGAAAATACTATCATGCCAGAAATTAACATCAGGATGACATGTTTAGACCAAGGAAACAACATGCTACAGGAACAGTACATAGCAGAATATGGCATGGCATGAATCTACTCAAATCACTTAACAAAAGTCCCTTACTGACGATAAGCCAAAAGGGATCAGAAAATATACTAACACCCATGTCAATTAAGCAAGTTTCGTTACAGATTTCAGACTTAGCAGAAAACTGGGCATGGCAAAACAGATAACAAGTAGGCATGTTCGTGAGCTCGATGCACTCACTACAGAGCATTGCATGATAAACTAAGCATACATGCACCAAGAAGACATGGCATAGACGCTATACATGGCAAGAACAACATCATAGTATGCTAGGATCAACTACAACAAGCTTGGCAAAATCGAATAACATGTAAACAATCTGCCAGTAACATTTTATAGCAAAAGTAGAGCTCGATTGACTTAAGCTATGTCACTCTATAAATACAAATAAAAGTATGGATGGATAGAGCAAAACCATATTCTCAAAACACCCTTACTGATCATGCTCAAAAGAGGCATAGATCTCTCTGAAACAACATGAACACATGGTATAAAAATAACAGCAGGGCATGACTTAGTGAAAATACTAAGTCCCTGAAATCAGCAACATTAAGTACCCTAGTTTGCATGCTTGTGCTAGTCACCACAGAGATCACAAAAATACATGGCATACACCCCTGAAAAGATAGCATGGCATATTACAAAACACATGTAGGACTCAACTTTATAGGGTGCACACATCAATCATGGAAAAAATGACAAAAGTGCATGTTCTAAAACAGATCTGAAACTAACATCACATAGCCCTCTTCTAACAGCATTTCGGGCATCAAGATGAGCTCAAATGAAAATGACGCAATGAGACGAAATTATATACTCATCGAGGCGAACAATTTGACATATTACACGCACGAAACGGAGCAGTATGCAGAGAGTTATGATGCAATGAACATGCAACAAAATTTAGCAGATCTGGGGACTTGGCCAAAAACTACCTCGAGGGAAAAGTCAACGCGGAGGATCTCGCCGGAGTAAACGCCGGAGAAGCTCGGGGAAGAAGGGGGCCGCCGGATCTGAGCGGGGACGGACCGGTCCCGGCCGGATCCGGGCTGTGGCCGGCCGGCGACGAGGAAGACGGAGGGAGGCGGCGGCGTCGGAGCGGGGTCGCGGGTCGGACGGAGCTCGCCGGCAGGAGCGGCGGCCGGCGGTGGGGCGCGCAGGGGCTCGTGGGGCGCGGCGACCGGCGCTGGAGGCGGAGCGGCGCGGTCCCGCGGCGAGGAGCGGTGGCGGCGTCGAGACGGAGGGCGGCGCCGGTGAGCAAGGCGGCGGGGCGGAGCGAAGGCGCGTGGCGGCGGGGTCGAGGTCCGGCGGGCGCCGCACGGCGGCGGCGAGGTCCGGAGGACGCGGGGCTCGCGGGCGCCCGCGGGGCGGCGGCAGACGGACGCGCGGGCCGGGAGGGCCCCGCCTGGGCCCCGGCGAGCCGACGCGCGGTGGCGGCGCGGGGAAGTGGGCGCGGGGTGGCGGCGAATCAGGAGGCGACAAGTGGCGGCGGAGCTGAGGTGGCATGCCGGGATTGGCCGGGGTGAGGTGGCGGTGGACACGTCCGGCACGGTGCGGACGCGTCCGACGGCGCGAAGGGGGAATTTTAGGGTTTCATCTGCGATTTGGACGGGGAAGGCACATATTTATAGGTAGAAGGAGCTAGGAGACTCCAATTGAGGAGCGGTTTTCGCCCACACGATCGTGATCGAACGACCGAGATGATGGAAGGGGTTTAGGTGGGTTTTGGACCACTTTGGAGGGGTTGTTGGGCTGCATCAAAAGGAGGCTTTCATGATTACACGGTTAACCGTTGGAGTATCAAACGACCTCCGAATGACCCGAAACTTGACAGGCGGTCTACCGGTGCTATACCAAGACCGCTTGACAAACCTCGGTCCATTTCAAGAAAGTTTAACACCCGCACACTAAAAGAGGCAAAAGGGGGCGCCGGGGGACATAGGAGTGGCGGATTGCAAAACGGACAACGGAGAAAAAGCTCGGATGCATAAGACGAACACGTATGCGAATGCGATGCACATGATAACATGATATGAAATGCAGATGATGACATGGCAAAGTGCAACACGCAATCACATGACATGGCAAGGACGGCGAATAACTAGCGGACACCTGGCGCATCGAATCCGGGGCGTTACACCTAGGTACATGTCATCGTCAGATGCCCTCTTCTCAGGTGACCTAGCTAGGCCTGGCCAACGTTGATGAACATCGAATTGGATCCCTCCGGTCGTCGCTGACTTCACAACGCCGCCATCAAGCACAGCCTGACGCACATCACTCAAACATGCATGTTCTTTGCCATTTAATAGCCGCCCTCCAAGCCTCCAGGGCGGGCCACCTTCGAATAGGATCTCCCCGTCACGTGGATACGTCTTCGGGCTTTGGCGAGAGGGGGGAAGATGAGTGGCGGCCCGGGTTCCCTGTTCGCCACGCAACCGCCTCTTCACTAGAGGAAAACATTTCGTTGCGTGATGGTTTGAGATTGTTACGAGACTATTTGGTTTGAGACTAAGTTTGCCAAAGGTTTCCACACCTAAGGTTAGGCAAAATTGATCAACTTAGGTGAGTATTTGGTTCAAGCCACACCTTAGACAATCCATACTACTGCCCCACATTGCATACACACAAAAAGTGTAGCAAAATTCTTTTAGACTTGCCAACTTGTGGCTCTCGTTTTATTGAACTAATCTTAGGCACGCTTGGCAAAAAATATATGGCAAAATGTGGCAATGCAAGGCCTAAAACCAAACAACCCATACAACACATGCACAAATACGTTACCTCATGCGAAGTATTTTTTATAGATTTTACGTAGTATAATATTTAAAAGTACATACACGTCGGCAACTAGCAAAGTCATATAAGGTCAAAGTTTTGTGTAGATGAAGAAAAAACAAAAAAAGGCCAAAACGATCAGATATGTGTTGGAGAAACTATAACAATGATAATATTCACACCAACCATCTCATGACATCACATGGACGACAAAATTCTTCAACAGCAATGCCTTCAGGAAGGGAGCAACACTTAAGTGTCGTCCTCACTGGATCCAACCACATGGTCAGAATCTAGGTTTTCACCCTGAAGAGTCAGTCTGAGCAATGTCTTCACAAGGTAACGACGTAAGAAAACATCGCCATTGTCAGGTATAACCACTCAGGTATGACCTAGGATTTCGCCCTGGAGCTGGAGACCAGGTGCTCGAGTAGCGAAGTCACTCATGTGTTGTCACCACCACTTTTCCGCGATGCCAGTAGCTACATATGATGGACCGCCGTCACTGCACAACCATTTCTCTGCGTCAAGTCGTCGTCCGTAATGAAACAACCATAATGTTAAACTATGTGTTGTGCTTAGCTTATAACCTGTTACGAAGAATTTAGCCATAATGGTAAACAAAAGTGGATCAAATAAACACTACAATCACAAAAGCGGTTGGGACAAACAGAGCTTCTGAAAATCCATCGCAATGGCAAATGCAACCTATATCGTCCAGTACTTAGGCTGTGTTTGATTGAGCTACAGATTCTGTAAAAGCTGTTGCGAGCTGTGAGGTTATCGAAACAGGCTTCCGTCCTATTTTATAAATAAAGCAATGAATTAGAGTACATGACCGAATGATACAATATGGTGGGGAGGCCCCCTTACAAAGCATATCAAAAGATAGAACGTAAGTCTCGAACACTTATTAAGAGATTCTGCCCTTAACTAGACACACTATGTTAATTAACCTAGAGTTTGGATCGAGATTTGAGTGTTACCAGCTACCCTTTTCACCCATGAGCACCCCGACATACTTGTATTAAACCCATATCCCAACTTGGTATAATCTTCCATGAGAAAAGCATCTATAGTACCAGCTTATCTGCATCTGAAACTGAAACGACCATACGAGAGGTCTGAAACCTGAGTGCATGCAATGCAATGAATTCGATGGGTGCAGGTCGAGAAGAAAACCCGATGCAGATGCAGATGCAGATGAATCCAATCCAATCCAATCCAAGCAACCACTGCGCAGTACGTCCACCAATGACTCCATGACAAGTACCAGTAGGAAGTACACCCCAGTCAAGGCGGAGCACACAAATGCAGAAAGCCCAGCACTACTATATCGGCACCGCACACATGGGGGCGCCGGGCGATGTGGCAGGAAAAGGGCCGAGCCAGACGAGTCCTGCCCCGGAGCGAGCTCGCTCGCTCGCTCGCTCACATCACATGCATAGATGGATGGAAAAGGGTGGAGCCAGACTAGACGAGGCCATGGAAAAGGCCACAAACGAGGAAGCACGCCACATGCATCGGCGCGGCGAGGGCGTGCCCCGCCGTTCCCTGTTAAATGAAGAGGCCAAGACGACGGGTACGGATCAGCATTGCCGCGTAACCATTCCTAGGCTCCTATGCCAACTGGCCCTGCGTCGCAGATGCAGATGCGGATATGTACGCACGCAGCCGGCCCTGCTGCGATCGTGTGCTGCTTCTCTGTTGCGTGCTGTGTAGGATGTAGGTGGAGGCGTTGGAGAGGCGCTGGCTGGGTGTCGTCTAGGGTTAGTAGCAGCCGTCAGAGCATTGATTTTGGGTAAGCCTGCAGTTGCAATTAGTGGACGTGTTCGTGTGTATGCATGCCATGCCCATGCCATGCAGTCAGAAGCAAAGGGACTAGCTAGCTGCTACGGAGTAGGTAGGAGTAGAGCGTGTATTAAGTTCGTGCATATCCACTCTGAATTGGTAAGTCTGAATGTTAAGGGCGCAAGGGAGAACGAAAGAGCAACCAACCTCAATCTGTATGCTTCCTTTCCGTAGAGCTGTGGGCTACAGCACCCCATTCTTCCCCGGCCACGACACCATGCATCCGAATCGAATGACCAACACGAGAAATACCTACCCGTCCGCCACATGATATCTTGGCTTACTCCCGCCTCCCGGCTTGCATGACATGACATGCAGCGGCACCACAAGCGCTGGCATGAAACAAGATGACCGTGTCTCGTCTCCTCCAGCCAAGCCAATTCCGCGCGGCCCTGGCGATCCATGCGGTTCGGCCTTGAACCTGGAGCTGGAGTTCGGCGCCCCCCGCTCAGTTCGGCGCAGTCTTTTCCTTCTCGCCTCCCGGCCCGCTGATGTAGGAGCACCGAGCACGGATCTGGTACACCACAGGTGTGCGGGGCCGGGCCAGCTTGTCAGCATTTTGCACGGCAAACAGCTTCGCCTACCCACCTCTCTAGTCTCCACGCTACTCCGAGGATTCAGGCAAGGGCAAAGCTGATTTGAGCCTGGCGGTGCTGTGCGCACCGTATCTACGCTACGCATGCACCGCTCGGAAACCTACACACGGCCGACCGAGTCTTCTGCCCGGCGTGCCACTGGTGACATGCATGGGCAGTTAGCAGTAAATGCGAGCATAGTTTTTTTTTTCTTGGGTATTTGAAAGCCACAAACATGGCCTTAATCAACCCGCACCTAGTTCGGCATGAATGGTGAGCTATATCAAATACACCCTCCGTCACGTAATATAAGAGTATTTTTAATGCTAGTGTAGTATAAAAAACGCTCTTGTATTATGGGATGAAGGGAGTATTTAAAAAATGCTCCATGCCACCGGTAAAAAGTATGAGGCAAATTTTAGCATTCTACTGCTTACATCCTTTTTTCACATGAGTGATATAAATTTGAGCCATTGACTTGATTAAGTAGTGGTCTGACTCTTACCTTCTTACCTCTCATGTGAAAAGAGAGGGTAAGAGGAAGATGTTAAAATTACTCAAAGTATGACATGAATATATAGGGTTTGGTTAGGTATCTGAGGCCTGACATAAATGCCAAAAGCTATTGATTTTATCAAAACCGTTGGATTGAAATCCAACGGCCGGCAGGCCTTCATACTCCTTCAGGGTGATCACCCCTACATCCGGCTTCTTCGTGACCCCCTGCCTCTTTTTCTGACGACGAAATCGTGATGAACCGCTCGTCATGGCTCCGGCGAGGTCCCGTCAAGCCCTTGTTGGCCGTCACGTCCCCATCTCGAGCTCGGGCTCTATCCAAATCAAGCGACATTCAAAATTGAAAGCATAAGATCTAAGCAATCACTCAGCGGAAAAGGTTACATGTTCATTTTGGCCTTAGTTTAGAACTATCTTCAATGGTCTGCCCTCATCCCTCTCTTGAACCTGTCAACCCTCTGCCACGTCTATGTAGGCGACGGCGCGACCGCGGCGCCCCTGTCCCCAGCGCAGTCATGGCAATGCCTCGTCGGGGACGACACTCTTGACCACACTCTAAAATCGATTGGTCTGAAAATTTGTCGTATGTTAAGAGCAAATGTGGAATATATAAGGTAGAAGCGCTCTATCTTCAAGTTGAACAAAATGATGTGTCATTTAAAGTGTAATGATATATTCGAATTTGTGTTGAGAATAACAAATCCAATCCAAACAAATTAACAAACATCCGGTCTGCCGGTGCCTATTTATTCGGCTTCCATTATTTTACTACCCCATCACAAAAGGTTCGTAAATCTCCTCCCCACTCTTAAAAAAAGATCGTAATCTCCCGCAAATCTCCCACTTATCTCGCTTAAATACTCCCCCACCACCACCCTTTTCCCTCCTCACCCCACCCCAACCCAGCGCTAAGTCAAAGTCCATCTCACTCGCCAATGTCCATCACCACGTCCTCCACCCCGCCCGCGATCCTCGACATGCCGGCTCCCGACGTCGCCAGCAATGGCGCGCGCGCGGCGAGGCGGAGGCGGCTGCTGTTGTGCGCCAACTACGTTGCCCTGCTCGGCGGCTCCGTGGCGTCCAGCCTGCTATCCCGCTACTACTTCGCTCACGGCGGCCGCGATCGGTGGGTGGCAACGCTGGTGCAGTCGGTCGGGTTCCCGGTGCTGCTCGTGCCCGTCTACGCCGGCCGGCCCGCCGGGCAGCCCCGGCCGTTCGCGTGGTTCACGAGGCGGTTGCTCATGGCGTGCGTGGTCATCGGGGTGCTCATGGGGGTGAACAACCTGCTCTTCTCCTACAGCTCGTCCTACCTGCCCGTGTCCACCTCGTCGCTGCTGCTGTCCACGCAGCTCGCGTTCACGCTCGTGCTCGCGGCCGTCATCGTGCGCCACCCCGTAACCTTCTCCAACCTCAATGCCGTCGTGCTCCTCACCCTCAGCTCCGTGCTACTCGCGCTGCGATCGTCCGACGCGGCTGAGCAGCCCGACGGGGGGAGCCGGACGAGGTACTTCATCGGCTTCGCGGTGACCCTTGGCGCGGCGGGGCTCTTCGCGGCCTACCTGCCTGTCATGGAGCTGCTGTACCGCAGGGCCGTGTCCGGCGGGTTCCGGATGGTGGTGGAGGTGCAGGTGGTCATGCAGGCCGCGGCGACCGCGCTGGCGGTGGTCGGGCTGGTCGTGGCCGGCAGGTGGGGCGAGGAGCTGGCGCGGTGGGACAAGTCGCCGGCGGCGTACTGGGTGCTGGTGGCCGCGCTGGTGGCGACGTGGCAGGCCTGCTTCATGGGCACGGCCGGGATGGTGTACCTCACGTCGTCGCTGCACAGCGGCGTGTGCATGACCGCGGTGCTCACCGCCAACGTGATCGGCGGCGTGGTCGTGTTCCGCGATCCGTTCGGTGCGGAGAAGGGCATCGCCACCGTTCTCTGCGTCTGGGGATTCTCCTCCTACCTGTACGGGGAGTACAGCACGCGGCAGAAGCAGCAGGAAGGCGACGGTAAGGTGGCCGCCGCGTCCACCGGAGGCGACTCGGACAAGAGTGTTACAAGTGGCGACGTTGGTGTGGGAGGAGGTGCAGTTGAAACCGTTTGATCTAACCTTTTTTCATTTTTAGAGCTTAGTATCCGGAACATGGGCCGGGGGGAACAAATCTCAAAGGAAGTACATCTAGTCTAGATGCACCTATATTTCTCAACAACAACAAAAAAGTCTAGTTGCACAATGCATGCATGCGTGGCACATAAATTAGACATGCATGGGTTTCACAAGAGACAAAGCTAGGTTGTGTACATAGCGATCCATGAGGTTGGTGATTGTGGTTTGGTGGTTGCTTGTTTGCAAGGTTTAATGTTTGCTATAATGTTTCGATGGACGCAATGGAAGGATGTTTGATTATGGAGTGCTACCTTATGTGATGGTAACATGGACTAACAATCTTCACAAAATTGTGGTTCCTTCGGAGCTTATCGGCGATCTCCTAACAGAAGAGAGAAATATTCCTGTGCTCGACTGCTCCAAATGTTGCCTTGTTTCGTGTACACGCGTCAATAATTTATCTAGCACAACCACGATTTATATATATGCATATGCTTGCGTCATTGTGGAATGTGATCGTTGCCGTGCACATTTAAATGCTACTAATTTACTACCAGGTGATGTTACCTTGACAACCACTATATTTACATAACAAAAAGGCGATTAGTAAGTTGAAACCCTCTTTTGTAATGTAGCCTCTTCTCTGGCTGTGATATAAATCATGGCAAGTGAATACACACATTAGTTGATTATATATTGCATAGGCACTTTAACAAAACAATTCAATAAAGCCTGAAGTTTACTGACATGCAAAACCATAAGGGCATGTTTAATAAGTGCATCGATGCCATCAATAGAAAACTGATGCATGGTGGTTTTATTCTGTTTATGTACCATATAGTGATGCCTTACAGCATATACCTATGTGCGCACAAAAATTATAGTTCAGTTCCTTAAGTATGAATCATCATTGTTTACTCCCAGATATGGCGTTCATAATATGATATTATAGGGATTGTTGGTTCCCCAACTCCATGTTAGAAAAATGGTGTTAAAGAAAGGGATGCAAGTTGGGTTGGTTGAGGGGAGTAATCAGCGTGAGAATGAGGTTCACACACATCAAAGTGGACTATAGTGGTCATACAACTAATTTGTACTCTCACGGCCAATCATGCCTCAGGAATTTGGGACTGTAGGATCTTTTGGGGCTTTAGCCTTGAGAGAAATAATGGAGAAGTGGAACAAAAGAAGAGGTAAATAAAAGGGCTGGTGAATTAGCATTAGCTACTTAATGATGCTAAGTTTAGTGCATGTTTTGATTTCTCTAATCAATTATATTTGAATTAGTACATACTATATATATATCACATATTGTTATGTTAGCTTGAGGAGGAAACAATAAATTTTATTGAAAAGTAGTGCTAGAGTTGTATATAGTTTTCTTGTCGAATGAGAGTTGTATGTCTTTATTTAGAAATATTGTTGAGCCAAGAGGATGAACCTAGTGGGTGGGGAGTTATCTAAGAGGTTATGATGTTGTTTCAACATTTTTGGGTTCATCAACTTGAACATGAAGCACTACATATAAATAAGGGTATAAATAAGCATGAGCAGTTGTTGTCAATAGGGGTATAGCTTTCTTTGTTGGTGCATTTCATCTTTCTTCAAAACTCTATATTTTTTAAGGTCCCGGTGTTGAACTAAGACTGCAATTATTGTTCTTTCTTGGGTAGGAAGATCAGGCTAAATAAGTCACAAATGTCATGTTGGCAGAAAAACTACAACATGTTATTAAAAACTATGTAGTGCCAAAAGGTTACAACCCTTCACATTTTAGGAATGATTGAGTTATTAACTCAATAACGAGTAAATGAACCATGTATTTTAGGTTTTCTCCTAGAATTAAAAAACATATTTACTTGCACTAAGATAGTAAGAAATTCGAGGAAGCAATAACTTATGGGTCTACTACCTTAAGATGAGCCAAGAAGCAACATTAGTCAGTTATACAAAATGCATTCTCTCCCTGTATATTCATTTAACATTGATTATATCTTTTTATAGAGGAATTTAAATTTGGAGTATTTTGTGGTTAGCTTGTCACGGCACCAATCATGTATAACAATAAGTGTATGCATGGAAAGGCACATCAAGTTTGTTAATTTACTATCACAATACTTTTGCAAGAGAATTTCATGCGTTTTTAACTACTTTTCTTGGGCCTATGATGGGTTTAGCACACACCACATATGTACAGGTTTAGCCTCATTGCGTTGTCGAAAAAAGAAGTGAAGCCTTGTTGCACTTACTGGTGAAGTTTTGCTTGTAAAGATAATATGTACACGCTTGATCTCACGAAAAAAAGGGTACTATGTATAGACAAAAAATGACAGCATATGGCAATCACCTAATAGGCATGTGCAGATAAGTGCCTAGATTTAGCATAGCTCTAGACGAAATCGTCTTGTAGAATATTAGGAACGATCAACATGTTCCATCTTGATATGCTTTGGAGATTTACCTTGTACCGTGCCACCCCCCACCATGAAATATTCAGTCCTTTTCAAGTATATCTTTTGCATAACACTTTGCTAGTGCCACTTGACATCAATTGCAGTGGTGTCCATCCATGTGGCCATCATCCAAAGAATGCCTTCCATTCAGTGGATAGACTCATATGTGCAAGAGAAAAACACCCGTAGGAAACAAAGAGGTGGAAAACAAAGAAACCATGTAGCAAAGAGGTTTTGCCAAAAGATAAATGAGCAAAGAGATTTCAAGTTGTCAACCATCTTTTTAGGGTGGGAGCTTATTGTATTCACAAGGATTGTATATATGGGCAACTCCGAATGGAACATTACCTAAGCCTTTATGGCAAAAAAAAAAAAACTACATACGAAACGCTTTCTAGTCTAGTGAGAAACATCAAGTCCCAAATACTCCATGGTAAGTCCCACCTCTACTCATTAACTTGTTTTCAAATATAACTGTGTAATTTTTCATGGCTATGATAGTCCTACGAATTGTAATTAGGTCAGGAGTCCACACCATGTGATTCTTGCACTATCTTTAACTCTGATCGAGATTATGTCTATAGCGGCGGTTGCGCCTGGACAATCTGTTGGTGCGCAGCACAGCCTTTGAGCGACAGACGGAGCACATAAAAGAGACAATGATTTGGTCGTGGTACGCGCTGCAAAGGCACACACGTGCGATGCGAAGCAGCACAAAGGCGAGCGAAGACGGAGGACGCACCCTCATCTATGGTGTTGAGTATATTGTGTACGTGTATATTTGTGTGTAGGGCTCATCTTCTGTTTTTTTTGTATAGTTAAGGTTGTGGCTCGTCTCTGTACTTATATATACGTGCCGGGTGCACCAATCAATACATCAAGATTGCACAGCCCATAACTTGTCCTTCTACATGGTATCTATCGCAGCACGATCTTAAAACCCTAAAGCGTCGCCGCTGCCGCCGCTACTCCCCGCCGCCGCCACCAGGCGCCGCCGCCGCCACCCTCCTCCCGGTCGCCGTCGCCGCTGGTCGCCGCCGCCTCTCCCCACCACCTAGCCCGCCGCTGCCGCCGCCTCTTCCCGAGGCTGCCGCCGCCGCTTGCTCCCGCTTCCGCACACCTTTCCCTCCCACCCGCGCCGCACCCGCACCACCCCACCTCCCTGCCACCTGCGCTGCCGCACCTCCCAGCCCGCGCCGCAACCCGCACCACCCCGTATCCACCCGCCCGCGCCGAGTCCCAAACCCTAACCCTCGCCATGAGTTCCTCCTCGTCCACCGTCTCCAACCCGTTCGCCGGTCCCGATGTCACTCTCGTCCGCGACCTCAACATCCATGAGCGTGTTCCGGTCAAGTTTGATCACACCACCGCGTCCTACCCCGCCTGAAAGCGGTATTTTTCGCTTGTGTTCCGTGAGTACCTCCTGCACGGCCACGTGGACGGCACCGTGGACTCGGCGCCCATGATCAACGACGAGGAGTGGTTGATCCTCGACGCCACCATCATCAGCTGGTTCTACCTCACCATCTCCAGCGACCTCTTCCACACCGTGGTGGACGACGAGGACGACGCCCATGCGGTCAGGACCAAGCTCAACGGCCTCTTCACCGACAACCGGCTGCAGCGCAAGGTCCTACTCTACGGTGAGTTTTACGGGTGCCAGCAACTTGATTCATCCATCGATGATTTTTGCATGCGCCTCAAGAAGCTCGCCGATGAGCTCCGTGATCTCGGGGAAAAGATCGGCGAAGAGCTCCTCATCAGCACCCTCTCCGGCGGCCTCAACGAGGATTTCGGGAATGCCGCCTCCAACCTCACCCTCATCCCGGAGCCTACCTTCGCTAAGGTGGTCGCGTACCTCAAGTTGGAGGAGCGCCGGATGCGGGTGGGACCGACTCGCGCGACCCACACCGCCCTCGTCGCCGGCACCCGCGGGGGTCCAGCCCCGCCACCGCCGCGCCTGACGTCGCCACAGCCCGTGGCGCCCGCCTTCCCGCCAGGCTTCCCGCCCGCCCCTTCGTGCCGCCCCAGCCGGCGGCCAATGGGGGAGGTCGTCGCGGCGGCCGTCGTGGTGACCGCAAGAAGGGGGTGCAGACGCTCAGGGAGGAGCACCCCGCCCACCGCAGCAGGCTTATCAGCCGGCCCAGTGGTACGCCGGCCAGAACCCATGGACCGGCGTTGTGCACGCCTACTCCATGTCGGTTCCTCGGGCCCCTGCCCCGGGACTTTTCGGCGCCCGGCCACAGCCACACCAGGCGTTCTACGCCGCGTCGCCGCCCTACGCGGCGCCCTACGGCTAGCAGTCGTAGCCACGTGGGCCGCTGCTGCTGCCCCTGACGGCCGCGCCGCCTCTCCCGGCGGCACCGTGGGACCCGGCCCTTCTGGCGGCTCTCCACAACACTCCTTCCCCGTCCAGCTACACCGGCGGCGGCGACTGGTACATGGACAGCGGCGCCACCGCTCACATGGCGGCGTACCCCAGTAACCTCCACACCGCCCATCCTGTCCACACTTCCAACCGCATCATCGTCGGTGACGGATCCTCTCTTCCTATTACCCATATTGGTCATGCATATTCTCCCTCTAACTCCACTCCAATATCCATGTCTAATATTCTAGTTTCTCCTGAACTTATTAAAAATCTTGTTTCCGTTCGTTCTCTTACACGTGAAAATCCGGTTACCGTTGAATTTGACGAATATGGTTTTTCTGTTAAGGACGCTCGCACGCGGATGGTGCTCCACCGATGTGACAGCCCCGACGAGCTCTACCCGGTTCACTCCGCCACCTCCACCACTTCCGCCGCCCCCGTCGCTCTCGCCATCGGAGTGGATCTTTGGCATGCTCGCTTGGGTCATCCTAATCCTGCCACCCTTCGCCACATACTTCGGAGTTTTTCTTTTACGTGTAATAAGAACGAGGATCACTCGTGTCATGCATGTCACCTCGGCAAACATGCTCGTCTTTCGTTTAGGGCTTCTTCTTTTGTTGCATCGTACCCGTTTGAGTTAATTCATAGTGATGTTTGGACCTCTCCTGTTGCCAGTAATACGGGCTTTCTTTATTACCTTGTCATACTTGATGATTTTTCGCATTATGTGTGGACCTTCCCTTTGCGCCGCAAGACGGATGTTATATCCACTCTCGCCGCCTTCTACTCCTATGTTCTCACGCAGTTTGGTCGTCCCATTCTCGCATTGCAGACAGACAACGGGAAGGAGTTTGACAACCTCTCTGTTCATAATCTTTTCACCACACATGGCACGATTTAAATCGTCTCACTTCCCCGTACACCTCGCAGCAGAACGGTCGCGCTGAGCGCATCCTTCGCACTCTCAATGACTGCGTTAGGACTCTTCTTTTTAATGCCAATGTGCCTCCGCGCTTTTGGCCTGACGCTCTCGCCATCGCTTCTCTCCTCATCAACATCCGCCCCTGTCGAATTCGCGGGAACTTTACACCTCATCATCTTCTCTTCGGTGCACCCCTGTCGTGGTTCTAAGTCTGACAGTAGTGTAGGGGGGTAGGTATGGAGAGGCAAGATCCTAGCTATGGAGTAGTTGTAGACACACGAGGTTTACGAGTTCAGACCCTTCTCGGAGGAAGTAATAGCCCTACGTCTCGAAGTCCGGAGGCGGTCGACTGGATTATGTGTGTATGAATTACAAGGGTGTGAACCCTTTACACTGAGGAGGGGGGTGGCTTATATAGAGTTCGTGAGACCCCTCCGGTCCTCAGTTATGCAGAGTTTAAGGTACATTAAGGTCGGGCGTTACTGGTAACGCTACTAATAAAGTGTTATGATGACCATAAAGGCCACTTAATGCCCGTCCGTTAGCGTGCGGAGTGTCTTTAGATTTCTTGGCCGTCGAGTGGTTGGCTTTATGGTCGAATGTCTTCGAGTCCGTCGAGTGGATCACCTCCAAGTCGACTGAAAGGTGATTTCTTCTAGGGATGTCCTTGGGGAGGGTAGTTTGGACAGGTCCATGACCCTAGCCTAGGTACATAGCTTCATCACCCCCCTCTTATGATGGGCTTCGCATCTTCGGCTGCCTTTGCTACCCTAGCATCGCCGCTACTGCGCCTCATAAGCTTGCACCCCGCTCCGTCGCCTGCATCTTTCTCGGCTACCCACCTAACACTAAGGGCTACCGCTGCTATGATCCCGTCTCCCATCGTGTTTTCACCTCTCGACACGTTTACTTTGATGAGATGGTGTTTCCGTTTCAGCAGCAGGTACCTCTTGTCGCCTCGTCACCGCCGGCCACTGGCGGCTCTTCGACGACATCGTCAGGTGGACGGTCTCGTTCGGCCCGTGGACCGCCTCCGGGCTTTGGCGGTCCTCGCGCCCTCATGCCGACGCCCGCCCCCTTGGCCTCCTCGGCCGACCCTGCCGGCGCAGCTGGCGCCCCTCCTTCACCCGCCGCCCCCGACTCAGGTGCCGCGGGGTCGGGCGCTGCTGGCTCGGCCGCTTCTTCAGCCGCCTTGACGCCGGCCTCCTCGCCGGCTCAGACGCCGGCCTCCTGGCCGGCCCCGACGCCGGCCACCTCGCCGGCCGCCTCGCCGGTGGCTCCGACGGTGCCGCTTGGCCCCGTTACACGGGCTCGTACCGACGTTCATCGTCCGAGCCTCCGGTACTCGAGCGACGAGTATGTCCTCGCAGCCTCCACCGCGGAGCCGTCGCCTCTTCCCGCGTCCGCTCGCGCCGCCCTCCGTGATCCTCACTGGCTTGCGGCGATGCAGGAAGAGTTCGATGCCCTTCAACGGAACCGCACCTGGACACTGGTTCCCCGGCCTCCTCGTGCCAACGTCATCACCGGCAAGTGGGTCTTTCGCCATAAGACCTGCTCGGATGATACTCTCGAGCGCTACAAGGCTCGCTGGATGGTCCGCGGTTTCCGCCAGCGCGCTGGAGTGGACTTCACTGAGACGTTTGCCCCGGTTGTCAAACCGGGCACGATCCGCACCGTCCTCCAGCTCGCCGTCTCCCGCGGCTGGCTCGTTCACCAGATGGATGTCTCCAACGCCTTTCTCCACGGCCATCTTGAGGAGCAGGTGTATTGTGAGCAACCCATCGGTTTCGTCGACGCCTCACTTCCTGGCCATGTGTGTTTGTTGTCCCGCTCTCTTTACGGGCTCAAGCAAGCACCCCGCGCCTGGTACCAGTGGATCGCTGGGTTTCTTCAGACACTGGGCTTCAGCGTTACTCGCTCGGATGCCTCACTGTTCGTCTATCGCCACGGTGACACGACTGCATATTTTCTTCTTTACGTCGATGACATCATCCTGACGGCCTCCTCCGCAGCTTTTCTTCAGCAGATTACTCTCCGGCTGCGTGACGAGTTTGCCATTAAGGACTTGGGTGCTCTACATTATTTCCTTGGCATTGAGGTCGTTCGGCGCCCGGATGGTTTCTTTCTTCATCAGCAGAAGTATGCACATGAGCTTCTTGAGCGTGCTGGCATGCTCAACTGTCACCCTGTTGCTACTCCTGTTGACACGAAGGCCAATGTATCTGCTCTTGAGGGCTCGCCTGCGTGGGATGCTCCTTTCTACCGGTCTATCGTTGGCGCTCTTCAGTATTTGACTCTCACCAGACCGGATCTTCAGTATGCTGTTCAGCAGGTGTGTCTCCACATGCACGCCCCTCGTGACTCCCATTGGACTCTCGTGAAGCGGATCCTTCGCTACATCCGCGGCACGATGACCCTCGGGTTGACACTCACAGCGTCTACTTCTCTGGAGATGGTGGCCTACTCCGATGCAGACTGGGCTGGCTGCCCCGATACTCGTCGGTCCACCTCTGGCTACTGCGTCTACCTCGGTCCTTCACTCGTCTCGTGGTCGTCCAAGCGACAACCCACGGTTTCGCGCTCCAGCGCGGAGGCTGAGTACCGAGTTGTGGCCAACGCTGTTGCCGAGTGCACCTGGCTACGACAGTTACTTCAGGAGCTGCATCATGGCGTCTCCCAGGCTACGGTTGTCTACTGCGACAACGTTTCTGCGGTGTACCTCTCTGCCAACCCCGTTCATCATCGCCGGACTAAACACATTGAGCTGGACATTCACTTTGTGCGCGAGCAGGTGGCTCTTGGACGGATTCGGGTTCTCCATGTGCCGACTGCACAACAGTTCGCCGATGTGATGACGAAGGGACTGCCGACTTCTACATTCGAGGAGTTCTGTTCCAGTCTTTGCGTCACCGGCGCCGCTTCGACTGCCGGGGGGGGGGGGGTGTTGAATATATTCTGTACGTGTATATTTGTGTGTAGGGTCCACCTCCTATTTCCTTTGTATAGTTGAGGTTGTGGCCCACCTCTTTACTTATATATACGTGTCTGATGCACCGATCAATACATCGAGATTGCATAGCCCATAATTTGTCCTTCTACACATGGGTCCTCGCCCGCCCCTTCCTTGCCCTTGCTTGACAGTAAAAATCACACGAGGACGTGAAGAAATGGTGAGCCAAAATCGGCTGCATTTCCCGGAGGTGGTAGCTACTGCTGTGGGTGATGGCGGCTATCATTCAGAAAAAAGGGGCACTAGTTGAGTGGAGGGGCCAGCAGCACCAGGTTTTATATAGCATTGACAAATCAGGGGGTGCTCATGAGCTGATTAGTGGCTGGCCCAATCAAGGCACAAAGATGGCGATTTGTCAGAGCATTTTGACTACGCACAGTCATGCTGCCAAAGAAAGGGGAAAGCCACTCCGCCACTTGGGTCACGCATGTACTTGACTTGTTTCCTCTCAACGGCTGCCAGTATCATCTGCTTGTCCCATTCCATGTACGTGTACTATTTGAGTTTTTTTTTTACTTTTCAATTTTGAGTTGAACTTAGAGCATCTACATCCGGACCTCTCAAAGCCGCCTTATACGTCCCGTTGCCCGGTCACTACTCGGTCAGGTTTTTTCAACCCAGACGAACACCTCAAGCGGGCCTCAAACGCCTGGACTGACCGGCACCCCCCATATCCAGCCCAAATATCAGGCGGATATAGAATGGCCCGGGCATGTCCGCCTGGCAAGTCCGGCCCACCACCGACCCCATGGATGTCCCACAAAAAACCCCATCGGCCTCGTTGGTCCGAAACCCTAGCTCACTCACTCTCCTTTCTCGCCCCGTCCTCTCCTCTCCCCTCACCTATTTCGATCGAATCCGGCGCAATATCGAGCTTCGGCAGCCGCTTCGACGACGAGGTGGATCCGAAAATATGAGCTTGCCCTCCACATCGCCTTGAAGCGGTCCAAGATGGACACCGGGGGCAGCTCCGAATCTGCAGCCTCGCCGCAGCCACCGCTTCCCCGTCGGTGCATCTCGGACGCCGGCGCTGGCCCCTCACGGCCCATGGGCAGTTCCGATAGGCGGCCAGCGCAATCGGCGCCTCCCTAACGCCGTCCCATCACCCCGCCCGCTACTACTTTCCCACGCCGTCCCCTCGCCCCGCCGGCTGCTGCTCCCCCCCCCCCCCCCCCCGGTGGGCAGCGGTGGGTGCTTGTGCCCGGCCCGCCGGCCCGGACACGCACACCGGAGTCGGAGGCGCACGCCGCCCGCCGCGAGAGGCAGCGGGCAAGGGACAGGGAGGTTGTGGAGAGCTCTGTCAGCCGCCGGCGTAAGTTACCGGCGGAGCCCGACGAGGACCATCGACTCCTCGCGTGGGTCTACCGTCGGTCGCTTACGACGACCGAGATGGACGCTTGGCGGCTCCACCGGAAAAACGCCAAGGCTCTTCGGCTTGCCATCGAGCAGTCCGAGCGGGAGGTGTTGGAGTGGCGAAGGAGGCGGCTCGGCTGGCCAAGCTCAGGCGCCGGCATGACTGGGCCGTTCAACGCCTCAAGGGTCTCGTCATCGTCGACTCCTCCTCCTCCGACGATGGCTTCTCCTTCGACGAATCCGACGATCCTCCACCAGCCGACGACGGGTACAGCTACGCCGGCGATCAGAAGGGGAAAGGGCCGGCCCAAAAGTGGTGAAGTTGATTATAATTTCAAGTTTTAGATGTAGTATATAGTTGTCCATCGTTTGTGTGAACTTTGATGAATCTTTTGGAGAACTATTGTACAATTTTTATGTCCGGAGCTGATCTACGTAGTTTGATCGACGTTGCATGCTATACTATGGATATAGGGGCTTGGATATAAGAGACACGCATATGAACGACGCGATTTGCGGAGTGCCTGATCACTGTCCGCGGACGCGTTCGCGGGGGTTTGAGAGCCTGGATTTGTCAAGTCTGGTTATAGATGCCCTTAGAGCGTCGAAACCTTCGTTTCCTCTGTAGATTTGTCTACATCTCGTATGGAAAAGAGCTCTGTGTATCCATCTCGATCGAGAAAGCCGCTACTAGTAGTTTTCACCCACAAAGCCGGACAGTACGTGCGTCCTTTGGGAACTGGTTAGCACTTATCCTCCTAATCCCAAATAGTGCACACATACAAGTAGGGTGCACCGCACAGGACCCATACATCTTCAATGGTATGTTAAAAAGCAAAAGAAAGAAAAAAGAATATAGCTAGCTCAACTGCTCAAACATGACAAGGACCCTATTCATATGAACCACCTCCGTCGCACCCCCGAAAAAGGGCAAGGTAGAAAATGCCCTTTGTCCTGACCAATCCCCACTAGAATTAGAAAGCTTGTAAAAAGAAACAAAACAGCAAGTATTGTCGTCAATTCTGCCTTGGTGCCCATGTCGTCTCTCGGTACGTATCGTATTCGTCTACTCTCTCTGTTTTTAAATATAAGACGTTTTGATAGTTTAAACAGAGAAACTATATATTATTAGTGAATGAAACATGCAAAGGATTTTGCCCTTTTCCCAAATAAAAAGCTAGGAGTGCAAAACTCCTTGGCACACAGCTGTCCTGTGCACTTTCATGAGAAAATACTTATTACATCCGTTTTAAAATATACGTTTTGGTAGGCTAAAATGGATGATGTCAGGTGTTGGAAGCTTGGAATTGTTGCACGGGTTGACAGATATCGATCTCGTACGACAACAACAGCGATGAGCACTCCTCACTTTGCTGTTGATGCTTGCCACTTGGTTCCAATTCCGATACGCTTAAGCCATCCCTGTCCGGTGTATGTACGCACGCTTTCTCTTCCATCGTTGTCCTGTCATATTGCAGTCCTCTCGAATGGAATGTTAACCTACCGAGCAAGTCAACTAACACGATCATACATAAAGCTAGCACAAACATTGTCCCCACGCCTGTGCAGGAGCAATCCAGTTAATCTCCCTGCAGACGAGCACCTTAATTAGGTTTTGCCTAGTACTATAATATACTCCCTTCGTCCCATAATATAAGAACGTTTTTTACATTAATGTAGTGTTAAAAACGTTTTTATATTTTGGAACAGAGGAAGTAAGTACTATTACTTCGTAATAAGTACGTACAACCCTGCTCAGTTCTTGCACCTGAATAAACGAGGAATTGCCTTTCCAAGGATGAAAGATCCCTAGTGCACGCCTCGGCTCTTCTTGCCTACGCACGAAGCTAGCTAGAGACTTGGACATAACCATATTAACAAGCCTTCATCGATAGGTTTGCAGGCAGACTACCAGGATGGAAAGGAAAGCTTCTCAACAAGCCTGGCAGGGTGGCACTCGCCCAGTCGGTCCTCATGGCCATGGCCACCTTCCACATCACAGCTCTCAACCTGTCGAAGGGGACTCTTAAAAAGATCGACAAAATCATTCGGGCCTTCATCTGGCAAAAAGAAGACCAAACTCAGACCTCGGGAGGCCACTCCCTTGTTAACTGGAAGACTGTCTGCCGTCCAAGGCATTTGGGCGGCCTAGGGATCTTGGACCTGCAGAGATTCAGCCGTGCCCTGCGCCTACGGTGGCCGTGGCTGCAATGGAATGACCCATAAAGGCCATGGGTGGGATCAGAGCTGCCGTGTGACCATTCAGACATGAGCCTCTTCCGCGCATGTACCTCTATTACGATGGGCAATGGGCAGAAGACTTTGTTCTGGCATGACAATTGGACGGGTGTAGGTCCGCTCAAGCTCCTAGCTCCAGAGCTCTACAGGATTGCCTCAAGAAAAAACAGAACGGTGCACAACGAGCTCATAAATGAGAATTGGATTAGGGCGGTGGCCAGTCTGCAGACCATTCGGCAGCTAGGTGAATTCGTGTCTCTCTCCAACCACATTAGTCAGATCACCCTCCTCCCTGACCAAGAGGACACCATTCGCTGGAACTTGACCACCTCGGGGACTTACTCGGCCGCCTCTGCCTACGGCGCACAATTCTTCGGCTCCTACTCACGTTTTGACACGACCAAGGTCTGGTCCGCAAACGCTGAGCCCAATTGTAAGTTCTTCGCATGGCTAGCGTTGCACGGAAGAATTCTCACTGCGGATATGCTGGCCATGAGGGGATGGCCTCACGATCCCAGATGCATGCTCTGTCTTCAGCAGCCAGAGACGGCAACTCACCTCTGCAAAGATTGCCCCTTCACGGTCGCGGTTTGGAACCAAGTGAACTATTGGACTAACGAAGGCGTTCCAATCTCAGGCTTCCTCCCGGAGCCAGGAAATGTGTCTGACTGGTGGGACAAGACTCTGAATTCCCAGTCCAAGCATGTGCGCAAGAGGCGCAGTTGAAGAATCATCTACACGATATGGTCCGTTTGGAAGGAGCGAAATAGACGAGTTTTCACTGGACAAAGGATGACGCATCGCGAGGTGGCGGCTCTAGCCCTAGACGCAATCAATCAGCGCGACCTGGCGTTTGCCGGCAACCTGCCAGCCGCCGGCATTGGTTAATCTAGATTCTAGGTGGGTTGGTCTTTTGTGGTTTCCGCGACGTTTCCTAAAAACGCTCGCCCCTTTGTAAATTGCGTCCTTTCGCCATCTCTTCTATAAAGAAAAAGGCAGTGCTCCTGCCGGTTCCTCAAAAAAAAAACCATATTAACAATGATGCCATGACTCAGCAACGCACATACATATAGCAGTGCATGATGACGCGCTGATGAGCTCCAACCGCTCGCTCAACCCCAACCTCAAGCTGAATTCATCAAATCAAATCACCCCTCCCTTATAGGACCGGCCACACTTGATGACAACCTCCACGCTCCATAGATTTTTGCTCCCTGCTGTTCGTTCATCCGCTGACATGTGGGGTTGGCTCTTTCTTCTGAATGCATCTAACGAGATCTAGACAAAGATGACCCAGCCGAGCACTAGCTGATCCGATGGGTTCCCTTCTCAGGCGATTTTTCTTTTCTTCCGATAAAGGCTTCTCAGGCGGAATGGGGGTCGTAGTCCAGTCTCCTAGGGCTAGCTCGCTGTCTGGGCATCCCAAATCATAATTTTATTACAGTAATGGTTCCGCTGCATGGACATTGGTATAGTGAAATTTGGTGCCAAGTCAAACAGTGGTGATATATTCCCTGTTCAAATTTAGCTTTAGCGCAATAATGGAAGCGCCTTAGCAGCCAACCGGGTGCTTTACTGTACAGTAGATTCTTCCGAGTCATTGGAGTGTTCGTTTTTATGTTTCAAATTTGACAGCCTAGCCAATTATCTCCTTCTTTATCAAAGTCAGAGGCACTCTCCAAGGCCTGAAAACGAGGGATACCAATGACGAAAGCTCGGCCAATGTGGATGACTCTCCCATGCAGTACTGCTCACATGTGTACATCCCGTGTGAGACCAGGTACACCTGGACTAAGACTAGCCACAGTGGGAGTAACTTCAGCAGTAATATCGAGTTCAACTCAGCAAAATTGCTTATGTGACAATGAGTTAATGAGGAGAGAGGTACTAGTAGTAATTTAGCTAGTTAATGTAACATCACATGTCCCAATGCAATATGAGTCTATAATATAATAAATGAAGTTCTGCATGTTACTACACTTATGTTACAACCCACTATGAAGATAGTAACATATTCTAGGGATATGTGTATGTTACTAGTGTATGTTACTCTCCATTGTGGCTAGTCTAAGGGCATGTATAACGGTTTACACAGCTCCTGTCTATTATCTCTGTCCATGTCAGATTTAGTCTATACTACAGACATCTTGTACAATGCATCGTCTAGCTAGCTGACTGTATAGGCCTAAAATTAAGGGGAAACTTGAACCGTTTCTTGAAAGGAAACAAACGCTGGTCGCATCCTAGTACCGTGACATGCACGCACACGTCTGGGTCGTCGCGCGAGTCCGCCTCAGACCAACTCCACGCACCCTCTAATCTCGCCAACAGAATGCACCTACACACATGCGCACGCCGCACACCCGCACGGACATCCCCGTGCTACGCACGCACACGCTCACACACACACCTGCCACGAGCCCGACGCGGCCCGAACCGCGCTTGACGCGCCAGGCACTACAAAAAAAGACACATCCGTGACATTTTGGGCCGAACGAATTTTTTTTCTATCATACATAGGACACTTCTATGACGATAATTATGACAAAACCCGGTATCATCATAGATGTGGTGGGCTCCTACTTCTATGATAAAAAATCATGACAGAAAATGGGCTTTTCGTCCTGGGCGGGCCAGAGACGCGGCTGCATGACATTCTTTGGGCCGTCCATGACGGAAAAAACCGTGGTAGAAGCGAGGGGGAGGAAAATTTCGGGGAGTTTCCGGTTACGGTGGGAGGTCGGGGGCCGAGCGATGCACGTTTCTCTCGTACACGTACGCGCGTGTGTGCGAGGCGTTAGCTCTAACTGAACCCGAGCGAGGCGTTGGGCTCTAACTGAACCCGAGCGATTGCACTGCAGACTACGTGTTACTGAACCCGAGCGATCGATCGATGGCTGTTAACTGAACCTGATCGAGCGATTCCTTCGCTACTGCTGCTAACTGAAGCCGATCGATGCTGCCTCTGGGATGAACAGTGAGCGTTGCGGGGGGGAGGGGGTGTGGATGAACAGTGAGCGGTAGCGTTGCCTCTGGATGAACAGGACCCCGTGATGTGGTGGAGGGTTGGATGAACAGTAGACGGTGGAGGGGTGCCCATGGAGGGGTGGTTGAACAGGCCCCCGTGGTGTGGAGGGCTGGATGAACAGTAGACGGTGAAGGGGTGCCCGTGAAGGGGTGGTTGAACAGGACCCCGTGGTGTGGAGGGCTGGATAAACAATAGACGGTGTAGGGGTGGTTGAACAGTAGCCGGTGGAGTAGCGCGCGGTGGAGGCTGGATGAACAGAAGCCCGTGGAGGCTGGAGGAGGTCGACGGTAGAGATGAACAATATCTCGTGGAGTCCCGTTTTGCGGTGCGTCACACCCCTCCCGATGAACAGGACCCCTGTTTCGACCGTAGCGCTCCAACACAAGCCCGTTACGTCCGTTTTGCGGTACGCCACACCCCTCCCGATCAACAGGACCCCCGTTTCGACCGTAGGAGGTCCATTTCGTCCGTTTTGCGGTACGCCACACCCCTCCCGATCAACAGGACCCCCGTTTCGACCGTAGGAGGTCCGTTTCCTCCGTTTTGCGGTATGCCAGACCCCTCCCGATCAACAGGACCCCGTTCCGAACGTAGGAGGTCCGTTTCCTCCGTTGTGCGGTACGCCAGGCCTCGTTTCCATCGCCTGTTCCGTCCAAGTCCTCCCGATGAACACGACCAAACATTCCGTTCCGACCCAGCCGGTTGGCTCCCACACGTTTCGTTGCCTCCCGATGAACACGACGCATTCCGTTGCCTCCCCATGAATACGACGCATTCCGTTGCCTCCCTATGAACATGACGACGACGCTGTTTCTCCGTTCCGACCCAGCCATGTCAACGAGCCCTCGCCGTACGTATGCGCGAGTAGCGTTCGAGACCCCGCCCGTATGTACACATATGTGGCCGTATTTTCTTTCTTGCACCCTGGCCGCTGTACATACGTGTACATGCTACGTGCGCGCCTCTACTACGACACGTGCGTGCATCTACATCCACCAATATATATGTACGCACACGTTCGCGACCAGAATGACAACGCTACATACGCTTCGACCAGGTGGGTCCCGACTGTCAGGCACTTCCTTGCGTGCGAAGATGTAGCTGGTGGGTCCCAGCAATCAGGGGGGAATCTTTTTGATTTTTGCCCGGACGCACTTCCTTGCGTGCGAAGGTGTAGCTGGTGGGTCCCGACAGTCAGGGGGAAACATTTTTTTTGCAAAATACGGTGGCCCGTCCGGTGGGTCCCCGCTGTCAGGTGGAGGAATAATTATTTTGCGCGTAATAAGGAGGCACTTCCTTGATGCGGCCGTGAACCCAGCTGTCAGTGTCTCCACGCACAGTACTCTTCGGATGGAAGTCGGTCGTTGACCACATTGACCACGCCGGGCCGAGAGCACCACGGCGGTGGACGATGGCGAGGCCTAGGAAGGGGACGACACGGAGGCAGGGAAGACTCGGCAGTTGTTTCCCACGCGGAAGGGAGTACGACTGTACGAGGGTTTACTGGTTCGTCTGCCGTCGCAGGAGAATAATAGCAGGTGTGGGTGAGTAGAGGGATGGCTAGGCCAGCGATGGGAGTACGGTGGGGCGGTGAGGCCTGCGCGGCAGCACAGCCGGCCGCGGGGAGGAGGGAGCAGGCAGTCCCGCCGGCGCTTGTTTGAGCGGCTGGAGCAGGAAGAGCAGAGATTGAAGAAGCACGACGGCCGTTGGATGGACATCCAACAGTTAGTGCTTGTGCGTCAACCTTTTTTTTAGGAAAGCCTCAAATATGTGGAAAACAACATACAACCCATCTGCCATTATTTCTAATAATTTACAGCCCATTTGCTAATTCTTAAGGTTTTTTTGGAGCCCATATTCTTTTTGTTAGCATTACAGCCCATATTGTGGACATGGTTAAAAAATTATACGAAATTTTGCATATTTCGGTGCGATCGGAACTGTTTTTAATCCTGGAATTTCGACTCACATTCAAACTGATTTTAAAAATAAATGTATATCAATATAAAATCCAACAAATTCTCCACGCATAAAAATTAATGTAATTTAAAATCTTGAAATTAAAAAGAAGATATTTGAAACTAATTGCCGGTTTGATGTGTTTTAAAAATGTACAGCCCATTTCTCATTACTGACGGGCCATTTTCTCGGCCAGCCGAATGAAAGCTTTCCTCATCTTGAAAGATTTGCAGCCCAACAGGCCTGACAAAGCGACTTACTTGGCAAATCACAAAAGAACTGGGCTGTGGCCGTGGACCCAGCTGTCAGCCTCTCCACGTACAGTACTCTTCCGACGGAAGTCGTTCCTTGACCATGTTGACCACGCCGCGCGGAGAGCACCACGGCGGTGGACGACGGCGATGCCTAGGAAGGGGACGACGCGGAGCCGGGGAAGACGCGGCAGTGGAAGCCCGCGCGGAGAGGTGTACGAGGGTTCACTAGTTCGGCTGCGGTGTGAGGCTACCGTCGCCGCAGGGCCTGACCAGCGGTGGGAATAGTAGGGGCGGTGAGGCCTCTGCGGCAGCACAGCCGACCACGGGAGGCAGGAGCATGCGGCACGACCGGCGCTGCTTTGGGTGGCTGGAGCAAGAAGACCAGAGGTTGAAGAAGCACTACGGCCGTTGGATGGACATCGTACGGTCACTAGAGTATTGAGTAAGTTGACAAAGCCCTCCGTCCCCGTCAACTTAGTAGGCCCACAAGTCAGCCCAACAATATAGTGGGTCCTAGCTAGCAGGGGGGTATTCATTTTTTGGGGCGTAATAAGGAGGCACTTCCTTGCGTGCGAAGATATAGTTGGTGGGTCCGACCTGTCAGCGGGGGGAACGTTTTTTTCGCGGAATACAGAGGCCCTTCCTGTGGGTCCTAGCTGTCAGGTGGAGGAATCATTATTTCGCGCGTAAGAAGGAGGCATTTCCTTGTGTGCGGTCGTGGACCCAGCTGCCAGCCTCTCCACGTACAGTCCACTTCCGATGGATGTCGTTCATTGACCATGTTGACCAGGCCGCGCCGAGAGCACCAGGGCGGTGGACGACGGCGAGGCCTAGGAAGGGAACGACATGGAGCCAGGGAATACTCGGCAGTTCTTTCCTACGCGGAGGAGTACGAGGGTTTACTGGTTCGTCTGTCGTCGCCGGAGAATAACAGCATGTGTGGGTGAGTAGAGGGATGGCTAGGCCAGCGATGGGAGTATGGTGGGGCCATGAGGCCTGCGCGGCAGCATAGCCGGCCGCGGGAGGAGGGAGCAGGCAGTCCCGTCGGCGCTTGTTTGAGCGGCTGGAGCATGAAGAGCAGAGATTGAAGAAGCACGACAGCTGTTGGATGGACATCCAATAGTCACTGCTCTCGTGTGTTGACTAAGTTGATAGGGCGTTGCGTGTGCGTCAACCTTTTTTTTATGAAAGCATACGCGTCAACCTATAGTAGGCGCACAAGTCAGCCTCAAATCTGTGGAAAACAATATACAGCCCATCTGCCATTATTTCTAATAATGTATAGCCCATTTGCTAATTCTTAAGATTTTTTTGGGAGCCCATCTTTTTTTTGTTAGCATTACACCCCATATTGTGGCCACGGTTAAAAAGTATACGAAATTTTGCATATTTCGGTGCGGTCAACTGTTTTTAATAGAAATATCGATTCACATTCAAACAATTTTGAAAAATAATTTATATAAATATAAAATCCAAATAATTGTCCACGCATAAAAACAAATGGAATTTAAGATCTTGTAATGAAAAAAAAATCGAAACTAATTCCCTGTTTGATGTGTTTTAAAAATGTACAACCCATTTCTGGGTAAACCGAATGAAACTCTCCTCGTCTTGAAAGATTTGCAGCCCAGCAGGGCCAATAAAGCAAGTAGGCCTTGTTTGGGTATTTCTTTTAAAAAATAGAACTGAGCTAGCCATTTTCAGCAAGAAAAAAACACAACTGGGCTCATGATGTGGTAAACATACATAAAACCCAGGCTAGACCGGCCACAGCCCCCGCACAGCCCTGTTGTTACCCTGATCCGTCGCTAAAACTAGTATAAATAACAATTGCTTGTTCCTCAAAAAAAAATTGCGCGACTTGCTGGGTCCCTGGTGTCAGCCGCTCGTAGTGTAATTCTCTCGTTTATTGACTACGTTGACAATGGCGTGAGCCCCAGATGTCCAACCATTAGGAGGAACCATATTTTTGGGCTTGTACTATAGAGGCACTTGCTTGCGTACTGCCATGACGCTGGTGGGTCCCTACTGTCATCCTCTTCATGTACAGTCATCTCCTTGTTCCTCTCGGTTGTTGACGACGTTGACAACGCAAGAGGGCGGCGCACCGCGCATGGCGAGCGAACCAAGGCCGCAAGGCGGAGGGCGACGGCGAGGCCTCGGACGGAACAAACAGGAGCCGTTGAAGATGCGCCGGTCCAGTCGCAGGCGGAGGGGAGTACGAGGGTTGACTGGTTCGGGCGTGGGTGCGTGTTGGGGCTGACGCCGCCGAAGAATAACAGGACGTGTGGGGGAATAGAGGGAGGGACTGGCCAACGTTGGAGGGTGCGTATGGTAGGGCGGCGGAGGCGCAGCCAGCCATGGGAGGCGAGAGCAGGCGGAGCCGACGGGGTGGTTTGGTTTGGGCAGCTGGAGGAAGAAGAAGACAAGAGATAGAAGATACACGACAGTTGTTGGATGTCAATCCAACGGCTGGTAGGCGGCATCGTTTGTTGACTGGCTAGTAAGTCGACACCACCTTGGATAGGCTATTTCCTCGCCGTCCCAAATGTCAGAATCCAAATCTGTCACGGTCATGCAACCTTTCCTATGAAAATTTACAACCCATTTGATGTGCTAGTTCGAAATAAGTTTGTGGGTGCTGGTGGGGGCTAATCACTTGGCTTCTGTAATGCACAGTGAGCTCAAGCAGCCGGCGAGAGTGATGTTATTTCCCTTGGTTGGAATTTGTTACAATATTTCACTCTAAATTAAACGAATGGCAAGCCATTTGCCTTGTTTCAAAGAAAATATGACAGTCACAGCCGAGTTGAAAAGAGCAGGACATCTAACTCCAGCTTACAAACTGTACAAAAACACGAGGGTTAATTGTTCATCAGGTTTACAAAAGAAACCAAATTGAAAAGGGCAACAACATCTAACTCCAGCACTGTTTTCGGAAGTCACAGTCAAATGGATCGGTCAGGTCCATAGAATGAACATCCTGGGTCGTAAAATTTACTGGATTATGACCACAATATGTTGTAAATAGAAGCCCGGCACGTTTAGAAGCTCTTTTTCCCACCTGAAACTCCTTTTTTTTCTCTTCGACATACCCATCCGTCAAAACCGTGCTGCTGATAAACTTAAGCCTGATGGACAATAGTAACCTCGCATTCAGCAGGAAGAATGTGACAAATCTTGTGTTTGCACGGTTGGCTACATATCGTTCTAGCGTTATTGTCTTCAATCGAATCTCATGAGAAGTGAGGAAATCCCGATGCTTACAAATCCACCGATTGGTTATAACTTTCTTACCCCGTCCTGTTGCCTAAATAGACATGAAGATTGAAAACAGTTAAGGTCTAAAAGAAGAGTGTCAAAAGAGCAACATCTGAACGGTTAATTCTAGTACACTATATGCGGGCTTCCAATGTGCGTGAAATTATCACCTTTATATACAACTTCTCCAGACGTGGAAAGCATTGTAGCAAGCCAATAATCTTGTTCAGATCAAAACTATTCATTTGGATATATAAGATCTTGACAGAATCCAGCACCATTGATAGGCCATCCATGGAGAAACTCTTCATTGAGCACAAAATGTGTACTCCAACAGGGGCGGAACTAGGCCTAGAGCAACTGGGTCTATAGCCCCAGGCGTGGCCCATCTAGTAGGCTACCCAGCAGGAATTTTCCCATATATTAGTACACTTGTAGAGGCCCAGCCCCAGGCCTCAGCCCATCGAGCTCTCCAGTTTGGACGATCGCTCCAAAGAATCACCAGCAGCCACGATGCAAGATCGCTCCGATCATCACACTTCGTCTCGGTAGATCGACTGAAAGTCTCACGCTGCGCCGCCAACTCTCTCGACTGCTCGACTCCAGTAGACGCTCGCCCAGGCGGCCGACACTCGGAACCGCGGATCTATCGCGTCGTTTGAATAAAGCACTCTCCATGCCTCATCTCCTGTGATCCACACCCGATTGAAAAGGTAATGCTAAATACCTAGGTTTGTCGTATCATCTAATATTTCCCCCTAATTCCTTTTATCAACTGAAATCAATGAATTGGTGATGTTAAATTGTATTGCTTTAGTCAATTTTATTCCATCGTTCTTTGTTAACAGGGGGAAAATAGAAATCCAAGATGAAGAGGACCCGGACAGTTTTTCGTGATCATGGTATAATATTTTCTTGCTTCCCAAAATTTCATATGAACAATGACTTGTCTATGTCTAGTTCTTGATTTTAAATACTCAACTTTATGTTTACAGCTCCGGGTCCTATTATTGCTTGTGAAGAAACGATGGCCTCAAATGAGACAAGCCTTCATTAATTTGGTACGACTGTTTGTAATGATGCACTTTGTTAAATTGATGAGATATTTATTAAATTTGCTCTTATGGTAATAAGAAATTCATATTCTATTCTTAATCTGACTGTGTGGTGTACTTCTAACATGCATTGGTAGATAGAGTATTTGGCATTTTATTTCCTTTAGGTCGTGATATTTGGCGTTATTTATAGTGATTTAGCTTTAGCCCTAGGCTTCGAGAAATCCTGGCTCTGCCTCTGTTCTCCAAGATGATATATAAATTATACGCAGAAATTTAAAATGCAGCTTATGGTTACAAGTGTAGATGATAATATAAAGTACCTGAAGAACTGTGGAGCCAAACACCATATTGAAATGAGCACAGAGATCATGTATTACACCCAAGGTCTCCAGTTTAGGCGCAGAGAGGACGGTTATTTGCAACGGTGAATAATTAGAATCAAGGATCAACCTTTGAAGTGAAGGGGCCTCTTGGATGATGAGCTGCCTTCCACCAAAAGAAATTCCAATTCTTACAAGGTTAGGCGACTTTATTTGGAGACAACCGATTCTATCTGTGAAAACAAGCACCAAGCACTCCAGCGCAGGGCGACTGGAGTGGATGATGCTGTGCAATGAGGCCTCCGATATATGAACCCGCACAAGTGAAAGTTTCTTGAGAAATGGGAGTCGAAGGTTTAGTACCAGATTGTCTGGTAGGTAGCACCATGCAAAGGTGGCGGTGTGGAGAGAGGACAAAAACCGCGAGATGGACATCTGTGCTGAGGGCACAAGTTCATGGCGTTCGGTATGTGGTATGTGATTTCCAGGGGAATAGTAGAACTCAAGCAGCTGTAGTTCTGTGAATTCAGGGGATTTCAGCCAGGCGCCCACCGTGCAGGGCATGGTATGCTTGCTCAGGTAGCATGACGGGATGCAGAGGCTTTGAATGGAGCCCTGGTGGGAGGAGATGATGGCTCTGGGGATTTCAAAATCATTGCAGAGAGATAGCCGACGACGTTCTAGATTAAGGGGCACGGCGCGCCATAGAGGGCGCCACCAAATTGAGCGGCAGGAATCCTTGGTGGGGAGAAGCGAGATGATCTCCCCAAGGACGGCGTACGGGAGATCACTGATGCGGTCCAGCCGAGACTCTACGGGTTCGTGGGATCCGATGGGGGCGGGGTCGCCGCTTCTCCCCGGGCTGTCGGGTGCGGGATCTACAACAGGCGTCGCCGCTGACGGGAGCCTCATCTTCTTGGCGCCGGGGTCAGCCGACTCCATTTTCCTCGAGGGCGTCGCGTCACGCTCACGGATTTGAGCAGAGTAACGAATGACGAGCCTAGTTGTAGTGCGAGTGAAGAAGAAGGGGAGCTGGGGGTTTTCTGTAGGAGTGAGGAAGAAGGGAGCTAGGGTTTTCTCTAGGAGTGAGGTGAGGAATTTGGGGGTACGAGTGGAGCGAGCTGACGTGAGGTGGGTGGGAGCAAGGAGGAAGAAGAGCACCCAGGTTTTTTTGGGGGGGGGGGGCGGTGTGCTGGGTGTGGGTAGCGCCTCTCATTTAGTAAATATATGGGCTTTTGAATTGATTTTACTATTTACTAGTGTGGATGGGCTGTTTTGTCTTGGGCCCAGAGAAACAATTACTACTAGTACAGTGGAGACACTCTACAGGTACCCATAAAAACAATTACTACTAGTACAGTGGAGACACTCTACCGCTTCTGGCTCCTCGTAGGTCATTGAAAAGTCTCCATCTACTGAATGCCGTTATAATTTTGTTCACCGACATGCGAGCCATGCAGCGCGCGGGCCCAAATACCATCCACCAAATTAGAAGGCAATATGCAGGCGGAGAGTCACCCCGGTCGTAGCGCGGCAGTAACGAGCCGTCGTATCACAAAACCCCACCTCTCTGCAGTCTAGTTTGACGGACGAAGCAACCATCATTTCACTCTTCGCTGAATCCCCTTCTCCCTCACCGTCTTCAAGAAAGGCAACACTCGCATCTGCCACTGTTCTTCTCTCCGAACGAAGGGAAGGTAAGCGGATCCGTGATGTTGGTATATTTTCGTTCAGAGAAAAGAGAGAACTTTTGCAAAGCAGTAACCGATCCTCACTCTCTTTTTTGTTTCATTGTCATTGCGATTGTGTTTTCCTTTTAGTGGTATCCTAGTATTCGTTAGTTTCATGATGGACCAAGGAGAACCAGGCAAAGATCTGCCGATATTGGAGCAGACGCGGGAGGCTAATCCCCACGAGACAGAGAGCTCCAAGAATATGGAGGCAACCACCGAGCCGACCCCAGATACGCTCACGGCCACTACTGAGATGGTCAACGCCCGTTTGATGTTATAGCCCCCGTGGCACTGCAGGAGCAGTTTTCCCCCTTCAAGGATGTGCCCCCCCCCCCCCGCTGAGCTGCCCAAGCTGATTTCCTTCTTTGCCGATCTCGATTGTGGTTTTTCATCTAAGTATGTGGTGATTTTTTAGAAAAGGAAGTATGTGGTGATTAATAATGCAAAATTTTATTAGTTTCGATGCCATGCTATACATAGTGGTTTAAATAACTTTTGTTTCTTATACTGAAAAGTAATTCAGTATTTGTTTCTGTTTCAATTAGAGCCCTGATGCAGACAAGGATTGTGTGGTCGTACATGTCACTCGCTATGAGGCGGACGGCCTAAATATACGCACTTGGAAAACAGAGTTCTTAGGCTGTTGGATCATGGAAGCCATTTGCGGTTATACCAATGAAGAGTTGTATTCCAGCCTCACTGTTGTCAGGCGTGTTATCCAGGGTGTACTGAAGCACAAGAAGTTCAAAGCTACTCCTTCGTTTGTGAGGCATACTGTTCTTGTCAAGCTTACGTAGGAAGATGACATGGTTTGCCTCCACAAACAAGTTTATCAGTGGCAAGGCCACAAGGTTGTCTTCATGAAGGTTCACATGATTGAGCTGCTGCGGGACGTCCTCGATGATGTTCATGGCAAGGTCCGTCTTGTGTCCAGCCCAAATTAGATCGAGGCATGAAATAGTTGCCCCAGCTAGTGTTTAATAGTAGTTTGGATTGTGTCTAATTATCCGAACCTTGCCTGTTATCGACCCCTCTGGGGCTAGTACTCTGCTTGAATCCGTCTATGGGAACTGCTACTACTTTTGTGTGCCCGTGAATCATGTGAGAACCATCATAATTGTTGCCGAAACAGATGCGTCCTTACTAGTTTTTTCATGAATATGGCATGGTAAGACATAAGTTGTCACGGTTTTTCATACGAGTAGTGTGTGTTTTGATGAAATAGAGCACTCATTCGAGAACCGTGTGCCGACGTATACATAAGTACTTGTAAACACTGTTGGTGCTACCCCACTTGTAAGCAGTTGTGCAAAACACAGCACATTGGCTCAGCTCGCTTCAACACTAGGCTATCGACCAACTAACAATCAATAATCTGCTGTCTGACATATAAGCAACTATGTATCTTGTTACAGTGGTTCATGCAGTTAATGGAGGCCACAATGTAATAAATTCCAAACGTTCACACGCTAGTCCAGCGCTCATGTGGAACACTCACATTAAACTCGTCTTCGTAAAAAACTTGAAAAGCATAAGTTAAGCAATTTTATACATCTCAATGATTCATAGAACATAACAAACATATACTAGTTCACAGCAAAAGAAAAAGTTGTGAGAAGGTTTACAAATCATGAAAAAACAAGCAAGGCTTCTCTGAGCAAAGGGCCTCCCGGCAGGCTTAAATTTCCTGGAGTTCACTCTGGTTTTTTCTTGTTGCCACCATTATAGTGTTAGGTTCTCTCATTCCAGAATAACCAATTATAATTGTGGTCTCAGCTGGAATGCTGAACTGAACCATGCAGTGTACTAGAAAGTGCATTCCGGACTAGGATGCAGTTGTTTTCGCTCGTCCCTGCACTGCAATCAGGAAGTAAAACTTACGAATCAGCTTCTTTTAGATTGCGTTGGTCATTCTACCTTAGTTATTACCAATGTAGGGATACCTTGAAGACGGGAGGTTAGACGACGGCAACGAGGGATAGCCATCTCATTTTGCGCAGTTGTACTAAAACTGAGGTGTGTGCTTTTTATTGCGCGGATAGAAACGATACGGAGACGGACATCCCGAAACGATATGGAGACAGACATGCCTGTTTGTGCAAATACGAAATACTGTTATTTAAACAGTGACAGATATTACTAATTTCCCCCGTTTCCTCTTAGAACCAAGTCCTACGTTCATGCTACAGCTTTCCCACTTTCTTCCCTATTTGAACCAGCGCTTTGAGTCGACTGTATGAACTAGCTTTACTTCTAATAATAGTAGAAGTCTAGGTGGCTTTGGAACAGCGGACGGAAGTAGAAAAGGATCCACATGAAGGGAGCTGGGGCAGTAGAGCAAGGCAGGTTTCGAAGGATATATATACCTGAGGGTCGTCGGCATGTGGCAAAGACGTCGTCGGGAGGCCGCATCTTGGCCACAATACCACAGGGAGGAAGAAAGGGTCGGAGGCCCTCCCGAGCCAGCGCTCTCTCGGAGAGAACGGCACGGCCGCCGATTGGGACGAGCGGGCAGCCGTTGGTCTCCTCCCTCGCCGCTGACGATAGCGTGAACGATGCACCTACACCCCTGCCCCGGTCGAGGTTGTTCGGCCGGATTTGTGACCGGCCGTGAGCTGAGAGAGAGTGTGGCCACCTATGTGTTGCTTAGATCTGGAGAGCATGAGAGAGTGAACGAGAGGAACCCTAGTAAAGCAAGCGATAAGGCTCCTGCTTTTATATATAGTGGAGTGATTTTGTTGTACCAGCTTCAAAAAAATGCGCTCCTACGTGTATCCGCGAGTGGGTGTGAGAGAACTAGTGTGTGCGTGCACCGCTTCTCTTCGTCAGAGTACAATATACTATGCACAAAGAACGTTCGACGCAAGAGTAATAGTATAAGTGTGTGACGTGTGAGCTAAAATAAAATATGCGCGCCGTCTTTTGTTTTTTAGAAGTTCTGAGGGTAGGGTGTGAAGAGCACATATGTGTGTGACGTCTACCTGCAGATAGACGGTGGGTGTGACGTGCGAGTCTGCGAGAGGACTCGGGAGAGTCGTGACTCGTGAGGGTGCATGTGCATGAGAGAGAGGGGGCCACGTATCAATGCAATGCATGTGTTCGTAAATCATTATCTGACAAACATTCGCCACAAGCCTTTTCCTGATGAACACCGTAAGAACCGTTAGATCGGCATCCGACAGTGTCAGTTTTGCCATGTCATTTAACAGAATAGCCACTCCTCCTACACACAAATCTTCCACGTGAGTGTAAGCAACTGCCGTATGCTCCCTCCGTTCCAAAATGCAGTGTATATAGCTTTATTGAAAATTCGAACCTCGCAAACTTTTACCGAGTTTTCGTGTACCAAATTGCACATGTAGAATACCATGTATATATCATTTCATTCATCTTCGAGAGGTAACTATAAAGATGGGTGAGGAGTCTACAAAGAAAGACCATCGTATCACCCGCAGCAATTTCAAGCATCCTTTAGTGTCGAGGAATATCATAGGAACTCTATATGATATGATTTTTATAGGATTTTTTCCTTTAGAGCCAATTGGTTCATAGGAATAGATTCATATACTCCACATTTCAAAGGAAATAAACATGATATCATTTCTATAGCTTTAGAGCCACTTGGTTCATATGAATGGATTCCTATACTCCCTTAATTTCAAAGGAAAATAAGCATTAGTGTATATTCAATAGAAAAGTTCCTATGATATGAACCAAATTACATCTCTTTTCTAATCCCTCCTCATAGGAATTGAGATACATATCATCTCTAGATTCAATAGAAAAGTTCCTATGATGTGAACCAAATGACATCTCTTTTCCAATCCCTACTCATAGGAATTGAGATGCTCCATGTCATCTCTTTCCATACAACTTCCATGTATACATCTTCTATTCCTAAATAGATAGTACAACCCACTAGTAGCTTTTTTCCAAAACATGCAACTATGGCACAAGAACTATATAGTGTGGCAATAACTTTGAAAGATGGTCGCTGGATGAAGCTAACCCGACAGTGCAGAGATAGGCAAATCCGAGCACTACTGGCCGTTGGATATCATCAACATTCCACCAGATCTGCCACATGTACAATTTAGAAGACTCCATGGTTGAACTTAAGCATAATGCACAAACCTCAAAACACAAGCACTTCTCCTTTGTTCTAAAATCTTCTGTATCATAATTGATTATTTTTTTCTAAATGAATTGCCATTATTTGTTTTTTACTTTATGATTTATAATGCACAACCCTATGAATCTTAACATTTTTATAAAACTAATTGATTTTGAATGAGATGAACTATAAGAACTAAACGAACATCTACATCATGCATATATGACTCAAAGCTTTACATTCTATAGTGTGTATTTATTCATAATTTGGTTTCGAAATCTCATGCGTTCAATACATGTGTAGCTTACTAGTTTCGAGTAGAGTAGCAAATTTCATGCGGCCCCGGGTATATCAAAATGCAGGGCCCATGCATCATTGCCTTTCGGTCGAACCTACGTCCACAACTTTTCGTACGTACTATATCTCCACTGGTCCCCGAACCCAAAATGCTTCCTCGTTCCCGTAAAACCAAGCGGCCCACACATATTTAAGGTGTCGACTCGAGCCTTTTTACTATGACGTGGCCCTGCACGCCGTAGTACTCCTACAAACCCTACCGCCGCACTCATCATTGGTTTTCTTCAAGAGGACGAGGGAGAAGCCGATTTGTAGTGGAGGCGCTTTCAAAAAAAAGGATATGTAGTGGAGACCCCTACCCTAGGGTGCCCTAGGTAGCTGCTGCACACATCATTGTTTTCTCTTTTCTTTATGCTCTTACGCCCTAGAGTGAAATGATGGTTGCTTTGTTCGTCCAGCTTAATGCAGGAAAGGTGGGGCTTTGTGATTTGACCCCTCATTGCTCATTTTCTACTACTGCGGCGCTACGACCGGGGTGCCTCCAATTCCAACCGCTGCTCCGAGCTGTAATTTGGTGCATCGCACGTGGAACAAGACGGTGGATGAGCCACATGTCAGCCAAAGGGGTCCTGTTAAGTGTGTCGCCATTTCGTGTGGGGACTGACCCTGCTTGAGTTGCTATGCCAACACGACAGGAGCAGCCTACCACTTGGTTTTGCTCCTTGGTGAATCCCGACTATATTGATCTAAAAAGATACATGCTGAACTACCCTCTTCGTCTAGATTGAGGGTGTGGGTGGTGTCGGAGAATCCGGCATGTAAATAACTTTGTAATTACGACTTGGGGAGTCTTTTCCCCCTTCTTCTCTAATGAATGATACGCATGCTTGTGCATATTCGAGAAAAAAAACCTACCCTCTCCGTCTCGGTTTTTTTATTTTTAGGCTCTCGGTTTATAGGGCCTGCACGTAGGTCTAGGTGATCCATTTGACTAACTAAATATGAGTTACTATGTCACAAAAAGTATATCATTGGATTCTTAAGCGGATGTAGTTGTATTTAAAAGTCGAGGGCGGGGCTTTTCCTGCGCGGTAGGCGGGGTAGTTCCGCCTAGTCGGTTCGACAGAGGTGCGAGAAGACGAGGGAGTAGGCTGCTGCAAACGTAGGGCTGTGTGATTTGACAGCGAGTTACTTCTGGACAGGTGGGGCACCGTGATTTGACTTGCCATTATCATTTTAACTGTGGCGCTACAACCGGTGTGAGTCTCCCGATTCCTGACCAACTCCATACAAGTGCCTCTCCCAATGCTCCACCATGTAGTAGAGGCTGGCTCTTGCATGAGAGCCCACTTCTCCACTTTTTCCTTGCCTCTCTTTCCTACACATATGCAAAAATGCCATGTAAAGTGCACTATTGTACTTACTTTTACTTGCTCCTACAGGTGCTTAAGCTTGCCACATAGGCATAAAGTCTGATGTGGTAAGTTAATCAAGAAGAGAGAGACTAGTTTGGTGACCCAAGAAAGAAACGGTGCTAAGCGCGTGTACCTAGGTGAAAAGATAATTTTGAGTCTAGCTAATTAAATGAAGCAAACTTAGCAGCACCATTTCATTGGAAGAGGTCACTCCTTGGCAAATGCAATAAATACTAGTACTCCCTGTGTCCCATAATATAAGAACGTTTTTGGCACTACACTAGTGTCAAAAACATTCTTATATTATGGGACGGAGGGAGTATGATGAAAGAGATAGAGAGGAGTAAAAAAACAGTTATTGCCAACCTTATAGCCAACCTTGTTGTTGTATGAGTGACTAAGTGATGACTATGTATGACATGCCAACATCAGATAGCCTAATGCACCGTGTTAAATCTCCAAGGGCGCGACCGCGCGAGCGACGCGACGGTCGTGGTAGGCGCGACCATGATACGGGCTGCTAGCAGCCCTTGGATCTGAGATCAAACGGTCGCATGCTAAGTTGCTGAAAATTTGCAGAATAACCCTCCAGGATAGGATATTCACCCATAGCTCTAGAATCACGCCATGCAACCGTTCGATCTCAGATCCAAGGGCTCTCGGAAGCCTGTATCATGGGAGAATGGAAAGCCACTACCCTGCCGTTCGCACGCTGGCAGTTCGCTCCTACTCGTCCCCGCATGTCCTTCAATACTACGGCGGTTCGCTCCTAGTCGTCCCATCCATTCACATTACGGCAGTTCCGCTAATCCTAACCCTCCTCCCAAATCCATGGCGTCCCAAATCTCCATTGTCGGCGTTCTGGGAACGGGGGTCCCTAGACTTGCCTGCCTGCGGCCTGCGGCGTGGCTTAAAGGGGGGCCTAGCACGGCCCATCTTCATCAACACAGACCCAAGACCCTCGCGAGGGGCCAAGCCTCGCGGGGCGGACGACACGGAGCTTTCTCAGGCACGGCCTCATCAGGCTGGCTCGCGAGGAGGCAGAGAGATCAAGGCGGGGTACCTCACGAGGTGCCCGTGACGCAAGCCATGACGACCAAGGGCGCCAGCCCGCGCAGTGTCCTCCTTTCCTCTTTGGTGCAAAGGGAGCAAGCGCAGGCGAGAGCATCAAGCAAAGGCATCCGTTTCGGTGCAACGAGACCAAGACCAGCCCAACGGCAGGGAGGAGGTCATTGTGGAGCCCAAGCCAGTGTCACCCCCAGAGCCTTTGGCAGGCGAGGACCAACTTTAGTCAAGATAAGTGTACCAGATGTTCCCCTTCAAAATGGCCAATTGTTGGCGCCCTTCCCGCTCAATATTTGGGAAGAGGCCCAAGGCCTTTGCCTATAAATAGGACTAGCCACCCCCAGGGTAGAGGCAATCAGAGATCGGAGAAGAGAGAGAACCTAGAGAGAAAGAGAAGGGTGACTGAACTCCTCCTAGCAGTTCATCGCCCCAGCCAAGAACAGACCCTCGCAAGGTTGTTCTTCCTTGTATTTCTCATTATCATCAGCCCAAGAGGCAATCCACCACACCACAAACTAGAGTAGGGTATTACACCACAACGGTGGCCCGAACCAGTATAAACCGTGTGTCTCTTGTGCTGTTCTTTCCATAGCTTAGATCTTAGCGATGTGGTGGGGTGCAGGTAGGTAGAAGGCGAAATCTCCGCGCGCACCCCAGTGTTCGAACCTCAAGGGTCTGCCGGAACCCGAAATCCGACATCCATGATCGACGGTGAGTACAAGGTTAGAGCCATCATCGGCGATGAGTTCGACGTCATCTACACCCGTTCTTCCGCGACGGTGAAAGGATGCCTTTCTCGCTTCAGACGCATGTTCGAAAACTCAGATGATGAGTGGGTCGCTGGGCTAGATGTTGAGTACACCACAGTCCTGGGACGAGAGAAGGATCTAAAGGACGAAGAGAGGAAGAAGCCAGCCGTGATCCAGGTTTGCGTGCATGACTTATGCTTGGTCTACCACATATGCCATGCCGATGTTGAGTGCCAGGATTTTAAAGACTTCCTCGAGAGCAACCTAGTCAAATTCGTTACTGTAGACTTTGGTAACGACAAAGAAGTCCTGTGTCGCATAGGCCTCATTGTAGGCAACACCTTCGATCTCCAGAGGAATCGGCTGGTGTCCTCTCTTCAGCCTTCAATGCCGACCCTGGCAGGAGCCATGGTTCATCCTTCGTACGGTAAACTAGAGAATCCTCCATACACATTTCATCGTCATGCATGGCAGCAGAATGTACTAGATATAGACCACATCCACTACGCTGCAATGGATGGCTACCTTTGTTTCAATATCTACAAGGGTTGGATGAAGAGCAATAGCCAAGTGTGCGGTTCAAGCAAAGAAGTATTGGCCAAGAGGAAGAAGGACAAGGACGAAGTCGAGGACGTGGACGAGGACTCCGAGTAAGGTGGAAGTGTCGTTGCTCATGGTGGTTCTAAACTTCTAATGCAGTGTCTACCGGATTAGTTGCATAGTTTAATTTCAGGTGTGCTTAGTTTAATTTGAGGGGTGTGTTGTGCTAAGCCCCCAGCAGAACTATGTTATGTTTCTTCTCGTTACTTTAACTCTTCAGTATGTACATACTACTAGTATTTCTTTACTAGAATTTAGCACCCCAATTAAGCACGTACTAGCTTTTTTAATAGTACTATATGCATAATTTGGCAACGAGCGCTCTCTATATGTACCACCTTTTTTTTAATTTCAATTTTTGCTCCATGGCGCAATCCATCAATAGTACTACTGTACAAAAGTATACATTTTTTAAAAGGCTAGAGTACTGTTCATCACATATATAGCCAGTTAAATTCTCAACCAAGAACGACGTGCATGCCATGTAGTAAACCGATATGGAGGAAGTATAGTAAAAATGAGGTGATTTGACCGAGCGATCAGCGGGGGAGCATGGCCTGTCATGCGGTGCCACATGTCATGATGTACCAAGGCGATGCGCGTGTCCCTCTTCAGGCAGAAGCAATACTACGTGGTTTGAGATGATGGCGGACCGAAGTGTGAAATAATGGTTGCTTCGTCCGTCTGGGAAGGTGCGGCATTGTGATTTGACGTCTCATTGCTCATTACTACTACTGGGCCGGTATGAGTGGGTGCATCCCCCTGCTGTTCTGCACTGTTATTTGGTGCTTGACATGTCGACCCGGTTGCTATATGTCCCACATGTCGGCGACAGGAAGTACAGAATTCATGAAAGGGAGCGTCGACGGAGGGGTATACTACAGAATTCATGAAAGGGAGCGACTTAGTTTTGGAAAAATCTGTTTTTATGGAGCCGCTAGGGTTTATAGGGCTCATCTAAAAACATTTGTTTTTCCGTTTGATAAGTCTCAGTTCTACTATACTAGTAGTAGTATCATTACATGTTGGATTTCTAGGTGCGTTAGATCACCCGACGCAAGCAGCGTCAAGAGAAAACTAACCAATGCATGTACAAGTTCATGGAAATTTAGTGGTCATTCATGCATTCGTTCTAATTAATGCCTCGGTAAACATAACTTCTTGAGAAAAACGAGCTTACTAATTACTTGTGCAAACTACAAAATTAATTCGACCACTCACCGTCTACCTTGGTTGAAGAGATTTTGAAATTGAGCCATAAACTGGAAAGGAGGGAGTAGTAACTTTTGTCTAGATTACTATTTGTGGCCTTGTATAGATGCAAAATGTATTTTTTTATAGTGGCCTTCTATAAGTAAATGGAGGGAGTACTAACCAAAGTACGTAGTAGGGACGAGGAGTAAATGGAGGGAGTAGTAAAATTTTCTCCTCGTGCTGCGAGCCACCGCGCACGTGGGCGGGCGTAAAGGCGTATAGTAGTAGTAGTAGTAGTAGTAGTACTAGTACTACTACTACTACTACTACTACTACTCGTAAGCAAGCTTCACCTAATCCTGCGAGCCACCGCGCCTGTGGGCGGGGGAGACGGCGTACTAAGCAAGCTTCTCCTCGTTCTGCGAGTTGACGAGACACATCAAAAGTACTCAAGTGTATAGAGCTTTGCCTCTAAGGTAGGCCCCACATGGTTTGCCTCTTTTTTTTAATTTAACATAACGCGTCAATTTGCAATTTGTTTGCTCACCCGTGGTAGATGATCCTCTCTCCACCAAGTGGACAACCAGTACACGTGCCAAGTTACCATGTGGGCTGCCTTTTTCGTACAGAAATGAGCTCCACCGTGCACCCGCACGGGTGTGGTTGGGAAAGAGACGGGAGTACGTGCGCCGTGCGTGCACCTCTTCTCTTCGTGCACGTCCCCCACCTACGTGGGTGTGTGTGTGAGAGAGATACAAACCTAGACATAATGCGCCATCCATCCCCATGCCTCCGCCCAGTCCGACCACCAGTCACCACCACGCCCCACTCCTCCTCACCTTATCTCTCATCTTTCTCCCTCCATTTTTATATACAAGGGGCCACTATCAAAATTACAATTTGCAGATATACAAGGCCACTAACACTAATCGATGCAATATTAATGGTGCTTGCCTCGTGGTACTAGCAAAGGAGGACATTAATTATCCCTTGCTTGCATGCGGGAGTTTGTAAAAAATGCATCTTGATGTTCCGTGCAATGCACGGGCATCTTGCTAGTCCATGAAAACAACACATGGCAAAATTCCACGGCGAACGAGGGATTTTAATCTGTTGGGAGGGGCTGTTTGGATCTTGGCCGGGGTAGCCAAAATATTGGCGACCCTTTTGTCCACCGGTGCCTTTGCCATCGATGAACGATGAATGGCTCGGGTGCTCAGGCTGTCATGCATCCTCCAGTGCGCATGTTGGAGACGAGCTCGCACGAGCTGTGTTTTTTTGTCCCACAACACCGCCCGAGCCGCCCGCAGACCGACAGGCGACCCGCAAATTATGCCATCCAACCGTAGCCGCACACATTGTGACAGCAACTCAACCAACCGGACGAAATTCACGCAAACACGTAGATAAACTGATATTTCATATAAACAACGACGGAAATCATATAAAATACCAGATTTTCATACAAACATGATGGATTTCATTACATTCAAATGAACTACGTGGTGCTAGTTCTGGACAGCACAGGTATATAATACCTGGCCTAAATGGTTGCCCGCCGATCGATTTGTGTTCCTCATGTCCGGCAGCACGATCACCGGACTGTCGGGAGCCCCGGAGGTATATGCTTCAGCGCAAAGGACGGCTCGCTTCCCCACTGCCCAACTGATATCATTGGCTGGTGCCGAAGATGATGGTGGTCGGCACCGGTTCGAGTTCATCACCGGCCACTATTTCGCCATGGCCGGCACCGGTTCGAGTTCATCCTAACATTCCCCTCTTCCATGGAGCCCATGCGGGGTCAACGAAGGTCCTCGCAACAAAAGGATCCGGCAAGACACCTGCTGTGTACGTCGGTGTCGCCTCCGCGGTGGCCTTCATGAGACCCAAGCGGCGGCGGCCTCCCGTGTTCTATTTCTCCTTAATGATGGCGGCGAACGCGGAGGCGTTGGCCACCGACTCGTCGCTCTCCGCGCACCCGGCTTCTGTCGCTGCTTGCATGGTGCGGCCGCCGGCATGGGAGTCTCGGCCACAGAAATGGGAGACGCGGTACGAGGCGGCGGCGTGGACGGCAGCAACGACGCCCGTGCACCGCTCCTCGTCGAGCTGGCCTGGAGCGGCGAGTTGCTGAACCGCGCGCCGGCTTGGGGCGGCAACTGGCTCCGTCGGGCGAGGGAAGGGAGGTGGATCAGCGAGCTGCATAGCTCGTATCCGGCGGGCTACCCAGCCGGCTTGGATGCGGAATAACTACTCTTCATAAGCCATTGTAAGAGTGGACAAAATGATGGAGGAGATAGGGGAGCGGCGGAGGTGTGCGATTCTTGGCCGGCGTTTGGCCTCGTTTAAATAGGAGATTAAATAGACGACGGACGGGAGGAGCTCGGCCGGCGTTGCGTTTAACACCGGCCCGGTCATGAACGAACGTGTGTCCAGAGTGGGTTTCTCGGCTTCCACACGGGCGGGTTTCATGGAGGCGTTTGAATGCGACACGGAGGCATGTTCAGCCGGGCGTGCCGCGAGTGGCGCCCTCAACTCTGACCTAGGACACCGCGCCGTTCTTCCACTGACATGTGGGCTCTTTGGGTGCATGGCCTACATGTCAGTGACCCAACGCAGGCAGCGCACAGCAGAGGAACCTTTGGTGGGCCAGGGCGATCAGAAGTGGGCATTTCATAAACCGATGATTGTTCATTGAGTGTGGCATCATCTTTTTCATGTAGATAAGCCTACTATGTTGATAGCCCTTTCGATACGTTGTGATTCATAAAGACCGCTACAAACATCAATGTTCTGCTTATCACAGATACGATTGATTAATACCCGTAACAATCCATGTCCTTAACAAAGGGTGCATGCACGTATAGGTTGAGCGTGTGTCTTGCGTCGTGTGCTGTGTGCATGCAGGCGTGTGAGTGTTGCGTGCGTGCAAGGGTACGTTTCAGTGTTGCATGCATGGGTGCGTACGTGCGTGTGTTCGTGAGTGCATGTGTACGTGTCAGTGTTGCACGCCAGCATGCGTGCGTGTGTACGTGTCAGTGTTGCACGCCTACATGCGTGCGTGTCTTGCGTGCATGCATGTGTACGTGTGGGGTGAGGCTACACGTCAGTCGACTGACTTTTTCATCTCTGGTCATTAGATTTTCTAGCCGTTGGATACGAAATCAAGGGCCTCCAGTTTATCATCAAACTCCACCCCCTGAGCCGCCATCCATCACCGGCCGAACCGCCAGCCCCCGCTGCCCGCGGCCGGCCCGCCCTCCCTGAAACCACTCCCCACCGCCGGTCCGCCGCCGCACCGGCCATCCCTCTAGCCCCCCCACCGAGATTTTTCTCCGGGGATCCCCACCCCACCGCCCAATGAATGCCCCCCCAACCGCCGGTGACTGCCAACCAGAGGTCTCACGACTTCGAATACCCACCGACCACTAATTTATTACCATTTTTGTCCTTCATATACGCGCTGACGGGTGGGCCCTATGGTAATGTGTGCAGCTAAATGTGGACCGCTTGACTGGTCAATTGATCGTGTTATCAACAAATTACGGAGCTGTATGGTGAGCCAGTGACCGTATGATCACCCTAAAATGTACTCCTATTTTATTAACATAGTAAAGACTCAAACTACCATTTCTTTCTTTCATATATGGGCTGACAGGTGGGCCCCACCGTTACGCGCCCCGATGGTGCAACACTAGTTGCGCCGTGTGGAATGTTTGATTGGTCAATTGATTGTGTCATCAACAAAATACGGAGTTGTACGGGTGAGCCAGTGACCGTATAGTCATGATATGTATTTGTTTAACACGGTACAGACGCAAGGGCTCATATATACGCGCAAGCACTCACCGTTATAAGCGCACACACGCGAACCCTACCCCTATGAGCACCTTCGAGAGAGTGGGCCAGCATATATGATCTTGAGACTTTACGAAGTCACCATATGTGCCTCGTAGTCGAGTGGAGCGTCTCCTCCCACTGAACGTACATTGCCGGAAAATACTGAAATTAACACAGGATAAATGCGCACCGGGACTTTAACCTTGGTGGGCTCGAGAAACCACTGTCCTCTAACCATCCAACCACATGTTGGTTAGCACGATAAAATGTATGTGGTGACCGTGATGAGCTTATTCTGAAGTCCAGTGACCATATTGTGCTTTCTCTTAAAATACAATGACCGTAAGTGTCGTCAACAAAATACGGAGCACGCATCAAATGCAAAGTCCGCCAGTGTCATCAACAAAATATGGATACGTATCGTGAGCTAGATACCGTTGTACTATTGTATATGCTTATTTTCTTAGTGGTCGATTGCGTGTGTGGTGTGGTGGGAACATCATTTCTAGTTGTGGTGGGTCAACATGAAGACTCATGGGTCGGTTCCATCCTGCGCCACATATAGGTTGGACCGAGACGTGTATACGAAGACCCATGTGGAGAACTCAGCGTACAACACGAAGCTACCAGAGTCGCGGAGGACTCTATCCCACTGGTGATAAGCCGACTATATATGATTTGTAACCCTAGGCCCTTAGTCTGTTATACAAGCTTGGGGGCTAGTTCGTCGATAGTATACACACACGCATAATGCCTGGTATTCACGTGTACTTTGTACACACCCCTATCACTAATATACAGTACCAGGAGTAGGCTCTTTCTTCAACTGCAAGGGTCCGATCCGAACTAGGGTAAAACTTTGCCTCGTATTACCATCCAGCCTAACAGCCAGGGATATCCTACCGAATGATATGATGAAATCATATCTGCCAACTACTAAGAGAGAGGTGTGTCGGGGGGGCAATGTGTGCGAGAGAGGCCTAAAGATAATGTGCGTGCGGGAGACACGTAGGCCCATATATGTGCATATAGAGGGCTAGTAGAGACCGTGCATGTGTATATATGCATGCGAGAGAAATAGTGTTTTCCAACTGAGATTAGTGAAAGGAGTGGTACATAGTAGTCACAAAGAGAGAGAGAGAAACAGAGAGAGCATGTGCGTGAGACACCTCGACACCCTGAGAGAGATTGTGAGCATGTGTGAAAGAGAAATGCCGATGCATATAAAGTGTGTGCACTTATGCGTTAGGTAGAGAGAGATATAACGCGTTTGTGAGAACGGGGCGAGGCGTAGTGCATCTACGTGTAAAAGGCGGTTCTACGCATTAAATTAAAATATAAATGGCATTATTATTTTTGGATGAGATCATTAATTTTGCAAATTGCGTATGGACGAAAATCGGTCTATCAGACACCCATACTCTATTGAATTCTAGCATGTGCATGTGTTTATTTCATATTATCGATCCATAGAGTGAGAGCGGTTTGAAATACAGGCAATGGATGCTTTTGCAATTCATATATAAACATTAATTAGTGCACTCCATGTTGTTAGTGTGAAGCACTTTATACATTTGTCACTTGCATGGATACATTCCAAATTGCTACTCCCTGTGTCCCATAATATAAGAACGTTTTTTGGCACTACACTAGTGTCAAAAACATTCTTATATTATGGGACGGAGGGAGTAGCTACGAAATAGAATACATGTCGAATTCAACATAAAGGGGGTTTCGAAGATTCGAATTCATAGGAAGTGCATTCATCTATTTGAACCTGAGATAATGGCATTTGTAAATCAGATGTAAAAGGGGGCATCAATCTTTGTTGTGAGTTTGAACATGCTATATATATTCATACACATATCTAACTTTTTTTTGCATGCATGAACCATGGAGATTAAATCTGGAACCATGCATGAACTGAGGTAAGTTGAGTATTTTTTAATATATACTCGTGTACAATGTATATTAAAATGTACCCCCTCCATTCCAAAATAATCATAGCTTTAGGATTTTCAAGAGTAAAGATTTGTGAAGTTTGACAAATCCTGAAAGTTCAATTCAAGAGAACCGAAAATGTTAATGCTTCTGCTCCCAAATATTGAACGAAGCGCCAAATAGGCCTCTGGTCACCCAAAATCGCGCGAGACTAATGTTTTGGTGGTAGGAAATTACTGTCCTGACTCTGGCCCGTGTAGCCTATCGGCCCGATGTCCAAAGGTCTAAACCGGGGTAGGTTCGTAACTTCACCAAGATGCCAGTCTCAACCGCCTCCGAGAAGCATTCATATGCCGTGGGCGCCTACCCATGCGCTCGGCCGAAATCTATCCCGCCCACATTTGGGACACCTGACATGACTGTCCTACCCCCAACCTGCAATATGTCCGAAATTTTAGATGGGGGCAAAGTTTGTAACTTTCCCCAAATTTCAAACAAGCGCATCTCAAACCGAAACATTGTTCCCCCTTAGTTCCCCGCCTCCCTCCGTTTCCCCATTCATACTCCGTGGGCGCGAAAACACCCTCTCCACCAGCCGCGAAACCCCAGACTCCTCCGTCCTCCACCCCATAGCGCCCAATCCACCGCTGCCCTCCTCTAGCACACCGGAGCCGGTACACTGACGTCGTCGTCCAACGCAACCGCAACCGCAACGCCCTCAAGGACTTAGCAGCTGAAGCCGAGGCAAAGCTGCCTGCACAACGCCGACGCCGACGTGCGTCGTACTAGAACCACTCTGACCACGCCGTCCTGCGCCTCACTGTTGCGGCTCCACTATCGCAACCGTCCACCGCACCGAAGCTGTTCCCGCTACGCCGTCGTTCGTCGCCTCGGATCTGCTTCCCCGCCACCGACAGATGGCCACCGCACCACACTCAACAACTTGGACATGGGTTCGTCCAAGGATTCACCGTCCTCCACAACTTTTGGTTTCCGGCGAACAACAAGAAGATCATCGGAAAAACAGAAGGAGGACACAGCACTACCAGCAGAAAGAGGTACTCCTCTTCCCTTATTCTTGCAAATCTTACGTCTCCGCTCACACCGTATTCATCCCACGAAAGAAACTAGTTGAGCGCTTCTTACTGCATCTTCTTCGTGATACTAAATGCACAAGGTTTCCTCCCTTTTAGTATTTCACCTTTGCTAGAGGTCAGTAGCCCGCTTGGATTTCAATTCAGGGTCAGTCGAACCGCAATTAAAAGAAGCAGCACCTGCTTAGGCACGCGGAGCACCTATTCCGCCTGTTCCTCGGGGAAGCGGCGCATCGGTGTCTATCATAGGGGTGTGGGGCGTAGGAGCTACTTGCGCTTGATCTGGAGGTCAGCGGGGCTTGAATGGATGGCCGGGGGGGACAGTGCCAAGCACGGCGGTGCGGTGAGGTCGAGGGTAGGGCGCAGGCAGGGGAGGAATACTGGGCCGGTGGTCGCTGGCGTTTCGAGGAAGATCGTCAACATTGACTGGCTGGAGGTAGATGAAGGCGATCTGCCCGTTCTTTGTACATCGGACAGTGCAGAAAAAATGGACTGACCTATTTGCTTTCAGTCGACTGTTATTTTCATAGAATCCTGTAGTAATTTAGTGTGCCATGCATGTTGTAGAGCTATCATATGTCTCCCGTCATTTATTTCTCACCGACCTGCTATCTGCTACCTTTACACTATACTAATTGTGCACACACTTCACCCATACTCACACTATTGTTTTTTTATGCATGGGTATTTCAGACTCTGACGCAGTGTTGATGAATGCAGAAAAGAAAAGACAGAAGTCGCTCCAGTGTAATTCGAAGATAAGCACTAAGCGTTTCAGCGCTCCAATGGGTGCAGTGTCAGCAGTTGGAGACAGTAAACGTAGCTTTGCAGTTGATGATCTCAATTGCCACACACAACCATCCCAGGTGCTTGCTTTAACTTCACGCTGTCAAATGTGGTTGCATGTTGCATATTGTGTCTAGCTTGTATTGCTTCCAATTTGGTTAAATTGCATCTACTTACTTTACACATTATACCTTTGATAATGACATGCCTTCCTGTTTCTGATACATACTACATATGTCTATTAACCATGTTCGTACATCAAACTAATGCTCTTTTGTATCCCTCGTCAATCACTTATGATGAGACAGTCACCCGAGTGGGTTACTGTGAGACGCCCTACTCGTTTAAAGAGTGCAGTGTCATCCTCCCCACATGATTCTCAAGAAACAACAAGGCTAAATGAAGATAGTCAACGTAGCTCTCTAGTTGATCACCGCAATTCCCCCACACCACCATCGCAGGTGCTTGCTCTTACTTGGCAGTGTGATATGTGGTTGAAATGCCTTCTGCTTAGTTACCACATCATAGGTGTGAATATGTCACACCATCCTGTTTTTCATACATATTCCATCCTGACATCATGTGTTTGCCTTTCATCCGACTAGTGTTCCTCGGTATCATGCATGAATGAGTTCTGAAGAACGAATTTTATTCCTTTTTCTTATCGGTTTGACTTCACAATGCAAAATCATTATAGCTGAAGGACATTAGTCCGGCAGTGGATGATGGTGGTCCTTGGGAGCAACTCAAACAGGGGGTCTCTACAGATTCTACTCCGCCATCCTCCCAACAAGATTCACAAGACAACACAAGGCTGTACAGTCAACGTAGCTCTGTAGATGATGAGCACATCTCCCCTACTCCACCATCATAGGTGCTTGCTCTAACTTGATACTATTATATGTGGTTGCATGTTGCGTATGATGTCTATCTTGTATTGCTTCTAACTTGAATTGCATCTGCTTACTTTACACATAATGCATGTGAATATGACACGTGTTCCTGTTTCTAGAACATACGTGTACATGATGAGCACATCTCCCCTACTCCACCATCACAGGTGCTTGCTCTTACTTGGAACTGTTATACGTGGTTGTGTTTTCCGTATGTTGTCTAGTTTGTATTGCTTCTGATTATGTTGAATTGCATCTGCGTAGCTTACAACTTATACCTGCAACCATCACTTACCCATAAGACACATTTAACTTGGGACTGTGATGTAGGTTGCATCTTGCATTGTATTCTAGCTTGTACTGCTTCTAATTTCTTGACATGGCACTTATGACGAGACACTTTTTACCTGATAGAGTGATATTGGTTGCATGTTCATATGGTGCCTAGCTTTCATTTCTTCTAATTTTGTTGAAATGCCTTCCGCTTACTGTTTTTTCATACATATTCCATCCTCCTATCGTACGTGTGAATATGAAACGCTGTCTTTTTTTGTATATATTCCATCCTCCTATCCTGCGCTTGCCTTACATCAAAGTACTGTTCGTCTGTATCATGCATCAACCAGTTATGCAGAGCTAATTTTATTCATCTTCTTGTGGTTTTGACATCATAAAGTAATATCATAAAATAGGAAGGAAAAGGGTAAGTTAGGGGATGTTGGTGGTCCTTGGCACCGACGAAAACAGAGACTCTCTAGATTTGCCACTGCTACTCTAATGAAGTTGAAGTCCCAAGTCTACATGATGAGTTCATCTCACGTACTCCACCATTGCAGGTGCTTGCTCTAAGTTGACAGTGTGATAATTGGTTTCATGTTGCATATGTTGTCTAGCCTGTATTTCTTCTATTTTGATTAAATTGCACCTGCTGAGTTTATACGTTATACATGTGCATATGACATGGATTTCTGTGTCTGGAATACACTGCATCTATCTATCATACCATGTTCTTACATCAAAGTACTGCTGTTGTGTATCCCACATCAGTCACTCATGATTGGACGCTTTTAACATGGCAGTTTGATAGTGGTTGCATCTTGCATTGATTTCTATGTTGTACTACTTCTAATGTTTCGAATTGCCACTTATGGGAAGACACTTTTAACTTGGCAGAGTAATATTGGTTGCATCTTTCATATGGTGTCTAGCTTGCATAACTTCTATTTTCTTGAAAATCCTTCTGCTTAGTTTGCGCATCGTAGCTGTGAATATGTCATGACGTCCTGTTTTTCTTACATATTCCATCCTCATACGGTTGTCTTACATCAAAGTATTGCTTGTCTGTATCATGCATCAATGAGTTTTGAAGAGTGATTTTATTCTTTTGTGTTGTGGGTACAGCTTGACATGGCAAAGTCAAAAAAGAGCAAGGAAAATAATATAGTAGGGAGTGTTGTTACTCGTTGGGTGAAACGGAAAAGGTTCTGCCGTCAAGATTTTGCTGGTACTTATAGTGCAGTAGAAGGTCCAAGTCCACCAGTTAAATCTACAAACACAGTATCACCTGCTCCACCAGCTGCAACATCCGCTCCAACTGTACCAGCATCTCAACCAGTTACTCGTTCATTTGCTCCGGAACTGGCCAGTTCCCAAGCTGCCTTCACACCTAACACTACTTCCGAAGCACTGCTGCCACAATAGGACTTGGCAAGATCAGATGAATCTCATGAGCATCAACACCAAGACGGTACCTGACCGAGTCAAGTTGCAGTTGCATGCTCCTTTATATGTACTCTCACAATTTGATGTACACTAACACTTTCCATATTCGTTGTTGAACTAGCACCACGACGCAAGCGGAAACAGACATCAGGGATAATGCTTGACATATTAACAAAATCTAAAGGAGGAAGAATGGAGGTCCATTTTGAGGCAGGTTTAAAAAGGCCACGTGATGCTACAGAGTCAGTCAAGTTAGTATCAGAGGCAGCCGTTGCCGTTAGGTGTCATGCACATATCCTCCCGACGTGGATCCAGTACAGGAATGAGCAAGACAATACCCAATTTAACACCTTCCTTGACCATTTATCCGTAAGTAATGTTATTCATCGCAATTAGTAATATTTTCTTGCTCTGTCCCATACTTTCTAGCTTCCTCCTAATAAGACTCACATTCTTTTTTCAACAGATGAGGTTCAAGTTAGATCTGAAAGATGATGCAACTAAACAAGCATGCACTCATGTTTTTCAGTCTTCTCTGCGACAGTACCGATACCACCTTAGAAAATCTCACTTTGAAGGCAAGGCTAACAATGAAATTGCCCAAACATCTCGAGTGGAATATATTACAGATGAAGACTGGACAACCCTCGTTAAACACTGGTCTGATCCAAAGTATCAGGTAGGCTATATGTATTTGATCAACCACATATTGAACTTGTAGTTATGTATGTGCCTTACAAGTGTATCTTCTTCTAGGCTAACTGTTTGAAGAACAAGACCAACCACTCTAAAGTGAAATTCCAACAGACAACAGGATCTCGTAGCTATATTGCACACTGTGAGGCTCTTGTAAATAGCTACTACTTCCTTCTTCTTTTTTCTACCATATTATCGTGTCTATATTGACTTGTTCCAAATATAGAGGAAAGCCTGTGCGGACCAAAAAGAACCTGAACCGAATGCAGTGCAAATCTTCAAGGATTGCCACACCAACAAGATGAAGGGCATGAGCACACCAGTTCAAGCCGCTGTTGTAAGTCCTTACTCCTCCTGCCTTGAACTGATTGGTACTGTGATGTGTTCATTTAACTACTTGGTTTGCAGCCAATGTCAGTTACTCTGTTCACTTTTATTCACAGTTGTCTTAACGTATCATTTCACCTTACATGGTTTAAAAGAGATGAAGGATATTCTTTTGGTCTTGATCTGTAATCTAGTTGTTATGTTCACGTGCACACACAATGATAAAATAGCATGTTTGTTTTATATCTGTTTGCCCATGATATGAATGATGTCATAGTATGTTCATCCTACTTTAAACCATGTCTCTTTATCCTTAGATGTCAACGAATGTGAGGAAATAGACAATACAGTAGGCATGCTACATGGACATATGTTCCGAAAGTGATTTTATTATGTAGTTGGCACTACAATACATGCTAATGTATTACAGTAGTTCACCAAAATAAGTTATGTATAAACGTTTAACCTACTTTGTTTGTTTTTGTCTCATTAGTAACTTATCTGGTACACTAATCTACAAGTTCAAACTTTCAGGAAGCTATGGAACAAATGATTGAACATCCACAACCACCTGAAGGTGATGAGGCTACTACAGGCACAATGTCACCTCTTGCTGCAGTGCATCAGTATCTCTCCACTAACAGTGCAAAAGGCACCTTCCTGCGTAATTCTGGGTTGGTTGTCAAGGTAACCTCGTCCAAATCGCCTACTGAACAAAATCTTCCTGCTAGACAGAGTGATATATCTGTGCTCCAGACACAAGTCCAATCCCTAATGGACGTTGTTTCGGAAACAAGAATAGTGGTTGAGAAATGTTGTCATGATATGAATGGTTTTGAAACCAGACTATCAGACATTCGCTTCATTGTTCTAGAGCAATGGCGGAAAAAGGTGGAGATTGTGCTGCTCCATCAGATTCTACAGCCTGAAACATTAGCACTCAGGTCAAATGATCTGTGCTTCTATACATCCGATGGTGCTTTTATCTGGAAGGACTGTAAACTTTATGCCAACAGGCCTTTTGTTATATGGTTGGAATTTATTTTGTTGTTGTTGGGGATATTACTACTGGGCGTCAACCGGCCAGGAGAGGCCGGGTTAACTTCATCAGTAGTCCAATAGGTTTGAAGCCCATAAAGATAGATGGTGACATTATGTAGAGGCCCAGGGCCCAGAACCGGTTTAAAGGCCTATAGCTATATACCGGCGTCAATATGTAACTTGCATTGTAAGGTAGAAAGAAGCGGAGACCGAGTCGGACACGTTTATAAGCCGGCCTCGGGACTCTCTAAACCGACGGGCGTCAACCCATGTATATAAGGGGACGACCCGACGACGGTTCAGCACAACAGACAACAACTCGAGACTCACGCAAAGCGTATTCGCTCCCTAGTCATCGAAACCCCATCAACTTCATCAGAACTACACATAAGCTTTTACCTTCATCGTAAGGGGCTGAACTAGTATAAAAACTCTCTTGCGTCCCTTCTCCGCTTTAACCCCTTTAAGCTAACCCGTAGCTATGGCTCCACGACTAAGTCCTTTTATGAGGACATCTGCTGTGACAAAACCACGACAGTTGGCACCCACCGTGGGGCTATCGCACGATGGTTTCAAGTTCTTGGAAGGAAACTTCAAAGGACTCAAGGGTTACGCTGCGGGCCGTATGACCAAGAGTCGTCGCGGCAAGCTCTACATCAACGATGCAGGCTGGGGCCCCGAGGTCGGCTCAATCGAGTACGGGTACCGGGTCCCCTTTGGTGGCATACACGTTTTCATTGGCAAGATCGGTGAACCGGGCCCTGAGCCAGACATCTGCACCGACCTTGTCAAAATGGCTCAGCGTGCGAGATCTGTTCGGTTCAAGCCTTCCATAAAGCGTGCCTTCATGGGAGTCATCCATGGAGGGGAATACGAGGATAGATCGGAATCGGGTGGTGAGACCGTCGTTTATTCCTGCGACGAATCGTCGACTGGAGAGACCGAGTCGTTATACCAGCTACAAGATGGCCGGATTGCAGGCTGTTCCGATGGCGACGGTATTCCGGACCCCTCTGATCTGCCAAACCGGGTTGGAATCTTCATGGCCGGTACACAACCGGTGATCCACTCTTCGACCGCTGCGGCAATGATTTCCGGATCAGTAGCAGTGACGGCGGCCGGGGCAGGAGGCCCTGTGCGACCGCCGGCTTAGGTCTTATCTGATTTGTTTGATGCGTTGGCAACGCTCATGGCGGAGGCTAACCCGGCGGATCAGGATGCCCACAATGCGGAAATCGCGTAAGTAAAGGGTCAGATCACTCAGGACAAGGCCGATTTGGCAGCTGAGGATGCCAGGATGACCGCGGAACGGGCCGCTTTGGACGCACAGGCTTATCGGCTTATGCTGGATCAGAACGCATCGCATGAAGTCCTGAAGAGGAGGCACCGGTCTCGCTTGCCGCTGGTTTATGAAGCTAGGAACCTCTTTAACACCCCAGGAGCAGGGACCAGTAACCCGCCAGTAGCAAACCGGGCGGAGGCACCCGGAGCGAGGGTGCTGGTTCAGCCACGTTTGATGGATCCGCCTCGTCAAAACAACGTTATGACACAGCCTGTCCCAACGCCACCGGGTCATTATTCTACTCCAATGGACAATCTTATTGTTGCCGCTTCACGGCTGGAGGCTATCCCCATCGAAGGTGATTCTCCGGCAGTGGTTGAGACGCGTCGGGTTAAGGAGCTCCTTCGGACAGCCTTGGTTCAACAGGAGGCTTACTCATACAGTCGTTACCGAATCCATTCAACCCCCCGTCCAAGCCGGAGTTGCGGCAGGTGTATGGATGAACCGACCGTGTCAAGCAACGCACGGAACCGTGAACCGCACCGTGGTAACAACCCGGCGGGTGGTGCTGGTGATGCTCAGGAGGTGGTGGACCGGGCCCGAGCATGCAGGGAGGCCGAGTTAGCGGCGTAGTATGAAGCCCGTCAGCTTACTCCGGTTCGTCCAACCACATCGGTAGAGCCAGGAGTCACCTCTAGTTCTTTGGGGGTGCCGTGTCTTGTCCTAGCGTTACGCAACATGCGCCTGCCCAAGGATTTCAAAGGCCCGCGTAAGGTGCCGAATTACACTACCGGTTTATCTCCAGAAATATGGGTTGAAAGCTATGAGATGGCCATGGAGATGCTAGATGTGGATGATGCGGCGTGTGCGAAATACTTCACCATGATGCTAGAAGGAACGGCCCGTACTTGGTTAAAAAGTCTACCGGCTAACTCTATCAGATCATGGGCCGAGTTGAGAGCCTGGTTTATCTAGAATTTTAAGGATATATGCAAGCAGCCTATGTCGATAGTAGACTTAGCTGCATGTGTCTAGGAGGAAGGAGAGCCAACAACCCGTTGGGTGCGTTGGGTCTCGAAAATTTTGCATTCATCAGACCGCATCAATGCCGATACTACAGTTCTAACCTTGGAAGGCAATTGCCGGTTTGAACCTCTGAAGTTGAAATTGGGATGGCTAAAACGCCATTGCAATGATATGGGAACCCTCATGGCCGCGTTAGTGAAGTATGCCAACTCTGATAGTACCAAGGATCCCGAGTCTGATTATGATAAGGCAGGGAAGGGAAAAAAGAGCGGCAACGCCAAGGGGCAGCACTACAACCAGGCGGGTCAGGGAAATGGCGGCAAACGTAAAGCGGATAACAGCTTGGACTTTGTGGATAATACCAGCAGACAGGACAAGGGCCAGCGACGAAAGGGTAAACCGCCCCAGCGCAGCGGAGCGCCTAATCCTAACCCGGACCGCCTATCTTACATGTTGAACCAGCCCTGCCCAAAACATGGGACGAAGGAGATGCCGGCCACACACCTCTGGAAGGACTGCTACATCATGCAAGAGTTCAAAAATTCTAATGCTTTCCGGTATGATCACGGACCAGGTGGCGGTTCAGGCTCTGGATCTCATGGGCCGGGTTATGGTGGAGGAAATTCCGGTTCAGGCTTCCATGGTAATCAGGGCGGACACAACAATCAAGGTAATCAGAGCAACCAGGGTGACTACAATCAGCAGCAGCAGCAATCGGGTTATCAGAGCAACCCGAAGCAGTTAAACAGTGGGCAATATCACGTCTTCACCACTAGTTTAGACAAGCGTGACCAAAAGCTTCATAAGAGGGCCATGAACTCCGTTGAACCGGCAGTGCCCCGTTACCTGCGCTGGTCTGAGTAGCCAATTGTTTGGAGTGGAGAGGATCACCCTCCCCGGGTTGATAATCCAGGTCATCTGGCATTGGTGGTGGCACCTCAGGTGGGAGATTATAAATTCACCAAGGTACTCATGGATGGAGGAAGCCGTATCAATATCCTTTATTATGAAACCTTTCGTCGCATGGGGTTAACAGATAAAAATCTTAAACCGTCCAATACGGTGTTCCATGGTGTGGTGCCTGGTAAATCGGCATATCCTGTTGGTAAGATAGCTCTGGAGGTGGCTTTTGGACATGATCATGACTCAAGATCAGAAACATTGACCTTTGAAGTGGTGAAAATAAGAAGTCCGTATCACGCCCTGTTTGGACGGCCGGCTTATGCTAAATTTATGGCATGACCTTGCTATGTTTATCTGCAGCTCAAGATGCCGGGTCACAAGGGAACCATAACCGTCCATGGAAGCCGCAAGATTGCTCTGGAGTGTGAAGAAGGTGATGCGGCTTATGCTGAGTCGGTTTGTGCCACAGAAGAGTTAAAATTTTACAAAGATAATGTTGATCCGGCAGATATGACTTCATTGAAGAAGCCAACTACAGAGCATGATTCGGCCCTGAAGTTTAAATCGGTTGATGAGACTAAGCTTATTGACTTCGTACCTGGCGATTCGTCCAAGCAGTTCAACATCAGCGCGAACTTGGATCCGAAATAGGAAAGCGCGCTCATCGAGTTCATCCGTGAGAATCAGGACATCTTTGCGTGGAAGCCTTCTGACGTGCCAGGTGTACCGAGAGAACTCGCTGAGCACACTCTTAATGTTGATCCTAAGTATAAACCAGTGAAACAGTTTCTCCGCCGGTTCAATGAAGAAAGACGCAAAGCTATTGGAGAGGAAGTGGCCAGGCTCTTAGCGGATGGATTTATCGTTGAAGTTTTCCATCCCGAATGGTTGGCTAATCCGGTGCTGGTCCTTAAGAAGAATGGCACCTGGCGTATGTGTGTGGATTACACAGATCTCAACAAAGCTTGTCCAGCAGATCCTTTTGCCCTTCCCCGTATTGATCAAATTATTGATGCTACGGCGGGTTGTGAGTGTTTGAGTTTTTTGGATGCATATTCTGGTTATCATCAGATCAAAATGGCAGTTAAGGACCAGGAGAAGACGGCCTTCATAACTCCCTTTGGAGCCTTCTGCTATGTGTCCATGCCCTTTGGGCTCAAGAGTGCCCAGGCAACTTATCAACGGTGTGTGCAGAATTGTCTTCATACACAAATCGGCCGTAATGTTCATGCCTATGTGGATGATATTATGGTCAAATCAAGGAAGAAAGAGACGTTGATTGATGATTTAAAAGAAACCTTTGATAACCTACGGGTTTACAAGATGATGCTTCCGGCTAAATGCGTTTTTGGTGTACCGGCGGGCAAGCTATTGGGCTTTCTGGTATCTAACAGGGGCATTGAGGCTAATCCGGAAAAGATCAAGGCCATCACCTCCCTGGCTAAACCGAAGTGTATCAATGACGTTCAACGCTTGCCAGGCCGGATTGCCGCGTTGAGCCGGTTTATCAGCCGCCTCGGCGAGAAGGCGATTCCTTTGTATCAGATGCTGAAGAAAATGGATAACTTCGTCTAGAGTTCTACCGCAAATGAGGCGTTTGAGGACTTAAAGCGGCAGCTGGCTAATCCACCAGTTCTTGCTTCTCCGGTTGACAAGGAACCATTGTTGTTATATGTGGCAGCTAATGCTCGAGCAGTCAGCGTGACTATTGTGGTGGAGTGCAAGGAGGCAGGCAAAGAATATCCGGTTCAATGTCCGGTTTATTATATCAGAGAGGTACTAATCGAGTCTAAGCAGAGGTACCCGCATTGGCAGAAGCTGGTATATGGGGTTTTCATGGCAAGACGGAAGCTTAAACAATATTTCCAAGGTCACCCTATTACAGTGGTCAGCTCTGCTCCTTTGGGGGATATAATCCAGAACAGGGAAGCAACTGGCCGGATTACCAAGTGGGCTATTGAGCTCGGGCCTCATGGGTTGAAATACATACCCGAACGGCGATTAAGTCTCAGGCACTTGTGGATTTCATCAACGATTGGACAGAACTACAAGCACCTGAAGAGAAGCCGGATCACACTTATTTGACTATTCATTTTGATGGGTCCAGGCAATTTGAGGGCTCGGGGGCTGGAGTCGTATTAACTTCCCCACGAGGTGATAAGTTTTGTTATGTTCTCCGTTTAATGTTCCCTTGCACTACCAATGCAGCTGAGTACGGAGCTTTACTCCATGGTCTTCGGATGGCTAAGGAGATGAATCTAAGACGAGTTAAGTGCTTCGGTGACTCGGACCTGGTAGCTCAATAAGTGTCTGGCACTTGGGATTCTAAGGATCCACTCATGGCAGCATATCGTCGTGAGGTGGATATTGTTGTAGGTCACTTTAAAGGTTATCAGGTGGATCATGTGGACCAACGGAAGAACGAAGCAGCGGACGCTTTGAGCCGCCTGGGTTCTCAACGTAAACCGGTTCCGCCTAATGTCTTCTTGGATGTTCTGCATAATCCGTCCGTCAAGCTCCCTGATGAAGAGGATTTGGCTATTCCTGATCCAGAAGATCAGTTGGTGGCGGCTCTTCATGTCATCCCAGATTGGACGGTTCCTTATCTGGCGTATATGAACCGGGGCGAGTTGCTAGAGGATGAGACTCTGGCCAGGCAGATAATCCGACGGTCCAAGTCCATGACCATTATCAATGGAGAGTTGCATCATTGCAGTGCAACAGAAGGCTGCGAAATTTTGCGTGAGATCCATGAGGGAGGCTGTGGTCACCACGCCGGTTCAAAGTCTTTGGTGGCCAAAGCGTTTCGTCACGGTTTTTATTGGTTGACAGCTCATGCTGATGCTGAGGACTTGGTCAGACGATGTGATGGCTATCAGAAATTCTCAAGGCGCGCTCATGTACCGGCTTAAGAATTGAGGATGATTCCAATTACTTGGCCGTTTGCGACTTGGGGGATGGATATGGTTGGGCCTTTCAAGAGGTCCAAGGGTAAGAAGACCCACCTTTTGGTGGCAGTTGACAAATTCACAAAGTGGGTAGAGGCAGAGCCAGTTAGCAAGTGTGACGCAGCCACGACGGTTCAATTCATTAGAAAGGTGATCTTCCGGTTTGGCTTTCCACATAGCATCATCACCGACAATGGTACTAATCTATCAAAGGGTGCCATGAAGGAGTTCTGTCAACGTGAGCACATCCGGCTTGATGTATCATCAGTAGCTCACCCCCAGTCTAATTGTCAAGCAGAGAGGGCCAATCAAGAGATCTTGAGAGGCATCAAACCCCGACTTATGGTTCCTTTGCAACGGACGCCGGGTTGTTGGGTTGACGAGCTACCTTCAGTGTTATGGAGCATCAATACCACGCCCAACAGGTCAACAGGATACACACCATTCTTCATGGTTTATGGAGCGGAGGCAGTTCTTCCTAGTGACATCGGTCACAACTCACCCCGTGTAGCGGCATATGTTGAAGCGGACAACGAGAAGGCCCGGCAAGAAGCTCTCGACCTGTTAGATGAGGAACGTGACATAGCGGCCGCTCGTTCAGCGATTTACCAGCAGGATCTGCGTCGCTATCATAGCCGCCGGGTTAGAACCAGAACCTTTCAAGAAGGAGATTTGGTGCTTCGGCTCATCCAGGATCAGACGGATATGCACAAGTTGTCCCCCCTTGGGAAGGACCTTTTGTGGTCAGCAAGAATCTACACAACGGGTCATACGACCTAATCGATGTTCGAGAGCGCAAGGACTCATGCAAATCGGAGGAGGAGACCAACCGACCGTGGAATATTGCTCATCTTCGGCCTTATTATACTTGAGCTATAGGCTCTGCTTATGTACATATTATGACAATGGATATATTATGATCAATACAATAAACCGGAACCTCAGCTAAAGCGGGGTATCTGTTATTTTTTACATCATGTGTGGTTACATGGAGCTTCTATTCTTAAAGCGGCGTACAATTTACCCCTTGATTTAGCTTTTCAAAAGCTTTATATTATATCACTTGGGGGCTTGGTCGTATCCGAACCATAGCAACACCTTTTGATAGGCGCAATGCCACAACATCACTTGGGGGCTTGGTCGTATCCGAACCATAGCTACACCTCTTGATCGGCGCAAAGCCACAACATCACTTGGGGGCTTGGTCGAACCCGAACCATAGCTACACCTCTTGATCGGCGTAATGCCACAACATCATTTGGGGACCTGGCCGACTCAAATCATAGCTACACCTTTTGGGGGCTTGGTCGTGTCCGACCGTGGTAACACCTCTTGATCGGCTTAAAGCCTCGCTTATAATGGTTTTATTTTTGCCTTTGTTTGAGTTCTCTTCTCTTTTTGATAAAGATTTTTTTGTTGCTTTTTTAAACCGGCATTATTAATCCGGTTCGACTGTCAATTACAAATTGACGGAACATGGTCAAATCATAATCCGGAGACTATCTGCCCGGTCTGATTTTCTATTAAAATCTTATTATGGAGTAAACCAGTGTTTATCATAGCCCGGAACGGTTTACATTGTAAACCGGCCTTATATCAATAGGAGTTGTTTTCTCCTCCAAAATTTGGGTTATAAGCCATGATACAAGGTTGGCCAGCTAAAATCATGCCTGATGGTGGCAGGTATTATATATTTCTATATTTGGTTATATGTTATAACCTAAGTTATCATATTTGGTTCTATATACATGAGTATCATGACCCGCCTGGCGGTAAACCACCAGGGCATTTTAAGCTTCTTGACTGCAGAAATAGCTTGGACAAATGAATATGGATATCATATCTTAAGTATGACAAATCAAAGAGGCATCAGTTGAAGATAAATATGCACGAAGGCATACCAGACCAAGTATATTAACTAGCCTATTACAAGGCGTTCCAGTGCCCAAAAAGATCATTGTTTTTATCAGATACATGTCACATCATGTAGTAGTCTAAACCGGCCTCTGGTTCACGCTTGGTCACCGGCTTGACCTGACGGTTGCGGATCATCTCGCGCTGGTTCAACTTCTTCCTCCCTACCCAGTGGCTAGACATCAATAGTTGTCGAGTCGATCCCAGTTAAGGCTTGAAATACAGCTTCATCACTTATCAGCAGGGACGGTTCAATGTCAGGGGCGTAAGTGTGCTTACGGATTGGTGGGATAAGATTCTCAGCTTCAGGAATTGGTGCAGCAACCCGCTTGTTTTTATCATCATAATTGGCTTGATAGTGGGAAAGATCCGCTTCTTCAACCAGTTGACAAGCCAGTGGGCGCACTTCCCGGTTTATGATTCGGAGATCATCTTTGTTAAATTTTGTCCCGTCTTCCTTCAAGCTGGGATAGCCCTGGGCCGCTTCAACAGGATCAAAGGCAGGCACCCATGCTTTTGCCCGGATTAGGGCGGCCAAAGCACCCGTTCTAGCAGCAGATTTCTTCAGCTCCTCAACCCGGGCAGGAAGCATAGATAACCTTTCAATGGTATCTTTGATCAAAGTGGGCGGCGGATTGTTGGGGGAAGCAGTGTAGATAATCTGTTGTGCACCGGAATACAGCTGCTCTATCAGAGTGTAGGCAGCTTTTAACTTCTTCCGAACATCCGATCCCATGTGGCCAATACGAGTTCCTGTATCATTGCAAGAGTTAGTAAACTGGCAGCTACATGAAAAGATCTGCTCAATTTGGGAAACAAGGATGCTTACCAAACAATGTTGCAATCATGGCATGAACCTGTCGCTTCACACTGGTCAATTCATCAACCACCGGTTTAAGAGCGGCTTCTACTTTTTCAGCCCTTTGCGCCAAAGCGGATTTCTCAGTCTCCCAATCCGCCCGCTCTTTGTTGAAGCCCTCTTTAAGTTTCTCCATAGCGCTCAAAGCGCTGGTCAATTCTTCCTTTGCCTTGGAGGTTTCAGCCTGTTGCGACTTAAGGTTCTCCTGCAGGTCAGCGGTTTGGTTTTCTCTCTTGCTCAACTCAGCCTGCACAGAGACAGTTATATGATGAAATGACAGTACATATTTGAAGTACCAACCACATAACAAGTTATGCCCTCGGTACTTGGGGCCTAATGCATATTTGCTCTTCATCGTACATTTTCTACAAAGTCCAAAGATCAATACAAGTATTCAACTTGGCACTTGGGGGCTAATGGCTATTTATTCAAAGACTACTGATACATGAATTTTCTTCTATAAAGTCCCGGTTTATCTTTATAAAGTTAAACCGGCCCTTGGGGGATACTTCAGCAAAGTTAAGATGTATTGAGGTTCACATTCAATACTTACTAAAAGTCCCGGTTTAAGTTGATATCTTAAACCATCACTTGGGGGCTATTGGAGTTGATAAGCTACAAAATAATACAAGAAGGTAAGCATATAGGAAGTTACCTCATATTTTTCCTTCATCATATTGACCAGACCGGCTTCATAGTCGCGGCTGGTGTACAACCGGTTCAGATGGCCAGAATGGAGATCTTGAGCATTTCGAGCGACGTATGTTGACAAATCGGCATTCCGTTTTCCTTTGCCAAGCGCAGAGAATTCCTCTTTGCCAGTATGTCTTGACAAATCAACAGGATTACTTGGTTCAGTATGGCCAAAGCTAGTAATAAGGACATCATCATCTTTTTCTTTAGCGGTTCGTATTGGGGTTGCCGGTTTGTCAGTATTCTTTGCTGGACTTGCCGGTTTATCAGTCCGGATAGAGCTGGAAGACTGGTCAACAGGGCCTGTGGTGTCAACTTCTGCTTGTTCAGCAATGAAGTCATGGTCTTGAGATGGTGGATCATTCAGCATATCATCAAGGTTGGCCTCTTCAGGGTCTGGTGTTTTCTTCGGTTAAGCAGCTGTGTTTTCCTCTGTCGTTTTGTTCAGGCGAGCTTTCTTGCTTGGTCTGGGTTTGGCATGGAGAAAGTAAAGCATGAAGGTCAGTATAACGTATAAAATGCATGTTAAAAATAAGGCAAGTGAACAACTTACCCAATAACCGTTTTGAGGGGTGGAAGCTTGGTGGCTGACGATTCGCTAGAGGATGAATGAGAAGTGCCCTGATAATTGGAATCAGACGGATTAAGAGGTTGACGAAAACAACCCATTTTAGGGCGTGAAGTGACAGGAGAATTAGAGACCTCTGAACAGCGTTTCCGAACTGGACTGTTCAGTAAACCGGCAGAGGTAACTACCTGGCCACTGTGCCGGGTTGTGCGGCGAGCCTCATGCTGTTGTGTCTTCACAAGACAGTTCGGATCCAAGTAAGCAAGAGGATAAGAAAATTTAACTTTCCGGTTTGCCCGACGGGTCTTTAGTGAAGGCAAAGGGTTTGAATCGGAGGAAAGAATGATTACCTCTACAACATCGGCGTGACTGACTTCAGCGTCGTCCTGGCAATAATCATCATCAATAAGGCGTATGAAAAATAAACCAAGTGAGTCAAGTTCTACCTCAAAATCCGGGTTACCCACATCATCTTCAGCCGATGGATCGGAGGATGCAGTGGTTCTCTTCCTGTTGGTAGGCTTCTTCACATCTTTGGTCTTTTGGCGGGTTGGCTTCACCGGTTTATCTTGTGGAGGTTTCTTGTTCCAGAATGAATCATCGCCCTGTCAAAAAATAATAATATTTTCAGAGAATATTTGGACAGAGGCAATTTCAGATAAGCAGATGGCATGATTCTTACAGCTGGCGGTTTGTTGATGGCGCAAAAAGGGAGTAGGCCGGTTTGAGCACAGACATCCTCCGGTTCATTCAACATCTTTTTTACAGCTTCAGTAACTTCGTCGTCTGTAAGCTGGATATCAATGTGCCACTGAGCATCCTTTACATCTCCTGTGTACTCACACATCAAACTGGGGTGCTGGCTTAAGGGCAGTACGCTCCAGGATATCCAGCACCGCGCAAAATCAACCCCTGTCAACCCGTTTGCCATAAAGGCCCTAAGCTTGGATAGTTGAGGAGCATATTTGCTTCTCTCTTTAGCAGTCAGCCTATGAGGGAAATGGTGTGTGTTGCTCAGACGTTCCGGACGGTAACCCGGCAGGGGATTTTCCTCAGGTGGAGAGGTGACCTTGCAATAAAACCAGGTCTGGTTCCATTCTTTGGGGTGGCTGTGAAGATTGGCATGAGGAAAGGTGACTTCTTTCCTTTTCTGAATTGCCATGCCGCCCAGTTCTGTGTTGGGTCCGCCTTTGAATTCTGTGCGACGGTTTAGGTGAAAGCAATCCCTGAATAGCTCTACTGTAGGTTCCTCCTGAAGGTAAACCTCACTGAAAACTTGGAAGTGGCAGATATTGGTTATGGAGTTAGGACCGATATCTTGTGGGTGCAGTTGAAAGTTGGCTAGGACATCCCGAAATTTTTTTGAACTGGGAGGGTTGAAGCCCCGGCTTAAATGATCAGCAAAAACAATAACTTCTCCGTCTTTGGGAGTAGGACGACATTCCGAGCCAGGGACCCTCCAGTGAATGACGTCCTTCTTGCTTAAAGCGCCCGTTTTGACCAGATTGTTCAACTGATCTTCAGTCACTCGAGAAGGGACCCAGTTACATTCATACACTTGTTTGGCCATGGCAAGAAAGATCTACAATATAATAATTGCCGGTTCAAGAATTACGTTGGACAGTTATACAATGATACAAAGATATAAATATATTGCTAAACCGAGGGCAGCTATCTATAAACCGGAGTTTAGCAATGAAATAGTGCCCTAGTAAAGGCCTTGGCGGTTCAACAAGGGGACTAATGATGTATACCGGGTTGTCATTTTTTCTAAAAAGTTAAACCGCCTAGTCTAACATCAAAGAGTCAAGACTGCAGCTGTGTAAGTGAAGGAAAACAGGTTTCACAAGTTGATGTTGCAATTTTCGATCTGAGACATATCAGAAAAGGGAAATATATTCAAAACCCAAGAAGCAGTACCGAACCAAATGGGTGAAGGTTCAGATGAGATCTTCTGTTTTGAGATGCATAAATGGAAACAGAGGCTAAAGGCTATCATTATGCAGAGCAGATATTCAGGATTTTATCAAGAATCATCATATGAACAAAGAACGCCGACGAACACCGAAGAACGTTGAAACCCTAGAACAGATCTATGGCGGAAAAAGTAGAGAACTTACCAGAGCTGATGAAGAAGTGGAAAGGCGCGGCAGTATTCTGGTGCGTTCAGGGTGATACAGCGGCCAGGGTCGGAGCAAAGGCGACGGTCGACGGTGGCGGCGGAGCTCTAGAGGCTAAGCGGCACAAGGAAGACGACGCGAAGAGGCACGGGGGGGAGGTGAAAATGACCCCTCGGTCCTATTTATAAAGGCAAGGGATAAGTGTCAGGCGCGAAAATCAAGGGGCCCGAAATTTGGAAGTGAGGCAGAGCTGTTGCCTCGATTGTCGGAGACCCATTAATGAAGATGTGTCATACACAACTTTTTAGTAACAGATGACGCCATGATGGTTTACCACGATCCGAGAAGATGACGTCACGACGGCTTACCAAATTATGAGAAGATGTTGACCGAAGTTTTTCTAAGGATCGACATGAACCTGTTCAAATCAATCTGGGGCCTAATGTTGGGGATATTACTACTGGGCGTAAACCGGCCAGGAGAGGTCGGGTTAACTTCATCAGTAGTCCAGTAGGTTTGAAGCCCATAAAGATAGATGGTGACATTATGTAGAGGCCCAGGGCCCAGAACCATTTTAAAGGCCTGTAGCTATATACCGGCGTCAATATGTAACTTGCATTGTAAGGTAGAAAGAAGTGGAGACCGAGACGGACACATTTATAAGCCGGCCTCGGGACTTTGTAAACCGACGGGAGTCAACCCATGTATATAAGGGGACGACCCGGCGACGGTTCAGCACAACAGACAACAACTCGAGACTCACGCAAAGCGTATTCGCTCCCTGGTCATCGAAACCCCATCAATTCCATCACAACTAGACGTAGGCTTTTACCTTCATCGTAAGGGGCCAAACTAGTATAAAAACTCTCTTGCATCCCTTGTCTGCTTTAACCCCTTTAAGCTAACCCGTAGCGATGGCTCCACGACTAAGTCCTTTGATGAGGACATCTGTCGTGACAAAACCACGACAATTGTGATACAACATTTATGGTGCTGCCTCAGGCTGCAGTAATCACGACGCTATTTTTGTATAGTGTAGGTTTATCTTAGTAATGTATTCGGCCGAAAGCTTCGTAGGAGCCCAACATGCCAACGTTCGTCGGGCCCATTCCAATTGGGCTAAAACGATTACGGGCCGAAATTGGCATGTAGCCCACTAAAAATATCTGGGCCTAAATCAGCATAAGCTTTCATATTTTATTGGTAGGCCTGTGCCCATAGTGGGTATTTAACAGGCCTAAACATAATTTGGGCCCTTAGTAAAAATAGGCAGTTTACAGGTGTAAATATCTCGAGCCCATAAAAAACATGGGCCTTTAATAGACCGAAAGTGAGATTGGGCCCTGATTGTGCCAAATAACCCACTGGACTTAGTAGGCCGAAATGGTAGCCTATTTACGATGCGGATCTCTGATAGGCCGAAATTCAGACGGGCCGTAAATGCGCTGACCTAATACACGGGCCTTTAACAGGCCGGAACTTCGGTCGGGCTAGATTATCGTCATTTTTATATGGGCTGTTAATGGGCCCGATATGACGTTGTGCCACATATGGCCCATGGTTTATGTCTGGCGTTAACAGGCCGAAAGTGGCCCAAAGCTATAGTGGGCCTCTAACAGGCCGAATGTTAGACATGGCCGAATATGACCCAAATCCTTCACGGCCGTTTATGGGCCAAAAGTTTTGATGGCCTGTAAATGGGCCCAAATGAAGCCGGACCTTTAACAGGCCGGAAATACACCGGTCCGTAATTCGGCCCAATTACTTAGCGGACTGTTAACGGGCCAGAAGTGACCATGGGCCGCGTTGATGACAAGTTTCGGACAGGCCGTTGATGGGCCGATTTGACAGAGAATGTTGGGCCTTTAACTGGGCCGACCCATTATGGTCTGCAGAATCTTGTGGGCCTTTAGCTGGGCCGGCCCATTGTGGTCCGCAGAATCTTGTGGGCCTTTAGCTGGGCCGGCCCATTGTGGTCCGCAAAATCTTGTGGGCCTTTAGCTGGGCCGGCCCATTATGGTTTGCAAAATCGTGTGGGCCTTTAGCTGGGCCGACCCATTATGGTCCGCTAAATTTTGTGGGCCTTTAGCTGGGTCGGCCCATTATGGTCCGCTAAATCTTATGGGCCTTCGGTTGGGCCAACCCATTTAAACTTTGTGGGCCACTTTTGGGCCGGTCCACGTGTCAACATACCATAGGCCCATCTCGACCGTTGGATGAGTGACACCTGTGCCAACGCGGAGCTGACGCGTGGATCCGTCAGCCAATGAGAATTTTACACGTGGAAAATCGGCATTGGTCGTGGCTCTTAACGGGTTATCGGATCTAAAATCTGACCCGATAGCTTAACAGCGTTCCGTTACGGTGGATGCCACATGTCGGTCACCCTTGACGAAAGCACTTCTGTGACGCGCGATTTATCGTCATGAAAGACGACACTTCCGTGATGATAATTTTGGCAATGTCATGGAACACTTCTACGACAACACATGTATGACTATCTTGATTCTGTCATAAATTTGTCATGGATGTACATGCATGACAGAAAACGTGACCTACTGTGACAAACACGTATCATCACGGAAGTGTATTTTATTTATAGTGAGGCGCGCGCACGCACATGCGCCCGACGCGTCTTGCCGTGGCTTATTGCCTATCAATCACCCCCTAAGCCACGGCCTATAGCAGTGTCGGGTCGTCGTCGCCTGTCCCCGCGACGGGAGCTTGCTCTGCCGCCGCAGCCCTTCGAGGCTTATTGCAGTCGCGCTTGAAGTGACCGCGCTGCCCGCAGTTGTAGCAGCGGCCGCGCCTCTTCCCTCCGCCGCCCGACACTATGTCGCCCACCCTGTCGTCGTCGTGGTCGTTGCCTCCTCCTTCCTGCTGTCGTCGCCGCCCCGCCCACTGTGCCATGGTGACCATCAGTTGATCATCCGCCCGCACTCCGCCGGCCCGCGCGGGCCATCACGACCTCTCATTGAACGTCTTTAGACGACCGAGCGCCTCCTATAACGACATCGTCTCGACGTTGCAGAATTGCTCAATGCTGGTGACCGCTACGTACAGCCGGTCTGGCACCGAGTCCAACAGCTTCTTCACCATCTCGACTTCTTCCAGCGTCGTCCCGAGCCCCGTGTATCACGCTGCCATGCTGCCAATCTTGCCGGCGAAGGCGTCCAGTGACTCGACGTCCGCCATCCACAGCCGCTCGAACTCGCCATGGAGGGTGGCTAGCCGCACCGCCCGAACCCGATCATCTCCGACGAAACGGGCCTTCAAGCTGGCCCATACCTCGCGCTAGCTTGTCCTTATTTGCGACGACCGCCGCCGCCGCGTCCCTTGCCAGAACCACCGCCTCCCAGAGCCCGACCGCGTCCAGATTGGCCTCCACCTTGATTGCCCACGCGGTGTAGTTGTCACTGGTGAGCATAGGGACCTATATCGGCAGTGAGCTCCTCGATCCGCCGGCGTAGGGCACGAGTGACATCACCGGCGACCACCCCCTCTAACGTGGCTCTGATACCAAATTGGGGCTCAAACCCAAAACCTTAGCTCACTGCTAGTTCCTCTCCTTGCTGGACACCTTCCCCTCTCTCTCTCTCTCTCTCTCTCTCTCTCTCTCTCTGGCACTCACTGAAAGGAAGAAGAAAGGGATCGAATGGAGACATAGTGTTGTCGGTGCATGAACGCCACCACCGCTCGAACGACGTTTTTTTTCTTGAGCACAAACTCAACCCGCACTTGTGACAACACATATGGGAGGGTCCTTATACCCTGGGCCACGTCAGGGCACGCACCCCACGTCCCATTCCATGCCGAGCACTTGGTCCGACCCGCTCTGGCCGCGCCCGCGACATGCACGCACATGTCTGGGTCGTGGCGAGCCCGCCTGAGACAAACTCCACGCACCCCCTAATCTCGCCAACAGAATGCACCTACACACATGCGCTCGGCGCACACCCGCATGGACATCCCTGTGCTACACACACGCGCGCACACACACACACACATGGCACGAGCCCGACGCGGCCCACCGTGCTTGACGCGCCCGGCGCGCGCAGCCACACACGCCCGACGTGTCTCGCCATGGCTTATTGCCTATCACTTACTAGCATCGGCTTGGACCACTCCTCTCTCCTTCTACATTTGGAGGAGGGCACTCCCTATAAAGCGAACTGATTTCATTTTGAGAACTTTTAACTACTTCATGTGTGCTTCATGGAATCAATTCACCTAAGGTAGGTAGTGGTAGTCACTACTCCTCCCCGAGCCTTTAGGCGGTGGACATTTTGGACATTCGACATCACTACGCCAAAGAATCTTGTGAGTTCATGCGAGGGTTGGGGCCAAGTCAGGGTTGTCCCTGGTCTCCGTAAGGGAGATCTCCTGGACTGGATTCGGGCCATTGACCAGGCACTTGATGCTTCCGGCCTTACCCCTAAAGAGTATCTTCAATGCTACACCCTTGAGGCATCCCTTATGGAGGTTTTAAAGGGCTACCAGAGTTATTCTGGTAGCAGTGAAGCCTTTAGAATTCTCTTTTGAATGGTGATGCCAACACAACCTATTTCTCAGAGAAGGTCGATGTGCTCCATCATGTACATGTGTGCAGATGATGGCCTCATGGAGGAGGCTGGACATCTCTATCCACATTTATTCCTTCTATAAGGAGCTCTTCTAGGTAGAACCTCAATCCAGGGTTGCATTCACCTTGGACCGCCTGGCATGCGGATGCCTTGGTCTTGGCCACTAAGAATGTGGATCTCGCCCTCCCATTCTCGGTCGAGGATGTGGGCCAGGTTATCATGGAGATGAAGGCCAATTTTGCTCATGGTCCGGATGGCTTTCATGTCACCTTCTTCCAGAAATTCTAGAACCATATCAAGTTGGTGATCATGTTGATATTCCAGGAGTTTTATACTAGCACATGTTGATATGTATCACTTAAACTTTGTCGTGATAACCCTCATCCCCAAGATAGTAGGGGGCAAAGATATCATGCACTTTAGACCGGTCATGGTAATCAATGCCATCCAATAGAATAAATGTGTGATGGAGAGGAGAGATGATAGTGAGGGGATATATACCTGCGGTTGAGCTCCGGGCGGCAGTGGTCGTTGGCGGTGCTTGGAAGCGGGTGAATGCACTACAAAAAAAGACACATCCGTGACATTTTGGCCCGAATGATTTTTTTCCTGTCATGGTTATGACACTTCTATGACGATAATTGTGACAAAAACATGTATCATCATAGATGTGGTGGGCTCCTACTTCTATGACAAAAAATCATGACAGAAAATGGGCTTTTCGTCTAGGGCTGGCCGGGGACGCACCTGCACGACATTCTTTGGGCCGTCCATGACATAAAAAATCATGGTAGAAGTGAGGGCGAGGAAATTAACGCGGAGTTCCCTGTTAAGGTGGGTGGTTAGGGCCGAGCGATGCAGTGTGGTTGCACGTTTCTCTCGTACGCGTGATTGCTGTGCGAGGCGCTCGCTAACTGAACTCGAGCAAGGCGTTCTCTTACTAAACCTAAGCAATCCATCGATCCCACTACGTACTGAAGCCGATCGATCCCTTCGCTGCTAACTGAACCCGAGCGGTTCCTTCGCTGGTGCTGCTAACTAAACCCGAGCAGTCGATCGCTGCTGCTGCTTACTAAAGCTGATGGAACCCCCGTGTGCAAGACATAGTTAGCCGGTTGGGTTGCCTCTGGATGAACAGTGCCCGTTGCTACCGCACGCGTGATACGTAGAATGAGTCGAGACGTGTTGAGTCGAGCCGGCTGGATTGGCTGTGGATGAACAGTTCCCGGTGGGGGTTGGATGGACAGGACCCGACCGTGTGTAGGTGGTTGCCGCTGGATGAACATGACCCCGTGGTAGTACGCGGTTGCCGCTGGATGAATAGGACCCCGAGGAGGCTGCCACACACCCTAGCCAGTTGGGGGTGGATGAATAGGACCCCGTGGAGGCTGGTTGAACTGTAGCCGGTGGAGGCTGGATGAACAGTAACCCGTGGATGAACACTGGCTGGTGGAGGCTGGAGGAAGTCGACGGTGGATGAATAGTAGCAGGTGGAGGCTCGCGGAAGTCAACGGTGGATGAATAACAGGACCCCGTTTTGACCGTAGGAGGTCGAAGAGAAGTCCGTTTCCTCCGTTTGGTGGTACGCCAGACCCCTCCCGATCAACATGACCCCGTTTCGACCATAGGAGCTGGAAGAGAAGTCTGCTTCCTTCGTTTTGCAGTACGCCAGACCCCTCCCGATCAACAGGACCCTGTTTTGACCGTAGGAGCTCGAACAAAAGTCTGCTTCCTTCGTTTTGTGGTACGCCAGACCCTTCACGATGAACAAGATCCTGTTTCGACCGTAGGTGGTCGAACAAAAGGCCCTTTCCTCCGTACTGCGGTATGATACGTCCATTTTGCATCATGCTTTTATATTGATATTTTATTGCATTATGAGCTGTTATTACACATTATGTCACGATACTTATGCCTATTCTCTCTTATTTTACAAGGTTTACATAAAGAGGGAGAATGCCGGCAGCTGGAATTCTGGGCTGGAAAAGGAGCAAATATTAGAGACCTATTCCGCACAACTCCAAAAGCCTTGAAACTCCACGGAAGTTATTTTGGAAATAATGAAAAATACTAAGCGGAAGAAATACCAGAGGGGGCCCACACCCTGGCCACGAGGGTGGGGGGCGCGCCCCCTACCTCGTGGGCCCCCTATTGGCCCTCCGGTGCCCATCTTCTGCTATACGAAGTCTTTTGTCCGAAGAAAAATCATAAGCAAGCTTTCGGGACGAGACTCCGCTGCCACGAGGCGGAACCTTGGCAGAACCAATCTAGGGCTCCGGCGGAGCTATTCTGCTGGGGACACTTCCCTCCGGGAGGGGGAAATAATCGCCATCGTCATCACCAACGCTCCTCTCATCGGGAGGGGGCCAATATCCATCAACATCTTCACCAGCACCATCTCCTCTCAAACCCTAGTTCATCTCTTGTATCCAATTCTTGTCTCTAAGTCTGGGATTGGTACTTGTAGGTTGCTAGTAGTGTTGATTACTCCTTGTAGTTGATGCTAGTTGGTTTATTTGGTGGAAGATCATATGTTCAGATCCTTTATGCATATTCATACTCCTCTGATTATGAACATGAATATGCTTTGTGAGTAGTTACGTTCATTCCTAAGGACATGGGAGAAGTCTTGCTATTAGTAGTCATGTGAATTTGGTATTCGTTCGATATTTTGATGAGATGTATGTTGTCTCTCCTCTAGTGGTGTTATGTGAACTCGACTACATGACACTTCACCATTTTTTGGGCCTAGAGGAAGGCATTGGGAAGTAATAAGTAGATGATGGGTTGCTAGAGTGACAAAAGCTTAAACCCTAATTTATGCGTTGCTTCGTAAGGGGCTGATTTGGATCCATATGTTTCATGCTATGGTTAGGTTTACCTTAATACTTCTTTTGTAGTTGTGGATGCTTGCAATAGGGGTTAATCATAAGTGGGATGCTTGTCCAAGTAAGGACAACACCCAAGCACTGGTCCACCCACATATCAAATTATCAAAGTACCGAACGCGAATCATATGAACGTGATGAAAACTAGCTTGACGATAATTCCCATTTGTCCTCGGGAGCGCTTTTCTCTATATAAGAGTTTGTCCAGGCTTGTCCTTTGCTACAAAAAGGATTGGGCCACCTTGCTGCACTTTATTTACTTTTGTTACTTGCAACCCGTTACAAATTATCTTATCACAAAACTATCTGTTACCTATAATTTCAGTGCTTGCAGAGAATACCTTGCTGAAAACCGCTTATCATTTCCTTCTGCTCCTCATTGGGTTCGACACTCTTACTTATCGAAAGGACTACAATAGATCCCCTATACTTGTGGGTCATCAAGACTCTTTTCTGGCGCCGTTGCCGGGGAGTGAAGCGCCTTTGGTAGGTGGAATTTGGTAAGGGAAATTTTATATAGTGTGCTGAAATTTACTGTCACTTGTTACTATGGAAAGTAATCCTCTGAGGGGCTTGTTCAGGGTATCTTTGAAGGAAATATTACCTAGAGGCAATAATAAAGTTATTATTTATTTCCTTATATCATGATAAATGTTTATTAGTCATGCTAGAATTGTATTAACCGGAAACATGATACATGTGTGAATACATAGACAAACAGAGTGTCACTAGTATGCCTCTATTTGACTAGCTCGTTGATGAAAGATGGTTATGTTTCTTAGCCATAGACAAAGAGTTGTCATTTGATTAACGGGATCACATCATTAGGAGAATGATGTGATTGACTTGACCCATTCTGTTAGCTTAGCACTTGATCGTTTAGTATGTTGATATTGCTTTCTTCATGACTTATACATGTTCCTATGACTATGAGATTATGCAACCCCGTTTACCGGAGGAACACTTTGTGTGCTACCAAATGTCACAATGTAACTGGGTGATTATAAAGGTGCTCTACAGGTGTCTCCAAAGGTACTTGTTGGGTTGGTGTATTTCAAGATTAGGATTTGTCACTCCGACTGCCGGAGAGGTATCTCTGGGCCCACTCGGTAATGCACATCACTTAAGCCTTGCAAGCATTGCAACTAATGAGTTAGTTGCGGGATGATGTATTACGGAACGAGTAAAGAGACTTGTCGGTAACGAGATTGAACTAGGTATTGAGATACCGACAATCGAATCTCGGGCAAGTAACATACCGATGACAAAGGGAACAACGTATGTTGTTGTGCCATTTGACCGATAAAGATCTTCGTAGAATATGTGGGAACCAATATGAGCATCCAGGTTCCGCTATTTGTTATTGAGCGGAGATGTGTCTCGGTCATGTCTGCATAGTTCTCGAACCCATAGGGTCCGCACGCTTAAAGTTCGATGATGGTTATATTATGAGTTTATGTGTTTTGATGTACCGAAGGTAGTTCGGAGTCCCGGATGTGATCATGGACAAAACGAGGAGTCTCAAAATGGTCGAGACATGAAGATTGATATATTGGACGACTATATTCGGACATCAGAATGGTTTCAGGGGTTATCGGATATATACCAGAGTACCGGGGGGTTACCGGAACCCCCGGAGGTTCTTGGGCCTCATGGGCCCAAGTGGTGGAAGAGGAGAGGCGGCCAAGGGGCAGCCGCATGCCCCTCCCCCAAGTCCGAATTGGACAAGGGAGGGGGCGGCGCCCCCCTTTCCTTCCCCCTCTCTCTCCTTCCCTCTCCTCTCCTACTCCAACATGGAAGGGGGTGGGGAGTCCTACTCCCAGTGGGAGTAGAACTCCTCATGGGGCGCGCCAGGGGTGGCCGACCCCCTCCCCCTCCTCCACTCCTTTATATACGAGGAGGGAGGCATGATACGTCTTTGTCGTATCTACTTTTCCAAACACTTTTGCCCTTGTTTTGGACTCTAACTTGCATGATTTGAATGGAACTAACCCGGACTGACGCTGTTTTCAGCAGAATTGCCATGGTGTTATTTATGTGCAGAAAAACAAGTTCTCGGAATGACTTGAAACTTCACGGAACATCTTTTTGGAAATAATAAAAAATCCTCGCCAAATATGAAGACCAGGGGGCCCACACCCTGTTCACGAGGGTGGGGGGCGCGCCCCCTAGGTTACCCCCTACCTCGTGGGCCCCCTGAGGCTCCTCCGACACCAACTCCAACTCTATATATTTGCTTTCGGGGAGAAAAATATCAAGGAGAATAAATCATCATGTTTTACGATACGTAGCCGCCGCCAAGCCCTAAAACCTCTCGGGAGGGCTGATCTGGAGTCCGTTCGGGGCTTCGGAGAGGGGGATTCATCGTCGTCGTCATCATCAACCATCCTCCATCACCAATTTCATGATGCTCACTGCCATGTGTGAGTAATTCCATCGTAGGTTTGCTGGACGGTGATGGGTTGGATGAGATCTATCATGTAATCGAGTTAGTTTTGTTAGGGTTTGATCCCTAGTGTCCACTATGTTCTGAGATTGATGTTGCTATGACTTTGCTATGCTTAATTCTTGTAAGTAGGGCCCGAGTGCCATGATTTCAGATCTGAACCTATTATGTTTTCATGAATATATGTGTGTTCTTGATCCTATCTTGCAAGTATATAGTCACCTACTATGTGTTATGATCTGGCAACCCCGAAGTGACAATAATCGGGACCACTCCCGGTGATGACCATAGTTTGAGGAGTTCATGTATTCACTATGTGCTAATGCTTTGTTCCGGTTCTCTATTAAAAGGATGCCTTAATATCCCTTAGTTTGCATTAGGACCCCGCTGCCACGGGAGGGTAGGACAAAAGATGTCGTGCAAGTTATTTTCCATAAGCACGTATGACTATATTCGGAATACATGCCTACATTACATTGATGAATTGGAGCTAGTTCTGTGTCACCCTATGTTATGCTTGTTACATGATGAACCGCGTCCGACATAATTTTCCATCACCGGTCCAATGCCTACGAGCTTTTCCTATATTGGTTCTCGCTTATTTACTTTTCCGTTGTTACTGCTACAATCACTACAAAATACCAAAAATATTACTTTTGCTTTCTTTACTTTTGTTACCGTTACCACTACTATCATATTATTTTGCTACTAAATACTTTGTTGCAGATATTAAGTTATCCAGGTGTGGCTGAATTGACAACTCAGTTGCTAATACCTGAGAGTATTCTTTGGCTCCCCTTGTGTCGAATCAATAAATTTGGGTTGAATACTCTACCCTCGAAAACTGTTGCGACCCCCTATACTTGTGGGTTGCCGGGGACCATTGCTCTATTCTTTGAGTCACTTGGGATTTATATCTACTGGTCACTATGAAGATCTTGAATGACGCTAAGACAACAATTTATCCTTCAACTACGAGGGGAGGTAAGGAACTGCCATCTAGCTCTGCACTTGATTCACCTTCTATTTTGAGTAAGCTTGCAACACCTAAACCTGCTTCTGCTATTCGTTTTGATATGTCGCATGTTATTGATGATGCCACTTCTGCTATGCATGATACTTATGATGAAACTACTTCTATGCTTGATACTACTGTGCCACTTGGTGAATTTCTTGATGAACAAATTGCTAGGGCTAGAGAGAAAGAAATTATTGAAACTGATTGTATTGATGAATGCGATGATGAAGATATGCCTGTTATCCCTGAGGGTTATGTTTTTTACATGGAAGCTTCTGCAGCTATTTTAGCTTGCAAAGATAGATATGAACTGAAAAGGTTATCAGTTAAATGGAATAAGCAATCTCTTAAAGATAGAATGAAACCTGACCCTGCTTTTGCTACTTCACCTATCTGTGTTGCCGATAAGGATTATGAACCCTCTGTTGATCCTGATGTAATTACTTTGGTTGAATCTGATCCTTTTCAAGGCTATGAATCTGAAACTGTTGTGGCACATCTTACTAAATTGAATGATATAGCCACCCTGTTCACTAATGATGAGAGATCTCGCTACTTTTATATCCTTAAAATATTTCCGTTCTCATTAAAGGGTGATGCTAAGATATGGTTTAATTCTCTTGATCCTGGTTGTGTGCGTAGTCCCCAGGATATGATTTATTACTTCTCTGCTAAATATTTCCCTGCTCATAAGAAACAAGCTGCCTTAAGGGAAATATACAACTTTGTGCAAATTGAAGAAGAGAGTCTCCCAAAAGCTTGGAGGAGGCTTCTCAAGTTACTTAATGCTTTGCCTGATCATCCTCTTATGAAAGATGAAATACTTGATATCTTTTATAATGGACTAACCGATGCTTCCAGAGATTACCTGGATAGTTGTGTTGGTTCTGTTTTCAGGAAAAGAACACCGGATGAAGCTGAAATTCTATTGAATAATATGTTGACAAATGAAAATAATTGGACACCTTCTGAGCCAGCTCCTGCTCCAATTACTGAGCCTATTCCTAAACCAACTCCGAAGAAGAGAGGTGTTCTATTTCTCAGTCCTGAAGATATGCAAGAGGCAAAGAAATCTATGAAAGAAAAAGGTATTAAAGCTGAAGATGTTAAGAATTTACCTCCTATTGAAGAAATACATGGTCTTAATTTACCTCAAGTTGAAGAAACACATGATCTTAATCCATTACCTATTGAAGAACCTCCTGGTCTTGATAACCCGACACAGGTAGTAAAGGTAAATTCTCTCTATAGATTTGATAGAGCTGAAATCCTTCCTACTAAAATTGCTAGCCAATGCTTGGATGAATTTGATAACTTTATGGTTAAGCAAGAAGATTTCAATGCTTATTTTGGTAGACAATTAAAACAAAATGCTTATATGCTTAAACACTTGGGTGATTATATGGCTAATATTAGAGGTGAACTTAAACTTGTTAGCAAACATGCTTCTATGGTTACCAACCAAGTAGAGCAAGTACTTAAAGCTCAAAATGATTTGCTCAATGAATTAAATAGTAAGAAAAATGATTATGTTGTTAGAGTGGCTACTAGAACTGGTAGAATGACTCAGGAACCTTTGTATCCTGAAGGCCACCCTAAGAGAATTGAGCAAGATTCTCAGAGAAATAATATTGATGTACCTAGTTCTTCTAAAAGGAAGAAAAAGAAAAATGACAGGACTTTGCAAACTTCTAGTGAACCCATTGCTGAACCACCTGATAATCCAAATGATATCTCTATGTCTGATGCTGAAACACAATCTGGTAACGAACATGAACTTAGTGAAAATGTTAATGATGATGTTCATGATGATACTCAACCTAGTAATGATAATGATGTAGAAATTGAACCTGCTGTTGATCTTGATAACCCACAATCAAAGAATCCACGTTATGATAAGAGAGACTTTGTTGCTAGGAAACATGGTAAAGAAAGAGAACCATGGGTTCAGAAACCCGTGCCTTTTCCTCCCAAACCATCCAAGAAAAAGGATGATGAGGATTTTGAGTGCTTTGCTGAAATGATTAGACCTATCTTTTTGCGTATACGATTGACTGATATGCTCAAAATGAATCCTTATGCTAAGTATATGAAAGATATTGTTACAAATAAAAGGAAGATACCGGAAGCTGAAATTTCCACCATCCTTGCTAATTATACTTTTAAGGGTGGAATACCAAAGAAACTTGGAGATCCAGGAGTACCTACTATACCATGCTCCATTAAAAGGAACTATGTTAAAACTGCTTTATGTGATCTTGGAGCAGGTGTCAGTGTTATGCCTCTCTCTTTATATCGTAGAATTGACTTGAATAAGTTGACACCTACTGAAATATCTTTGCAAATGGCTGATAAATCAACTGCTATACCTGTCAGTATTTGTGAGGATGTGCCTGTTGTGGTTGCAAACGTTACTATTTTAACGGACTTTGTTATTCTTGATATTCCCGAGGACGATAGTATGTCTATTATTCTTAGAAGACCTTTTTTGAATTGCAGGTGCTGTTATTGATTGCAACAAGGCAATGTCACTTTTCATGTTAATTTGTAATGAGCATACGGTACACTTTCCGAGGAAACAACCTCAAGTTCATAGTATCAACTCCATTGGAAAAATTCCATCGATTATTATTGGAGGTTTTGAGTTTCCTCTTCCAACTGTCAAAAACAAATATGATATTCTTATTATTGGGGATGTGCATATCTCCGTTGAGGTAACATAGTGTTATTCGAAATTTCTCTGGTTCCATGTTATTCGGAATGAGTTTGTTAATAAGACTTGATCAACCTTGTTAGTGGATTCCTTTTGATGAGCATGAGATGGATGAAACTAGAAGACACAACCTTCTATACCCTCTTTCTACTTTCTGTTATTTAGTTGAAATAAAGTATAAATTAGTATTTTTCTGTCTGTTTTCTGATTTATCCGTGCAATATAAAAATACCCCAAAAATAAAAGTTCTCCAAATGCCCTGAAAATGAAATATGATTTTTCTAGAATATTTGAGGATTTATGGAACTAAGAACACAGCAGGGGGGTCAACCACCTGGGCACGAGGGTGGAGGGTGCGCCCTACCCCCCAGGGCGCGCCCCTGCCTCGTGGGCCCACGGTGGCCCGCCTCCACTTATTCCTGCACCCATACAGTTCTTCTTCCTCCCACAAACACGAATATCTAGCTCAAGCACGAGTTCTCGCTCACTTTGCTGTGATTTTTGATCTACTTGCTCAAAGCACCCCTCACAAAACTGCTTGGGGAGATTGTTCCTTGGTATGTGACTCCTCCATTGGTCCAATTAATTTTTGTTCTAGTGTTCTATTCTTTGCAAATTTGTGTTGCCTAGGTGACCATGTTCTTGAGCTTGCATGTCAAATTTATATGGTTCCAAGTAGTTCTAATGCTTGATATAGTCTCTAGGCACTTGAAGGAATAGTTGCTATCAATTTGATTGAGCTTGGTTCACTTTTGTTTGAAGTTACTAAAAATTTCAGAAATTTTTCAGAGGAAGAAATATGCTTAGGAAAATATTCCAAGGTGGTTCTTCAAGGAAGCAAGGACCCATGCTTGCAATGCGTGATGCTGATGACGAGCCACCAAGAGACGCCCAGTGCAGCCTTGTGAGTGGCCTTCAGAAAATTTTATGGATCGAGCGGGAATCAAAGAGGAATTTAACGCATATTTGCGTAACGCCGATCTTGTGAGCTTTGAGGAAGACAAATGCCCGCAGTACCATCATCTCACTAGTTCATTTGTGAGGAGGTTTGAATTTTCATCTTCATGTAATTCTCCAACAGTCATGTTTGATCTTTATGAAAAATCTTATACCATGGACTTAGAGGATTTTACTTCTGCTTGGAAACTTCCACAATGGGGTAGTGTTAGTGATCCCCGTAAATATGAATTCAGAGACTTTCTTGCTGGTATAACTGTAGGGGAATCTAGAGATATAGCACAAGCTACCATAGGGAGCATTCACTTTCCTGCTATACATTATTTTGCTCTCTTCATAGGTAGGTGCATAAATGGTAAAGATGAAGCATGTCATACGTGTGTGCCTGATCTCAGTATTCTTAGGAGTGTTGTGTTGGGAGACCAATCTTATAATTTGGGAGCCATTGTTGCACGTAGGTTTCATCATAATAGATTTAATGGAGATTTCTTTGGAGGAATTTATGCAACTCGCTTAGCTGATTTTCTTGATGTGGACGTTCGTGAGGATGATATGGAGTTGCCTCCTACTTATTTAGATTTTAATTCTATGGTTTATCACCAGTTTGTCGAGAGGAATGAATCACCTCTCCAGTATCGACTAATCTTTGACAAACGGCGTGCTGTCCGTATTACTCTCCCTGCTCCTGCCTTCTTTGATTATCAGGCAAAAGGAAGATATATTATTACCAGAGAGGAGGCAGATGAGTACGAGAGGAGGGTGGAGGCAGCTCGCCGCCACGCTGCAGCTCAGGAGGCGATTATCGCTGCATCACAGCACGACCCCAGCTACACCTACGGGTATCCGCCAGGCCATTCTTGGCAATGAACCAACTTAGGCCAAAAGCCTAAGCTTGGGGGAGTACGTATTTCCCACCAACATTACATTTATGTTCACACACTCATTGCTAGATGTCGGTGCTCATACTCTTTCACTGTAATATCCATGCTAGTTATTTTCTTTTCCTTGATTTCTTCTTGTGTGTTTGTTAAACCTTAAGAAAAACCAAAAAATATTAGTAATAGCTTCTAGCTAGTTTACTTTCTTGTTGTAGTAGTAATAATTAAAAAGAAAACCCAAAAATATTTCCCGTTCTTCTTTTGCCTGTTGGGAGCTTTCCCGTGTAAATAGTTTTATTTATTTTCTTTTCTTTGGGGGTCGATAGGAGAAGACCATAATTAAATTGTTGAAGTGGCTCTTATATGCATTATTGTTGATTTAACCAAGAGCCCATATTGCCTTGTCTTCTCCTGTTTATTGAATGCTCGCAGATTCCAGCTTAGTCCAATGCACGTGCACTCTTATTATTATTCACTTCGTTCGGTCATGCAAGGGAAAGGCAATTATGATGATATATGATGGACTGACTGAGACAAGAAAGGCTGGTATGATCTCGACCTCTCTTGTTTTTGTAAATATGATGAGTTCATCGTTCTTGATTCAGCTTATTATGAATAAACATGTTTGCAATGACAATTAGAGATCATAGTTTCTCGTGCCATGCTTGATTAGCTATGAGTTATAATGGTTTACCTTGCATGCCAACATGCTATTAAAATGGTTGTGATGTGGTATGATGGGGTGGTATCCTCCTTTGAATGATTTAAGTGACTTGACTTGGCACATGTTCACACATGTAGTTGAAACAAAATCAACATAGCCTTCACGATATTTATGTTCATGGTGGATTATATCCTACTCATGCTTGCATCCAATGTTTATTAATTTTAATGCATGTTCATGGCTGTTGTCGCTCTCTAGTTGGTCGCTTACCAGTCTTTTGCTAGCCTACCCTTGTACTAAGCGGGAATACTACTTGTGCATCCAATCCCTTAAACCCCAAAGTTATTCCATATGAGTCCACCATACCTTCCTATATGCGGTATTTACCTGCCGTTCCAAGTAAATTTGTATGTGCCAAACTCTAAACCTTCAAATAAACATTCTATTTTGTATGCTCGAATAGCTCATGTATCAACTAGGGCTGCCCTTATCTTCCATGTTAGGCGGGTTATTCTCAAGAGGAGTGGACTCCGCTCCTCACTCACGAGAAAATGGCTGGTCATCGGGATGCCCAGTCCCATGCTTTATGCAAACTAAAACAAATCAATTGCAAACAAAACTCCCCCTGGGACTCTTGTTAGTTGGAGGCACTCATTGTTTTGAGCAAGCCATGGATTGATGCTTGTTGGTGGAGGGGGAGTATAAACTTTACCATTCTGTTTGGGAACCGCCTATAGTGTGTGTAGCATGGAAGATATCGCCATCTCTTGGTTGTTATGTTGACAATGAAAGTATGCCGCTCAAAATATTATTTATCTCTATTTCAAAACTGAGCTCTGGCACCTCTACAAATCCCTGCTTCCCTCTGTGAAGGGCCTATCTATTTACTTTTATGTTGAGTCATCACCCTCTTATTAAAAGCACCAACTGGAGAGCACCGCTGTCATTTGCATTCATTACTATTAATTTATATTGGGTATGAATATGATTGGATCTCTTCTACCATGAATTACAATGTCTAGTCAGTCCTGATCTTTAAAGGTGCTCTACATTTATGTTTTGTGGTCTCAGAAAGGGCTAGCGAGATACCATCTTGTTATATCGTATTATGATTGTTTTGAGAAAGTGTTGTCATCTGAGATTTATTATTATGATTCGCTAGTTGATTATGCTATTGATATGAGTAAATATGAGACCTGAGAATTATTGAAAATGTGGTTAGTCATGATCCTTGCTGAAAACTTGAATGCTGGCTTTACATATTTACAACAACAAGAGCAAACAGAGTTTGTAAAAGTTTTTCTTTATCACTTTCAGTTTATCAACTGAATTGCTTGAGGACAAGCAAAGGTTTAAGCTTGGGGGAGTTGATACGTCTCCGTCGTATCTACTTTTCCAGACACTTTTGCCCTTCTTTTGGACTCTAACTTGCATGATTTGAATGGAACTAACACGGACTGATGCTGTTTTCAGCAAAATTGCCATGGTGTTATTTATGTGCAGAAACAAAAGTTCTCGGAATGAACTGAAACTTCACAGAACGTATTTTCGGAAATAATAAAAAATCCTTGCCAAATATGAAGACCAGGGGGCCCACACCCTATCCACGAGGGTGGGGGCGCCCCCTACCTCGTGGGCCCCCTGAGGCTCCTCCGACGCCAACTCCAACTCTATATATTTGCTTTCGGGGAGAAAAAAATCAAGGAGAAGAAATCATCGCGTTTTACGGTACGGAGCCGCCGCCAAGCCCTAAAACCTCTCGGGAGGGCTGATCTGGAGTCCGTTCGGGGCTTCGGAGAGGGGGATTCGTCGCCGTCGTCATCTTTAACCATCCTCCATCACCAATTTCATGATGCTCACCGCCGTGTGTGAGTAATTCCAACGTAGGCTTGCTGGACGGTGATGGGTTGGATGAGATCTATCATGTAATCGAGTTAGTTTTGTTAGGGTTTGATCCCTAGTATCCACTATGTTCTGAGACTGATGTTGCTATGACTTTGCTATGCTTAATGCTTGTCACTAGGGCCCGAGTGCAATGATTTCAGATCTGAACCTATTATGTTTTCATGAATATATGTGCATTCATGATCCTATCTTGCAAGTCTATAGTCACCTACTATGTGTTATGATCCGGCAGCCCCGAAGTGACAATAATCAGGACCACTCCCGGTGATGACCATAGTTTGAGGAGTTCATGTATTCACTATGTGCTAATGCTTTGTTCCAGTTCTCTATTAAAAGGATGCCTTAATATCCCTTAGTTTCCATTAGGACCCCGCTGCCACGGGAGGGTAGGACAAAAGATGTCATGCAAGTTCTTTTCCATAAGCACGTATGACTATATTCGAAATACATGCCTACATTACATTGATGAATTGGAGCTAGTTCTGTGTCACCCTATGTTATGACTGTTACATGATGAACCGCATCCGGCATAATTATCCATCACTGATTCGATGCCTACGAGCTTTCCATATACTGGTTTACGCTTATTTACTTTTCCGTTGCTACTGTTACACTCACTACAAAATACCAAAAATGTTACTTTTGCTTTCTTTACTTTGGTTACCGTTACCACTACTACCATATTACTTTGCTACTAAATACTTTGCTGCAGATATTAAGTTATCCAGGTGTGGCTGAACTGACAACTCAGTTGCTAATCCTTGAGAATATTCTTTGGCTCCCCTCCTGTCGAATCAATAAATTTGGGTTGAATACTCTACCCTTGAAAACTGTTGCGATCCCCTATACTTGTGGGTTATCAAGGCACCCCCTAGAGACACAACAATTGATCCTTTGGATCTCTTAGCCGTGTGCGGTGCCCCCCTCCACCATAATCCACCTCGGTCATATCGTAGCGGTGCTTACGCGACGACCTGCGTCGGTAGAACATCATCATCGTCACCACGTCGTCGTGTTGATGGAACTCTTCCTCAAAGCTCGGCTAGATCGGAGTTCGAGGGATGTCATCGAGTTGAACGTGTGTTGAACTCGGAGGTGCCGTGTGTTCGGTACTTGATCGGTCGGATCGTGAAGACGTACGACTACATCAACCTCGTTGTGCTAACGCTTCCGCTGTCGGTCTACGAGGGTACGTGGACACACTCTCCCCTCTCGTTGCTATGCATCACCATGATCTTACGTGTGCGTAGGAAAAATTCTGAAATTACTATGTTCCCCAATAGTGGCATCCGAGCCTGGTTTTATGCGTTGATGTTATATGCACAAGTAGAACACAAGTGAGTTGTGGGCGATACAAGTCATATTGCTTACTAGCATGTCACACTTTGGTTCGGCGGTATTGTTGGATGAAGCGGCCCGGACCGACATTACGGGTACGCTTACGCGAGACTGGTTCTACCGACGTGCTTTGCACACAGGTGGCTGGCGGGTGTCAGTTTCTCCAACTTTAGTTGAACCGAGTGTGGCTACGCCCGGTCCTTGAGAAGGTTAAAACAACACTAACTTGACAAACTATCGTTGTGATTTTGATGCGTAGGTAAGAACGGTTCTTGCTCAGCCCGTAGCAGCCACGTAAAATTTTCAACAACAAAGTAGAGGACGTCTAACTTGTTTTTGCAGGGCATGTTGTGATGTGATATGGTCAAGACATGATGCTATTTTTTATTGTATGAGATGATCATGTTTTGTAACCGAGTTATCGGCAACTGGTGGGAGCCATATGGTTGTCGCTTTATTGTATGCAATGCAATCGCCCTATAATTGCTTTACTTTGTCACTAAGCGGTAGCGATAGTCGTCGAAGCAATAGTTGGCGAGACGACAACGATGCTACGATGGAGATCAATGTGTCACGCCGGTGACGATGGAGATCATGACGGTGCTTCAGAGATGGAGACTACAAGCACAAGATGATGATGGCCATATAATATCACTTATATTGATTGCATGTGATGTTTATCTTTTATGCATCTTATCTTGCTTTGGTTGACGGTAGCATTATAAGATGATCTCTCACTAAATTTCAAGATAAAAGTGTTCTCCCTGAGTATGCACCGTTGCCAAAGTTCGTCGTGCCCAGACACCACGTGATGATCGGGTGTGATAAGCTCTATGTCCGTCTACAACGGGTGCAAGCCAGTTTTGCACACGCATAATACTAAGGTTAAACTTGACGAGCCTAGCATATGCAGATATGGCCTCAGAACACTGAGACCGAAAGAACGAGCGTGAATCATATAGTAGATATAATCAACATAGTGATGTACACCACTGAAAACTACTCCATTTCACATGATGATCAGTTATTGTTTAGTTGATTTGGATCACGTGATCACTTAGATGATTAGAGGGATGTCTATCTAAGTGGGAGTTCTTAAGTAATATGATTAACTGAACTTAAATTTATCATGAACTTAGTACCTGATAGTATTTTGCATGTCTATGTTTGTTGTAGATAGATGGCTCATGTTGTTGTTCCGTTGAATTTTAATGCGTTCCTTGAGAAAGCAAAGTTGAAAGATGATGGTAGCAATTACACGGACTGGGTCCGTAACTTGAGGATTATCCTCATTGCTGCACAGAAGAATTACGTCCTGGAAGCTGATGCCAAACCTGCTACAGGAGCAACACTAGACGTTATGAACGTCTGGCAGAGCAAAGCTGATGACTACTCGATAGTTCAGTGTGCCATGCTTTACGGCTTAGAACCGGAACTTCAACGATGTTTTGTACGTCATGGAGCATATGAGATGTTCCAGGAGTTGAAGTTAATATTTCAAGCAAAGCCCGGATTGAGAGATATGAAGTCTCCAATAAGTTCTACAGCTGCAAGATGGAGGAGAATAGTTCTGTCAGTGAGCATGTACTCAGAATGTCTGGGTATAACAATCACTTGAATCAACTGGGAGTTAATCTTCCAGATGATAGCATCATTGACAGAATTCTTCAATCTCTGCCACCAAGCTACAAGCGCTTCGTGATGAACTATAACATGCAAGGGATGGATAGGACGATTCCCGAGCTCTTTGCAATGCTAAAGGTTGCGGAGGTAGAAATCAAGAAAGAGCATCAAGTGTTGATGGTCAATAAGACCACTAGTTTCAAGAAAAAGGGCAAAGGGCAGAAGAAGGGGAACTTCAAGAAGAACAACAAACAAGTTGCTGCTCAGGAGAAAAAATCCAAGTCTGGACCTAAGCATGAGACTGAGTGCTTCTACTGCAAGCAGACTGGTCACTCGAAGCGGAACTGCCCCAAGTATTTGGCGGATAAGAAGTATGTGGCAGACTAAGGCATAGCCTAGTGGTGGGAAGGGGCTGATGCCTTCCCACCCACCCAGGTTCAAGGCATGGTACTTGCAATTTGGGTTTGTTGCACCAATTATACTATAGGGGCTTCCCTTACAGTCTTTCTGTCAAAAAAAACAAAGGTATATGTGATATACATGTTATTAATGTGTACCTTACGAGAGCTCGCAGTAGCACCTGGGTATTTGATACTGGTTCTGTTGCTAATATTTCCAACTCGAAACAGGGACTACGGATTAAGCGGACACTGGCTAAGGACGAGGTGACGATGCGCATGGGAAACGGTTCCAAAGTCGTTGTGATCGCCGTCGGCACGCTACCTCTACATCTACCTTCAGGATTAGTATTAGACCTAAATAATTGTTATTTGGTCCCAGCGTTGAGCATGAACATTATATCTGGATCTTGTTTGATGCGAGACGGTTATTCATTTAAATCAGAGAATAATGGTTGTTTTATTTATATGAGTAATATCTTTTATGGTCATGCACCCTTGAAGAGTGGTCTATTCTTGATGAATCTCGATAGTAGTGATACACATATTCATAATGTTGAAGCCAAAAGATGCAGAGTTGATAATCATAGTGCAACTTATTTGTGGCGTTGCCTTTTGGGTCATATTAGTGTAAAGCGCTTGAAGAAACTCCATACTGATGGACTTTTGGAATCACTTGATTATGAATCACTTGGTACTTGCGAACCATGCCTCATGGGCAAGATCACTAAAACGCCGTTCTCCGGTACTATGGAGCGAGCAACTGATTTATTGGAGATCATACATACTGATGTATGTGGTCCAATGAATGTCGAGGCTCACGGCGGATATCGTTATTTTCTCACCTTCATAGATGATTTAAGCAGATATGGGTATATCTACTTAATGAAACATAAGTCTGAAACATTTGAAAAGTTCAAAGAATTTCAGAGTGAAGTTGAAAATCGTCAAAACAAGAAAATAAAGTTTCTACGATCTAATCATGGAGGAGAATATTTGAGTTACAAGTTTGGTCTACATTTGAAACAATGCGGAATAGTTTCGCAACTCACGCCACCCGGAACACCACAGTGTAATGGTGTGTCCGAACGTCGCAATCGTACTTTACTAGATATGGTGCGATCTATGATGTCTCTTACTGATTTACCGCTATCATTTTAGGGTTATGCTTTAGAGACGGCCGTATTCACGTTAAATAGGGCACCATCAAAATCCGTTGAGACGACGCCTTATGAACTGTGGTTTGGCAAGAAACCAAAGTTGTCGTTTCTTAAAGTTTGGGGTTGCGATGCTTATGTGAAAAAGCTTCAACCTGATAAGCTCGAACCCAAGTCAGAGAAATGTGTCTTCATAACATACCCAAAGGAAACTGTTGGGTACACCTTCTATCACAGATCTGAAGGCAAAACATTCGTTGCTAAGAATGGATCCTTTCTATAGAAGGAGTTTCTCTCGAAAGAAGTGATTGGGAGGAAAGTAGAACTTGATGAGGTAACAGTACCTGCTCCCTTATTGGAAAGTAGTACATCACAGAAACCGGTTCCTATGACGTCTACACCAATTAGTGAGGAAATTAATGATGATGATCATGAAACTTTAGATCAAGTTATTACTGAACCTCGTAGGTCAACCAGAGTAAGATCCACACCAGAGTGGTACGGTAATCCTGTTCTGGAGGTTATATTACTAGACCATGACGAACCTACGAACTATGAAGAAGCAATGGTGAGCCTAGATTCCGCAAAATGGCTCGAGGCCATGAAATCTGAGATGGGATCCATGTATGAGAACAAAGTGTGGACTTTGGTTGACTTGCCCGATGATCGGCAAGCCATCGAGAATAAATGGATCTTCAAGAAGAAGGCTGACGCTGATCGTAATGTTACTGTCTATAAAGCTCGACTTGTTGCAAAAGGTTTTCAACAAGTTCAAGGGATTGACTACGATGAGATCTTCTCACCCGTAGCGATGCTTAAGTCTGTCCGAATCATGTTAGCAATTGCCGCATTTTATGATTATGAAATTTGGCAAATGGATGTCAAAACTGCATTCCTGAATGGATTTCTGGAAGAAGAGTTGTATATGATGCAACCGGAAGGTTTTGTCGATCCAAAGGGAGCTAACTAAGTGTGCAAGCTCCAGCGATCCATTTATGGACTCGTGCAAGCCTCTCGGAGTTGGAATAAACGTTTTGATAGTGTGATCAAAGCATATGGTTTTATACAGACTTTTGGAGAAGCCTGTATTTACAAGAAAGTGAGTGGGAGCTCTGTAGCATTTCTTATATTATATGTGGATGACATATTATTGATCGGAAATGATATAGAATTTCTGAATAGCATAAAGGGATATTTGAATAAGAGTTTTTCAATGAAGGACCTCGGTGAAGCTGCTTATATATTGGGCATCAAGATCTATAGAGATAGATCAAGACGCTTAATAGGACTTTCACAAAGCACATACCTTGACAAAGTTTTGAAGAAGTTCAAAATGGATCAAGCAAAGAAAGGGTTCTTGCCCGTGTTACAAGGTGTGAAGTTGAGTAAGATTCAATGCCCGACCACTGCAGAAGATAGAGAGAAAATGAAAGACGTTCCCTATGCTTCAGCCATAGGCTCTATCATGTATGCAATGTTGTGTACTAGACCTGATGTGTGCCTTGCTATTAGTTTAGCAGGGAGGTACCAAAGTAATCCAGGAGTGGATCACTGGACAGCGGTCAAGAACATCCTGAAATACCTGAAAAGGACTAGGGATATGTTTCTCGTTTATGGAGGTGACAAAGAGCTCGTCGTAAATGGTTACGTCGATGCAAGCTTTGACACTGATCCGGACGATTCTAAATCGCAAACCGGATACGTGTTTTTATTGAACGGTGGAGCTGTCAGTTGGTGCAGTTCTAAACAAAGCGCCATAGCGGGATCTACATGTGAAGCGGAGTACATAGCTACTTCGGAAGCACCAAATGAAGGAGTCTGGATGAAGGAGTTCATATCCGATCTAGGTGTCATACCTAGTGCATCGGGTCCAATGAAAATCTTTTGTGACAATACTGGTGTAATTGCTTTGGCAAAGGAATCCAAATTTCACAAGAGAACCAAGCACATCAAGAGATGCTTCAACTCCATTCAGGATCAAGTCCAGGTGGGAGACATAGAGATTTGCAAGATACATATGGATCTTAATGTTGAAGACCCGTTGACTAAGCCTCTTCCACAAGCAAAACATGATCATCACCAAGGCTCCATGGGTGTTAGAATCATTATTGTAATCTAGATTATTGACTCTAGTGCAAGTGGGAGACTGAAGGAAATATGCCCTAGAAGCAATAATAAAGTTATTATTTATTTCCTTATATCATGATAAATGTTTATTATTCATGCTAGAATTGTATTAATCAGAAACATGATACATGTGTGAATACATAGACAAACAGAGTGTCACTAGTATGCCTCTACTTGACTTGCTCGTTGATCAAAGATGGTTATGTTTCCTAGCCATAGACAAAGAGTTGTCATTTGATTAATGGGATCACATCATTAGGAGAATAATGTGATTGACTTGACCCATTCCGTTAGCTTAGCACTTGATCGTTTAGTATGTTGCTATTGCTTTGTTCATGACTTATACATGTTCCTATGACTATGAGATTATGTAACTCCCGTTTACTGGAGGAACACTTTGTGTGCTACCAAACATCACAACGTAATTGGGTGATTATAAAGGTGCTCTACAGGTGTCTCCAAAGGTACTTGTTGGGGCGTATTTCGAGATTAGGATTTGTCACTCTGGTTGTCGGAGAGGTATGTCTGGGTCCACTCGGTAATGCACATCACTTAAGCCTTGCAAGCATTGCAACTAATGAGTTAGTTGTGGGATGATGTATTACAGAACGAGTAAATAGACTTGCGGTAATGAGATTGAACTAGGTATTGAGATACCGACGATCGAATCTTGGGCAAGTAGCATACCAATGACAAAGGGAACAACGTATGTTGTTATGCGGTTTGACCGATAAAGATCTTCGTAGAATATGTGGGAACCAATATGAGCATCCAGGTTCCGCCATTGGTTATTGACCGGAGACGTGTCTAGGTCATGTCTGCATAGTTCTCAAACCCATAGGGTCCGCATGCTTAAAGTTCGATGACGGTTATATTATGAGTTTATGTGTTTTGATGTACCGAAGCTAGTTCGGAGTCCCGGATGTGATCACAGACATAACGAGGAGTCTCGAAATGGTCGAGACATGAAGATTGATATACTGCCGACAATATTCGGACAACAGAACGGTTTCGGGGGTTATCAGATATATACCGGAGTACCGGGGGGTTACCGGAACCCCCCGGAGGTTATTGGGCCTCATGGTCCCAAGTGGTGGAAGAGTAGAGGTGGCCAAGGGGCAGTCGCGCGCCCCTCCCCTCCCAAGTCTGAATTGGACAAGGAGGGGGAGGCACCCCCCCTTTCCTTTCCCCCCTCTCGTTCCCTCTCCTCTCCTACTCCAACATGGAAGGGGGGAGTCCTACTCCCGATGGGAGTAGGACTCCTCATGGGGCGCGCCAAGGGTGGCCGGCCCCCTCCCCCTCCTCCACTCCTTTATATACGGGGAGGGAGGCACCCCCTAGAGACACAACAATTGATCCTTTGGATCTCTTAGCCATGTGCGGTGCCCCCTCCACAATAATCCACCTCGATCATATCGTAGCGGTGCTTAGGCGAAGCCCTGCGTCGGTAGAACATCATCGTCGTCACCACGCCGTCGTGCTGACAGAACTCTCCCTCAAAGCTCGGCTAGATCGGAATTCGAGGGACGTCATCGAGTTGAACGTGTGCTGAACTCAGAGGTGTCGTGCGTTCGGTACTTGATCGGTCGGATCATGAAGACGTACGACTACATCAACCGCGTTGTGCTAATGCTTCCACTTTCGGTCTACGAGGGTACGTGGACACACTCTCCCCTCTCGTTGCTATGCATCACCATGATCTTGCGTGTGCGTAGGAATTTTTTTGAAATTACTACGTTCCCCAACAATCTTCACCCCGACTAGTAGAGCAAAGAATTGCTCCTCAACCTACTGAGCCTACTGAAAATGAAAATGTCTACTTTGAAATTCCTTCGGTATGATAGAAAAATTGCTAGCTAATCCTTTTGCAGGAGATGGAACATTACATCCCGAAGAACACCTAATATATGTGGATGAAGTTTGTGGATTATTTAAGCTTGCAGGTATGCCCGATGATGTTATCAAGAAGAAGGTCTTCCCTTTATCTTTGAAGGGAGATGCATTGACATGATATAGGCTATGTGATGATATGGGGTCATAGAACTACAAACGGTTGAAATTGGAATTTCATCCGAAGTTTTATCCTATGCATCTTGTTCATCGTGATCGTAATTATATATATAATTTTTGGCCTCGCGAAGGAGAAAGCATCGCTCAAGCTTGGGGGAGGCTTAAGTCAATGTTATATTCATGCCCCAATCATGAGCTCTCAAGAGAAATGATTATTCAAAAAATTTATGCTCGGCTTTCTGATAACAATCGCACCATGCTCGATACTTCTTGTGCTGACTCTTTTATGATGAAGACTATTGAATTCAAATGGGATTTATTGGAAATAATTAAAGTACTAACCTTTCAGAGAAGGAGGAAGAGAAATTATTGAAAACTCTGAAGAAGCACCGTGCTTCTATTAGATATACTCTTGATGATCTTAAGGGCATTAGTCCCACTCTATGCCAACACAAAATAAATTTGGAGAAAGATTCCAAGCCAGTTATTGATCACCAATGACACCTGAATCCTAAGATGAAAGAAGTGGTAAGAAAGGAAATATTAAAGCTCCTTGAGACAGGTATAATTTATCCATTTGCTGATTGTTAATGGGTAAGTCCTGTCCATTGTGTCCCTAAGAAGGGAGGTATTACTGTCGTTCCTAATGATAAAGATGAATTGATTCCGCAAAGAATTATTACAGGTTATAGGATGGTAATTGATTTCCGCATTAAAAAGATCATTACCCCTTACCTTTTATTGATCAAATGCTAGAAAGATTATCCAAACATACACATTTTTGCTTTCTAGATGGTTATTCTGGTTTCTCTCAAATACCTGTGTCAGCTGATGATCAAGCTAAGACCACATTTACTTGTCCTTTTGGTACTTTTGCTTATAGACGTATGCCTTTTGGTTTATGTAATGCACCTGCTACCTTTCAAAGATGCATGATGGCTATATTCTCTGATTTTTGTGAAAAGATTTGTGAGGTTTTCATGGATGATTTCTCCGTCTATGGATCCTCTTTTGATGATTGCTTGAGCAACCTTGATCAAGTTTTGCAGAGATGTGAAGAAACTAATCTTGTCTTGAATTGGGAGAAGTGCCACTTTATGGTTAATGAAGGTATTGTCTTGGGGCATAAAATTTCTGAAAGAGGTATTGAAGTTGATAAAGCTAAAGTTGATGCTATTGAAAAGATGCCATGTCCCAAGGACATCAAAGGTATAAGAAGTTTCCTTGGTCACGCTGGATTTTATAGGAGGTTCACTAAGGACTTCTCAAAAATTTCTCGGCCTCTAACTAATTTATTACAAAAAGATATACCATTTGTCTTTGATGATGATTGTGTAGAAGCATTTGAAATACTTAAGAAAGCATTGATTGCTGCACCTATTGTTCAGCCACCTGATTGGAATTTACCTTTTGAAATTATGTGTGATGCTAGTGATTATGTTGTAGGTGCTGTTCTAGGGAAAAGAGTTGATAAGAAATTAAATGTTATTCAATATGCTAGTATAATTATAGACAATGCCCAGAGAAATTATGCCACTACTAAAAAAGAATTCTTAGCAGTTGTATTTTCTTGTGATAAGTTTAGACATTATATTGTTGATTCTAAAGTAACTATTCACACTGATCACGCTGCTATTTAATATCTTATGGAAAAGAAAGATGCTAAACCTCGACTTATTAGATGGGTTCTCTTGCTATAAGAATTTGATTTGCATATTATTGATAGAAAGGGAGATGAGAACCCTGTTGCAGACAACTTGTCTAGGTTAGAAAATGTTCTTGATGACCCACTACCTATTGATGATAGCTTTCCTGATGAACAATTAAATGTCATAAATGCTTCTCGTACTACTCCATGGTATGCTGATTATGCTAATTACATTGTTGCTAAATTCATACCACCTAGTTTCACATACCAGCAACAGAAAAAGTTTTTCTATGATTTGAGACATTACTTCTGGGATGACCCACATCTTTATAAAGGAGTAGATGGTGTTATTAGACGTTGTGTACATGAGCATGAACAGGAACAGATCCTACGCAAGTGTCACTCCGAGGCTTATGGAGGACACCACGCTGGATATAGAACTGCACATAAGGTATTGCAATCCGGTTTTTATTGGCCTACTCTCTTCAAGGATGCCTGTAAGTTTGTCTTATCTTGTGATGAATGTCAAAGAATTGGTAATATTAGCAGAAGTCAAGAAATGCCTATGAATTATTCACTTGTTATTGAGCCATTTGATGTCTGGGGCTTTGATTATATGGGACCGTTTCCTGCCTCTAATGGATATACACATATTTTAGTTGCTGTTGATTACGTTACTAAGTGGGTAGAAGCTATTCCAACTAGTAGTGCTGATCATAACACCTCTATTAAGATGCTTAAAGAAGTTATTTTTCCAAGGTTTGGAGTCCCTAGATATTTAATGAATGATGGTGGTTCACATTTTATTCATGGTGCTTTCCGTAAAATGCTTGCCAAGTATGATGTTAATCATAGAATTGCATCTCCTTATCACCCACAGTCTAGTGGTCAAGTAGAATTAAGTAGTAGAGAACTCAAATTAATTTTGCAAAAGACTGTTAATAGATCTACCAAGAATTAGTCCAAGAAACTTGATGATGCATTATGGGCCTATAGAACTGCATATAAAAATCCTATGGGTATGTCTCCGTATAAAATGGTTTATGGAAAAGCATGTTACGTACCTCTCGAACTAGAACATAAGGCATATTGGGCAATTAAAGAGCTCAAGTATGATTTGGAACTTGCCGGTGAGAAGAGGTTATTTGACATTAGCTCACTTGATGAATGGACAACCCAAGCCTATGAGAATGCCAATTTTTTTAAAGAAAAAGTTAAAAGATGGCATGACAAAAGGATACAAAAGCGTGAGTTTAATGTAGGTGATTATGTATTATTATTAGAACTCTCGTTTAAGATTTTTTGCAGGAAAACTTCTCTCTAAATGGGAAGGTCCTTACGTTATCGAGGAGGTCTATCGTTCCGATGCCATAAAAATCAACAACTTCGAAGGCACAAATCTGAAGGTGGTGAACGGTCAAAGAATCAAACATTATGTCTCAGGTAATCCTATAAATGTTGAAACCAATGTTATTGAAACCGTAACACCGGAGGAATACATAAGAGACACTTTCCAGAACATTTCAGAGGTATGTGGTACGGTAAGTAAACCGACTCCCAAACAGTTCTAATGGCAATTTTTCTCTGTTTTGGAATATTTAGAAAAATAGAAAAATAAGAAGCAGTTCGGGAAGGACACGAGGGCTCCACGAGGGCGGAGGGCGCGCCCTACCCCCTGGGCGCGCCCCTGCCTCGTGGGCACCTCGAGCGCTCTCCGGACTCCTTTTTCTTGCACGATACGTATTTTGGTCGGTAAAATTTCATAATATAATCTCCTAAAAAGATTTGACTCCTGTACCACGCAAATATTTTGTTTCGAGGTGTTTCTGTGGCAGATTTGGAGCAAGATGTCATCTCAGGATTCCGATGGGGAGAGCTACGTCTCACACCTCATTGCTGACCCAAAGACCTATGGGGATCTATCTCCTTGTGGTCGAACTACGGATGAGGAGGAGGATGCTCATTTGATGAGGATCAATGATTCAAGTTCGGAGGAGGAGGATGTCCCTCTACCCCAACCTGGGGATATGCACGTGAAGTTCAAGAAATCTAGTCTCCCTAAGAGCGCTAAACTATCTAACAATCGATCTATTCCTTCTCATTTTTGACAGAAAAGCAAAGGAGATTTATGTGACAAGATCTTGAAGCTGGAATCGGAGGTCCATGATTTAAAGGAGGAAATTGCTCTCCTCAATTACAATATGAAGAAGGTGAAAGCACAATTTACATCATCAACAACTCCATCATCACCACCTCCGAATAAGGAGACATAATCACATGGGTATGGGCACTCCCCTTGGCAAGTGCCAAGCCTAGGGGAGGTGCCCCGGTATCGTATCACCATCACACTCCTATCTTTACCGTTTTTCTTAGTTCGATCCTTTCAGTAATATCTTGATCTAGTAGAATAAAGCTTTTAGTATGATCTAGTTTTGAGTTTTGCTTTATGATCCCTCTATGTAATCGAGTCCGTGAGCTATATAATAAAGATTAGTGTTGAGTCAAGGGCTTGATTATTTTGCCATGATCTTGAGTGAATAAAAGAAAAGATACAAAAGTAAAAAGAAACAAAGAGATCATATTGATCTTATGGAGAGTAATGACTTCACATATAAAGAGTATGATGATTAAAAGTTGTTCAGAGTTGACAAACATAGCTTTGGTCATCGTTGCAATTAATAGGAAGTAATAAAGAAAGAGAGGTTTCACATATAAATATACTATCTTGGGCATCTTTTATGATTGTGAGCACTCATTAAAATATGACATGCTAAAGAGTTGATGTTGGACAAGCAAGACAACGTAATGGGTTATGTTTTCTTATATCTGAAATAAAGTATATTGTCATGGATCATCCAACATGTTGAGCTTGCCTTTCCCCCTCATGCTAGCCAAATTCTTTGCACCAAGTAGAGATACTACTTGTTCTTCCAAATACCCTTAAACCCAGTTTTGCCATGAGAGTCCACCATATCTACCTATGGATTGAGTAAGATCCTTCAAGTAAGTTGTCTTCGATGCAAGCAATAAAAATTGCTCTCTAAATATGTATGATTGATTAGTGTGGAGGAAATAAACTTTATACGGTCTTGTGATGTGGAGAAATAAAAGCGACGAACTGCATAATAAAGGTCCATATCACAAGAGGCAATATAAAGTGACGTTCTTTTGGGTTAAGATTTCGTGCATCCAACCATGAAAGCGCATAACCTCTGCTTCCCTCTGCGAAGGGCCTATCTTTTACTTTTTACCCTTATGCAAGAGTCATGGTGATCTTAATGTTTCCTTTTTACATTTTATCCTTTGGCAAGCACGTTGTAAGTTAGCATGAACTATTATTGTTGACATTACCCTTGAGGTAAAAGGTTGGGAGGCAAAACTATAAGCCCATATCTTTCTCTGTGTCCGATTAAAACTCCGTAACCACAAGTATTGCGTGAGTGTTAGCAATTGTGAAAGACTAAATGATAGTTGAGTATGTGGACTTGCTGAAAAGCTCTTATATTGACTCTCTCTGATGTTATGATAAATTGCAATTGCTTTAATGACTGAGATTATAGTTTGTTAGTTCTCAATGAAGTTTTTGATTCATACTTGACATTGTGAATAGATTATTACTTGAGCATAAGAAATCATATGCCAATATCCATATATGTTGCTGTTCTAAGAATGATCATGATGCCCTCATGTCCATATTTTATTTTATCGACACCTCCATCTCTAAACATGTGGACATATTTATCGTTGTCGACTTCCGCTTGAGGACAAGCGAGGTCTAAGCTTGGGGGAGTTGATACGTCCATTTTGCATCATGCTTTTATATCGATATTTATTGCATTATGGGCTGTTATTACGCATTATGTCACGATACTTATGCCTATTCTCTCTTATTTTACAAGGTTTACATAAAGAGGGAGAATGCAGGCAGCTGGAATTCTGGGCTGGAAAAGGAGCAAATATTAGAGACCTATTCTGCACAACTCCAAAAGTCCCGAAACTCCACAGAAGTTATTTTTGGAAATAATGAAAAATACTGAGCGGAAGAAATACTAGAGGGGGGCCACACCCTGGCCACGAGGGTGGGGGCGCGCCCTACCCCCCTGGGCGCGCCCCCTGCCTCGTGGGCCCCCTGTTGGCCCTCCGGTGCCCATCTTCTGCTATATGAAGTTTTTCGTCCAAAGAAAAATCATAAGCAAGCTTTCGGGACGAGACTCCGCCGCCACTTGGCGGAACCAAAATAGGGCTCCGGCGGAGCTGTTCTGCCGGGGACACTTCCCTCCAGGAGGGGGAAATCATCACCATCATCATCATCACCAACGCTCCTCTCATCGGGAGGGGGCCAATCTCCATCAACATCTTCACAACAACCATCTCCTCTCAAACCCTAGTTTATCTCTTGTATCCAATTCTTGTCTCTAAGTCTGGGATTGGTACCTGTAGGTTGCTAGTAGTGTTGATTACTCCTTGTAGTTGATGCTAGTTGGTTTATTTGATGGAAGATCATATGTTCAGATCCTTTATGCATATTAATACTCCTCTGATTATGAACATGAATATGCTTTGTGAGTAGTTACGTTTGTTCCTGAGGACATGGGAGAAGTCTTGCTATTAGTAGTCATGTGAATTTGGTATTCGTTTGATATTTTGATGAGATGTATGTTGTCTCTCCTCTAGTGGTGTTATGTGAACGTCGACTACATGACACTTCACCATTGTTTGGGCCTAGAGGAAGGCATTGGGAAGTAATAAGTAGATGATGGGTTGCTAGAGTGACAGAAGCTTAAACCCTAGTTTATGCGTTGCTTCATAAGGGCCTGATTTGGATCCATATGTTTATTGCTATGGTTAGGTTTACCTTAATACTTCTTTTGTAGTTGCGGATGCTTGGAATAGGGGTCAATCATAAGTGGGATGCTTGTCCAAGTAAGGACAGCACCCAAGCACCGGTCCACCCACATATCAAATTATCAAAGTACCGAACGCGAATCATATGAACGTGATGAAAACTAGCTTGACGATAATTCCCATTTGTCCTCGGGAGCGCTTTTCTCTATATAAGAGTTTGTCCAGGCTTGTCCTTTGCTACAAAAAGGATTGGGCCACCTTGCTGCACTTTATTTACTTTTGTTACTTGCTACTCGTTACAAATTATCTTATCACAAAACTATCTGTTACCTATAATTTCGGTGCTTGCACAGAATACCTTGCTGAAAATCGCTTATCATTTCCTTCTGCTCCTCGTTGGGTTTGACACTCTTACTTATAGAAATGACTACGATAGATCCCATATACTTGTGGGTCATCACGGTACGCCTCATCCTGTTTTGGCTGTTCCGTCCAAGCCGGTTGGCCCCCATTGAACAGGACGCATTCTGACCCAGCCGGCTGGATGCCAATGAACGGGACGCCATCGCTGTACGCGTTCGAGACCACACCCGTATGTATGTACGTGGCCATGTTTTTTGCAGCATGGCTGTCGTATGTGTACATGATTTAGACAAGAATACCTGAACTGCTACCGCTCCTTAGTCGGCCACGGTTCATCATGGCAGACATACCGATTGACCGGTGTGTACGTACACGTCTGCGACCACACAGACAACGGTACTTACGCTTCGACCTGGTGGGTCCCAGCTATCATGGAGGATAAGAATGCACTTCCTTGCATGCGAAGATAAAGCTGGTGGGTACCAGCTGTCAGGGGGAGGAATCATGTTTTTCGTGTAATAAGAAGGCACTTCCTTCTTTGCGAAGATGTAGCTGGTGGGTCCAGCTGATAGCCTCACCATGTACAATCCTCTTTCGATGGTTGTCGTTCATTGACCACATTGACGACGCCGTACCGAGGGCACCAACGCAGTGGACGATGGTGAGGCCTAGGAAGGGAATGAACTGGAGCCGGGGAAGACACAGCAGTGGTTTCCCACACTGAAGGGAGTACGAGGGTTGACTGGTTCGGCTGCGGTGTGAGGGCGCCGTCGCTGGAAAATAACAAGGGGTGTGGGTGAGTAAAGGGAAGGCCTAGCCAGTGGTGGGGGTAGGGTGGGGCAGTGATGCTAGCCGGCCACCAGAGACGGGAGCAGGCGGTGCGACCGGAGCTGGTTTGGGCTGTTGGAACAAGCAGATCAGAGGTTGAAGAAGAAGCACGGTGGTTGGATTAACATTCAATGGTCACTTCTGCTAGAATCGTTTGTTGACTAAGTTGACAAAGCGATGCGTACATGTCAACTTAGTAGGCCCACAAGTCAGCCTCCAAATCGGGTGGATCCCAGCTAGCAGCGGGAGGAATCATTTTTCTTGCGCGTAATAAGGAGGCACTTTCTTGCGTGCGAAGATGTAGCTGGTGGGTCTCAGCTGCCAGGGGGTGGAAACATTTTTCCCATGTAATAAGGAGGCACTTGCTTGTGTGCAGATATGTAGCTGGTGGGTCCGGCCTGTCAGTCAGAGGAATCATTTTTTCTTGTAATAAGGAGGCACTTGCTTGCGTGCGGCCATGGACCATGTGGATCCCTAGTGTCAACCGCTTCACGTAAATTTCTCTTCCGATGGCTGTCTTTTGTTGACTATGTTTGCCACACCGCGTCAAGAGCACCAATGCGGTGGACGACATCAACACCTAGGAAGGGAATAACCCAGAGCGGGGTAAGACTCGGTAGTGGTTGCCAGTACGAGGGTTTACTGGTTCGGCTACCGTCGCCGGAAAATAATAGGAGGTGTGGGTGAGTAGAGGGATGGCCTGACCATCGATGGGAGTAGGGTGGGGTGGTGCCGCCTATGCGGCAGCACAGCCGGCCACGGGAGGTGGGAGCAGGCTGTCCCATCGGTGCTGGTTTGGGTGGCTGGAGCAAGAAGATCAGATATTAAAGAAGCAGCACAACCGCTGGATTAACATCCAATGGTCACTGCTGCTAAAATCGTTTGTGGACTAAGTGGACAAAGCCTTGCGTACACGTCAACCTAGTAGACCCACAAGTCAGCCTCCAAATCTGTCGCGAACAGCATACAACCCGAAATTTCTAGCCAGATTCAAATTAATTTAAAAATTAAACATACCTTAATTTAAAATCCAATGAAATTTTACCCGCACAAAAACAATGAAATTTAAAATATCAAAATCCGAAAGAAAAAAGTAATTTGGAACTAATTGTCTGTTTGCTGTATTTTTTAATTTTACAACCCATTTCTTATTTACTTATTGCCCATTTTATGGCCAAGCCAAATGCATCCCTCCTCGTCTTGAAAGATTTCCAACCTAGCAGGGCGTAGAAAAGCAAGCAGGTCTTCGTTGGGTATTCTGCAAAAAATAAAATAGCTGGGCTAGCCATTTTCAGAAAGAAAAGAAAAACTTGGTTGGTCATGTGGTAAGCATATGAAATAAAGGCCTGGGCTAGACGGGCCATAGCTCCCGCAGAACCCATTTGATACCATGATCCATCCTGAAAACATAACAAAAACAAATACTGTGCGAGCTGCTGGGTCCCGGGTGTCAGCCACTCCTTGTGCAGTTATCTCGCTTATTGACTATGTTGACAGTGGCGTGTGACCCAAATTTAAGGAAACCATCAGGAGGTACCATTTTTTCTTGTAATAAAGGAGACACTTGCTTTCCTACTGCCATGATCCTGGTGGGTCCCTAATATCATCCTCACCATGTACAATCATCTCCTTATTCCTCTCGGTTGTTAACCATGTTGACAACACCGGAGGGTGGCGCCGTAGTGAGCGAACCAAGGTGGAGGGCGATGGTGAGGCCTCGGACATGAACGAACAGGAGCCGAGGAAGAAGAGCAGAGTTTTAGGGTGCGATTTGGCCAGGACGCGTGCGTGGCAGCACAGCCAGCCATGGGAGGCGCGAGCAGGCAGTCCCGCCGGCGTTGGCTTGGCTTTGGCGGCTGGAGGAAGAAGAGTGAAGAAACACGACAAACGTTGAATGTCAATCCAATGGTCAAGGTTGGCATAATCGTTTTTTGACCAAGCCGACACCACGTAGCATACTTTTTTATAGGAAGAAAAGAAAAACTGGGATCGTTCGCCAGATAACATTCCCGAAACTGCCACCATTTGATCTTGCGTCGCAACTAAAACTACTAGGAAAATGTGTTCATCGGTCGTCCTCCTCCAAGGGAACATTCGCCAGATAACTTTCCCAAAAATGAAAGACTTGAGAAGGAGTAACAAGCTAATGTACCAGTAAAGAGACATTGTTGAGTTTTAGAAAAAAAGAGACGTGCTCCAGTAGCTGGTTCGAATCCAAACCTAGACTATGACTATATATAGTGCTATGCTACTCTGCAAGTAATGAAACTGACATATCCAATGTTCACTTCTCCTATTCTCTAGTTACTCTGCCTAGCATCAGAAGCTCGGGCCATAACAACCATGTCCGCTGGCGGCTCGTCCACCTGCTCTTCAGCAGGTAACAACCATATATGCGTCAAGTCGCCACCCGTACCATCGCATGTGGGTCTCATCACACCCTCGCCGGCACGCTCATCGCAACCCGCTGCTGTTGGTGTGGTGCCACTGCTGCAAATCATGCAGAGTCATCCATCGTGTCTCAACTACAATCCTCAACCCTGGCCGAATCTTCTACAAATGCCCGAATCCTACGGTAATAATATGTCTAAATTGTTCGTCTGCTTTTAGTTGCTGATTTTTTAATAGTTTGGTTGATGATCTTCCAATTTGATTCATACAAAAAAGGGAAGATTCGTGTGATTTGTATTTCTGGGACGTTGCTGATGGGGGAATGGAACTATGTTGATTATTTGGTTAGCCGAGGAATCCCAATACCTACAGGTTGGGGTGTTGGACAAGTAACTGAAGGAACATCAGATGAGGAAGATGCAGAGCAGAAGGTTAAAGATGTAGTTCATCTGATCATGACCAAGTAACAGCTGCTGAACGGCCTTGGCAACAATGAGGAGATGAAAGAGCTTGTGAAGATAATGGGCAAGATCGTTGTGCTCTGTAGGATGATTGTCTCTTTATTTTGCAGTGTATGTATGATGCGGCTTGAACTACGTCGGTATTTCACCAAAGAGGAAGGGATGATGCAGCATAGCTACGGTAGGTATTTTCTTGAGTTATGAAACCAAGGTATCAATCTAGTAGGAGAACCAAGCAACACTATGTAAACGGTACTTGCACACAAAGAACAAATACTTGCAACCCGACACTTATGAGGGGTTTTCAATCCCTCTTATGGGTAACGACGTAGGAAATTCGCAAGTTGACATGATAAAATTGTTATAGATTGGATAAATAGATCTCGAATAAACGTGAAATAAAAGATGCAAATAAAAAGTGCAGCTAAGTATTTTTTAGGTTTTTGGAATGATAGATCTGGAAGTAAAAGCAAAATAAAGATCTCAAAGCAAATAATAGATTGAAACACAAATATGATAAAGAATAGACCCGGGGGCCATAGATTTCACTAGTGGCTTCTCTCGAGAAATAGCACACGGTGGGTAAACAAATTACTGTTGGGCAATTGATAGAACCTCAAATAATTATGATGATATCCAAGCTATTATCAATATATAGGCATCATGTCCAAGATTAGTAGACCGACTCCTGCCTGTATCTACTACTATTACTCCACACATCGACTGCTATCTAGCATGCATCTAGTGTATTAAGTTCATGGAGAAACAGAGTAATGCAATAAGAAGTATAACATGATGTAGACAATATTTATTCATGTAGGAATAGACCCCATCTTGTTATCCTTAATATCAACGATCAATATGTGTCTTGTTGCCCCTTCTGTCACTGGGAAATAACACCGCATGATCGAACCCATCACAAAGCACCTCTTACCATGGCAAGAAAAATTGATCTAGTTGTCCTAACTAAACCAAAGATTTGAATAAGAAATACAAGGCTATAAATAATCATGCATATAAGATATCAAAACTCAAATAACTTTCACGGGTAAGTAGATCTGATCATAAACTCAAAGTTCATCGGATCCTAACAAACACACCACAAAAATAGTTACATCAAATAGATCTCCAAGAGACCATTGTATTGAGAATCAAAAGAGAGAGAGGAATCCATCTAGCTACTGGCTACGAACCCGTTGGTCTACAATGAACTACTCACACATCATCGGAGAGGAACCAATGAGAATGATGAACCCCTCCGTGATGGTGTCTAGATTGGATGTCGTGGTTCTGGAACTTGCGGCGGCTGGAATTGTGTTTCGACAACTTCCCTAGGGTTTCTGGAATATTTGGGTATTTATAGGGCGAAGAGGTGGTGCGGAAGGCCACTGAGGTGGGCACAACCCACTAGGGCGCGCCTGGGACCCCAGGCGCGCCCAGGTTGGTTGTGCCCCCCTCCGGGCACCCCTCTGGTACTTTTTTGGCCCATGTTGTTCCTCCTAGTCCATATAAATTCTCCAAAAAGTTTCGCTGCGTTTGGACTCCGTTTGGTACTGATATTCTGCCATGTAAAAAACAAGAAAAAAACAGCAACTGGCACTGGGCACTATGTCAATAGATTAGTCCCAAAAAATTATATAAAGTTGCTATAAAATGATAGTAAAACATCCAAGAATGATAATATATTAGCATGGAACAATATAAAATTATAGATATGTTGGAGACGTATCAGCATCCCCAAGCTTAATTCCTGCTCGTCCTCGAGTAGGTAAATGATAAAAACATACACATATTCTTTTCTTTTGTAGCATGTACATATGGGCTTTTATATAATTCAAAGCAACAGTATAGTTTTGACATGAAGATTTAAATACTCAAGCATATATACAAGCAACCATGTCTTTCAAAATATCAACACTAAAGAAAGTTATCCCTAGCCTATCATGCTCAATCATTGATCCATTCATGAAACACACTCACATATTAGCTACATCCAATGCTCAAGTACGATCATAGTGCCCCTTAGTTGGTGCTTTATAAGAGAAGATGGAGACTTAGGCAAAAATAAAAATTGCATAAAGTAAATAGATAGGCTCTTCACAGAGGGAAGTAGGGATTTGTAGAGGTGCCTCAAAGCAAAAATTAAGAGATAATTTTTTTAGAGGCATACTTTTCCCATCAACGAAAATGACCGAGTAATTCCCAACACTTTCCATGCTAGATATATCATAGGCGGTTCCCAAACAAAAAATAAAATTTATTCCCTTTTCCACCATTCTTTCACAATCCATGGCTAGCCATATCCACGGGTGCCTCCCATACCAACACTTTCCCAGGAATTCATTGTTTGATAACGTAAAGTAAATTTCTTTTTCAATTTGGGACTGGGAATCCCTAATACCTTTGCCACACTCTCGTGCAATGAAAAGTGAATAAACACTCATCTTGAGAATAATACATCTAGCATGGAAAATACTGGCCACCCCCTGCCGCTTCATGAGTGGTGCGAGCACACAAAAGGGAAATTTATTTTGAAAATTAGATATGGCACATACAAATTTGCTTAGAACGACACGGAAATACCGTATATAGGTTGCTATGGTGGACTCATATGGCAAAACTGGGTTTAAAGATTTTGGATGCACAAGTAGTATTTCTACTTAGTGCAAGTGGGGGCTAGCAAATAGATTGAGAAGCAACCAACCAAGAAACGAAAAATCAGGTAAGCGAGCATTAAGCATAACTAACACTGAATAATGCACCATAAGTAGGATGTAATTTCATTGCATAACTATTGACTTTCGTGCTTGCATAGGGAATCACAAACTTTAACACCAATACTCTTACTAAAGCATAATTACTCTCTAACATGACTCACATATCACTATCATCATATCTCAAAATTATTACAATGAATCAAGTTTATTTCGTCCAATGATCTTCATGAAAGTTTTTATTATATCCCTCTTGAATATCTATCACTTTGGGACTAGTTTCATATGTTGCTTTTGATAAGCTCAAACAAATTTAAGTGAAGAACATGAGTATAAAAATGTTCTTGTCTCAAAATAATTTAAGTGAAGCATGAGAGAATTTCTTCTAAAAAATTACTAACTCTCAAATAAATCTAAGTGAAGCATGAGAGCATTTCTGCAAAAGTATGAATGCACACCATGCTCAAAAAGATATAAGGGAAGCACTAGGGCATATTCCATAGCTCAAAAAATTTAAGTGAAGCATATAGAGCAATTCTAACAAATCATAGCATAATTTTGGCTCTCTCAAATAGGTGTGTCCAACATGGATAGATGACACAAACTAAAAATCAAAACAAGCAATACTCACATATTACAAGACACTCCAAGAAAAACTCATGATATGTGACGAATAAAATATAGCTCCAAGTAAAATACCGATGGTCGTTAGAAGAAAGAGGGGATGCCACTCGGGGCTTCCCCAAGCTTAGTTGCTTGTTCCTCTTTGCATAATAACTTGGCGTTCCATGGGGCATCCCCAAGATTAGGCTCTTCTTACTCCTTATTCCTTCATCCATCGTGATCTCACCCAAAACTTGAAAACTTCAATCACACAAAACTCAAGAAAACCTTCGTGAGATCCGTTAGTATAACAAAGTAAATCACCACTCTAATACTGTTGCAAACCCATTCATATTTTACTTTTGCATTATATCTACTGCATTCCAACTTTGCTATGGATCATACCCCCCGATACAACCCATAGATTCATCGAAATAAGTACACAACGCAAAGAAAATAGTATCTGTCAAAAGCAATACAGTCTGTAGCAATCTGAAAACTTCGAATACTTCTGTAACTCCAAAAATTCTGAAAATTTAGGACAACGTAGGCAATTTGTATATCAATTTTGTGTAAAACATTCATAATTTTATCACGCATCTGTAATTTTAAACAATTCTGTTACTGGCGCACAAGGTTTCTGTTTTTCAGCAAGATCAAATCAACTCTCACCCAACATGATCCCAAAGGCTTTCCTTGGCCCAAACACTAATTAAAACATAAAAACACAATCATAATAGTAGCATAATTGTGCAAACACTCAAGAGCAGAAAGAAAAAGGCAAGAGATAAAATTTATTAATTTGGTTGCCTCCCAACAAGCGCTATCATTTTATGCCCCTAACTAGGCATAATTCGTAGATTCAAGTGTTATCCTCTTTAGTTCTAGATCCATAAGATGCCCTCATGATTGATTCATATTATGGCATAATTCTTGTTCTAGGGAAGTGTTCCATACCCTTTCTTAGTGGAAATTGAAATTTAATATTCACTTCTTTCATATCAATCACGACACCTATAGTGCGTAAAACGGTCTACCAAGCATAATAGGACAAGAATGATTGCGATCAATATCAAGAACAATAAAATCTATGGGCACATAGTTCCTATTTGCAAGAATAAGAACATCATTAATTCTTCCCATAGGCTTTTTAATAGTAGAATCTGCCAAGTGTAAATTAAGAGAACATTCTTCAATATCAGTAAGACAAAGCACATCACATAAAGATTTTGGAATTGTGGAAACACTAGCACCCAAATCACACAAGGCAAAACACTCATGATTTTTAATCTTGACTTTGATAGTACATTCCCACTCATTATGTAATTTTCTAGGAATCGAAATCTCCAATTCCAACTTTTCTTCTAAAGATTTCATCATGGCATCTACGATATGTTTAGTAAAAGCTTTATTTTGTTCATAAGCATGGGGTGAATTTATCATGGATTGCAACAAAGAAATACAATCTATCAAAGAACAATCATCATAATTGAAGTCTTTGTAATCCAAAAGAGTGGGCACATCACTAGTTAAAGTTCTGACCTCTCTAAACCCACTTTTATGAATTTTCTCAACAAGATTTTCACCCTCCGAATTATCGGGACACCTTCTAGCTAAAGTTGACTCTTCTTCTGTCCCTTTGTCATCAATCTTAATTTTACCAAACAAGGAATCAATAGAAGAAACACCAATCATTTTAAGATCTTCATCATTTTTATCTTCTAAAGAGATTGGTTTAGCGGCCATTTGATTCGCTAGGGTAGCTTGGGCATCTGATATTTTCCCTAGCAAATTTTTAGTAAAAGCATACTTAGATTGGAGATTACAAACTTCTCTATTAATATCATCAAGTTGTTTCGTTATAGCATCTAACACAGTAGAGTGTTCTTTAAGTTCCTCGGTAAAATACTTATTGTGCTCAAATTATGTAGTCATATGTTCCTTCGTACTTTTTTCAATCTCAAGCAAAATATTGGGTCAAGGAACATCATAGTATTTCCTTTGAAACATCGTGACTACGCGAACAAGATTGCACACAAAAACAGAGCTGACGAGAAAACGGCGAACGAAAAAGAGGGTGAATAAAATGGCAAATTTTTGTGAAGTGGCGGAGATGAAAACGGGAGGCAAATGGCAAACAATGTAAATTGCGAGGAGATGATATTTGTGATTAGGAACCTGATAGATGTTGATAATGTCTCCCCAACAACGGCGCCAGAAATTCCTTTTGATGTGGCTTGAACTACGTCGGTATTTCCCCAAAGAGGAAGGGATGATGCAGCACATCTACCGTAGGTATTTCCCTTAGTTATGAAACCAAGGTATCAGTCGAGTAGGAGAACCAAGCAACACTCTGTAAACGGTACCTGCCCACAAAGAACAAATACTTGCAACCCGACGCTTATGAGGGGTTGTCAACCCCTCTTACAGGTAACGGCGTAGGAAAGTGGCAAGTTGATGGGATCAAATTGTGATAGATTGGATAAATAGACCTTGAATAAACGTGAAATAAAATATGCAAATAAAAACTGCAGCACATTATTTTTGGGATTTTGGAATAATAAATCTAAAAATAAAAACAAATAAAAATATATCTCAAAGCAAATATTAGATCAGAACACAAATATGATAAAGAATAGACCCCGAGGCCGTAGATTTAGTGGCTTCTCACAAGAAATAACACACGATGGGTAAACAAATTACTGTTGGGAAATTGATAGAACCTCAAATAATTATGACGATATCCAGGCAATGATCAATATATAGGCATCACGTCCAAGATTAGTAGACCGACTTCTGCCTGCATCTACTACATTACTCCACACATCGACCGCTATCCAGCATGCATCTAGTGTATTAAGTTCATGGAGAAACGGAGTAATGCAATAAGAACGATGACATGATGTAGACAAGATCTATTCATGTAGGACTAGACCCCATCTTGTTATCCTTAATAGCAATGATCAATACGTGTCTTGATGCCCCTTCTGTCACTGGGAGAGAACACCGCACGATCGAACCCATCAGAAAGCACCTCTTCCCATGGCAAGAAAAATCGATCTAGTTGGCCTAACTAAACCAAAGATTCGAAAAAGAAATACGAGGCTATAAATAATCATGCATATAAGAGATCAAAACTCAAATAACTTCCATGGATAAATAGATCTGATCATAAACTCAAAGTTCATCGAATCCCAACAAACACACCGCAAAAGAGTTACATCAAATAGATCTCCAAGGGACCATTGTATCGAGAATCAAAAAAGAGAGAGGAAGCCATCTAGCTACTGCCTACGGACCTGTAGGTCTATAATGAACTACTCACACATCAACGGAGAGGGACCAATGAGGACGATGAACCCCTCCGTGATGGTGTCTAGATTGGATCTCATGGTTCCAGAACTTGTTGTAGCTAAAATTGTGTTCCATCGACTCCCCTAGGGTTTTTGGAATATTTGGGTATTTATAGGGCGAAGAGGCGGTGTGGGAGGCCACCAAGGTGGGCACAACCCACCAGGGCGCTTGGGCCAGCAGGCGTGCCCAGGTGGGTCGTGTCCCCCTCGGGGCACCCCTCTGGTACTGCTTTGGCCCATGTTGTTCCTTCTGGTCCATAAAAATTCTCCAAAAAGTTTCACTGCGTTTGGATTTCGTTTGGTACTGATATTCTACGATGTAAAAGACAAGGAAAAGAAAGAAAATGGCACTGGGCACTATGTCAATTGGTTAGTCCCAAAAAATGATATAAAGTTGCTATAAAATGATTGTAAAACATCCAAGAATGATAATATAACAGCACGGAGTAATCAAAAACTATAGATACGTCGGAGACGTATCAATGTAGCACTCATGATGTATTCAGTGGCAATGACATGAGCACTTTTCTGAAACTAGTAGTGAATGAAACTTGTTTAGCAGGTTGCGCATAGTGTTGTGAACATCTAATGATTTCTATTGACGGAAATCGGGGTATCCCCATTTGCTCATAAATAAATAAATAGCTGAGGCCCTTTTGCTAATAAATAAATAAATAAATTAGCAGAGGCCCTGTCAGGTCAGCTTTGTTCCTATTGGAAGACGTAGAGCAAAGTGCAGTCCAACGGCGAACAATGTCATCAATACAAGTTTCACAACCAAATATGAGTACTACTAAACGACAATGTCATCATGTTTTAGTCATCATACAATCACCAAACACAAATCAACATACATAATAAGTGATGTTCTCACAGCAAAATACTAAACAACAACTTCATCGGTTTCAGTTGTCATAGCAAACACAATTTCACATAGTAGATAAAAAGTCGTCTTCTCACAGGCAAATACGACAAAAGCAATCTAATCATCATCCACTTCAGCAACGTCAACATCTTTGCCATGTGTATCAGTCTAAATCGTAATTCCCCTCAGTAAAAACTTCTTCTTCATCCTCAATGTCCTCGAACGTTGGCCTCTTATTGATCACTCTGGTACGTCGACAACCGGACAGGGAATCTTTTCACCAGCATTATTGATGTGATAGTTCTCAAAGATACTACGAACATCTGTGGAATCTTCTACATCAGGAGCAGTGTAAGCATCATATTGTTGTGCAACTTCATTAAACAAATTCCTCTTCTCAAACCTTTGCAATACTCTCCAGTAATCGCCACATGCATATGTGTCTTCCAAGAAAAATATTAGTGTTACTTGATTTGCCAAAATAAAAGGCTCGTCGATGTGGTACGCCACCTTGACATTGATGGATTTGAAATAATCACCAGCTTTGAATTTTGCGATCCTGTACAATAGGTTATAGAAACGACAACACAACAAAACCACACAGCGATGAATCTCTAAACTGGAGATATACTGTAACTAAACAATGTCTGTTATGTTACCATACATTTCAAGTGTTTCTTCGATGTACATATTCGTGCTCATGACTGAATTGCTTTGTGTCTTCCTGCCTTCGTCGCGTGCAAGGGTGTTGTAGCGCACATCTCCAACAATGCAAGATTCATAATGTCTTACCCGAGTATTAGGAACCTAGTGCGTAAAGGGCATCATTAACTACCTGCGCATCCTCCCGCATCTTCTTAACCTATGGTTAGAAAATAGACAAGCTAATCATCTTACATACTCAATATATTAAAAAAACTATCAGTGCAATTCAAAAGCTTACACGGCTCTTGAACCATTTCGCAAATCCTACAATAACCAGTTTGTTAATGTTTCTTGGATTTTGCGCCAATAACTCCTTTTTGTAGATGTTGCCCAACATAGTGATCGCATCAAACATCTAAATATATAAGAATGTGTGATACGTCTCCAACGTATCTATAATTTTTTATTGTTCCATGCTGTTATATTATCAATCTTGGATGTTTTATAATCATTTTGTAGTCATTTTATATCATTTTTTGGTACTAACCTATTGGCATAGTGCCAAGTGCCAGTTGCTGTTTTCTGCATGTTTTTTACATCGCAAGAAATCAATATCAGACGGAGTCCAAATGCAACGAAACTTTACAGAGATTTATTTGGACCAGAAGGAATGTAATGGGCCCTGGCTGTGCCTGGGGCGAGTCCCGAGGAGGGGACGACCCACCAGGGCGCGCCCTGTTGGGTCGTGCCCACCTCGGGTGCCCCCCGGACTGCCTCTTTGCTCTATAAATACCCCAATATTCTCAAAACCCTAGGGTAGTCGACGAAATATTCATCCAGCCGCCATAGAGTCCAGAACCACCAGATCCAATCTAGACACCATCTCGGATGGGGTTCACCACCTCCATTGGTGCCTCTTTGATGATGCGTGAGTATTTCTTTATAGATCTTCGGGTCCGTAGTTAGTAGCTAGATGGCTTTCTCTCTCTCGCTGAATTCCCAATACAATGGTCTCTTGGAGATCCATATGATGTAACTCTTTTGCGGTGTGTTTGTTGGGATCTAATGAACTTTGAGTTTATGATCAGTTATATCTTTTTATATCCATGAAAGTTATTTGAGTTTCTTTGATCTCTTATATGCATGATTGCTTATAACCTCATATTTCTTCTCCAATATTTGGGTTTTGTTTGGCCAGCTTGATCTATTTATCTTGCAATGGGAAGAGGTGCTTTGTAGTGGGTTCGATCTTACGGTGCTTGATCCCAGTGACAGAAGGGGAAACGACACATATGTATCATTGCTACTAAGGATAAAACTAAGGGGTCTATCTCTACATAGGTAGATCTTGTCTACATCATGTCATCGTTCTTATTGCATTACTCCATTTTTCCATGAACTTAATACACTAGATGCATGCTCGATAGCGGTCGATGTGTAGAGTAATAGTAGTAGATGCAGGCAGGAGTCAGTCTACTAATCTTGGACGTGATGCCTATATAATGATCATTGCTTGGATATCGTCATGATTATGCAGGAAGGGATTGACAACCCCTTTAACACTAGTGAAACCTACGGCCCCCGGATCTTCTTGCTCATATTATTTGCCCTTGCGATCTACATTTCTCTTGCATTTATTTTCAGATCAATTAAGCCAAAAATACAAAAATACCATGCTGAGTTTTATTTCTATTTATTTATTTGGCGTTCGACCTATCAATCTACTACAATTTATCTCATGTACATTTGCCTATCTTGAGGCTCCGTACCCCGGAAGGGATTGACAACCCCTTTAACACGTCGGATTGCGAGGATTTGGTATCTGTGTGCAGGGGTTGTTTACGTTGTGTTGCTTGGTTCTCCTACTGGTTCGATAACCTTGGTTTCATATCTGACGGAAATACCTACCGCCGCTGTGCTGCATCATCCCTTCCTCTTTGGGGAAATAATGATGTAGCTTTGTCGGTGTACAAAAGTAGGGGCCCTTTCTGTACCCCTTTACTTGTGCACGGGCAGTCGTAGCCACACCTGCGGCCATGCTTGGCGGGGCAGGGGAAGGAAAGGATAAGACTGCCAAGGCAGCACTCAAGCCAGAGGCATGAAGAGCAAAGGGGCAAGATGGACTTCCCTTGGCAACACCCTTGCCGGGGCGGCCTATATAGCCCTGGCAAGAGCCTTGCCGGGGCGGCCTACATAGCCCCGGCAGGAGCCTTGCCGGGGCGGCCTACATAGCCCCGGCAAGAGCCTTGCCGGGGCGGCCTACATAGCCCCGGCAAGAGCCTTGCGGGGGCGGCTTTCCCAACACCAGCCAGGCCGCCTCCCTCGAACCTGAGAGTTCTGACACCATCGACAACCTTAGAACCAAGGCTCAGGGGAGCGTGCATGGTGGCATGCAGATCTTTGTGAAGACCAAAGGCCTGCAAGTCTAGATAAGAACCAGAAGACGAAGACCCCCGGCAAGACCCCTTGCCGGGGACGACCGAAGATCCCCGGCAAGACCCCTTGCCGGGGACGACCGAAGACCCCCGGTAAGACCCTTGCCGGGGACGCCTACGAGATCCCGGCAAGACCCTTACCGGGGGCATCTTTAGGGCCACAGCCAGGCCCACACCTACCAAGGCTTCGCTGCCCCGCGGCCATTCCAACGCAGAAACCAGCACGCCAATTAGGCGAGCGCCTGCGTGGCAGCGTGCGGCTTCTAGGCCAGGTAGCCATGCACTTGCGTGGTGGCATGCAGATCTTCGTGAAGACTCTGTCACCGCACCAGCACAGCAACCAGCCAGCCAGCATGGCGCTGCATGCCTCGTCAGCTTGGACGCGTGTTGAAGCTAGGCGAGGTGGCGACGGATGGGACGAGCTCTGTTGCCATCCTCGATAAAGCAAGAGGACACGTAGGCGACGCATTAAATGCATGTGTCCTATGATGCGTCTCCGTCGTATCTATAAATTTTTATTGTTCCATGCCAATATTCTACAACTTTCATATACTTTTGGCAACTTTTTATACTATTTTTGGGACTAACATATTGATCCAGTGCCCAGTGCCAGTTCCTGTTTGTTGCATGTTTTATGTTTCGCAGAAAACCCATATCAAACGGAGTCCAAACATGATAAAAACGGATGGAGAATATTTTTGGAATATTTGGAAAATATGGGAAGAAGAATCAACACGAGACGATGCCCGAGGTGGCCACGAGGCAGGGGCGCGCCCCTGGCCCTCGTGGGCCCCCCGTAAGGCGGTTGCTGCTCTTCTTTGTCCACAAGAAAGCTAATTTTCGGAGAAAAATCTGGGCGAATGTTTCAATCCAATCGGAGTTACGGATCTCCAGATATATAAGAAACGGTGAAAGGGCAGAATCCCAGAGCACAGAAACAGAGAGAGACAGAGAGACATATCCAATCTCGGAGGGGCTCTCGCCCCTCCCATGCCATGGAGGCCAAGGACCAGAGAGGAAACCCTTCTCCCATCTAGGGAGGAGGTCAAGGGAGAAGAAGAAGGGGGGCCCTCTCCCCCTCTCTTCCGGCAGCGCCGGAACACCGCCGTGGCCATCATCATCATCACCGCGATCTACACCAACACATCCGCCATCTTCACCAACATCTCCATCACCTTCCCCCCTCTATCTACAGCGGTCCACTCTCCCGCAACCCGCTGTACCCTCTACTTGAACATGGTGCTTTATGCTTCATATTATTATCCAATGATGTGTTGCCATCCTATGATGTTTGAGTAGATTTTCGTTGTCCTATCGGTGGTTGATGAATTTCTATGATTGATTTAATTTGCTTGTGGTTATGTTGTTGTCCTTTGGTGCCCATCATATGAGCGCGCGCGTGGATCACACCATAGGGTTAGTTGTATGTTGATAGGACTATGTATTGGAGGGCAAGAGTGACAGAAGCTTCTACCTAGCATAGAAATTGATGCATACGGGATTGAAGGGGGACCAATATAACTTAATGCTATGGTTGGGTTTTACCTTAATGAACGTTAGTAGTTGTGGATGCTTGCTAATAGTTCCAATTATAAGTGCATAGAATTCCATGTCAGGGATGACATGCTAGCAGTGGCCTCTCCCACATAAAACTTGTTATCGGTCTAGTAAAGTAGTCAATTGCTTAGGGACAATTTCGCAACTCCTACCACCACTTTTCCACACTCGCTATACTAACTTTATTTTATCTTTATCTAAACAGGCCCTAGTTTTTTTACGTGCTCTTTATATTCTTGCAAACCTATCCAACAACACCTACAAAGTACTTATAGTTTTATACTTGTTCTAGGTAAAGCGATTGTTAAGCGTGCGTAGAGTTGTATCGGTGGTCGATAGAACTTGAGGTAATATTTGTTCTACCTTTATCTACTCGTTGGGTTCGACACTCTTACTTATCGAAAGAGGCTACAATTGATCCCCTGTACTTGTGGGTTATCAAGACCTATTTCTGGCGCCGTTGCCGGGGAGTCATCGCGTGGGGTGAATATTCTCGTGTGTGCTTGTTTGCTTTATCACTAAGTAATTTTTATTCGTTGTTCTTAGTTGTTTTCTATCTTTAGTTATGGGTAGGAAACGCAAAATACCAAAAAAATTAGTTGTACCTACTGAACCAATGGTTGAAGAACCACTCAAAATCTATCACACTCCTGAAGCTTTTTACTTGGATCATCTTCGATCCCTTTGTGCTCGTGCTGAAACCCCAACTAGCTTAGTTGAGGGCAAATCTTTAGATGAGCATGCTTGTTATGTGCGACACCGCTTATCTCAAAAAGGCTTTACAGCATCAAATTAATACTATGCAATGCTATTCTTGGAATTTATGTGAAATATATGATTTTACCTGTTGTTCTAACGACCCTAAGAAACATCTTCCCTACCTATGTGAGTTTAGTGATAATGGAATCGTATGTTCGTATGCTAAGGGTGTTTATAATTACTATGATGTTCAACAAATTGAAGAATTTGTTGCTTTTAAGGGTGCTTATGAAATTGCTTATTTGATTGAAAAGTATGATGCTACTCTTTACAAATCTGAAAATTTGGCCGTACTTGAATATTGTTATGATAATTATGCTTCTAATGCCTATGTTAAACCTTATATTGAGGACTCCCCCGCTGTCCAAGAAGAGACTAATATTTTGCAGGAGTCTATGGAAGAAGAAATTAATGACATTGTGAGATCATTGAATGAAAAAGATGGGGAGGAGAGTGAAGAACAAAAGGAGGAAGAGCACATTGATCACCCGTGCCCACCTTCTAATGAGAGTAACTCTTCAACTCATACATTATTTAAATTCCCTTCATGCTTACCGAAGGATGATTGTTATGATCCTGTTGATACTTTTGAAATATCCCTTTTAGATGATGCTTGCTATGCTTGTGGCCAAGATGCCAATATGAATTATGCTTATGGATATGAACTTGCTATAGTTCCTTATGTTAAACATGAAATTGTTGCTATTGCACCCACGCATGATAGTCCTATTATCTTTTTGAATTTTCCCGACTACACTATATCGGAGAAGTTTGCACCTATTAAGGATTATATTGATGGGTTGCCTTTTACCGTTGCACATGATGATTTTTATGAAGATAATATGCATGTGCTTGCTGCTCCTACTTGCAATTATTATGAGAGAGGAACTACATCGCCACCTCTCTATCTTTCCAACATGATAAAATTGCAAGAAACTGCTTATACTATGCATTGGCCTTTACTATGTGTGCATGAATTGTTCTTTTATGACATGTCGATGCATAGGAAGAGAGTTAGACTTCGCCATTACATGATATATGTTAATTTGTGCTCACTACTAAATTACAAATCATTGTTAATTAAAATTGGCTTTGATATACCTTGGGATTCGGGTGGATCCATTACTTGAGCACTATATGCCTAGCTTAATGGCTTTAAAGAAAGCGCTGCCAGGGAGACAATCCGGAAGTTTTAGAGAGTCATTTATTTCTGTTGAGTGCTTTTATAAAGTTTAATAACAAAAAAATAAAGAGGGGAACCTACATCTTTTTCAAAAAGAAAAGTGAAAGTGAGAGAGACAATCATTGTTGAAGTGGGGGAGCTCCTTGAGTTTTGTTCATGCTCACGGAAACTTTGTGAATCTTGATTACATAAACTTTTAAAAAATAATAATTATCCCCTTGTACAAGTCCATTGTATTATAAAAATAATGTGCCAAGGTTTGCCTTTAGGATGTTTACAATGCTTGTCGGTTTGTACGGCGGAGGACAGAAACTTTGGCTGTAGTGCGCAATTTTTCATTTTTTTACTGGAACGTCAAACAGTTCTGATTCTTTTTGCAATGTCTTTATATACAAATTGTTTATTTTTCCTATTTTTTGTAGAATTTTTGGAGTACCAGAGGTATGGTGAATGTTCAGATTATTACAGACTATTCTGTTTTAGACAGATTCTGTTTTTGATGCATAGTTTGCTTGTTTTGATGAAAATATCATTTTTATCAGTGGATTAAGCCATGGAAAAGTTATACTACAGTAGCTACAGTGCAAAAAATATGAATTGGTATGCAACAGTACTTAGAGTAGTGATTTGCTTTATTATACTAACGGATCTTACCGAGTTTTCTGCTGAAGTTTTGTGTGGATGAAGTGTTCGAAGATCGAGGAGGTCTCGATGTGAGGAGAAGAAGGAGAGGCAAGAGCTCAAGCTTGGGGATGCCCAAGGCACTCTGAGTAAATATTCAAGGAGACTCAAGCGTCTAAGCTTGGGGATGCCCCGGAAGGCATCCCATCTTTCTTCAACAAGTATCAGTATGTTTTCGGATTCGTTTCGTTCATGCGATATGTGCAAATCTTGGAGCGTCTTTTGCATTCAGTTTTCATTTTTATTTTATGCTCCATGCTGGTATGAGATAGTCCTTGGTTGATTTATAGAATGCTCATTGCACTTCACTTATATCTTTTGAGTATGGCTTTATAGAATGCTTCATGTGCTTCACTTATATCATTTGAAGTTTGGATTGCTTGTTTCTCTTCACATAGAAAATCGCCATTTGTAGAATGCTCTTTTGCTTCACTTATATTTGTTAGAGCTTGGTCATATCTTTTGTAGAAAGAATTAAACTCTCCTGCTTCACTTATATCTATTTAGAGAGATGACATGAACTGGTCATTCACATGGTTAGTCATAAAATCCTACATAAAACTTGCAGATCACTGAATATGATATGTTTGATTCCTTGCAATAGTTTTGCGATATAAAGATGGTGATATTGGAGTCATGCTAGTGGGTAGTTGTGGATTGTAGAAATACTTGTGTTGAAGTTTGTGATTCCCATAGCATGCACGTATGGTGAACCGTTATGTGATGAAGTCGGAGCATGATTTATTTATTGATTGTCTTCCTTATGAGTGGCGGTCGGGGACGAGCGATGGTATTTTCCTACCAATCTATCCCCCTAGGAGCATGCGTGTAGTACTTTGTTTCAATGACTAATAGATTTTTGCAATAAGTATGTGAGTTCTTTATGACTAATGTTGAGTCCATGGACTATACGCACTCTCACCCTTCCATCATTGCTAGCCTCTTCGGTACCATGCATTGCCCTTTCTCACCTTGAGAGTTGGTGCAAACTTCGCCGGTGCATCCAAACCCCGTGATATGATACACTCTGTCACACATAAGCCTCCTTATATCTTCCTCAGCCACCATACTTACCTATCATGGATTACCATAGCCATTCCGAGATATATTGCCATGCAACTTCCATCATCATCGTATACATGATTTGAGCATTTATCGTCATATTGCTTTGCATGATCGTAAGATAGCTAGCATGATATTTTCATGGCTTGTCCGTTTTTTGGTATCTTTGTTACGCTAGATCATTGCACATCCCACTACACCGCGAGAGGCATTCATATAGAGTCATATCTTTGTTCTATTATCCAGTTGTAATATTGAGTTGTAAGTAAATAAAAGTGTGATGATCATCATTATTAGAGCATTGCCCCAGTGAGGAAAGGATGATGGAGACTATGATTCCCCCACAAGTCGGGATGAGACTACGTACTTTACAAAAAAGGAGGCCAAAGAAGCCCACAAAAAAACAAAAAATGAGAGAAAAAGAGAGAAGGGGGCAATGTTACTATCCTTTTACCACACTTGTGCTTCAGAGTAGCACCATGTTCTTCATATAGAGAGTCTCTTGGGTTATCACTTTCATATACTAGTGGGAATTTTTATTATAGAACTTGGCTTGTATATTCCGATGATGGGCTTCCTCAAATGCCTGAGGTCTTCATGAGCAAGCAAGTTGGATGCACACCCACTTAGTTTTCAGTTTGAGCTTTCATACACTTATAGCTCTTAGTGCATCCGTTGCATGGCAATCCCTACTCCTCGCATTGACATCAATTGATGGGCATCTCCATAGCCCATTGATTAGCCACGTCGATGTGAGACTTTATCCTTTTTGTCTTCTCCACACAACCTCCACCATCATATTCTATTCCACCTATAGTGCTATATCCATGGCTCACGCTCATGTATTGCGTGAAAGTTGAAAAGGTTTGAGAACGTCAAAAGTATGAAACAATTGCTTGGCTTGTCATCGGGGATGTGCATGATTTGAATATTTTGTGTGGTGAAGATGGAGCATAGCCAGACTATATGATTTTGTAGGGATAACTTTCTTTGGCCATGTTATTTTGAAAAGACATGATTGCTTTATTAGTATGCTTGAAGTATTATCGTTCTTATGTCAATATTAAACTTTTGTTTTCAATCTTATGGATCTGAATATTCATGCCACACTAAAGAAAATTACATTGAAAAATATGTTAGGTAGCATTCCACATAAAAAATTCTGTTTGTATCATTTACCTACTCGAGGACGAGCAGGAGTTAAGCTTGGGGATGCTGATACGTCTCCGTCGTATCTATAATTTTTTATTGTTCCATGCCGATATTATACAACTTTCATATACTTTTGGCAACTTTTTATACTATTTTTGGGACTAACATATTGATCCAGTGCCCAGTGCCAGTTCCTCTTTGTTGCATGTTTTATGTTTCGCAAAGAACCCATATCAAACGGAGTCCAAACGGGATAAAAACGGACGGAGAATATTTTTGGAATATTTGGAAAATATGGGAAGAAGAATTAACGCGAGACAGTGCCCGAGGTGGCCACGAGGCAGGGGGCGCCCCTGACCCTCGTGGGCCCCCCGTAAGGCGGTTGCTACTCTTCTTTGGCCGCAAGAAAGCTAATTTTTGGAGAAAAATCTAGGCGAAGGTTTCATTCCAATCGGAGTTACGGATCTCCGGATATATAAGAAACGGTGAAAGGGCAGAATCCCAGAGCGCAAAAACAGACAGAGACAGAGCGACAAATCCAATCTCGGAGGGGCTCTCGCCCCTCCCATGGCATGGAGGCCAAGGACTATAGGGGAAACCCTTCTCCCATCTTGGGAGGAGGTCAAGGAAGAAGAAGAAGAAGGGGGCCCCTCTCCCCCTCTCTTCCGGTGGCGCCGGAACACCGCCGTGGCCATCATCATCATCACCGCGATCTACACCAACACCTCTGCCATCTTCACCAACATCTCCATCACCTTCCCCCCTCTATCTACAGCGGTCCACTCTCCCGAAACCCGCTGTACCCTCTACTTGAACATGGTGATTTATGCTTCATATTATTATCCAATGATGTGTTGCCATCCTATGATGTCTGAGTAGATTTTTGTTTTCCTATCGGTGGTTGATGAATTGCTATGATTGATTTAATTTGCTTGTGGTTATGTTGATGTCCTTTGGTGCTCATCATATGAGCGCGCGCGTGGATCACACCATAGGGTTAGTTGTATGTTGATAGGACTATGTATTGGAGGGCAAGAGTGACAGAAGCTTCTACCTAGCATAGAAATTGATGCATACGGGATTGAAGGGGGACCAATATAACTTAATGCTATGGTTGGGTTTTACCTTAATGAACGCTAGTAGTTGCGGATGCTTGCTAATAGTTCCAATCATAAGTGCATAGAATTCCAAGTCAAGGATGACATGCTAGCAGTGGCCTCTCCCACATAAAACTTGCTATCGGTCTAGTAAAGTAGTCAATTGCTTAGGGACAATTTCACAACTCCTACCCCCACTTTTCCACACTCTCTATACTAACTTTATTGTGTCTTTATCTAAACAACCCCTAGTTTTTATTTGAGTGCTCTTTATATTCTTGCAAACCTATCCAACAACACCAACAAAGTACTTCTAGTTTTATACTTGTTCTAGGTAAAGTGAACGTTAAGCGTGCGTAGAGTTGTATCAGTGGTTGATAGAACTTGAGGGAATATTTGTTCTACCTTTAGCTCCTCGTTGGGTTCAACACTCTTACTTATCGGAAGAGGCTACAATTGATCCCCTATACTTGTGGGTTATCATCCTACGATGACAGGCGATAGGCTTGTACACTGTATATACTTCCCACCTCCTGTGTGCCACTGTGGCGACCCCTTTGACATATAAAAGGAGGCCTGAGGCATAATGTGGAAGGATTCAGACTTTTGGAACTATGAACGCATAGTAGCTAGTCCAAGAACACAAGAACACCTAATAAACACAGACAAGAAAGACTAGGGTATTATACATCGTTTGCAGCCCGAACCTGGGTAAAAATCCCCTCGCGTTGATCACTAGACCTGGTCTTTGCACAACTCTTCACCCCCGCCAACCGTAGAAGAGATTCCCTGGGATCTCATAGGTGTCATTTCCCCGACATCTTTCGTGCGCCAGGTAGGGGGCGTGAGGTTGTGAAAATCTGGTCTAGAAGCTAGCGCATCGACCTCCTCACCGCCATGGCTCACAAGAAGAAGGGGATCACGGCGATCGGTTCGTCTGGAGCCAAACCGCCCGTACCAACGCGGGCGGGCGACGGGGCGACCACGGGTGGCAGCAGAGTTGTGGCCCGCGAGCCTCCACGACACCCTGGCAATCGGAGCCAGTGACCGGCGTCGTTCGATCCCAAGACGATGAGCCGCACGCCGCTGGGTCCAAGGGCGGGGTCGTGCTTCCCACGGGCGGCGCGGCAACCTCTAGGACGCCCCAGCCCGCGTCTGTGCTGCAGCCTTCCCAGGTCACGTGCGACGAGCAACGCCGCGACGCCGGTGCCCCCGGGCACCACCACAGGAAGAGCCCTTTCCATCACTCGCGTGATGCAACGGGCCAGCATGCGCGCCCAAACGCTGGCGGAAATGGCGCGCGACCATGAGACCGCGATAGAGCTCCTTCTAACGTGGTTAGAAGTCAGAGCGCGTCACGGTCCACGGAGCTTTCGCCGCCACCCATGCCAGCAGAAGCATTGGCGCGCGTGCAACTGCTCCTCGACTTTCCTCCTGCCGCAGAGAAGCTCGACGAGTGGAGAGCCACCATTTGGAGCCTCATCAGCTTCGCCAATAAAGATGAACCGCGACTAGTGGGACACCCGTGCCGGCGCTCTATGGAGTCGGTGCACGCCGGTGGTGGGAGGACCGGAGGTGCCGCGACCACGGTGCACTCTCCTCCCCCACGCCAGCAACAAATGCCATCGACTCGTTGGGCCGACGCCTGTGACAATGTTTCCACAACGTCGTCTGACCCGCGAGCCCGCTGCGACCAATGTCAAGTTCTTCGGGAGCAAGCCCAGGAAGACGCTCGGACCAATATCGAGCGGCGGCGGGAAGCACGCTATCAGCCAGATAGGTGTGCGGGGCCCACTATGGACCACTCAGTGCTGGGGGGATCCGGTGACCTACCTTACGAGTTGGATTGTCCAACCTTTACCCGTGAGCTGCGGCAGTTCCAGTGCCCCCCCCACCGCACGTTCAAGCGTGATGTCGGGGAAAAGTACAACGACAAGACACACCCGTCGGAGTTCCTCAGCATCTACACCATGGCGATGCAAGCTGCCGGGGCTCACGACGACAAGGTGCTCGCCAACTACTTACCGTTGGCACTTAAGCCCAACATCTTGTCATGGTTGATGCACCTGCCAGTGGATTCCATTTCTTCTTGGTCAGATCTGTGCCACGAGTTTGTTGGCGCCTTTACCAAGGGCCACCAAGCTCCTGGCCAGGCAAGTGATTTGCATGTCATCCCACAGAAGGATGGTGAACCCTGCGCAAGTATATACAAAGGTTCAGCCGTGTGCAATACAACATCCCAGATGTTCATCCCACCGCCATCATCAATGCATTTCATCAGAATGTGCGCAACCGCAAGATGCGTGAGAAGATGGCAATGAACAAGCTCAAGGATGTAGCCGAGCTTTATGTTCTGGCCGATAGATGTGCTCGGGCTGAAGAGGGGAGGAAGTACCCCGGCGAAGATGCAGGTGCGGAAACCGACTCCACAGATGAAGACGTCGTTTCCCTGACAAGGAAGGGCCGACGCCGCAATAGGAAGCATAAGGGAAAGACCGTGCTTGCCGTTGAGGGATCCGGCGACCCCGGCGCCGCCAAGAAGGCCAAGGCTGACGACCCCGGCAAGGAAGTTGATGGGTGCGCCGCCTGCCAGGCCTTGGCGGCTGTCGACAAGCCAGGAGGTTCCGACAAGCAGTACTGCAAAATCCATCGCACCAAGGGCCATGACCTGCAGAATTGCCGGCAGGTTGAGCCGCTTGCGGAGAAGCAGAAAGCTGAGTATGAGAGGCGCGATAAGGAGAAGGGCCAGGATGGTGCTGAGGCGTCCAACAAGAAGCATGGTGGTCGAGGACGCCGCCGTGACAAGGATAATCAACAAGAGAGGCCCGCTCGGGGCCTCGACAAGAAGGAGGGAGACGATGATCATGATGAGGACGACGAGTCCGGCGAGCATGAGTTCGAGAAAGCTACGGAGGCCATGTGCGTCGACGGTGGCGCGTCGTTTCACACCTCTCACCGCCAGCTAAAGCAGTGGGCGCATGAGGTCTCAACGGCGGAGCCGTCGTTCGATGCCCAGAAGCCACCAAAGTGGTCCAGCACACCTATCATTTTTTACACCGAGGATCACCCTGATTGCACAACTGCGGTCGGGTGTTTGCCTTTGTTGGTTTCACCAACAATACGCAACCTCAAGGTGACAAAAGTGCTAGTTGATGGTGGGACCGGTCTGAACTTGATCTCGCCTGCTGTGATCGAGAGGCTGCAAATCCCCGATGGAGATCTCGAGGAGACGGGCACATTTCAAGGGGTCAACCCGGGGAGGAGTCAGCCGAAAGGTAAAATCATGTTGCCCGTTACATTTGGGGGCGATCTGAACTATTGGACGGAGAAGATCGTTTTTGACGTCACCAAGATCCCCTTGCCCTATAATGGAATCCTTGGCCACCCAGCGCTGGCCAAGTTCATGGCGACGTCACATTACGCCTACAACACATTGAAGATTCCCGGGCCACTAGCATCATCAGCGTCCCCTCCGACAAGAAAGACGCGCTCATCTGCACCGACCAACTCTACCGAGAGGCAGTTGCAGCAACTGCCGCCAAGGCACTTGCTCCTGCTGTTGAAGCCCCGGGAGGGAAGAAGGTCGGCAAGACCTCTGCCTCTTCCGGCAAGACCTCCTGCACCCACTCCGGCAAGTGCGCCTCTTTGGAGTGTTGCCCTCCCGTCGAGGACGTGCTAGAGAGCTCCACCGGCAAGAGCAAGAAATCCAAGGCAGCACCACCAGAGGCCAAGAAGGTGCCCGTCAAGGAGGACGGCACGAGCGGGGCTTTTACTATAAGCTCCACCCTTGACAGCAAATAGGAAAGCGCACTCGTCGCCTTCCTGCGGGCGAATGTCGACGTGTTTGCATGGCAAGCATCCGACATCCCCGGCGTTCCCAGGGAGGTGATTGAGCACCACCTTATTGTCTATCCCCATGTGCGGCCCGTCAAGCAGAAGGTCAGGAAGCAAGCTTTGGAGCGACAAGAGTTCATCATCGAGGAGATCAGGAAGTTCGAGGCGGCAGGCTTGGTCAGAGGAGTGCTCCACCCCACGTGGTTGGCCAATCCAGTGGTAGTGCGTAAGGCAAATGGGAAGTGGAGGTTGTGTATTGACTATGCAAATATCAATAAAGCCTGTCCAAAGGATCCTTTCCCTCTTCCACGCATTGACAAAATAGTGGACTCCACTGTAGGGTGTGACCTATTGTCGTTCCTCGACACCTACTCAGGATACCACCAGATCTTCATGACGAAGGAAGATGAAGAAAAGACTGCGTTCGTCACCCCATGTGGTACATACTGTTTTGTACGAATGCCTTTCGGTTTGAAAAGCGCTGGTTCGACGTTTGCCCGAGCAGTCCAAATTGGTTTTGAGCCCCAGCTGCATAGAAATATGGTATCTTATATGGATGATATAGTGGTCAAAACCAAGGACAAGGCCACGCTCGTGCAGGATCTCGAGGAAACATTTGCAAACCTGCACAAGATCAACCTCAAGCTCAACCCGGAGAAGTGCATGTTCGGTGTCCCATCTGGCAAACTTCTTGGGTTCTTTGTGTCCCAACGCGGAATCGAAGCAAATCCCAACAAGATCAAAGCGATTGAGCAGATTGAGGCGCCAAGACGGGTTAAAGACGTCCGTAGGCTCTCCGGCTGCGTTGCTGCTCTAAGTAGGTTCATCTCCAAATCTGCTGAGCGCGCCCTCCCCTTTTTCAAAGTTCTGAAAAAGGTGGGTCCAATGAAATGGACTCCGGGGCAGAGGCAGCGCTACAGGATTTGAAGAGGTACCTCTCCTCCATGCCAATACTAGTCGCGACTAAACCGCAAGAGCCGTTGCTGCTATATCTAGCGGCGACGAATCAAGTGGTCAGTGCTGCGCTAGTGGTGCAGAGAGAACTTGAGGAAGAAGCAGCGGTAGCGGCAGAGCCGTCGGATGATGGGTCGGGGCTCTCCCCGGCAAGGCCTGACGCCGGCAAGGCGGAGCCCCCCGCAAGATAGAGTCTGCATGAGTGGGCGAAGTCGAACAGAAGAAGAAGGTGATGCAACACCCGACTTATTTTGTCAGTTCCCTCTTGCAGAGGGCAAGATCAAGATATTCTGGTATACAAAAGCTACTTTTCGGCCTCCTCATGGCCTCGAGAAATCCTTGTCACTATTTCCAAGCGCATGAGATCACCGTCGTCACCCGCCTCCCTTTGTAATGAATCTTGCACAACCCGGATGCAACCGGGAGGATTGTGGAGTGGGCGTTAGAGCTGTCAAGCTTTGTCCTCAAGTTTGAAAGTACTTCAACAATCAAGAGCCGAGCCTTGGCAGAGTTCATAGCAGAATGGACCTCAATGCCCGACGAAGAGATTCAAGAGACCACCCTTGCCGGCAAGGAGACGAGCCGTGATTGGATTATGTACTTTGATGGGGCTTTCCCGTTGCAAGGTGCGGGTGCCGGCGTGCTAATCATCGCACCCACCGTAGAGCGCCTCAAGTACGTAGTCCAGATGCACTTTCCCTGGAAAAAATCAACAAACAACACTGTAGAGTACGAGGGATTGCTTGCCGGTCTCAGGATCGCGGCAGACCTCGCAATCAGGAAGCTCGTCATTAGGGGTGATTCGCAGCTTGTCGTCAAGCAAGTTAACAAGGATTACAAGAGAGCGTTGATGGAGGCCTATGTGGATGAAGTGAGGAAGTTGGAGGAGCGTTTTGACGGTCTACAAGCCGAGCATGTTCCCCAAGCAGAGAACAGCATTGTCGACGACTTGTCAAAACGCGTTGCCTTCAAGTTGCATGTGGAACCAGGTACCTTTGTGCTTCAATTAACCCAGCCATCCGTCGAGCCATCAGCAGGACAGAACAAACGAAGGAAGGCAGGCCCGAGCAAGTACTTTCCCACTGAGCTCCCAAGAGCCACCAGCAAGGACGTTGCTTGGTTCCCCAAGCTTGCCGAGGAGCAGCAACCTCTGGCAGGGCCCCAAGCCCTGACCGTAGAGGCGGCTATCCTTATGGCCGAAGATGAGCCTTTAGTCCTTGCCATCGATCCCCACGCTCCAGCATGGACACAACACACCGTCCGTTTCCTCCAAACAGGGGAGCTCCCTGAGGAACATGAAGAGGCAGAGAAAGTAGCCCATCGGTCCAGCATGTACCGGTTTGTGGATGATGCCCTATACAGAAGGAGACCAAATGGCATGAAATTGAAGTCCATTTTTCGGGAGGACGGACTAAAGCTGTTGGCAGAGATACATGGAGGCATGTGTGGCTCCCACATAGGGTCAAGAGCCCTTGCCGGCAAAGCATTCCGGCAAGGTTTCTTCTGGCCCACCGCTCTCCAGGATGCAACTGCACTAGTAACCAAGTGTGAAGCATGCCAGTTCCATTCAAAGAAGCTTCATCAACCAGCCCAAGCTCTTTAGACAATCCCTCTTTCCTGGCCATTTTCGGTCTGGGGGCTCGACATATTGGGCCCCTTTCCCCGTGCTGTCGGGGGCTTTGAGTACTTGTACGTCGCGATAGACAAGTTCACAAAGTGGCCACAAGTGGAACCGGTGACAAAGGTGACAGCACAATCAGCCGTCAAGTTCTTCAAGGGGCTAGTCTGCCATTTCGGTGTGCCAAATAGAGTCATCACCGACAACGGCACGCAGTTCACGAGCTGCACCTTCATGCAGTATATCAAGACCTTGGCGGCAAGGTTTGTTTTGCTTCTGTTGCCCATCCCAGGAGTAACGACCAGGGTGAGAGGGCGAATGCAGAAGTGTTGCGAGGCCTCAAGACCAGAACTTTCGATAGGCTACACAGGTGCGAAAGGCGCTGGATCGATGAGTTGCCAACGGTTCTTTGGTCAATCAGAACGACACCAAATCGAGCCATTGGCCAGACACCCTTTGCCCTAGTATACAGGGCAGAAGCAGTTCTCCCCACGGAACTCATATACGGGTCACCTCGAGTGCTTGCTTATGATGAGCTTGAGCAAGAGCAGTTGTGCCAAGATGATGCGACGCTCCTTGAGTAAGATCGTCTTCAGGCTGTTGTGCGAGCTGCTCGCTATCAGCAAGCCTTGTGCCGCTATCATAGCTGCAAGGTTCATGCCCGAAGCCTTGAGGAAGGCGACCTTGTCCTTTGGCGAATCCAATCCGCCAAGAGTTCAAAAAAGTTGACGCCAAAGTGGGAAGGCCCTTATCGGGTAATACGAGTCTCCAGGGCCGGCACAGTCCGCCTGGAGACCGAAGATGGCATTTCGGTGAGCAATTCCTGGAACATCGAACATCTTCGCAAGTTTTACCCATGAGGCACGGTTGCCGGGCCCCCGGAAAACCACTTTTTTGTACAAGCCTTGCCGGCGAGGCTTGTAACCCTTTGTACAAAGCCAGGCGCAGACCCTGAGCAACAGATGAATAAATGAAGCGTTGGCGCCCTAAGAATTAGCATGCATGTTAGGTTGAGTCTCCCTCTGGTAGGGTTGATAGTGCTTGGCGGCAACTAACCCCTAGCATGGAGGTCGAGTGTGTGTCTTTGTGTCCCTTCCAGTCCTTTTTGGTTCGCAGGCTGCACAGGCACTTCAGCGGAACTTTTTGGAGGAAAGGAGACGAGTTGGCACCCCTGCCCCGGCAAGCCATTGCTGCCGGGGGCTGCAGATTCAGATAAGTCTTTTTCCTAGCCACGTACTTCCGTATGAAACTTGGACGTATGAAACCTTGCCTAAGCCCATGCCGTCGTGCTCCCTCCTTCCTATACCCGAATCCTTTTCGGACTAGAATTGGTTGTAGATGTGGTGGAGGGGAGACAAACGAGGGACCCAATCCTACTTTGCCCCTACCCCCGCCAAGGGCTTGAGTGTAGTCGTGGTATAAAGCGGGAGGATGGCAAGGCCCAATCCTACTTTGCCCCTACCCCCGCCAAGGGCTTGAGTGTAGTCGTGGTATAAAGCGGGAGGACATCAATGCCTGTTGCCGGGCGACGTTGTTTACTTAAAAAAACAAGGACTCGTTCCCTGGTGTGGGCCCCGCTCACACACAAAGAAACCCGCAAACACCTTCTGCATTAATACGTTGTTGATCGACAAGTACAATTCATATGGGATCTAAACATGAGCAAGGGGTTAAAAATCTAAATTCGACAAGTGCCCGCAGGCTTAAGATCTAAAAAAAGATAAGATGCCCATAATCCCTTTCTTGTCCCTCTCCTCAGGAAGTGGGTCAAGATGGAAAGAGGGAAAAAGGAGCGCCTGGGAGAGGTACGAGCAGCAGAAGACACCAAGAGAACATCCCGGCGGCCGCCCAGAAAAGGGTTGGTGATGACGGTGCCGGGGGAGAGGCCGAAAGATGAGGCAGCGGGCTGGCAATACGAGACGAAGGCGTCGATGCCATCGTACTCTGACTTGCCAGCCCGCCACCCACCTTCTTCATCTTCTCCAGCCTTCCAGCGCCAGCCACCAGGAGCGACAACCCTGAGAAGTTCAAGGAGCTGGCTCGGGGAGCCACCGCCAAGAACTACCCCCCCCGGCAAATCGCTCTGCCGGGGAAAGGGCCAGGTGCAGATGGTGGTGCCGCCGGCGTCGCATAGGGCGGGGCGCCCGACGTCTAGTCGGACCCGTCCCCGTCATCCTCCCCACCAGTCTCCTCCTCGTCACTGTCGATCGAGGAAGAGCTTTCATCATCAGTCAAGCTCTCCGCGCAGCACCCTAGCCGGATTCCCGAGCGCCCAAAAACCTTGATGGAGATAAGATCGGCCTCCACCAATTTAAAGCAGAGGACATGCCCCTTCATCAGGCAAGGGGCGCGTGCGAAGGTTTTCCAACCACGATGAAGAAGTATAACATGAGGGACGGGGAACTCTACATTCGCCCACATGTCGCCATTGCAACACCCCTTCATGCGAAGCCTCAACCTGGATGGTTGGTCGACCTCCAACACGCTCGTGAACACCTCGGGAAGACGGAGGTGGATATGCGGCAGTTTGCACAGGTGCGAGATGAACTCCAGCACCGTGTCCCCGACATGGCCACTCGACGAAGCAGGAGGAGATGGTGGTGGAGACGGTGGCGTCGCAGGTGTCCCCCTTCCGCGCCCACCTCTACCTCAACCGCCTCGTCGACCGCGACCCTATCCGGCACCTCCACCTTGAGCGTCTGGCTCTTCCTTAATCGTCGCGGCTCTCTGGCGGGAGGAAGATCTAGTCGCCTCCGCAGAAGGACGGCGCGGCTGCGCCCTCTCGGCATGGTGGTGGATGGAGAATGGAGAAGAAGGGAAGACACGATAGGATGCCTCTCCTCCTCCTCCTGATCCCCTTTTTATAGCCAAGCAAAGAAGTCTGAAGACTGGCTCTACACCTCTAAAGAGCCCTTTCAAGTCCGACTCATTAAAGCCATTGGCAACGAGCAAGGTTGTCGACCGCCCTCCCCGCGCCAATCAAAGGCGCATGGGTATCAGCCATGGCGCGCCTTCCCATTTCCCGCGCGTCCGTCACCTACCCCACGCTATGCATTCGGCGTACGTGGCAAAAAAGACGGGCGTGGTGGGAAGCGTGGAACGGTGGTTCCAAGATTGGGAAAGGCACGGAGGGCAAATGAGCCGCGCCCCTGTAGTTTCTTCTTTTTTTATGGGGAAGACACGGGCCGCCTCTTTACTATTCACCGCCACGTGACGCAAGCGTGCTGCAACCATCCCACGTACGACCCCCACGTCACACTCAATGCCGGTCGTGGGGAAGCACAACTAGCGAAGGAATTACTGCAGTTAAAAACTCTGCCACGCGCGCCCACGCACCATTCTGGGCCTGGCCCAACAACGCTTCGCGCTTATGTGTGGCCCAGGCCTGGGGGCTCCTGTTGGTGTACAAAAGTAGGGGCCCTTTCTGTACCCCTTTACTTGTGCACGGGCAGTCGTAGCCGCACTTGCGGCCATGCTTGGTGGGGCAGAGGAAGGAAAGGATCAGACTGCCAAGGCAGCACTCAAGCCAGAGGCATGAAGAGCAAAGGGGCAAGATGGGCTTCCCTCGGCAACACCCTTGTCGGGGCGGCCTACATAGCCCCGACAAGAGCCTTGTCGGGGCGGCTTGCCCAACACCAGCCAGGCCGCCTCCCTTGAACCTGAGAGTTCTGACACCATCGACAACCTCAGAACCAATGCTCAGGGGCGCCTGCATGGTGGCATGCATATCTTTGTGAAGACCAAAGGCCTACAAGTCTACATAAGAACCAGAAGATGAAGACCCCCGGCAAGACCCCTTGCCGGGGACGACCGAAGACCCCCGGCAAGACCCTTGCTGGGGACGCCTACGAGACCCCGGCAAGACCCTTGCCGGGGGCATTTGCAGGGACACAGCCAGGCCCACACATACCAAGGCTCCGCTGCCCCACGGCCGTTCCAACGCAGCAACCAGCCTGCCAACTAGGCAAGCACATGCGTGGCAGCGTGTGGCTTCTAGTCCAGCTAGCCAAGCACCTGCGTGGTGGCATGCAGATCTTCGTGAAGACGTTGTCACCGCACCAGGATGGCAACCAGCAAGGCGAGGCGGCGACGGACGGGACGAGCTCTGTTGTTGTCCCCGATAAAGCAAGAGGACACGTAGGCGGCACATTAAATGTGTTTGTCCTACGATGCCAGGCGATAGGCTTGTACACTGTATATACTTTCCACCTCCCGAGTGCCACTGTGGCGACCCCTTTGACATATAAAAGGAGGCCCAAGGTGTACTGTGGAAGGATTCGGACATTTGGAACTATGCGCGCATAGTAGCTAGTCCAAGAACACAAGAACACCGAGTAAACACAGACAAGCAGAACTTGGGTATTACGCATCGTTTGTGGCCTGAACCTGGGTAAAAATCCGCTCGCGCTGATCACTAGACCTGCTCTTTGCACAACTCTTCACCCCCGCCAACCGTAGAAGAGATTCCCTTGGATCTCATAGGTGTCATTTCCCCGACAAGCTTCAAGCGACATCAATGTGCTGCAAGTTTAGTAGATTACGATGTATAAGCTGTAGTACTTAGGACTTACTCGATATAAGGTAGAATCTCAGGACAGTTATTCAACACATACCAAACCATTTTGTCCAAATCTTCAGGTTTGTCATCTTGTCGACTCTTCCCTGTAACTTGAACAGAACAATCGAAAACATTGATCTCGGGATTGTCTTCACCCACCTTTTTGCTAAGCTGATCAACTGTTTCAATGTATTTTAAGCAGAATGTGAACGCTTCTGTAGCGATGTAGGCCTTTGCAATGGAACCCTCAGGTATAGCTCTGTTCCTAACATAGCCCTTGAAAGTACCGAGCCGCCTTTCAATAGGGTACATCCAGCCATACTGTACTGGACCTCTAAGTAGCGCCTCATCAGGTAGATGAACAACCAAATGCACCATCACATCAAAGAAGGCTGGAGGATATATTTGCTCAAGGTCGCATAGGATAGTTGGTATCTTGTCTCTAAGACGCTCAAAAGCATGTATCCTGATATTTCTACTACAAAATTCCCTGAAGCATTGTCCCAACTCTGCAATTGCTCTGTATAAGTCAGGGCGGCCCAATCCTCTAAGGATGACAGTTAAAACCCTTTGAAGTAGGACGGGGCAGTCAAGAGTTTTCAACCGTTGTTACTTGTTTGCATCTGCACTGACTCTCCTTTCAAGTTTGGGAGCAAATCCATGTGGGAATCTCACACGTGACAGGAACTTGCAGAATTATTTTCTTTTTACCTTGTCCAAGACGTACACAACTGGTGCCATATCATGTGATGCACCATCATCTTTCACCTGCAAATCGGATATGATACCCAGGTGCCATATCACTTGTTACTATGGAAAACAATCCTTTGAGGGGTTTGTTCGTGGTATCTTCACCTCGACCAAAAACACAATGATTTGCCCCTCAACCTACCGCACCTACTAAAAATATTTGACATGAGATTCCTTCGGGTATGATAGAGAAACTGCTAGCTAAAACTTATGCAAGAGATGGAACGAAGCATCCTGATATGCAGCTGATATATGTGGATGAAATTTGTGGATTGTTCAATCTTGCAGGTTTACCCGGAGATGAAGTTAAGAAGAAGGGTTTTCCTTTATATTTGGGGGAAAAGCATTGACCTGGCATAAGCTATGTGATGATATTGGAGCTTGGAACTGGAACCGATTGGAATTGGAATTTCACCAAAAGTTTTATCCTATGCATCTAGTTCATCGTGATCGGAATTACATATATATTGTTTTGCCTCGTGAAGGAGAAAGTATCACTCAAGCTTGGGGAAGGTTTAAGTCAATGTTGTATTCATGCCCCAATCATGAGCTCTCAAGAGAAATTATTATACAGAATTTTTATGCTCGGCTTTCTCGTAATGATCAATCCATGCTCGATACTTCTTGTACTGGTTCTTTTATGAAGAAGACTATTGAATTCAGATTGGATCTTTTGGAAAGAATTAAACGCAACTCTAAAGATTGGGAACTCGAGATAGGTAATGAGTTAGGTATACCACTTGAGTTTGATTGTGTTAAATCTTTTATGGATACCGATGCTTTTCACAAGTTTAGCACTAAATATGGACTTGACTCTGAGACAGTAGCCTCTTTTTGTGAATCATTTGCTGCTCATGTTGATCTAGTCATAGTTAAGGATGAAACTATCATTTACAATGTTGATCCAGTTGGCGATTCCTTTCACACCACTGGCAAATTCCACCATTTCTCCTGCTTGAATCTCGTTCAATCCATAAACACGTGCAATCCCATCTCCAACTGAGACCACTCCACCGATCTCCTTTTTGTGAATCATTTGCTACTCATGTTGATCTTGTCATAGTTAAGGATGAAACTACCATTTACAATGTTGATCCAGTTGTGCCTACTGCTTATATTGAAAAACCACTTTTCCCTGTTAGGATAATGGAACATGCAAAGGTTTCGACCATTGTCAACAGAAGTAATATTAGAGCACCTAGACCCTCTGAACAAATTAAAGTAGAACCGAGTATTGCAATGGTTAAAGATCTCTTGGTTGATAATGTTGATGGGCATGTTATTTATTTTTGTGTTGAAGCTGCTAGAATTGCCAAACCCGATAGTAAAGATAAGAATAACCCCGTTGTTGGCATGCCTGTTATCTCAGTTAAAATAGGAGATCATTGTTCTCATGGCTTATGTGATATGGGTGCTAGAGTCAGTGTTATACCTATTACATTATACGAAAAAATTATGAATGATATTGCACCAGCTGAAATAGAAGATATTGATGTTCCTATCAAGCTTGCTAATAGAGATACTATCACACCACTTGGGATTGTTAGAGATGTTGAACTCTTGTGTGGGAAGATAAAATATCCTATTGATTTTCTAGTTCTTGGTTCTCCACAAGATGACTTCTGTCCCATTATATTTGGTAGACCTTTCTTGAACACTGTTAATGCTAAGATAGATTGCAAGAAAGAAACCGTCAGTGTTAATTTTGGTGATGTGTCTCATGAGTTTAATTTCTCTAAGTTTCGTAGGCAAACTCATAATAAATAGTTTCCTAGTAAGGATGAAATAATTGGTCTTGCTTCTATTGCCGTACCTCCGACTGATGCACTAGAACAATATTTGCTTGACCATGAACATGATATGCACCTGCATGAGAGAAATGAGATAAATAGGATGTTCTTTGATCAACAACCTATTCTTAAACATAATTTTCCTACTGTAACTATAGGAGGCCCTCCTCCACCTAAGGGTGATCATGTGTTTGAATTGAAACAATTACCTAATACTTTGAAATATGCTTATCTTGATGAGAAGAAAATATAGCATGTTATTATTAGTGCTAACCTTACAGAGCATGAAGAAAAGAGATTATTAAAAACTCCGAGGAAGCACCGTGCTGCTATTGGATACACTCTCAATGATCTTAAGGGCATCAATCCCACTCTCTGTCAGCATAAGATTGATATGGAACCAAATGCTAAACCAGTTGTTGACCATCAATGACTAGTAAATCCTAAGATGAAGGAAGTGCTAAGAAATGAAATATTAAAACTTCTGGAAGCAGGTATAATTTATCCTATAACAGATACTAGATGGGTAAGTCTTGTTCATTGTGTCCCTAAGAAAGGAGGTATTACTGTTGTTCCTAATGATAAAAATGAACTCCCACAAAGAATTGTGACTGGTTACAGAATGGTAATTAATTTCAGAAAATTAAAAAAAGCAACTAGAAAGGATCATTACCCTTTACCTTTTATTGATCAAATGTTAGAAAGATTATCTAAGCACACACACTTTTGCTTTCTTGATGGATATTCTGGTTCCCCTCAAATACACGTATTACAACCTTATCAAGAGAAACCTACTTTTACTTGCCCTTTTGGAACATATGCATATAGACGTATGCCTTTTGGTTTATGAAATGCACCAGCTACCTTTCAAAGATGTATGAGTACTATATTCTCTGATTTTTGTGAAAAGATTGTCGAGGTTTTCATGGATGATTTTTCTGTTTACGAAACTTCTTTTGATGATAGTTTAGCAACCTTGATCGAGTTTTGCAGAGATGTGAACAAACTAATCTTGTCTTGAATTGGGAGAAGTGCCACTTTATGGTGAATGAAGGTATTGTCTTGGGGCACAAAATTTCTGAACGAGGTATTGAGGTGGACAAAGCTAAAGTTGATGCAATTGAGAAAATGTTGTGCCAAAAGATATTAAAGGTATAAGAAGTTTTCTAGGTCATGCTGGTTTCTATAGGAGATTCATTAAAGACTTCTCTAAAATTTCTAGGCCTCTTACCAATCTCTTGCAAAAGTATGTTCCATTTGTTTTTGATGATGATTGTGTAGAAGCCTTTGAAACACGTAAGAAAGCCTTCACTTCTACACCTATTGTCCCACCACCTGATTGGAACTTGCCTTTTGAACTTATGTGTGATGCTAGTGATTATGTTGTTGGTGCTGTTCTAGGACAAAGAGTTGATAAAAAATTAAATTTTATTCATTATGCTAGTAAGACTCTAGACAATGCCCAAAGAAATTATGCTACTACTGAAAAAGAATTTCTAGCAGTTGTGTTTGATTGTGATAAATTTAGATCTTATATAGTTGATTCTAAAGTAATTGTTCACACTGATCATGCTGCTATTAAATACCTTATGGAAAAGAAAGATGCTAAACCTTGACTCATTAGGTGGGTTCTATTGATACAAGAATTTGATTTGCATATCACTGATAGGAAAGGAGTTGAAAACCCTGCAGCCGATAACTTGTCTAGGTTAGAAAATATTCTTGATGACCCACTACGTATTGATGATAGCTTCCCTTATGAACAACTAGCTGTCATAAATGCTTCTCGTAATACTCCTTGGTATGCAGACTATGCTAATTATATTGTTGCTAAATTTGTACCACCTAGTTTCACATACCAACAAAAGAAAAGGTTTTTCTTTGATTTAAGACATTACTTTTGGGATGATCCACATCTTTATAAAGAAGGAGTTGATGGTTTTATTAGACGTTGTATACCTGAGCATGAACAGGAACAAATCTTACGAAAATGTCACTCCAAAACCTATGGAGGACATCATGCAGGAGATAGAACTGCACACAAGGTATTACAATCTGGTTTTTATTGGCCTACTCTTTTCAAAGATGCTCGTAAGTTTGTCTTATCTTGTGATGAATGTCAAAGAATTGGTAATATTTCTAGACGCCGGGAAATGCATATGAATTATTCACTTGTTATTGAACCATTTGATGTTTGGGGCTTTGATTATATGGGACCTTTTCCTTCCTCTAATGGGTATACACATATTTTGGTTGTTGTTGATTATGTCATTAAGTGGGTAGAAGTTATTTCAACTAGTAAATCTGATCATAACACCTCCATTAAAATGTTGAAAGAAGTTATTTTCCCAAGGTTTGGAGTCCCTAGATATTTAATGACTAACGGTGGTTCACATTTTATCCATGGTGCTTTCCGTAAGCTGCTTGCTAAATATGATACCAACCATAGAATTGCATCCCATTATCACCCTCAATCTAGTGGTTAAGTTGAACTTAGCAATAGAGAAATAAAATCAATATTACAAAAGACTGTCAACAGATCTAGGAAAAATTGGTCTAAGAAACTTGATGATGCACTATGGGCTTATAGAACTGCTTATAAAAATCCTATGGGTATGTCTCCATATAAAATGCTTTATGGAAAACCATGTCACTTGCCTCTTGAATTAGAACATAAAGCATATTGGGCAATTAAGGAACTCAATTATGATTTCAAACTTGCCGGTGAAAAGAGGTTATTTGATATTAGCTCATTAGATGAATGGAGAACCCAAGCCTATGAAAATGCAAAATTATTCGAAGATAAAGTCAAAAGATGACATTATAAAAGAATCCAAAAGCGGGAATTCAAAGTAGGTGAATATGTTTTATTGTACAATTCTCGTTTTAGATTTTTTGCAGGAAAACTTCTCTCCAAGTGGGAAGGACCATATATCATTGAAGAAGTTTATCGATCTGGAGCTATTAAGATAGATAATGTCGAGGGCACTAATCTGAAGGTGGTTAATGGGCGAAGAATTAAGCACTAAATTTCAGGTATACCTATTAATTAATGTGGAAACTAACATTATTCAAACCATGACACCGGAAGAATACATAAAAGAGACCTTCTAGAACACTCCAGAACCCTCAAAAGGAAGAGGTACGTGATACGGTAAGTAAAGCGACTCCAAAAATTCCACAATTTTTTTTCAGTTTTGGAATATTAGAAAAAATAAACACCCAAGAAGGCAACCCAGGTGCCCACTAGGCACCAGGGCGCGCCTGCCCCACCTGGCGGGCCCTGGTGGGTAGTGGGCCCCTCGGGAACCTTCCCGACTCCGTTTTCCTATGGTTTACTTGTTTTGCAATATTAAAATTCTTTATATATACCCCCGGATGATTTGACCACTGTATCACGGAGAAATCTTATGTTCTTGTTTCGTGCTATTTTTCTCGCAGATCTGAAAGTATGTCATCTCAAGATTCAGATGGAGAGAGCTATGTCTCGCACTGTGTTGCAGATACAAAGATCTTTGGGGAGATTTACCCTTACCTATGGTCCATTGAGGAGGAGGAAGATACCTACTTGGAGGAAATGAGGGATGCTAGCTCAGATGAAGATGAAGTTCCACTGCCTCAACCTGGAGATATGCACGTCGAATTCAAGATGTCAAGTCTTCCAAACGGAGTAAACGAATCTAAGATCCAATTTATTCTGTCCCATTTTCTGCAAGAAAGCAAGGAGGCATTATGCTAAAAGTTATTGAAACTCGAGCAAGAAAACGATAACTTGAGGGAGGAAAATTTTATCCTCAAATGTAAGCTGGAGAAGAAGAATGATACTTCTTCTTCACCACCACCACTACCACCACCCAAGAAGGAGACTTAAGCACATGAGTATGGGCACTCCCCTTGGCTAGTGCCAAGCTTGGGGGAGGTGCCCCGGTATCGTATCACCATCATTTTTATTATCTTTACCTATCTTAGTTCGATCCTTAGTTATTTTGTGATTTAATATAATAAAAGTTCAGTATGATCTATTTTCGAGTGCTAGTTTCGTGATCTATCTATCTATGTAATCGAGTTGAGAGTTATATAATAAAGATTAGTCTGGGTTTTTGCTTCTTTACCTTTTATGTTTCAATCAAAATAAAGAAAATAATGAAAAAGATCATATGCTAATCTTGTGGAAAGTAATGACATTACATAAGGAAAAGTATAAGTGCTAAGATTTATTTAAAGTTGACAAACATAGAATTGGTCAATGATGCAATTCATGAAAGAATTAATAAGGGAAGAGAAGATTCACATACAAATATACTATCCTGGACATCTTTTACGATTGTGAGCACCCATTAAGTATTTTATGCCAAATTGTCAAAGTTGGACAAGGAAGACAACATAATTATTTATGTTTGTTCATATTCACATAGAAGTTATATTGTCATAGATCCTCCAACATGTGGTGCTTGCCCAATATCTTTGCTAGCCAAAAATCCGCACTAAGTAGAGATACTACTTGTGCATCCAAAAACCTTAAACCCAATCTTAAGTTATGAGAGTCCACTATACCAACATATGGATTGAATAAGATCCTTCAAGTAAGTTGTCATCAGTGCATAAGGAAATAAAAATTGCCTCTAAATATGTATGATCGTTTAGTGTATGGGAAAATAAGCGTTGTACGAACTTGTGATGGCAAAGTAATAAAAGCGACAGGCTACAAAATAAATGTTGCTATCACAAGGGGCAATATAACGTGACGTTCTTTTTCACTAAGAGCTTGTGCATCCAAAAATAAAAGCGCATGACAAGCTCCGCTTCCCTCTACGAAGGGCTCATCCTTTACTTTTATGTATTTACTTTTTATTCAAGAGTCAATAGTGTTCTCCTCTATCCCTTTCTTTTAATTTTCTCTTTTGCAAGCATCATGTGGTGGGGAAAGATCTAGGCACATATATCCAGTTGGATATGAGTGATCATGAGTTATTATTGTTAACATCACCCTTGAGGTGAATAAGTTGGGAGGCAAAACTTTAAACCCCTATCTTTCTATGTGTCTGGCTGAAACTTTTTGCTCCATATATATGTTGTGAGTGTTAACAATCGTAGAAGACTAAATGATGGTTGAGTATGTCTTCGGCAATAGTCTTGTCGGGGCCCCGGCAAGGTTCTTGCCGTGGCGTCGTGTCCGTCCCCGACAAAGGGGCTTGCCGGGGATCTCGTGGGTATCCTTGGCAAGGATCTTGCCGAGGATCTTCGTCTTCTGGTTATTTATCTAGTCTTGTATGCTCTTGGTCTTCACAAAGATCTGCAGGCCACCACGGAGGCGCCTCCGGAGCTTTAGTTTCAGTGTGGTTGAGGGCATCGGAACTCTCAGGCTCATGGGTGGCAGCCCTGCTGGCGTTTGGCGAGTTGCCCCGGCAAGGTTCTTGCCGGGGCTGTGGAGGCTGCCCCGGCAAGGGCCTTGCCGAGGGAGTACATCTTGCCCTTCTGCTCTTCGTGTTTCCGGCTTGGCGTCGGTCTGGTCGTCTTGTGCCTTTGCTTCCTCTACCCCGCCAAGCGTGGCCAGGGGCGTGGGGCTGCGACTGCCCGCGCACAAGTAAAGGGGTGCATAAAGGGACCCCTACTTTTGTACACCGACATTCCCGGTATTCAGACTATCATGGAGCAGTCTCCAAAAAACTACCTTGTGCTTTGGCTGGCAAGAACTCTTCCAAATCCAATTGAATTGGGATGGCACTACTTTAACTCCTATCAAGATTTTGTAAGCCTTGGCCATAGAGAATGTAGCATTACCCCACATGTAGCTCCACAAATCCAAGTGATCTCTGAATTCAGATCTTCTTAAGTTGTCACAGATCTCTTCCATCAATTCAAATTCCATGAAAGCTTCCTCAGTAAGTGGCAGGTGAAACAAGTCTTCCAACTATTCATATTGCAGTACCCTCTGCACTGAAAGATGTTGGTCTTTTGCAAAGGAGTAAAGGTGTGGGAAGGATTGAAGCAGGCATGCTGAATGCCAAAGGTCAGACCAAAAAAGGGTTGTTTTACCATCACCTATTGAGCATCTTACCATGGATTTAAAATTGTCAATGAGTCTCAGATTGCACTTTCACCAGAAAGGTCCTTCCCATTTTTGCGCTGGGAGTATTCCATTATCATAATAAGCTTCCCAAATGAGATTAACCCAGGGGATGTTTTCCCTATTGTAAAATTTGTGAAGGTTCTTGAGAAGCAATGCTTGATTTTGCACAAAAATGTTCATCACTCCAAGGCCACCCTGACTCTTTGGTCTTAAGACAGTGGACCAAGCTACCATAGCAGGCATGTGATCTTCTAAATCTGGTCCTCTCCAAATACAATGCCTGAGGTATTTGATAACCTGAGTTTTGATAGTCACAGGCACATCAAGACAACCCATGAAATAGATAATAAGGGAGTTGAGAACTGATTTGACCAATAGTAACCTACCAGCAAGAGTCATAAATGAACATAGAACCACCAATTTTTTAGCAACTCTGCTCACTAAAGGCATACATTGCTCCACTCTTGGTTTGAAAAGTCCTAGTGGCATGCCAAGATAATTAAATAGGAATGAGCCCTTCTTGCAGTTCAGAGTGCTGGTCAAGATTTCCATCTTTTCATCATTCACATTTATGGAGATGAATGTCGGATTTCGGGTTCCAGCAGACCCTTGAGGTTCGAACATTGGGGTGCGCGTGGAGATCTCTCCCCTACTGATCTACGTCCGATCCTCTCGTGCGAACTAAGATGAAAAAATGATGAACAACACAAGAGACACAAGGTTTATACTGGTTCGGGCCACCGTTGTGGTGTAATACCCTACTCCAGTGTGTGGTGTGGTGGATTGCCTCTGGGGCTGATGATGAACAGTACAAAGGAAGAATAGCCTCGTGAGGGGTGTTCTTGAGCTGGTGCGGTGTGTTCTACTTGGTCCCTACCAGATTTCTCGATGCCTCTACTCCGTGGTGGCTAGCTCTATTTATAGAGGCCCTGGGCCTCTCCCCGAATAATTGAGCGGGAAGGGTGCCAACATTTGGCCATTTTGAAGGGGAACATCTAGTACAAGTTATCCTGACCAAAGGTGGTCTTCGGCTGCCAAAAGCACTGGTGATGACGCCGTCTTGGGCTCCACGATGACCTCCGTCCGGCCGTCTGGCTGGTCTTGGTCTCGTTGCGCCGGAAGCCTACATCATGTCATCGTTATTATTGCATTACTCTGTTTCTCCATGAACTTAATACACTAGATGCATACTGGATAGCGGTCGATGTGTGGAGTAATAGTAGTAGATGCAGGCAGGAGTCGGTCTACTAATCTTGGACATGATGCCTATATATTGATCATTGCCTTGGATATCGTCATAATTATTCGATCTTCTATCAATTGCCCAATAGTAATTTGTTTACCCGCCGTATGCTATTTTCTCGAGAGAAGCCACTAGCAAAATCTACGGGCCCCGGGTCTATTCTTATCACATTTGCTTTGAGATCTATTTTTATTTGCTTTTATTTTCAGATCTGTTATTCCAAAAACCCAAAAATACCTTGTGATAAGTCTCCAACGTATCTATTTTTTTTGTTCCATGCTATTATATTATCTGTTTTGGATGTTTTATATGCATTAATATGCTATTTTATATTATTTTTGGGACTAACCTATTAACCTAGAGCCTAGTGCCAGTTCCTGTTTTCTCCCTGTTTTTGAGTTTCGCAGAAAATGAATACCAAACGGAATGAAACCTTCGCGATGATTTTTCTTGGACCAGAGGACAACCAGGAGACTTGGAGATGAAGTCGGAGGAGCCACGAGGCGGCCACAAGGACGGAGGGCGCGCCCCCCACCCTTTTGGGCCCCCCGTGCACCTCCTGGCCTAATTCTTTCGCCTATATATTCCCAAATATCCCCAAACCGCCAGAGGCATCCACGAAAACACTTTTCCACTGCCGCAACCTTCTGTACCCATGAGATCCCATCTAGGGACCTTTTCCGGTACCCTGCCGGGGGGATTCGATCATGGAGGGCTTCTACATCAACTCTATTGCCCTTCCGACGAAGCGTGAGTCGTTTACCACAGACCTACGGGTCCATAGCTAGTAGCTAGATGGCTTCTTCTCTCTCTTTGATTCTCAATACCATGTTCTCCTCGATGTTCTTGGAGATCTATTTGATGTAATACTTTTTTCCGGTGTGTTTGCCGAGATCCGATGAATTGTGGATTTATGATTAGGTTATCTATGAATATTAATTGAATCTTCTCTGAATTCTTTTATGCATGATTTGATATCTTTGTAATTCTCTTCTAACTATCGGTTTGGTTTGGCCAACTAGATTGGTTTTTCTTGCAATGGGAGAAGTGCTTAGTTTTGGGTTCAATCTTGCGGTGTCCTTTCCCAGTGACAGTAGGGGAAGCAACACACATATTGTATTGTTGCCATCAAGGATAAAAAGATGGGGTTTTCATCATATTGCTTGAGTTAATTCCTCAATAACATGTCATCTTAGTTAATGCGTTACTCCGTTCTTTATGAACTTAATACTCTAGATGCATGCTGGATAGCGGTCGATGTGTGGAGTAATAGTAGTAGATGCAGAATCATTTCGACCTACTTGACACGGACGTGATGCCTACATTCATGATCATTGCCTTAGATATCGTCAGAACTTTGCGCTTTTCTATCAATTGATCGGCAGTAATTTGTTCACCCACCATATTATTTTCTATCTTGAGAGAAGCCTCTAGTGAAACCTATGGCCCTAGGGTCTATTTTCCATCATATAAGTTTCTAATCTACTATTTTGCAATCTTTTTTACTTTCCGATCTATAAACCAAAAATACCAAAAAATATTTACCTTATCGTTTATCTATCTCTATCAGATCTCACTTTTGCAAGTAACCGTGAAGGGATTGACAACCCCTTTACCGCGTTGGGTGCAAGTTGTTTGATTGTTTGTGCAGGTATTCGGTGATTTGTGCGTTGTCTCCTACTGGATTGATACCTTGGTTCTAAAACTAAGGGAAATACTTATCTCTACTTTGCTGCATCACCGTTTCCTCTTCAAGAGAAAAACCAACGCAAGCTCAAGAAGTAGCACCTTGCTGCACTTTTTGTTACTTATTTTATTTTTCATTTTATCAAGATCTATTTATCCAATCTACCACAATTTTTATCCCGTCAACTTGACAATTTCTGGCACCTTACCTGAAAAGGGATTGACAACCCCTTATAACCGTCGGGTTGCAAGTATTTGTTCTTTGTGTGCATGTACTGTTTACATAGTGTTGATTGGTTCACCTACTGGATTGATACCTTGGTTTCATAACTGAGGGAAATACATACCGTAGTTGTGCTGCATCATCCCTTCCTCTTTGGGGAAATACCGATGCAGTTCAAGCAACATCAATAGTTGACTGAGAACATAGTTTGTTGGTTTTCAAGAAAGTTTATTCCTTATACTTTGATGTTGTGATGAATTGTTACTTCCTCATAAGAAGTTTCATGATAAAGTTTATTGTTGTTATAATAATGATCATGATGCTACTATGTCCATATTTTGTTTTATCAGCACCTCTCTCTCTCTCTCTCACTCACTCTCTCTCTCTCTCTCTAAACATGTGGATATGATTCTCGATACAGGCTTTCGCTTGAGGACAAGTGAGGTCTAAGCTTGGAGTAGTTGATACTGCATCATGTTTTCCTACTGTTATTTATAGTGTTTTTGTTCAATATAACACTTTGTGGAGTAATTCTAATGCATTTTCTCTCATAATATGTAAGGTTTACACAAAGAGGGAGATTACCGGCAGCTGGAATTCTGGACCTAAAAAAGCTATGTTAGAGATACATATTCTGCATCTCCAAATGAGCTAAAATTTTAGGGAGAATTATTTTGGAATATATAAAAAATATTGGAGAAAAGAAATACCAGAGGGGGCCACCCAGGTGCCCACTAGGCACCAGGGCATGTCTACCACCGTGGCGCGCCCTGGTGGGTAGTGGCCCCCCTGGCCAGCCTCTCATGCCCATCTTCTGGTATATAAGGCCATTTGCCCTAAAAACTAAGGAGAGGACTTTCTGGATGGAGCGCCACCGTCTCGAGGTGGAAATTGGGCAGGAGCACTTTTGCTCTCCGGCGGAGCGATTCCGCCAGGGATACTTCCCTCCGGGAGGGGGAAATCGAAGCCATCGTCATCACCAACAACTCTCTCATTATGGGAGGGCCAATCTTCATCAATATCTTCAACAACACCATCTCATGTCAAAACCCTAGTTCATCTCTTGTGTTCAATCTTTGTATCAAAACCTAGTATTGGTACATGTGGGCGACTAGTAGTGTTGATTACATCTCGTAATTGATGCTAGATGGTTTATTTGGTGGAAGATTATATGTTCAGATCTATTATGCTACTAGTTAAATTTGTTCTTGAGGACATGGGAGAAGTCTTGTCACAAGTAATCACGTGAATTTGGTATTCGTTCGATACTTTGATGATATGTATGTTGTGATTCCCTCAGTGGTGTTATGTGAACGTCGACTACATGACACTTCACCATCTTTGGGCCTAAGGGAATGCATTGTGGAGTAGTTATTAGATGATGTGTTGCTAGAGTGACAGAAGCTTAAACCCTAGTTTATGTGTTATTCCATAAGGGGTTGATTTGGATCCATATGTTTAATGCTATGGTTAGATTTTATCTTAATTCTTCTTTCGTAGTTGCAGATGCTTGCGAGAGGGGTTAATCATAAGTGGGAGGCTGGTTCAAGTAAGAACAGCACCCAAGCACCGGTTCACCCACATATCGAATTATCAAAGTAGCGAACGCGAATCAAACAAACATGGTGAAAGTGACTAGATGAAATTCCCATGTGTCCTCAAGAACGCTTTGCTTATTATAAGAGACTATTCTGGCATGTCCTTTGCTAAAAAAAAGAATTGGGCTACCTTACTGCACTTTTGTTACCGTTAATATTACTTGCTCGTTACAAATTATCTTGCTATCAAACTATCTGTCACCGACAATTTCAGTGCCTGTAGAAAATACCTTCCTGCAAACCACTTGTCATCTTCTTCTGCTCCTCGTTGGGTTCGACACTCTTACTTATTGAAAGACTACGATTGATCCCCTATACTTGTGGGTCATCAGAGACCAAGATATTTCTCTTCAAAATTTGCATTCATTACTTCCAGAGTTTGCATCACCTGATGTTTATTTGCATCACTACATCGCTGTCCAAACAAGATAGAACATTTCGTCGGGTTTGTCCATTATCCGATGGCCCTGGCATACCTTTGTAATGCTTATTTGACATGGTTTGCTTCATCACCATTAGCTCCAAAATACAGTAGTGTGTCATTTGCAAATACAAGACGAGAAATGTCAGGAGCTTCAGGGGCAATTCTGATTGGAGATATGCATTGAGAGGCAATATCCTGCTTTAAAATGAGGGCAGAAGTAGCGAGAGAGGGTCTCCCTATCGTAACCTGCGGGGAGGTGCAAATGAATCCGAGAGGGATTCATTAAGTTTCACTGAATATCTCACCGAGGTGACACCTCGGTGGGATAGTGAAATGACTTGTTGTATGGACTTGGGTTGATGCTTTATTTTTAAAACGGGGTGAAAACCTATTTCGAGAAAACTAAGTTTTTTTGTGGGTTCAGAAAGCTAACTAGATTAACAACATTAGTGTAGAGAAAGGAAGGAGATATGGCATAACTGATTAGATGTTAAAAGGATTTAGTCAGAGCGCATGATGTCGAACACCATAAACATTTAGTTGTGCTTCGTGTTGGAATCGATTATCATAATGTTCTTTGATTTATTTTACCTTCTTTTTTGCGGGTAGTTAGATGACTGATTTATTTTTCTAAATAAGACATTAACTTCTCTGTTATAACTTCTTAACTAAATTCAACATAATACAATTTAGCAACAACATACTGGCTTTATGTTTCAGTACACCTTTTTTATGCACTTCCTCGCGTGGTTAGCATGGCTTTATGCGGACTGGAACATGGTACTAGCCCACACCCAAAACACATAAAGATGAACATGCGCATTATGTTTAATTAATTGTGATTCTTGCTGATAGTGTACTCCACGCAGACACATGGCACGAAGCACACAAGCAAATCAACAAGTCCTCCGTAACTATTGGCCACTAGAAACGCACAAGCGCGGGAAATGCTCCTAGCCATGAGAATCGCACAAGAAAGCAGAGTTAACACCACAGGGAGTGGGAGCAAAAGGGCTCGAGCTTGTCTCTGTCTCCATGGAAAGAAATAACGAAAGAGAAAGGCATATATCCATGCGCCCCATGGCTGCCTAGCAGCGAGCACCAGGACACTCCACTCCACTGTCCACTCCACCGAACCACGCGCCCACCCGTGTCAACTCGGCTGGCGGTGGCTCGACACATCGCCGGCCAGACAAACACCTGCACTTCCGCCCCGGGACTCCGCAGATACCATCGATGGATCGATCCATCCCCGGCGGGCTACGCAGTATAATACTCGCGCAGCCGATGGAATCGAAGGGCAGGAGGAATAAGCGCGGCAATCATGAGCCCACGACGGGTCAGGGGAGCAGCCAAACGAATATTCAGGCTCGACGAACAGCGAGGCGAAAACGACGACGAGGCTGTTTTGTTGCCAATATTGTAGAGAGCAAGTGATGGGCGCCAAAAAGGACCCTTCTGTCGCCTCGCTGCAGATGGCACCTAATTCAGTTGAGGGGTGGCTTATTGTATGTGATCCGGTGGCGTCAGTCGAGCCCGGCGATGCAAAGGGGGAGGTCAAGGGCGAGCGGGAATCCTATGCGCCGTCGATTAAACAACCTCGCCACTACTACATGGGATACGGAGAGATGGGGGCAAATCCTATCCTCATTTCCTGTCCGGTTGGGGATTAGCTCGATCGGGCGCGATTGATCGAAGACTCGGTGTCAAAGGTCTGCAGGCAGATTGGCTGGTTACTGTCGGATCGACACCACTGATAACATTGCATTTATTTTGTTTTAATTTAAAGGGGAGATCCGGACAGCATTTTCAGTCTAGTGATCCCGTTGTTGGGAGTAGTAGGATTAGGCGGTCACTTGTTGTGGATACCATAGAACCGTAATGCGGTGGTGTTTGGTTTGCATTGCTGTGTAACACTCACATCATCATTCCGGTGCTTGTAGATACTATGATGTACTCCCTCCGTTCCAAAATATAAGTCTTTCTAGATATTACAACAAGTGACTACATACGGAGCAAAATGAGTGAATCTACACTCTAAAATATGTCTACATATATCCGTATGTTGTAGTCCATTTAAAATGTCTAAAATGACTTATATTTAGGAACGGAGTGAGTACTCTTCAATGGGTTCCAGTTGTTCCGGATGTGTTTGCTCGATCAAATTTTCAGATGAAATCGAGCGGAGAACACGTGTCGATTTGGTGGAAGTATAAAATCGAGTCTTGTTCTTTCAATCCTCAAAATATGGTGAAGTTTGATGGAGGGATTGAAAGTATTTGAGCTTTTGAAGGTTTGGGACATTAGGATTAGAGGTGGGCGCTGATGGCGTCTTTAGCGTCGTTCCCTTTTTGAAGGTGCCGCCTTGGGAGCTATGTGATTAGTGAACACCGTTCAATTGGTGTTGGAGGCAATCTGGATCAGGAGGTGGTGCGGCGTGGCATCTACCGCGACGACGGCGACATGGTGCAACAGAGTCTCGGCGTCGGATGTGTTATGATGGACGTGCGCAGGGAGGTGGCGCGGTCTGGCGTCGTGGTGACGTCGACGGCAGGCGTGACATGGTCGATGTGTCAGTACCTGTTCTGAAGATGGATCAATGAAAGACGGTGGCGGTGGGACTCTAAGAGTGTGCCGGACCGGTATATGCCCCAGACCCAGCAAGCGGCTTGGGTGGGGCCTCCGGCTTTAGATGTTAGGCTTTGCTGCGAGGTCTGTTTGGTATTCGGCTCTGACTATCGTCATCCTTCATCAAATGGATAGGAGTAGCGACAGATGTTACCAAGATGGTGGCTTCAGGCTTATTGATGTATTACTTTGTAAGGTTTTTATAAATAATTAATAAAATGGTTACATGCATCGCCTATATGCAGAGGCCAGGGGTCATCCTTTTTTTCTAAAAAATTTAGAGGTGGGAGGTTGAGGTGGAAGGAAGACTACTTGTACCCCGACCATCAAATGTTATTGTTGCCTGCCTGGAGGCCCATGGGCACAGGGTCACCCGAACGGAGAACCGCAAACCCCCGGGCACGGAGTGTCTAGTAGGTTTTCCATCAGAACTCGTGGGCACGGGTTAGAAGGCTGGTGCGCACGTGGTGTGCATAGAGTTTTTACTAGATTGGTGGGCATGGGGTGGACAAGCCATATGTATAAAGGTGGTATGATTTAGGCAATTTCACATAAAATGAAGTTTTTACTCGATCTGTGGGCATGGGGTGGACAGACCATATGTACAAAGATGGTATGATTTAGGCAATTTCATAAAAGATGAAGTGGGATAGCTGGTGTATATTTTCTGCGTGATCCCACACTCTAATCCAATCACTTGTACATTTGAAGAAGCCACGTGTATTTCACTCAAGTTGGATGACTCATCAATGGATTTTAAAAGACATGGATGGCTCTCACCTGCTATCAAGAATAGATATGGAAAAATTGGGTCCCCTGTCAAATCCTACGCGAAGGTTTAAACTCATGTATTTTCTTGCCATTGAATAAAGCTGAAAACTTGACTGACCTCACCCCATTCATAACAACGGCCACCCACCTCTTTGTGAATTCCAGTTTCAACATTAGTGTGTGTAAATAGTCCCATTTAACTCTATCATATGCCTCCATCATATCCAGTTTTAATGCACAATTTTGTACCACATCATATTCCTCTTTGCTTTGTTCCACTTCATAAAATGAAGACACTTATAAGCTGTAATTACGTATCCATGATCAGTCTGCCTGGGACAAAAGCAGACTGCTCCTCTGAGATGATATCAGGTAGCACTAATTTTAGCCTCTTACATATGATTTTGAAAGCAATTTTGTACGACACGTTGCAAAGGGAAATAGGTCTAAACTATGGAACAATGTGGGGTTCTTTACCTTTGCGTGAGAACAGAAGTGATTTTACGTGAGCAAATGAACGAGGCCAAAAACATGGAGATTAGTGTGCAGGGAGAGGGTTTTGTTTCACATGAGGGGTTGTGCACGTATGGGGAAGGCTATGAATCGCGTGTTGCAAGGCAAAAGTGTAGAGAATGATTTGGTGCATCGATTGTTAATTGATCGTGCACTAGGCACATATATATAGGTACAAGGGGTGCGACCGGTATCTTGTCTCTTAAGATACACGTACATACAGAGGGAGACAGATACAACAGGTACTGCATACAGGACCCAGACCTACGTACATGTACACATGTTCAACACCCCCCCCCCCCCGGCAGTCGAAGCGTCGCCAGTGACGCAAAGACTGGACCGAAAGCCCTCGAAAGTCGAGGTGGGTAGTCCCTTCGTCATCACATCGGCGAACTGCTGATCGGTGGGCACATGTAGAACACGAACACGACCGAGCGCAACGTGCTCCCGAAGCTCGATGTGCTTCGTCCGTCGGTGATGGACAGGGTTGGCAGCGAGGTACACCGCGGAGACGTTATCGCAGTAGACGAGCGTCGCCTTGGTGACTTCACATAGCAACTCCTGAAGTAGCTGTCGTAGCCAGGAACACTCCGCGACGGCGTTGGCGACGGCCCGATACTCGGCCTCGGCGCTCGATCGTGAGACCGTGGGTTGTCATTTAGACGACCACGAAATCAGAGAGGGCCCGAGGTAGACACAGTAGCCGGAAGCGGAGCGTCGAGTGTCGGGACACCCAGCCCAGTCGGCGTCGGAGTAGGCGACAAGGCTGTTGTCCGACGAGGCCGTCAAGGTGAGACCCATGGCTGTGGTGCCACGTATGTACCGAAGTATACGTTTCACGAGAGCCCAATGGGTGCCACGAGGAGCGTGCATGTGAAGGCACACCTGCTTGACAGCATACTGAATGTCCGGACGCGTCAGTGTGAGGTACTGAAGCGCACCGATGATGGAGCGGTAGAAGGGAGCGTCGGACGCCGGAGAGCCCTCGACGGCGGACACCTTAGCCTTCGTATCGACAGGCGTGGAAGCAGGCTTGCAGTTGAGCATGCCCGCTCGCTCCAGAAGCTCGTAGGCGTACTTCTGCTGGTGCAGGAAGAAGCCAATAGCCCGACGGACGACCCCGATCCCGAGGAAGTAGTGGAGAGCCCCCAAGTCCTTGAGGGCAAACTCGGTGCCGAGGCGAGCTGTGATCTGCTGAAGAAGCGCTGGCGAGGACGCAGTCAGGATGATGTCGTCGACGTACAGTAGGAGGTACGCGGTGGCGGGGCCCTGGTGATAGACAAACAGGGAGGCATCGGACCGTGTGGACCGGAACCCCTGCTGCTGGAGGAAGGCCGCGATCCGCTAGTACCAGGCCCGAGGCGCCTGCTTCAACCCGTATAGAGAACGGGAGAGCAAGCACACGTGGTCCAGATAGGCGATGTCGACGAAACCAGTCGGCTGCTGACAGAACACCTGCTCGTCGAGATGACCATGCAAGAAAGCATTAGGCACGTCGAGCTGGTGAACAGGCCAAGCGCGAGAAACAGCAAGCTAGAGAACAGCGCGAATCGTGCCCAGTTTGACAACCGGGGCGAAGGTGTCGGTGAAGTCCACGCCGGCGCGTTGGCGAAAGCCGCGCACCACCCAACGTGCCTTGTAGCGCTCGAGAGAACCGTCGGGGCGAGTCTTGTGGCGGAAGACCCACTTGCCAGTGATGACATTGGCACGGGGTGGCCGCGGGACAAGCTGCCATGTGCGGTTGCGCTGTAGGGCGACGAATTCCTCACGCATCGCAGCGAGCCAGTTCGGATCCCGAAGGGCTGCGCGAGCGGAGGTGGGGAGCGGGGACAGTGTCGAGGTAGAAGTCGCGCACGCGTACTCGTCCGACGGGTAGCGCGTGTTGGGACACAGCGTCCCAGTCCGAGCCCGAGTGACCACACCGGTGAGGGGTGCGGCGCGGTGCCGGGGGCCGCGGCGACGGGAGCCACGGCGGGGGGCCGCGGCAGGGGCAGCTGCGGGAGCCGCTGCGGGGCCGGCCGAGGGGGCCACGACGATGGGGGCCGTGACGGGATCCGCGACGGGGGTGGCCGCGGGAGCCGCAGCGGGGCCGGCCGAGGGGGCTGCGGTGACGGGGGCCGCGACAGGAGCCGCAGCGCCATGGGCCGCCGGCGCGAGAAGCGCGGGTAGGGCCGGACCCGGGGCGCGGCTGGGCGGTCCGCCAGAGGTGGGGGCAGGGACGAACCGCGCCACAAAGGACTCCGAAGGTGACGGTACCTGCTGAAACGGGAACACGAGCTCATCAAAGTACACATGCCGCGAAGTGAAAACGTGGTGGGAGACTGGATCATAGCACCGGTAACCTTTGGTGTTGGGAGGATATCCAAGAAAGATGAAAGGAAGGGACCGGGGCGCGAGTTTGTGAGGAGCAGTGGACGCGATGCTAGGATAACAGAGACACCCGAAGATGCGAAGACCATCATAAGATGGAACCGCACCGAAGAGGAGCTGGTGAGGGGTGTAGTTCCAGCGGGAACGATAGGGGCGAATGTTAATGAGTAGGCTGGCGGTCGCGAGCGCGTCCGGCCAGAACCGAGGAGGCACGTAGGAGTGAAAGAGCAACGTGCGGACACGGTCATTCAGCGTATGAAGGACGCGCTCAGCGCGACCATTCTGCTGAGACGTGTAGGGGCAGGTGAGGCGAAAGATGGTGCCGTGGGACGCAAGTAAATTGCGAACGGTGACGTTGTCAAACTCCTTGTCGTTGTCAGTTTGCAAGGCGAGGATAGGACGACCAAACTGTGTGGTGACATATGAATAAAAAGCGGTGAGTGTGGCAAGAGCGTCGGACTTGCGACGGAGAGGGAAGGTCCACACATAATGAGTAAAATCATCCAATATCACCAGATAGTATAAATAGCCCGTGTTACTAGCAACCGCGGATGTCCAAACATCACTATGCAATAACTAAAACGGAAAGGTGGAAATGTTTGTAGACTCGCTAAAGGGAAGACGAACGTGCTTGCCAAGACGGCAAGCCTCACAAGTGTGATCGTCGACCTTATTACATGAGAAGGAAAAACTCTCAAGAATATGACGCGTGACAGTGGAGTTGGGATGACCAAGACGGGCATGCCAAAGATCGACACTAGCGGTGAAGGCGGCGGGGCGACGGGTGGTGGTGGCACCGGAGGGATGCACTGGGTAAAGCTCGTCCGGGCTATCACATCGGTGGAGCACCATCCGTGTACGGGCGTCCTTCATAGAAAAACCGATATCGTCAAATTCAACAGTTATAGGATTCTCACGAGCAAGGCGACGAACAGAAACGAGATTGGTGACTAAGTCAGGAGACACAAGAACATTAGACATATGCACAGAAGTGGAAGTAGAAGAAAAAGACATATGACCAACGTGAGTAATGGGTAGGGAGGAACCGTTACCAACGGTGATACGAGTGGAAGTATGAACGGGAGTGGCAGACGTGAGGTTACCGGGATGAGCAGTCATGTGAGCAGTGGCGCCCGAGTCCATGTACCAGTCACCACCGCCACCATAGGAGCTCGGTGACGGGGCGGAGTGCAGGGCGGCGAGCAAGGCCGGGTCCCACGACGGCGGCACCTGAGGAGGGTAGGACCCTCCGTAGGCCGGCGCGGGAGCAGCCCCGAAGGCCGAAGCGGCGGCGCCATAGGCCGGCGCGGCCCCATAAGCCGGTGCGGCGGCGGCGCCATAGGCCGGCGCGGACCCGTAGGCCGGCGCTGGCGGGGGTGCGGCACCGTAGCCGTTGTAAGAGACGGCGTTCTGCGCGGCGAATAGAGCCTGGTGGCCCGTCGGGCGGGGCCCAAGGATGCCCGAAGCCGGAGCCCGAGGGACCGGCATGGAGTACGCATGGACGACACCGGTCCATGGGTTGGTGCCGTACGTCCATGGGGGAGTCACCTGTTGCTGCTGCTGACGAGGGCCCCCCCACCCGGCGCCTGTTGCTGCTTGCGGCCGCCCCCGCGGCGGTTGCCGCGGCGCCCACCACCCGGCTGCTGGGGGCAGCGGGAGGCGCGGGCGGGAGGGGGAAGTACCCCGGAGGCGCGGGGGGCGGCGGCTGCTGGCGCGGCGCGGGTGGGGCGGCCGGTGGAGGGGCGCCGCGTGAGGTGCCGGCGGCGAGGGCGTGGTGCTGCACGCGCTTCTTGACCCCCTTCATCCGGCGCTCCTCCAATCTCAAGTACGCCACAAACTTGGGGAAGGAGGGCTCCGGCATCAAGGTGAGGTTGGAGGCGGCGTTGCCGAAGTCCTCGTTGAGGCCGGCGGTGAGCGTGCTGAGGAGGAGGTCGTCCTCCACCTTGGCTCCAATGTCACGGAACTCGTCCGCCAACGTCTTCAGGCGGCGGTAGTAGTCATCAATGGACTGTTCATCCTGGTGACAGTCAAAAAATTCCTGCTGCAAAAAAACACGGCGCTGAAGCTTGTTGTCGGTGAAGAGGCCGTTCAGCTTGACCCACAGGGCGCGGGCGTCGTCGCCGGCGCTCACAACCGTGTGGAACAAGTCCTTGGAGATGGTGGTGAAGAACCACCAGATGATCGTGGCGTCGATCGCGGTCCACTCGGCATCATCCACCATGGCGCGGGAGTCCACGGTGCCATCCACGTGGTCCACGGGATTGTTCTCGCGAAAGAGCAGCGTAAAGTACGTCTTCCACGCGAAGTACGTGGAGTTGGAGGCGTCGAGGATGACGGGGACGCGTGCGTGGACGTTGATGTCGCGGATTTCGGCAAGGTCGATGGCGAAGGGGTTGGAGTAGGCGGAGGCGTTGGACGACATGACGGCAGGATCGTGGGAGGAAGGCGGCGGCGCGGCTGAAGAGGAGCGGCGCGGCGACGGGAGGGAGGCGGCGCAGCAGGGAGGGGCGGTGCGGCGCGGCGTGGGGAAGGGGCGCGCGGTGGAGGGAGGGCGTGCGGGGAGGAGAGGTGGAGGCGGCGGCTTGGGGCGGCGGCGGCGTGAGATCGCGGCGGCCCGAGGCGGCGGCTAGGGTTAGCGGAAGCTGGAGGATCGACTTGCGATAGATACCATGTAGAGAATGATTTGGTGCATCGATTGTTAATTGATCGTGCACTAGACACATATATAGGTACAAGGGGTACGACCGGTGTCTTGTCTTCTAAGATACACGTATATTTTTTTTGAGCATCAGTACAGACACAAGCGCTCATATACACGCGCATACACTCACCCCTATGAACGCACACACGCACACCTTACCTCTATGAGCACCTCCGACAGACTGAGCTGGCATATCATCTTGAGATTTATGAAGTCACCGTAGGCGCCTCGTCGTCGACGGGAGCGTCTCCTCCCACTGAAAGCGCATCGCCGGAAATCCTGAAATAAATCCAGAAATAATGCGAGCACCAGGATTTGAACCCTGGTGGGTTGGGGATACCACTGTCCACCTAACCAACTCAACCACAGGTTGATTCTGATTCGCTAAGATACACGTACATACAGAGAGAGACAGATACAATAGATACTGCATACAGGACCCAGACCTACGTACATGTACACATGTTCAACAAAAAGGAGGTCTCACTTCAAGAGGCACCCTGCCGCCGCTACATTTGGGCCGACTCAAGTAGCTTCTTGCGTATTAGTTTTTTTTTGTTCTTTTGTTGAAATTTTCGCAAGAAGGATTCCATATTTCAAAACTGAAAATTACTTCTTTTCTTAAAACGATTTTCCAAAATATTAACGCGGTGCAAAAAATTATTAGTGTAGTTCTAGAAAAATGTTGATAGCATTAAAATTGTTCACATGTTTCAAAAAATTGTACATAGCATTTCGAATAAAGTTTTTATACAATCCAAAGAATATTCATGTAACTCAAAAACAATGTTTGGTAACACTCCAAAAATGGGTGTTACATTTAAAACATGTTCAAGTGTTCCAAAAAAATGTTCTTGACATTTCAAAACTTTTATTTACAATCTAAAAAATGTTGGCATATTCTTTTTTTTCTTTTATCTCTACTCTTATAAAAGTGTGTTGGTGATGATGGTGCGTCTGCCATCCTGCAATATAGTCCGTCCGATCTATATCTGAGAATAGAAAGCAAACTATGAAAATTTTGTAAAAAGATACCCGCACCCCTCTCCACATTTACAGATAAGGCCTTCCTTCGTTCATCTTTGTCTCCCACAAGATAAACAACTTGTAATTCAAACAAAAATTCATATTTGATTTTTTTTAACGTATTCGAAAAAAATGTTCAGAAACATGTACTACTTGAAAATTGTGTTAATCATGTATTTAGAAGTTATTAAACTTGAAAAAATGTGTAAAAATGATGTTCATGAAAAAAAAAGGTAAACATCAAAACTTATATTTTAAAAATACTAATCATGTATTTAAAAATGTCAAAAGCTCACGTCTCTTACAACATCATTGACGGACCTGGCCCAGCGCCAACAGGAGACCCGTCCCCCTGCCTTAACAAGTGACTCACAAAAGCTCACGTCGCCTACAACCTCATTGACGGACCTGGCACAGCACATCAGGAGGCGCGTCCCCCTCCTAGCCAGACACACACTGGTCACAAATACTTTTCCTTTCACCTTCTCATATTTTTTCCTCAAAAAAAACCTTCTCATATTTATTTGCACCTTTTTCTCTATTTTCAAAAAATGCGCTATAAAGAGCTTAAAATGTTTTTATGTGAAACTAAAATATATTCGCAAACTGTAAAATACACAAATTTATGAAATATTTATGGGTTTGGAAAAATGATCACAAATTTTAGAAGTGCCTGCAAATTTAATTTTTTTATCAATTTAAAAAATGATCCCGCATTATTTAAAAAAGTGCTCAACATGTATTTGAAAAAAAACAATGTTTATGTCAAAATGGAAAAGGGAAGAAAACAAAGAGACAAAAGGATAAAACTGATGGATAAAAAAGAAAAGAAAAAACCGACGAAACTTTCTCGCAACCAAGCGGAGGTTCCGAAACCGCGCCTAACTCTTTAGAAAACCACCCCAGTGCTGCAGTAGCCCCACTGCTGCATGGGTCACCACTATCGTATCGTTCGCAACGATCGACAAATAGGGTTACCTCGGTTCGAGATAAATACCGTATACAAAGACCAGTTTCCGCTGGGATTTCAGCTTAGTGCAAAATCATGGATAGTACGCATTTCTGACTTAGAAAAGCTATGAACAAACAAGACGACAGTACACGACAGTCAGAGTCGAACGGTCAATATTTATTTGCTAGAATAAGTCACTCTTGTATTTCTCTTCGGATACAGTTCTTCCCCTGGCACATCTAGTGGCTTTATGCAGTTTTTACATCAACTGTGAATGAAATTGAAATTCTTAGTGTTGAGGACAGTTAATCTTGTCAAGACTGGAGGGACTTGCTATAGCGCTCCTTCGCGAACGCCACAAAACGTTCTAGCCCATTGAATAGTAAACCTTCCAGAAATGGTTTCAGGGCCTGGTGAAAAAGGATGGTTGGATTGCTCAACTTCATGGATTTGCGACAACGAGATATTAAAACACGGAATACTGCAGAAAAAATAATTATATGAGTGCTCGTTCGCTACTTACTGATGCAACCGGGGTCAGAATTTCAGGAACTTCATAGGCCACTGTTAGCTGCACACAATGATGAAGGAAGATCAAGTTGTGAAGAAGAAGCAGCTCATATTAGAGTTACAAAAGGTGTCAAATTCACAGGGCAGAATGCTCACTTGTACTCTACAAGAGGATGAACTCTTAGGGAAGAATCGGACAGCGCCCCTGCAACAAGTGAATTGCGTTATGCCAACTTCCAAATAAATCAAAAAGTAGCCAGCTCCATGGATTAAACACGGATTGAAATAGGAGGCCGACAGAATTCAGTTAAGTTCAGAAGTCATGTTACTTTTTTCCCATTCTGCTTTCCAAACAATTACCTGAAAGGACCTCCAGCACATGCAGTAAAATTTCTATAAAATTCAGTTCTGAGATGCTATCGGGGGATGATCAGAATAATGCCGAAATTGATTTCTTTAATAAGTACTCTCTCTGTCCGCTCCACATGATATAGTGCGCATTGGTTTTTGCAAAAGCCAAACTTCACAAACTTTGACCAAGCTTATGGAAACAATTATCTACATCTGTAATATCAAATATATACCATATGAAAATATATTTCATGATTAATATAATTATATTGATTTGACTAGATTTTGATAAATTTTCCTATAAACTTGGTCAAAGTTCACTAAGTTTGACTTTAAAAATATCTAATACGCACTAGGCACTATAGTCACTCATGGGACGGAGGGAGTACACTTGTAAGCTGGAACTTATCTATGTGCAGACAAGTATGTTAGGAACAAAGAGAAGGGGGAAATGCAGGATCTCCACGGAACCGGTTAAATCTTGGAATATGAATGACTCATTGTAGAAATAAGATGTTTTCTCCTTCTTCTCGTTAAATTGTGAAATTTTTGTAAAAAAAATGCACCTTAGTTAAAGGAATGGAGGGAGTATATTTTAAGGTTTGCGGCAGCTGGGATTTTTTTTATTGTGAATCACTTGTAATCACGGCAATCAAGAGCTGGGAAAGTTTTTTCTCCAGTCATCTGTGAGACTGGTTATGTCAATTAAGATATATTTTTTTGCCCCGCAAAATGAGTTTTTTTTTCATTTTTGTTGTCGTGTCAGTAAACTACCTTGTTGTTTTCTTAATACTGTTTAAACTGTAATATACTCCCTCCGTCCCATAATATAAGAACGTTTTTGACACTAGTGTAGTATCAAAAACGTTCTTATATTATGGGACGGAGGTAGTATGTCTTATGTACATCCATGCTTCTGTAGGACTCAATGTCAGAACTTGCCTTCTAATCTTCCCTCAAAGGAACTTTAGAATAAAGGTGAAAAAGTTTGTCTATTCCACAAAATGTTGTGTTACCTCAAGATTCTAAAGAACTGTGCACCTATGCATGTGTAAATTCACTACCTAGCTCATCAGCGCACACAAGTCACAGACGTGCTTAATAGTTCGATTTTGCATATAAATTTTTTAGCCTTAAAATCCCTCTGTTTGGATGTCAATATTGGGTTTATAAGCAAATCCACCAAATATACTCTATAGTAGCTACACAAACTGCATGCGTTTCCTCTGGGTTCATTTCCGTCTTCAGTGTAAACCTTTCTATTGGCAGCTTGCAGGAATTCATTTATGAAGTTCCTTGTGTTTCTGTTTGTGATGCATGTAGCAGCCAGCCTGCCAGAGTTGCAAGGTAACAAACTAAAAAGGTTGCAAGTTAAAAGCATTCCACAATAGTTGTGATTTTGTAAGCCTGAACATATTTTGTGTTTAAATTTTTACTACTCCCTCTGATCCATATTACTTGTCGCTGCTTTATGGATCAGAGGGAATAAAGCAGTGACAAGTAATATGGACCGGAGGGAGTACAACAAATTTAGTACTGAAGTTACAGTTGTACAACGGAGTAGGAAGATTACCCCTTGTCTTCCTATGGGGCGATGATAGAGAAGCAAACATAAGTGAGAGGAAGACAGACAAAGGGGTGAAGAGTGGTCATCGCAAGAAGCAGTAGAAAAACCATGGTGGATGTGGACAAGATGCACTAGGATAGAGTCGGATCAATGCACAGTAATCTTCACAGAAGAGAAAGAAGACAGCGTTTAACGCCGTCATTGTTGCTCTTGACAGACATGACTTTAGACACATGTACACGGAATAGGATGCTTTGGTCACTGTATGATGTGGTATGTTCTAGACATGGCCTTTCTGACCCTTGCAATGATTGGTACTTCTCTTACTATTTCCATTAGTTTTTATAAGTTTTCTTGAATGTCTTGCTGTCATTCCTACTGCCAATTAACTTCTTATGATGACAGTTCCATGATACAGGGCATATACATTTTAAACAAGCTTAAATAATACAACGGATAAATAAGCGATTGCTAATTTTGGTATGTTAACTTGAGTCTCAGGTCAGACTCTACTTGCTTGTGTAAGCCTAGGTAGTATTCTCGCAAAATACACAGCAAGGTAATGTCCTGCTCTTTTCTACTAGTAAGAATTTGAACATCACATCATCGTGTTCTGATGCGAATGTTTATCATGTTGCCCAAGACAGTTACTAGCCCACCACATGATTTGTACATCAAAGGGGTTAAGGGGAAAGGGAGAGTCCTGTTGCCTATCATATGCTGACAAAATATGAACCGTGCTGCAAGATCTACAAAATGAGTTGGCAATTTGGAGTACTGATGCACTGACAAATATAAATAAGATGTCGTTGATTCTATCACCTTTTGAATTTCCCTAATTATGTGTGATTCGTAGAAGCAGTTGTTGGTTAAACAATTCATGTAAAAGGTGGTGTTTCATATGCTGAAATAATGGCGAAGGTCAATTGAGAGCCTTGCAGTTGCTTTCCATGCTCTTGTAGTTTGAATTGGTTTTCTAATATTGTGAACTGGCTACACTCAAGTTTACATTAAAGTCTTCAAATGCCTGGTTGGAGAATTGCCTTCCGTAAGTGTTCTGATAGCATGTTTATCTCCAAATATGAGATAAGCTGAATTTCTTATAATATCGAGAAAGGCCAGGCTCACAAATTGTAAGACTGCTGCATTTCCAGTAACCTCATTTTGTTGGGCTCTTTTTTGGTTTTTGCCTTCAATAGATACTACACGACATCTTTATATTGTGAATCTTGAATAGTTACTACTGTTGAAGTGTATATGTGGATTGCCAAGCCCTTTCCATCAATTCAGACTTTTGGTTGCGTTGGCTAGTGCATGAAGCTTAACATGGTATTTGGGTCTGAGGTCTCGAGTTTAAGTCCTGACTTCGCAATTTATCAAAAAATTGTTGCTGGCCCCCTCCTCTTGAGCCATACCTCTGATTCTATTCACATGTTGACTTCCCGTGTCACACGTGAGAGGGGGTCTTGAAGTCTATATTTGGATTGCCTAGCCCTTTCCATCAATTCCGACTTTTGATTGCGTTGGCTAGTGCATGAAGCTTAATAACTACTTGCCAAACATGCTTCTATCAATCATAATACTGACATTTTTATGTCATTTCAAATGTGTGAGAAGCTGAATTTCTCATAGTATCGGAAATGCCCTATCAGAAATTGCAAGCCTGCTAATTTTTTTTAAGAGTGATTTCAGTAAGCATAGTTTGCTGGGGTCCTTTTTGCTATTTGCCTTCAATATATACTACAGGAATCATCTTTGTAGTACAAACTTGAATAGCTACTACCTGTTGAACATGCTTCTATAAGAGCTGACACTGATATGTTTTTATATATTAATGATACATAGAGAAACTCGCCCTATTTTCTCCTGCCATGCGCAGCATTTCGGCCACTAGCTAACTACTTTTTTTTAGAATGTAATGTAACTCTAGGGTGCAACAAATTAACTTCCTCAAGAACCACAAGGGAGTTATATTAGGTTGCTTTTTGAATTATATGCAATAATTACATGTATGACACCTACAGATGTGTACCCAAAACATATAGCTGCGACTGGTAAGCAACTGGTATTTCTACATCATTTATCAAGCCTTATACCAGCCTGAACTTATCCGAAATAATGTAATTAATTAATAGTAATGTAAGTCAAATAACTTTTGTCTACAACTACAATCCCAGTACCACCTCTAAGTCAAGACTGGACACAACACCCATAAGATGAACCTTCCACAACGTAACCCATGTTCACTACAGGAAATGGACTATGATAGTGAAGGTTCATTTTTATTATAGAAGCCCGTTTTAAATTATTTCTGTTCCGTGGCAATGCACGGGCATTCAGTTAGTATGTATGCAAGTCTGGATTGATTGAATGATCACCTGTTAGGAAGACCTTCAAGAGAACGCCAATGAATCTTCTGATTTTTAGTTGGCTGATACAGAGGAAAGTTTTATTAACTGAATATTCACTCCCAGATCTGTAGCAACTTTGTCATAGTATATACTTACCGTCATGTTTCGGGCAAGCCAAGAAAATTCTACATCCCGACCAAGTATCGCATACTTCAAAGTCCAACGTGAAAGTTCTGGTTTATCTTCAAGGACCTGTAAATTATCACACGCATAACCATTTGTTGCTAAAACTGAAAGGGATAGCTAAGTTTATAGAAAACCAAACTAATGAAACGGAAACAGCATAGAAGAGACATGTTGGTCATTATGGTTCTAGCTATAGTGAATTCGACTTGGTGTTGATGGTCATATATGCAGAGGATAGAAGACTAATGATATGACCAGAGAAGCTTCTACACATCATACATCTACGGGGAATGTATTCATATCAATTCATATATCAACCCCAAGTGCTCTATTCAGCGATATGCCACTGCAAAGTTCCATTCAATAGAAAAAATGGAATTGCTAACTTGCTGCAATTGTTTAAATGCCAGTATGAGCCATGAATAAGCAAAAGCATCCAATACTAAAATATAACCATCTAAAGGATGGAAGGATGACACAGATGGAAGTTCGGTGCGTGTTCGTGACAAGATTGGAATGGAAATTAATATAATTTGTAGGTTGTAATGGTAAATGTCCACTCCTATTCAGGTATAGAAAAATTCAGCCTCCAACCATGGCATGCTAAAATAAAAGAAAAATGATGTGCAAGAAGAAAAGCGCTAACAAGCACCTTGACAGTTGATATGAATGGCATCCATTGAGGAATAGTCTCACGTTCGGAGTAACACTGGTAGGCCACTGAACATGGAACATCAACTTCAATCTCAGTGCTGTATCCAAGAGAATGTTCAGTCACCGCGAGGGGAGAGCAGATGAAAGAAAATACGTATTGCAGAGAAGCATGGGACTATCAGCAAGCTGTGTCGACGGTACTTGTTTCTGCAAGCGTGAATTAACTAAATAACAGTCAACGTCTTATGAAGGTGCAGCCATGACTCAGAATGTCACATACAAAAGAAGGGCAAATGATCTTTTGAGTGCAATAAAGGATAGAGGTTATGAGTTTTGATTCGGTACACCCCCTCCTAAAAGTTTGCACAAATCTTAAAGCTACTTAAAAATGATATTCTCGTACATTAATGATCAACTAATTATAATCCCTATTCCCCCAATAGATCAAACAAGAGATCAGAACAATATCAACTTTTTGATTGATGTGATAATTTCTAATCTCCACCTTTAATCTGCATCGAAATCTGTAAACTTTTCTAGGGGGGGTGTACTGAAGCAAAACTCAGAGATTATATCTAGAGAACCTTCTCAAGTACCCTTACAACATAGATTTTATTTATTTATTTTGCGAGGTCCTTACAACATTAGATTCATTTCAACACTGAGAAATTAGAGTCCAATTGAAGTGAACCAGCACTAGCAAATTATCCATCACAACCATGAGCAAAAATTCACATGTCAGAAATTCCCATTTTAACCAAATGGTAATACAGCGATTCAAAGGCAATATCAACCTACTGGCATGGACATGGAGGGTTGGGGACTTGGGGGTACCTGCACTCCTGCCACTCCATGGCAGGGGAGAACAGGACAGGCCTCGCTCTTGCCCTGCTGCTATTGATGCTGCCACAGCTCGCCTTCCCCTCCCCTCCCCTCCTCCTCATCCACCACCTGCTGCTGCTGCGGCCGCCGCTGCTGATAAAGAACACCTTGCTCTGCGATGACCCCAGGCCCGGAGATAGCGAGGAGGGGCTCCCCCTTCCCGCGGCGGGGTGGTAGTAGCAGGCAGCTCCGGTGGCCATGGATGTTGCCCGCTCCTCCCCCCTCTCTCTCTCTCTGTCTCGTGGCTCGTGACGGTGCGGTGTATCGTTCTGTGACTACTGACTGCTGTTTTTTGGAGACCACACGAAGCTTTTCCTCCTACTAGGGTGCTTCGGCTGGTCAGGCTGAGCTTTCAATAGCACCACAGTGGCGGAGCGTGACCAAAACAAGAAAAGGGAGACCGAAATCGCTGAAAAATACTATATGTCTTGAGACTAGCCATAGTGGGAGTAACTTCGGCACTAACTAAGTCCAACTCAACAAATTTGTCTATGTGGCAATGAGTTAATAAAGAGAGAGGTAGTTCTAGTAACTTAGCTAGTTACTATAAATCACACATATCAAGGCAAGATGAGTCTATAGTATAATAAATGAAGTGTTGCATGTTATCACACATATGTTACTTCTCACTATAGAGGTAGTAACATAGAGTAGTAACATGTCCATGTTACTACTCTATGTTACTACCCATTGTGGCTAGTCTGAGGAAATATTTATATCCTCCACTATTTGATCGTGTGACTTTATTAATGTCTTGTATCATTGGCTGAAATGCAAACCGAATCACTGAAATTCAATAATTTTAGTAGGTGTTGAAATATTTCTAGAACTGAAATTTATAAATCCATGGTTGGGGGTACGGCAAGGGCTCATGTGCAAACCCAAAAGAACCGCAACACTTGCAGACATTGCCGCCGCCGCCAAAGTGCAAAGTTTTCGCTCGGCACCACCCACACCGCGTTCTGTGTGCAAGCCACAAGCCCGTCCACGACGAGGACTCCATCACGGCAGGTCAGGAACTCCAAATCCAGATCAGGGCTTGACCGTCACCGATGGCGACAACCTCGCCAGGATCGCCCACCACAATTCACCTCATCATCTACATGACCGAAGCACACAGCCAACACCAGTGACCATGCTGCTCGCCGGAGAGCCAACTGTAGGATCGATAAGTACGTCTAGAGGGCGAAGGGGTTGAACAGACTATTAAGCCAAAAGAGGGATTCGCCGGGGAGATCCTATCTCTCCCTACCTTTTCTTGTTGGCAGCAGAGAATCTTTTGTGCCTCCTAAAAATCCAGAATCAGTGATCTCATATCAATGAGATTAAAGTATCAGAATCGTCACCATTGATGAGTTGCTTACTCTTTGCAGAGGACATTATGTTGTTATTTAAGGTTAGTGGTAATGGTGCTGGATTGGTGTTCTCTTTGTTGGATACTTACTGTCAGTTGTCAGTGTAGGGGAACGTGCTACACAATAACAACAACAACAACAACAACAACAACAAATTACTACACGATCACACCCATGAACACTATGGAGATGGCGGGTAACGATCAAACTCACCAGCTAGCAGAGTAGCGGTGGCGAAAAGATTGGTGCAGCGTGACGATTTCCATAGCTAGGTTATACCTTCCAGTCACGAGAATTTCTCCAAGATGATTCGCTGATCAATAGTCGATGTAGACGATCCCTCTGAGGTATCCACATGTTCCGAAGTAGTAATCCAACAATACTCCAACATCCAAGAAGAAGAGCTCCGAGAAAACTATATATAGAAAGAGGGAGCCTATTGGCATTCCCGTATAATTAGGAGTCCGATCTTTTAGATCAATTAGACCGGGTTGGGCTTGGAGCTATGTGAGAGAGATACCCTTATGATTGTTTGCCTCTAAAAGGGTCTCTCCCCACATATATATAGGTGGAGAGGTTAGGAGGGGCACACCACGCGGAGGATTTCTCCTCCGGGTTCGGCCAAACCAAGGAGGAAGTACTCCTGCCTAGTCTAGTTCGCCTCCGCCTTCCATACAAAGGGGGTGCCCCACTTTGGGCCCATAAGGCCCACTAGAAGCTTCCCTCTTGAGTTAGCCCAAGAGGGTCTCCTTTCACAAATAAAATCTCGGATAACCTAGAAGTTTCCCGAACCTTCTGAAATTTCTCATATATAAATCCGGACTTTCCGAAACCATGTTATACCTTTTGAAATTCGCGAAACCATTCCAGAACCAACCGGAACACTTTTGGATCCATCGGAATTCTTTTGGTGCTCAGTCTCTCATTTCCCTAGTTGTCATAACTCATAACTACTACCCGTTAAGCGTGTGACCCTACTGGTTCGAAAAATAAGCGAATATGGCTCGGATCATTTCCGATCAATAGTTAACATCGGGATCTGTACACCCTTGATAAACCCTGCATATTCACGAAGTTCTCGAGCGAACCTTTTTTTCGGATATTATTCTATTTGCTTCGCGATACGTCTACAAAACTTGTGGTAGGATTATAGGTCTCCCTATGATCAACAATTTGATCACCATACCAGTTACCCTCGTTATTGAGGTTTTCTGTTTACTCGTATCCGTATTTTCGGTATCCCGTCATAATCACATGTGTCTGGACATACTACAATACAACTTAATATTCAGTGCGAGACCATATAATATCTCTCTATCATTACAGGAGCAAATCCCAGTCTTGAACTATTGATACCGAGACATACATTTTCTATATACCTGTAAGTCACTTTTATTCATATCCAGTTTACGGAATGACATTCGGTAACCCCAAAGTAACCATCTGATATGTTGAACACGATATTATCATTGTCTAGGACTAAGTAACTGTTAACATATTATACGAAAATACTGATACATCCTCATCTCCAGAGGTTTGTTTATCTTTACTCTAACCCTACCTCCTTATTTGTGGTTCATCTGTATCTTTGTTAGTTACTTGTTATATATCATAGTGTTGTTGTTTATTATGTTGCTAGCTCTAGAATCACCTTTTGCAATTGTTAGCCTCGCTCGTATTGGCTGACTTGGCCGAATTTGGTTGGACAAAATGAGGCCCAGGCCCACACCATGAAAATCAGGGGGACCTGATTAGTTTAGAAAGGACATTAACGTAGGATTACGTAGATAGGTTACTTAGGTCTAGCATTATTGAATTAAAATCTGTGATTGTATCTATTCACCCCTCCCTCTAGGTCCATCTCGATCCTTTTAGGGAAGACCTATTCCTTCTCAAGTTAGGTCGTGAATCACACCACCGAGTGGCATTTCCAAGACTTAACGGTGATGGAGTTGTGAGCAGGAACAATCAAATTGATGTAATCGGTGTTGTATGTCGTAATGATACATGCTCATATCTTGGCTCTTAGGCACTTGTGTTCCATGGTGCGATGGAACCCGCTACGCTTGAAGTTATTACTTGTCCAGGAGCTCCCTCCCTTGATAAAGATGTAATGCTTTATTGCCTGAAGGTGGCACTAGATTGCAAAAACGGTTGTCTTGGATATTAATAGTGGGACTCTTGGCATCATTGGTTTGGTGATCAAGGAGATTAATGAAACATCCAAGGACTTTGCATCTTGTTCCTTCATTCATGAGGGTTGCCTCTCCGTATAGAGGCGCACCATTTAGCCAAACATGATTTACAGTCGCCATCATCAGTTGCTTTTAAATCCGCATGACTATTATTTTTCTTGCAAACCTTGTGATTGATCAATAAAGTAAAGCACGTTTTCCCTAAAAAGGCATCCTTGCGCTAGATACAGACTTTTCTGAGCGTTCCTAATTGGTGTCTTATGCACTAGTGTGGAAAGCGCTCACACGCCTCCCGCTTGCGGGCCGACCCAATAAACAGGCGAGCACTCGCTCGGTTCACTTGTTCCATGTTCACTCGGTTCCCAGTTGACCGGTAAAACAATCTACGAGACCAGGCCTATCTTCTCATCAAGTGAGACCCATGTGAGAACAAGACACCTGTCTCGCACACATCTCAAAGGTTTTCTTCATCGGCGGCCTTTCCTCGTTGGAAGTAGAGATGTCTTGTATGGAGAGGTGAGGACAAACAACGAAGCATATGTAAAAAACGAGGGTTGCTCCTTGACTTGGGCGAACGTGAGAGCAAGAGAAACTGTTCGAGGAGAATCCAAAGGGGAAGCAAAATCAAATTCCCAAAACGATGGCTGCTCCACTAGACCCAAAATGAAAAAAGATGGCGAAAGCTTTCACAAGCTTTCCAAAATTGAAACGCTCTTCTCCGCTACTGTTGCCTTAGATGGCTCGGCCCATTGTGAACGTTTCAGGTGTCACATATCATTTGTATTGTAATGAATCCTAAATAATATATTTGTACTGTAATGTATTTGGACTATGATCAATATTTTTTTAGGCAAGACTAAGATCAATAAATAAATAAAAGGTGTTTAGATTAAAAAAAATTACTGTAACAACGTTTTTTTGGGGCACCACGGCCCACGTATGTTTTCCTTTTCGAGAGAGCGCCCGACCCATGTAAATGCCCGCTTCGCATTTGCTCGCCTCCTCGTTATAGGTGGAGGCCCACCCATGGGATGACTTCGAGAGCAGCTCACAAGGCAAAACGAAATCCGGGCAGGCCCATGAAGGACCGGGTGCCACGCTGCCCCCAACTCGCAGTTCCAGAATCATCCTCCGTTTCCTCGGCGACCCCATGAAGGACCCCTTCGAGGCGGCCGTTGAGGAGCAGGAGTCCCCGCCGGATTCGCCGGCGCCGCCCGAGGAGGACCCTGCCACAGCGGTCCACACAGCCGCCGAGGACTATGACGGCAGCGCGGGCGCCGGTGGTTCGCGCGCCCCGCCGCCGCGGCCGCGGCCTTCGGCGCTAGCCGCGCCCTCGACCTCCGTCGCCCCGGCGGCGGCGAAGGCCAAGGTTCGGCCCCATAAGGAGCAGGATGACGACGACGACGAGGAAGACCCCATGGAGGTCGACCTCGACAAGCTGCCCTCCGGCACCAGCGATCCCGACAAGCTCGCCAAGATGAAGTCCGTGCCTGTCTGTCCCATCCTTGACCTAGCTTTAGTTTCTTTGGTTATAGAAATTCGTTGAAAATTTCACCTGCCTAGCTTATTTCTCTGATAAAATATTTATGCGTTTGTGAATCAGCTAGTCTGCGTACCCTAATTTGGCCCGAGTTGACCGAATAAATATCATTTACTACTGTAGTAGGGAGTGTGTAGCTGTCCATCGAATTCAGATGTTTGAACAAACATTTTAGTATTTTAGCAATATTCACCTGTAACTCCTAGTTAGTAAATCTGATGGCAGCACCTGTTCAAATGATGATGATTTATGAATTGGGAAAGGAAGATGTTCTCAACTGTTTGCAGCATAATCATAATGACATAGCAAATTGGCATTTTCACAGTTCCTGGGATGTGCGATGCTTATTGCCACCTCCTGACCTTTTTTATTAAAGATCTCCTGTTCCCCTCCTTCAACTTTAAAGAATTTGGCCTTTCTTTGCTTCTATGATTATGTTCCAAATTGCATGGAAAGCACATATATTCCATCTATGGAAATTATGTATTAAGTTCTGACTGCTTCCATCTGTAGTGCTTTGTTATCCCAATTTACAGAAGACCAGATGAACCGGTATGAGTCATTTCGGAGATCTGGATTTCAGAAATCTAACATGAAAAAGGTAAGACTGCTTCTATCGAAGTTAACTTGAATCATATAAATTGAAGAATTTGGTACATGTATGAAGCCCACCTGCCTCAGTTAGCCTCATTTTTTGCATTTATTTGAGATTTTTTTTTGCATTTATGGTAGAGTTAATCTCTGCAATGTGGATTGTTTTCTTTAATTCATTAACATCTCGCTGGAGTTGTCATACATAGGTTTGCCTGTTAAAGCACATCTATTGTTTTCTGATACATCTTTCCTTCGACAAATGCCTTTTTGGAATTATACTAGTATATCATAGTCTTACATGTCTTATATTTGCTAGACTGTAGGTGTAGATAAAACTTAATGATAGTTGCTTTCACCATAGTTGGGGACTAATTCCTTTTACATATCATTATCATTTGTCTGTAGTGATTATAATGCCTTGCATTCCTCAAAATTAAAGCAAAACTTGAAAATAACTGTTCGTACTGAGTTATTGACAGCTAAGTGGGCTTATATAATACTAGAATCATTCTAAAGGTCAACCTTTTCCTTCTAATATTTTCTGCCTATGTTGTTTCAACATAGCCTTGTGATATGCTTGGCGAGCCAACGTCAAAACTCAACCACTCTTATGGAGATGAAAACCAAAATAAAATCGTCGGGGCGTAAGTGTAACCCTCTCAGTGACGCGCCATATCGGAACCGGGTGTGGTGTCAAATGGGCAAGGGTCAGGCCGTCACCCGCTGGTGGCGTGCCATATCTTGATCTGGATATGGTGCAAGTGAGCAAGGATCGGGTCGTCACATCCTTAGTGACGCGCTACATCGACGCCAATGTGTAGTGAAAAATGAGTAAGGGTCTTCGCATTTGACTCGACGAGTGCGAAGGGTAAGGAAGCTAGCCGAGCCTAGGAGGATCCGCTTAGGCAACTGGAACGTAGGGTCCCTGACAGGTAAGGGTAAGCTTCGGTAGCTACTTGATACAACGTGAGAAGAGGTGTTGATATCCTTTGCGTCCAAGAAACCAAATGGAGGGGACAAAAGACGAAGGAGGTGGAGGATACCGGCTTCAAGTTTTAGTACAGGGGACGGCTGCAACAAACAGAAATGGAGTAGGCATCTTGATCAACAAGAGCCTCAAGTATGGAATGGTAGACGTCAAGAGGTGTGGGGACCGATTATCCTGGTCAAGCTGGTAGTTGGGGACTTAGTTCTCAATGTTATCAGCGTGTATGCCCCGCAAGTAGGACATAATGAGAACACCAAGAGGGAGTTCTGGGAAGGCCTAGAGGACATGGTTAGGAGTGTACATGTTGGCGAGAAGCTCTTCATAGAGGAACCCTCAATGCCATGTGGGTACATCTAACACGGGTTTTGAATAGATCTGTGCATGGAAAGGGACAACCCGGCATCTGGGCTGGGCTCGGGCTCCATTTCCCCGTCCGAAAGCCCGTAATGGCAACAAATGTATATTATATTGTTTTAATATCCTAAATACACTTATTTTAATTGAAAATGACACTGTTCATGTGCTTCGGGTCGGGACTGGGCTTGGGATTTTTGCTTCAGGCATTAACAAGCCTGGCCCGAAACCTGACCGGGCTACGAACATGTTTAGTTTTGAAGGGGTGCATGGGGGCTTTGACTATGGTGTCAGGAACCAAGAAGGAGAAGATGTCTTAAGCTTTGCTCTAGTTTATGACGTGATCGTAGCTAACACCCTCTTTAAAAAAGGGAATCACATCTAGTGACTTTTAGTAGTGGTCAGCACTCTAGCCATATTGATTTCATCCTCTCGAAAAGAGAAGACGAGCCTGCTTGCCTAGATTGTAAGGTGATACCTGAAGAGAGTGTTGCCTCAACATACGCTTGTGGTGGCTGACTATTGCTTTCGGATTCGTGTCCAGCGGGATAAGCGTGCCAAAGTCGCTAGAACAAAGTGGTGGAAGCTCAAGGGGGAGGTAGCTCAGGCGTTCAAGGAGAGGCCATTAAGGATGGCCCTTGGGAGAAAGGAGGTGATGCAGACAATATGTGGATGAAGATGGCGAGTTGCATTTGTAAGGTGGCCTCAGAGAAGTTTGCAATGTCCAGGGGAAGTGGAAGTGAAGCTAAAGATACCTGGTGGTGAAACGATGATGTCCAGAAGGCTATTAAGGAGAAGAAAGTTTGTTTCAGACTCCTTACCTGGATAGGAGTGCAGTGTGCGGACAATATAGAGAAGCACAAGGTGGCAAGGAAGGCCGCAAAGCGAGCTGTGAGTGAAGCAAGGTGTCGGGCATATGGGGACCTCTACCAGCGCTTAGACACGAAGAAAGGCGAAAGGGACATCTATAAGATGGCCAAGATTTGAGGGAGGAAGACAAGGGATGTCGACCAAGTCATCAAATGCATCAAGGACGGAGCAGACCAGCTTCTGGAGAAGGATGAGGAGATTAAGCATAGATGGCGGGAGTACTTCGACAAGTTGTTCAATGGGGAGAATGAGAGCTCTACCATTGAATTGGACGACTCCTGTGATGATACTAGCAGGCGTTTTGTGCGGTGAATCCAGTAGTCTTGAGGCTTTAAAAAGGATGAAAGGAGGCATAGCTATGGGCCCTGATTGTATCCCCATTGAGGTGTGGAGAAGCCTCGGAGACATAGCGATAGTATGGCTAACTAAGCTTTTCAACCTCATTTTTCTAGCAAACAAGATGCTAGAAGAATGGAGACGGAGTATATTAGTACCAATCTTCAAGAACAAGGGGATGGATGTTCATAGTTGTGTTAATTACCGTGGAATTAAGCTGATGAGTCGTACAATGAAGCTATGTGAGAGATTCATTGAGCACCATTTAAGAAGAATGACAAGCATGACCAAAAATCAGTTTGGTGTCATGCTTGGGAGGTTGACCACGGAACCCATTTTCTTGGTACGACAACTTATGGAGAGATAAAAGAGCAAAATGATTTGCATATGGTGTTCATTGACTTGGAGAAGGCCTATGATAGAATATCGCGGAATGTCAAAGTCCCAACAAAGTACATTACCCTCATCAAGGACTTGTACGATAATGTTGTGACAAGTGTTCGAGCAAGTGATGACGACACTGATGACTTTCGGATTAAAATAGGACTGCACTAGAGGTCAGCTTTGAGCCTTTATATTTTTGCTTTGGTGATCGATAAGGTCACAAGGGATATGCAAGGAGATATCCCATTGTGTATGCTCTTTGTGGATGATGTGGTGCTAGCCGATGCTAGTCGGACATGGGTTAATAGGAATTAAGAAGTTAGAGCTATGGAGACAAACCTTGGAATCGAAAGGTTTTCAGCTTAGTAGAACTAAAACCGAGTACATGAGGTGTGGTTCTAGTACTAATAGGCATGAGGAGGAGGAGGTTAGCCTTGATGGCCAGGTGGTGCCTCAGAAGGGCACTTTTCAATATTAGGGGTCAATGATGCAGAAGGATGGGGATATCGATGAAGATGTGAGCCATCGAATCAAACCAGATGGCTGAAGTGGCACCAAGCTTCTGGCGTTCTCTGTGACAAGGTGTCACAAAAGCTAAAAGGCAGGTTCTATAGGACGCACGGCGATTCGACCTGCAATGTTGTATGTCGCTGAGTGTTGGCCGACTAAAAGGCAACATGTTTAACAGTTAGGTGTAGCGGAGATGCGCATGTTGAGATGGATGTGTAGCCACACAAAGAAGGACCAGGTTTGGAATGATGATATACATGAGTTGGGGTAGCATTGATTGAAGAGAAGCTTGTCCAACATCGTCTGACATGGTTTGGGCATATTCAGCGCATGCCTCCAGAAGCTCCAGTGCGGATATGCACGGCTAAAGCGCGCTGATAATGTCAAGAGAGGTCGGGTAGAGGAGTTTGTAAAGAGAGATCTGAAGGACTGGAGTATCACCAAAGAACTAGCTTTATATTTTCTTGTGCCAGAACCATGAGTTGGTTGCTAGCCTGCCCCAACTTGTTTGGGACTAAAAGTTTTGTTGTTGTTGTTGGATGGTGACCATGTACCTGGAGTCATCAGGTGTATAATATGCTTAATTGGTGGCACCGTGGCAGGCACGAGTGTTTGATGTATTTTCTCATTAGTTGATCAAATAAGTGTGTGCTTAGATATTTAGAATTGACTTGTTAGTTTATTTATTTTTGCAGCTATTGGCGAGTATCACTGGCAGTCAAAAGATATCTATGCCAACCACCATTGTAGTATCAGGAATAGCAAAGATGTTTGTCGGCGAGGTCATTGAAACAGGCAAGTTCATAGTAGTTTGCTTATCTACATTGTTCCTTGTGGAACCATCGAAGTTTTTTACTTACGTGTTGGCATGGCAAGCAACTAATCTGTTTTTCTTTTATGTTTCTTGAGCTGTTATATGTTAATAGTTAGCCTTCTGTAGACTGTAGTTATCCCTGCCAAAAGTAATTTCTGTTCCTCGGTTCAAGATATGTATAATATGTGAAACACCTGTTGTTTGTTAGTAAACTGTTGGTAGGATGGTTTCCTTGGTTATGATTCTAAACAATTTAACCTTGCATATTGCAGCAAGAATAGTTATGAGTGAAAGGAAAGACTCTGGACCCATCAGGCCTTGCCACATCAGAGAAGCATACAGAAGATTGAAGCTTGAAGGGAAGATCCCAAAGCGATCCGTTCCTAGACTCTTCCGCTAGAGTCGAAGCATCGCTCTTGATGCAAGTCAGCCGTTGTATGATTCTCTCTCGGAGGCACAAGGTTATGGTAATTGTAATGGAACTGCGGCTTTGCAATCTCCATGCGTTCCCACACTTCTACTTGCCATCACACGGAAGGTGATTGTAGGGAGAACAAAGAAAAATAGTAGCCGCAGCGTGATGGTACTTTATGGTGCTTGTTACTCGTTGGAAACTGCGTCTATAAGCTGTAAGTTGTGACTGTTTCATGCTTATTTACTAGTGGTACTATACTACCGTGTGGTTCGATTGTATCCGTTATATCTGACCAACCCTGATTTTGTTCTTGCTAAATTGTCCGAGCAAAAATGATGTACCTGGCCCGAGTAACCTTGGCCGGGCGGCGACCTCATCACCACTCGCCTGCCTCTAACTCCTCGACTCCCAGTGCCGTGTTCTTAACGGAGAAAAAACATGGGACGTCCTACAGATGCTCATCCAGAAAGACATGGGGATAAGTCCGAGCTACCTAGTCATCATCGACGTTTTTTTGCCAATTGTTTGACATAGATAAACAAAGATGTCGTGTAGGAGCAACTCCAACGGTCCGGTCTAAACGGACAGCCCATTTGTCCGTTTGGGTCGGCCGCCCGCCTGGCGTCCGTCCTGTTTTGCATTTGAATTGGCCGCCTGCCCAACATTGAATTGGCCGCCTGCCCAACGAGCCAACCCATTATCATGTCCGCATTTAATTTTTTAAAAAGGCCTGCGGCGCATAGATCATGGTAGGGACCATGTCTCGTGCCGGCACCATGCCAACGCCGATGTCTCGTGCCGACATCATGCCAGCGTCGCATACATTGCCGACTTCAAAAAATCACCACACAGTTCGCGCTGGCGCACTCGCCAGTGGTCGACACACATGCCAGCGCACAAAAAGGGGTGAGACTTGAGTTCGACCACGCCACCGCGGCCTCATGGTCATGCCGGCATATAAAAGAGAAAGGTGCTCGCGGCCAATATAAAAGAGAAAGGCGCTCGCGGCCACGAGATCACTCGTCGGTGAACTTGAGCATGTCGGCCTGCATCTTCTCGAACCATGGCCTCTTCCTTGGCGACACGGTGTTGAGATCCACCTTCATGATCTTCACCCCGGTCATCATGCTCGCGAGAGCCACTTCTTTCGCCTTGGTCTTGGTGTTGGCGGCCTCGATCTCTAGCATCTTGGCTTGCTTCTTCGCCTCCAGCTCAAGCATCTTGGCTTGCTTCTCCGCGTCCATTTCAAGCCTCCTCCTTTGGATCTCCATGAAGGCGTTCATTTGCTCTTCTTTGAAACGCCGACGCTCCTCCTCCCTTGAGTCCTTGTTCATCACGCCCTTCACGCTTGCGATCAGGCGTTGGATGTCGCATCCCGCTTGTCCTCCTTCTTGGAGTTGGTCTTCTCCCGTGGCCGTGCCGGCTCGCCGTCCCCAACCTCCTCCACGGCTTGCTTCCCCCACGCGACTTGAGGGCGGCATATTGTGCCTTGAATTTCTCCTCGCCCTTGATGACCCGAAAGCAATGGGAGAGGTCTTGCGCGGGGCACGAGGCTTGCCTTTGCCGGAGCGGGCGGTCGTCATGCCGGACGAGGCAAGGGAGGCGAGGTCGGCGGTGTCGAGGTCGAGGTCGTTGTCCATGGCGGGTGTGGGGCGGGAGCACGCGCGGGCGGGAGGGTTTTTAAGGAAAATGGTGGTGGCTGTCACCGACCGGCAGGCCCGGGAAGAGGAGTAGGCACCCGCGTGTCCGTCTCGTGTCCGCGCCGACGCAAATCCGACTCCAAATTGGGCCGAGAATGGGTCGCCATGCGGACGCCAAGCAGACACGCGTCCGTTTGGATCGGCGTGTTGGGCGGCCTTTTGTGTCCGCGCTGATCCAAACGGACGCCGGTGGATAAAATGGACCTTCCCATTGAAGTTGCTCTAATCCAGCAAAAAAAAAGATGTCATGTTACTTGCAGTGAGGGTCTTTGGTTGGTTGTCCACGCTGTGTGGGGGTCTTTGTGGGTAATCAGATTGGCCGAATGCCTCTTCTATTCGCAAAAAAGAAATGAAAAAAAGATTGGCCTAATGCCCTGTTGACTACGTGCTAGTTTTCGTTTGATTTTACCTTAATTAACCGAACTACTTTTTTTACATGCTTCTAAGTAGACTAGTAAAACACCCGTGTGTTTCTACGGGTTATAATGCATATGTAAATGAAGGATCAAACAAAAATGAACGAGAAACAAATGATTAAAGTCGTACCCAAAGTCAAACCTCATTTCTTTTCCATATGTCTCGACGTGTTTGGACATCAAACGGGTGCCCAGTAGACTCCTCAAAATTAAACCGTATGCACAGTTTGGATTCTCCAAATTTAAACCATACGTGAGGGAGAAATATGGTTGTCCGGATTATTCGCCATGTTATTTCAAACACGCGGCCCTAACACAAAAACCTCACCTCATGCAGCATCCTTTGTTTTTCCCATCGGACTATTCTCTTCCCGTTGGGTTTCCCGCCGTAGCCGCACATTTTTCGCTGGAGCCCTTTGATTTAAAACTGGATGATGCCCACCTCACCTTCGCAATGCGTTGCGACATGGATGAATTTATTTTTCATATTTATAGTATAATAGAGTCTGTTAAACTAATACGTACTATTAACACAAAACAACAAATAACTATAGAGATCATTATCAAAGATCCATTTGACTTGCAAATGCATACTGATGTGGGAGATGAGTGGCAAGGTGAACGCATTCCTTGTCCTTCCCTACATCTTCCTCGTTGCTAGAAGGGATACTTTGTAAATGCACACTGACGTGAGAGGCAGATGACTAATAAGCTCCACCTCCAACTCACACACATCATTGCTAGAAGGGATACTTGTCGTTCTTCTCTTTCTCGTCCTTCCCAACATCTTCTATTCGTAGTCTCTTCGCCAACCCATTTCGTTGGTGCCAACCAGCAACACGTCAACATAAGTGCGTTTGTCAGCAACACCTCATCTTTTTCTTCCTCCTTCCTCGCCAGCTATAATTCTCTTTCATGATTATTTCCTATAATACTCTTCCTTTATTTTTTGCTTTATTTTTTAAACACTCTTTCCTTCTCCAGCACCATGAACCACTTGGCTGCTTTAGTACTTTTTCCTTGTTATTCTTGGAACACCCTTTGTTTCTACTATAGCATGAAGCACCTTGCCAATGTAGTGTTATGTTGTCTTTGTCCATGAACGTTTCAGCAAGGGTTAGTGTGTGGACATCCTGCAGAGCATGGTTGTCATTCAAGGAAATATGCCCTAGAGGCAATAATAGAGATGTTATTTATATTTCCTTACATCATGATAAATGTTTATTATTCATGCTAGAATTCTATTAACCGGAAACTTGATACATGTGTGAATACATAGACAAAACAAAGTGTCCCTAGTATGCCTCTACTTGACTAGCTCGTTAATCAAAGATGGTTAAGTTTCCTGGCCATAGACATGTGTTGTCATTTGATGAACGAGATCACATCATTAGGAGAATGATGTGATGGACAAGACCCATCCGTTAGCTTAGCATAATGATCGTTTTAGTTTTATTGTTATTGCTTTCTTCATGACTTATACATGTCCCTCTGACTATGAGATTATGCAACTCCCGAATACCAGAGGAACACCTTGTGTGCTATCAAACGTCACAACGTAACTAGGTGATTATAAAGATGCTCTACAGGTGTCTCCGATTGTGTTTGTTGAGTTGGCATAGATCGAGATTAGGATTTGTCACTCCGTGTATCGGAGAGGTATCTCTGGGCCCTCTCGGTAATGCACATCACTATGAGCCTTGCAGGCAATGTGACTAATGAGTTAGTCACGGGATGATGCATTACGGAACGAGTAAAGAGACTTGCCAGTAATGAGATTGAACTAGGTATGATGATATCGACAATCGAATCTCGGGCAAGTAACATACCGATGACAAAGGGAACAACGTATGTTGTTATGCGGTTTGACCGATAAAGATCTTCGTAGAATATGTAGGAACCAATATGAGCATCCAGGTTCCGCTATTGGTTATTGACCGGAGATGTGTCTCGGTCATGTCTACATAGTTCTCGAACCCGTAGGGTCCGCACGCTTAATGTTCGATGATGATTTGTATTATGGGTTATGTGATTTGATGACCGAAGTTTGTTCGGAGTCCCGGATGAGATCATGTACATGACGAGGAGTCTCTAAATGTTCGAGAGGTAAAGATTGATATATTGGAAGGTAGTATTCGGACACCGGAAGGGATCTGGAGTATATCGGATACATACTGGAGTACCGGAGGGGTTATCGGAACCCCCCGGGGAAAGATATGGGCCTTATGGGCCATAGGAGGGAGGCTAACCAGCCCACAAGGGGCTAGTGCGCCCCCCACAATGGAGGAGGACGAATTGGACTTGGGAAGGGGGCGCCACCCCCTTTCCTTCTCCTACTCCCTCTCCTTCCTCTTTTCCCCCTCCGATAGAAGGAAAAAAGGCTGGGGCCGAATCCTACTAGGACTGGAGTCCTAGTAGGACTCCCCTCTCCCTGGCACGCCCCTTGTTGGCCGGCCTCCTCCTCCCCTCCTTTATATACGGGGGCGGGGGGCACCCCAAAGGCACAACAGACAATCTCTTAGCCGTGTGCGGTGCCCCCCTCCACAGTTTAACACCTCGGTCATATCATCGTAGTGCTTAGGAGAAGCCCTGCGCCGGTAACTTCATCATCACCGTCGCCACGCCGTCGTCCTGACAAACTCTCCCTCGTCCTCAACTGGATCAAGAGCTCGAGGGACGTCATCGAGCTGAACGTGTGCTGAACACGGAGGTGCCGTACGTTCGGTACTTGGATCGGTTGGATCGTGAATACGTTCGACTACATCAACCGTGTTACTAAACGCTTCCTCTTTCGGTCTACGACGGTACGTGGACACACTCTCCTCGCTTGTTTCTATGCATCTCCTAGATAGATCTTGCGTGATCGTAGGTAATTTTTTTTGAAATACTGCGTTCCCCAACAGTGGCATCCGAGCCAGGTTTATGCACAAGTAGAACACAATGAGTTGTGGGCGATAATAGTCATACTGCTTACCAGCAACGTCTTACTTTGATTCAACGGTATTGTTGGATGAAGCGGCCTGGACCGACATTACATGACCGCGTTCATGAGACTGGTTCTACCGACGTGCTTCACACACAGGTGGCTATCGGGTGTCTGTTTCTCCAACTTTAGTTGAATCGAGTTTGACTACGCCCGGTCCTTGTTGAAGGTTAAAACAAAACACTTGATGAAAAATCATTGTGGTTTTGATCCGTAGGTAAGAACGGTTCTTGCTAGAAGCCTGTAGCAGCCACGTAAAACTTGCAACAACAAAGTAGAGGACGTCTAACTTGTTTTTGCAGGGCATGTTGTGATGTGATATGGTCAAGACGTGATAAGATATAAATTGTTGTATGAGATGATCATGTTTTGTTGAAATTATCGGCAATTGGTAGGAGCCTTATGGTTGTCTCTTTATTGCATAAGATGCATGCGCCATATAATTGCTTTACTTTATCGCTATGTGATAGCAATAGTTGCAAAAGCAATAGTTGGCGAGACGACCATGTGATGACACGTTGATAAAGATCAAGATGATGGAGATCATGGTGTCATGCCGGTGACGATGGAGATCATGACGGTACTTTGGAGATGGAGATCAAAGGCACAAGATGATGATGGCCATATCATGTCACATATTTTGATTGCATGTGATGTTTATCCTTTATGCATCTTATTTTGCTTAGTACGGCGGTAGCATTATAAGATGATCCCTCACTAAATTTCAAGGTACAAGTGTTCTCCCTAAGTATGCACCGTTGCTACAGTTCGTCGTTCCGAGACACCACATGATGATCGGGTGTGATAAGCTCTACGTTCACATACAACGGGTGCAAGCCAGTTTTGCACATGCAGAATACTCAGGTTAAACTTGACGAGCCTAGCATATGAAAATATGGCCTCGAAACACTGAGACCAAAAGGTCGAACGTGAATCATATAGTAGATATGATCAACATAGTGATGTTCACCATTGAAAACTACTCCACTCACGTGATGATCGGACATGGTTTAGTTGATATGGATCACGTGATCATTTAGATGACTAGAGGGATGTCTATCTAAGTGGGAGTTCTTAAGTAATATGATTAATTGAATTTTAATTTATCATGAACTTAGTCCTGATAGTATTTGCATATCTATGTTGTAGATCAATAGCTTGAAATGTAGCTCCCCGTTTATTTTTTGATATGTTCCTAGAGAAAAATAAGTTGAAAGATGATAGTAGCAATGATGCGGACTGGATCCATGATCTGAGGATTATCCTCGTTGCTGCACAGAAGAATTATGTCCTTGATGCACCGCTAGGTGACAGACCTATTACAGGAGCAGATGTAGACGTTATGAACGTTTGACAAAGCTCGGTATGATGACTACTTGATAGTTTAGTGCACCATGCTTTACGGCTTAGACCCGGGAATTCAAAAATGTTTTGAACGCCACGGAGCATATGAGATGTTCCATGAGTTGAAATTGGTATTTCAAACTCATGCCCATATCTAGAGGTATGAGACCTCTGACAAGTATTTTTGCCTACAAGATGGAGGAGAATAGCTCAACCAGTGAGCATGTGCTCAGAATGTCTGATTACTACAATCGCTTGAATCAAGTGGGAGTTAATCTTGAAGATAAGATAGTGATTGACAAAGTTCTCTAGTCACTATCACCAAGTTACTGGAACTTCGTGATGAACTATACTATGCAAGGGATGACGAAAACGATTCCCCGAACTCTTCGCGATGCTAAAATCAGCGAAGGTAGAAATCAAGAAAAGCATCAAGTGTTGATGGTTGACAAGACCACTAGTTCAAGTAAAAGGGCAAGGGAAAGAAAGGGAACTTCAAGAAGAATGACAAGCAAGCTGCCACTCCCATGAAGAAGCCCAAAGCTAGACCCAAGCCTGAAGCTGAGTGCTTCTGCTGCAAAGGAAATGGTCACTGGAAGCGAAACTGCCCCAAATACTTGGCGGATAAGAAGGATGGCAAAGTGAACAAAAGTATATATGATATACATGTTATTTATGTGTACTTTGCTAGTATTCATAGTAGCCCCTGGGTATTTGATACTGGTTAAGTTGCTATGATTAGTAACTTGAAACAGGAGTTACAAAATGAACAAAGACTAGTTGAGGGCGAGGTGACGATGTGTATTGGAAGTGATTCCAAGGTTGATAAGATCACCATCGCACACTCCCTTTACTTTCGGGGTTAGTGTTGAACATAAAATAAATGTTATTTGGTATTTGCGTTGAGCATAATATGATTGGATCATGTTTATTGCAATACAGTTATTCATTTAAGTCAAAGAATAATTGTTATTATGTTTACATGAATAAAACCTTCATTGGTCATACACCCAAGGTGAATGGTTTATTCAATCTCGATCGTAGTGGTATACATATTCATAATACTGATGCCAAAAGATACAAAGTTGATAATGATAGTGCAACATACTGGTGGCACTGCCGTTTAGGTCATATTGGTGTAAAGCGCATGAAGAAACTCCATACAGATGGACTTTTGGAATCATTTGATTATGAATCATTTGATGCTTGCGAACCATACCTCATTGGCAAGATGACTAAGACTCCGTTCTCCAGAACAATGGAGCGAGCCACTGACTTATTGGAAATAATACATACCGATGTATGCAGTCCGATGAGTGTTGAGGCTCGCGGCGGGTATCATTATTTTCTAAACCTTCACAGATGATTTGAGCAGATATAAGTATATCTTCTTAATGAAACACAAGTCTGAAACATTCGAAAAAGTTCAAAGAATTTCGGAGTGAAGTAGAGAATCATCGTAATAAGAAAATAAAGTTTCTATGATCTGATTGCGGAGGCAAATATTTGAGTTAAGAGTTTGGCCTTCATTTAAAACAATGTAAAATAGTTTCAAAACTCACGCCACCTGGAACACCACAACGTAATGGTGTGTCCGAACATCCTAACCGTACTTTATTGGATATGGTGCAATCTATGATGTCTTTTACCGATCTACCACTATCGTTTTGGGGTTATGCATTAGAGACAGCTGCATTCACGTTAAATAGGGCACCATCTAAATCCATTGAGACGACACCGTTTGGCAAGAAACCTAAGCTGTCGTTTCTTAAAGTTTGAGGTTGCAATGCTTATGTGAAAAAGCTTCAGCATGATAAGCTCAAACCCAAATCAGAGAAGTGCGTCTTCATAGGATACCCAAAAGAAACTTTTGGGTACACCTTCTATCACAGATCCGAAGGCAAGACCTTTGTTGCTAAGAATGGATCCTTTCTAGAGAAGGAGTTTCTCTCAAAAGAAGTGAGTGGGAGGAAAGTAGAACTTGATGAGGTAGTTGTACCTTCTCTTGAATTGGAAAGTAGTTCATCACAGAAAACCGTTCCCATGGTGCCTACACCAATTGGTGAGGAAGCTAATGATGATGATCATGAAACTTCAGATCAAGTTACTACCGAACCTCGTAGGTTAACTAGAGTATGTTTCGCACCAAACTGGTACGGTAATCCTGTTCTGGAAGTCATGTTACTAGACCATGATGAACCTACGAACTATGAGGAAGCGATGATGATCCCAGATTCCGCAAAATGGCTTGAGGCCATGAAATCTGATATGGGATCCATGTATGAGAACAAAGTATGGACTTTGGTTGACTTGCTCAATGATCAGCAAGCCATTGAGAATAAATGGATCTTCAAGAGGAAGACAGACGATGATAGTAGCATTACTATCTACAAATCTCGAATTGTCACAAAAGGTTTTCGACAAGTTCAAAGTGTTGACTACGATGAGATTTTCTCACTCATATGGATGCTTAAGTCTGTCCGAATCATGTTAGCAATTGCCACGTTTTATGAAATCTGGCAAATGGAAGTCAAAAACTGCATTCCTTAATGGATTTCTTAAAGAAGAGTTGTATATGATGCAACTAGAAGGGTTTGTCAATCCTAAAGGTGCTAGCAAAATGTGCAAGCTCCAACGATCCATCTATGGACTAGTGCAAGCATCTCGAAGTTGGAATATACGCTTTGATGAGTTGATCAAAGCATATATCTTTATACAGACTTGCAGTAAAGCATGTATTTACAAGAAAGTGAGTGGGAGCACTACAGCCTTTCTGATAAGTATATGTGAATGATATATTGTTGATCAGAAATGATGTAGAATTTTCTGGAAAGTATAAAGGAGTGTTTGAAAGTAGTTTTTCAAAGAAAAGACCTCGGTGAAGCTGCTTACATATTGAACATCAAGATCTATAGATATAAATCAAGACGCTTGATAAGTTTTTTCAATGAGTACATACCTTGACAAGTTTTTGAAGTAGTTCAAAATGGAACAGTCAAAGAAGAAGTTCTTGCCTGTGTTGCAAGGTGTAAAGTTGAGTAAGACTCAAAACACGACCACAACAGGAAATAGAAAGAGAATGAAACTCATTCCCTATGCCTCAGCCATAGGTTCTATAAAGTATGCTATGCTGTGTACCAAACCTATTGTGTACCTTGCCATGAATTTGGCAAAGGGGGTACGATATTGATCCAGGAGTGGATCACTTGACAGTGGTCAAAATTATCCTTAGAAGACTAAGGAGATATTTCTCGGTTATGGAGGTGATAAAGAGTTCGTCGTAAAGAGTTATGCCGATGAAAGCTTTTACACCGATCCGGATGACTCTGAGTCTCAATCTGGATACATATTCAAAGTGGGAGCAATTATCTAAAGTAGCTCCATGCAGAGCTTTGTAGACATAGAAAATTTGCAAAATACATACGGCTCTGAATGTGACAGACCCATTGACTAAGCTTCTCTCACAAGCAAAACATGATGACAACTTAGTACTCTTTGGGTGTTAATCACATAGCGATGTGAACTATATTATTGACTCTAGTAAAACCCTTTGGGTATTAGTCACATGGCAATGTGAACTAATCACATGGTGATGTGAACTATTGGTGTTCAATCACATGGCGATGTGAACTAGATTATTGACTCTAGTGCAAGTGGGAGACTGAAGGAAATATGCCCTAGAGGCAATAATAAAGATGTTATTTATATTTCCTTATATCATGATAAATGTTTATTATTCATGCTAGAATTGTATTAACCAGAAACTTGATACATGTGTGAATACACAGACAAAACAAACTGTCCCTAGTATGCCTATACTTGACTAGCTCGTTAAGCAAAGATGGTTAAGTTTCCTGACCATAGACATGTGTTGTCATTTGATGAACGTGATCACATCATTAGGAGAATGATGTGATGGAAAAGACACATCCGTTAGCTTAGCATAATGATCGTTTTAGTTTATTGCTATTGCTTTCTTCATGACTTATACATGTTCCTCTGACTATGAGATTATGCAACTCCTGAATACCGGAGGAACACCTTGTGTGCTATCAAACGTCACAACGTAACTGGGTGATTATAAATATGCTCTACATGTGTCTCTGATGGTGTTTGTTGAGTTGGCATAGATCGAGATTAGGATTTGTCACTCCGTGTATCGGAGAGGTATCTCTGGGCCCTCTCGGTAATGCACATCACTATGAGCCTTGCAAGCAATATGACTAATGAGTTAGTCATGGGATGATACGAAATGAGTAAAGAGACTTGCCAGTAACAAGATTGAACTAGGTATGATGATACCGACGATAGAATCTCGGGCAAGTAACATACCGATGATAAAGGGATCAAATGCGGTTTGACCGATAGAGATCTTCGTAGAATATGTAGGAACCAATATGAGCATCTAGGTTCCGCTATTGGTTATTGACCGGAGATGTGTCTCGGTCATGTCTACATAGTTCTCGAACCCGTAGGGTCTGCACACTTAACGTGTGATGACGATTTGTATTATGAGTTATGTGATTTGATGACCGAAGTTTGTTCGGAGTTCCGTATGAGATCACGGACATGATGAGGAGTCTCAAAATGTTCGAGAGGTAAAGATTGATATATTAGAAGGTAGTATTCGGACACCGGAAGGGTTCTGGAGTGTATCGGGTACATACCGGAGTACCGGAGGGGTTACCGGAACCTTGCCGGGAAAGATATGGGCCTTATGGGCCATTGATACGTCTCCAACGTATCTATAATTTTTGATTGTCCCATGCCATTATATTATCTATTTTGGATGTTTAGTGGGATTTATTATGCACTTCTATATTATTTTTGGGACAAACCTATTAACCGAAGGCCCAGTGCAAATTGCTGTTTTCTTTTCCTATTTCAGTGTTTCGTAGAAAAGGAATATCAAACGGAGTCCAAACGGAATGAAACCTTCGCGAGGATCATTTTTGGAACAAACGCAATCCAGGAGACTTCGAGTGGACGTCAAGGAAGCAACGAGGCAGGAGGGCGCGCCCAGGGGGTAGGCGCGCCCCCACCCTCGTGGGCCCCTCGTGGCTCCACCGACCTACTTCTTTCGCCTATATATACTCATATACACTGAAAACATCCAGGAGCACCATGAAACCCTAGTTCCACCGCCGCAACCTTCTGTACCCATGAGATCCCATCTTGAGGCCTTTTCCGGCGCTCCGCCGGAGGGGGAATCGATCATGGAGGGCTTATACATCAACACCATAGCCTCTCCGATGATGTGTGAGTAGTTTACCACAGACCTTCGGGTCCATAGTTATTAGCTAGATGGCTTCTTCTCTCTCTCTCTTTGGATCTCAATACAAAGTTCTCCTCGATCTTCTTGGAGATCTATTCGATGTAATTCTTTTTGCGTTGTGTTTGTCGAGATCCTATGAATTGTGGGTTTATGATCAAAATTATCTATGAACAATATTTGATTCTTCTCTGAATTCTTTTATGCATGATTTAAATATCTTTGCAAGTCTCTTTGAATTATCAGCTTGGTTTGGCCTACTAGACTGATCTTTCTTGCAATGGGAGAAGTGCTTAGCTTTGGGTTCAATCTTGTGGTGTCCTTTCCCAGTGACAGCAGGGGCAAAAAGGCACGTATTGTATTGTTGCCATCGAGGATAACAAGATGGGGTTTATATCATATTGCTTGGGTTTATTCCTCTACATCATGTCATCTTGCCTAATGCGTTACTATGTTCTTATGAACTTAATACTCTAGATGCATGTTGGATAGTGGTCGATGTGTGAAGTAATAGTAGTAGATGCAGAATTGTTTCGGTCTACTTGTCACGGACATGATGCCTATATACATGATCATTCCAAGATATTCCCATAACTATGCGCTTTTCTATCAATTGCTCGAAAGTAATTTGTTCACCCACCGTAAAATATGCTATCTTGAGAGAAGCCACTAGTGAAACTATGGCCACTGGGTCCATCTTCCATCATATTATTTTCCTATCAATTTGCTATTTCTGCCGCTGTTTATTTTGCAATCTTTACTTCCAATCTATACAACAAAAATACCAAAAATATTTATCTTATTATCTTTATCAGATCTCACTTTTGCAAGTGGCCGTGAAGGGATTGACAACCCCTTTATCGCGTTGGTTGCAAGGTTCTTGATTGTTTGTGTAGGTACGAGGGATTTGTGTGTAGTCTCCTACTGGATTGATACCTTGGTTCTCAAAAACTGAGGGAAATACTTACGCTACTTTGCTGCATCATCCTTTCCTCTTCAAGGGAAAACCAACGCATGCTCAAGAGGTAGCAAGAAGGATTTGTGGCGCCGTTGCCGGGGAGATCTACGCACAAGTCAAGACATACCAAGTACCCATCACAAACTCTTCTCCCTCGCATTTATTTTCCAGTTGCCTCTTGTTTTCCTCTCCCCCACTTCACCTTTGCCGTTTTATTCGCCCCTTTTTCCGCCTGTCTCTTTCCGCTTGCTTCTTGTTTGCTTGTGCATTGGATTGGTTGCTTGTCACGATGGCTCAAGACAATATTAAATCGTGTGACTTTTACACTACCAACAACAATGATTTTATTAGCACTCTGATTACTCCTATTACCGATGCTGAATCTTGTGAAATTAATGCTGCTTTGTTGAATCTTGTCATGAAAGATCAATTTTTTGGCCTTCCAAGTGAAGATGCCGCTACCCATCTAAACAACTTTGTTGATTTGTGTGATATGCAAAAGAAGAAGGATGTGGATAATGTTATTGTTAAATTGAAACTATTTCCGTTTTCACTTAGAGATCGTGCTAAAACTTGGTTTTCTTCTTTGCCTAAAAATAGTATTGATTCGTGGAATAAGTGCAAAGATGCTTTTATCTCTAAGTATTTTCCTCCCGCTAAGATCATCTCTCTTAGAAACGATATTATGAATTTTAAGCAACTTGATCATGCGCATGTTGCACAATCTTGGGAGAGGATGAAATTAATGATACGTAATTGCCCTACACATGGTTTGAATTTATGGATGATTATACAAAAAAATTACGCTGGATTGAATTTTGCTTCTAGAAATCTTTTAGATTCGGCCGCGGGAGGCACTTTTATGGAAATCACTTTAAGAGAATCTACTAAACTCCTAGATAATATTATGGTTAATTATTCTCAATGGCACACCGAAAGATCTACTAGTAAAACGGTTCATGCGATAGAAGAAATTAATGTTTTGAGTGGAAAGATGGATGAACTTATGAAATTGTTTGCTAATAAGAGTGTTTATTCTGATCCTAATGATATGCCTTTGTATACTTTGATTGAGAATAATAATGAATCTATGGATGTGAATTTTGTTGGTAGGAACAATTTTGGTAACAACGCGTATAGAGGAAACTTTAATTCTAGGTCGTTCCCTAGTAATTCCTCTAACAATTATGGTAATTCCTACAATAACTCTTATGGAAATTTTAATAAGATGCCCTCTTATTTTGAGACTAGTGTTAAAGAATTTATGATTTTACAAAAGAATTTCAATGCCTTGCTTGAAGAAAAATTGCCTAAGATTGATGAGTTGGCTAGGAACGTGGATATAATTTCTCTTGATGTTGATTCTTTGAAACTTAGATCTATTCCACCTAAGCATGATATCAATGAGTCTCTCAAATCTATGAGAATTTCCATTGATGAGTGCAAAGAAAGAACCGCTAGGATGCATGCTAAAAATGATTGCTTTGTAAAAGCGCGTTCTTCTAGTTTTCATGATAATAATGATGAAGATCTAAAAGTGATTGATGTGTCTCCTATTAAATCTTTGTTTTCCAATATGAATCTTTATAAAGATGGGACTGGAGATGAGTCAACTTTGGTTAAAAGGCGTCCCAATGATTCGGAGTTCTTAGATCTTGATGCAAAAATTGGTAAAGGTGGGATTGAAGTGGTCAAAACTTTAGATAGCAATGAACCCACTATTTTGGATTTCAAGGAATTTAATTATGATAATTTTTCTTAATATATTGTATTTCCTTGTTGCAATCCGTGTTAAATTCTCCTCATGCTTATAGTCAAAATAAAGCTTTTACCAAACATATCGTTGATGCTTTAGTGCAATCTTATGAAGAGAAACTTGAATTAGAAGTTTCTATCCCTAGAAAATTTTATGATGAGTGGGAACCTACTATTAAAATTAATATTAAAGATCATGAATGCTATGCTTTATGTGATATGGGTGCTAGTGTTTCCATGATTCCAAAAACTTTGTGTGATGTGTTAGGTTTCCGTGAATTTGGTGATTGTTCTTTAAATTTGCATCTTGCAGACTCCACCATTAAGAAACCTATGGGAAGGATTAATGATGTTCTTATTGTTTCAAATAGGAATTATGTGCCCGTAGATTTCATTGTTCTTGATATAGATTGCAATCCTACATGTACCATTATTCTTGGTAGACCTTTCATTAGAACGATTGGTGCAATCATTGATATGAAAGAAGGAAATATTAGATTCAAATTTCCATTTAGGAAAGGCATGGAACACTTTCCTAGGAAGAAAATTAAATTACCTTATGAATCTATTATGAGAGCCACTTATGGATTGCATACCAAAGATGATAATACCTAGATCTATTCTTGTTTTTATGCCTAGCTAGGGGCGTTAAACGATAGCGCTTCTTGGGAGGCAACCCAATTTTATTTTTGTTTCTTGATTTTTGATTCTGTTTAGTAATAAATAATTCATATAGCTTATGCTTAGATGTGGTTTTATGTTTTAATTAGTGTTTGTGCCAAGTAGAACCTTTGGGAAGACTTGGGTGAAGTCTTTATGATCTTGCTGTAAAAAACAGAAACTTTAGCGCTCACGAGATTAGCTACAAGTTTTTATTGTCGAGTGCTATTAGGTTGATTATTTTTGAAGATGATTAACAGATAAATTCCTCATGTACACCAATTTATTTCAGAATTTTTGCAGTTACAGAAGTATACGTTTGATACAGATTACTACAGACTGTTCTTTTTTTTGATAGATTCTGTTTTTCGTGTGTTGTTTGCTTATTTTGATGAATCTATGGCTAGTATCGGGGGGTATGAACCATAGAGAAGTTGGAATACAATATGTTTAACACCAATATAAATAAAGAATGAGTTCATTACAGTACCTTAAAGTGGTGATTTGTTTTCTTATACTAACGGAGCTCATGAGATTTTCTATTGAGTTTTGTGTTGTGAAGTTTTCAAGTTTTGGGTAAAGATTTGATGGATTTTGAAATAAGGAGTGGCAAGAGCCTAAGCTTGGGGATGCCCAAGGCAACCCAAGGTAAAATTAAAGAACAACCAAAAGCCTAAGTGTTGGCGTCCCGGGAACGGGGGTCCCCAGACTTGCCTGCCTGCGGCCCACAGCGTGGCTCCACCAGCGGCCCCGTATGGCCCATCTTCACCAGCAAACACTCAAGACCCTCGCGAGGGGACAAGCCTCGCGAGGCGGATGACACACGACCTCCTCAGAGACAGCCTCACCAGGCTGGCTCGCGAGGGGCAGAGAGATCAAGGCAAGGGACACCTCGCGAGGTTCCTGTGACGCAAGCCATGATGACTGGCGCCAGGCGGACACCAGTGCGCGCAGTGTCCTCGTTTCCTCTTTGGTGCTAAAGAGGCAAGTGCAGGCGAGGAGTCCCGAGGCATCAGGCAAAGGGTTCCATATCGGTGCAACAAGACCAAGACCAGTAGGACGATAGGACGGAGGTCATCGTGGAGCCCAAGATGGCGTCACCACCAGAGCCTTTGGCAAGCGAAGACCACCTTTAGTGAGGATAACTTGTACTAGTTGTCTCCCTTCGAATTTGGCCGTTGTTGGATCCCTTCCCGCTCAATAATTGGGGAGAGGACCAGGGCCTCTATAAATAGGACTAGCCACCACCATAGGAGGCAGGTCATCTTGGATCTGAGCCCTTCCATCCATAGCCACACACAAGTACAAGAACACCTCTCCTCAGGAGTCTGTTCTTCCCTTGTAACCGTTCATCCTCAGCCCAAGAGACAATCCACCACACCACACTGGAGTAGGGTATTACACCACATCGGTGGCCCGAACCAGTATAAACTCTTGTGTCTCTCGTTCTTTGGGCTCGACTAGCTAGGCCTTGCGACCGTAGCGAGAGCGATCTTGGGAGAGAGAGATCTTTGTGCGCACCCCAGTGTTCGAACCTCAAGGGTTTTGCCGGAACCTGAAATCCGATATTTGACGCGCCAGGTAGGGGTGCGCCGAAACATTCCTTGCGCCGATCCGCGTCCCATTGCTTCGTTGCATCCATGGCGGACGCTCGACAGGCCCGTGCTGAGCGTCGGGCCGCCCTCGCTGCCCGTGTTGCTCAAACCGCCCCTGTCGGCGGGCCTCCCCGTCGTTCCCCGTCGCCCGCCGCCAACGCTGCCACTGGCCCGACGGGAAACGAGCAGCAAGCATCCTCGCTGCACTCCTCTGTGCGACGTGACGGCCGCACCGCCACTCCGTCGCTGACCCCGGCCGGCTCGTCGTCTCACGCTCGTCGCGCTCCCACGGATGCGCAGGCCGCGCTGCTCATGGCACGCGAGCTCCTGCGCTACCGCCTAGTCGACGACCTCTACAAGGACTGGCTGGACCACATCACCGAGCTCGTCAGTGCCGCAGGGGGATCCCCCGCGCCGCCCCTCTCGCTGCCTCGCCCTCCGCTAGCTGCGGGAGACGTGGCTCACGGGGCGCCTCCACCACCTCTGCACCAAGACGCCATTTTGGCGCCAAGGCGCGCGGCCCCCCGGCATGACCCACCGCGCCGGGTGCCCGCGTGGAAAGAAGGAAGCTGCCAAGATGTTCCCCGGCCATAAGAAAACGCGCCCTCGCTCCCAGCGCCACCGCGACAAGACCGTGTGCCCCCTGCAGCGGCGGTGCGCGGGCATCAAGGGCAGGCTCCGCATCAGCAAAGGGTCCCGGTGGCCACCGCAGGCTGCCGACCTTCATTGCTGAGCTGCGTAGCATCGCCTGGCCCGACAAGTTCAAGCCAGGCCTGCCTCCTCGCTACGACGGCACCCCTGACCCCGCGGAGTTCATGCAGCTTTACGAGCTAAGCATTGAGGCGGCCAATGGCGATGAAAAAGTCATGGCGAACTGGTTCCTCATGGCTCTCAAGGATGGCGCTCGCTCGTGGCTCCTGAACCTGCCCCCGGGCTCGATCTCCTCCTGGGGCGAGATGCGCGACCGCTTTGTCGCCAACTTCAAGCAGTAGCCGGGAGAGACTCTGCAAAAGTACATCCAGCGCTTCAACAACGTTCGTCTCAAGATCCCCAAGGTGATGGACGAGGCCATCATTTCAGCGTTCTCTGATGGCGTCCGCGGCATCAAGATGAAGGAGGAGCTCACCATCCATGAGGAGCTGTGCACGGCTTTGGAGCTGTTCAACCTGGCGACCAAGTGCGCAAGAGGTGCGGAGGGACGCCTTTCCCTCCTTGAGCTCCCAGCTGCTGGCCTGGAGGAGAAGAAATCCAAGGGCAAGGATGTGAAGCGCAAGGGAGTAGCCGTGCTCGCGTCGAAGCCAGACACGAAGCGCGGCCGGGACCATCCCGAGTCGTCCAAGAGCAGCTGATCGTTCTACGCCTTCCACAACGTACACAACCACAACACCAATGACTGTCAAGAACTCAGGGCCATTCGAGATGGACGCCTCGGTCGACGCCCTGAGCGCAACGACCGAGACTACGACCGAGGAGGAGGACGAGGCGGAGGACGCTAGGATGATCGCGGCCCACGCCAGGAGTGGCGCAACCGACCTCGTGAGGACCGTTGGAAGGACCAGCCTCGTGAGGGCGCCTGGAGGGACCAGCCTCGCGAGGACCGTCCTTAGGGCAATGCTGGACTTCCACCGCTGCCGCCACCACCAAGAAGCAACGACGACCACCATCAGGATGAGGGGGCTGGGGGCTTCCAGGAACCACGCGCTATCGCCTACATCTTGGGCGGAGCTCAGGCCCCAGCCTCTTAGCGCATCTTCAAGCAGTTTGCTCGTGAGGTGAATGCAGCCCTTCCCAGGCTAGAAGCCACGCGCCTGCTTAGGTGGTCCATGTGTGCCATCACTTTCAGCTCGATGGACCAGCCCAAGTGCGTGGCCACCGCCGACACTCTCCCGATGCTCTGCTCACCCGTAATCAGCAACGTACAAGTCACCAAGACCCTCATCAACGGCGGCGCATGGCTCAACGTCCTATCCATCGAGACGTTCGACAGCCTCCAAGTGCCATACAATCAGTTTCAGCCTACCAAGCCCTTCTCAGGAGTGACCGAGGGATCCACCACCCTGATCGGGTAGGTCCGCCTCCCTGTCACCTTCGGACAGCGCAACAACTACCGCATCGAGCTCATCGACTTCGACGTTGCTCACATCCGTCTGAATTACAATGCCATCCTTGGGTATCCGGCCCTGGCCAAGTTCATGGCGGTGATCCACCACGGCTACAACGTCCTCAAGATGCCAGGAAGCGGCGGGGTCATCACTGTCCCCCGCGAAGAAAGAGATGCGGTGTGCTCCCTCGAGCACGCCTTCCAAGTTGCATCAATCGAAGACCCCGACAACAATGGTGCGCAATACCCTCCTGAGGCCGTACCCAAGAAGAAGAAGCAGCTACTCCACCTAGGGTCTCAGGAGAATGGCATCTCCAGTGGCACCACCTTAGGAACCGCGCCCACAGCTGGGGCGCCTCCCTCCCTCGCATAGGAAGGCGCGCCCGGTGCCCTCCTCGGGCAGGGCTCTCTCTTGGAGGGCCTCAAACCTAGCCAACATCACGAGGGAGGCGCTCGGGCACCACATGGAGCCGTGCTTCATGACACGTTTCCCTCAGGAGAACACCTGGCAAGGAGCACCCGACGCTAAGGAGTTCGTCACCAAGGTCTCTCAGGAACTGCAGGATGCAAGAGCCATGCGCGGCGACCGCTGCCCACCTGGGCACAACTCCCTATCCAGGCGAGGATGGTGGGCTGCGCGTCTGCTTTGACATACCAGGGCTCAACAAGGCCGCATCTCAGGAGCTCTTCTGGCCTTCGCACATGGGACTTTGGGAGTGATACGTCTCCAACGTATCTATAATTTTTTATTGTTCCATGCTATATTATATTCTGTTTTGGATGTTTAATGGGCTTTATTATACACTTCTATATTATTTTGGGACTAACCTATTGACCGGAGGCCCAGCCCAGAATTGCTGTTTTTTTCCTATTTCAGAGTTTCGCAGAAAAAGAATATCAAACGGAGTCCAAACAGAATGAAACCTTCGGGAACGTGATTTTCGGAACGAACGTGATCCAGAGGACTTGGACCCTACGTCAAGACATCAACCAGGAAGGCACGAGGTAGGGGGGCGCGCCTACCCCCTGGACGTGCCCTCCACCCTCGTGGGGCCCATGTTGCTCCACCGACGTACTTCTTCCTCCTATATATACCTACGTACCCCAAACTACCAGATACGGAGCAAAAAACCCAATTCCATCGCTGCAACCTTCTGTACCCGTGAGATCCCATATTGGGGCCTTTTCCGGAGCTCCGCCGGAGGGGCATCGATCATGGAGGGCTTCTACATCAACACCATAGCCTCTCTGATGATGTGTGAGTAGTTTACCTCAGACCTTCGGGTCCATAGTTATTAGCTAGATGGCTTCTTCTCTCTTTTTGGATCTCAATACAATGTTCTCCCCCTCTCTTGTGGAGATCTATTTGATGTAATCTTGTTTTGCAGTGTGTTTGTTGAGACCGATGAATTGTGGGTTTATGATCAAGTTTATCTATGAACAATATTTGAATCTTCTCTGAATTCTTTTATGTATGATTGGTTATCTTTGCAAGTCTCTTCGAATTATCAGTTTGGTTTGGCCTACTAGATTGATCTTTCTTGCAATGGGAGAAGTGCTTAGCTTTGGGTTCAATCTTGCGGTGTCCTTTCCCAGTGACAGTAGGGGCAGCAAGGCACGTATTGTATTGTTGCCATCGAGGATAACAAGATGGGGTTTATATCATATTGCATGAGTTTATCCCTCTACATCATGTCATCTTACTTAAAGCGTTACTCTATTCTTTTGAACTTAATACTCTAGATGCATGCTGGATAGCAGTCGATGTGTGGAGTAATAGTAGTAGATGCAGGCAGGAGTCGGTCTACTTGTCTCGGACGTGATGCCTATATACATGATCATACCTAGATATTCTCATAACTATTCTCAATTATGTCAATTGCTCAACAGTAATTTGTTCACCCACCGTAATACTTATGCTCTCGAGAGAAGCCACTAGTGAAACCTGTGGCCCCCGGGTCTATTTCCATCATATTAATCTTGCAACACTTAGCTATTTTTATTGCCTTTTATTTTACTTTGCATCTTTATCATAAAAATACCAAAAAATATTATCTTATCATATCTATCATATCTCACTTTCGTAAGTGACTGTGAAGGGATTGACAACCCATTTATTGCTTTGGTTGCGAGGATTTTATTTGTTTGTGTAGGTGCGAGGGACTCGTGCGTGGCCTCCTACTGGATTGATACCTTGGTTCTAAAAAACTAAGGGAAATACTTACGCTGCTTTACTGCATCACCCTTTCCTCTTCAAGGGAAAACCAACGCAGTGCTCAAGAGGTAGCAAGAAGGATTTCTGGCGCCGTTGCCGGGGAGTCTATGCAAAAGTCAACATACCAAGTACCAATCACAAACCCTTATCTCCCGCGTTACATTATTTGCTATTTGCCTCTCGTTTTCCTCCCCCACTTCACCCTTGCCGTTTTATTCTCCCTCTCTTTTTCCGTTCGCCTCTTTTTCACTTGCTTCTTGTTTGCTCGTGTGTTGGATTGCTTGCTTGTCAGGATGGCTCAAGATAATACCAAATTGTGTGACCTTACCAATACCAACAACAATGATTTCCTTAGCACTCCGATTGCTCCTCTTACCGATATGGAATCTTGTGAAGTTAATGCTGCTTTATTGAATCTTGTCATGAAAGATCACTTCGCCAGCCTTCCTAGTGAAGATGCCGCGACCCATCTAAATAGCTTCGTTGATTTGTGTGATATGCAAAAGAATAAAGATGTGGACAATGATATTGTTAAATTGAAGCTATTTCCTTTTTCGCTTAGAGATCGTGCTATAGCTTGGTTTTCGTCTTTGCCTAAAAATAGTATTGATTCTTGGAATAAGTGCAAAGATGCTTTTATCTCTAAGTATTTTCCTCCCGCTAAGATCATCTCTCTTAGAAACGATATCATGAATTTTAAGCGACTTGATCATGAACATGTTGCACAAGCTTGGGAGAGGATGAAATTAATGATACGTAATTGCCCTACACATGGTTTGAATTTGTGGATGATTATACAAAAAAATTATGCCGGATTGAATTTTGCTTCTAGAAATCTTTTAGATTCGGCCGCGGGAGGCACTTTTATGGAAACCACTTTAGGAGAAGCTACTAAACTCCTAGATAATATTATGGTTAATTATTCTCAATGGCACACTGAAAGATCTACTAATAAGAAAGTGCATGCGGTAGAAGAAATTAATGTTTTGAGTGGAAAGATGGATGAACTTATGAAATTATTTGCTAATAAAAGTGTTTCTTCTGATCCTAATGATATGCCTTTGTCTACTTTGATTGAGAATAATAATGAATCTATGGATGTGAATTTTGTTGGTAGGAATAATTTTGGTAACAACGCGTATAGACGAAACTTTAATCCTAGGCCGTATCCTAGTCAATCCTCTTATAATTATGGTAATTCCTACAACAATTCTTATGGAAATTTTAATAAGATGCCTTCTGAATTTGAGACTAGTGTTAAGGAGTTTATGAATTCGCAAAAGAATTTCAATGCTTTGCTTGAAGATAAATTGCTTAAAGTTGATGAATTAGCTAGGAACATTGATAGAATTTCTCTTGATGTTGAATCTTTAAAACTTAGATCTATTCCACCTAAGCATGATATTAATGAGTCTCTCAAGGCCATGAGAATTTCCATTGATGAGTGCAAAGAAAGAACCGCTAGGATGCGTGCTAAGAAAGATTGTTTTGTGAAAGCGTGTTCTTCTAGTTTCTATGAAAATAAAGATGAAGATCTAAAAGTTATTGATATGTCCCCTATTAAATATTTGTTTTGAAATATGAATCTTGATAATGATGGGACTAAATATGATCCACCTTTACCTAGAAGGCGTTCGAAAAATTCGGAGTTTTTAGATCTTGATGCAAAAATTGGTAAAAGTGGGATTGAAGAGGTCAAAACTTTAGATAGCAATGAACCCACTATTTTGGATTTCAAGGAATTTAATTATGATAATTGTTATTTAATAGATTGTATTTCCTTGTTGCAATCCGTGTTAAATTCTCCTCATGCTTATATTCAAAATAAAGCTTTTATCAAACATATCGTTGATGCTTTAGTGCAATCTTATGAAGAGAAACTTGAATTAGAAGTTTCTATCCCTAGAAAACTTTATGATAAGTGGTAAACTACTACTAAAATTAAAATTAAAGATCATGAATGCTATGCTTTGTGTGATTTGGGTGCTAGTGTTTCCACGATTCCAAAGACTTTGTGTGATTTGCTAGGTTTCCGTGATTTTGATGATTGCTCTTTAAACTTGCACCTTGCGGATTCCACCATTAAGAAACCTATGGGAATGATTAATGATGTTCTTATTGTTGTAAATAGGAACTATGTGCCGGTAGATTTTATTGTTCTTGGTATAGATTGCAATCCTTCATGTCCTATTATTCTTGGTAGACCTTTCCTTAGAACGATTGTCGCGATTATTGATATGAAGGAAGGGAATATTAGATTCCAATTTCCGTTAAGAAAAGGCATGGAACACTTCCCTAGAAATAAAATAAAATTACCTTATGAATATATTATGAGAGCCACTTATGGATTGCCTACCAAAGATGGCAATACCTAGATCTATCCTTGCTATTATGCCAAGCTAGGGGCGTTAAACGATAGCGCTTGTTGGGAGGCAACCCAATTTTATTTTAGTTTTTTTTTGCTTTTTTGCTTCTGTTTAGGAATAAATCTTTGATCTAGCCTCTGGTTATATTTGTTTTTATGTTTTAATTAGTGTTTGCGCCAAGTTTAACCTATAGGATCTTCTTGGATGATAGTTATTTGATCTTGCTGAAAATTCCAGAAACTTTTTGTTCACAAGAATAATTGTTAAAAATCACCAGAACGTGGTAAAATATTGATTATAATTGCTGCTGATCAATAAACAAATTTTCTAGGTCGTCCTATTTTTGCTGAATTTTTGGAGTTCCATAAGTTTGCGTTAGTTACAGATTACTACAGACTGTTCTGTTTTTAACAGATTCTATTTTTCCTGTGCTGTTTGCTTATTTTGATGAATCTATGGCTAGTAAAATAGTTTATAAACCATAGAGAAGTTGGAATACAGTAGGTTTAACACCAATATAAATAAATAATGAGTTCATTACAGTACCTTGAAGTGGTGTTTTGTTTTCTTTTGCTAAAGGAGCTCACGAGATTTTCTGTTAAGTTTTATGTTGTGAAGTTTTCAAGTTTTGGGTGAAAGATTTGATGGATTATGGAACAAGGAGTGGAAAGAGCCTAAGATTGGGGATTCCCATGGCACCTCAAGATAATCTAAGGACACCTAAAATCCAAAGCTTGGGGATGCCCCGGAAGGCATCCCCTCTTTCGTCTACTTCCATCGGTAACTTTACTTGGAGCTATATTTTTATTCACCACATGATATGTGTTTTGCTTGGAGCGTCTTGTATTATTTGAGTCTTTGTTTTTTTAGTTTACCACAATCGTCCTTGATGTACACACCTTTTGAGAGAGACACACATGATTCGGAAATTATTAGAATACTCTATGTGCTTCACTTTTATTTTTTGAGTTATATAGTTTTGCTCTAGTGCTTCACTTATATTTTTTTAGAGCACGGCAATGGATTTGTTTTATATAAACTATTGATCTCTCATGCTTCACTTACATTATTTTGAGAGTCTTAAAATAGCATGGCAATTTTCTTTAATTATAATATCATGAGAAATTTGATACTGGACAATTGTTTTGAGATATAAAGGTGGTAATATCATAGTGGTGCTAGTTGAGTAATTGTTGAATTGAAAAATACTTGTGTTGGAGTTTGTGATTCCCGTAGCATGCACGTATGGTGAACCGTTATGTAACGAAGTTGGAGCATGAGGTATTTATTGATTGTCATCCTTTGTGTGGCGGTCGGGATCACGTGATGGTTAACTCCTACCAACCCTTCCCCTAGGAGCATGCGTAGTAGTACTTTGCTTCGAGGGCTAATAAATTTTTGCAATAAGTATATGAGTTCTTTATGACTAATGTGAGTCCATGGATTATACGCACACTTACCTTTGCGCAATTTTCTAGCCTCTTCGGTACCGTGCATTGCCCTTTCTCACCTTGAGAGTTGGTGCAAACTTCGCCGGTGCATCTAAACCCAGTGATATGATACGCTCTATCACACATAAACCTCCTTATATCTTCCTCAAAACAGCCACCTATTATGGCATTTCCATAGCCATTCCGAGATATATTGCCATCCAACTTTCCATCGTTTCGTTTATCATGACACGCTCCATCATTGTCATATTGCCTTGCATGATCATGTAGTTGACATTGTATTTGTGGCAAAGCCACCATTCATAATTCTTTCATACATGTCGCTCTTGATTCATTGCATATCCCGGTACACCGCCGGAGGCATTCACATAGAGTCATATTTTGTTCTAAGTATTGAGTTGTAATTCATGAGTTGTAAGTAAATAAAAGTGTGATGATCATCATTGTTAGAGCATTGTCCCAAGTGAGGAAAGGATCATGGATACTATGATTCCCCCACAAGTCGAGATGAGACTCCGGACTAAAAAAAAGAGAGGCCAAAAAAGAGAGAAAAGGCCCAAATAAAAAAAATGAGAGAAAAAGAGAGAAGGGACAATGTTACTATCCTTTTACCACACTTGTGCTTCAAAGTAGCACCGTGATCTTCATGATAGAGAGTCTCTCATTTTGTCGCTTTCATATACTAGTGGGAAATTTCATTATAGAACTTGGCTTGTATATTCCAATGATGGGCTTCCTCAAAATGCCCGAGGTCTTCGTGAGCAAGCAAGTTGGATGCACACCCACTTAGTTTCTTTTGTTTGAGCTTTCATACACTTATAGCTCTAGTGCATCCGTTGCATGGCATTCCCTACTCGTTGCATTGACATCAATTGATGGGCATCTCCATAACCCGTTGATTAGCCTCGTTGATGTGAGACTTTCTCCTTTTTTGTCTTCCCACATAACCCCTACCATTATACCTTGTTCCACCATAGTGCTATATCCATGGCTTGCGCTCATGTACTGCGTAAGAGTTGAAAAGGCTGAAGTGCGTTAAAAAGTATGAAACAATTGCTTGGCTAAAAACCGGGTTTTTTTCATGATATGAATATTTTGTGTGGGGAAGATGGAGCATAGCCAGACTATATGATTTTGTAGGGATAACTTGCTTTGGCTATGTTATTTTGATAAGACATAATTGCTTGGTTAGCATGCTTGAAGTATTATTGTTTTTATGTGAACATTAAACTTTTATCTTGAATCATATTAAATCTGAACATTCATGCCACAAAAATAAGAATTACATTGAAATTATGCTAAGTATCATTCCACATCAATAATTCTGTTTTTATCATTTACCTACTCGGGGACGAGCAGGAATTAAGCTTGGGGATGTTTGATACGTCTCCAACGTATCTATAATTTTTTATTGTTCCATGCTATATTATATTCTGTTTTGGATGTTTAATGGGATTTATTAGACACTTTTATATTATTTTGGGACTAACCTATTGACCGGAGGCCCAGCCCAGAATTGTTGTTTTTGCCTATTTCAAAGTTTCGCAGAAAAAGAATATCAAACGGAGTCCAAACGGAATGAAACCTTCAGGAACGTGATTTTCGGAACGAACGTGATCTAGAGGACTTGGACCCTATGTCAAGACATCAACCAAGAAGGCACGAGGTAGGGGGCGCGCCCTCCACCCTCGTGGGGCCCACGTTGCTCCATCGACGTACTTCTTCCTCCTATATATACCTACGTACCCCCAAACTACCAGATATGGAGCCAAAAACCTAATTCCACCGCCGCAACCTTCTGTACCCGTGAGATCCCATCTTGGAGCCTTTTCCGGAGCTCCACCGGAGGGGGCATCGATCACGGAGGGCTTCTACATCAACACCATAGCCTCTCCGATGATGTGTGAGTAGTTTACCTCAGACCTTCGGGTCCATAGTTATTAGCTAGATGGCTTCTTCTCTCTTTTTGGATCTCAATACAATGTTCTCCCCCTCTCTTGTGGAGATCTATTCGATGTAATCTTCTTTTGTGGTGTGTTTGTTGAGACCGATGAATTGTGGGTTTATGATCAAGTTTATCTAGGAACAATATTTGAATCTTCTCTGAATTCTTTTATGTATGATTGGTTATCTTTGCAAGTCTCTTCGAATTATCAGTTTGGTTTGGCCTAATAGATTGATCTTTCTTGCAATGGGAGAAGTGCTTAGCTTTGTGTTCAATCTTGCGGTGTCCTTTCCCAGTGATAGTAGGGGCAGCAAGGCACGTATTGTATTGTTACCATCGAGGATAACAAGATGGGGTTTATATCATATTGCATGAGTTTATCCCTCTACATCATGTCATCTTACTTAAAGCATTACTCTGTTCTTTTGAACTTAATACTCTAGATGCATGCTGGATAGCGGTCGATGTGTGGACTAATAGTAGTAGATGCAGGCAGGAGTCGGTCTACTTGTCTCGGACGTGATGCCTATATACATGATCATACCTAGATATTCTCATAACTATGCTCAATTCTGTCAATTGCTCAACAGTAATTTGTTCACCCACCGTAATACTTATGCTCTCGAGAGAAGCCACTAGTGAAACCTATAGCCCCCGGGTCTATTTTCCACCATATTAATCTTCCAACACTTAGCTATTTTATTGACTTTTATTTTACTTTGCATCTTTATCATAAAAAAACAAAAAATATTATCTTATCGTATCTATCAGATCTCACTTTCGTAAGTGACCGTGAAGGGATTGACAACCCTTTATTGCGTTGGTTGCGAGGATTTTATTTGTTTGTGTAGGTGCGAGGGACTCATGCGTGGCCTCCTACTAGATTGATACCTTGGTTCTCAAAAACTGAGGGAAATACTTATGCTGCTTTACTGCATCACCCTTTCCTCTTCAAGGGAAAACCAACACAATGCTCAAGAGGTAGCAGCGAGGGCTCGCCACACAGCTATGTTCGCATGTCGTTTGGCCTGCCGAGCATGGCAGCCGCCTTCGAGCGCAACCTGCAAAGCATCTTGGCGGCTCAGGAGGCCAGGCATCACGCAGTCCAGGAAGAGATGGAGACGGTCCTTAGGGAGCCGCCTAGACCCCCAGAGCCTCCCAAGGCTCAGGGCCCCTACGGCTTTTGAGGAGCGACCCCTTCGCCACACATCTTCAGCTACCCCAACATCCATTTGACAACGGAACCAGGTGACATTTTCCAAGTTTATTTAGCTGGGAGCGCCCCTCGGGCTACATCATTCCCAGGCCGCGTGGGCCTGTCCCTGCGGCATGTATCCTTTTTACGTCTTTAGCTTACTTTGCTGGGAGCACTCCTCGGGCTGCATCATCCCCAGGCCGCTCGGCTCTGACCCAGCAGCATGTATCGTTCCTGCATTTACCTAAGTTAGTTCGCTTTCAATGCATGATCTATCTATGGTTATCACCTGCTTGATTTTCACCCACCACGGGAGCTACGTTCGCTGGCACGACGCTTGTGCTCGGGTCCATCCCTACAATGTCGACAAATCTGAGCGGTCGAGCTCTGGCTCGCGGCGCGCCCCGCGCACGCCACCTCACCTGGCCCTCACTGCCCTCACCTTCTTGCAGAGCGACCTGTAGCGGACCGGCAATCATCGTGGCAATCTGTGTCCTTTCTCGCGCTAACCTGCAGGAGCTTCCCGAGGATGACAGCAGGCGGTACCACGGGCTCCTTCTTCTCCCATGCGATTCGCTTGCGCGTTAAAAGAGGGCTCCTGAGCATCGTGCCTCAGGAGCTCTTACTGGCTCTCCAGCCCTCACCCCCTGGCCTTGACCACGGCATCGCGACTTGGCATACCAGTGGCGGCTGAGCTCATTCGAGGGCCGGGACCTGAGGACGCAGAGCACACAAAAGAGCGTGGAGGAGAGGGGGAGGCTTGCACGAGCCTAACCTGGCTACCCTACAATAGTCGGCGCGCAAGTCTGGCGCAGCACACGGAATCAGCTCAAGACTTCCAAGATAAGTTTTGCGCCCGGATCAACCAAGCACTGCGACCTAGGATCCCCACCCGAGGCAGCCTTGTTACGGCAATGTCGCCGCCCTTTCCTGCCTCTCGGTGGCTTCTTGAGCGCTAAAGGGGACCTCTTGAGCATCGCGCCTCAGGAGCTCTTACTCGACCTCGGGCCACTCACCTCCTGGCCTTGACCACGGCATCGCGACCTGGCATACCAGCGATGGCTGCAGCCTGCCTGGGGACCGGGACCTGTCGGTGTAGAGCACCAAGCCGTCGTGGGGGCTGGAAAGGGGAGACTGAGCCGAAACGAGGCATGCGTTCGCAAGTTTTCATAATAAGGATGATATGAACAAAAGGCGCTACACATTCTTTACACACCCCCATGGGGTTCATCCTCTTTCCTCGTAGGGAACAAAAGAAAAGACTATTGGAAGCCATAACTACGGGCGTCACCGTGAACGCCATCATCAACAGTGGGCCACGGGAGGCCGGCGCCAACCCCATCCAGATCAGCGACGGCGGCGGCCGAACGCTGCGGCCTTGCTCCGAGTCCGGCGAGAGCTCGGGCACACGTAGTTGTCATCGCTCGTCTCCGGAGTCTGTAGATCTCAGGAGAGTCGCTGGACTCCCAAGTGCCACTGCTGCTGCTTGAAGAGCCGCTGGCTTTGAGCTCGGCGTTGGCCGCTGCGCCGCCCTGACGACCCTCTCTGGGGCAGCACTCCAAGCGGCGGCCTTCCGCGTCGAAGACCTTGAAGAACATCGTGGAGGCGCCATCATACCTGAAGTGGATGGTGAGGGCGCCTTCCGCACGACAGACCCGGGCAACCTCGCCCCAGCCGCGAGTCATGAAGATTTTGCCCGAGGAAACAGTTTCCACCTCCGCTCCGGTCGCCGGGGTGTCGCAGTCGGAGTGCCGCAGCCAAAGCTCAAGGGGGCCCCTCGGCAGCATCTCGGCGGAGAATAACTGCGGGAAGCGGATCCAAGTGCGTGGAGGCATCGCCGCCCGCATCACGAGTTCGCGCGAGGAGTTCGTGGCGTGTACTCCTGGGGCGACAACGCAAGTCACCATGGCGCGGCGATCGCGGCCCTGCTGCGGGCGGCGGCGCTCGTCGTCCCTCCCTCCCGAGCCCTCGGCTTGGGCATACAAAGGTAGCGGGTACCCGGGAGGAGGCCGCTCGTACTAAGGCCTCTACACCTCCAGCCTCACGACCATGACACGGCAGTGTCCTGGCCTCTTCTTCGGTGGAAGAGGCCCGGGCTTGTCGCAGGGAGTTTTTCCCTTCTCTGCGGCCGAAAACCTCTGAATAGGCGCCATGGAAGTCGCTACCAGCAATGGAGCAAAGAAGAAGAAGCGAGTGGAGCAGGAAGAGATGAGCAACGTGGGCTTTGCCCCCTCCTCATTTATAGTGGGAGAAGGCCAACCGACGATACCCACGATCACAGGTAATGATGGTTTTTCTCTGCATGCAGCAGGGACTCATGAAATCGGGCAGTTATCGAGGCAACATGGGGAAGCGGAGACACCCACGTCCAATCAGTCGCCATGCGTCAAGCGGGACCGCAGGCTGTTGGGGCCTGCAGCGCTCCGCACTTGCCCTTTGGATTCGTCTCGAAGCCAAGCCCGAGCGCACCTTGGGCCTGGGGGCTACTGTCGGCGTCCTGGGAACGGGGGTCCCCAGACTTGCCTGCCTGCGGCCCACAGCATGGCTCCACCAGCGGCCCCGTACGACCCATCTTCACCAGCAAACACTCAAGACCCTCATGAGGGGCCAAGCCTCACGAGGCGGACGACACAAGACCTCCTCAGAGACGGCCTCACCAGGCTGGCTCGCGCGGGGCAGAGAGATCAAGGCAAGGGACACCTCGCGAGGTTCCTGTGACGCAAGCCATGACGACTGGTGCCGGGCGGGCGCTAGTGCGCGCAGTGTCCTCGTTTCCTCTTTGGTGCTAAAGAGGCAAGCGCGGGCGAGGAGTCCCGAGGCATCAAGCAAAGGTTTCCATATCGGTGCAACGAGACCAAGACAAGCAGGACGACATGATGGAGGTCATCGTGGAGCCCAAGACGGTGTCGCCACCAGAGCCTTTGGCACACGAAAACCACCTTTAGTCGGGATAACTTGTACTAGTTGTCTCCCTTCGAAATTTGCCGTTGTTGGATCCCTTCCCGCTCAATATTTGGGGAGAGGACCAGAGCCTCTATAAATAGGACTAGCCACCACCATAGGAGGCAGGTCATCTTTGATCAGAGCCCTTCCACCCATAGCCACACACAAGCACAAGAACACCTCTCCTCAGGAGGCTGTTCTTCCCTTGGAACTGTTCATCCTCAGCCCAAGAGGCAATCCACCACACCACACTAGAGTAGGGTATTACACCACATCGGTGGCCCGAACCAGCATAAACTCTTGTGTCTCTCGTTCTTTGGGCTCGACTAGCTAGGCCTTGCAACCATAGCGAGAGAGATCTTCGTGCGCACCCTAGTGTTCGAACCTCAAGGGTTTTGCCGGAACCCGAAATCTGACACTAAGATTGGGGATGCCCGGAAGGCATCCCCTCTTTCGTCTTTGTCCATCGATAACTTTACTTGAGGCTATATTTTTATTCACCACATGATATGTGTTTTGCTTGGATCGTATTGTATGATTTGAGTCTTTGCTTGTTAGTTTACCATAATCACCCTTGCTGTACACACCTTTTGGAGAGACACACATAAGTCAGAATTTATTAGAATACTCTATGTGCTTCACTTATATCTTTTTGAGCTAGATAATTTTGCTCTAGTGCTTCACTTATATCTTTTAGAGCACGGTGGTGGTTTTATCTTATAGAAATTATTGATCTCTCATGCTTCACTTATATTATTTTGAGAGTCCTTTAGAACAACATGGTAATTTGCTTTGGCTATAAAATTAGTCTTAATACGATAGGCATCCAAGATGGGTATAATAAAAACTTTCATAAAAAGTGCATTGAATACTATGAGAAGTTTGATACTTGATGATTGTTTTGAGGTATGAAGATGGTAATATTAGAGTCATGTTATCTGAGTAGTTGTGAATTTGGGAAATACTTGTGTTGAAGTTTGCAAGTCCAGTAGCATGCACGTATGGTAACCGTTGTGTGACAAATTTGAAACATGAGGTGTTCTTTGATTGTCATCCTTATGAGTGGCGGTCGGGGACGAGCGATGGTCTTTTCCTACCAATCTATCCCCCTAGGAGCATGCACGTAGTTCTTGATTTTTGATGACTTGTAGATTTTTGCAATAAGTATGTGAGTTCTTTATGACTAATGTCGAGTCCATGGATTATACGCACTCTCAACTTTCCATTCTTCGGTACCGTGCATTGCCCTTTCTCACCTTGAGAGATGGTGCATATTTTGCCGGTGCATCCAACCCTCGTGATATGATATGCTCTATCACACATAAACCTCCTTTATCTTCCTCAAAACAGCCACCATACCTACCTATTATGGCATTTCCATAGCCATTTCGAGATATATTGCCATGCGACTTTCCACCGTTTCATTTATTATGACACGCTTCATCATTGCCATATTGCCTTGCATGATCATGTAGTTGACATCGTATTTGTGGCAAAGCCACCATGCATAACTTATCATACATGTCACTCTTGATTCATTGCCCATCCCGGTACACCACCGGAGGCACTCATATAGAGTCATATTTTGTTCTAGTATCGAGTTGTAATCATTGAGTTGTAAATAAATAGAAGTGTGATGATCATCATTAATAGAGCATTGTCCAAAATATAAAAAAAATATAAAAAGAGAAAGGCAAAAAAAGGCCCTAAAAAGATAAAAGAAATAAAAGGGACAATGCTACTATCATTTTTTTCCACACTTGTGCTTTAAAGTAGCACCATGATCTTTATGATAGAGAGTCTCTTATTTTGTCACTTTCATATACTAGTGGGAATTTTTCATTATAGAACTTGGCTTGTATATTCCAACAATGGGATTCCTCAAATGCGCTAGGCCTTCGTGAGCAAGCAAGTTGGATGCACACCCACTTAGTTTCTTTTGTTGAGCTTTCATACATTTATAGCTCTACTGCATCCGTTGCATGGCAATCCCTACTCCTTGCATTGACATCAATTGATGGGCATCTCCCTAGTACGTTGATTAGCCATGTCAATGTGAGACTTTCTCCTTTTTTGTCTTCTCCACACAACCCCCATGATTATACTCTATTCAACCCATAGTGCTATGTCCATGGCTCACGCTCATGTATTGCGTGAAAGTTGAAAAAAGTTTGAGATTACTAAAGTATGAAACAATTGCTTGGCTTGTCATCGGGGTTGTGCATGATGAGAGTATTTTTTGTGCGAAAATGAAGCATAGCCAAACTATATGATTTTGTAGGGATAAGCTTTCTTTGGCCATGTTATTTTGAGAAGACATAATTGCTTAGTTAGTATGCTTGAAGTACTATTATTTTTATGTCAATATTAAACTTTTATCTTGAATCTTTCGGATCTGAATATTCATGCCACAATAAAGATAATTACTTTGAAAATTATGTTAGGTAGCATTCCACATAAAAAATTCTGTTTTTATCATTTACCTACTCAAGGACGAGCAGGAATTAAGCTTGGGGATGCTTCATACGTCTCAAACGTATCTATAATTTTTGATTGTTCCATGCTATTATATTATCTGTTTTGGATGTTTAATGGGCTTTATTATGCACTTTTATATTATTTTTGGGGCTAACCTATTAACCGAAGGCCCAATGCAAATTGCTATTTTTTGCCTATTTAAGTGTTTCGCAGAAAAGGAATATCGAAGGGAGTCCAAACGGAATGAAACCTTCGCGAGGATTGTTTTTGGAACAAACGCAATCCACGAGACTTGGAGTGGACGTCAAGGAAGCAACGAGGAAGCCACGAGGCAGGAGGGCGCGCACCCCACCCTCGTGGGCCCCTCATGGCTCCACCGACCTATTTCTTTCGCCTATATATACTCATATACCCTGAAAACATCCACGAGCACCACGAAACCCTATTTCCACCGCCGCAACCTTCTGTACCCGTGAGATCCCATCTTGGGGCCTTTTCCGGCGCTCCGCCGGAGGGGGAATCGATCATGGAGGGCTTCTACATCAACACCATAGCCTCTCCGATAATGTGTGAGTAGTTTACTACAGACCTTCGGGTCCATAGTTATTAGCTAGATGGCTTATTCTCTCTCTTTGGATCTCAGTACAAAGTTCTCCTTGATCTTCTTGGAGATCTATTTGATGTAATTCTTTTTGCGGTGTGTTTGTCGAGATCTAATGAATTGTGGGTTTATGATCAAGATTATCTATGAACAATATTTGATTCTTCTCTGAATTCTTTTATGCATGATTTAAATATCTTTGCAAGTCTCTTCGAATTATCACTTTGGTTTGGCCTAATAGATTGATCTTTCTTGCAATGGGAGAAGTGCTTAGCTTTGGGTTCAATCTTGCGGTGTCCTTTCCCAGTGACAGCAGGGGCAGCAAGGCACGTATTGTATTGTTGCCATCGAGGATAAAAAGATGGGGTTTATATCATATTGCTTGAGTTTATCCCTCTACATCATGTCATCTTGCCTAATGTGTTACTCTAGATGCATGCTGGATAGCGGTCGATGTGTGGAGTAATAGTAGTAGAGGTAGAATCATTTCGGTCTAGTTGTCACGGACGTGATGCCTATATACATGATCATGCCTACATATTCTCATAACTATGCGCTTTTCTATCAATTGCTCGACAGTAATTTGTTCACCCACCGTATAATATGCTATCTTGAGAGAAGCCACTAGTGAAACCTATGGCCCCCGGGTCCATCTTCCATCATATTATTTTCCTATCAATTTGCTATTTCTGCTGCTGTTTATTTTGCAATCTTTACTTTCCAATCTATACAACAAAAATACCAAAAATATTTATCTTACTATCTTTATCAGATCTCACTTTTGCAAGTGGCCGTGAAGGGATTGACAACCCCTTTATTGCGTTTGTTGCAAGGTTCTTGATTGTTTGCGCAGGTATGAGCGATTTGCATGTAGTCTCCTACTGGATTGATACCTTGGTTCTTGAAATCTGAGGGAAATACTTACGCTACTTTGCTGCATCACCCTTTCCTCTTCAAGGGAAAACCAATGCATGCTCGAGAGGTAGCAGCCATAGGAGGGAGGCTAACCAGCCCACAAGGGGCTGGAGCGCCCCCCACAAGGGAGGAGGCCGAATTGGACTTGGGAAGGGGGCGCAACTGAGGGAGTCCTGGATTAGGGGGTGTTCGGATAGCCGAACTATACCTTCAGCCGGACTCCAGGACTATGAAGATACAAGATTGAAGACTTCGTCCCGTGTCCGGAAGGATCTTTTCTTGGCGTGGAAGGCAAGCTAGGCGTGCGGATATTCAAGATCTCCTACCATTGTAACCGACTCTGTGTAACCCTAACCCTATCCGGTGTCTATATAAACCGGAGGGTTGTAGTCCGTAGGCCAAGCGCGCCACACTATTTCGAGGGGCATGATATGGCTCTGCCTCCGAATAGTACCCTGGAGGCCGCACACGCTCCGGCCCCGATCCTTGACTCGGAGCCCGCTACGTTCTTCGAGGATGAACGGTTGGACATCACCTCGGGGGCTGCGATCTCAAAGGCGATCGAGCCGAACGCCAGCCCCTCACTCCGCATGGCCCATGACTCCAAGGAGTTGGATTCTTCTCCGAACTCCGGGCCTTCCGTGCCCCCGCCGATCGAATCTGATTGGGCGCCTGTAATGGAGTTCACCGCCGCGGATATCTTTCAGTGCTCACCTTTTGGTGGCATCCTGAATTCTCTCAAGTCTCTCTCTTTATCAGGAGAGCCCAGGCCGGACTATGGTCTGCAAGGTTGGGATTCGGACGACGAAGAAATTCAAAGCCCACCCACCACCCACTTAATAGCCACTGTTGATGATTTAACCGACATACTTAACTTCGGATCCGAAGACTTCGACGGTATGGACGACGAAAACGGAGAAGAACTAGGACCAGCACCTATAGGGCACTGGACCTCCACCCCACCTAACGATGTATTCATGGTGGATACCCCTACAGGAAACGACAAAGAGGAAAAAGGGGGCGAAAAAAGGGGTAAACCCTCCGAAAAGCAGTCAAAGCGGCGACGTAGACGCCGAGCCAAGCCCCGCCTCGATCAAGACCCAGCCGTAGAGCAGGATGAGCCGGTAGACGACAAGCATGCCTCAGAGAAGCCGTCTGACAGGGCGACACGGATAGAGAGGACAGACAGCCCTCCCCCGGCCATAACAGAACTCCGGACGATCTCACGCCGGATAAAACCACGGAGCAGAAGAATCTCCACGAAAGGCTCGTTGCCACAGCACGCAGCCTGAAAAAGCAGAAGCGGAAGCTAAAGACGGCAGAAGATGCACTCAGAACAAGATGGAGCAAGGTAATCAAGACCGCAGACAAATACGGCGGCAGCCGCCGCACCAAAAGCTATCCGAAGAGAAAACTACTGCCCGAATTCGACCAGGAGGCCCTAGAGCCCCCACATTTAAAAAATAAAAAAGCCACACGGTCGGATAGACGACCCCACGGCCACCATAAAACGGCAAGCGGCGCCGCACTCAATGCGGCATGCGACCCAATTAAAGACTCGCATCATGGCCTAGCCAGGTCCATTTACGGGCCAAGAAAGCAAGCTCTTACAAGCAATGCAAAAAAGCCATCATCAGAATCCGACACACCCAAATATAGGGGCGCCGCACACCCCCTATGTTTCACCGATGAGGTCTTGGAATATGAATTTCCAGAGGGATTCAAACCCGTCAACATAGAGGCGTACGATGGAACAACAGACCCTGGAGTCTGGATCGAGGATTATATCCTCCACATACATATGGCTAGAGGAGATGATCTCCACGCCATAAAATATTTACCCCTTAAGCTTAAAGGGCCAGCCCGGCACTGGCTTAAAAGCCTTCCCGAAAACACAATTGGAAGTTGGGAAGAGCTCGAGGATGCTTTCCGAGCAAATTTTCAAGGGACCTATGTCCGCCCCCCGGACGCAGACGATCTCAGTCACATAACTCAGCAGCCCGAAGAATCAGCTCAACAGTTCTAGAACAGATTCCTCACTAAAAAGAATCAGATAATGGATTGTCCAGACGCCGAAGCCCTAGCAGCTTTCAGGCATAATGTCCGAGACGAATGGCTCGCCAGACACCTCGGCCAGGAAAAGCCAAGAACAATGGCCGCACTCACAAGCCTCATGACCCGCTTTTGCGCAGGAGAGTACAGCTGGTTGGCACGATGCAGCCCCAGCGACCCAAGTACATCAGAAATCAGGGATGGAAACAGAAAACCGCGGCGAAATAAGGACCGTCGCCGAATCAAAGGAAAAAGTCCGAAGAGCACGGCAGTCAATGCCGGATTCAAAAGCTCACGGCAAAATCAGACAAAACCACCCCTTCAGGATAATAGGGATGATCCGTCCAGCTTAAATAGAATCCTGGACAGAATATGTCAGATACATAGTACTCCTGGGAAGCTTGCCAATCACACCCACAAAGACTGTTGGGTTTTTAAACAATCCGGAAAGCTTAACGCCAAACACAAGGGGCTCGATACACCAAGTGAAGAAGAGGACGAACCCCAAAGGCAGAACACCTGTAAACAAAATAACTTCCTGCAGGAAGTCAAAACAGTGAACTCACTTCACGTAACAAAACGTGTGGCACCCATAAAGGTACGCACAATCAAACCTACCCCTCAGGAGTCCCGCCACTGGTCACTAAAGCCAATCATTTTTGATCAGCTAGATTATCCAGAAATATAAAAAACGCAGGCCGGACTGCCCTGATACTGGATCCAATAATCGACGGATTCCAGTTTACCAATGTCCTTATGGACGGCGGCAGTGGACTAAACCTGATATATCAGGATACAATCCACCGCATGGGCATAAACCCAGCAAGAATCTGCCACAACAAAACCTCCTTTCAAGGGGTAGCAGCAGGCCCGGACACCCATTGTATGGGTTTTCTCCGGCTTGTAGTCATATTTGGCTCTGCCAATAACTTTCGTCGCGAAAAGTTGACCTTCCATGTAGTCCCGTTTTCAAGTCGCTATCAAGCACTAATGGGACGCGGAGCTTTCGCTCGCTTTAACGCAATACCGCATTATGCATCTCTCACTCTTAAGATGCCCAGTCCTCGAGGCATCATCTCTTTCAAGGGAGTGCACTAAAATACGCCTCCTCCAAACGGAGGATTGCGCGGCCGCTTAAACAGCCGCACAATAAAGTGGCCTCGCCAGCCAAAGGACTTTTTCGATATAAGTCATTAAAGGCCACAGACCCGGACTCAGCGAGTTCGGCACAAGTCCATCATCAACGCAGGCTTAGTACGCCATATACCCCCATACGAGGGGCTGTATGCAGAGACAATAAAGCTCAACCTTATATATTTATTTTATATTTTGTTTATTATCCTTTTTGTTCCGCACGACCCATTTTCAATTTAGTTCCTCTCTTCTACAGATGAACGTCGTGCGGCGCCCGTCCAGGACACGGCACATCGGAGACATAGGCGCAGACGTGTAGTAGGGACCCGTCCTAAAGGATTCTTTTTAGATTAAGACCCTGCGTAAACCTTTTTTACTGTCTCTTGCTGCTATACATCCCCTGGTTTTTTCTGCTATAACCAAGGAGGAGGCTGGCGTTTTGGCATGTGGCCACGCCAGAATTCTTGCTCGTACCTGGACACTAGGGGCTCTTTTCTTTTGTTTAAGGGTGTTGTTTCACACGCACTCACAAAGACCGAACACCTTAGGGAGTGCTCGGCGTCGCGAGTTTTGGCACTATATGCATCAGCTCCGAATCATGTCTTTGGTCAAATGTTGGGTTGCCCGGCTCCTGAGTTCGGCTACCTTACGTTCCTCTTTATCGGCTAAGGTAGCACCAGGAGAACTACTGCGATTGTGCCCCGGTTCGGCCGGGCGAGCACCTCAGTAGAGAAAGCCGAAAACTGAGTGTCATGATGTAGCGTGAAACTGGTCGCCACTCGATGACTTATAGGAATTTATCGAATTCCTCCGTTTTGACGAGGGGCTGCTTCCCGGTCAGGCACGTATGCACCCCGAATTCGGGTAAACACAGTCGCCACTAAGGGGCTACCTACAGAGTCCCACTGTCAAGCTCCTATGGCTAAGTGAAAGTGTTAAAGCATTATAGTCTGGTTGCCTAGCCCGCTGCGCTATCACCTCCTTTGTAGGACCAAGACGTTGGGTTAAGTGTGAAAATGCGTCTTCTGCGCGCACCCCCGCACTATGTGCGTGGGGGCTGAAGCCAACGACTGCAATCTTTCAGAATTCATATATTTAAACGGCCGCACAGGAGGTGTTCCTCATACTTGAAGGAACAATTCTAAAAATATGCCCCTACAATTTATCAAAATACTGTTTCTTGATTACATATGCTATCATAACATAGCATCCTTCGAGCACTGCGTCTCTATTATGCGAGCGCCTTCGAGGACTTCCTCAAAATAGTGCTCGGAAGGTATTCAGCTTTTATCCGAATCCCGGGACGCAACAACGGTGGGCTCCATATCTGCCCAGTATGTCTTGACACGGGCAAGAGCTAGCCGAGTGCCCTCCGTGCACGCTGACCTCTTCATAGCATCGATACGTGGCACCACGTCGAGAAATTGCTGCACCAAGCTGAAATAACTCTTCGGCTTCGATCTCCCCGGACACAGATGATCCGTGACGTACTTCATGGCGAGTCCGGACAACCTATTCAGTTCGGCCCATTGGGCCAGGCGATCGTCCACTGCAAGTGGACGCTCTGGATTGATGAATTGCGACCAGAAGAGCTTCTCCACTTCATGACCCTTCTTATCTTGAAAGTGTTTGGTCGCATCAGCAGCACTAGCCGCCAAATCCAGATAGGTGTTCTCTACACTCCACGCTCGGTCCAACGGGGCAAACCTCGGGTCACAAATTTTTCTCCGCAGCAAGAAGGGCTTTCCATCCGCAATTAGTCCGGCTTGACGTAGCTCTTCCTTTGCCGCTCTCATTACAGAGCGGGCGTCCTTGGCGTCGATAACAGCCTTCTCTAAGCTCGTTTGCCTCGCTCGACCTTCTCCTTCAAGAAGCTTGCAACGGTCAGTAGCACTTTTTAACATTACGGCCATATCAGCCACCTCCTCCTTGCTTCGGCAATGGGCAGCCTGTTCGGCTTTCAGCTCTTCAAGGGCTTTCACGGCAGCAACATCACTTTTTCTGGGTTGTTCCTTTGCTCGGGCGAGTTCGGCCCTAAGACCTTCCACGGCGGCCGCACCATCTGCGTCAAGCATACACCCGGTAAGATATTGACATAAAGCTCCTCTTACTCACAATCGCCTAATGATTTCAATACCTTGAGCACCATCAAGCCGCTTGTTAACAAGCACGATGTCGGCTTCCGCCTCATCCAGTTGTCGCTTCAGTTCGGCAAATTCATGAATCCGGCTTGACTCCGGACAATCAGCCACCTACATATAAAGGTGCCACTTAAAGGACCTGGGATTAAGATCCTCTGCGCGCCGTACATCTTTACGATGCACAGAGTCTCAGGGGCTACTATCTACACAGGGCGCACTTTATTTATGCGCAATTAACACAAATATATGTTATTTAAAACGTACCTCAAGGCCTGCCAGTAAACTCTTGACGGCCTCGTGCAGTCCGCTTTCTGCGGATGAAATCTTTCCAATCACCGTGCTCATTAACGCGCGATGCTCCTCTGAGACAGAGGCTCGCCCCAGCAGAATCTTTAGCTCCTCCGACCGAACACCAGATGGTGCCGGACTCGTCCCATGGTCTTCCTCAAAGGCCGGACACAGAGAACCTCGGGGGGCTGCACCATCCGCCCCTAGCGGATCCGGAGAAATCCCCCGCGACGGTACTTCAGCGTCGCCCGCCTTGCTAGGCGATATAGAAGGAGGAGGCGTTCCGCTCTCCATCAGCTCCGGAAGAAGATCCCCCGAGGACGAGTTCTGCTGAGAAGGGCTGAGGTCCGAACTACAAAGTAAAGTTTCGGTTAAAACTTCTCAGATATAAATCAAGGATTTCTCTTAAAAGAATAACTCTTCTTCTACTTACGGCTCGCTGTAGAGCTGTTCCCTTTGAGGGTTTAGTCCGGCCGAGGGGCTCCCCGGCGTCGGGCCCTCTGACAAGGATTCTTTCCCCCGCTTTGAAGCTATGGTTTCCGGGTTGTCAGAGGCGGCCCTTTTCTTTCCCTTAGGAGGAGAATTATCGATTCCCCCCTTCGGAATGGTCTCTTTCGAGGAGGCCACGGTCTCCTTGTCTGCCCCCTTATTTCCCTCCAAAGGCACTACCTCTAGCATCCTGACTAGCACAGGATCCAGCCTGGTTTCGGGAAGGGGAGCCGGACACCGGATCAGCTTTGCCTTCGCTATCCACTCCTGCTTAAAAGGAAAAGTGCTGTTAAAAAGCAAGTTAATTATGCGGATAGAAGGTCCGGTCGCAAGGTCACCTACTTGAGTATCCGGGCGATTGCGGCTTAAACTAGCATCCTCGGTCAAATCCGGACTCACTTCTTGTGATCCGAAGAACAGTTTATACATCTCCATAGGCGTCACGCCCATAAAATTCTGGAGAGCTCGCGGTCCCTCCGGATTGGATTCCCACAAGCGAAGGGGGCGACGTTGGCCGGGCAGTGTTCGGCGAATTAGCATGACTTGTGTCACCTTGACCAGGTTGAGGTCTCCCTTCAAGAGATCCTTAATGCGGCCCTGCAGTAGAGGAACGTCTTTGGGCAAGCCCTGATCTAAACCCGTGTTGATCCACGATGCTAACCGTGGTGGGGGACCCGAGCGAAAGGCCGGAGGCGCCACCCATGCGGTGCCCCGAGGAGCGGTGATGTAGAACCACTCCTGTTGCCATAAGCCAAGCTCCTCTTGAAAAGCGCCCTCGGGCCATGGAGCATCGGCATTTCTTTTTATAGCAGCACCTCCGCACTCTGCGTGGCGCCCCTCGATTATCTTAGGTTCTACTTTGAAGGTCTTGAGCCATAATCCGAAGTGAGGGGTAACACGGAGGAACGCTTCGCACACAATTATGAACGAGGAGATATGGAGGATGGACTCCGGAGCTAGGTCGTGGAATTCCAGCCCATAATAAAACATCAGCCCCTTACAAAGGGATCCATTGGGAAGCCTAATCCCCGAAGGAAGTGGGATATGAATACCACGCTCTCGCCGGGCAGAGGGCTAGGGATCACCTGTCCTTGAACAGGCGGCCTGTGCGGAATCTCCCTGGTCAGGAATCTAGCTTCCCTCAACCTTGATACATCCTCCTCCGTAACAGAGGAGGGCATCCATTGGCCTTGAAGGTTGGAGCCGGACATTGTCGAAGATCCGGTGCGCCCAGAATCTGGAAGCCTAGGGTGTTGGAACTCGAGGCGATGGGCGAGCTCGTTTTTAGAATAGAAGCGGGGTACAGGGCCTTGGTCTCTTTATAAGAGGCAGAATACCAAAAGCCCTCCCCGTAACCATCTTGGACTAGCCTTTAATTAAGGCAAGACGTGCTAACGGGCACGATTGGGTTATCCACGTCCGTATTAATGAGAATCCCGTTAAAAGGGGCACACGATCTCTGCTTTGACAAGACGTGCCAAGGAAACCGCCTCGCTAAACGCGCCGAGGTGGAACGATGAAAATAATTTATATAGAAGGCTCGGTCGCAGTGTTACGACGCACTGCGGAATACGTCAGCAGATTTGATTTATGTTAATATTATTGTCTATACGGAAATATGTGGAAACTTATTTTGCAGAGCCGGACACTATTTTTGGTGTTTGTAATCTTCTTGAAGAAACTTGGAGGAGGAACCCGCCTTGCAATGCCGAAGACAATCTGCACGCCGGACTCGTCGTCATTGAAGCCTGGTTCAGGGGCTACTGAGGGAGTCCTGGATTAGGGGGTGTTCGGATAGCCGGACTATACCTTCAGCCGGACTCCAGGACTATGAAGATACAAGATTGAAGACTTCGTCCCGTGTCCGGAAGGATCTTTTCTTGGCGTGGAAGGCAAGCTAGGCGTGCGGATATTCAAGATCTCCTACCATTGTAACCGACTCTGTGTAACCCTAACCCTATCCGGTGTCTATATAAACCGGAGGGTTGTAGTCCGCATCATCATACACAATCATACCATAGGCTAGCTTCTAGGGTTTAGCCTCCTTGATCTCGTGGTAGATCCACTCTTGTACTACCCATATCGTCAATATTAATCTAGCAGGAGTAGGGTTTTACCTCCATTGAGAGGGCCCGAACCTGGGTAAAATAAAGTGTCCCTTGTCTCCTGTTACCATCCGACCTTGACGCACAGTTCGGGACCCCCTACCCGAGATCCGCCGGTTTTGACACCGACATCCACCCCCTTTCCTTCTCCTACTCCCTCTCGTTCCCCATTTCCCCCTCCTGTAGAAGGAAAAAAGGGTGGGGCCGAATCCTACTAGGACTGGAGTCCTAGCAGGACTCCCCTCTCCCTGGCGCGCCCCTTGTTGGCCGGCCTCCTCCTCCCCTCCTTTATATACGGGGGCAGGGGGACACCCCAAAGGCACAACGGAAAATCTCTTAGCCATGTGAAGTGGCCCCTCCACAGTTCAACACCTCGGTCATATCGTCGTAGTGCTTAGGAGAAGCCCTGCGCCGGTAACTTCATCATCACCGTCGCCACGCTGTCGTGCTGACGAACTCTCCCTCGTCCTCAACTGGATCAAGAGCTCGAGGGACGTCGTCGAGCTGAACGTGTGCTGAACACGGAGGTGCCGTACGTTCTGTACTTGGATCGGTTGGATCATGAAGACGTTCGACTACATCAATCGCATTACTAAACGCTTCCGCTTTCGGTCTACAAGGATACGTGGACACACTCTCCCCGCTCGTTTCTATGCATCTCTGATACGTCTCCAACGTATCTACTTTTCCATACACTTTCTCCCTTGTTTTGGACTCTAACTTGCATGATTTGAATGGAACTAACCCGGACTGACGTTGTTTTCAGCAGAATTGCCATGGTGTTATTTTTGTGCAGAAATAAAAGTTCTCAGAATGACCTGAAACTTCACGTAGAATACTTTTGGAATTAATAAAAAATACTGGCGAAAGAATCAACACCAGGGGGCCTACACCCTGTCCACGAGGGTGGAGAGCGCGCCCCCTGCCTCGTGGTCCCCCTGAGGCTCCACCGACCTCAACTCCAACTCTATTTATTCACGTTCGAGGAGAAAAAAACCATAGAGAAGGATTCATCGCGTTTTACGATACGGAGCCGCCACGAAGCCCTAATCTCTCTTGGAAGGGCTTATCTGGAGTCCGTTCGAGGCTCCAGAGAGGGTATTCCGTCGCCATCATCATCATCAACCTTCCTCCATCACCAATTTCATGATGCTCACTGCCATGCGTGAGTAATTCCACCGTAGGCTTGCTGGACGGTGATGGGTTTGATGATATTTATCATGTAATCAAGTTAGTTTTGTTAGGGTTTGATCCCTAGTATCCATTATGTTCTGAGATTGATGTTGCTATGACTTTGCTATGCTTAATGCTTGTCACTAGGACCTGAGTGCCATGATTTCAGATCTGAACCTATTACGTTTTCATGAATATATGTGAGTTCTTGATCCTATCTTGCAAGTCAATAGTCACCTACTATGTGTTATGATCCAGCAACCCCGAAGTGACAATAATCGGGACCACTCCCGGTGATGATCGTAGTTTGAGGAGTTCATGTATTCACTAAGTGTTAATGCTTTGGTCTGGTACACTATTAAAAGGAGGCCTTAATATCCCTTAGTTTCCAATAGGATCCCGCTGCCACGGGAGGGTAGGACGAAAGATGTCATGCAAGTCTTTTCCATAAGCACGTATGACTATATTCGGAATACATGCCTACATTACATTGATGAACTGGAGCTAGTTCTATGTCACCCTATGTTATAACTGTTGCATGAGGGATCGCATCCGACATAATTATCAATCACTGATCCATTGCCTACGAGCTTTTCACATATTGATCTTTGCTTAGTTACTTTTCTGTTGCCACTATTACGATTACTACAAAACTGTTATTGTTACTTTTGCCACCATTACCATTACTTCCATACTACTTTGCTACTAAATATTTTGCTGCAGATATTAAGTCTTTCAGGTGTGGTTGAATTGACAACTCAACTGCTAATACTTGAGAATATTCTTTGGCTCCCCTTGCGTCGAATCAATAAATTTGGGTTGAATACTCCCTCGAAAACTGTTGCGATCCCCTATACTTGTGGGTTATCAAGACTATTTTCTGGTGCCGTTGCCGGGGAGCATAGCTCTATTCTTTGAGTCACTTGGGATTTATATCTATTGATCACTATGAGGAACTTTAAAGACGAAAAAACAAGATTTATACCTCAACTACGAGGGGAGTTAAGGAACTGCCATCTAGCTCTTTAGTTGATTCACCTTCTGTTATGAGTAAATTTGCGACACCTACACCTGCTATCGATTCTGATATGTCGCATGTTATTGATGATGCCACTTCTGCTATGCATGATGCTTATGATGAAACTACTTCTATGGTTGAAAATACTGTGCCACTAGGTGAATTTCTTGATAAACAACTTGCTAGGGTTAGAGAGAACAAAATTATTGAAAGTGATATTATTGATGAAAGTGATGATGAAGATCCTCCCCCTAGATATGAATTGCCTGATGTGCCTCAGGGTTATGTTATGGATGAAGAAACTACTAGAGACTTTTTTGCTTGCAAAGATAGATATGATCTTAGGAAACTATTAGTTAAGCTGAAAGAAAAGTCTTTGAATGCTATAATGAAATATGACCCTGCTTTTGCTACTTCACCTATCTGTATTTCTGATAAGGGTTATGATATCTCTGTCGATCCTGAGTTAATTACTTTGGTTGAATCTGATCCTTTTTATGGCTATGAATCTGAAACTGTTGTGGCACATCTTACTAAATTAAATGATATAGCCACCATGTTCACTAATGAGGAAAAAAATTGTTACTACTATATCCTTAAGTTATTTCCGTTCTCATTAAAGGATGATGCTAAAACATGGTTTAATTCTCTTGCTCCTGGTTGTGTGCGTAGTCCCCAGGATATGGTTTATTACTTCTCTGCTAAATATTTCCCCGCTCATAAGAAACAAGCTGCCTTAAGGGAAATATATAGTTTTGTGCAAATTGAAGAAGAGAGTCTCCCACAAGCTTGGGGGAGGCTTCTCCAATTACTTAATGCTTTGCTTGATCATCCTCTCAAGAAAAATGAAATCCCTGATATTTTTTATAATGGACTAACCGAAGCTTCCAGAGACCACCTGGATAGTTGTGTTGGTTGTGTTTTCAGGGAAAGAACTGCTGAGCAAGCTGAATTGCTATTGAATAATATACTGAGTAATGATAATGATTGGACACTTCCTGAACCAACTCCTAAGCCAACTCCGAAGAAAAAGGGTATTCTATTTCTCAGTCCTGTAGATATGCAAGAGGCAAAGAAATCTATGAAAGAAAAGGGTATTAAAGCTGAAGATGTTAAGAATTTACCACCTATTGAAGAAATACATGGTCTTGATAACCTGACACGGGTAGTAAAGGTAAATTCTCTCTATAGATTTGATGAAGGTGATATTCCTCGTAATAAGTCTGCTAGCCAATGCTTAGATGAGTTTGATAACTTTATCGTTAAACAAGAAAACTTCAATGCTTATGTTGGTAGACAATTGAAACGTAATGCTCATATGATTGAACACTTGAGTGATTATATGTATAGAGTTAAAAATGAACTTAAACTCATTAGTAAACATGCTTCTATGGTTACCACTCAAGTAGAACAAGTGCTTAAATCTCAAGATGATTTGCTCAATGAAATAAATAATAAGAAAAATGATAATGTTGTTAGAGTTGAGACTAGAGGGGGTAGAATGACTCAAGAACCTTTGTATCCTGAGGGCCACCCTAAGAGAATTGAGCAAGATTCTCAGAGAACTAATGTTGATGCACCTAGTCCTTCTAAGAAGAAGAAAAAGAAAAATGATAGGACTTTGCATGCTTCTAGTGAACCTGTTGTTGACACACCTGAGAATCCCAATGATATTTCTATTTTTGATGCTGAAACACATTCTGGTAATTAACATGAACGTAGTGATAATGTTAATGATGATGTTCATGTTGATGCTCAACCTAGCAATAACAATGATGTAGAGATTGAACCTGTTGTTCATCTTGATAACCCACACTACAAAAAAAATACACTTCCGTGATGATACGTGTTTGTCACAGTAGGTCGCTTTTCCGGTCATGCATGTACATCCATGAAAAATTTATGACAGAATCAAGATAGTCATACCTGTGCTGTCGTAGAAGTGTTCCATGACATTACCAAAATTATCATCACGGAAGTGTCCACGTCCATGACGATAAATCGTGCGTCACAGAAGTGCTTTCGTCAAGGGTGACCGACACATGGCATCCACCGTAACGGAACGCCGTTAAGCTATTAGGTTGGGTTTTGGATCTGATAACCCGTTAACAGCCCCGACCAATGGGAAATTTCCACGTGTAAAATTCTTATTGGCCGGACGAAACACGTGTCAGCTCGTCAGTGGGTCAGATAGGCGCCTATGATACGTCGACACGTGGCACGGCCCAACAGAGGCCCATTCCTGTGAAAAGGCCGACCCGTTTGACTTGGTCAAAAGGTGGCGGGCCGGCCCATGGAAAGCCTGTTAACGGCCTATTCGCATATAGCCCATTTACAACCCGCTAACCCAAGGCCTGTTACGCCCTATCCGAATTAGGCCCAGTAGCGTCATCTGGGCCATCCAATATGATTCCAGCCCGTTTTCACTTCTGGCCCATGTATGGCCCATGACGTCTTTCGGCCCATATGAGGCCCTATGTAACTCTTGGCCTATTAACGACCCGTGGTGAAACTGGCCCGTAATGAACAGTGTATCACTTTACACCCATTAACGGCCCGTGGTGAAACTGGCCCGTAATGAACAGTGTATCACTTTATACCCATTAACGGCCCGTTATTCCGTTGGGCCGTTTCCATCCCATGTTATCTTTCGGCCTTCTCAGAGCCCATTTATTCTTGGGCTCATTTCCAGCATTCGTTTACTTACGGCCCGTTACTGTCATTTTCTGCTTGTGGGCCAAATTCAGCCCGTGGTTACAGTCGGTCCGTTTGTGGTCCGTTAATACGTTGGGCCGTTTTCATAGCGTCATCAAATACGGCCTATTAACGATGGCCCGTTATGGTTGGCCCATGAACGGACCATTCCAACTCTAGCCCGTTTACGGCCAGAATGCGGTCTGTTTCGCCCATGTTTGGACAATCGATCATACGGCCCATATAAGGCCCATTGATGATACGGCCCGTAGAAGGCCCATTGTTTCTACGACCCGTAGAAGGCCCACTGCTTCTACGGCCCGTAGAGGGCCCACTGCTTCTACGGCCCGTAGAAGGCCCACTCCTTCTACGCCCCCTAGAAGGCCCACTGTTTATACGGCCTATAGAAGGCCCATAGTTTCTACGGCCCGTAGGAGGCCCAATGTCACTACAGTAAATATTAGCCCATGGTTATTGTGGCCTAGTTTTAAAAAATAGGTTATTGCAGCCACTAGCAAACCGCAGAAAAAGAACTGCACTGACTACAAGCAAACAAATAAACAAGACAACAAGGAAATAAATAAGCAAGCAACTTACACTAGGCTATCACGGCTATTACACATATTACATCCACTGGGCATCAAAGTTCGCCACCAATGCAAATATAGGGAACACAGCAGCATATAAACGCCGTAGCAAAACAAGTCCAGAACTGAAACCACTTCAGAAGAGCTCAAGAAACAATATCCTGGGTACCCATAATGCTGGCAAGATGCTTAGCAAGCTTATTAACTTTCTCTTGTTTGGCGCTTAAGTCCTCCAGCGCTTGCTGTTGCACCAGAAAGTATGCATCTGAATTATGCAGGGACTTCCTCAGTCCTTCGGCTTCCTGTCGCATAACATCTGATCGATGTCTTTCAACTTGAAGTTGAGACTCAAGAAGCCGAACTGATTCAGGCAACGAGTTCGAAGAGCTGGTGCCAGCAGTGGTAGCCAGTAACTCGAACACTACATCAAGACAGAACTTTGGGGTTGTCTCAGTGTCTTCAATATAGTTTTTATCAGCTTTCTTGGAGACCAACAAGGATGTCTCACTATCTTGAACCTTATCTGCATTACTTCCTTTACCATTGCATAATAGGGTACTCTTCTCCAATATTTTATCCGCGTTCTAAAAGAGAAACAAAGAAACACATCTCAGGTTTACAATGTAGTATATGAAACTCATTTTGGTAAACCAGTTCAGTAGTCAGGTGGACAGGATAACAACATGAAACAAACATATATCTATGTAGTATGGTCACTGTATGGTCTATATCATTCTAGTTTATGTTGCCAAATCAAGATAGATACAGCTTGAATCATATCTATTTAAGACAAAGGAGCATAGACAGAATATAAGTGTGGGAAACTACACAGCAATAACAACACTTGTAATGTGCATGGCATGAGAACATAACTGTTTATTCAATTAAAACTGAAATCAACATAGAGCAAGTTACAACAGCAAACAGCCAAACACGCTGAAGAAACAGGTTTAAAACATACCTGTTGCGCCATTGGAGTTTCAATTGCATCCTTCAAATTTGAAATTAGTTGGTATCCGTAAATACAGTGATGCAAGAGCAAAGTAGTATGAACCATAGCTACGGAACCTGACCTGAGAACAATTCTTCCTCTGCTTTAAGCGTTGACTTCGGGTTCGAAGTGGTGGTCCTCGTGATTTGGGCACTGCAGTTGCCTTACTAACTGCTCGTGTTTGGGTGCTCTGTGGTGGAGACGGTGCTGTGTCAACGGGAACTGGGTGTCTATCTGCTGGGGTTGGGGTTAGAAGGGGTGTAGCTGGTTCTCTGTCCAGTTGGGTAGGGGTACAATCTGCATGAGTCTGGGTTATGTGTGGTGGGGCTGGTTCTTGGGCAAGTACAACTGTGGTTCTATCTGCATCGACAGGTAGCACGATCTTTTCTAAAGACCGTGTTTTTACTCCCACAGATACTGCCATCACTCCCTCCAATTGAAATGGCTGATAAACAAGAAAAGTAATTGAATGTACAGACATTTTAAGATAGACAGGTGCAATGGATAGTAGGGAAGAAAACAGGGCATGAAATAATTCTCATTTATGTTGTCTAAGCAAACAGAATAGCAGGACATAATCTCACATATATGATGGCTAATTAAACAGGATAGCATGACACAATTTCACATGTATGATGGCTAACTAAACAGGATATAATGACATACTTCAAAATATGATGACTATGTAAACAGGATGACATGATATAACTATACGATGTGTCTATTAAAGTGGTTGGCATGCCATAAATCACAAACATGTCGTCGATGGAAACATGACGGCATGATATAATTCACGGATAGAATGACATAATTTAAACATGATGACTATGTAAACAGGATGAGATGATATAACTATATTATGTCTTTAGAAAATGGGTTGACATGCCATAATTTAGATACATGCTGTCTATGTAAACATCATAGCATGACATAATTCAAATATATGATTTGTATACTAAGTAAGTGAGCAGAGGGCAATCGCATATATGATGTGTCAACTAAGGAGATGGCATTCAATATTGTGTATATGATGTAAAAACTAAGCATTGCAATACAACATATGCATTATATGAGTAATATAACCCTCCCAAGTTTGAGCATACACCTCAGGGGGGTAATAGGACTGGTCATCCGCCTCTGAATTCTCCTCTGAAGAGCTATCTGTAACCAACAAGATATCTGCTTCAGCAGGTAGCATTGTCTGCTTTGAAGACCTTGTTTTCACTCCAGATTTCTCCATCGCCAATTCAAATGGCTGATGCACAGGAAGAGCAGTTGACTATACAAACATTGTCGACAAGAGCAATGAGAAATACAAAAAAAGGACGACATGATATAGTTCACATATATGACGCTTGCCTAAACAGCATGGCATTGCATAATTCACATACATAATGCCTTGGAACAAGATAACATTGCATAATTCACATATATAATGTCTTGCAACAAGATGTCATTGCATAATTCACACATATGGTAATTAGACACTAAATAGGTGGCATTCACACAAAGCATGTCTAAACTAAGCAAATGACATAGCAATGCAAGATACCATACGCACGATATGAGCAACATAACCCTGCCAAGTTAGGGCATGCACCTCGGGGGGGGGGGGGAATATGACTGGTCATCTGTCTCTGGATCCTCCTCTGAGGAGCTATTGATAACCAGCAAGACATGCGCTTCGTCAGATAGCATTGTCTTCTCTGAAGACCTTGTTTCCACTCCAGATTTTTCCATGACCGTGCCAAATGGCTGATGCACAGGAAGAGTAATTGAATGTACTAAAATTGTTGACAAATTTAACACGTAATAAAAAATGATGGCATGATATAATTCACATATAATATGACAGGCTAACCAGGGTGGCATTGCAAAATTCACATATATGATGCCTGGCTAGACAAGATGGCATTGCATGATTCACATATATGATAAAGAAACTAAATAGATGGCATTGACACAAAGCATGTCTAAACTAAGCAGATGACATCTTTAATGTATACAGTAAGCAATGCAAGGCACCATATGCATGATATTACTAACATCAGCATGCCAAGTTAGAGCGAAGACCTCATGGGGTAAATAGGAGTGGTCTTCTCCTTCTGAATCCCCCTCATAACAGTTATCTTCCTCTTGATTACGATTCGAAATGGGTGGAGGGGGGGCTGCCTTTGCGCCCACCATGGAACGACGTCTGCATGAAATTTTATTGCCACGCAAGGCTCGTCTCTTTTGCTCTACATGATCAGTTCCATTGTGTATAATAACTGGCATGCATAGGAATAAAACATAGCGAGATTATGTAAGGAGTGCATGCACAAATTCAGAGTGATGGTAGCAAACTGTGGATAGACCCAAAACCAATGATAACAGGCAGATAATAGCTTTAGTTAAAAAATACAGATAATGGCTCCTTTAAAGTTTGTTTGCACCCACCATGAAACTCATAGTAGACACCGGAGATTAACCAGATAGTAGACATATAGTACTTATTGTTGCCCCAATATGTACGCCACAACTATTTAAAAACTCAAGTTTCAGCATTAGTTTGGACTTGACTCGGAGTCTAATAGGTGAACACGACGATAATGTAGCATGTCATCATATTAAGCGACGCATAACGTAAGCAGACACGGAAGAGTGCGACCTCTCTTGCGGACCCGTGTAGTCCTCAAGGTCATCTGCTCAGTTGATGATGGTAATGCAGTTGTCGTGGCTGCCGGCGGCGGGGAAGAAGATCTGAGGCGGCGAAAGACAGTCTGGAGAGCGGATCCCTACGGTGGTGAACTCTTCCATCGTTGGAGCAGCTGAGCTGGGGTGGAACACAGCGCCGCAGGAGCAGGACAAACCACACAAGGTTTTCTTTGACACATATCTGTAGCACAAGTAATTGAGTAAGGGCTTGTTTGAATTTGAGGATTCTAACAATGCAGGGATAGGAAATAGACAGGAATAGGATAGGAATGCACGTGCAAAACAGAGAATTTAAAAACACAGGATTTCTGCCAATCTGGGTGTTTGATTCACAACAATTGGAAGATCACAGGATGCAAAAAAGCATGGTGAAATTAAGTCAAACCACAAGAAAATGTACGGTTATAATGCTATTATGCTACTATCTCTTAGTCTTGTGCTTGATGAATAGGAATATGAAAAGGAGGAGAAGTGGAAATTAGAATTCCTACGGTTTTTCTTTCAAGGAGACACTAAAGGAACGAATCCTACAGTTTTCCTTTGCTCCATTCCTTTGCACCAAATTCATGAAAAGTAGTACCATAGGAAACTTTCCAATTCCGATGTTTTTCATTCACTTTTCCTTTCAAGCACTGGCGATTCTAGCAGGCAGGCTTGAGCAAGGAAAATCCTACACTAAAAAAATGTTTTTGTGCTACTTCTATTACTTTGGACCCAGACCACTACCATACTAGCTCAACTCCCAGGCCCATCGACAAATGCATAGCTGAAACGCGCAGAGATAAATAATGATGGCGTTCAAGAGAGTCCATCACGGATAGCTAAGTTGCCTGGTACCTCACTGCTTGTCATATAGTAGGATAAGATAATCGTATTTCCTATTACTACGAGTGCTTAGTGGACAATATATATAACATGTAGAGTAAAAAAGAGATGCAACAAGTGTACAACCTCTTTGGCGAAGCCATGTCGATCTCAGCATGATTGGGTTGGCCGGTGAGGATGCTCCGGCTGACTTGGCTGTCGGAGGAGGGGAAGAAGATCTTAGGCGTCTGGAGATGGAGCCCGAGGTACTGCTCCGCTGTGATGGAGGGTTTCGTCGTTGGAGCAGCTCCAGTGAGTTGTACGACGCCGAGGCTGAAGCAGGACAAGAGAGACAACGAACAATGTTAACCTGAGTGGAATTCTAATAGCATCTCCAATACATGACGTAAAATACATAACCACAAAGTGCTAGATGTAAAATACATCAGCCGCTCATCTCTGAACTTAACTATCGAAACTGAATTTAACTGTCAAAACTGAATTTAACTGTCGAAACTGAACTTAACTTTCGAAACTGAACTTAACTATCGAAACTGAACTTAACTGTCGAAACTGAATTTTGCTGTCGAAACTGAACGCACTAGCAAGGTGAGGCTACACATCGGTCGACTGACTTTTTCATCTCTGGTCAGTCGATTTTGCAGCCGTTGGATACGAAATCAAGGGCCTGTGGTTCATCTTCAACCTCCACCCCCTGAGCCGGCCAAATTGCAGTCCCCCGCCGCCCGCGGCCGGCGGTGCGCCGCCCCGTCCGCCCCGAAAACACTCCCCACCGCCGGTCTGCCTCCGCCCCGGCCATCCCTCTAGGCCCCCCCCCCGTGCCGAGCTTTTTCTCCATCCTCAACCCTAAGATAGATAGTGGGGTACCTCTCCGGCGATCCCCCCTCCCCGCTGCGGCTGGTTCTTCCTTCACCCCGGCGGCATCAGAGTGAAGTGTAGCTAAATCGGAGCAGCATCGCAAGCAAGAGCAAGAGCGAGAGCAGCAGCGCGAGCAAGAGCAATAGTAAGAGCAGACCAGGCAGCAGACCGAGAGCAAGAGCAGAGCAGCAGCGTGAGCAAGAGCTAAAGCAGCAGCACGTCCAACTGATGTGGACGTCGCCGCCGAGGGAGCGATGCCGTGGAGGAAGTGGCCGGTGACGCCGCCGTGGAGGAAGTGGCCGGTGACGCCGCCATGGATGGAGCCGCGCCGTGTCGGCTCGGGACCGAGCAGCACCGTGAGATCGAATCAAGAAGAAAATGCGGCGATTAGTGTACAACCTCTTTGGTGGCGCCGATTAGGCCGCAGCTTCATCTGAGGAAACGGTGATGATGATGCTCTTCCGGTGGTGCAGGTGAAGACGGCGGTGTGGGAACGGAGGTGGCGCAAAAGACGAGGGGAACGTTGGGGCAGCTCCTTGGAGGTGGAGGACGGGGTGGCTGAACCGGCGGGACGATGAGATCGACGACGGATCCTCATCCGGTACAGTGGATGAGGGACATCGAGGTATTGCTTTGGACGACGTCGTTGGGGAAGAGGCTCCGGCTGGGTGGCGGACGGAGCAGGGTGTGGGGTTTCATCGCGGGTTTTCGCGGCCTCGGTATACGAATGGGTGGGCGGATGGGATGGCAGTGGGGAACCATGGCTTAGAGACGCGCTTGTCCGAAATGTGGGGTAAGTTACGAAAGTACCCTCACCGATTTGAGGCGGTTCTTTCGGTTCAGGGGTACCATGGGCATTTCGCGTGTCAGGATTTCACAGGAGGTGGGAGTTTTCGCGCGCGTTGTAATTTCGGAATAGCATGGCGCGGGTTGAGATGGAGGGAGTTGTCGGAGCACAAGGAGACAAAGATATATCTTAAATATTTCGGGTTAACAAGGCGCGGGTTGAAGAGGCGGGAGTTTCGCAGCACGATAGACAGAGACGCTAGCTTGAATTTTCGGCATAACAAGGCGCGGCTTGAAATTTCGGAAGAACAAGCTTAATGTGTACCACAAAAAAAGACAATTTGCACCTCAACACGCACAAGACACACACAAACACCATTTAGACTAGAGTAAGGTACACGTGCATTGCACGCATGAGATTTGGCAACCAAATTATGAATAAATACCACAATATAGCATGCAAGCTTTGAGTCATATATGCATGATGTAGATGTTTGTTTAATTCTTATAGTTCATTTCATTCAAAATCATCTAGTTTTTATAATAAAGCTAATCTATTTTAAGATTCATGGAATTGTGCGTCGTAAGACATAAAGTAAAAACAAATAATGGCAAATCATGTAGAAAAACATTTGGGCAATTCTGATACGAAAGATTCTAGAACAAATAAGAAGTGCTTGTGTTTTGATGTTTGTGCATTATGCTTAAGTTCAACCATGGAGTCTTCTAGATTATACATGTGGCGAAATCTGGTGGAATCTAGATGATATCCAACGGCCAGTAGTGCTCAAATTTGCCATCTTTGGACCATCGGATGCGCCTCATCCAACAACCATCTTTCAAAGTTAAAGTTACCCGCACACAATATAAAAAAAATATAATATATATATAGGGGTATAGATATAGATATGTGATGCAAAAGCCGCCCATCATCTCCAATTAGAATAGTGTGTCCATGCACGGATGCGACGTGGCCAAATGATGTCTGCCATCGGTATCTCAAATTCAAATCAGTCTGACCTTGTTCAATGTGTATACATTACAACATGCTCGTTTCCAAACCACACTGCGTAGATCTCCGTTATATTCATGCATGCATGGGTTTCAAACATCAGGATCTCTTATTCAAATATTTTAATTCAACTTTACATTGATTGTGACCTCACCTATTCAGCTATTCTTTTACACCCACACAGTAGTCTTCTCTTTATAATTGTACCACTAACTTTCTCTCGTGCATGCATGCACACACACTACAAGTCGGCATTATCCATCGCACGCATGCAATCCTTTTCTTCAGGTCGGTCTCCCATGAAGGCACACACCAACACACATCCCCCTCTCCATCATATCGGGCATTCTTTATCTCTCACGCGTGCATGCGCAACGATTGATGTTCCTCTATGTATGTGTGTATATAGCTAGGTCTTTCATAGTTTTCCACAAAAATCCATCAATCGATATATCCAGTGAGGTCTCACCCTCTTTCCCACGTCCACATCGATCAATCTATACCTCTCTATATAGGATTAACATATATAGCTAATACACCCACATTAATTATGTATCCAACGTCCCCCTCTCATCATCCATGCCTTCCGCTTCATTGATCAGACGCGTGCACAATGGCGAAGACAGGGGAAAAAGGGCCCTGTCCCCCTCCCCCTAACATCACTATATATCAAGGCTAATATGAATGTGATCATTAGACAATTGCTGCTAAAAATGGTTTAAGTTCATGAATTGGCCCTCCTCGTAAAGGATTAGCAATGCTTGGCCCCCTAGCTCATTTATTTTTCATGGCTCCGCCACTGCGCGCATCAGCGCACGTGTTCGGCCCCTCTCTCTAAATATCGATCTCCACTTGTGCATTCCTTCATAGTCTCCCTCCACTCAGCCCCTCGCACCATCTTCTAGGCCCCCCACTGGATTTTGCCACATGTACAATCTAGCAGACTCCATGGTTGAACTTAAGCATAATGCACAAACCTCAAAACAACAGTGTTTCTCTTTTCTTCTAGAATCTTCCGTATCATAACTGCCCAAACTTTTTTTTCTAGTTGAATTGCCATTATTTGTTTTTACTTTATGCTTCACAACGCACAATTCCATGAATCATAAAATAGATTAAGGGCTTCTTTGATTCAAAGGATTCTCAAAGGAATTTTGGAGGATTCTAATCATTAGGAATTTTTCCTATCTTGGTTGTTTGATTCGTAGGATTGTAAACCATAGGAATTTTTCCATATGATTCATTTGCACTAGATTTCATAGGAAACATCCCATCCACTCAAACCTCTTTGAAAGAATTCTGCATTTTTTCTATGCACAATCAAACACTCGTACAATCCTGTACGATTCAAGACGACATTCCACTATAATCCCATGTTTTTCCTATTCCCGCGTTCTTAGCTTTTTTATAAAAACTAATTGATTTTGAATGAGATGAACTATAAGAATTAAACGAAGGGCTACATCAGGCATATATGACTCAGAGCTTACATGCTATAGTGTGGTATTTATTCATAATTTGGTTGCAAAATCTGATGCGTGCAATGCACTTGTACCTTACTAGTACTTCGAGTTTGTGCAAAACACATAAATTAGAATACCAATGGCACGCTACACAGTGTCTCTCTTACAGTTCATGAAGCCACGTGGCACATGTGTAGGCGTTGTCGTGACCTCCTTGCATGGATTGATCACAGTGACGTGTTGCTGGTTCCAGAAGAATGTACTCGTCCTCCCTGAGCCATACTGGCGGTACATGCACGAAGCGAAGATGTGCACGCACGCCATGCACGCACTCATTCCTCGCACGCACACGCGGGTACACGGGCGGACGCAATTTTGTACCAAGATCCACCCCATGTGATAATTTGACGCGTGTAAAGTCGTTCACTTCATTGATGGTCAATTAATACAGCGCATGCAAATTGAGTGGACGTGAGGGCGGAAGAAAGACACTATTACTCCACTGCGCGCATGCGAGTAGTTAATTCGTGGCTTGCTAGTAGTACTTCCATTGGTCTCCTTCGTATTTTGTGCCAATTTTTGATAGTAACATAATATTTACGCATTTGAGCAGTGTAGTACTTGAAATTTATGTTCCGCTAAACTCACCGGGAGCCGTTTTGGGCCTCGAAACCAAAACCATCAATTAATCTTTACCTTGTTCCCATCACATTCGAAAGCCTGCTCACACCTACTAGTAGTACGTACCAAACCTAAACGTGTTCCCACTATGCAGGTATTAGTACTAGTGCTAGTACTTAGGTTATAAAAAGGGGAACTACCTAACCGAAAATCACTCTACCTTTCCTCCTCATAAGTGCTTCTTCTTCGTCCATCGTTGCCATGGACGGTGAGCGGAGCTCTAGGTCGAGAACTACTCGTAACAAGGGAGTGGCAACCAAGGCTGTGGAACAAAAGAGAGGGCTCGCCGCCATGCAGAGACCTCGAAAGATCTCTCACGGGCAGGCAATGGCTCCCAGGAGCGCCCTAGCCGTGAAGGCGAACATGCCGAGCTGGCGGAGCTGGAGTCGTTATCCCTCGACGGCATGCCCGATCAGATCAATAAGCAGAAGGAGTTCATCCAAGGCTTGATGGAGTTGCTGAAGGAGAGCCTCGAGGACATGCCCGATGAGCTCAATCAGCAGGGGGAGTTGACCGCCGGCTTGGTGATGCTGCTGAAGAAGAGCATTGCATCGGAGAAGAAGGCGACCGGCGAAATCCTGCGACTTCGGGAGGACAATGCGAAGCTCTGCCATGAGATTGACCTGTTGAAGGAGCAGAACGCTGGCTGGAAGAAGCTGCATGAGAATAGTAGTTCCTCGATGAAGATGTTGCAGGCCCTCGCCATGGAACAAAAGGAAGAGTTGGCGAAGCTCCACATCGAGCACCCGACTGCTGTCAAGGTACGTAATATGGCCATGGAACAGATGATGAAGGCTCGCATCGAGAAATGCCACGTCATGGACACAATGAAGAAGATGGCGGAGGAGACGCGGAAGGAGATGGAGGTCGTGGAGGCGATGAAGAAGCAATTACGACTCCGCGGCGAATTAGATCATTTGGGGTGATAATCTTCCTTCTTCTTTTGCTCCTGTGTTTCATCTTTTGCTTCGGGTGTTTCGCCGCACGTGTCATGTTCTCTGCGAGGCATGAATAGAACAATGTTTTTTTGAGGGAATGAATAGAACAATGCTAACAATGAGATGACTAGCAAATTAGATCATTTTTATCGCCATATGGCACTGGGCTGCCGTGTTTCGTGCTCCTCCATCGCAGTACTACTCCAGTGGAAAACTTGAGTATACCGCACGGTTCTTTGCTCCTCCTCAATCAGGTCGTCGACGCATTTATACGAGCAGTCAAATCACAAGGCCCCGCCTTCCAGCAGTAATGAGCCGTCAAATAACAAAGGCCCTCGCCTCTCGTGAAACCGACCAAGCTAGACTGCCCCGCCCTCTAGCCTTTTAAAAAAATGTATACTTTTGTACAACAGTAGTATCGATGGATTGCGCCATGGAGCAAAACTTGAAATTAAAAAAAGGTGGTACATATAGAGAGCGCTCGTCGCCAAATTATGCATATAGTACTATTAAAAAAGCTAGTACGTGCTTAATTGGGGTGCTAAATTCTATTAAAGAAATAATAGTAGTATGTACATACTGAAGAGTTAAAGTAACGAGAAGAAACATAACATAGTTCTGCTGGGGGCTCAGCACAACACACCCCTCAAATTAAACTAAGCACACCTAAAATTAAACTATGCAACTAATCTGGTAGACACTGCATTAGAAGTTTAGAACCACCATGAGCAACGACACTGCCACCTTACTCGGAGTCCTCGTCCACGTCCTCGACTTCGTCCTTGTCCCTATTCCTCTTGGCCGATACTTCTTTGCTTGAACCGCACACTTGGCTGTTGCTCTTCATCCAACCCTTGTAGATATTGAAACAAAGGTAGCCATCCATTGCAGCGTAGTGGATGTGGTCTATATCTAGTACATTCCGCTGCCATGCATGACGATGAAACGTGTATGGAGGTTTCACCAGTTTACCGTACGACGGATGAACCATGGCTCCTGCCAGGGTCAGCATTGAAGGCTGAAGAGAGGACACCAGCCGATTCTTCTGGAGGTCGAAGGTGTTGCCTACAACAAGGCCTACCCGACACAGGACTTCTTTGTCGTTACCAAAGTCTACAGTAACGAATTCTACTAGGTTGCTCCCGAGGAAGTCCTTAAAATCCTGGCACTCAACATCGGCATGGCATATGTGGTAGACCAAGCATAAGTCATGCACGCAAACCTGGATCACGACGGGATTCTTCCTCTCTTCGTCCTTTAGATCCTTCTCTCGTCCCAGGACTGTGGTGTACTCAACATCTAGCCCAGCGACCCACTCATCATCTGAGTTTTCGAACATGTGTCTGAAGCGAGAAAGGCATCCTTTCACTGTCGTGGAAGAATGGGTGTAGATGACGCCGAACTCATCGCCAGTGATGGTTCTAACCTTGTACTCACTACCGATCATGGAGATTTGGGACACCATGGATTTGGGAGGAGGGTTAGGATTAGTGGAACTGCCATAATGTGAATGGACGGGACGACTAGGAGCGAACCGTCGTAGTATTGAAGGACGTGCGGGGACGAGTAGGAGCGAACTGCCAGCGTGCGAACGGCAGGGTAGTGGCTTTCCATTCTCCCATGATATGGGCTTCCGAGAGCCCTTGGATCTGAGATCGAACGGTTGCATGGTGTGATTCTAGACCTATGGGTGAATATCCTATCCTGGAGGGTTATTCTGCAAATTTTCAGCAACTTAGCATGCGACCATTTGATCTCAGATCCAAGGGCTGCCAGCAGCCCGTATCATGGTCGCGCCTACCACGACCGTCACGTCGCTCGCGCGGTCGCGCCCTTGGAGATTTAACATGGTGCATTAGGCTATCTGATGTTGGCATGTCATACATAGTCATCACTTAGTCACTCATACTACAACAAGGTTGGCTATAAGTGTATTTTTTTAGTCCTCTCTATCTCTTTGTTCGTACTCAAGGAATAAACGGTGCTAGTAAGTGCGTGTAGTTATTGCATTTGCCAAGGAGTGACCTCTTCCAATGAAATGGTGTTGCTAAGTTTGCTTCATTTAATTAGCTATAGACTAAAAATTGTCTTTTCACCTAGGTACACGCGCTTAGCACCGTTTCTTCCTTGGGTCACCAAACTAGTCTCTCTCTTCTTGATTAACTTGCCACATCAGACTTTATGCCTATGTGGCAAGCTTAAGCACCTGTAGGAGCAACTAAAAGTAAGTACAATAGTGCACTTTACATGGCATTTTTGCATATGTGGAGGAAAGAGAGGCAAGGAAAAAGTGGAGAAGTGGGATATCATGCAAGAGCTAGCCTCTACTACATGGTGGAGCATTGGGAGAGGCACCTGTATGGAGGTGGTCAGGAATCTGTGAGACTCACGCCAGTCGTAGTGCCGCAGTTAAAATGATAATGGCAAGTCAAATCACGGGGCCCCACCTGTCCAACAGTAACTCGCTATCAAATCACACAGCCCTACGTTTGCAGCAGCCTACTCCCTCGTCTTCTCGCGTCTCTGTCGAACCGACTAGGCGGAACTTCCCCGCCGCCTACCGCGCAAGAAAAGCCCCGCCCTCGACTTTTAAATAGTATACAGTATAGTAATTTTGTATCCATGGATTGCGCCCGCGCCATGGAGCAAAGCGTCTAGAAAACGGAGGAGAGACGGCGGTCCTGCAATAGAGAAGAGGGAGAGGCGAGACGGTGGTTTTGGAATGGAGATGATGGAGAGGAAAGGAGGTGGTTTTGCAATGGAGAAGAGGGAGAGGAGCGTGCGACAACGATTTAGGATTGGACGAGAGGGCCGACGCGCTCTGACTGGATCAAAATCAAAATCAATTTACCCTTCAATTAAGAAAGCGACCCCACATTAACTAGTCTCCCTTTTATTCTGGGTCATAATTGACCATGATTTTCGCACATAAAATATATGTTATACATTGTATACAAGGCCACTATCAAAATTACAATTTGCAACTATACAAGGCCACTAACATGAATCGAGGCAAAATTGATGGCGTTTGCCTCGTACTAGCACCGGAGGACATTAATATCCCTTGTGTGCATGCGGGAGTGAGAAGGTTAGTTTGCATTCCCAACATTAATCAACCAATGAGGAGTAGGAGGGTTGGCTTGTTGTGCTTGGGAGAGAAAAACCACATTAATTAACATGACAATCAAGGTGACAAGCTAGCTTGCAACATTGACTTAAACATAGCATTGATTTTTACCTTGGTACCTGTAATATGAGTTTGTGGCCTTGTATACAAAAATGGAGGGAGTATAATTTGAAAGTACATTCAGATACGAACCAACCGATACAATTTTTGGTGACATGCATTCACATTTTGCTTGTCAAATACAGTATGTGGTCAAACTTTGACCCAAAATACGCGAAACAACAAAAAAATTACTTCCAAGACCAGTGCCACTCTTCCGCTCTTCTCCTCTTAAACCACCGCCGCTCCTCTCCTATTCCAATCTAAATGCAGCACCGCTCCTCTCCTCTTCCATTTCAAAACCAGCGCCCCTCCTCTCCTGTTCCAGTCCAAAACCAGCGTCGCTCCTCTCCCGTTCTAATCCAAAACCAGCGCTGCTCCTCTCCTCTTCCATTCAAAAACCACCGCCGGCGAGTGAAGGTGCTGTGGAGAAGTAGATCGATGGAGGAGTACAACCGATACGTGAGGATCGCAGACGGCGACCCTGTGAAGCTAGCTATGATGTTGGAGATACAGTCTTGGTTTGACAACAAGGACCAACTAGCGGCGACGGCGACATCCATGGCCAAATATCTGCAATAGAGCGAAAAGGCGGCTATACTCCCGGAGGGAGTCGCGCCGGAGTACATAGAGCTGCTCCTCTGGGCCATGGAGCAAATAGATTCACCGAATCCGATCATGAGGGAGCGGTGGTGGGAGTACCGATCCTAGATGGAGCATCCACCAGAGATTGAAGGATCGAGCATCTACAGGGTGCCGTTTGTGAGGGTGTCCTGCCAGAGCGAGCCGGTGGAGTCTTCGTCGACCGAACCCAACTACAAGAGGAGAAAAGTTGTTGGCCCGACGACGCTTCCCCGCCATCGTCTCCCTCGCCATTCACATCGTCTCACGGGGCGGCTGTCTACCGCCGAGAAACAGAAGGGGGCTGCCCCCCAGCCCAATAGTCGGGCAGGTTGTGAATTGTCAGGAGGAGCTTAGGGTTGTCAGTATTTGCAGGTTGTGAATTGTGTTTTGTGTTGTGTATTTTGAGAGTACTTTCAGATATGAATGTCTTTTGAATTTCAGATTTGCAGTATTGAGCATATAAAGTATTTTATGAATTCTAGAGATCTATTTTTAGCACTTAAAAAATGTAGTTTCATAGGAGTATAAAAGTGCAGACAATGTGATTCTCAGAGAAGAAACTGCAAGTTTTAGTTTCAGATAAGAATCTGCAAGTTCGGTTTCAGATAAGAAACTGCAACTTTCAGAGGCAGAGCATTTATATTAACACGTCCTTTTCAAACAGGGTTAACATCATGTTGGAAGTTTTATTCATGGTCGAAAATGGAACTACCGGCCAGTTAACATCATGCTGATAAACATTCATGCATAGCACATCTTCATATGATGCACAGTCAAAATGGCCACACAATGTTGAGTGTGCGAAACACACAGAAAACGAGGGACGGAGTTTTGGCAAGTGTTGGACGTGGTTTTGGAGGTCCATAGGCCTGTTTGTATTTTCTTAGGGCCGTCATGTATCGACCGGCCTATGGACCTCCCATCCGAGGTTTTATTTTTGGCAGCCCAATTTATGTATTTTTTTGAAGAAAATGCAGAGGTCTGTTCTATTTTTCTATATAAGAATAGGAACGCCAGGTCCAACTTATGTTTGCCTTCTAACTATATTATATATATTTAAATTATTTTATATGTTGACTGCTTAGTTCACATACTCCCTCCTTTTCGGTTTATAGGGCTTATCTCAAAATTTTAGTTTTCCCATTTTATAAGGCTCAATTTGGTTGTTTTCCATCACATGTTCAGATTCCAAGGTGCATTAAATCATTGCATGCAAGTATTAAGAGAAAATTGACCAATGCATGTACTTTATGCATGCATGCATTGCAATTTATGCATTGATAAACATAACTTTTTGAGGAAAACAAGTGCATTAATTAGGTGCTTTTGCAAACTACAAAAAGTATTCCACCATTAATCATCTACCTTGGTTGGTGAGATTTTTGAATTGAGCCCTATAAACCGAGAAGGAGGGAGTAATTGGCAAATAGATCTCGCCGCCACCCCCCGCCTCCTGACTCCGGGCACGCCTGCCCCCTCAGCAAGTCCGCTCGCGCGCCCGATGGAGTCGCCGGCCATATCCACAGGGGAATGGCTGGAAGACAGGCAGATGTACAAGATGCATCTCCCACATGTCTACAAAGCCTTCCCGCGGATGCTCCAGCCGCTCGACTCCGTCGCGCCGGCGGTGCTGCGGGAGACTCGAGGGGGGAGATGGAGGGAGCGGGCGATGCGGATCCGCGACGACGCTCTCTCCTGGACCCAGTGCACGCGCGAATGGAGGGAAGCAGAGGAGGAATCTGCGAGGGAGGAAGCCGAGGAGGGACCGAATCCGTTCTCTCACTCGCGCAGGTATGCTCGGATGTGCAAGGATCATGTGGATTGGGAGCTGCTGAATCTAGCCCTGCGGATCTACTTCGAAGGAGATTTCTCGGAGAAGCACAGGATGCCCCACCCCAGTGAGCCGCCGATTGCGTTCGTTCAATGGGCGAAAGGAGAAGTGAATTCAGGAGATCCACGCCATGCTGCGAGATGGGAATGCTTGACTGGACTCCTGCCCACCAGCACGCCACCGGAGTCGGAGCAGGTGGATCCCCTACCTTACCTCTCCCCCAAACCTGCAGAAGATTGAAATTAGGCTTGCAATCTGCTTCAATTGAGCTGTCTGGTGGTTATTTCTGCTTCCTGAGAGACAACATCTGGCTGGAGGATGAGCAGGAATCAGGAACTCCGATGAATTTCCCCTATCACAATGGGGGGAGCGCCGGTTGGGCAGTGGTACGGCCCACCTCTGCCCCAAATGGGGGCACAATCTGGGCAGGCTCCTGTAATTGCTCAAGATCAATCTGCTGGTGGTTCCGACTCTCAGATCAGTGGGAAATCTCAAGGCAAGAATCAGCAAAAGAAGAGATAGGACATCCAGAAAACTACTCCTGCCCCTGCTTCGGGCCTTATGGCATACTCTGAGGTGATCTGCTACAACTGTGGGGAACCAGGGCATCATTTGGATAAATGTGTCAAGCCCAAGAGTTGTTTTATCTGCAAAATGGTTACCCATAAAGTTGAGAATTGCCCTGTCAGAGGGAAAACCCACAGTTCTGCTAGATATGTTCGAAGTGCTGCTCCAGGATTATGTCCACCATTGATAGAATTTTCTGTGACACAGAATTAGATAGTTTCTTTCCCCTTTCTAGTTGTAGAGCTCTGCCTAGATGTGGTAGTGACCACACTCCTTTGCTCAGGGACTCTGGTCTTAACCAAACTCCAAAGAGCAATAGTTTTAAATTTGAAAAGTGGTGGTTGCTTAGAGAAGATTTTACTGAGCTAGTCACGAAAATCTGGAATGATCCTACTGGGAGCAGCTGCCCCCTAGAAAATTGGCAGATCAAAATCAGGAGATTTAGAAGAACTACCAAAGGGTGGAACTCCAATGAGGAAGCTAATCTTAGAAGGTACAAAAGGCTTCTCCTCCTTGAGTTTGATTCTCTAGATATTAAGGCAGAAACCACTGACCTCTTTGAGGCCGAGACTAATAGATTAAACTTTGTCCATGGAGAGCTCAAGAAAATTTGGCTTCAAGAAGAAATCAAAGCCAAACAAAGGTCTAGAGATAGGAACATTAAGGAGGGTGATAGAAATACGGCTTACTTCCATGCAGTAGCTAACCAGAGGAGGAGGAAAACCCTCATTCACTCCCTTGATGGCCCTAATGGCCCTGTTATTGAGGTAGATGAGATGCTGAAAGTGGCTAGTGACTTCTACAAAGACCTGTTTAAGAAAGAAAACCCTTCTGGGTTCTCTCTACAAAACAATTTTTTCTCTGCTTCTGAAAAAGTCTCTCCTGCTGAAAATGAGCTGCTAGAAGCCCCTTTTTCAGAGACAGAGGTGAAGGAAGCCATTTTTAGCTCTTATCCTGATGGGGCTCCTGGTCCTGATGTGATTCCCTTCTTGTTTTACCAGCATTTTTGGGACTTGGTGAAAAATGATCTCTTAGATCTTTTCCAAGCCTTTCATAGCGGAGAGTTGGATCCAGCAACTTACTCATGGGGGGTCTGTTGGGGTCAAGTTACATAACTATGAAAGTGATTTTTTCCTTGCTGGTAAAGGCCTTAGGCAAGGTGACCCCATCTCCCCGCTTTTGTTTAATTTAGTAGTGGACGTTCTTACTAAAATGCTGAGCAAAGCTGCTGATCATAGTCTGATTGCAGGGCTCTGTCCCGAGGTCTGCCCTGGTGGCATCATCTGCCTTCAATATGCAGATGATACCATCCTTTTCTTAGACAATGACTCCACACATGCTAGCAATCTGAAAACTGTTCTAACCTGGTTTGAACAAGTATCAGGTATGAGAATCAACTACTCTAAAAGTGAACTCATCCCTATCAACATGGATGATCAGGAGTCAGCCGACTTCCTCTCTATTCTAGTTTGTAATAAAGGTAACTTCCCCATTAAGTACCTAGGTATCCCTCTCCACTATGATAAACTGAGGAGAGAGGATATCCAACCCCTTCTGGATAAAATCATTAAAAGGATTGCTGGGTGGAGGGGCAAACTTCTCTCTTACAGAGGTAGATTGATCCTCATACAAGCTTGTTTGGCTAGCATTCCAGTGTATCTCCTCTCCTTCTTCAAGTTCCCTAAATGGGCAGTGAACCTCATCAATTCTCAGATGTCTCATTGCTTGTGGAATGATTTTGAGGGAAATAGGAAGCTACACCTTGCTAATTGGGCCCTAGTCTCTATGAAAAAAGATTTTGTAGGCCTAGGCATACCTAACCTCCAAGAAATTAACATCTGTCTTCTAGGGTCTTGGATTAAAAGGTTCTATGAGGAAGACCTGAAACCCTGGAAGCTTCTTATTGCCCATAAATACCTAGGAAATAAACCTAATATTTTTGTCCCTTTATCCAACCCTAAGACCTCTAGATTCTGGAAAGGATTGAAATCTATTATGGATGCTGTGAAATTTGGCTACAGATGGAACATAGGGGATGGGAGCAGAACCAGATTTTGGGAAGATAGTTGGTTTGGCACATCCCCCATAGCAGTCCAATTTTGGCCTATTTACTCTGTCCGCAATGAGCTTAACAAAAGTGTCAATGAAGTTTGGGACGGTCAATGCCTAAAACTCTCTTTAACAAAAGCATTACCTTTACTGCCGAGCCGGATGCCCTGATTTGGCAGTTGGACAATAAGGGGAAGTATTCCTCCAACTCCCTCTGTCATGTTATCAACTTTAGAGGGGTTCAACCCGTGTTTATCCCTGCTGTCTGGAAATTGAGAGTTCCCCCTAAAATTCATGTATTTCTCTGGCTTCTCTCCAAAAACAAATTGATGACTAGGGATAACCTTAGGAAGAGACACATCATCAAACCCCTTGATTGTGTTTACTGCTTGGAACAAGAGTCTTGTTCTCACCTATTTTTTGAATGTATAGTTGCTAAACATCTCTGGGCCCACATTGAGGAATATTTCTCTAGTCAGATTGGCTCATCCTTCGAATCTGTCGCCAGATTCTGGATTGCTACCAAAAAGTGCTCAGTTTTACACACTGTTAGCTCAGTTGTCCTTTGGTGCCTCTGGAAATATAGAAATGCTATGATTTTCAGTAACACCTCCTAGATTTCCATTCCGTAGGTCTTGAGGTTGATCAGGAACATGGTGAGGAACTGGGTGATTCTCTCCTCCAGATCGGACAAGGACAAGTTGATGAGCTTCGTGGAAACCCTAACAAGATACCTCCAGAAACCGTAGGCAATCACTTGTGGCTGAACAAGGCTCGACCTGCTCTGGGGCTGGACCCGTGGGCTCGTCTCAAGATCTCTGATGAAGATGATGGGTGTCGGATTTCGGGTTCCGGCAGACCCTTGAGGTTCGAACACTGGGGTGCGCGCGGAGATTTCGCCTTCTACCTACCTGCACCCCACCGCCTCGCTAAGATCTAAGCTATGGAAAGAACAACACAAGAGACACAGGGTTTATACTGGTTCGGGCCACAGTTGTGGTGTAATACCCTACTCCAGTTTGTGGTGTGGTGGATTGCCTCTTGGGCTGATGATGATGAGCAATACAAGGAAGAACAGCCTCGCGAGGGTCTGTTCTTGGTTGGGGCGATGAACTGCTAGGAGGAGTTCAGTCATTCCTCTCTCTCTCTCTGATTCTCTCTCTTCTCCGATATCTGATTGCCCCTACCCTGGGGGTGGCTAGTCCTATTTATAGGAAAAGGCCTTGGGCCTCTTCCCAAATATTGAGCGGGAAGGGCGCCAACAATTGGCCATTTTGAAGGGGAACATCTGGTACACTTATCCTGACTAAAGTTGGTCCTTGCCTGCCAAAGGCTCTGGTGGTGACGCTGGCTTGGGCTCCACAATGACCTCCTCCCTACCGTTGGGCTGGTCTGGGTCTCGTTGCACCGAAACGGGTGCCTTTGCTTGATGCTCTCGCCTGCGCTTTCTCCCTTTGCACCAAAGAGGAAAGGAGGACACTGCGCGGGCTGGCGCCCGCCTAGCGCCCTTGGTCGTCATGGCTTGCGTCACGGGCACCTCGTGAGGTACCCCGCCTTGATCTCTCCGCCTCCTCGCGAGCCAGCCTGATGAGGCCGTGCCTGAGGAAGCTCCGTGTCGTCCGCCCCGCGAGGCTTGGCCCCTCGCGAGGGTCTTGGGTCTGTGTTGATGAAGATGGGCCGTGCTGGGCCCCCCTTTGAGCCACGCCGCGGGCTGCAGACAGGCAAGTCTGGGGACCCCCGTTCCCAGAATGCTGACAGTAGCCCCCGGACCCAAGGCGCGCCCGGACTTGGCCGTGCAGGGAGGCGAAAGGGCAAGGGCGAAGCGTAGCGGGCCCTAACAGCCTGCGGCCTTGGGCGCCGCGTGGCGGTTGATTGGAAGTGGGCGTCTCCGCTTCCCCACGACGCCTCGGCAACTGCGCGGATTGGACAAGTCCCTGTATGCAAAGCGGGTCATGATTACCTGCGATCGTGGAGGTTGGTGGTTGGCCTCCGCCGACCATAAGTACGGAACGGCACGCGCCCTTCCAGTCCATCTCTTGTTGCTTCTCCTTCTTCCCATTCCTTGCTCCGTCTTGCTGCGATGGCTCTGATCCACCGGTTCTTGGCGGCAGAGAAGGGAAAGGCTCCCCGAGAGAAACCAGACCCGCTCCCGCCGAAGAAACGGCTTACCCTCTGCCGCCGAGACGAGGGGGCCCATCAGGTGGTGTCGAGGCCCTGGTGCGAGCGGCCACCGCCGGGGTTCCCGCTTCCCTTGTACGCCCACATCGAGGGCTCTGAAGGAGTTGATGCCGATCGCCACGGGCGGCGCCACCGTCGGCGCCGACGGGTCACGAAGGTGTGGGTCGTCCCCCCTGGGGTCCACATCGAGGGCTCCTCCCGAGAGTTCGTGCTCCATGCCGCCATGCCTCCTCAGTCTTGGATTCGCCTTCCTCCCTTCTTCGCCTCCATCATCCCGCAGGGAGAACTCCTGGAGCTTTGGCTGCAGCACGCCGGCTGCAGCACCCTCGCGACCAAGGCAGAGGTCGCGGTCGTTGCCCTGGGCGAGGTCTTCATGACTCGAGGCTAGGGCGAAATCATCCGGGTTTGCAGGACAAGAGGCGCCCTCATGATCCACTTGGAGTACGACGGTGCTTCGGTGATGTTCTTCAAGGTCTTCGATGCGAACGGGCGCTGGCTGGAGTGCTGCCCCGGGAGAGGTGATCGGGACCCTGCTACGGCGAGGACTGGGCCCGCCGACCGCTCCCTTGGCGGCTCCTCAGGCGGCGGAGGCGGCGGAGGATCCAGCGACTCCGGCGAGCTCTTCGCGACTCCGGAGACGAGTGACGACAGCTACGAGCCCCCGAGCCGGCGCCGCTCCTGGAGCAGGGCGGGCTCGTCAGGCCGTCGCCGACTCTGATCTGGATGGGGTTGGCGCCGATGCTTGACGGCCTACTGTTGATGATGGCGTCTTTTGCAGGGGCGCGTGTAGTTAGCGTCCTTTTAGGATCTGTTCCCTGCGAGGAATCAAAGACGCGTCCCGTGGGGGCTTGTAAGGTGCCTGTGATCCTGTTTGTTAATATAACCCTTGTCGTAGAATTGTGCGAGTTGCTCATTCTGTCTTAGCTTAGTTCTCCCTTTCGAACCTCACGAGGGCTTGGTGCTCTGCGCCGACAGGTCCCAGTCCCAAGGCGGCTTCAGCCGTCGCTGGTATGCCAGGTCGCGATGCCGTGGTCAAGGCCAGGAGGTGAGCGACCCGGGGTCCGGTAAGAGCCCCTGAGTCGCGATGCTCAGGAGGTCCCCTTTGGTGCTCAAGCAGCCGTCGTTCGGTGAGAAAGGAGAGCGGCATCGCTAACACGGGATTGCATTAGGTGCGGGGATGGTGCCACGGTAGCTGGTGCTTCCGGGTGGTGACTTATCTCGAGAATCAGGGACCACTCCCTGGTGTGTCGCCGGGTCGTGCATCCGCAGGCGCGAGGTTGCTCGGCGAGGTCCTTGCGTGTCCCTCCCCTCTCGCCTTTGCTCCCCTTTCTGCTCTACGTTCTTGGGTCCCGGCCCTCGAGCGAGTCTCAGCCGTCGCTGGTATGCCAGGTCGCGATGCCGTGGACAAGGCCAGAGGGTGAGGACTGGAGAGCCAGTAGGAGCCCTGAGTCGCGATGCTCAGGCACCCCCCTTTAACGTGCAAGCGGTTTGCGCGGATGAGAGTGAAGGAGACACCGCAAGGGCCTCGCCTGACGCAGCTCCTTTATGTGATCCTGTAGACTCATCAGAGAAAGAACGTGGGGTTGCCATGACAATTGACAGTCAGCCGTTGGTTGCTTCCGAGGGGCAATGAGGCACTGAAGGCTTGACGAGGTGGCGCCATGCGGGGCTGCCGTGGCCAGAGCTCAGCCATTCAGGTTTGTCGGTGTTGCAGGGACGGACCCATGCGCAAACGTCATGCCGTTTTGGGAGCAGCTCCGTCAGTGGCGTCAGTTGAGTGGGCAACTAGGTCAAACACATTAGCCACGAAGGAGTGGATTCATTCAAATAGATGCTGGGAAGGCGGACATCACTGGGTCAGGCCCGAGCGACTTGGGGACGATGCAGCCCGAGGGGTGCCCCCAACAAAGTAAGCTAACAACATGAAATAAAAGGGATACATGCCGCAGGGACGGACTCACGTGGCCTGGGAATAATGCAGCCCGGGGGGCGCTCCCAGCTGGAAATGAAACTTGAAAGATGTCACCTCATGATGTTGAGGGCGAAGGAGTGTTGGTGTAGTAGACTCGGTGGGCTGCAGAAGCCGATCCTCATGAGCCCCCAGGCCCAGGGGCCTCGGGAGGCTCCGGAGGCGCTGGTGGCTCCTCGCGGACCATCTCCATCTCCGCCAAGGCTGCGGAACGCCTGGCCTCTTGAGCCTCCATGATGGCCCTCATGAGGTGCTGGTGCGTGGCAGCCGCGTTCGGCAAGCCGTAAGGCATGCGAACGTAGCTGTGGGGTGGACCTTCGCAGCGCCCCACTCGTGAGGGCCAGAGGCGCTCCAGAGAGACGATTCGATTGAGCCCTGGTATGTCGATGCAGACGCGCAGCCCACCATCCTTGCCTGGATGGGGAGCCACAGCTGGTAGGTGGCGGCCGCTTCTCATGACTCTTGACTCCTGCAGCTCCTGATTGGCCTTGCTGACGAACTCCTGAGGGTCTGGCCCTCCTTGCCTTACTCCTTCTTGAGGGAAACGTGCTTCGAAACACGCCTCCACGTGGTGCCCAAGCGCCTCCCTCGTGACCTTAGCCAGGTCGGTGGCCCTCCAGGGGAGAGCCCCCGAGCCCTGCCTGAGGAGGGCGCCGGGCGCGCTTTCCTATGCGATGGAAGGAGGTTCCCCCTGGGCAGGCGCGGGCCCTGAGGGGCCGGGCCGGACGATGTCTTCTTCTTCTTGGGGGTGGTCTCGGGAAACCTCCTGCTTCCGCGATTCGAGTCTTCCAGTGATGCGGCCTGAAAGGCTCGTTCTAGGGAACACACCGCGTCCTTCTCTTCACAGGGCGCCGTGATGACTCTGCCACTTCCTGGCATCTGCCTAATCGGGACCGTGGAGCCATCGGTGACTCCGGAGAAAGGCTTGGTTGGCTGAAGCTGGTTGTAGGGCACTTGGAGATTGTTGAATGTTTCCACGGACAGGACGTTGAGCCCTACCCCGCCATTGATGAGGGTCCTGGTGACCAGCACGTTGCTGATGATTGGGGAACAAAGCATCGGGAGGACTCCGGCTGTGGCCGCACACTTGAGCTGATCCGCTGAGCTGAATGTGATGGCGCACGCCGACCACCTGAGAGGGCGCGTGGCTTCGAGCCTGGGGAGGACTGCATTTACTTCACGGGCGAACTGCTTGGAGATGCACTGAGAGGCTGGGGCTTGAGCCCCGCCCAGGATGCAGGCGATCGCGCACGGCTCCTAGAAGCCCCCAGCCCCCTCGTCCTTGGCGGTCCTCGTTTCTCCTTGGCTGCGACGACAGCGGAGGGAGGCCTGCATTGCCTTGCGGGCGATCCTCGCGAGGCTGATCCCTCCAGTCTCCCTCGCGAGGCGGGTCTTGCCAGCGGTCCTCGCGAGGTCGATCGGGCCACCCTTGGCGCGGGCCGCGGTCTTCCCAGCGTCCTGCGTTCCTTCCTCCTCCTCGACCGTAGCCCCGGTCACCGCGGTCGGGGCGACGGCCGATCCTTCCTTCTCGCACGGCTCGGAGCTCTTGACATTCGTTGGTGTTGTGGGTGTGGAGGTCGTGGTACACACAGTACCGACTGCCCTTGGAAGACTCGGGCTGATCTCTGTCCTGCTTGGTGTCTGGTTCTGCCGCGAGCACGGCAGCCCCCTTGCGCTTCACATCCTTGGCCTTGGGCTTCTTCTCTTCTGGGTATGCGGCAGGTAGCTCGAGGAGGGAGAGACGCCCTTCCTCAGCCCTGGTGCACTTGGTCGCCAAGTTGAACAACTCCAAGGAAGTGCACAGGTCTTTATGCATCGCCAGCTCCTCCTTCATCTTGACGTCGCGCACGCCGTCGGAGAAGGCTGATATGATGGCCTCCTCGGTCACCTTAGGAATCTTGAGGTGTGTGTTGTTGAAGCACTGGATGTACTTCTGCAGGGTCTCTCCGAGTTGTTGCTTGATGCGGCGCATGTCGCTCATGGCGGGTGGCCGGTCGCGAGTACCTTGGAAGTTGGCGATGAAGCGGGTGCGCATCTCGTCCCAGGAGGAGATCATGCCTGGAGCCAGGTTCAGGAGCCAGGTGCGGGCCCCGTCCTTGAGCGCCATTTGAAACCAGTTCGCCATGACCTTCTCGTCTCCGTTGGCAGCTTCGATGCCCAGCTCATAGAGCTGGAGGAACTCCGCAGGGTCTGCCGTGCCGTCGTAACGAGGAGGCAGGACCGGCTTGAACTTGCTGGGCCACGCGACGCTGCGTAGCTCGGTGGTAAAGGCACGGCAGCCTGCTGTGGCCACGGGAGGCCTTGGGTGACGGAGAGCTTGGTCTTGCAGATCCCCATGCGCTGCAGCTGGGAGCAGCGCGGGGTCTTGTCGCGCGGGAGCAGGAGCATGGTCGCGACGTGCTGGAGCAGGGAGCGCCCGGGCAGCTTCTTGCGGGCGAGGGACTTCTTGGCAGCTCCGCTCTTGCCGCGCTGGCACCTGATGGAGCGGGTTCCGCCCAGGGGTCACGCGCCTTGGAGCCAGGGCGCCTTCTTGAGGAGGAGGCGGCTGGGGCGCCCCCGGAGCTTCGTCACCCGCACAGGGCGGGGTGCGGTGCAGCGGGAAGGACGGCGCAGGAGGGCCCCCTGCGGCGCGGACGAGCTCGGCGACGTGGTCGAGCCATTCTTCGTAGACATCGTCGACGGGACGGTAGCGTAGGAGCTCGTTTGCCGCGATGAGCGCAGCTCGAGCCTCCATGGGTGCGCGGAGCGCGCGGGACGAAGAACCAGCCGGGGTGAGCGAGGGAGTAGCGGTGCAGCCGTCTTGCCGCACGGACGGATGCTGAGACGACGCTTGCTGCTCATTTCCCGCCGGGCCGGTGGCGGCGTTGACGGCAGGTGACGAGGAACGGCGAGGACGCCCGCCGACAGGAGCCGTCTGGGCGACGCGAGAAGCGAGAGCGGCTCGGTGCTCGGCGCGGGCCCGACGAGCGTCAGACATGGACGCGATGGTCGGAGGAGAACGGGGCGGTGGAATACGAATTCTGGCGCACCCCTACCTAGCATGCCAAATGTCGGATTTCGGGTTCCGGCAGACCCTTGAGGTTCGAACACTGGGGTGCGTGCGGAGATTTCGCCTTCTACCTACCTGCACCCCACCGCCTCACTAAGATCTAAGCTATGGAAAGAATAGCACAAGAGACACAGGGTTTATACTGGTTCGGGACACCGTTGTGGTGTAATACCCTACTCCAGTTTGTGGTGTGGTGGATTGCCTCTTGGGCTAATGATGATGAGCAATACAAGGAAGAACAGCCTCGCGAGGGTCTGTTCTTGGCTGGGGCGATGAACTGCTAGGAGGAGTTCAATCACCCCTCTCTCTCTCTCTCTCTCTCTCTCTCTCTGATTCTCTCTCTTCTTTGATCTCTGATTGCCCCTACCCTGGGGATGGCTAGTCCTATTTATAGGCAAAGGCCTTGGGCATCTTCCCAAATATTGAGCGGGAAGGGCGCCAACAATTGGCCATTTTGAAGGGGAACATCTGGTACACTTATCCTGACTAAAGTTGGTCCTCGCCTGCCAAAGGCTCTGGTGGTGACGCTGGCTTGGGCTCCACAATGACCTCCTCCATGCCGTTGGGCTGGTCTTGGTCTTGTTGCACCGAAATGGGTGCCTTTGCTTGATGCTCTCGCTTGCGCTTGCTCCCTTTGCACCAAAGAGGAAAGGAGGACACTGCGCGGGGTGGCGCCCGCCTGGCGCCCTTGGTCCTCATGGCTTGCGTCACGGGGACCTCGTGAGGTACCCCACCTTGATCTCTCCGCCTCCTCACGAGCCAGCCTGATGAGGCCGTGCCTGAGGAAGCTCCGTGTCGTCCACCCCGCGAGGCTTGGCCCCTCGCGAGGGTCTTGGGTCTGTGTTGATGAAGATGGGCCGTGCTGGCCCCCCTTTGAGCCATGGCGCGGGCCACAGGCAGGCAAGTCTGGGGACCCCCGTTCCCAGAACGCCGACAATGGGCACCTGGCGCCGAAAAAGAGGGACATCCACCATGCTACGCCTTCCAGCCCGGTGTCTCCGCTTGCTTACTGGTCGCCCCAGGCTGACATGGCCCCTCGGCTGAAGACCATGAAGGCTTTGCTGGACCCTCCTTGTGTCATTTGAGTGCTCTATCCGCTCTGCCTTTGGCACCGCTCGGGTGATTTGTGTTATTCAGAGAACTTGTTCATCCACCCCCCTAGTTTGTAGCTTTTCTACCTTTGCTTTTGAACTGCTCTTTGAGCTGCTGTATCAGAATATGTTGTGGTTTCGTTCTCAGCAATGGAACCGGGGAGATGCTCCCTGTTTTTCTAAAAAATATATTTCATATGTTATTATATATTATTTTTATTGTCATCATATATTTAACAGATACTTACATATGTAAGAAAACAATATCCCACATCTTATTAACTTATAAAAATAATTTCTTAACAAATAAAATCCTAGATTGTTTTGGCACGAAAATCCTAGTGATTATGTACAAAAGCTTGGTAAGATTTAAGGACGAATGTAATAATATCACTTATTATTTAAATATATTTATAACAAAATGCTCAGCCCCTTTTTATTTTTTGATAACATTGCTGGCCCAACCCAACATTATAATTAGAATCAGCCCAGCAAAATCGTGTATTTCGAGAAAGTGCAAATGGCCTGTAATTTTTTAGGAAATAAAATAAACGGGCCGCATGGACACTACATTATTTGTTCACCCAGCCCAGCTAATGGTTGTAATTCAAAAAAAAGATCAAATTCACTGTAAATTCTACCGCGCGAAAAAAAGACTGTAAATTCTAAAAAAATGGGTTGAATACGTGCCATATTTTTGGAGGCTGAAATGTGGGCCAATAGGTCGAAGCCAATGCAAGTCGTTGTCAATTTAGTCAACAAATGATTCTGACATGTTAGCCGTTGGATTTACATCCAACGACCGGCATCCATCTTCAATCTCCCATCTTCTTCCTCCAGCGCCGCCTGAACCACCTCCCGCCTCCTGTTGCTAGCAGCTCTGCTTAGCACGCTTCGCTATGAAGCGCTACTCCACCGTTGGCCAGGCCATCCCTCCACCCCTCCACACCTCCTATTCTTCTCCACCGACTGCCGAACCACACCGCACTAGAACCAGTTAACCCTCGTACGCCTCTCCGTCTGCGACTCTACTCCCGCGTCTTCCCATCTCCGGCTCGTTGTTGTCCGGGGCCTCGCCGTCGTCCACCACCTTGGATGCGCTCGGCGCAGCATGGTCAACGTGGTCAACGAAAGACACCATCGGAAGTAGACTGTGCGTGGAGAGGCTGACAGCTGGGTCCACGGCCGCACACAAGGAAATGCCTCCTTATTACGCGCAAAATAATGATTCCTCCACCTGACATCTGGGACCCACCGGAAGGGCCTATGTATTTCGCGAAATAAAGTGCCCCCGCTGACATGTCGGACCCACCAGCTATCTTCGCACGCAAGGAAGTGCCTCCTTATTACGCACAAAAAAATGAATATTCCCCCTGCCAGCTAGAACCCAGCATAGTGGGAGGCTGACTTGTGGGCCTACCAAGTTGACAGGGACGGAGGGCTTTGTCAACTTAGTCAATATGAACGATTCTAGCTCCTGTTACTGTACGATGTTCATCCAACGGCCGTAGTGATTCTTCAACCTCTGACCTTCTTGCTCCAGCCGCCCAAACTAGCGCCGGTCGTGCCGCGTGCTCCTGCCTCCCGTGGCCGGCTGTGATGCTGCGGAGGCCTCACCACCCCCTACTACTCCCACTGCTGGCCAGGCCATCCCTCTACTCACCCACACCCCCTTTTATTCTGCGGCGACAGCAGCCTCACACCACAGCCGAACCAGTGAACCCTCGTACTCCTCTTCGTGTGGGCATCCACTTCTGCGTCTTCCCCGGCTCCGATTCGTCCCCTTCCTAGTCCTCACCGTCGTCCACCGCCCTGGTGCTCTCGGCGCGGCGTGGTCAACGTGGTCAACGAGCGACTTCCATCGGAAGAGTACTGTACGTGCAGAGGCTGATAGCTGGGTCCACGACAGCCGCAAGGAAGTGCCTCCTTATTACGCGGAAAATAATTATTCCTCCACCTGACAGCAGGGACTCACCGGACAGGCCACCAGTATTTTGCAAAAAAATCGTTTCCCCCTGATTGCTGGGACCCACCGGACAGGCCACCGTATTTTGCGAAAAAAAACGTTCCCCTCGCTGTCAGCTCGGACCCACAGGAAGTGCCTCCTTATTACGCACAAAAAAATGAATACTCCCCCGGCTAGCTGGGACCCACCTTGCTGGGAGGCTGACTTGTGGGCCTACTAAGTTGACGGGGACGAAGGGCTTTGTCAACTTAGTCAATATGAACGATTCTAGCTCCAGTGACCGTACGATGTCCATCCAACGACCGTAGTGCTTCTTCAACCTCTGGTCTTCTTGATCCAGCCGCCCAAAGCAGCGCTGGTCGTGCCGCATGCTCCTGCCTCCCGTGGCCGGCTGTGCTACCGCAGAGGCCTCACCGCCCCCTTCTATTCCCACCGCTGGCCAGGCCCTGCGGCGACGACAGCCTCACACCGCAGCCGAACCAGTGAACCCTCGTAATCCTCTTCGCGCGGGCTTCCACTGCCGCGTCGTCCCCTTCCTAGGCCTCGCCATCGTCCACCGCCGTGGTGCTCTCCGTGCGGCGTGGTCAACGTGGTCAAGGAACGACTTCCATCGGAAGAGTAATGTACGTGGAGAGGCTGACAGCTGGGTCCACGGCCACAAACCAGTTTTTTTGTGATTTGCCAAGTAAGTCGCTTTGTCAGGCCTGTTGGGCTGCAAATCTTTCAAGACGAGGAGAGCTTTCATTCGGCTGGCCGACAAAATGGCCCATCAGTAATGAGAAATGGGTTGTACATTTTTAAAACACATCAAACCGACAATTAGTTTCAAATATCTTTTTTTTTCATTTCAGGATTTTAAATTACATTATTTTTTATGCGTGGAGAATTTGTTGGATTTTATATTGATAAACATTTATTTTTAAAATCAGTTTGATGTGAGTTGAAATTTCGGGATTAAAAACAGTTCGGACCGCACCGAAATATGCAAAATTTCGTACAATTTTTTAACCGTTGCCACAATATGGGCTGCAATGCTAACAAAAAGAATATGGGCTACAAAGAAACCTTAAGAATTAGCAAATGGGCTGTAAATTATTAGAAATAATGGCAGATGGGCTGTATGCTGTTTTCCACAGATTTGAGGCTTTCCTAAAAAAAGGTTGACGCACAAGCACTGACTGTTGGATGTCCATCCAACGGCCGCCCTGCTTTTTCAATCTCTGCTCTTCCTGCTCCAGCCGCTCAAACAAGCGCCGGCGGGACTGCCTGCTCCCTTCTCCTTGCGGCCGGCTATGCTGCCGCGCAGGCCTCACCGCCCCACCGTACTCCCATCGCTGGCCTAGCCATCCCTCTACTCACCCACACCTGCTGTTATTCTCCGGCGACGGCAAACGAACCAGTAAACCCTCGTACAGTCGTATTCCCCTCCGCGTGGGAAACAACTGTAGAGTCTTCCCTGCCTCCGTGTCGTCCCCTTCCTAGGCCTCGCCATCGTCCACCGCCCTGGTGCTCTCGGCGCAGCGTGGTCAACGTGGTCAAGGAACGACTTCCATCGGACGTGGACTGTACGTGGAGAGGCTGACAGCTGGGTCCACGACCGCAGCAAGGATGTGCCTCCTTATTACGCGGAAAATAATGTTTCCTCCACCTGATAGCTGGGACCCACCGGACGGGCCACTATATTTCGCGAAAAAAACGTTTCCCCTGACTGCTGGGACCCACCAGCTACATCTTCGCACGCAAGGAAGTGCGTCCGGGAAAAAAACGATTCGCCCCCTGACTGCTCGGACCGACTAGCTACATCTTCGCAGGCAAGGAAGTGCCTGACAGTCGGGACCCACCTGGTCGAAGCATACGTAGCGTTGTCATTCTGGTCGCGAACGTGTACGTACATACTGGTCGATGTAGAGGCGCGCACGTGTCGTAGTAGAGGCGCGCACGTAGCATGTACACGTACCTACAGCGGCCAGGGTGCAAGAAAGAAAATACGACCACGTATGTGTAGATACGGGCGGGGTCTCGAACGCCTACTCGCGCATACGTACGGCGAGGGCTCGTGTACATGGCTGGGTCGGAACGGAGAAACAACGTCGTCGTCGTGTTCATGGGTGGCAACGGAATGCGTCGTGTTCATGGGGAGGCAACGGAATGCGTTGTGTTCATCGGGAGGGCTTGGACGGAACAGGTGATGGAAACGAGGCCTGGCGTACCGCAGAACGGAGGAAACGGCCTTGTGTTCGACCAGCCACATTCAAAATGGGATCATGTTCATCGGGAGGGGTGTGGCGTACCGCAAAATGGAGGAAACGGACCTCCTACGGTCGAAACGGGGGTCCTGTTGATCGGGAGGGGTGTGGCGTACCACAAAACGGAGGAAACGGACTTGTGCTGGAGCGCTACGGTCGAAACGGGTGTCCTGTTCATCGGGAGGGGTGTGGCGTACCGCAAAACGGGACTCCACGGGATACTGTTCATCTCCACCGTCGACCCCCTCGAGCCTCCACGAGCTACTGTTCATCCACCGTCGACCTCCTCCAGCCTCCACGGGCTCCTGTTCATCCAGCCTCCACCGCGCGCTACTCCACCGGCTACTGTTCAACCACCCCTCCACCGTCTACTGTTCATCCAGCCCTCCACACCATGGGGTCCTGTTCAACCACCCCTCAACTGTCTACTGTTCATCCAGCCCTCCACGGGGTGGTCCTGTTCATCCAGCCCTCCACGGGGTCCTGTTCATCCAGCCCCAACCGGCTCGATCGATCGGGGTCCTGTTCATCCAGAGGCAACACCACGGGGTCCTGTTCATCCACCCCCCCCGCAACGCTCACTGTTCATCCAGAGGCAGCATCGATCGGCTTTAGTTAGCAGCAGTAGCGAAGGAATCGCTCGATCGGGTTCAGTTAACAGCCATCGATCGATCGCTCGGGTTCAGTAACGCGTAGCCTGCAGTGCAATCGCTCGGGTTCAGCTAGAGCCCAACGCCTCGCTCGGGTTCAGTTAGAGCCAACGCCTTGCACACATGTGCGTACGTGTACGAGAGAAACGCGCATCGCTCGGCCCCCGACCTCCCACCGTAACCGGGAACTCCCCGAAATTTTCCTCCCCATCGCTTCTACCACGGTTTTTTCGTCATGGACGGCCCAAAGAATGTCATGCAGCTGCGTCTCCGGCCCGCCCAGGACGAAAAGCCCATTTTCTGTCATAATTTTTTGTCATAGAAGTAGGAGCCCACCACATCTATGATGATACCGGGTTTTGTCACAATTATCGTCATAGAATGGTCATATGTATGACAGAAAAAAAATTCGTTCGGCCCAAAATGTCACCGATGTGTCTTTTTTTTGTAGTGCCACAATGAAAGAATCAATGTTATGATAAGAGAGACTTTGTTGCTAGGAAGCACGGTAAAGAAAAAGAACCATGGGTTCAGAAACCCATGCCCTTTCCTCCTAAACCATCCAAGAAAAAGGATGATGAGGATTTTGAGCGCTTTGCTGAAATGATTAGACCTATCTTTTTACGTAAGCGTTTGACTGATATGCTTAAAATGAATTCTTACGCTAAGTATATGAAAGATATTGTTACAAATAAAAGGAAGATACCGAAAGCTGAAATTTCCACCATGCTTGCCAATTATACTTTTAAAGGTGGAATACCAAAGAAACTAGGAGATCCGGGAGTACCAACTATACCATGCTCCATTAAAATAAACTATGTTAAAACTGGTTTATGTGATCTTGGAGCCGGTACTAGTGTTATGCCCCTCTCTTTGTATCATAGACTTGATTTGAAAAATTGACACCTACTGAAATATCTTTGCAAATGGCCGATAAATCAACTGCTATACATGTCGGTATTTGTGAGGATGTGCCTGTTATGGTTGCAAACGTTACTATTTTAACGGGCTTTATTATTCTTGGTATTCCCGAGGATGATAGTATGTTGATTATCCTCGGTAGACCCTTTTTGAATACTATAGGGTTTGTTATTGATAGCAACAAAGGCAATGCCACTTTTCATGTTAATGGTAATGAGCATATGGTACACTTTCCAAGGAAACAACCTCAAGTCCACAGTATCAATTCTATTGGAAAACTTTCAATGATTACTATTGGAGGTTTTGAATTCCCTCTTCCTACCATCAAGAAGAAATATGATATTCTTATTGTTGGGGACATTCATATCCCCGTTGAGGTAACCTAGTGTTATTCGAAAATTCTCCGGTTTCATGTTATTCGGAAAGAGCTTGTTAACTAGACTTGATCAACCTTGTTAATGGATTCCTTTTGATGAACATGAGATGGATGAAGTTAGAAAGCACAAATTTCTGTACCCTCCTTTTACTTTCTGTTATTTAGATTAAATAAAGCAAAGAGTATTTTCTGTCTGTTTTCTCAATTATCCTTGCAATAAAAATACCCCGAAAATAAAAGTTCTCCAAATGTCCTGAAAATTATATATGATTTTTGTAGAATATTTAAGAATATCTGGCACTGAGAACACACCAGGGGGAGCCACCCCCTGTCCACGAGGGTCCAGGGCGCGCCCACCCCCCTAGGGCGTGCCCCCTGCCTCGTGGACCCCACGTGCCCCCCTCCACTTATTCCAGCACCCACTCACTTCTTCTTCCTCTAGAAAAAATCCTCCCATAGCTCAAACCCATGTTCTAGCTCATCTTGCTGCCTTTTTTATCTCCTTGCTCAAAGCTCCATTCACAAAACTGTTTAGGGAGATTGTTCTTCGGTATGTGACTCCTCCAATGGTCCAATTAGTTTTTGTATTAGTGTTATATTTATTGCAAATTTTTGCTGCTTAGGTGACCCTGTTCTTGAGCTTGCATGTCAAATTTATATGGTCAAAAGTAGTTTTAATGCATGATATAGCCTCTAGGCACTTGTGGGAGTAGTTGCTATCAATTTTGTTGAGTTTGTTTCACTTTTATTTTGAGTCACTAAAAATTTCAGAAATTTTCAGAGGAAGAAAATGTTGAAGAGTTTGTTGAGAGGCTCTTCGAGCCGAAGCTCGAAGGATAAGCAGGATGAGGAAAATAAAAAGCCCAAATACAATCTTCCTCGCACTACGGAGGTTTGGCCGTGCGAATGGCCTTGCGAAGAATTCTTGAGAGCCGACAGAATTTATGATGATTTTTATTACTTGGCTGAGAATGCATGCCTCACCGACTTCCTCCACGACCCGTGCAAACAGTATCTCCTACTCACTAATATTTTCGTGCAAATTTTTTATTTGCATGCTAAGAAATCACCACCTTCAGTGGAGTTTCACTTATATGATGAGGTTAAGGAGATGTCACTATATGAGTTTTGTCGGGTCTATAAGATACCCTTGGCGGGTAGCATAGAGGAACCACATCATAATGATGTGGAGGGGTTTATTGATACGATTGTTGTAGGGGAAACGAGGAAAGTTTCTGATGCAATAATTACTAGTATACATTTTCCTGTTCTACGTTACTTTGCAATATTTGCTAGTAGATGCTTAATTGGTCGCGGGAACAATGGAAATCTTAGTGCCCCTCATCTTGTCATTTTGCGCCATGCTTTGTTTTGTGATACAACTTTCAGCTTAGGCGCTATTATTGCTAAACGATTAAGTCTGAATCGTACAAAGGGCCCCATCTTCGGAGGCATCTTTGCTTCACGCCTTTCTGAACACTTTAAGATACCTATTAGGCATTATGAGAAATATGAAAAGTTGTTGTCCCCTGTTTTTCTAGATTATAACAGTATGGTAGCACATGATTTTATTGTTAAAAATAAGAAGATGCTTAAGTACAATTTGATATTCGGTAAAACTCACCATGAGATTATTACCTTGCCTGCACCCTCTTTGTTTAACATACTTTCAGGCACGTACCTCATCTTGCCGGAGGCCATTTATGCGTACTGGAGTCTGACACAAATTCCAGGGCCTGAGCCTGAGCCAGCACTTGACCCTTATCGGCAGCTTGTTTATCAGTGGGATCAGGATGAGATCTCTAACCAAGGGCATCCCGAGGACACTCCTCCATACACCAGGGAGAGTAGCTTTGATCCGTGGCCATAGACCAACTTTGGCCAAAAGCCTAAGCTTGGGGGAGTACGTATTTCTCACCGATATTACATTCATGTTCACACACCCATTCTAAGTTGCCGGTGCTCATACTTTTTCATTGTACTATCCATGCTAGTTTATTTTCTTTTCTAAGTCTTTTTCTTGTGTGTTTGAAAAACATTAAGAAAAACCACAAAATATTTAGTTGTAGCTTTTAGCTAGTTTACTTTCCATGCCTGTAGTAGTAGTAATTAAAAGAAAACCCAAAAAGATTTCTCATTCTTCTTTTGCTTGTTGGGAGCTTTCCCATGTAAATAGTTTTATTTCTTTTCTTTTCTTTGGGGCTCGAGAGGAGAAGACCATGATGAAAATGTTGAGTGGCTCTCATATGCATTATTGTTGATTTAACCAAGAGCCCATATTACCTTGTCTTCTCCCTTGTATTAAATGCTTGCACATTCCAGCTTAGTCAAATGCACGTGCACTATTATTATTATCCACATCATTCGGTCGTGCGAGTGAAAGGTAATAATGACGATATATGATGGACTGACTGAGATGAGAAAAGCTGGTATGAACTCGACCTCTCTTGTTTTTGTAAATATGATTAGTTCATCATTCCTGATTCAGCCTATTATGAATGAAACATGTTTGCAATGACAATTAGAGATTATAGTTGCTCATGCCATGCTTAAGCTAGGAGTTTATAATGGTTTACCTTGCGTGCCAACATGCTATTAAAATGGTTGTGATGTGGTATGATAGGGTGGTATCCTCCTTTGAACGATTCGAGTGGATTGACTTGGCACATGTTCACACATGTAGTTGAAACAAAATCAACATAGCCTCCACGGTATTTATGTTCATGGTGAATTATATCCTACTCATGCTTGCACTCAGTGTTGATTAATTTTAATGCATGTTCATGACTGTTGTCGCTCTCTAGTTGGTCGCTTCCCAGTCTCTTTCTCGCCTTCACTTGTACTAAGCGGGAATACAGCTTGTGCATCCACTTCCATAAACCCCAAAGTTATTCCATATGAGTCCACCATACCTTCCTAGCTATATGTGGTAATTACCTGTCGTTTCAAGTAAATTTGTATGTGCCAAACTCTAAACCTTCAAATGAAATTCTGTTTTGTATGCTCGAATAGCTCATGTATCAACTAGGTTGTTAATATCTTCCATGCTAGGTGGGTTATTCTCACGAGGAGTGGACTCCGCTCCTCATTCACGAGAAAATGGCTGGTACCGGGATGCCCACTCCTATGCTCAAATCAAAATAACTGCAAACAAAACTCCCCCAGGACTGTTGTTAGTTGGAGGCACCCGTTATTTCGGGCAAGCCATGGATTGATGCTTGTTGCTGGTGGGGAGTATAAACTTTACCATTCTGCTTGGGAACCGCCTATAATGTGTGTAGCATGGAAGATATCGAGATCTCTTGGTTGTTATGTTGACAATGAAAATATACCACTCAAAATATTATTTATCTCTGTTTTAAAACTTGAGCTCTGGCACCTCTACAAATCCCTGCTTCCCTCTGCGAAGGGCCTATCTATTTACTTTTATGTTGAGTCATCACCCACTTATTAAAAAGCACCAGCTGGAGAGCACCGCTGTCATTTGCATGCATTACTATTAGTTTACATTGAGTATGACTGTGACTGGATCTCTTTTACCATGAATTACAATGTCTAGTCAGTCCTTGATCTTCAGGGGTGCTCTGCATTCATGTTTTGCGGTCCCGGAAAGGCCTAATGAGATACCATCTTGTTATATCATATTATGATTGTTTTGAGAAAGTGTTGTCATCCGAGATTTACTATTATTGCTCGCTAGTTGATTATCCCATTGATATGAGTAAATATGAGACCTAAGTGTTATTGTGAATATGGTCAGTTCATAATCTTTGCTGAAAACTTGAATGTTGGCTTTACATATTTACAACAACAAGAGAAAACAGAGTTTGTAAAAACATTTCTTTATCACTTTCAGTCTGTCAACTGAATTGCTTGGGGACAAGCAAAGGTTTAAGCTTGGGGGAGTTGATACGTCACCAATGTATCTACTTTTCCAAACACTTTTGCCCTTGTTTTGGACTCTAACTTGCATGATTCGAATGGAACTAACCCGGACTGACGCTGTTTTCAGTGGAATTGCCATGGTGTTATTTTTGTGCAGAAATAAAACTTCTTGGAATGACCTGAAACTTCATGAAGAATATTTTTGGAATTAGTAGAAAATACTGGCAAAAGAATTAACACCAGGGGCCCCACACCCTGTCCACGAGGGTGGGTGCGTGCCTCCTGCCTCGTGGGCCCCCAAGGCTCCACCGACCTCAACCCCAACTCTATATATTCACGTTAGGGGAGAAAAAACCAGAGAGAAGGATTCATCGCGTTTTACGATACGGAGCCACCGCCAAGCCCTAATCTCTCTCGGGAGGGCTGATCTGGAGTCCGTTCGGGGCTCTGGAGATGGGAATCCGTCGCCATCATCATCATCAACCTTCCTCCATCACCAATTTCATGATGCTCACCGACGTGCGTGAGTAATTCCATCGTAGGCTTGCTGGACGGTGATGGGTTGGATGAGATTTATCATGTAATCGAGTTAGTTTTGTTAGGGTTTGATCCCTAGTATCCATTATGTTCTGAGATTGATGTTGCTATGACTTTGCTATGCTTAATGCTTGTCACTAGGGCCCGAATGCCATGATTTCAGATCTGAACCTATTATGTTTTCATGAATATATGTGAGTTCTTGATCCTATCTTGCAAGTCAATAGTCACCTACTATGTGTTATGATCCGGCAACCCCGAAGTGACAATTATCGGGACCACTCCCGGTGATGACTGTAGTTTGAGGAGTTCATGTATTCACTAAGTGTTAATGCTTTGGTCCGGTACTCTATTAAAAGGAGGCCTTAATATCCCTTAGTTTCCAATAGGACCTAGTTGACACGGGAGGGTAGGACAAAAGATGTCATGCAAGTTCTTTTCCATAAGCACGTATGACTATATTCAGAATACATCCCTACATTACATTGATGAACTAGAGCTAGTTCTGTGTCACCCTATGTTATAACTGTTGCATGAGGAATCGCATCCGACATAATTATCCATCACTGTTGCCTACGAGCTTTTCCCATATTGATCTTTGCTTAGTTACTTTTCCGTTGCCACTGTTATGATTACTACAAAACTGCTAATGTTACTTTTGCCACCATTACCATTACTTCCATACTACTTCGCTACTAAATATTTTGCTGCAGATATTAAGTCTTTCAGGTGTGGTTAAATTAACAACTTAACTGCTAATACTTGAGAATATTCTTTGGCTCCCCTTGTGTCGAATAAATAAATTTGGGTTGAATACTCTACCCTCGAAAACTGTTGCGATCCACTATACTTGTGGGTTATCAATCTCCTAGATAGATCTTGCGTGATCATAGGTAAATATTTTGAAATATTGTGTTCCCCAACAGTCGTCCGTTTTGGCGAACGCTTGATTGCCCATGTCGCGAGGGCATGGTGGCCTTGTCCATCTGGGCAAGCGGTACTCAGCCATGCCGCTGAGAGCTTGTTGATCATCCTTGCCCATAAGCGCATTCAAAATGATTCGACGTGATTGATTGTCTGCTTAATTAATTAATTACACAAATCTCCCAACCGAATCTGAAAGCTTGTCTCTTGTCAAAAAGAAAAGTGACAGATGGTATGAATAATGCCCTTATGGCCCCATTGAAGGAAATATGCCCTAGAGGCAATAATAAAGTTATTATTTATTTCCTCATATCATGATAAATGTTTATTATTCATGCTAGAATTGTATTAACCGAAAACATAATACATGTGTAAATACATAGACAAACATAGTGTCACTAGTATGCCTCTACTTGACTAGCTCGTTAATCAAAGATGGTTAAGTTTCCTAGCCATGGACATGAGTTGCCATTTGATTAACGGGATCACATCATTAGGAGAATGATGTGATTGACTTGACCCATTCCATTAGCTTAGCACTTGATCGTTTAGTTTACTGCTATTGCTTTCCCCATGACTTATAGATGTTCCTGTGACTATGAGATTATGCAACTCCTGAATACCGGAAGAACAATTTGTGTGCTACCAAACGTCACAACGTAACTAGGTGATTATAAAGGTTCTCTACAGGTGTCTCTGATGGTGTTTGTTGAGTTGGCATAGATCGAGATTAGGATTTGTCACTCCGATTGTCGGAGAGGTATCTCTGGGCCCTCTCGGGATGATACATTACCGAACGAGTAAAAAGACTTGCCGGTAACGAGATTGAGCTAGGTATTAAGATACCGACGATCGATTCTCGGGCAAGTAACATACCGATGACAAAGGGAACAACGTATGTTGTTATGCGGTTTGACCGATAAAGATCTTCATAGAATATGTAGGAAGCAATATGAGCATCCAGGTTCCGCTATTGGTTATTGACTAGAGACATGTCTCGGTCATGTCTACATAGTTCTCGAACCCGTAGGATCCGCACTCTTAAAGTTCTGTGACGATCGGTATTATGAGTTTTTGTGTTTTGATGTACTGAAGATAGTTCGGAGTCCCGGATATGATCACGGACATGACGAGGAGTATCAAAATGGTCGATACGTAAAGATCGATGTATTGGGAACACTGGAAGTGTTTCGGGAGGTATCGGACATATACCGGAGTACCTGGGGATTACCGAAACTCCCCGGGAAGTTTAATGGGCCTATTGAGCCTTGGTGGAGAAGAGGAGGGGCGGCCAGGGCAGGCTGCGCGCCCCTCCCCCTCTAGTCTGAATTGGACAAGGGGGGCCTTTCCTTCCACTCTCTCTCCTCCTTCCCCCTTCTCCTACTCCTACTAGGAAAGGAGGAGTCCTACTCCCGGCGTGAGTAGGACTCCCCTTGGTGCGCCCTCCTCCTGGCCGGACGCCTCCCCCCTAGATTCTTTACATACGGGGGCGGGGGGGCACCCCAAGAAACAACAATTGATCAGTGATCTCTTAGCCGTGTGCAGTGCCCCCCTCCACCATAATCCACCTCGGTCATATCATAGCGGTGCTTAGGCGAAGCCCTACGTCGGTAGCAACATCATGACCATCACCACGCCGTTGTGCTGATGAAGCTCTTCCCGGAAGCTCTACTGGATCTTGAGTTCACGGGACGTCCCCAAGCTTAACGTGTGCTGAACGCGGAGGTGCCGTACGTTCGGTGTTGAGGATCGGTCGATCGTGAAGATGTATGGCTACATCAACCGCGTTGTTATAATGCTTCCGCTTACTATCTACGAGGATACGTAGACAACACTCTCCCCTCTCGTTGCTGTGCATCACCATGATCTTGCATGTGCGTAGGATTTTTTTGAAATTACTACGTTTCCCAACAGTGGCATCAGAGCCAGGTTTATGCGTAGATGTTATATGCACGAGTAGAACACAAGTGAGTTGTGGGCGATACAAGTCATATTGCTTACCAGCATGTCATACTTTGGTTTGGCGGTATTGTTGGATGAAGCGACCCGGACCGACATTACGCGTACGCTTACGCGGGACTGGTTCTACCGATGTGCTTTGCACACAGGTGGCTGGCGGGTGTCAGTTTCTCCAACTTTAGTTGAACCGAGTGTGGCTACGCGTGGTCCTTGTGAAGGTTAAAACAACACTAACTTGACGAAATATCGTTGTGGTTTTGATGCGCAGGTAAGAACGGTTCTTGCTCAACCTATAGCAGCCACGTAAAACTTGCAACAACAAAGTAGAGGACGTCTAACTTGTTTTTGCAGGGCATGTTGTGATGTGATATGGTCAAGGCATGATGCTATACTTATTGTATGAGATGATCATGTTTTGAAACGGAGTTATCGGCAAGTGGCAGAAGCCATATGGTTGTCGCTTTATTGTATGCAATGCAATCACCCTGTAATTACTTTAATTTATCACTAAGCGGTAGTGATAGTCGTAGAAGCAATAGTTGGCGAGACGACAACGATGCTACGATGGAGATCAAGGTGCCACGCCGGTGACGATGGTGATCATGACGGTGCTTTGGAGATGGAGATCAAAGGCATAAGATGATGATGGCCATATCATATCACTTATATTGATTGCATGTGATGTTTATCCTTTATGCATATTATTCTGCTTTGTTTGACGGTAGCATTATAAGATAATCTCTCACTAAATTTCAAGGTAAAAGTGTTCTCCCTGAGTATGCACCGTTGCCAAAGTTCGTCGTGCCGAGACACCACGTGATGATCGGGTGTGATATGCTCAACGTTCATCTACAACAGGTGTAAGACAGTTTTGGACAGGTAGAATACTCAGGTTAAACTTGACGAGCCTAGCATATGCAGATATGGCCTCGAAACACTGAGACCGAAAGGTCGAGCGTGAATCATATAGTAGATATGATCAACATAATGATGTTCACCATTGAAAACTACTCCATCTCACGTGATGATCGGTTATGGTTTAGTTGATATGGATCACGTGATCACTTAGATGATTAGAGGGATGTCTATCTAAGTGGGAGTTCTTAAGTAATATGATTAATTGAACTTAAATTTATCATGAACTTAGTACCTGATAGTATTTTGCTTGTCTATGTTGTTGTAGATAGATGGCCCGTGTTGTTGTTCCATTGAATTTTAATGCGTTACTTGAGAAAGCAAAGTTGAAAGATGATGGTAGCAATTACACAGACTGGGTCTGTAACTTGAGGATTATCCTCAATGCTGCACAGAAGAATTACGTCCTGGAAGCACCGCTGGGTGCTAGGCCTGCTGCAGATGCAACTGACGACGTTAAGAACGTCTGGCAGAGCAAAGCTGATGACTACTCGATAGTTTAGTGTGCCATGCTTTACGGCTTAGAACCGGGACTTCAACGACGTTTTGAACGTCATGGAGCATATGAGATGTTTCAGGAGTTGAAGTTAATATTTCAAGCAAATGCCCGGATTGAGAGATATGAAGTCTCCAATAAGTTCTACAGCTACAAGATGGAGGAGAATAGTTCTGTCAGTGAACATATACTCAAAATGTCTGGGTATAACAATCACTTGATTCAACTGGGAGTTAATCTTCCGGATGATAGTGGCATTGACAGAATTCTTCAATCACTTCCACCAAGCTACAAGAGCTTCATGATGAACTATAATATGCAAGGGATGGATAAGACAATTCCCGAGCACTTCGCAATGCTAAAGGCCACGGAGGTAGAAATCAAAAAGGAGCATCAAGTGTTAATGGTCAACAAGACCACCAGTTTCAAGAAAAAGGGTAAAGGGGAGAAGAAGGGGAACTTCAAGAAGAACGACAAACAAGTTGCTGCTCAAGAGAAGAAACCTAAGTCTGGACCTAAGCCTGAGACTGAGTGCTTCTACTGCAAACAGACTGGGCACTGGAAGCGGAACTGCCTCAAGTATTTGGCGGATAAGAAGGATGGCAAGGTGATCAAAGGTATATGTGATATACATGTTATTGATGTGTACCTTACTAATGCTCGCAGTAGCACTTGGGTATTTGATACTGGTTCTGTTGCTAATATTTGCAACTCGAAACAAGGACTACGGATTAAGCGAAGATTGGCTAAGGATGAGGTGACTATGCGCGTGGGAAATGGTTCCAAAGTCGATGTGATCGCGATCGGCATGCTACCTCTACATCTACCTTCGGGATTAGTTTTAGACCTGAGTAATTGTTATTTGGTGCCAGCGTTGAGCATGAACATTATATCTGGATCTTGTTTGATGCGAGATGGTTATTCATTTAAATCAGAGAATAATGGTTGTTCTATTTATATGAGTAATATCTTTTATGGTCATGCACCCTTGAAGAGTGGTCTATTTGTGTTGAATCTCGATAGTAGTGATACACATATTCATAATGTTGAAGCCAAAAGATATAGAGTTGATAATGATAGTGCAACTTATTTGTGGCACTGCCGTCTGGGTCATATTGGTGTAAAACGCATGAAGAAACTCCATACTGATGGACTTCTGGAATCACTTGGTACTTGCGAACCATGCCTCATGGGCAAGATGACTAAAACGCCGTTCTCCGGAACACTGGAGCGAGCAACAGATTTATTGGAAATCATACATACTGATGTATGTGGTCCGATGAATATTGAGGCTCGCGATGGGTATCGTTATTTTCTCACCTTCATAGACGATTTGAGCAGATATGGGTATATCTACTTAATGAAACATAAGTCTGAAACATTTGAAAAGTTCAAAGAATTTCAGAGTGAAGTGGAAAATCATCGTAACAAGAAAATAAAGTTTCTACGATCTGATCGTGGAGGAGAATATTTGAGTTACGAGTTTGGTCTACATTTGAAACAATGCGGAATAGTTTCGCAACTCACGCCACCCGGAACACCACAGCGTAATGGTGTGTCCGAACATCGTAATCGTACTTTACTAGATATGTGCGATCTATGATGTCTCTTACTGATTTACCGCTATCGTTTTGGGGTTATGCTTTAGAGACGGCTGCATTCACGTTAAATAGGGCACCATCGAAATCCATTGACACGACGCCTTATGAACTGTGGTTTGGCAAGAAACCAAAGTTGTCGTTTCTTATAGTTTGGGGCTGCGATGCTTATGTGAAAAAGCGTCAACCTAATAAGCTCGAACCCAAATCAGAGAAATGTGTCTTCATAGGATACCCAAAGGAAAATGTTGGGTACACCTTCTATCACAGATCCGAAGGCAAGAAATTCGTTGCTAAAAATGGATCCTTTCTAGAGAAGGAGTTTCTCTCGAAATAAGTGAGTGGGAGGAAAGTAGAACTTGATGAGGTAACTGTACCTGCTCCCTTATTGGAAAGTAGTTCATCATAGAAACCGGTTCCCGTGACACCTACACCAATTAGTGAGGAAGCTAATGATGTTGATCATGAAACTTCAGATCAAGTTACTACCGAACCTCGTAGGTCAACCAGAGTAAGATCTGCACCAGAGTGGTATGGTAATCCTATTTTGGAGGTCATGTTACTTGACCAAGGCGAACCTACGAACTATGAAGAAGCGATGGTGAGCCCAGATGCCGCAAAATGACTGGAGGCCATGAAATCTGATATGGGATCCATGTATGAGAACAAAGTGTGGACTTTGGTTGACTTGCCTAATGATCGGCAAGCCATAGAGAATAAATGGATCTTCGAGAAGAAGACTGACGCTGACGGTAATGTTACTGTCTACCAAGCTCGACTTGTTGCGAAAGGTTTTCGACAAGTTCAAGGGGTTGACTACAATGAGACTTTCTCACCCGTAGCGATGCTTAAGTCTGTCTGAATAATGTTACCAATTGCCGCATTTTATGATTATGAAATTCGGCAACTGGATGTCAAAACTGCATTCCTGAATGGATTTCTGGAATAAGAGTTGTATATGATGCAACCAGAAGGTTTTGTTGATCCAAAGGGAGCTAACAAAGTATGCAAGCTCCAGTGATCCATTTATGGACTGGTGCAAGCCTCTCGGAGTTGGAATAAACGTTTTGATAGTGTGATCAAAGCATATGGTTTTATACAGACTTTTGGAGAAGCCTGTATTTACAAGAAAGTGAGTGGGAGCTCTGTAGCATTTCTAATATTATATGTGGATGACATATTGTTGATTGGAAATGATATAGAATTTCTGGATAGCATAAAAGGATACTTGAATAAGAGTTTCAATGAAAGACCTCGGTGAACCAGCTTACATATTGAGCATCAAGATCTATAGAGATAGATCAAGACGCTTAATTGGACTTTCACAAAGCACATACCTTGACAAAGTTTTGAAAAAGTTCAAAATGGATCAAGCAAAGAAAGGGTTCTTGCCTGTGTTACAAGGTGTGAAGTTGAGTCAGAACCAATGCCCGACCACTGCAAAAGATAGAGAGAAAATGAAAAGTGTTCCCTATGCTTCAACCATAGGCTCTATCATGTATGCACTGTTGTGTACTAGACCTGATGTGTGCCTTGCTATTAGTTTAGCAGGGAGGTACCAAAGTAGTCCAGTAATGGATCACTGGACAGTGGTCAAGAACATCCTGAAATACCTGAAAAGGACTAAGGATATGTTTCTCGTTTATGGAGGTGACAAAGAGCTCGTCGTAAATGGTTACGTCGATGCAAGCTTTGACACTGATCCGGACGATTCTAAATCTCAAACCGGATGTGTGTTTATATTGAACGGTGGAGCTGTCAGTTGGTGCAGTTCTAAACAAAGCGTCGTGGCGGGATCTACGTGTGAAGCGGAGTACATAGCTGCTTCGGAAGCAGCAAATGAAGGAGTCTGGATGAAGGAGTTCATATCTGATCTAGGTGGCATACCTAGTGCATCGGGTCCAATGAAAATCTTTTGTGACAATATTGGTGCAATTGCCTTGGCAAAGGAATCCAGATTTCACAAGAGAACCAAGCACATCAAGAGACGCTTCAATTCAATCCGGGATCAAGTCTAGGTGGGAGATATAGAGATTTGCAAGATACATACGGATCTAAATGTTGCAGACCCGTTGACTAAGCCTCTTCCACGAGCAAAACATGATCAACACCAAGACTCCATGGGTGTTAGAATCATTACTGTGTAATCTAGATTATTGACTCTAGTGCAAGTGGGAGACTGAAGGAAATATGCCCTAGAGGCAATAATAAAGTTATTATTTATTTCCTCATATCATGATAAATGTTTATTATTCATGCTAGAATTGTATTAACCGGAAACATAATACATGTGTGAATACATAGACAAACATAGTGTCACTAGTATGCCTCTACTTGACTAGCTCGTTAATCAAAGATGGTTAAGTTTCCTAGCCATGGACATGAGTTGTCATTTGATTAACGGGATCATATCATTAGGAGAATGATGTGATTGACTTGACCGATTCCATTAGCTTAGCACTTGATCGTTTAGTTTACTGCTATTGCTTTCTCCATGACTTATACATGTTCCTGTGACTATGAGATTATGCAACTCCCGAATACCGGAAGAACACTTTGTGTGCTACCAAACGTCACAACGTAACTGGATGATTATAAAGGTTCTCTATAGGTGTCTCCGATGGTGTTTGTTGAGTTGGCATAGATCGAGATTAGGATTTGTCACTCCGATTGTCGGAGAGGTATCTCTGGGCCCTCTCGGTAATGCACATCACAATAAGCCTTGCAAGCAATGTGACTAATGAGTTAGTTACGGGATGATGCATTACAGAACGAGTAAAGAGACTTGCCGGTAACGATATTGAGCTAGGTATTAAGATACCGACGATCGAATCTCGGGCAAGTAACATACCGATGACAAAGGGAACAACGTATGTTGTTATACAGTTTGACCAATAAAGATCTTCATAGAATATGTAGGAACCAATATGAGCATCCAGGTTCCGCTATTGCTTATTGACCAGAGACATGTCTCGGTCATGTCTACATAGTTCTCGAACCCGTAGGGTCCGCACGCTTAAAGTTCTGTGACGATTGGTATTATGAGTTTTTTGTGTTTTGATGTACCAAAGATAGTTCGGAGTCCCGGATATGATCACGGACATGACGAGGAGTCTCGAAATGGGCGAGACGTAAAGATCGATATATTGTACGACTATGTTCGGACACCGGAAGTGTTTCGGGAGGTATCGGACATATACCGGAGTACCGGAGGATTACCGGAACCCCCCGGGGAGTATAATGGGCCTATTGGGCCTTGGTGGAGAAGAGGAGGGGCGTCCAGGGCAGGCCGCGTGCCCCCTCCCCCTCTAGTCCAAATTGGACAAGGAGAGGGGGCGGCGCCCCCCTTTCCTTCCCCTCTCTCCCCTCCGTCCCCCTTCTCCTACTCCTACTAGGAAAGGAGGAGTCCTACACCCGGTGGGAGTAGGACTCCCCCCTTGGCGTGCCCTCCTCCTGTCCGGCCGCCTCCCCCCTAGCTCCTTATATACGGGGGCGAGGGGGCACCCCAAGACACAACAATTGATCATTGATCTCTTAGCCGTGTGTGGTGCCCCCCTCCACCATAATCCACCTCGGTCATATCATAGCGGTGCTTAGGCGAAGCCCTGCGTTGGTAGCAACATCATCACCATCACCGCGCCGTCGTGCTGACAAAGCTCTTTCTGGAAGCTCTACTGGACGTGAGTTCGCGGGACGTCACCGAGCTGAATGTGTGCTGAACGGGGAGGTGTCGTACGTTCGGTGCTGAGGATCGGACGATCATGAAGACGTACGGCTACATCAACCACGTTGTTATAACGCTTCCACTTATGGTCTATGAGGGTACGTAGACAACACTCTCCCCTCTCGTTGCTATGCATCACCATAATCTTGCGTGTGCGTAGGATTTTTTTTTGAAATTACTACATTTCCCAACACCCATATACGGCAGAGGAAGTTCGGAAGGCCCTTTTTGATATTGGTGATTTGAAAGCGACGGGGCCAGATTGTCTGCACGCTATTTTCTACAAGAGTTTTTGGTCTATGTTGGGAGAAAATATGATGGAAGAGGTCCTCCAGGCGGTGAATACATGTTCTATACCTGCAGGATGGAATGATACTAGAATTGTAATGACCCCGAAGGTTAACTCTCTGGAAAAGGTAACGCAATTTAGACCAATCAGTTTGTGCAATGTGGTGTATAAGGTTATTTCAAAAATGATTGCTGCTCGATTGAAGATAGTTCTGTCAGATATTATCAGCCCAACTCAGAGTGCTTTTCTTCCTGGAAGAATGATTACAAACAATATTTTAGTGGCATTTGAATGTTTCCACACAATAAAAAAAGAAAAGAGAGGGTAAAGAAGGTTTATGTGCAATGAAACTGGACATGCACAAAGCATATGATCGAGTAGAGTGGTATTTTTTAAAGGAAATTTTGTTGAAGCTGGGTTTCAAAGAGAAGTGGGTGGACCTAATTATGCAATGTGTTTCCTCTTTGGAGTATCGGGTCTGTTTTAATGCGGAGGAGACGGAGGGTTTTAAACCTATTAGAGGACTGAGATAGGGGGGTCCTCTATCTCCTTATTTGTTCTTATTATGTACATAGTGCTTAACTTCCCTCTTAGCAAACGCAGAGGAGATGGGTAATATTTCCGGTATTAAGGTTAGCAGAGAAGCCCCTTTAGTGTCAAATCTCCTCTTTTTCGATGATTCTTTGATCCTTATGAGAGCAAATTCCATGAATGCGGAGGCTTTGAGATCAATTCTGGATTCTTATCACTACAAAAAAAAGACACATCCGTGACATTTCGGGTCGAACGAAAAAAAATTCTGTCATACATATGACACTTCTATGACGATAATTGTGACAAAACCCGGTATCATCATAGATGTGGTGGGCTCCTACTTCTATGACAATAAATCATGACAGAAAATGGGCTTTTCGTCCTGGGCGGGCCGGAGACGCAGCTGCAGGACATTCTTTGGGTCGTCCATGACGGAAAAAACCGTGGTAGAAGCAAGGGGGAGGAAAATTTCGGGGAGTTCCCGGTTACGGTGGGTGGTCGGGGGCCGAGCGATGCGCGTTTCTCCCGTACACGTACGCGTGTGTGTGCGAGGCGTTGGCTCTAACTGAACCCAAGCGAGGTGTTGGGCTCTAACTGAACCCGAGCGATTGCACTGCAGGCTACGCGTTACTAAACCCGAGCGATCGATCGATGGCTATTAACTGAACCCGATTGAGCGATTCCTTCGCTACTACTCCTAACTGAAGCCGATCGATGCTGCCTCTGGGATGAACAGTGAGCGTTGCGGGGGGGTTTGGATGAACAGTGAGCGGTGGTGTTGCCTCTGGATGAACAGGACCCCGTGGTGTGGTGGAGGGCTGGATGAACAGTAGACGATGGAGGGTGCCCGTGGAGGGGTGGTTGAACAGGACCCCGTGGTGTGGAGGGCTGGATGAACAGTAGACGGTGGAGGGGTGCCCGTGGAGGGGTGATTGAACAGGACCCCGTGGTGTGGAGGGCTGGATGAACAGTAGACGGTGGAGGGGTGCCCGTGGAGGGGTGGTTGAACAGTAGCCGGTGGAGTAGCACGCGGTGGAGGCTGGATGAACAGGAGCCCGTGGAGGTTGGAGGAGGTCGACGGTAGCCCGTGGAGGCTGGAGGAGTTCGACGGTGGACATGAACAGTATCCCGTGCAGTCCCGTTTTGCGGTACGCCACACCCCTCCCGATGAACAGGACCGCCGTTTCGACCGTAGCGCTCCAACACAAGTACGTTTCGTCCGTTTTGTCGTACGCCACACGCCTCCCGATCAACAGGACCCCCGTTTCGTCCGTAGGAGGTCCGTTTCGTCCGTTTCACGGTACGCCACACCCCTCCCGATCAACAAGACCCCCCTTTCGACCATAGGAGGTTTGTTTCGTCCATTTTGCGGTACGCCAGACCCCTCCCGTTGAACAGAATCCCGTTTCGAACGTGGTCGGTCGAACACAAGGTCGTTTCCTCCGTTGTGCGGTACACCAGGCCTCGTTTCCATCGCCTATTCCGTCCAAGCCCTCCCGATGAACACGACCACGCATTCCGTTTCGACCCAGCCGGTTGGCTCCCAGGCGTTCCGTTGCCTCCCGATGAACACGACGCATTCCGTTGCCTCCCCATGAACATGACGCATTCAGTTGCCTCCCCATGAACACGACGACGTTGTTTCTTCGTTCCGACCCAGCCATGTCAACGAGCCCTCGCCGTACATATGCGCGAGTAGGCGTTCGAGACCCCGCCCGTATGTACACATACGTGGCCGTATTTTCTTTCTTGCACCCTGGCCGCTGTACGTACGTGTACATGCTACGTGCGCGCCTCTACTACGACACGTGCGCGCCTCTACTATGACACGTGCGCGCCTCTACATCGACCAATATGTATGTACACGTTCGCGACCAGAATGACAACGCTACGTACGCTTCGACCAGGTGGGTCCCGACTGTTAGGCACTTCCTTGCCTGCGAAGATGTAGCTGGTGGGTCCCAGCAGTCACTGGGGCAAATCATTTTTTTTACCTGGACGCACTTCCTTGCGTGAGAAGGTGTAGCTGCCGGGTCCTAGCAGTCAGGGGGCGAATCATTTTTTTGCCCGGACGCACTTCCTTGTGTGCGAAGGTGTAGCTGGTGGGTCCCAGCAGTCGGGGGCGAATCATTTTTTTCGGACGCACTTCCTTGCGTGCGAAGATGTAGCTGGTGGGTCCCAGCAGTCATGGGGCGAATCGCTTTTTCGGACGCACTTCCTTGCGTGCGAAGATGTAGCTCGTGGGTCCCAGCAGTCAGGGGCGAATCATTTTGTCGCGAAATACGGTGGCCCGTCCGGTGGGTCCCCACTGTCAGGTGGAGGAATAATTATTTTGCACGTAATAAGGAGGCACTTCCTTGCGGCTGCCGTGGACCCAGCTATCAGCCTCTCCATGTACAGTCCATGTCCGATGGAAGTCGTTCCTTGACCACGCTGACCACGCCGCGCCGAGAGCACCAGGGCGATGGACGACAGCAAGGCCTAGGAAGGGGACGACGCGGAGCCGGGGAAGACGCGGCAGTGGATGCACACGCAGAGAGGAGTACGAGGGTTCACTGGTTCGGCTGCGCTGCCGTCGCCGCATAATAAAAGGGGGTGTGGGTGAGTGGAGGGATGGCCTGGCCAGCGGTGGGAGTTGTAGGGGGCGGTGAGGCCTCCGCGGCAGCACAGCCGGCCACGGGAGGCAGGAGCAGGCGGCACGACCGGCGCTGCTTTGGGCGGCTGGAGCAAGAAGACAAGAGGTTGAAGAAGCACGACGGCCGTAGGATGGACATCGTACGGTCACTGGAGCTAGAATCGTTTATATTGACTAAGTTGACAAAGTCCTTGGTACGTCAACTTAGTAGGCCCACAGGTCAGCTTCCGAAACGGTGCGCCCCAGATGTCAGGGGGAGGGATCATTTTTTGGGTGGATGAAGCTAGAATATCCGAGATTGAAGAAGAAGCACGGCATCCGTTGGATGGACATCCAACGGCCACTGCTGCTAGAACCGTGTGTTTACTATAAGTTGACAAAGCCTTGCATACGCGTCAACTCTATTTTTTTAAGGGACGCGTTAACTTAGTAAGGTCAGAAGTGTGTGGCAGAGAACTTATAGCCCATTTGAGATTTGTAAGAATGTGTAGACCATTTTTGAATTCTAATGGAATTTACTACAGCACATTTACAGTTTGTTAAAAGTACAGCCCATTTCAACCAACCGTTCAAAACAGAATTCAATAAAATTTCCCACATTTTGATGGGATCCGAAATATTTTTATCCCGAAATTTCTAGTGAGATTAAATACAATTTAAATATAAATTTATATTACGTAAAAATCCAATGAAACATCGTGCTCGCAACAATTAATGAAATTAAAATTTTCAATATTCAAAAATAATATTTTATAAAGTAATCACGTGTTTGGTGCATTTTTTTATAGTTACTGCCCAGTTTTTATAATTACATCTCATTTATTATTTCTTAAAGCCCATTTTCTTGTTAAGCCTAATGCATCCCTCCTAGGAAAGATTTGCAGCCCAGCGGGGAGACAATAACAACTTGACCTTGCCTCGGTATTCCTAAAAAAAGTATAGCTGGGCTAGCCATTTTCAGCTTGAAAAAAAAAATTAATATGTTGGCTGGATATCTGGCCTGGGCTAGACGGGCCACAGCCCGCCCAGTTAATACCTGCAGCAATGTTTTCGTTGTTGTTCAGAGGAGAAAAATTAATATCTGGGCTAAACATCAAAAAACTCTGCAGTGCTCACACCTCAAAAACACAAATACTGCTCGAGCTGCTTGGTCCCAATTGTCGGCCGCTTCTTGTGCAATTCTCTCGTTTATTGACTACTACATAGGTTGACAATGGTGTGGGACCGTGATGTCAGGAAACCAGGAGGAAGCAAAATAAATTATAGTTATATATATATATATAATAAGGAGGCACTTGCGTACGTGAGGCTATGGACCTGGTGGGTCCCCATTGTCATCCTCTCCAAGTAAAGTCATCTCCTCGCCCGCGCGCGCTTTCCGCCCGAAACAGTCAGCGCCGCCCGCCCCGCTTCCCGGTGCAGGCGATTGCTCCGCCTTCAAACGACACAAGTGTCATCCGTCCGTCCATCCGCCACCCACATTAATTATACGCGATTGCAGAGGCGGCTACTCCGACGCCACACGTCTGTCCCTTCGCTCGCCCACCATTGCTATATAAACTGCTGCGCCGGCCATAGCCGCAGTCATCCGCATTCGTTCCCTTTCTCCTGTCCACACCACTACTGTCCACCATGGCTTCCTCGCGCTCCAGCGCTCTTCGGGACGAGCGGACGACGGACCACAAGGAGATGGCAGCCATTGCTGCCGACCGGCTGGCCGGCAGGCAGCCGGAGGACGACGACGTCCCAATGGAGAACATGGTAGTCGATGATCCGGCGCCAACCCCCTCCTCCGTGCCATCCTCGCTGGTGCATTGCACCATGACCATCGGCGATGCCCGTGCCCAATATATGGACAGGGTGAGGCAGATGCGTCAGGAGCAGTTCCGGGAGGAGCAGGCCGACGCCGCCTACAACCACCATCTCTTCCAAGAGCACCAGCAGGCGAAGGAGCAGATCGCCGCGGAGTGGGCGGAGTAGGAGGCGTTGCTCGACTCGTACCGCTCCGCCCGCAAGGGCAGCCTCGAGCACTGGCGGTACCGCATGCGGGTGGCGGAGGCTACGGCCGCCTACAAAGAGGCTAGCAAAGAGGGCGATGAAGCGGGCGAGGCGCTATTTGGCGAGACCGAGGATGAGGCAGAGCACAATGCCGGCTCCGACGAGTCCCCGCTCCGCTGGCGTCGATGAGGCTCTGCTCCGTTGAGGCCCCGCAGCGCCAACAACGAGGCAGAGGACTACGTCGGCTCCGCCGAGGCTCCGCCCCACCAACAACGAGGCAGAGGACACCGCCGGCTCCGCCAAGGCCCCGCCCCACCAACAACAAGGTAGACGACATCGCCGGCTCAGCCGAGGCCCCACCATACCAGCAACGTGGGGTTGGATTTCCACCGCTCTGCTGAGGCGCCGCCCACCGGCAACGAGACAGAGGACATCGTCGGCTCCGCCTAGGCCCTGCCCCGCTGCCAACGAGGCCACGCCACATAGAAAACGAGGAAGAGTAGAACACGGTAGGTCGCCGCCGCTCGGGTCCAAGTAAGGCCACCGCTGCTACCCTCCGGTTCAAGCCAAGCTAGGCGGGTTGACCATTGACGGGCGGTTAGCTTCTTGGCGGCGACATGGAGTCGGAGAGCTGCGCTGGAGAAGAATATTGCTTCTACTTAACTACTGGTGCAGTTGGCTGACTAACACGTGGGCCCAACAGGCCACATGTCAGTTACACAACTGCACGTGCAGTTAAGTCACTGAAGCTTCTGTTCGGCTCAGCGGGACACAGGTGGGTAGCTTCGGTTAATTAATTATACCTCCAGCGCACCCCTTTTTAGTTGAAGAATGTATGAAATGTAATGAAATTCGGCATGTTTATATGAAATCCGACCGTGTATGAATGAATTTATTTCGATTAGTTCGAATTCCTGTATCACTGGCATTGGATGAACATGCAAAACAATACGTACTAGCATTATTCCCAGGGTGATCACCTCGTTTGCAGCAGTTTCACATGTACTCCCTCCGGTCCTTTCTAGTCTGCATACAAGTTTTGTCTATAGTCAAAGTATACTTTGACCAATCTTATACAAAAAAGTATTCACTTTCACAATGTGCGAAGTAAAAAGGAACATAAGGAGTACAAAGAGTTTGAGCAGCTTTTTAGCATTTCTGTACATTGCAATCAAACACACAGGACGGGCAATTCATAGAGAACATTCAAAACAATCGATGATTATGCATCTCAGCGACTCACATGTCAGAGGCAATATTTACGTCACAACTAAAGAATAAAGAAAAAATTGATCGACGCTGCTGACAGCAAAGGGCGTCCCATTCAAAAATATCAAACGCATGTCTTGCTAAAATCAATGAGCAAAATTTGACAAGGTTGTCCCATTCCAAAATATCAAATGCCTACGATTGTGGAATGAGCAGGGTTTGCCATCAGTTCGTACATTGACATGGCACCTTGTGCTAAATAAACCAGCTGTTCTTTTTGTCCAGTTCCACCAAAATCAACCAAATTCGCGCGTAGCTTGTATGATTTCGCCCTTATATGTTGCAACGCCTTGAACTTATCGGCACCTCCTTTCTTGTGGTGGAAATGAATGATTTGATGTATTCATGAACATTTTGTGCAATTCCCATTGAAATCAAGCTGAGCACCCCTGTTTGCACAAATACAAAAAAGTGATTAGTATAAAGCAAATTGTACTATGAATTGACAGTTTCAACAAGCACATACATGGTCCATGTAGAGCACACTTTTAGAAAAACGGAAATCACCAGAAAGAATCCTAGAACAACATTGTACTCGCGCATCACAGCAAAAAAATGGAGATTTGTCAGTCCTTCTAAGCTGAAGTTAGTTTGGTCTTGTGGGGAGTAATGTAACCATCCTTCAACTGCTCCTTCTGATGAGAAGATAGACAGGGCTTCTTCATCCTCGCATAATCGGAACTAGTCACTTCACGTACTCCATATTCTTCTTCAGAGGAAGATGATCATGTTGTGCAAAGACAAGAGGACTACTAAATGCTAGCATCCCTGTTTGCTCGGAAAAAAGAAAGGAAATATTTAAAATAGCATAGATGAAGCACTTCTCAAGGACAATACCACTTTTTCATGACAGTATCTAAACAGTAGCACAACACCAATAGAGATGACAAAGCTCAATCATATGGATGAAATCAGTGGGCGAGTACCAACCTTTGTCATGAGGCTTATTGTGTAGAGCATACAGATGAAGCACTTCTAAGGAACCATTTGTTGCTATCTACGGTGGTGGCCATGCTTACTATATACTCCTCGATTAGTTTAATGTTTCCAACATCTTCTTGTGCAGTTCCACTAAAATATATGGTATCTTCAAAGAAGATCCCTGTTTGCACAAGTAGAGATAATTACATATTACATTAAGAGTGGCATCAAATCAGTGGCAAAACAATTGCTCGTTCCAGCCATAGCAATAAATTAAGATGCAAAACTATATCATTACTTGTGTCATCACAGTTCTAGTGCTTCATTACAGCACCGGGAGTTGATTTTTGTTTTTCTTCCGCTTGTTCTTCCCCTTCATCACTTGGTTCAATAACAGATAAGCTTTGCCTTCAATGTAAGATTTGGCATGTCAATTAGGGAGCACAAGTATAGTACTAAACTTAATTTTCTGATGAAAGTGGCAAAATACAGGCCAGCAGTTGTGAAATATCCTTATGTTACCTCAATGGGATATTACGGTGCACATACAGATTGGAAGTCTTGTCTCCATTTGTGCAGTTCACTAAAATCAAGCAACATTATCGTACAAGTAGCACAACATATGAAAGCACACTGCAAAATCATGTGAAAGAAGGCTAGTACTGACCTCTCATGATGCGGAATTCAAACAACTCACAAGAAGAAGATCTGAACCAAATTCGCCTTAACGGATAGGAAGTAAGATCTCCTCTTGTGCAGTTCCACTAAGATCAAGCAATCAAGCAACGTTGTCGGTGTGACATTTTGGTTGAACTGCACAAAACACTCTTAAAACAAAAGTGTTTTGTGCAGTGCAACAAAAGGTCACAATGGCAACGAGGTGAAGTAGATAACCATGTTTACACATAGGTGCAAAGGAAACAATTAGTGGTCAATAACGGTGGATAACACAGAAGCCAACAAAAAAAAGCATCTACCTTATTTAAGTGGGAAAGAAAGCAAGACAGTAGCATTTCTCAAACGGTGGAATTGATTAATATTAACATAGAGATTATATTAACAATAAAATTCATTAAACGTGTAATTTGCTTTTAACTGTGGCATCGCATCAATTTTCCAGCGGCATTATTAGAGGGTGTTTGTTTACAGGGACATTTTGGTGTAGGGACTAAAAAAACTCCGTGTCAGTCCCATCTAAACCAAACAGGAGGGACTTTTAGGGACTAAAAGTGGGCATTTGGGACTAAAGAAAGAAGACCCCGAGGGAGTCTTTTTGGGACTTTTTCCAACAGTTGCCCCTGCCACGCATCACACCTTGTCTCTATTAGTTCATTACTAGGGGTAACATGGTATTTTAGCATGTCATTTAATAACCATATTTAGTCCCTGGAACCAAGCAGGTAGGGACTAGGGAGTTTTTAACCAAACGGGGCCTTAGATTAACAACAACTAATGAGTTGCATGGGACAGTGGACGCACTAGCACCATGTGCATCTACCGATGTACTGTGGTCATGCACAGTCTGTTGCAACAAAGAACAAACAACCAAGGAGCATATTTGTGTTGGTCCCAGTTTTGTTATATTTAGACACCTTTCCCTATGTGAGCGCAGCAAATCTAGTCCTGCTCAAACTCTACAGCCTTGTCCCTTCCTTTCCTTTTTGAAATAGTACTTTCGCCCCTTCCTTTCCTCTTTGAACCACGTCCTAGATTTATGCGATACAACTTTCCCCACTACTTTCCCCCATTCCTTTTCCTCTTTGAACCACGTCCTAGATTCATGCTATACAACTTTCCCCCTTCATTTCCTCTTTGAACCACGTCCTAGATTCATGCTATATACAACTTTTCCCACTACTTTCCCCCACTCCTTTCCTCTTTGAACCACGTCCTAGATTCATGGTATACATGCAGCAAGAGCAATGCATGTGGAGTAAGTAAATTATACCTTAAGGTTCTTGGGGCGTGGTTCGGTGGGCGACGGGACGGCGGCGAAGAAGAAGGGGTCGGAGGCCCTCCCGCGCCGCCGTTGGGTGGAAAGTGAACAGCTGCGCCAGTAGTCCCTCGCCAACGGCGACAGCATTAAGCCTCCTTCCCTTCCCGGCGGACGGATCCTGCCGGCTCTTTGAGTAGTAGTGAGGGGGGAGAGAGGCCAACGAAGTCTTGTTTAGATCTGGAGAGGGTGAGAGAGTGTGAAGAGAGCAACTACAAGCGCTGAGGCTCCAGCGGGAGAGGGAGAGAGAGTGTGAAGACAGCAACTATAAGTGCTGAGGCTCCAGCATGTATATATATACTTGAGAGAGAGTGTGAAGCGTGCAAACCCTAGAAAACATTTTGACCAGTCAAAGAATCCTCCTGGCACAAATTATGCTCAAGTGTAGTTATCGAACCCGAGACCTCAAGTTCGATGAGCCGACAGGCTAACCAGCTACACAACCCTCCCGTTATGTTCAACGAGAGGGAAATAACCTTTTATACATTCCTGCATTCGTGTGACAGCATGCCGTGTTTTTTTTGTGTGTGTGGGAGTCATTGGGATTTCAATCATAATCGTGTCATGTGGCTTTGGTGGTAAGACTATCCGCAGTGGTGCAGAAATAATGCAGCCTTAGTCACCTTACCTCTCTCCACGTAGTACGTTGGGTCCCACCAGTCAGAGGGTGAAACAAACAAATTAATAAGAAAAATTAAAAGCGCCAGCGGTGTATCTTACCTCACACATCTCGCTACTCCTTGGGAACACTGTCCAATTGATCCCTCTGTTCACTCACATACTATTTTAAGTGAATCCTTATTATAACATGCACACAAATTTTGGGCACCTGTATTCGACTTAAGTCAGTGTGCCACCATATCTCGTATACTTACTACTCCCTCCGTCTAGGTGTAATAAGTCATGTTAGAAGGTGCAACGGGACCAAGGTGCGCGCGCGCGTGTGTGTGTGTGTTTAACAACATGTGTGTGTTAGAGAGATGTTGTGTAGTGTACGATTTTAGCCACGAGAGTCGGTGCATCCTCTCGTTTCCGGGCATGTCCGGTAGGGACATGCGGACAGCTGCCACGCCCGCTCCTGACCAGCATGGCCCACCCAAATCCCCTCCATCGCCCGCGCGCGCTTCCCGCCCGTAACGGTCAGCGCAGCTCCAAAGAATCGGTGTTGCATTCATGCCCGGGCAGAGCGGACGCGACCTCTCACTGGCGCAAGAGTGATTGTTGCTTTGTCCGTCCAACTTACTACTGGGTCTATGTGATTTAACGGCTCATTGGTCTTTATTACTGAGGTGGTAGGACTGCTGGATGTCCCACGCTTTCGGCGAAAGGAGGTACTACTACTAGATTACAATTTTCTCGTTCTTACAGCGGAGGCGTGCAAGAGCAGTGAAAACACGCAGGCTCAGTAATTACATGGCCCACCTCACACTATCACAGTGCGACACCTAACTCTTTACATAGTAGTCCCTCTGTTCCTAAATATTACTAGATGAGTCCCCACGCATTGTCGCGGAACAGCGGTATATCTCTCTGCGCAAAATTATCGATTTCATAGAACTAAAAAAAACTCTATAACCGCATGACCAATGTGGTAGCCAAACTATCCCATCATCATTTAGATCATCCCACGTAAGGAAAAAAGATCAGCCAACTCCTACTGCATAATGGGATTATATTTTTCTTTTTTACATATTAATGGGACTTAAAAGCTCACTTACATGCATGCTACCAGTGCATGCTTGCAAGCAGACATGTTGATGTGATTTAAAACCCACTCACATGCATGTGTCATGGTATTTCTGCATGCTTGCATGTGGCTTAGTGCGGAGCCTCTCAACATCTAGATCAGACGGCTATTATGGACTGATTTACTTCATCTAACGGCTACATCAATTTTGATGATGTGGCTCAAGGAGAGGATAGAGAATTCCTAGTAGTGGGGGCTAGCTATTACTAGTAGATAATTCTTTGTAGAGATTCCACTACATACGGAACAAAATGAATGAATATACACTTAAAATGCATCTATATACATCCGCATGTGGTTCATGGTGAAATCTCTACAAAGACTTATATTTAGAAACGGAGGAAGTACTAGTATAGTACGTACTGTAATTTATCAGCGAGATAAATTTGTACAATGCTATGAAGCTTCCAGCTTCTGTTACATGTATCTTGCGTCCAAGGTTGCCCGTTGCAACATTTCATCAAATACAAAGGAGACTAACATGCATGCTATTGCATCTCAATGGTTGACAGATCATAGCAAATATGTACTCCCTCCTTTCCAAAATAAGTGTCTCAACTTTGTTCAAACTTTAGTACAAAGTTGTACTACTACTAAAGTTGACACTTATTTTGGAACAGAGACAGCTAAAGAAAAAATGAGCCATGCAGTCCCTAGCCCTTGAATCGTAAACCCTAACCAGGCTTTAATTTGCTGGCAACGTGGCGCTTCCTAAGAAATGAAGTTTGCAACCTTTTGACCATCAGATCATTTTGTGTAGTTTCACCAAAATCGAGATGAGCATCCCTGTGGCAAAGAAATTGAAGAAGCGTGATTAGAATAACATAACTGGGACTAGTTGATGAGACATAAACTCATCACAAATACAGTACGTAGAAGCCAGTAGAGGTATGTGCGGGGCAAAGAAGTAGAGAAATATCCACAGGGAGTGATTTGGGCAGCTGGAGCAATGGTGCGAGCCAGTTGTAAAGGGAGTTGTACCTGAGGGACGTAGCTCAACCTTGAGGAGGGCGGCGGGAGGCGGCAACTGCCCATGTCGCGGCAGTGAGCAAGGGATGAAGGCAACCTCACCGGCTTTGTGAGAGAGAACGGTGCGGAGCCCTGATCGGGACGTGCCGACAGTGGGTTTTCACCGTCGGCGACGGCCATCGCATCTACACTAAGCATCCACCCCTTCCCCAAGCGGACGTGATCCGCCGGGATGTTAGAGATGTGGCCACAGTCGTTTTGTGCGAGAGAGTGTGAAGAGAGCAACCCCAGCAAGCAACCGTGTAGGCTGGCCCGTCCTGACTATGTATATAGTGGAGCGGTTTCCTTTTCTCTCCATATGAACCTATCATATTGCGTACGTGCCACTGAAGAAAAAAAGTTTATTTATAAATGAAGCGGCACCTACTACTCGTTCTCCTATAACCTTGTGCTTGGCATCTCCAAAATACTATTAACCTTGCGAATGGCTCTTCGCCTATTCGGGAAGTCGAGCAATAATGGTAGTGCACTATATATCATTCTGGCTATATGAGACCGAATGAATTGCTGCACGTCCACCACATGGGCGAGGGTCGAGGGGCGAGGGAGAGTGCTACATATGGAGCAAAATGAGTGAATCTACACTCTAAAATACGTCTATATGTTGGGGAACATAGTAATTTCAAAAAAAATCCTACGCACACGCAAGATCATGGTGATGCATAGCAACAAGAGGGGAGAGTGTTGTCTACATACCCTCGTAGACCGAAAGCGGAAGCGTTATAACAACGCGGTTGATGTAGTCGTACGTCTTCACGGCCCGACCGATCAAGCACCGAAACTACGGAACCTCTGAGTTCTAGCACACGTTCAGCTCGATTACGATCCCCAGACTCCGATCCAGCAAAGTGTCGGGGATGAGCTCCGTCAGCACGACGGCGTGGTGATGATCTTGATGTTCTACCGTCGCAGGGCTTCGCCTAAGCACCGCTACGATATGACCGAGGTGGAATATGGTGGAAGGGGGCACCGCACACGGCTAAGGAACGATCATGAAGATCAACTTGTGTGTCTTGGGGTGCCCCCTTGCCCCCGTATATAAAGGAGGGAGGGGGGAGGTGCAGCCGGCCCCTAGGGGTGCGCCTGGAGGAGTCCTACTCCCACCGGGAGTAGGACTCCCCCCTCTTGCCTTGTTGGAGAAGGAAAGGGGAAGGGGGAAAGAGGAAAGGGGGCGCCGCCCCCCCCTTCCTTGTCCTATTTGGACTAGGGGGAGGGGGCGCGCGGCTTTCCCTGGCCGGCCCTCCTCTTCTCCCTTAAGGCCCATGTAGGCCCATTAACCCCCGGGGGGTTCCGGTAACCCCCCGGTACTCCGGTAAAATCCTGATTTCACCCAGAACGATTCCGATATCCAAATATAGGCTTCCAATATATCAATCTTTATGTCTCGACCATTTCGAGACTCCTCGTCATGTCCATGATCACATCTGGGACTCCGAACAACCTTTGGTACATCAAAACATATAAACTCATAATGAAACTATCATCGTAACGTTAAGCGTGCGGACCCTATGGGTTCGAGAACAATGTAGACATGACCGAGACACGTCTCCGGTCAATAACCAATAGCGGAAACTAGATGCTAATATTGGCTCCCACATATTCTACGAAGATCTTTATCGGTCAAACCGCATAACAACATACGTTGTTCCCTTTGTCATCGGTATGTTACTTGCCCGAGATTCGATCGTCGGTATCTCAATACCTAGTTCCATCTCGTTACTGGCAAGTCTCTTTACTCGTTTCGTAATACATCATTCTGCAACTAACTCATTAGTTGCAATGCTTGCAAGGCTTAAGTGATGTGCATTACCGAGAGGGCCCAGAGATACCTCTCCGACAATCGGAGTGACAAATCCTAATCTCGAAATACTCCAACCCAACAAGTACCTTCGGAGACACCTGTAGAGCACCTTTATAATCACCCAGTTGCGTTGTGACGTTTGGTAGCACACAAAGTGTTCCTCCGGTAAACGGGAATTGCATAATCTCATAGTCATAGGAACATGTATAAGTCATGAAGAAAGCAATAGCAACATACTAAATGATCAAGTGGTAAGCTAACGGAATAGGTCTTAAGTCAATCACATCATTCTCCTAATGATGTGATCCCGTTAATCAAATGACAACTCATGCCCATGGCTAGGAAACTTAACCATCTTCGATTAACGAGCTAGTCAAGTAGAGGCATATAGTGACACTATGTTTGTCTATGTATTCACACATGTACTAAGTTTTGGGTTAATACAATTCTAGCATGAATAATAAACATTTATCATGATATAAGGAAATAAATAATAACTTTATTATTGCCTCTAGGGCACATTTCCTTCAGTCTCCCACTTGCACCAGAGTCAGTAATCTAGTTCACATCACCATGTGATTTAACACCAATAGTTCGCATCACCATGTGATTAACACCCATAGTTCACATCGTCATGTGACCAACACTGTCAGGACCACGATTCCGAGTCACATCAATCTAGCCGGTAACACCTCATATCACTTTGCGGCCTCACGCACGGTATTCCCACGGGTGTCGCCTTACCATGGCCCGGGACCGTTTGCGCCTTTTGGCTCACGCATATGATAATGTCGCTAGCATCCATATGACAGAGAACCCGGGCCGACATGACTAGTCGTGAACCCAAAGTGGCACTAACTTACGGGGACAGGCATACATGAATCACACCGAGCATGTCGGTCAGCAGCGTGTGAATCCGGGCTGTAGCAGTAGGCTAACAGGACTCCGGGAACCCGGGCTGTAGCAGGCTAGGCAGGACTCCGGATGTCACCGCGTGACATTTCCCTGAAGGGACAAACACAGGAACGAAGGGAAACACATGTCGGCCAGTCAAGTGTTCCGGAGCAGTAGTGCTGGGCTAGCAGGACTCCGGTGAACCGGGCTGTAGCGGACTACTGTGGCTCAAGGAAGCACTAGACTACATTTCCCCATAAGAGAGGCTGCCAAGGATAAACAACTAGATTGTCGGATCCCACACATACCAAGCATTTCAATCATACACATAATATGCTCGATATGTGTAAATACAACATGGCATCACAACATAACTCTACGACTCAAAGTATTTATTCATTAGGCTCCGATGAGCCAGATATTACAAACATGGGTCTCATAACCCAACATTCAGAGCATACAAGTCAAAGCACATGCGGAAGCTTAACATGTCTGAGTACAGATATCTACAAATGAAAAGGCTGAGAAGCCTGACTATCTACCAGATCCTGTCGAGGGCACAAGATCGTAGCTGAGGTAACAAGCTAAACATCGAAGTCCACGCGAAACTACTAGCGAGACTGAAGTCTCTCTGCAAAACATAAAATAGGCAAGCGTGAGTACAAATGTACCCAGCAAGACTTACATCAGAACTAACTACATATGCATCGGTATCAACAAAGGGGGTAGTGGAGTTAACTGCAGCAAGCCAGCTTTGACTCAGTGGCTAACCTGAACTACAACTGCAAGTAACTCTTTTGAGGTGGCGCACACGAGTCCACATATTCACCATACCAATACACCACTATGGATCCGCTCTCGTCTCCTTACGAGAACGCCATCCATAGCACTCACACTTATCTTGCGCATTTTAGAGTATCCACTTTCACTTGTCTATGAACTGTTATAGGCAACCTAGAAGTCCATTACCACAGGCACGGCTATTCGAATAGATGATGTTAACCCTACAGGGGTGTACTTCTTCACACACGCTCTCGCCACTTACCACCATGTACACGTCGTGTATCTCGGCAACCTTCAAGCGGAAGCCTGGCAAGGGAGTCGGCCACGACCTGACTAACCACACAAGTCTCTAGTCCATGTTTATCGCCTATTCGGGTTCCATCCGCAAGGAGATCCGGCCGGAGTTTCTGTCAGGACCCCGATTCCAAGTCACATCGACTCAGCCGGTAACACCTCATATCACTTTGCGGCCTCACGCACGGTAATCCCACGGGTGTCGCCTTACCATGGCCCGGGACCGTTTGTGTCTTTTGGCTCACGTATATGATAGTGTCGCTAGCATCCATATGACAGAGAACCCGGGCCAACATGGCTAGTCATGAACCCAAAGCGGCACTAACCCATGGGGACAGGCATACATGAATCACATCGAGCATGTTGGTCATCAACGTATGACTCCGGGCTATAGCACTGGGCTAACAGGACTCCGGTTACCCGGGCTGTAGCAAGCTAGGCAGGACTCCGGATGTCACCGCGTGACATTTCCCCGAAGGGACAGACATAGGAACGAAGTGAATCACATGCCGGTCAGTCAAGTGTCCAGAGCAGTAGTGTTGGGCTAGCAGGACTCCGGTGAACCGAGCTGTAGCGGACTACTATCGCTCAGGAAGCACTAGACTACATTTCCCCATATGAGAGGCTGCCAAGGATAAACCACTAGTTTGTCGGATCCCACTCATACCAAGCATTTCAATCATACACACAATATGCCCGATATGAGTACATACAACATGGCATCACAACAAAACTCTACAACTCAAAGTACTTTATTTAAGAGGCTCCGAGGAGCCATACATAACATATTCATACAGGTAGGGGTCACACGACCCGACACTCAAGTCATACAAACATACAAGCACATGCGGAAGCAAACTAGTCTGAGTACAGACACTAGAAAGAAAGACGGCTTGACGAAGCCTGTCTATCTACATCGACCATTCACAAGTCTTGGATCACCACCTGGGTGGCTAGTCACTCGTCAACGTCAAGGTCTACATAGAGCCCATCGGAGGGGGCGGTGTTGTCGTCTGAAAACATTAATTAAAGCAACATGAGTACGGAGGTACTCAGCAAGTCTTACAACAGAATCCTACTATACATGCACATTCTCAAGAAGGTAGTGGAGTTATTGCAGCGAGCCAGCTTTGACTCATGGCTAAGCTATCCTACGATAGGCACAACTTGTAAAACATTTGTCGCACATGAGTCCACTAATCACCAACACAATACTCCACCGTGGATCCTCTCTCGTCAACCTACGAGAGGGCCATCCGTGGTACTCACGCTTATCTTGAGGATTTTAGTAGTATCCATTTACTTGTCTATGAACTGCATAGGTGACCAAGTAGTCCTTTACCGCGGACGCGGCTATTCGAATAGTTTTATACCCTACAGGGGTGTACTTCTTCACACACGCTCTCACCACTTATCGCCGCTACACGACGTGTACTCGGCAACCTTCAAGCGGAAGCCTAGCGAGGGTGTCGGCCACGACCTGACTAAACACATGAGTCCCTAGTCCAGGTTTATCGCCTATTCGGGTTCCATCCGCAGGGAGTCCGGCCGAGGTTTCCACTAACGGCCCTGAACGATGTGTGCAGGGTTCCCGAGACACCAAACGGGCGAATCGGTACACCGTGTCACGTGCCTACCGCAACACAGCCCACCCCTATGGTCAGCGCTGCGTGCGGCCCCCAGCATACTACAAACACCAGAAACTACTTGCAACTCCCGGACAGAGGACAAGAGTGGTTAATAAGCCGAGAGGGTCATTGGTTTCGGGCCCAATGCGTGGTAGTAGCTGAGTCTTAAATCACACACACAGATCTCAGTTCTTAAGGACGGACTCAATGAAACAACCCACCATGTACTCCTACATGGCCTCTCATCGATACCTTCACCAAATCGTGTTCAACACTTTCACTCTCATTACCGACACAACCTTTCACTCTAGTTCATCATCCCGATGAGCCAGACCTGACACAACTCTAAGCATAGCAAGCATAGGATGGTAGGAAACACACATATGGCTCAATCAACTCCTACACATGCTAGTGGGTTTCATCTAGTTACTGTGGCAATGACAGGTCATGCAAAGGAAGTGGGTTCGACTACCGCAACACACAGCAGTTTGAATCGCATTGTCTTAATGCAGTAAACAAGAGCAGAAGCAAGAACATGGGTTTGTATCAGAATGATCGATGGGTTGCTTGCCTGAAGGAGTGGTAGTGGGATACTGCCCTTCAGTTGGATACTCGTGAATATCCTCGGAGGCAGAACCTACCACAAGAACACATCGAAACACAATCACCACATGGAAATATGCAACAATATGATGCATGCAATGACATGGAAAAATGGTGTGTGATAAGTCTAATGCAACTTGGAACATAATGGTTTGAGTCCATTTAAACCAAAGATTCAAATGATCACCCAAAATAATAAGTGATATAGGTGCATTAGCTTGTTTCACCTAAAAAGCAAGGTTAAAGTCTTCTGACATGCATGAAACTAGTATAGATGGAAAGATTGGATTTTTCTGATCAAATTTCATATATAAATCTTTGCATTTGGAGTTACAGATTAACTTCTATGAATTTTTGAAGTTTGAACTATTTTCTGGAATTTCCTATATAAGAATAATTCCAGTAATTGAATTAATGCGTCAGCATTGCGTCAGGGTGACGTCAGTGGTCAACGGGGATGTCCAGGTCAACCTGACCAGTGGGTCCCGCGTGTCAGCAATTAATTAAACTAACTGATTTTAGTTAAAACTAATCTGGTTAGTTCGCAGCGGGGGGCCCCACTTGTCATAGACTCAGGGGAGTCAACTTGGGCCCACCCAGTCAAGGTCAACGGTCAAACCCGCCAGCGTTTAGCCACCGGCAAGGCCAGACGCGGCGGTGAAAGTGCATTAGCACGTTCCGGCGACCAAATGGACGGCGGAGACCATCTACAGGCAGCTGGGAGCAAGCCGCGACGTTTGGTGGTGGTAGTTGAGCTCGGGGTGGCCGGGAACGTCGCCGATGATGAGCTAGGCGGTCGCCGGAGTCGGGTGAGGACAAACCCGAGGCTATGGGGCACGGCGAGGTGCGTGGAGTGGTGCTACGGGTTCCTGGGGATGTGGTGAAGTTAATGGACAAGGTGGTGTGGCCAGTGGTTGGCCGGAGACACGTCGGCGAGGAGCTCCACGGTGGCGCGTGCGGGCGAACTCCGTGTGCTCGTTGTGGTGCACGAGAAGGAGAGCGGAGGGGATAGGGAGGTGGCTAGTCTCACGGTGGTTGCGACGGAGTTGACGGCGAGGTCGGGGACGAGCCGGAGCAAGCGGGGCAGCGGAGGCGATCTGGCCGGCAGGAGGTTGAAGACGATCGGGGGCTTCTGGCGGGGCGTGGCTCGGTGGGACGGTCGAGGAGGGAGTGGCGGAGCTTCAGGACATGGTGGAGCGGCGCGTTGGCGACGGTGGGCACGGTTATGGCGGCAGAACGGCGGCGGCTGCGTCGGCCATGGCGGAGGAAAGCAAGGGAGAGAGGCAGGGGGCGAATGGGCGTGTCCAAGGGGGTCAGGGCGCGACGTGGAGGTGGCCCAGGCCAGCAGAGCGGCGAGGGGAGGAAGCAGGGCAGTGGGTAGCTGCGTGGCACGTGCGGGTGCCGGCGTCGAGCACCTGGCTGCCTGCCTGGCCGAGCCAAGCAGCTCGCTGGAGCAGTGGCTGGGCTGGGCCGGCAGGTGGGCCTGCCAGGTGGGCGCCAGGTAAGTTTCTCTCTCTCTCCTTTTATTTCTGTTTTCTAATTTTCTGTAGGTTTGTGGCTTTACTGAAAATAGTCAGGCACTTACAAAAATCCTGGAATTCATCATAGGCTTAGTTTAGAATATTTCCAACAGCCTACACTTATTTCCAGAATTATTTGAGCATTTAAAATATTTACTAGCATTTAAATGCCCAAGTGCAAATTACATATGATTTAATTCAATGACCTTCTATTGACCTAGAAAATTGTGCACCAATTTTGCCAGAGGTTCTAACCCAAGACAAAGAGGGTGAACTTTTTAGAAGGGCATTTCAGGTTCATTGAAAATATTTTTAGTAAACCCTAGTTGATTTCAGGGGGGGTGCTGGGGGTTCTGTCTTCCCCAATTCAAGTTTCTGATGAAAGCTATACATGATGCAACACTCTAATGCATGACTAGCTAGGATGTGACAACTCACCCCCACTCAAAAGAATCTTGTCCCGAGATTTAGGATCCGTCGGGAAGAAGGTGGGGTACTCAAGTCGAAGACGGTCCTCCCTTTCCCAGGTAGCTTCTTGCTCGGAATGGTGTGACCATTCAACCTTGAGAAACCTGATATTCTGGCGTCGAGTGGTACGCTCGGCTTGATCAAGGATACGGATGGGATATTCTCGATATGTGAGATTATCTTGGAGACCAAGCATTTCGTGGTCCACTCCATGGGTAGGATCCGAGAAGCAACGCCTGAGTTGAGAAACGTGGAAGACATCATGAACTCTGGAGAGATGCAGAGGTAGTTCCAACTGGTAGGCGACTTCCCCTCGTTTGGAAAGAATGCGAAAGGGTCCAATGTAACGAGGAGCCAATTTGCCTTTGATACCGAATCGATGGGTTCCCTTTAAAGGTGTAACCCGAAGGTAAGCCTTCTCGCCAACTTCATAAGACATAGGCTTATGCTTGCAGTCATATTGGCTCTTTTGACGAGATTGGGTTGTTTTCAATTTCTCACGAATAATGCGAACCTGCTCTTCTGCTTCCTGGATCATATCCGGGCCAAAGAGTTGTCTTTCCCTGGTTTCTGACCAGTTAAGAGGCGTTCAACATTTTCGTCCATAGAGAACTTCGAAAGGAGCTTTGCCCAAGCTAGCTTGATAACTAATGTTATAAGAGAACTCGGCAAATGGAAGACATTTCTCCCAATTCATACCGAAGGAGATGACAGAAGCTCGAAGCATATCCTCCAGAATTTGATTGACTCGTTCTACTTGACCACTTGATTGAGGATGGAAGGCGGTGCTAAAGGAGAGACGAGTCCCCATAGCATTTTGGAAACTTTCCCAAAATCGAGAGGTGAAGAGACTTCCACGGTCTGAGTTAATTTCCAATGGAACACCATGAAGAGGCACTTGGTTTCGGGCCCAATGCGTGGTAGTAGCTGTTCATGGATCACAAACACAGAACTCAGTACCTGAGGACGGTTTCAATGAGACAACCCACCATGTACTCCTACATGGCCTCTCACCGCTACCTTTACCAAATCATGTCCACACACTTAGCTCACACACAGTAGGACATGTTCAACACCATTCCAATTCATCCCCGATGAATCAGACCTGACTCAACTCTAAGCATAGCAGGCATGACAAACAAGCATGAATGAGTAGGCACATCAGGGCTCAAACAACTCCTACTCATGCTATTGGGTTTCATCTATTTACTGTGGCAATGACAGGTCATGCAAAGGATAAAGGGGTTCAGCTACCGCAACAAGTAACAGATGAATCGTTGTTGTCCTAATGCAGTAAAAGAGAGCAGGAGCGAGAGAGTGGGATTGTATGGGAATGAACAAGGGGGTTTTCTTGCTTGGCACTTCTGAAGATAGCATTGGGTCTTCATCAGTGTCAACGATCACATCGTCGAAGCAACGTCTACTGAGAGGGGACAAATACCGGCAACATAGAGAAAGAAACACAATCAATGCAATGCACAATATGATGCATGATCAAGACATGGCAAAATGAGTGTGTTGGGCTAGTGCAACTACAACTAGAAGGTTTTGAGCTTATTTGAATCAAGGATTCAAATACAAGCCTAACTATGAACTTACATAAGTGCATTATCATGTTTCATCTATACAGCAAGGTTAGGTTGCTCTAACATGCATGAAACCAATACAGATGGATAGGTTGGATTTTTCTGATCATTTTTCATATATAATTTGTTTGATTTGGAGCTACGGTTGATTTTATATGAATTTTAGAAGTTAACTCTATTTTCTGGAATTTCCTGAATAAGAATAAATCCAGAAAATAATTAACTGCGTCAGCACTGCGTCACTGTGACGTCAGCGGTCAACTGGGTCGGCCAGGTCAAACCTGACATGTGGGACCCACGTGTCAGTGGTTAGTTAACTAACTAAACAGAGTTAGTTAGTGTTAGGTTAAGCACTAATCTAGGTTAATTAGCGCTAAACTAACCTAACTAATAATTAACAAGGGTGGCCCACATGTCAGTGACCCAGGGGGTCAAACTGGGCCCACCCAGTCAACGGTCAGCGGGGTCAAACCCACCGGCGACATGACGCCGGCGAGGCCAGACGCGGTGGAGGGGCTCGGGTTTGCGTCTCCGGCGACCAAACGGGCGGCCGAGAGCACGCGTGGGGAGCTGGGGCTCGCCCGCATCCAGGGAGGCATGCGGCAGCAGCGGGGACGGCCGGAGCTCGCTGGAAACGAGCTCAGGGCGGTGCCGGCGTTCGGGTCTTTGTGGCTACAGGGCTGCAGTGGCCGTGGTATCGCGTTCGTGGCACCTACAGCAGCTACGCGAGGCGGCGAGCATGTTGGACACGACGCCCGGACCAAATGGTCGACGGAGTCGTGTCGGCGGCGAGTGCAGGCGGCGGCGCAGTCGGGCGAGAGGGGTGTGGCGGCTACGGCGTGCAAGAGAGAGAACGGAGAGGGGGAGGATGATCAGAAGCCCACGTAGAACACGACGAGCGAGTCGGTGAGCTCAGGGAGGGTCGGAGAAAGTGGGGCGGCGGAGGCGATCTCAGCGACCCGAGGAAGAAGAAGGCGTCGGGGGCGACGCTGCAAGGCGTCCGGCGAGGCTTGGCTCGTCGAGGATGAAGCTGGAGATGATACGGAGCTCGGGGAGGTGGAGATGGAGCGAGGGAGTGGTTGTGGGCGCGGGGTTACGGCGGCACGTCCATGGAGACTTCGGCCATGTTGGGGAACGGGCGAGGGAGAGGAGTTGGGGGCGAATGGAGGGGTCCAGGGGGTCGGGGCGACGACGTGGAGGTCGTCCAGACGTCCAGGGGCGCGGGCGGCAAGCAGGAGGTGGCGCACGGCGGTGCGCGCGCGTCGGGCACGCGCCCGTCCTCCTGGCAAAGGAGGAAGACGACAGGGGAGGTGGCGGTGGTGGGCTGGGCCAGCCACTTGGGCCACAGGTGGCTACACAGATGAGGTAAGCCCAGGTAAGTTCCTTCCCTTTTTATTATTTTTGTTTATGTTTTCTATTTATTTTGCTCTGTTTTGATTTAGTAATAATACTAAACCATTCTTGTTGCTTCTGGAATTATTTGTGGATGCAATATGGAGTAGCCCAAAGCCCCACAATATTTTTCAGAATGTTTGGATTTATAAAAGTATTTATAGGAATTTATAACCCCAACTCAAATACAATATGAGTTAATTCAAAAATCCAAAAAAATCCTAGAAATATATTCATCATTTTTGGTAGAGGTTTTCACCTTTATGAGAAATCATGAACATTTTCAAAGGGCATTTTGGGGTCAATGAAGAAGATTTTATGTTGACCCTAGTTAAATTCATTTGGTGCTAGGGTTTAAGCATCCCCATTTCAAGATTAATTGAAATTGAAAATGATGCATGGATGCAATGCCACTAGTTACAAGCAAACTCTAGGGCTGTGACAACTCCCAAAGGGTTTACTAGAGTCAATAATCTAGTTCACATCGCTATGTGATTAACACCTAAAGAGTACTAAGGTGTGATCATGTTTTGCTTGTGAGAGAAGTTTAGTCAACGGGTCTGCCACATTTAGATCCGTATGTATTTTGCAAATTTCTAAGTCAACAATGCTCTGCACGGAGCTACTTTAGCTAATTGCTCCCACTTTCAATATGTATCTAGATCGAGACTTAGAGTCATCTAGATTGGTGTCAAAGCTTGCATCGACGTAACTCTTTACGATGAACCTTTTGTCACCTCCATAATCGAGAAACATATCCTTATTCCACTAAGGATAATTTGGACTGTTGTCCAGTGATCTACTCCTAGATCACTATTGTACTCCCTTGCCAAAATCAGTGTAGGGTATACAATAGATCTGGTACACAGCATGGCATACTTTATAGAACCTATGGCCAAGGCATAGGGAATGACTTTCATTCTCTTTCTATCTTCTGCCGTGGTCGGGTTTTGAGTCTTTACTCAATTTAACACCTTGTAACACAGGCAAGAACTCTTTCTTTGACTGTTCCATTTTGAACTACTTCAAAATCTTGTCAAGGTATGTACACATTGAAAAAACTTATCAAGTGTCTTGATCTATCTCTATAGATCTTGATGCTCAATATGTAAGTAGCTTCACCGAGGTCTTACTTTGAAAAACTCCTTCCAGGCACTCTTTTATGCTTTGCAGAATAATTCTACATTATTTTTTATCAACAATATGTCATTCACATATACTTATCAGAAATGTTGTAGTGCTCCCACTCACTTTCTTGTAAATACAGGCTTCACCGCAAGTCGATATAAAACTATATATGCTTTGATCAACTTATCAAAGCGTATATTCCAAGTCCGAGATGCTTGCACCAGTCCATAGATGGATCGCTGGAGCTTGCATATTTTGTTAACACCTTTAGGATCGACAAAACCTTCTGGTTGCATCATATACAACTCTTCTTTAATAAATCCATTAAGGAATGCAGTTTTGTTTATCCATTTGCCAGATTTCATAAAATGTGGCAATTTGCTAACATGATTCAGACAGACTTAAGCATCGCTACGAGTGAGAAAATCTCATCGTAGTCAACACCTTGAACTTTGTCAAAAACCTTTTTTTCGAAAGTCTAGCTTTGTAGATAGTAACACTACTATCAGCGTCCGTCTTCCTCTTGAATATCCTTTTATTCTCAATAGCTTGCCGATCATCGGGCAAGTCAACCAAAGTCCATACTTTGTTCTCATACATGGATCCTATCTCAGATTTCATGGCCTCAAACCATTTCGCGGAATCTGGGCTCATCATCGCTTCCTCATAGTTCGCAAGTTCGTCATGGTCTAGTAACATGACTTCCAGAACAGGATTACCGTACCACTCTGGTGCGGATCTCACTCTGGTTTACCTACGAGATTCGGTAGTAACTTGATCTGAAGTTACATGATCATCATCATTAGCTTCCTCTCTAATTGGTGTAGAAGTCACAGGAACAGATTTCTGTGATGAACTACTTTCCAATAAGGGAGTAGGTACGGTTACCTCGTCAAGTTCTACTTTCCTCCCACTCACTTCTTTCGAGAGAAACTCCTTCTCTAGAAAGTTTCCGAATTTAGCAACAAAAGTCTGGCCTTCGGATCTGTGATAGAAGGTGTACCCAACAGTTTCCTTTGGGTAACCTATGAAGACACATTTCTCCGATTTGGGTTCGAGCTTATCAGGTTGAAGCTTTTTCACATAAGCATCGTAGACCCAAACTTTCAAAAAATGACAACTTTGGTTTCTTGCCAAACCACAGTTCATAAGGCGTCGTCTCAACGGATAATGATGGTGCCCTTTTAACGTGAATGCAGTTGTCTCTAATGCATAACCCCAAAACGATAGTGGTAAATCGGTAAGAAATATCATAGTTTGCACTATATCCAATAAAGTATGGTTATGACGTTGGGACACACCATTATGCTATGGTGTTCCAGGTGGCACGAATTTGTGAAACTATTCCACATTGTTTTAATTGAAGACCAAACTTGTAACTCAAATATTTGTCTTCACGATCAGATCATAGAAACTTTATTTTCTTGTCACGATGATTTTCCACTTCACTCTGAAATTCTTTGAACTTTTCAAATGTTTTAGACTTATGTTTCATCAAGCAGATATACCCATATATGCTCAAATCATCTGTGAAGGTTAGAAAATAACGATACTTGCCGTGAGCCTCAACACTCATCGGATTCCATACATCAATATGTATTATTTCCAGTAAGTCAGTCGCTCGATCCATTGTTCCGGAGAACAGAGACTTTAGTCATCTTGCCCATAAGGCATGGTTCGCAAGCATCAAGTGATTCATAGTCAATTGATTCCAAATCCCATCAGCATGGAGTTTCTTCATGCGCTTTACACAAATTTGACCTAAACGGCAGTGCCACAAATAAGTTGCAATATCATTATTAATTTTACATCTTTTGGCTTCAATATTATGAATATGTGTATTGCTACGATCGAGATCCAACAAACCATTTTCATTGGGTGTATGACCATAGAAGGTTTTATTCATGTAAACAGAACAACAATTCTTCTTTAACTTAAATGAATAACTGCATTGCAATAAACATGATCAAATCATATTTATGCTCAACGCAAACACCAAATAACACTTATTTAGGTTTAACACTAATCCCGAAAGTATAGGGAGTGTACTATGATGATCATATCAATCTTGGAACCACTTCCAACACACATCGTCTCTTCACCCTCAACTAGTTTCTGTTCATTCTGCAACTCCCGTTTCAGGATACTACTCTTAGCAACTGAACTAGTATCAAATACTGATGGGTTGTTATAAACACTAGTAAAGTACACATCAATAACATGTATATCAAATATACCTTTGTTCACTTTACCATCCTTCTTATCCACCAATTACTTGGGGTAATTCCGCTTCCAGTGACCAGTCCCTTTGCAGTAGAAGCACTTAGTCTCAGGCTTAGGTCCAAACTTGGGCTTTTTCACTCGAGCAGCAACTTGCTTGCCATTCTTCTTGAAGTTCCCCTTCTTCCCTTTGCCCTTTTTCTTGGAACTAGCGGTCTTGTCAACCATCAATACTTGATGTTTTTCTTGATTTCTACCTTTGTCGATTTCAGCATCACGAAGAGCTTGGGAATCGTTTCCGTTATCCCTTGCATATTATAGTTCATCACGAAGTTCTACTAACTTGGTGATGGTGACTAGAGAATTCTGTCAATCACTATTTTATCTGGAAGATTAACTCCCACTTGATTCAAGCGATTGTAGTACCCAGACAATCTGAGCACATGCTCACTGCTTGAGCTATTCTCCTCCATCTTTTAGCTATAGAACTTGTTGGAGACTTCATATCTCTCAACTTGGGTATTTGGTTGTGTCGGGGAAACTGATCCGCGAGCACCTATGGGGACGGAGCCCCTTTTCGGTTCGGCAGGGGGCGGAGGTCGCACGAAGAGCAGATCGAGGCGAGGCACACGAGCAGTTTACCCAGCTTCGGAGCTCTCCGGAGAGATAATACTCCTACTGCTGCTTTGTGGTTTGTATTGAGTTCTTGCTCGGGAGCGCTGAGTGCTACAGTACACACCAGCAGCTAACGAGACCGAGCGTGAGCGTTCTACTGTCCTCCCTCCTCTACGTTGTGCATGGGCCTCCTTTTATATGCTCAAGGGGTCTCCAACAGGTGGCAACGTAGATAAGGGTAAAAATGGAAAGGTGTTGCGGTAGGTACAGCTACCTACACAGTGTATCATACCTAACCCTGACGGCAGGGGACAAGGGCATTAAATGCCTATCTACGTCGCCCAAACAGTGCAGAAAAGGGACCGTCAGGGACACCACCGCTAGCCACGATGGCGATCTTGTCAGCGCCGCTTGCCACAGTGCACCCCTGGCTGCACAGCCTCCCGCCACGTACGCCTGGAAGGGTCTCAGAGCGACACGTTGGTGGGTGTGCTGGAGTGCGGGTATGGAGTTGTTGCTAGCCGCGGCAAACGCCTTGCCGCGGCCGTTGTCTTGCCGCGTCCGGGAGCTTGTCGCTCACCGGGTCTTGCCGGGACGCGTGGCGCGTCGCGGCAAGTTCCTTGAGATGTCTTGGTTGGCCTTCCCGACAAGCTCCTCTTGCCGGGGCTTTGTGCCTTGAGTGGCCTTCCCGGCAAGCTCCTCTTGCCGGGGCCTTGTCTCCTTGGCTTAAATACTTTGTTCTTGAATGGCTCCAAAGGAACCACGGGGGTCCTTAGCGGTCACCCGGCAAGCCTTGCCGCGGGGCGCTGCGACTGCCCGTGCACAAGTTCGGGATACTAGGGTACCCCTACTCTAGTACACCGACAGGAGCCCCCGGGCCTGGGCCACACACGGTGCCAAGCGCTGTTGGGCCAGGCCCAAAACAGGGCACGGGCACGCGCGGCCTGGATCACGTCGTATCTTGCTCCGTATCCACCGCGCCCTCCCCGAACGGCACGCGTCGATTGCGGCGTCGTGGGAGAGATCGTGGGTGGTTTCTTTATTCAGAAGGGCGAAATGTCCGCCCCCTCCCTCCTTATAAGCAGGGGAAACAGGGGCAGTTCGCGCCTTCCCCATAAACGGAGGGAGGCATGGAGGCGTGGTTTTCGAGGCGTCCACTCCCCACGATCACGGGGTGGGGAGAGGTCGCCTCTTCCGTCGCCTCGGTTCTGTACGCCTGCCACGCGGCTTCCATGCACTTGGGGTGGTGAACGGTGGAGGCGGGAAACCGGGCCGTCGTGGGTCGAGGCAGCGGGTCGGTCCCAGTTCCCTGCTCCTTCTGTGTCTTGATTAGCTGAGCAGGGCGGCCGAGCCCCCACCCCGCTCCTTTATAAGGAGCGGGAGGGGGGACGGAGGCCCGCATTCTTTCATCTCCTCTTTCCTTCAGCTTCTGCTCCCCTCTCTCTCATTCGCCATGGAGAAAGGGAAACCTGGTCCTTCAATGGTGGCGGCGAGGGTCGCCGCTAGACAACGCGTCCCTCCTTCTCCCGCACCCGTGGTGGCAGAGCCAGCCGTAAGGGGAAGAGGGAGGGGATGAGGCCGCGGGCGAGGTCGAGGGCGAGGCCGAGGCGCTCGGGGAAGAGGTGGACGGGGCGGCTCGCCGGCCTCGCCTCCGCCAGCGGTTCCTCTTCCCATGGCGGACCATATTGGGGACGACCCTTGCGAGTTCTTTGTCAGGCTGCGTCGGCCACCTCGTCGCCGCCTTCGTCTCCCGACTCCATTTGCGAGCGAGATGGAGTTGGATCCGCCCGAGACACTGAGACTGCACATGAGGGTCTGTGGAATCAGCGGTACGCGAGTCCGCGTTGACTTCCCGGCCCCTAATGTGATGTATCTTGGTCGAGGGTGGAAGACGTTCGCCCGTATCCACCGCCTGACGGAGGGGCTCACCCTCCATTTTAAGCTGATGGAGGGCGGTCTCCTCTCCGTCAAGGTCTTCGGGTGCTTCAGAACTCGGGCAAGGTGCTGCATGGAGAGCTCCTCTAATAGCGAAGACTCCTCCTCGAGCGAGAGTGATGAGGGGGACAGCGGCAGCGACGATGGGGGTAGCGGGCGGCAGGATGACGGGTCCGACTAGGTGTCGGGCGTCGCTCCGTGCGGCACCGGCGACCCCATCATCCGTGTCGCCGGCTCCTTGAGCTTCTCGGGGTCGTCTCCTTGGGCGGCTGGCGTAGGGAGGCTGCGGAAGAGGAAGAGGGCGGGCGGCAAGGCCGTCAACTCGGAGTACATGGGCGCGATGCCCTCGACAACGTGCTGACGTCCTGCTGCCTCGTCTTCGAGCCCTGCCTCCGGCGCCGCCATCACCATCCAGCCTTTGGACGACCACCGAGATGTTCTCTTGGTGTCTTCTGCCACCTGTAGCTCGCCTAGGCGCCCCTTTTGCCCTTTTCACCTCCTTGACCTACCTCCTGAAGAGAGGGACAAGAAAGGGATTACGGGCACCTTATCTCTTTTTAATTTGTAAACCCTCGGGCCTTAGCTGCATTTAAAACTTATAATCCCATCATTCATGTTTTTCATTCTCTATGAACTGTACCTGAGTGGAATGTTTTTTTGTGAAAAGGGGATGCTTGCCGGGTCACTTGTCTTGTGGGTGGAACCCACGTCAAGGAGCAAATCCTTAATACCTTTAAGATAGACACTTCTTTTCCCGGCAGCAGGCCCTGCCTTCTTCCCACGTCGCTTGACCTTTCTCACGCTTTTGGCAGAGGCAGGGATGAGGCGGGTTCAGGCTCCTAATTTCGTCCCTTTGCTGCCGCGACTATGACCAAACCTGGCCCCAGGAACGAGCCCTAGGGCCTAGAGTTAGGGGAGCACGGTAGCTTTTAGGAAGAAACGAGGTTTCGCATACCTCAGTTCATAAGAGAATGCATGATAAGGGATGAAAAACTTATCTGAGATTGCAGCCCCCGGCAACTCTGGTTTGTCGTGGGTGAGTCTTTGTACTTGCAGCCCCCGGCAACACTGGCTTGCCGGGGTCCAGATGCTGGTCCGTCCTCCTTCTCTTTTTCGTCCTCAAGTGGTTCGGCCAGGATATGCGAGCCCTGCGAACCAAGGGAAACGAAAGAACGGCAAAGGGACGCACACCCGACCTCTAAGCTAGGGGTTAGCCGCTACTAAGCACTATCAACCCTAACCAAGGATGAGACTCGATCTAGCATGCATGCTATAACTTAGGGCGCCAGCGCTTCATCTATGCTCAGGGTCTGCGCCTGGCTTTGTACAAAGGATTACATGCAACAGCGGCAAGACTTGTACAAAAGGTGGTTGCCGGAACAGGGTCCGGCAACCGCGCCTTACGGGTAAAACTTACGAAGATGCTCGATGTTCCAGGAGTTGCTCACCGGAATGCCATCTTCGGTCTCAAGGCGGACAGCGCCAGGCCTAGTGACTCGTTTCACCCGATAAGGGCCTTCCCACTTCGGCGTCAACTTGTTGGAATTCTTGGCGGACTGAACGCACCGAAGAACAAGGTCGCCTTCCTCGAGACTTCTGGCGTTAAGTTTGTGGCTATGGTAGCGGCGCAAAGCTTGCTGGTAATGAGCAGCTCATACAGCAGCCTGAAGACGGTCTTCCTCAAGGAGCAGCGCATCATCTTGTCGCAGCTGCTCTTGCTCAAGCTCATCATAAGCGAGCACTCGAGGCGACCCGTATACGAGTTCCGTGGGGAGAACTGCCTCTGCTCCATAGACTAGAGCGAAAGGTGTCTGGCTAGTGGCTCGATTTGGCGTCGTCCTGATCGACCAAAGAACCACCGACAGCTCCTCAATCCAGTTTCTTCCGCACCCGTGCAGCCTGTCGAAAGTCCTGGTCTTGAGTCCACGCAGCACTTCAGCATTTGCCCTCTCCGCTTGACCGTTGCTCCTGGGGTGAGCAACAGAAGCGAAGCAGACCTTGGCGCCAAGATCTTGGACGTACTACATGAAGGTGCGGCTCGTGAATTGCGTACCATTGTCGGTGATGATCCTGTTAGGGATCCCGAAGCGGCAAACAATCAACCTGAAGAACTTGACTGCTGACTGTGCTGTCACCTTCCTCACTGCTTCCACTTCCGGCCACTTTGTGAACTTGTCGATTGCGACGTACAAGTACTCAAAGCCCCCGACTGCTCGGGGGAAGGGGCCGAGTATGTTGAGCCCCCAGACCAAAAATGGCCAGGATAAAGGGATTGTCTGGAGAGCTTGAGCTGGCTGGCGTATTTGCTTGGAATGGAACTGGCACGCTTCACACTTGGTTACTTGTGCAGTTGCATCCTGGAGGGCTGTCGGCCAAAAGAAACCTTGCCGGAATGCTTTGCCGGCAAGTGCTCTTGCGCCAATGTGGTGACCACATATGCCTCCATGTATCTCTGCCAACAGCTTTTGTCCGTCTTCCCGGTGAATACACTTCAATTTCACACCGTTGAGTCTTCTTCTGTACAGTGCGTTGTCGACAAACTGGTACATACTTGAATCTCGGGCTACTCTTTCCGCTTCTTCTTGCTCTTCGGGAAGTTCTCCTGTCTAAAGGAAACGGACGATCTGCTGTGCCCATGCTGGAGCTTGTGGCTCGACAACAAGGACTAAAGGCACATCTGCTGCTGTGGGAACATCCGCTTCTACGGCGAGAAACTGCGGCTCAGCCGGAGCTTGACGTTCCCCGGCAAGCTTGCCGGAGCAAAACTTGTCGGGAGCGTCTGCTTCAACGGAACAAACCCTGGGGTTTGCCGGAGCAGACTGCTCCCCAGCACTCTTGGTGTTGATCTTGGGGACCTTCTTGGCGGCGGCTTCGGGAAGCTCTGCCGAAAAATAGTCACCAGAAATCAACTTCCTCTTATTGCTCTGTCCCATTGATGGCGTCACAGACGGTTGAGTCAGCTTGAGCACAAAGATCCCTGGTTCCACAGGTAGCTTAAGTGCTGCGCACTTTGACAGGCCATCGGCAATGTCGTTCTGAGCTCTTGGAACATGTTCCATCTGTAGGCCGACAAAGTGCTCTTCTAGCTTCCTCACTTCATCAACGTAAGCTTCCATCAACGAACTCTGATAATTCTTATTCACTTGGCGGACGACAAGCTGCGAGTCACCCCTGACAATGAGCTGCTTGATCTCAAGGTCTGCCGCGATCCTGAGACCAGCAAGCAAACCTTCATACTCTGCAGTATTGTTTGTTGCTTGTTCCTTGGGAAAGTGCATCTGGACTACGTACTTAAGGTGCTCTCCGGTGGGTGCGACAAGCAGCACGCCAGCACCGGCGCCTTGCAGCGAGAAAGCACCATCAAAGTACATCAGCCACTCTTTGCTTGCCTCCTTGACGGGGATGCTCGTCTCTGGAATTTCTTCATCTGGTGTTGGCGTCCACTCTGCTATGAATTCTGCCAATGCTCTGCTTTGGATAGTTGAAGTGCTCTCAAACTTGAGGCCAAAGCTTGACAGTTCCAGTGCCCACTCAACAATCCTGCCTGTTGCTTCTGGATTCTGCAGTATCCTCTTCAGCGGAAAGCGAGTGACAACTGTGATCTCATGTGCTTGGAAGTAATGGCGCAGCTTTCTCGAGGCCATGAGAAGGCCGAAAAGCAATTTCTGCATAGCAGAGTACCTTGACCTAGCCCCCTGCAGAAGGGAACTGACAAAGTAGACTGGGCGCTGCATCATTTTCTTCTGTATCTCCTCGGGCGCCTGCGCAGATCCATCTTTGCCGGGACCAGAGCTTGTCGGGGAAGCCCCCTGCTTGTCACTAGATGCGCTTGCCATGGTTGCTGGCTCATCATCTGCCTCCCTCTCCGCTACTAACGCAGCACTAACCACTTGATTGGTTGCCGCCAGATACAACAGCAACTTCTCTTGTGGCTTAGGTGCGACAAGTATTGGAGTGGAGGACAGGTATCTCTTCAAGTCCTGCAGCGCATCCTCCGCTTGCGGAGTCCATTTCATTGGACCTGCCTTTTTCAAAATTTTGAAAAACGGCAGGGCGCACTCAGCAGACTTAGAGATAAACCTGCTGAGAGCCGCCACGCAGCCGGCAAGTCTTCGTACATCCTTGACGCGCTTCGGTGCTTCAATATGCTCAATGGCCTTGATCTTGTCGGGATTGGCTTCAATTCCCCGCTGAGACACGAAGAACCCGAGAAGCTTGCCGGAAGGGACTCCAAACACGCACTTCTCGGGGTTGAGCTTGAGGCTGATCTTATGCAGATTTGCAAAAGTCTCTTCTAAATCTTGAATCAGAGTTGCTTTGTCCCTGCTCTTGACCACTATATCATCCATGTAGGCTTCCACATTTCTGTGTATTTGTGGCTCAAAAGCAGTATGGACTACCCTTGCAAATGTTGAACCAGCATTCTTTAAACCGAAAGGCATCCGTATGAAACAGTACGTGCCACAGGGAGTGATGAATGCGGTTTTCTCCTCATCCTCTTCTGCCATGAAGATCTGATGGTATCCTGAGTATGCGTCAAGAAATGAAAGCAAGTCACATCCGGCCGTGGAGTCAACAATCTGGTCGATGCGCGGCAAGGGAAATGGGTCTTTGGGACAAGCTTTATTGACATCGGTAAAGTCGATACAAAGCCTCCATTTCCCGTTTGCCTTGCGCATGACTACAGGATTGGCCAACCACGTAGGATGGAGCACTCCTCTGACAAGGCCTGCTGCTTCCAACTTCTTGATCTCTTCTGCGATGAATTCTCGGCGCTCTACTGCTTGCTTCCTGACTTTCTGCTTGACGGGCCGCGCATGAGGACAGACGGCAAGGTGGTGCTCAATTACTTTCCTGGGAACACCGGGGATGTCAGACGGTTGCCACGCAAACACATCGACATTCGCCCGCAGGAAAGCAATGAGCGCGCTTTCCTATTTAGGGTCGAGAGTGGCACTGATGGTGAAAGTACCACCAGTGCCGTCCTCCTTGGCGGACACCTTCTTGGTCGCTGGCGGAGCTGCCATTGTCTTCTTACACTTGCCGATGGAGCTCGATGGTGTGTCCTCGACGGTAGCGCAGCACTCCGAAGAGGTGCGCTTGCCAGAGTGGGCATCAGAACTCTTGCCGGACTTGGTCTTCTTCGTCCCCCCGGGAGCTTCAGCGGCAAGTGTCTCGCAATCCGTTGCGGCTGCTGCTTCCCGGTAGATCTTGTCGGCACAGATAAGAGCATCTTTCTTGTCGCCAGGGACAGAGATGACACTTATCGGGCATGGCATCTTCAGCATGTTGTACGCGTAGTGAGAGGCAGCCATGAACTTGGCAAGCACTGGAAGGCCGAGAATCCCGTTGTAAGGCAATGGAAAATCGGCAACGTCAAAAGTGATCCTCTCAGTCCTGAAGTTCAACTCGCTGCCAAATGTTACCGGCAGCGTGATCTTCCCCTTCGACTTGCTCCTTCCCGGGTTGATTCCTTGGAATGTGCCGGTCTCTTCGAGCTCGCTGTCAGGGACCTGGAGTTTCCTGAGCACAGCGGAGGAGATCAGGTTCAAGCCGGCCCCGCCGTCAACTAGCATCTTAGTGACCTTGAGGTTGCGGATAGTTGGTGAAACCAACATCGGCAAGCACCCGACAGCAGTTGTGCGATCAGGGTGGTCCTCAATATCAAAGATGATAGGCGTGCTGGACCATTTCAGAAGCTTGCGTGACTCAACGGGTGGTTCTGCCGCATTGACTTCCCGCACCCACTACTTGAGTTGGCGGTGTGAAGTATGCAGAGAAGCACCACCGTCAACGCACAAGACCTCAGTGGCTTTCTGGAACTCCTGCTCACTGGTTTCATCATCATCCATGTCTTCGTCGTCGTCGTCATCTTCATCCTTGTCGCGGCCGCGGGGAGGTCTGTCTCCTTGCCGCTGCTTGGCCTTGCCGCGGCGTCCTCCCCGGCCGGTGCGCTTCGTACCGGATCCTCCAGCACCTCCTTGGGCTTTCTCCTTGTCGCGTCGCTCGTACTCGGCCTTTTGCAGCTCGACAAGCTGCTCGACCTTCTTGCAGCTCTGGAGGTCATGGCCCTTGGTGCGGTGGATCTTGCAGTACTGTTTGTTGGTGCCGTCCTGCTTGTCGGCGGCCGCCACAGCCTGGCAGTGGGCGCATGCGGCAACCTCCTTGCCGGAGCTACTAGCCTTGGCTTTCTTGGTGTCACCTTCGTTGCCGGACTGCTCAACAACTAGCACATCTTTGCCTTTCCTCTTCCTGTTGTTCCGCCGCCGGTTTTTCTTTGCCGGGGCATCATCATCGCTGTCAGATCCTCCTGTTCCTGTATTCTCTCCGGGGAGTTTCCTCCCTTCCTCAGCACGTGCACACCTGTCGGCCAGGGCATACAGCTCACTGACGTCTCTGATCTTGCACATCGCCATCTCCTCCCGCATCCTGCGGTTACGCACGTTCTGATGGAACGCGCTGATGACTGCGGCCGGGTGGACATCTGGGATGTTGCATTGCACTTGGCTGAATCTCTGGATGTACTTGCGCAGGGGCTCTCCTTCTTTCTGGGCAAGCAGATGAAGATCACTCTCCTGGCCATGAGGTTTGTGGCCGCCTGTAAAGGCGCCGACAAACTGATGGCATAGGTCTGCCCAGGAAGATATGGAGTTGTCCGGCAAGTGCATGAGCCAGGACCTGACGTTGGGCTTAAGCACCAGCGGGAAGTAGTTGGCAAGGATCTTGTCGTCCCGCCCCCCAGCAGCTTGCACCGCGATGGTGTAGATGTTGAGGAACTCCGATGGATGCAACTTGCCGTCATACTTCTCGGGTACGTCTGGCTTGAAATTCTTCGTGCTGGGCCACTGGACTTGCCGCAGCTCACGGGTAAACGCAGGGCAACCTACCGCGTACGACAGGTCGCCTGGTTAGCCTGGCGCACGCATGTCGACAGTGGGCCCAGCGCGCTGGTCTGACTGACGGCGCGCTTCTCTTCGGCGCTCGATGCGAGTACGAGCGTCTTCTTGCTGTCGTTCGTGAAGAACTTGGCGTTGATCGCGACGAGCTCGTGGATCTGATGAAGCAGTGGAGTCGCTGTCGCGGTGGACTCGGCGAGTCGGCGATCTTGGCCTTCGAGGCGGAGAGTGCACGGTGGTTGCACCGCCACCAGTCTTGTCGCCATCGGGTCGCGCCTGGCTGACTTGCCGCGGCTGCGACGTAGTCGGCTGCCGTGGAGTGTCGCCGTTGGCGAAGCCGATGAGACTCTGAATGGTGGCCCTCCAGTCGTCGATCTTGTCTGGCGTTGGAGGGAAGTCTAGGAGCAGTTGAGCTCGCTCCAAAGCTTCTGTTGGAGTGGCGGGTAGCGGTGGCGAACGGTGCGAGGAGCGGGATATGCTCGGACTTCTAACCGCGTTAGAAGGAGCAATATCCCGTCCAGGCGACCGTGCCTCGCTCGCGCCAGCACGTTGGCCCACATGCTGGCCTGGAGCATCCCGAGATCCGCCAGCTCGATCTGGGTCCAGCGAGCGTATGGTACCGTGAGTACCACGACGCCGCCGGTCCTGCGCCTCCTGAGATGGGCGCGGTGCATCTACGGTCGCTCGGTCGTCGTGGGAGCTGGCTACACCGCCGATGGGCAGCGCAGCCTAGTCCTTGGACTTGGCAGCACCGTGGGCTCCCTCGTCGACGCCCGTTCTTCCGCCCGCGTCTTCCCCACAAGCCGTTTGCTCCGGCGGCGGTGGGTTCGACGCGGACGGAGCAGCCGCCTCTGAAGCCTTCTTCTTCGGCGGCATGTCGATGAAGTCGATGAAGATCTAGCTCGTGTGAACGCCGGATCAGGTTCACACAACCTCGACGCCCCCTACCTGGCGCGCCAAAGATGTCGGGGAGACTGATCCGCGAGCACCTATGGGGACGGAGCCCCTTTTTGGTTCGGCGGGGGGCGGAGGTCGCACGAAGAGCAGATCGAGGCGAGGCACGCGAGCGGTTTTCCCAGCTTCGGAGCTCTCCGGAGAGATAATACTCCTACTGCTGCTTTGTGGTTTGTATTGAGTTCTTGCTCGGGAGCGCTGAGTGCTACAGTACACACCAACAGCTAACGAGACCGAGCGTGAGCGTTCTACTGTCCTCCCTCCTCTACGTTGTGCATGGGCCTCCTTTTATATGCTCAAGGGGTCTCCAACAGGTGGCAACGTAGATAAGGGTAAAAATGGAAAGGTGCTGCGGTAGGTATAGCTACCTACACAGTGTATCATACCTAACCCTGATGGCAGGGGACAAGGGCATTAAATGCCTATCTACGTCGCCCAAACAGTGCAGAAAAGGGACCGTCAGGGACGCCACCGCTAGCCACGATGGCGATCTTGTCAGCGCCGCTTGCCACAGTGCACCCCTGGCTGCACAGCCTCCCGCCACGTACGCCTGGAAGGGTCTCAGAGCGACACGTTGGTGGGTGTGCTAGAGCGCGGGTACGGAGTTGTTGCTAGCCGCGGCAAACGCCTTGCCGCGGCCGTTGTCTTGCCGCGTCCGGGAGCTTGTCGCTCGCCGGGTCTTGCCGGGACGCGTGGCGCGTCGCGGCAAGTTCCTTGAGATGCCTTGGTTGGCCTTCCCGACAAGCTCCTCTTGCCGGGGCTTTGTGCCTTGAGTGGCCTTCCCGGCATGCTCCTCTTGCCGGGGCCTTGTCTCCTTGGCTTAAATACTTTGTTCTTGAATGGCTCCAAAGGAACCACGGGGGTCCTTGGCGGTCACCCGACAAGCCTTGCCGCGGGGCGCTGCGACTGCCCGTGCACAAGTTCGGGATACTAGGGTACCCCTACTCTAGTACACCGACAGGTTGAAATATTAACTTCAACTCCTGGAACATCTCATATGGTCCGTGACGTTCAAAAACATCTTTGAAGTCCCGATTCTAAGCCGTTAAGCATGGTGCACTAAACTATCAAGTAGTCAACATATTGAGCTAGCCAAACGTTCATAACGTCTGCATCTGCTCCTGAATAGGTCTGTCACCTAGCGGTGCATGAAGGACATAATTCTTCTGTGCAGCAATGAGTATAAAGCTCATATCACGAATCCAATCCGCATCATTGCTACTAACATTTTCAACTTAGTTTTCTCTAGGAACATATAAAAATTAAACGGGGAGCAACATCGTGAGCTATTGATCTACAACATATATATGCTAATACTACCAGGACTAAGTTCATGAAAAATTAAAGTTCAATTAATCATATTACTTAAGAACTCCCACTTAGATAGACATCCCTCTAATCATCTAAGTGATCACGTGATCCATATCAACTAAACCATATCCGATCATCACGTGAGATGGAGTAGTTTCAATGGTGAACATCACTATGTTGATCATATCTACTATATGATTCACGCTCAACCTTTCGGTCTTAGTGTTCCGAGGCCATATTTGTTATATGCTAGGCTCGTCAAGTTTAACCTGAGTATTCCGCGTGTGCAACTGTTTTGCACCCGTTGTATTTGAACGTAGAACCTATCACACCTGATCATCACGTGGTGTCTCATCACGAACAACTTTCGCAACGGTGCATACTCAGGGAGAACACTTATACCTTGATAATTTATTGAGAGATCATCTTATAAAGCTACCGCCGAACTAAGCAAAATAAGATGTATAAAAGATAAACATCACATGCAATCATAATATGTGACATGATATGGCCATCATCATCTTGTGCCTTTGATCTCCATCTCCAAAGCATCGTCATGATCTCCATCGTCACCGGCATGACACCATGATCTCCATCATCTTGATCTATATCAATGTGTCGTCACATGGTCGTCTCGCCAACAATTGCTCTTGCAACTATTGCTATCGCATAGCGATAAAGTAAAGCAATTATTTGGCGCTTGCATCTTATGAAATAGAGAAACAACCATAAGGCTTTTGCCAGTTGCCGATAACTTCAAGAAAACATGATCATCTCATACAACAACTTATATCACGTCTTGACCATATCACATCACAACATGCCCTGCAAAAACAAGTTGGACGTCCTCTACTTTGTTGTTGCAAGTTTTACGTGGCTGCTATGGGCTGAGCAAGAACCGTTCTTACCTACGCATCAAAACCACAATGATAGTTTGTCATGTTGGTGCTGTTTTAACCTTCGCAAGGACCGGGCGTAGCCACACTCAGTTCAACTAAAGTTGGAGAAACTGACACCCGCCAGCCACCTGTGTGCAAAGCACGTCGGTAGAACCAGTCTCGCGTAAGCGTACGCGTAATGTCGGTCCGGGCCGCTTCATCCAACAATACCGCCGAACCAAAGTATGACATGCTGGTAAGCAGTATGACCTATATCGCCCACAACTCACTTGTGTTCTACTCGTGCATATGACATCTACGCATAAAACCAGGCTCTGATACCATTGTTGGGGAATGTAGTAATTTCAAAAAAATTCCTACGCACACGCAAGATCATGGTGATGCATAGCAACGAGAGGGGAGAGTGTTGTCTACGTAACCTCGTAGACCGAAAGCGGAAGCGTTATAACAACGCGGTTGATGTAGTCGTACGTCTTCATAGCCCAACCGATCAAGCACCGAAACTATGGCACCTCCGAGTTCTAGCACACGTTCAGCTCGATGACGATCCCCGGACTCCGATCCAGCAAAGTGTCGGGGATGAGTTCCGTCAGCACGACGGCGCGGTGATGATCTTGATGTTCTACCATCGCAGGGCTTCACCTAAGCACCGCTACGATATGATCGAGGTGGAATATGGTGGAAGGGGGCACCGCACACGGCTAAGGAACGATCACGAAGATCAACTTGTGTGTCTTGGGGTGCCCCCTTGCCCCCGTATATAAAGAAGGGAGGGGGAGGTGCGGCCGGCCCCTAGGGGTGCGCCTGGAGGAGTCCTACTCCCACCGGGAGTAGGACTCCCCCCTCTTGCCTTGTTGGAGAAGGAAAGGGGAAGGGGGAAAGAGGAAAGGGCCCCCCCTTCCTTGTCCTATTCGTACTAGGGGGGAGGGAGCGCGCGGCCTTCCCTGGCCGGCCCTCCTCTTCTCCCTTAGGGCCCATTAACCCCCGGGGGGTTCCCGTAACCCCAGGTACTCCGGTAAAATCCTGATTTCACCCAGAACAATTCCATATCCAAATATAGGCTTCCAATATATCAATCTTTATGTCTCGACCATTTTGAGACTCCTTGTCATGTCCGTGATCACATCTGGGACTCCGAACAACCTTCGGTACATCAAAACATATAAACTCATAATGAAACTGTCATCGTAACGTTAAGCATGTGGACCCTACGGGTTCGAGAACAATGTAGACATGACCGATACACGTCTCCAGTCAATAACCAATCGCGGAACATGGATGCTCATATTGGCTCCCACATATTCTACCAAGATCTTTATCGGTCAAACCGCATAACAACATACGTTGTTCCCTTTGTCATCGGTATGTTACTTGCCCGAGATTCGATCGTCGGTATCTCAATACCTAGTTCAATCTCGTTACCGGCAAGTCTCTTTACTCGTTCTGTAATACATCATTCCGCAAATAACTCATTAGTTGCAATGCTTGCAAGGCTTAAGTGATGTGCATTACCAAGAGGGCCCAGAGATACCTCTCTGACAACCGGAGTGACAAATCCTAATCTCGAAATACGCCAACCCAACAAGTACCTTCGGAGACACCTGTAGAGCACCTTTATAATCACCCAGTTATGTTGTGATGTTTGGTAGCACATAAAGTGTTCCTCCGGTAAACGGGAGTTGCATAATCTCATAGTCATAGGAACATGTATAAGTCATGATGAAAGCAGTAGCAACATACTAAACGATCAAGTGCTAAGCTATCGAAATGGGTCAAGTCAATCACATCATTCTCCTAATGATGTGATCCCGTTAATCAAATGACAACTCATGTCCATGGCTAGGAAACTTAACCATCTTCGATTAACGAGCTAGTCAAGTAGAGGCATACTAGTGACACTATGTTTGTCTATGTATTCACACATGTACTAAGTTTCCGGTTAATACAATTCTAGCAAGAATAATAAACATGTATCATGATATAAGGAAATAAATAATAACTTTATTATTGCCTTTAGGGCATATTTCCTTCACTATATACATCAGTGTTTGGAGTATGTACTAGTAGTTCATATTGAAATCTACTAAAGGACATATATATTCCAAACAATATGATATAATCTCTATAACCAAGGTAGTAGGGACGAGGAGTAAATGGAGGGAGTAGTAAATTTTTCTCCTCGTCCTGCGAGCCACCGCGTGCATGGGCGAGGGAGCGGGCGTAAGGCGGAGCAAGCTTCACCTCATCCTATGAGCCACCGCGCCCGTGGGCGGGGGAGATGGCGTACTAAGCAAGCTTCTCCTCGTTCTGCGAGTTGACGGGACACATCAAAAGTACTCCAGTGTATAGAGCCTTGCCTCTAAGGTAGGCCCCACATGGTTTGCCTCTTTTTTTAACATAACACGTCAAGTCGCAATTTGTTTGTTCACCCGTGGTAGACGATCCTCCCTCCACCAAGTGGACAACCAGTACACGTGCCAAATTACCACGTGGGCTGCCTTTTTCGTACAGAAATGAGCTCCACCGTGTACCCGCGCGGGTGTGGTTGGGAAAGAGACGGGAGTACGTACGCCGTGCATGCACCTCTTCTGTAAGTGCATCTAGTGCCCCTTAATGATTTTGGTGTATTGAAGACTTATAGGTTAGGTATCTAATGTGTTTATGAGTGTACACAGGTCTATAAGTCTACGAGGAGTTTGATATTTACAGAGAAAGTCGACCCCTAAAAATGAAGTTCTTCAACTGAAGACTTTGATATTCTGAAGACTTTCTGAAGACTTTGAAAGTGAAGAAATTGGTGTGACCTTGAAGACTTGGTTATTCATTCGAGGAACATGAAGCGTGAAGACATTTGTTTTTGTAGTTTCACTTTCTCTTTCTTGAGTCATAGGAAACACCGTACTGTTAAAGGGGGTCGAGGAAATACTAAGGACAAAATTTCCATGTGATGCTCAACAAAAATCCTACACCTACCAATCCCTTCGAGTGAAGCCATTGGAAATCTCATACAGTTCAGTCAAATTCTTCAGTGACAGAGACGCAGTTCTTCTGGTCACTGAGGACTTTGCTCTGACTGAGGAGTTAGGAAGTCGCCAGTGCGAATTGCCTACACAGTGAGGAACATGATAGCCCTGAGGAATTTGAACCTCAAATTTCCGACCGTTGCTGTGCTACGCGCCAGCTGTCCTAAAATATCTTGTCCACCTAACGGTCATATCATTGAAGGGCATTTATGTCTTATCATGTCGGGCTGCTCCCTAGGCTATAAATAGCCGCCCCCTACAACCACTAGCTGGTTGGCTACTCCGCGAGAATTTGACACTTGTCATTTGAGAGCAACCCATCCTCCGAGGACTTTGAGCGAAAATCATCAAGTGAGGAAAATCCAAACCCAAACCCAAAACACCTACAAACCCAAAGTGATTGAGCATCATTGAAGAGATTGATCCTGTGTGGATCCTATGCTTGTTACCTTTGAAGACTGTGCTTCTTCCAGACGGTTAGGCGTCAAGGTCTAGAGCATCCAAGAGGAATTGTGGATCGCCGAGTGACCAAGTCTGTGAAGGTTTGGAAGTCACCTGAAGACTTACCACGAGTGATTGGGCGAGGACTGTGTGTCCCTAGCTCAAGGAGAATACGGTGAGGACTGTGTGTCCGGGACTAGGTGTCCTCGAGTTTAAATACTCAGCCGCTCCAACCAGATGTACAACTGAGACAGCAGTTGGAACTGGTCTACCAAATCATTGTCTTCACCAAGCTTACTGGTTCTATTTTCTCAACACTTTCATTTCCTCATTACTGTGTTGTGTGTTTGTTCATATCTGTGTTTGAAGACTTTGACTGAAGACTTTCTCAATTTTCTCAGTTCAATTTCTTCAGTCTGTTTGTCTTCATCTTGTGTTATCCTGTGTTTACGCTTTCAGTACTCTGTGTTTCTCTTCATTTCATCATGATGACCATGCATGTATTCTGCTATGTTTACCTCTAAGTACTTATTCCGCTGCTAGTAGTTCTTTGCTAAGGAATTTCCTCACGAGCAAATTCCTCAGTGAAGAATTTCATAAAAATCGCCTATTCACCCCCCTCTAGTCGATATAACGCACTTTCAATTGGTATCAGAGCAAGGTACTCCCTTGTTCTGTGTGATTTTGGTTTAACCGCCTTGAGTTTTAGTTATGTCGACCGCAGGTATGATCAAGGTCTCTGCTGGGTGTCCTACCTTCGATGGGATGGACTACCCCTACTGGAAGAATAAGATGCGAATGCATCTTGAGGCAATTGATAACGATCTCTGATATGTTATGGAAAATGGTGTTCCCTCCGTCTCACCCTCACCGAACGCTACCGATGTGAAGAGATTCAAGCAACTCGACTAACAAGCGAAGAATATCATATGTGGCCATCTGAGTAAAGGACGGTATGGTTGAGTGAGTGCTTTGTAAACTGCTAAGCTTATTTGGGATAGGCTGTCCAAAGTCAATGAAGGAGTTTCAACTCAGCGTGACTCTCGAGTTGATGTTCTTCGCAATCTCTTCAACCGCTTCAAAAGACTCGACAATGAGAATGTTCAGCAAACCTTCGATCGCCTCACTGATATCTCAAATGAGCTTCAAGCACTTGGTGCCACTGACATCACCGACCATGAGGTGGTGAAGAAATTGCTGAGATCGCTTGATTCCTCATTTGACACTCTGGCACTGATGATACAAGAGCGTGCTGATTACAAGTCACTTGACCCCGCTGATATCCTCGAGAGGTTAAACACTCATGAGTTCCAGCTTGCTGAGAAAAGAGATCTCTACGGTTCGAGCTATGGCAGATCACGTGCACTGAAGGCCAAGGTAGTATCTGAGTCCGAAGATGAAGACTTTGGTAGCAGCCTTGGTGATCCTGAAGAACTGAGTCATGATCTAGCACTGCTTGTGAAGAAATTCCAGAAGTTCTCAAGACGTGGTCGCTTTGGAAAACCCTCAAGGAGCAATGATTCCTCATCCAGTGACTATAAGAAGAGGCTTTGTCACAAGTGCAAGAAACCAGGACATTACATTCAAGATTGTCCTCAGTGGGAAAAGGAATCAAAGAAGAAGAAATACAAGGATTACATTTCTGATGATGCGAAGAAAAAGAAGAAGTCCTCAAAATCTTCATCATCAAAATCCTCAAAGTCTTCGTCTCACAAGAAGAGCAGCTCCAAGAAGGCTCGGGCATTCATTGGCAAGGAAATGGACTCTGAGGCTGAATCTGAAGAAAATGAAGCAGAAGAGGAATCTGACGATTCTGAGTCTGGTGTGGCGAGCCTAGCCCTCGCTACTGCATTCGTCAGCAAATCCATCTTCAACGCTGAACAAAGTGATCTCACCAACAAGGCTGATGAAGGCAGTGATGACTACGCTCCCACCTATTGCTTCATGGCAAAGGGTGCCAAGGTACTCAAATACGCCTCCTCTGAATCTAGTGAGGATGAATCTGATGAAAATCTTAAGCCTAGCTACTCTAAACTTGCTAAGATTGCTGTGCAACAACAAAAAGCTTTTGAAAAGGTTCAAAACATGCTAGACAAAAGTGATGATATGTTGGGTGAAAAATTGGATCGCACTAAGGCCTTAACTGAAAATCTTCAGAGACTTCAGACCAGGTTTGACAACCTTCAAAGTCATCATAACACTCTCTTATCTGATCATGAGAAGCTTTCTTATGAATATCTTCAAAAGAAGCAAGATCTTGAGAAGCTAAGAGTGAGTTATGAAGATCTTCAGAAGGAGAGCGATTCATTACTTGCTCAACAAATCAGCGCTGCTCAGGAAGAATTTATTCCTCCATGTTTAAAATGCATTGAACGAGAATCTGCTAATTCCTCACCTGAATATTCAAATGCTTCTAATGTTACAAATTCTTCACCTGTCTCTGCTATCACTAATTCCTCATCTGAGGACATTGCTAGTATTACTGACGATGCAGGGTTGAAGGAATTGTACATGATAGGCATGTACAAAAGCCTCAAAGGGCATCAGACTCTTTGTGATGTGCTTAAAAAGCAGATCCTCAAGAGGAACCCTAGGAAAGAGGGTATTACCTTTGAGAGTAAACTCAATGCGGATGGTACATATTGGAAGCCTGAGCAGTACCCAAAAACATCATGGGTTGCTGCAAAGGGACCTCCAGTTGACCCATCTAATTTATCTGGCTTTACATGTGAATCTTCTCATTCTTCTGATAAGTCATTTGACTCCAACTATAAACTGTTCAAAAATCAGAATGGTGAAGTATTTGCTAGATATGTTGGCACTAACTGCAGGAACGGTTCCCCTATGAAGAAAATCTGGGTTCCCAAAAGGTGCCTTGAAAGTCTTCAGGTGAATGTCCTCATGACACCACCTGTGAAGAAAAGGAACCCTAGATCAAATTCTTCATATGGACCAAATTCTTCATATGGATCCAAGTCCTCATACGGACCAAATTCCTCAAGGGGATCAAATTCCTCACATGGATCAAAGTCCTCATATGAACATCATTGTGCTAACAACTCTGTTTCGCAGGGAAGAGCCAAGGGCTATGAATATGAGCATTATTCTTCTAATCATTATGTTCATATGTCCTCGAAGAATTTCTCTGCTTATGCATATGCTTACCCTAACCCCTCTTATGTGAAACGAAATGGTTTGGCTGCTTTGCCACCATTCTCACATGGAGCTCGCAGAGTGATGAACTCTTTGCCACCCCTTCAGATGTGGGTGGTGAAGAAAAAGAACTAATCTCTTCTGCAGGGTCAGGTCTCCAGATGTACTGTAACGTCTGAAGAATTTGCTGGGGACCTGACAAAATGCCTGAAAGGACGCAGGCTAACCATGATGAAATGAACCTTCATTTCATACGTCCTCCCTCTGTTTTATCTGTCTTACTACTTGATGAAACTGATCTGATGAATTGTGATATCATATTCTTCACTGCTGAAGTATATGAGGTCGTAAGTTGCACTAATTCATCTGCAGGATGATCAACCCAAAGCCACTGAGTGGGTACTTGATAGTGGGTGTACTAATCACATGACTGGTGACAAGAATCTTTTGATGGATGCTCCCTTATCATCGTCACACATGAAGCATATCATCTTCACTGATAAAAGCAAAAGTCAGGTATTGGGTCTAGGTAAAGTTGCTATCACAAAGGATCGACACATGGACAAAGTCATGCTTGTTGAGTCCTTAGGATACAATCTTATGTCTATATCAATGCTTTGTGATCTTGATATGGTTGTTGTCTTTGGCAAGTATCGTTGTGTGGTGATTATGGAAGCTGACAAATCCAAAGTCTTCGAAGGCTTTAGGAGAGGAGACTTGTATATTGTCGATTTCTCTGCAGATTCACAACCAGCTGTGTGCCTACTCGCAAAAGCTTCAAAAAGATGGCTATGGCATCGACGACTTGGTCATGCAGGCATGAGGAATTTGAACACGCTTGCGAAGAAGAAGCATGTCATTGGCATTGAGAATGTCAAATTCCTCAAGGATCACTTGTGCGGTGCCTGTGAAGCTGGAAAGATGACAAAGGCCAAGCATCCAGCGAAGACTATCATGACCACTACTCGTCCATTCGAATTGCTTCACATGGATCTCTTCGGTCCTAATCATTATTCCTCTGTTTCAAATGAAGCATCTCAATATGGCTTTGTTATTGTTGATGATTACTCTCGTTACACATGGGTACACCTTGTCTCTTACAAAACTGAAGTGCAGGAAGTCTTCAAACGATTTTCCTCGAGGCCTTCAACCAACTTTGGTGTGAAGATCAAGCACATCAGAAGTGACAATGGCACTGAGTTCAAGAATTCGGGTTTCGATGACTATCTTGATGAACTTGGTATTACTCATGAGTTATCTGCTCCTTATACTCCTCAACAGAATGGCGTCGTAGAGCGCAAGAACAGGACTCTCGCTGAGATGGCTCGCACTATGCTCGATGAGTACAAAACCCCTCGTCGTTTCTGGGTTGATGCAATTGATACTGCGTGCCATATCATCAACAGGGTATATCTTCACAATTCTTCAAGAAGACTGCCTATGACCTCCTCACTGACAAGAAACCCAATGTGAGTTATTTCAAAGTCTTCGGTGCTAAATGCTGGATTAGAGATCCTCATCACAACTCTAAATTTGCACCGAAAGCACATGAAGGTTTTATGCTTGGTTACGGAAAGGACTCGCACACCTACAGAGTCTTCAACAATGTTCTTCACAAGATTGTTGAAACTGTAGATGTGCGGTTCGATGAAACTAATGGCTCGCAAAGAGAGCACCTACCTTCTGTGTTAGATGAACTAGCACTAGAGGATTCTATCAAGCACAAAGCTACTGAAGATGTCATTCCTACTGAAGAATTCATTCCAGAACGTGAAGAACATCGAGCTGATGCACCTGAAGAAAATGCTGATCAAATTCCTCAACGACAACCAGCTCACCCTCGCGTTACAAAAGAAGTGCAAGTGGAGAAGATCATCGATGACATTAGAGCACCAGGTCCTCTCACACGCTCAAAATCTTCACATCTATCTAACTTTTGTGGGCACTTTGCTTTTGTCTCTATCACAGAGCCCACTAAGGTAGATGAAGCATTTCTGGAGACTGAGTGGATTCAGGCCATGCAAGAAGAATTACATCAGTTCAAGCTCAACAACGTATGGGAACTAGTCAATCGTCCCGATCCTCGCAAGCATAACATCATTGGCACAAAGTGGATCTACCGCAACAAGCAAGATGAAAATGGTGTTGTGGTGAGGAATAAGGCACGACTAGTATCTCAAGGCTATACACAGGTTGAAGGAATTGATTTCGATGAAACTTTTGCACCTGTTGCTAGACTTGAGGCTATTCGCATATTGCTTGCTTATGCTAACCATCATGATATCATTTTATACCAAATGGATGTGAAAAGTGCATTCCTCAATGGTAAGCTTGAGGAAGAAGTATATGTTGCTCAACCCCCAGGTTTTGAAGATCCAAAACATCCTGACAAAGTCTTCAGACTTAACATGGCCCTCTATGGCCTCAAGCAGGCCCCACGGGCGTGGTATGATACATTGAAGGAATTCTTCATGAAGAAAGGCTTCACACCCGGTTCACTCGATCCCACTCTCTTTACTAAATCTTATGATGGTGAACTGTTTGTGTGCCAAATATATGTTGATGATATCATCTTTGGCTGTACTGACCAACGTTATAGTGATGAATTTGCCAATATGATGAGTGAAGAATATCAAATGTCTATGATGGGAGAGTTGAAATTCTTCTTAGGTCTTCAAATTCGTCAACAACGCAATGGCATATTCATATCTCAGGAGAAATACCTCAAGGATGTCCTGAAGAAATTCGGCATGCAAGACTGCAAAGGCATCAAAATTCCTATGCCCACAAATGGTCATCTATGTACTGATGAAAATGGTACTGACTTCGATCATAAGGTACACCGCTCCATGATTGGCTCTTTATTGTACTTATGTGCATCTAGGCCAGATATAATGCTTAGTGTTTGCATGTGTGCACGATTTCAAGCTGCACCGAAGGAATCACACCATAAGGCTGTGAAGCATATTCTTCGATATCTAGCTCACACACCAACACTAGGATTATGGTATCCCAAGGGCTCGGATTTTGATCTCATTGGATATTCAGACTCTGACTATGCTGGTGACCGTGTGGACCGCAAGTCAACATCTGGTACTTGTCATTTCCTCGGACGATCCTTGGTCTGTTGGTCCTCGAAGAAACAGAACTGCGTATCACTATCTATTGCTGAAGCTGAGTACATTGCTACTGGTTCTTGTTGTGCTCAATTACTATGAATGAAGCAAACGCTCAAGGACTATGGCATCAACGTGAAGAATGTGCCTCTCCTCTGTGACAATGAGAGTGCCATCAAGATTGCTCACAACCCAGTTCAGCACTCGAAGACAAAGCACATTCAGATTCGTCATCATTTTCTTCGTGATCATGTGTTGAAGGGCGACATTTCTATTGAGCATGTGAAGCCTGAAGAACAGCTAGCCGATATCTTCACTAAGCCCTTGGTGAGAAGAGATTTAGCAAGTTGCGGTGTGAGCTAAATATCTTAAAATCTTCGAATGTACTTTGAAAAATGCACTCATCCTAACACTTATGCAAAATTGATGACTTAGATGTGCAACACATGAAGAAACATTTTTCTTCAACCAATGAAGAATAACACTCTAAATGTGAAGAAATTAACGAAAAATTTGATTCTCAGAAGCCTACGACAAGTGTACGCGGTGTCTGAAATCATCATTCTTACACGATGGGTCACGCCACCACAAAAGTTGAAAATCTTCAATTTGAGTTTTTCCTCATTTTTGAAATTCCTCAGTTTTTCAAATTCTTCAACTTTGCAAAGTCTTCACTTGTGCCGTCGTTTTTCCTCATTGGCTATATATATATATATATATATATATATATATATATATATATATATATATATATATATATATATATATATATATATATATATATATATATATATATATATATGAGTTTATGTCCTCTACAGCATTCACTTATAGCTATTTCTTCTAGTTGGATCTTTTCTGCTAAGTGAATGTGATCGGACCCTTCCCCTCTATGCTATACTCAATCCAATCTATTCACAAATTCTTCATGTGCGTTCTATTTGAAACTCGTTCAAATTCTTCACTGTGTCCTTGTCAGCTGAACAAATTGCGAACGGAACGTTAAAACTAATCTTATCCAAACTTCCGGTTTTGCCGCTCAAACCGTTCCGCATCCCATGATGCATTATTTTATCCACCCACGATCTTACACGATCTCCACTACATAGTACGTGGGTGACACATGTCGCGAGAAGGAGAACGGCCAGGGGCACGTTCGTCCTAAATCTTCGGGCGAGCTGTTTTTCACCGTGGCTATAAATACCCCTGTTGCCGTCCTCACTTCTTTTACCCCGCTCGATCTCACTCTCCCGCTCGAGCTTCCAAACCCTAGCGCCGTCGCTACTCCATCATCGCCGGTGAGGAAGAGCTTCACTGCCTCGACCTCATCGCCGTCGTACTCGCGCCGACCGCGGAAATCTTCACCTCCGCCGCCGCCGTAGACGTCTTCCTCTGCCAAGTTAGGGCATGGAAGATCTGCATCGACGAACTTCACTGTTTCAACTCACAGTTCGACGTGTTCTTCGTTCAGGGTAATTAAAAGCTAATTTTACTGCCCTCTTTGATTCGAAACTTTTCTACAAAATCTTCAAAGGTGTTTTATTCTTCAAATCCTCACACACAAAACACCTCACATGTTATCTGTTCTTGATTCATTTCCCTAAGCATCATTTTCTTCAAGATTCCTCAATTGTGTGGATCTTCGATCTATACAACTCTTGAACCTAAGATATAAAGCGCTTAGTGAAATTCCTCAAGACGAATCTGGTCAAATTCCTCAAACTTGTTCTTTATGAAAAACCCTCTGAGAACGCATATGACCTCTCCAAATTCCTCGCAACTATACTCTGTTCACAGGTACACATGTCCGCTGCTGAATCATTAGGTTCTCATCAACTTAACTCATTTGCAGCGTTCCTCGAAGAAAAGTTGCATACTTCTTCAGAGAACTCAATTGTTCAAATTCCTCAACTGAAGAAAATGGCTGAAGGTTTGGCCACAAAAAGGAGGAAAGAAGCCTGAGGTTATGACTACATTTGAAATCCCTGAGGATATTTATAAAGAGTACTGCACGCCTGATGAAGCCAAGTTTGGCAAAGAAGATAAAAATCAGCGCAAGGTGCGAATCCAGAGGATTGAACGGAGATGGGCACGTGAATGGAGGGAGTAAAAATACGTCACTCCTAAGTATATGAAGAAATTCGCACTGAATCCTCCTTGCCAAAGAGCCCCATTGGCACCTGGCCAAGAAGCTGATCCCACTAGCCTCAAGCGCGGCGAGGATTTTCCTGAGGAATGGGCCAAGCGCCAAGCTAAACTGGCAAGGCAAGCCAGAGAAGCACTGAGGAAATTCAATGAAGACTCTGCTGCTGCTGCTGCCACTGAGGCTCCTGCCAAGCCGAGGAAAGCGATGCTCAAGAAGCCCGCTCGCAAGCCAAGTGCTTCATCAGCAATGCCCTCACGGCCAAGTTCCTCTGCAATGCCCTCACGGCCAGACACCTCAAAATCTTCAAAGCAAATTCCTCATGCTGCTCCTGCTCCACCAAAGTCCTCAGCACCACCTCCATAGTCCTCAGCTGTCCCGACAAAGTCCTCAGCACCTGTGCATCTGGCCTCATGCCAAAGGACTACAGGCATCTCAATTGCCTCTGGTGTCTCAGCTAGTTCCTCAGCTGCACCAAATTCCTCAGCTGGACCCTCTCTGTTAAAGAAAAAGGCTACTGCTGGACGCGGCACTCACCCAAGTCCTCAGAAGAAGCAGGTAGTCTTCACTGTGCCATCTGATGATGATGAAGCTGATGAAGAAGAACTTACTGAAATCATCAGGGACCGCCAAGAAAGGGTTGCTAAAGCTAAAGGCACAGTTGTGCCCCTGCTATTGGATCCAAGGGCGATCCTAGATTATATTGATCTCTAGCATAAGGACCCCAACACACCTATGCCTGATTTCAAGCTGACACCTGGGCAAAGTCACATGTTGACTCACTTCATCCAAGAGGAGAAGTGGAAATATGATAGGGCCAGAGAGATCAAGAAATCACAGTATCGCAAACAGAAGCTGCTGAAGAAAAATGTTGTCAAGATGACGCCCGAGGAACTCGTCAAGATGCAGGCTGAGATCAAAGCCCTCAGCGACAACTTTGACTCGTACTATGCTGATTGGCAAGGAGCCAAGGTCAGATTTGTGAGGCTGGCTGATACTTTCACCAAGGGTGCAGACTCAACACAACAACAAGTTCCTCAAGCTGAAGCATCTGTTCAGCCCACTGAAGAACATGCCAGCACCGCTGATGAAGTTCAGGCTGCTGAAGAAAATGCCAGTTCCAGGGCTGATGACACTGCTCCAGCCACTGAAGAAATTGCCAGGGCATCCACTAGTGGTGCGCCTGAAGAAACTGAAGAAACCAGGGCAACTGCATCAGTTGCGCCTAAAGAAAATCAACCAGATTCCTCAGCTCCACCTGCGCCTACGCCAACTCCTATTCTTCCTTCTATAGTAGATGTGAAGAAAACCAAGGCTACAGAGCGAGCTGCAGTGAAGAAAAGGAAGGCATCAAATGCTTCAGAATCTTCAGCTCCCAAGAAGATGAAGCCAATGACTAGCTCGTTTGCAAATCCCATTGATGTCGTTCCTATCTCATCCATGCCATCAAAGGACCTTGTTCCTTTTGGTGAAGATTATGTGATCCCAAGTGGATCAGATGAAGAAACTCAATCTGCTGCTTCCTCAGAGTAGATTGATGAAGAAATTGAAGTGGATGCAATCCCTTCAACCCCACTGGTCTCATCACCAATGCCTCAGTTTGATGCTGAAGAGGCTGGTGTTGAAGAAATTGATGATGAAGATGTGGGTATTGGAAGCACAACTCCGTTGATGAATGACGACTTTTAGGAAAGTCAGCACCCCAATTCCCCACTCTTCACCCCCCCCCCCCCCCCGCAGCAAATTCCTCACTCCCCTGCACCAACTGTTCAGATGGGCTCTGAAGAAACTCATCCCACTGTATCTGTGAATGAAGGAATTCCAGCCACTAGTGCTAAAGAAACTGCTGCTGAAGCTGAAAAGGTGACTACACCTGAGGAGGAACCAGAAATTCCTCAGCCTGAAGAACCTGAGATCGTGATTCCTGAGGTAGTGATGCAACTCACTGACACTCCTCTGCCAAAGCCAAAGGATCTGTTCTCAAAGAAGCAAAAATTCAAGGCTGAAGACTTCTTTGGTGAGCACGTGTTCTTCACTGAATACAACCCCTATGACTCTGCTCGCATAAGGAAGAGGCGTTTCTGGACAGCAAGCCAAGCAAATTTCTATTCCTTAGTGCTTTTCAACAAGGATAAAGTCTTCGACCATGCACATATTCCTCACGTGGATATGGAGTCAATGCCGTGCTTCACACCAGTCCTCAGTGTTCTTCACGACGCTGGGCTGCTCAACTTCTGCACTGACATATGCGATTGGAATGAAGAACTCATTCTTAAGTTCTATGCAACACTGCACATCACCGGCAACTCTGAAGATGTGAATTCATCGGTTTTGGACTAGATGACTGAGAACACACATCATAAGGCCCCAGCATCTGAATTGCTTCGTGCCCTTCCTCTGAGTCCACCCACTGAAGATGCACGTTGTATTTACAACGAACCTGAACTTTCAAATCACTATATGCAAGTGCTCATGAAGCCTTTGAAGCCAGGGCATGCCCCTCGAACCACATTCCTCGTCAAGGAATTGTTGTATGTGCCAAGGACTGTCTATCACATTCTGACGAAGACAATGAGTCCCATCAAAGGCCACGACTCGACTGATGAAGAAGTCGTTGGCATCATGAAGAATATGCTTTTCAACATCATTCATGGCGTTCCCATCAACTTTCATGATTTCTTCATGAGGACTCTGGCCAACATTGCTATGTCACCCTTTGAGTTGAAGCCTTATGCACCTTGGATTATGAGATTCATCAGGACAAGGTCTTCACTCAACTACAAAGCTGAAACTCTGAACCACTGCAGCTACTTGCCTCCCATTGAAGTCCTCAAAAGGACATTTTCCTCAGCTGAAGAAAAGGGCAAGGCCACTGCTGGGATCGATGAAGGCATTCGTCCATTGGATGGTCAATTTCGCAAGGCCGCATCATATTCCACCAATGATGACTCTGCCACACATGACACTGCCGCCAACACTACCAACCCAAATCCTCAAGCCACAGCACCCAGGGTGATGACTGACCGTGAGTTACTCCTCAGTCTTCATCAAAAGGTTGATCGCAATCACAAATGGGTCAAGCGTCAGTTTGGTTCAATTCTTCACAACATGACTGCGACACATAATGCAGTGAAGAAAAACCACTACTACCTTCATGAAACCCTCAACCGTACCTGGGCTGTTCTGTCTCAAGTTTACAGCGCTGATGATTTGAAGAAAATGGGTCTCAATGAAGAATTTGCCTGGTCTGCACCTCCTCCGAAGAAATACAAGAAGGTCCCAGTTCCTTCTTTGGTGGCCAGTTCATATTCTTCATCACGCGACACTGATGAAAATGAAGACTTGGACGACACTGCGGCAGGCCCTACATCAACGACCGACCCCAACAACGCTGGCGCTCCTTCATCAACTTGAATATCTTCAGGGGCGTTAGTCCTCAGTTTCGCTCCTTTTGGTCATTTGATGACAAAGGGGGAGAAATCTGAGTTAGTCTTCAAGCGGGTCTATAATATAGGGTGTTTCTTTTGCTAAGTTACAACTCTCGTTCTTCCAAAACTTTTATTGGATCGAGTTGTAATCTTAAACCCAATGGTGCGCTGATACTTTTGTTGCACTATGCTTTGATACTTTTGATGCACTATTCTGCATGCTTATTCCTCCTTAATATTATCGCACGCATGCTGAATTACATCAGGCACCATATTTCATCATGCATTTCAAATTCTTCATATTATATGTCAAATGCGTGTATGAATTACAAGATATAGGGGGAGATCTCCATGATTCAACTCTTCAAGTGTGCATTGCTTCAAAAGCAAATTCCTCACTATGCACATCTTCAGGGGGAGTTCTTCTATATCTTGCAATCAAATTCCTCAATATCAGTATTTACACATCATATGTTTATCCCCGTTGAAAACTTAACCTATGTTGTCATCAATCACCAAAAAGGGAGAGATTTTAAGTGCATCTAGTGCCCCTTAATGATTTTGGTGTATTGAAGACTTATAGGTTAAGTATCTAATGTGTTTATGAGTGTACACAGGTCTATAAGTCTACGAGGAGTTTGATATTTACAGAGAAAGTCGACCCCTAAAAATGAAGTTCTTCAACTGAAGACTTTGATATTCTAAAGACTTTCTGAAGACTTTGAAAGTGAAGAAATTGGTGTGACCTTGAAGACTTGGTTATTCATTCGAGGAACATGAAGCGTGAAGACTTTTGTTTTTGTAGTTTCACTTTCTCTTTCTTGAGTCATAGGAAACACCGTACTGTTAAAGGGGGTCGAGGAAATACTAAGGACAAAATTTCCATGTGATGCTCAACTCAAATCCTACACCTACCAATCCCTTTGAGTGAAGCCATTGGAAATCTCATACAGTTCAGTCAAATTCTTCAGTGACAGAGACGCAGTTCTTCTGGTCATTGAGGACTTTGCTCTGACTGAGGAGTTAGGAAGTCGCCAGTGCGAATTGCCTACACAGTGAGGAACATGGTAGCCCTGAGGAATTTGAACCTCAAATTTCCGACCGTTGCTGTGCTACGCGTCGGCTGTCCTAAAATATCTTGTCCACCTAACGGTCATATCATTGAAGGGCATTTATGTCTTATCATGTCGGGCTGCTCCCTAGGCTATAAATAGCCGCCCCCTACAACCACTAGCTGATTGGCTACTCCGCGAGAACTTGACACTTGTCATTTGAGAGCAACCCATCCTCCGAGGACTTTGAGCGAAAATCATCAAGTGAGGAAAATCCAAACCCAAACCCAAAACACCTACAAACCCAAAGTGATTGAGCATCACTGAAGAGATTGATCCTGCGTGGATTCGACGCTTGTTACCTTTGAAGACTGTGCTTCTTCCAGACGGTTAGGCGTCAAGGTCTAGAGCATCCAAGAGGAATTGTGGATCGCCGAGTGACCAAGTCTGTGAAGGTTTGGAAGTCACCTGAAGACTTACCACGAGTGATTGGGAGAGGACTATGTGTCCTTAGCTCAAGGAGAATACGGTGAGGATTGTGTGTCCGGGACTAGGTGTCCTCGAGTTTAAATACTCAGCCGCTCCAACCAGATGTACAACTGAGACAACAGTTGGAACTGGTCTACCAAATCATTGTCTTCACCAAGCTTACTGGTTCTATTTCCTCAACACTTTCATTTCCTCATTACTGTGTTGTGTGTTTGTTCATATCTGCGTTTGAAGACTTTGACTGAAGACTTTCTCAATTTTCTCAGTTCAATTTCTTCAGTCTGTTTGTCTTCATCTTGTGTTATCCTGTGTTTACGCTTTCAGTACTCTGTGTTTGTCTTCATTTCATCATGATGACCATGCATGTATTCTGCTATGTTTACCTCTGAGTACTTATCCCGCTGCTAGTAGTTCTTCGCTAAGGAATTTCCTCACGAGCAAATTCCTCAGTGAACAATTTCAAAAAAATCGCCTATTCACCCCCCCTCTAGTCGATATAACGCACTTTCATCTTCTCTTCGTGCACGTCCCCCACCTACGTGTGTGTGTGTGAGAGATACAAACCATGTTCGTTAGTGTTTTTTGTTTTGGGGTGAGTGTCGGTGTTCTGGGAACGGGGGTCCCCAGACTTGCCTGCCTGCGGCCCGCGGCGTGGCTCAAAGGGGGGCCCAGCACGGCCCATCTTCATCAACACAGACCCAAGACCCTCGCGAGGGGCCAAGCCTCGCGGGGCGGACGACACGGAGCTTCCTCAGGCACGGCCTCGTCAGGCTGGCTCGCGAGGAGGCGGAGAGATCAAGGCGGGGTACCTCACGAGGTGCCCGTGACGCAAGCCATGACGACCAAGGGCGCCAACCCGCGCAGTGTCCTTGTTTCCTCTTTGGTGCAAAGGGAGCAAGCGCAGGCGAGAGCATCGAGCAAAGGCACCCGTTTCGGTGCAACGAGACCAGGACCAGCCCAACGGCTGTGAGGAGGTCATTGTGGAGCCCAAGCCAGCGTCACCACCAGAGCCTTTGGCAGGCGAAGACCAACTTTAGTCAAGATAAGTGTACCAGATGTTCCCCTTCAAAATGGCCAATTGTTGGCGCCCTTCCCGCTCAATATTTGGGAAGAGGACCAGGGCCTTTGCCTATAAATAGGACTAGCCACCCCCAGGGTAGAGGCAAGCAGAAATCAGAGGCATACATGAGAAAGATCGGAGACACACACACACACACACAGAGAGAGAGAGAGAGAGAGAGAGAAGGGTGACTGAACTCCTCCTAGCACTTCATCGCCCCAGCCATGGACAGACCCTCGCGAGGCTGTTCTTCCTTGTATTGCTCATTATCATCAGCCCAAGAGGCAATCCACCACACCACAAACTGTAGTAGGGTATTACACCACAACGGTGGCCCGAACCAGTATAAACCCTGTGTCTCTTGTGTTGTTCTTTCCATAGCTTAGATCTTAGCGAGGCGGTGGGGTACAGGTAGGTAGGAGGCGAAATCTCCGTGCGCACCCCAGTGTTCGAACCTCAAGGGTCTGCCGGAACCCGAAATCCGACATTTGGCATGCCAGGTAGGGGTGCGCCGGAATTCGTCTTCCACCGCCCCGTTCTCCTCCTACCATCGCGTCCATGTCTGACGCTCGTCGGGCCCGCGCCGAGCGCCGAGCCGCTCTCGCTTCCCGCTTCGCCCAGACGGCTCCTGTCGGCGGGCGTCCTCGCCGTTCCCCGTCACCTGCCATCAACGCCGCCACCGGCCCGGCGGGGAACGAGCAGCAAGCGTCGTCCCAGCATCCATCCGTGCGGCAAGACGGCCGCACCGCTACTCCCTCGCTCACCCCAGCTGGTTCTTCGTCCCGCGCGCTCCGCGCACCCATGGAGTCTCGAGCTGCGCTCATCGCGGCAAACGAGCTCCTGCGCTACCGTCCCGTCGACGACGTCTACAAAGAATGGCTCGACCGCGTCACCGAGCTCCTCCGCGCCGCAGGGGGCTCTCCTGCGCCGTCCTTTCCGCTACACCACACCCCGCCCTGCGCGGGCGACGAAGCTCCGAGGGTGCCCCAGCCGCCTCCTCCTCAAGAAGGCGCCCTGGCTCCAAGGCGCGTGGCCCCTGGGCGGAACCCGTTCCGTCAGGTGCCAGCGCAGCAAGAGCGGAGCTGCCAAGAAGTCCCTCGCCCGCAAGAAGCTGCCCGGGCGCTCCCTGCTCCAGCACGTCGCGACCATGCTCCTGCTCCCGCACGTCAAGACCCCACGCTGCTCCCAGCCACAGCGCATGGGGACCTGCAAGACCAAGCTCTCCGTCACCCAAGGCCTCCCGTGGCCACGGCAGGCTGCCGTGCCTTCACCATTGAGCTACGCAGCGTCGCGTGGCCCGGCAAGTTCAAGCCAGACCTGCCTCCTCGTTACGATGGCACGGCCGACCCTGCGGAGTTCCTCCAGCTCTATGAGCTGTGCATCGAAGCTGCCAACGAAGACGAGAAGGTCATGGCGAACTGGTTTCCCATGGCGCTCAAGGACGGGGCCCGCACCTGGCTCCAGGAATGATCTCCTCCTGGGACGAGATGCGCACCCGCTTCATCGCCAACTTCCAAGGTACTCGCGACCGGCCACCCGCCGTGAGCGACATGCGCCGCATCAAGCAACAACCCGGAGAGACCCTGCAGAAATACATCCAGCGCTTCAACAATGCACGCCTCAAAATTCCCAAGGTGACCGAGGAGGCCATCATCTCAGCCTTCTCCGACGGCGTGCGCGACGTCAAGATGAAGGAGGAGCTGGCGATGCATGAAGACCTGTGCACTTCCTTGGAGCTGTTCAACTTGGCGACCAAGTGCGCCAGGGCTGAGGAAGGGCATCTCTCCCTCCTCGAGCTTCCTGCCGCAGACCCAGAAGAGAAGAAGTCCAAGGCCAAGGATGCGAAGCGCAAGGGGGTTGTCGTGCTCGCGGCAGAACCAGACACCAAGCGGGTCAGAGATCAGCCCGAGTCTTCCAAGGGCAGTCGGTACTGTGTGTACCACGACCTCCACACCCACAACACCAACGAATGTCAAGAGCTCCGAGCCGTGTGAGAAGGAAGGATCGTCCGTTGCCCCGACCGCGGTGACCGAGGCTATGGTCGAGGAGGAGGAAGGAATGCAGGATGCTGGGAAGACCGCGGCCCGCGCTAAGGGTGGCGCGATCGACCTCGCGAGGACCGCTGGCAAGACCCGCCTCGCAAGGGAGACTGGAGGGATCAGCCTCGCGAGGATCGCTCGCAAGGCAACGCAGGCCTCCCTCCGTTGCCGCCGTAGCCAAGGAGAAACGAGGACCGCCATCAGGACGAGGGGGCTAGGGGCTTCCAGGAGCCGCGCGCGATCGCCTGCATCCTGGGCGGGGCTCAAGCCCCAGCCTCTCAGCGCATCTTCAAGCAGTTCACCCGCGAAGTGAATGCAGTCCTCCCCAAGCTCGAAGCCACGCGCCCTCTCAGGTGGTCGGCATGCACCATCACGTCCAGCTCAGCGGACCAGCTCAAGTGTGCGGCCACTGCCGGAGTCCTCCCGATGCTTTGTTCCCCAATCATCAGCAGCGTGGTGGTCACCAGGACCCTCATCGATGGCGGGGCAGGGCTCAACGTCCTGTCTGTGGAAATATTCAACAATCTCCAAGTGCCCTACAACCAGCTTCAGCCAACCAAGCCTTTCTCCGGAGTCACCGACGGCTCCACGGTCCCGATTGGGCAGGTCCGCCTCCCTGTCACCTTCGGGGCACGTGACAACTACCGCACCGAGCTCATCGACGTTGACGTCGCTCACATTCGCCTGCCGTACAATGCCATCCTTGGGTACCCAGCGCTGGCCAAGTTCATGGCCGTAACTCACCATGGCTACAACGTCCTCAAGATGCCAGGAAGTGGCGGGTCATCACGGTGCCCTATGAAGAGAAGGAGGCAGTGTGTTCCGTGGAACGAGCCTTTCAGGCCGCATCACTGGAAGACCCGGATCGCGGAAGCAGGAGGCTTCCCGAGACCACCCCCAAGAAGAAGAAGACATCGTCCGGCCCGGTCCCTCAGGAGGCAGGCCCCTCAGGGCCCGCACCTGCCCAGGGGGAACCTCCTTCCATCGCATAGGAAAGCGCGCCCGGCGCCCTCCTCAGGCAGGGCTCGGGGGCTCTCCCCTGGAGAGCCACCGACCTGGCTAAGGTCACGAGGGAGGCGCTTGGGCACCACGTGGAGGCGTGTTTCGAAGCACGTTTCCCTCAAGAAGGAGTAAGGCAAGGAGGGCCAAACCCTCAGGAGTTCGTCAGCAAGGCCATTCAGGAGCTACAGGAGTCAAGAGTCATGAGAGGTGGCTGCCGCCTACTAGCTGTGGCTCCCCATCCAGGCGAGGATGGTGGGCTGCGCGTCTGCATCAACACACCAGGGCTCAATCAAGTCGCCTCTTTGGAGCGCCTCTGGCCCTCGTGAATGGGGCGCTGCGAAGGTCCACCCCACAGCTACGTTCTCATGCCTTACGGCTTGCCGAACGCGGCTGCCACGTACCAGTGCCTCATGAGGGGCATCATGGAGGCTCAAGAGGCCAGGCGTTCCGCAGCCTTGGCGGAGATGGAGATGGTCCGCGAGGAGCCACCAGCGCCCCCGGAGCCTCTCGAGGCCCCTGGGCCTCGGGGCTCGTGAGGATCGGCCTCCGCAGCCCACCGAGTCTGCTACACCAACACTCCTTCGTCCTCAACATCATCAGGTGACATCTTTCAAGTTTCATTTCCAGCTAGGAGCGCCCCCAGGGCTGCATTACTCCCAGGCCGCGTGGGTCCGTCCCTGCGGCATGTATCCCTTTTATTTCATGTTGTTAGCTTACTTTGTTGGGGGCGCCCCTCGGGCTGCATCATCCCCAAGTCGCTCGGGCCTGACCCAGTGATGACCGCCTTCCCAGCATCTATTTGAATGAATCCACTCCTTCGCGGCTAATGTGTTTGACCTAGTTGCCCGCTCAACTGACGCCAACTGACGGAGCTGCTCCCAAAACGGCACGACGCTTGCGCATGGGTCCGTCCCTGCAACGCCGACAAACCTGAATGGTTGAGCTCTGGCCGCGGCAGCCCCGCATGGCGCCACCTCGTCAAGCCTTCAGTGCCTCATCACCCCTCGGAAGCAACCAACGGCGGACTGTCAATTGTCATGGCAACCCCTTGTTCTTTCTATGATGGGTCTACAGGATCTCCTAAGGGAGCTGCGTCAGGCGAGGCCCTTGCGGTGTCTCCCTCACTCTCATCCGCGCGAACCGCTTGCACGTTAAAGGGGGGTGGCTGATCATCGCGACTCAGGGCTCCTACTGGCTCTCCAGCCCTCACCCTTTGGCCTTGTCCACGGCATCGCGGCCTGGCATACCAGCGACAGCTGAGACTCGCTCGAGGGCCGGGACCCGAGGACGTAGAGCAGAAAGGGGAGCAAAGGCGAGAGGGGAGAGACACGCGAGGACCTCGTCGAGCAACCTCACGCCTGCCGATGCACGGACCCGGCGACACACCAGGGAGCGGTCCCTGATTCTCGAGATAAGTCACCACCCGGAAGCACCATCTACTGAGGCACCATCCCCGCACCTAATGCAATCCCGTGTTAGCGATGCCGCTCTCCTTTCTCACCGAACGACGGCTGCTTGACCGCCAAAGGGGACCTCCTGAGCATCGCGACTCAGGGGCTCTTACCGGACCCCGGGTCGCTCACCTCCTGGCCTTGACCACGGCATCGCGACCTGGCATACTAGCGACGTCTGAAGCCGCCTTGGGACTAGGACCTGTTGGCGCAGAGCACCAAGCCCTCGTGAGGTTCAAAAGGGAGAACTGAGCTAAGATGGAATGAGCAACTCGCACAATTCTACGACAAGGGTTATATTAACAAACAGGATCACAGGCACCTTACAAGCCCCCACGGGACGCGTCTTTGATTCCTCGCAGGGAACAGATCCTAAAAGGACGCCAACCCCATCATCAACAGTGGGCCGTCAAGCACCGGCGCCAACCCCATCCAGATTAGAGTCGGCGACGACCTGACGAGCCCGCCCTGCTCTAGGAGCGGCGCCGGCTCGGGGGCTCGTAGTTGTCGTCGCTTGTCTCCGGAGTCGCGAAGAGCTCGCCGGAGTCGCTGGATCCTCCGACGCCTCCACCACCTGAGGAGCCGCCAAGGGAGCGGTCGGCGGGCCCAGTCCTCGCCGTAGCAGGGTCCCAACCACCTCTCTCGGGGCAGCACTCCAGCCGGCGCCCGTTCGCATCGAAGACCTTGAAGAACATCACTGAAGCACCGTTGTACTCCAAGTGGATCACGAAGGCGCCTCTTGTCCTACAAACCCGGGCGATTTCGCCCCAGCCTCGAGTCATGAAGACCTCACCCGGGGCAACGACCGCGACCTCTGCCTCGGTCGTGAGGGTGCTGCAGCCGGCGTGCTACAGCCAAAGCCCTAGGAGTTCTCCCTGCGGGATGATGGAGACGAAGAAGGGAAGAAGGCGAATCCAAGACTGAGGAGGCATGGCGGCGTGGAGCACGAACTCTCGGGAGGAGCCCTCGGTGTGGACCCCGGGAGGGACGACCCACACCTTCGTGACCAGTCGGCACCAACGGCGGCGCCGCCCGTGGCGATCGGCATCGACTCCTTCAAAGCCCTCGATGTGAGTGTACAAGGGAAGCGGGAACCCCAGCGATGCCCGCTCGCCCCAGGGCCTCGACACCACCTGACGGGCCCCCTCGTCCCGGCGGCAGAGGGCGAGCCGTTTCTTCGGCAGGAGCGGGTCTGGTTCCTCTCGGGGAGCCTTTCCCTTCTCTGCCGCCGAGAAGCGGCGGATCGGAGCCATCGCAGCAAGACGGAGCAAGGATCGGGAAGAAGGAGAAGCAAGAAGAGATGGACTGGAAGGGCGCGTGCCGTTCGGTATTTATGGCCGGCGAAGGCCAACCGTCGACCTCCACGATCGCAGGTAATCATGACCCGCTTTGCATGCAGGGACTTGTCCAATCCGTGCAGTCGCCGAGGCGTCGTGGGGAAGTGGAGCGCCCACGTCCAATCAACCGCCACGCGGCGCCCAAGGCCGAAGGCTGTTAGGGCCCGCGGCGTTTCGCCCTTGACCTTTCGCCTCCCTGGACGGCCAAGTCCGGGCGCGCCTTGGGCCCGGGGGCTACTGTCGGCGTTCTGGGAACGGGGGTCCCCAGACTTGCCTGCCTGCGGCCCGCGGCGTGGCTCAAAGGGGGGCCCAGCACGGCCCATCTTCATCAACACAGACCCAAGACCCTCGCGAGGGGCCAAGCCTCGCGGGGCGGACGACACGGAGCTTCCTCAGGCACGGCCTCGTCAGGCTGTCTCGCGAGGAGGCGGAGAGATCAAGGCGGGGTACCTCACGAGGTGCCCGTGACACAAGCCATGACGACCAAGGGCGCCAGCCTGCGCAGTGTCCTTGTTTCCTCTTTGGTGCAAAGGGAGCAAGCGCAGGCGAGAGCATCAAGCAAAGGCACCCGTTTCGGTGCAACGAGACCAAGACCAGCCCAACGGCAGGGAGGAGGTCATTGTGGAGCCCAAGCCAGCATCACCACCAGAGCCTTTGGCACGCGAAGAGCAACTTTAGTCAGGATAAGTGTACCAGATGTTCCCCTTCAAAATGGCCAATTGTTGGCGCCCTTCCCGCTCAATATTTGGGAAGAGGTCCAGGGCCTTTGCCTATAAATAGGACTAGCCACCCCCAGGGTAGAGGCAAGCAAAAATCAGAGGCATACACGAGAAAGATTGGAGACAGAGAGAGAGAGAGAGAGAGAGAGAGAGAGAGAGAGAGAGAGAGAGAGAGAGAGAGAGAAGGGTGACTGAACTCCTCCTAGCAGTTCATCGCCCCAGCCAAGGACAGACCCTCGCGAGGCTGTTCTTCCTTGTATTGCTCATTATCATCAGCCCAAGAGGCAATCCACCACACCACAAACTGGAGTAGGGTATTACACCACAACGGTGGCCCAAACCAGTATAAACCCTGTGTCTCTTGTGCTGTTCTTTCCATAGATTAGATCTTAGCGAGGCGGTGGGGTACAGGTAGGTAGGAGGTGAAATCTCCATGCGCACCCCAGTGTTCGAACCTCAAGGGTCTGCCGGAACCCGAATCCGACAGTGGGGGTGGGGTGGGGGTTGATTTCATGAATTATTTGTGGGAATATGTGTCGATGACATCTCAAACAAAATTTTGCATGCAATGTGTGTGAAATGGAGGCCTATCCATATCATACATAGAGGGTCGGGCAATCCATGAGAAGAGAGGGAGGGGTCATAGCTATCGATAGAGTCGAAGAGAGGATCAAGTGGGTGGGTGCGAGATCGATGAAGAGAGCCATCGAAATTGTGTGTGTGTGTGTGCAAGTCAAAGATATAGGGCGACTGGCCTACTGAAAGTTAGAGGGCACATGTCAAGTTTGTGTGTGGCAGGGAGACATGACTAGAGCGCTCGATGTATCGGTGTGTGGGGGAGAGGGGGTGGGGGGAGGGGTAGGCAGAGGCCTAACTATAGAGGTAGAGCGACTCGTATATGTGTTGAGAAGGAGAGACCCAGCTATGTCTTGAGGGAGATCGATCGACATCCATACATAACTGAAGGACGGGAAATATAATGGGACAGAGAGAGAGGAGAGAGAGAGGAAGGAAGAGCGAGGGAGAGGGGTAGAGTGCTGGATGGGTGATGGAGATGCTTCTCGAAGATGGTGGGAGAGGCCTACTAGACAAACTGAGGGTGGAACTGTAATGTTATCAATAAGAGTGGGGATGTGTTTCTGTGTGTGCCTGTGCGTGATAGATCGTCTGTCGGGACGCATCCGCGGATGATGAAGGGGAACCATGTGTTTGGTAAGCAAACCTAACTAGATTGATAGATCAATTGTTGTTTGTCGGAGGAAGGGAGAGACACAACTAATGAGGTAGATCGATTGACGTGTGGGTAAAAACGAGTTATAAGGACCTAGCTAGCTATATGTATAGCAAGAGACCGATCGGTGTACGTCCATTTGTTAGAGGCAAATAAGGCCCAGCGAGACGGATAGACAGAGAGAATGGATCTAGGAGGTGGTGCGAGAGGCCCAACTACTAGCTAGATAGGGGGAGGAGTGTGCGGTTGTGAGATCGATGAAAACAGGGGCGAGAGTTTACATGTGTGTCTGACCGTATGAGAGACACGAGGCAAGGACACATAAAGGAGGAGATTGAAGGTGTGTGTGTATGTTGTAGGCAGGCATCGCTGGAGAGGTTTATCGATCGGTGTGTGTCGGAAAGGAGTTGTGGAGACTCTAGGAGAACGACCTAAAGAAAAAATGAATGTTCCCGGTGGATAGAATGCCGAGGGAGGGGGAGGGCGAGGAGGGCGTGTGCATGCACGAGAGAAAGTTAGTGGTAGCTACAAAGGTTAGAGGATTGTGTGGGTGTAAGAGACTAACAAAGATCATAATTTGATATGAAAGCGGATTCATATATTTGAATAGGAGATCATAGTGTTTTAAACATTGCATGCATGAATATAGCGGTGATACACGTGCTGTGCACATGTTATACCACAATGTGATAATGCATGGCGTTTGCAACTCACAGCTAAATGCCGAACAATCTAAACCATATTATACATCAAACAGTCTCACATTTTATTTGAATTTGTGATAATGTGTGGCGTTTGCAGCTTACAACTAAATATCAAACAATCTAAACAATACTATATATCGAACATTCTCACATTTTATTTGAATTTGTGGTAATGTGTGGTGTTTGCAACTCACATCTAAATACTTGTAGGCGTAGGGGGCGGGGCACCATACATAATGTGATAAACACATTATACATATGAGACATGGTTTAGGTTATGAAGATCTAGCTAGAGCTAGAAATGTAATGTGATTTGAAATCAAAATAAAGTGGATTCAAAAAATCTAGTTCGAGTTCATATAGTACACATAGTTCATATGTAACTCGAGACTAATCATGTGGTGTGCTGTGAAGATAATACACAAACGATGGTTTAACTTGACAATAATGATGATTGTAGATCTTATTAAAACAGAGAAACAAATTCAAATGCTTTGACTTCACAACAATCATTACTGTAGATCTTATTCAAATAGAGAAACGAATTCAAATTTAGTTCATATTGAAGCGATAGTATATACGTTTGGAATGCACTAAAACGTTCATTTGAGTAGTAGGTTGCATGCATTATACATGTAGCGAAATATTTTAATTGAACATAACATGAATTCAAAGTTTTGAATGACATTTGTAGTGCGCATTGATTTGGTACAATACACGTTAGGCTTGTCCAGAAATTTCAACCCGCGCCTTGTTAGCCCAAAATATTTAAGATATATCTTTGTCTCGTTGTGCTCCGACAACTCCCTCCATCTCAACCCACGCCTTGCCATTCCGAAATTACAACGCGCGCGAAAACTCCCACCTCCTGTGAAATCCCGACACGCGAAATGCCCGTGGTACCCCTGAACCGAAAGAACCGCCTAAAATCGGTGGGGTTACTTTCGTAACTTACCCCACATTTCGGATAAGCGCGTCTCTAAGCCATGGTTCCCCACTGCCATCCCATCCGTCCACCCATTCGTACACCGAGGCCGCAAAAACCCGCGACGAAACCCCACACCCTGCTCCGTCCGCCACCCAGCCGGAGCCTCTTCCCTGACGACGTCGTCCACAGCAACACCTCGACGTCCCTCATCCACCATACCGGATGAGGATCCGTCGTCGATCTCATCGTCCCGCCAGTTCAGCCACCCCGTCCTCCACCTCCAAGGAGCTGCCCCGATGTTCCCCTCGTCTTTCGCGCCACCTCCATTCCCACACCGCCATCTTCACCGGCACCACCGGAAGAGCATCATCATCACCGTTTCCTCGGATGAAGCTGCGGCCTAATCGATGCCACCAAAAAGGTTGTACACTAATCACTGCATTTCCTTCTTGATTCGATCTCACGGTGCTGTCGGCGCACGGTCCCGAGCCGAAAGGGCGCGGCTCCATCCACGGCGGCGTCGCCGGCCACTTCCTCCACGGCGTCGCTCCCTCGGCGGCGACGTCCACATCAGTAGGAGCTGCTGCTGCTTTAGCTGTCGCTCGCGCTGCTGCTCTGCTCTTGCTCTCGGTCCCCTGCCTGGTCTGCTCTTGCTATTGCTCTTGCTCGCGCTGCTTCTCTCGCTCTTGCTCTTGCTTGCGATGCTGCTCTGATTTAGCTACACTTCAGTCGACTGAATTGACTTTTGGGTCAGTCGATTTTCAAGGGGTTGGGGGGGCTCGCCGGGGTGAAGGAAGAACCAGCCGCAGCGGGGAGGGGGGCTCGCTGGAGAGGTACCCCACTATCTATCTTAGGGTTCAGGATGAGGGCGGTGGCCGACAATGGTGGTGGGGCGGTCGCGTGGGGATCGCCAGAGAAAAAGCTCGGCACGGGGGGGCCTAGAGGGATGGGCCGGGGCGGCAGCGGACCGGCGGTGGGGAGTGTTTTCGGGGCAGGCGGGGCGGCGCACCACCGGCCGCGGGCGGCGGGGGGTTGCTGTTTGGCCGGTGGTGGCTGTCGGCTCAGGGGGGTGGAGGTTGAAGATGAACCGTAGGCCCTTGATTTCGTATCCAACGGCTGCAAAATCGACTGACCAGAGGTGAAAAAGTCAGTCGACCGACGTGTAGCCTCACCTTGCTAGTGCGTTCAGTTTCGACAGCAAAATTCAGTTTCGACGGCAAAATTCAGTTTCGACAGTTAAGTTCAGTTTCGACAGTTAAGTTCAGAGATGAGCGGCTGATGTGTTTTACATCTAGCACTTTGTGGTTATGTATTTTACGTCATGTATTGGAGATGCTATTAGAATTCCACTCAGATTAAGTTGTTCGTTGTCTCTCTTGTCCTGCTTCAGCCTCGACGTCGTACAACGCACAGGAGCTGCTCCAACGATGAAACCCTCCATCACAGCAGAGCAGTACCTCGGGCTCCATCCCCAGACGCCTAAGATCTTCTTCCCCTCCTCCAACAGCAAAGTCAGCCGGAGCATCCTCACCGGCCAACCCAATCATGCTGAGATCGACATGGCTTCGCCAAAGAGGTTGTACACTTGTTGCATCTCTTTTTTACTCTACATGTTATATATATTGTCCACTGAGCACACAGATTTGTTCCTTTAGTGTCTCTTTGAAAGAAAAAACGTAGGAATTTTAATTTTCACTTGTCCTCCTTTTCAAATTCCTATTCATGAAGCACAAGACTAAGAGATAGTAGCATAATAGCATTATAACCGTACATTTTCTTGTGGTTTGACTTAATCTCACCATGCTTCTTTGCATCCTGTGATCTTCCAATTTTTGTGAATCAAACACCCAGATTGGCAGAAATCCTGTGTTTTTAAATTCTCTGTTTTGCACGTGCATTCCTATCCTATTCCTGTCTATTTCCTATCCCTGCATTGTTGGAATCCTCCAATTCAAACAAGCCCTTACAGAATTACTTCTCTTACACATAGTTGTCAAAGAAAACCTTGCGTGGTTTGTCCCGCTCCTGTTGCGCCGTCGTCCACCCCAGCTCAGCTGCTCCAACGACAGAAGGGTCCAGCACAGCAGGGATCCGGCCTCCAGACTGTCTTTCGCTGCCTCAGATCTTCTTCCCCGCCGCTGGCAGCCATGAAAACTGCATTACCATCATCAACCGAGCAGATGACCTTGAGGACTACACGGGTCCGCAAGAGAGGTCGCACTCTTTCGTGTCTGCTTACGTTATGCATCGCTTAATATTACATGCTACTTTATCATCCTGTTCACCGATTAGATTCTGAGTCAGCTCCAAACTAATGGTCAAACTTGAGTTTTAAAATGGTTGTGGGGTACATATCGGGGCCGCTATCAATAGTATCTATCTACTATCTGGTTAATCTCCGGTGTCTACTGTGAGTTTCATATTGGGTGGGAAACAAACAGTAAAGAAGCCATTATCTGTATTTTTTAACTGAAGACATTATCTACCTGCTATTATTGGTTTTGGGTCTATCCACAGGTTGCTACCATCACTCTGGATTTCTGCATGCACTCCTTACATAATCTCACTATGTTTTATTCCTATGCATGACAGTTATTGTAAACAATGGAATTGAACATGTAGAGCAAAAGAGACGAGCCTTGCGTGGCAATAAAATTTCATGCAGACGTCGCTCCATGGTAGGCGCAAAGGCAGCCCCCCTCCATGCATTTTGGATTGTAATCGAGAGGAAGATATCTGTTATGAGGGGGATTCAGAAGGAGAAGACAACTCCTATTTACCCCCTGAGGTCTTCGCTCTAACTTGGCATGCTGATGTTGGTTATATCATGCATATGGTGTCTTGCATTGCTTACTTTATACATCAAATATGTCATCTGCTTAGTTTAGACATCCTTTGTGTGAATGCCATCTATTTAGTTTATTCATCGTTTATGTGAATTATGCAACGCCATCTTGTTTAGCCAGGCATCATATATGTGAATTTTGCAATGCCATCCTGCTTAGCCAGCCATCTTATATGTAAGTTATATCAGGTCATCCTTTTTTTCGTTACATATTGCATTTGTCAACAATGTTAGCACATTCAACTGTTCTTCGTGTGCATCAGCCATTTGACACGGTGATGGCAAATTCTGGAGTGAAAACAAGGTCTTCAGAGCAGACTATGCTATCTGACGAAGCGCATATCTCGCTGGTTACGGATAGCTCCTTAGAGGAGGATTCAGAGACAGATGACCAGTCCTATTCCCCCCCTAGGTGTATGCTCTAACTTGGCAGGGTTATGTTGCTCATATCGTGCGTATGGTGTCTCGCATTGCTATGTCATTTGATTAGTTTAGACATGCTTTGTGTGAATGCCACATGTTTAGTGTCTAATTACCATATATGTGAATTATGCATTGCCATCTTGTTGCAAGACATTATATATGTGAATTATACAATGCTATCTTGTTGCAAAGGCATTATATATGTGAATTATGCAATGCCATGCTGTTTAGCCAATCATCATGTATGTGAATTATATCATGCTATCATTTTTTGTATTACGTTTTTCATTTGTCGACACCGTTTGTATATTCAACTACTCTTCCTGTGCATCAGCCATTTGAAGCGGTGATGGAAGTATCTGGAGTGAAAACAAGGTATTCAGAGCGGACAATGCTACCTACTGAAGCAGACATCTTGCTGGTTACAGAGCTCCTCAGAGGAGGATTCAAAGACTAATGACCAGTCCTATTTCCCCCCTGAGGTCTATGCCCAAACTTGGCAGGGTTATATTACCCATGTCATGCATGTTGTCTTGCATTGCTTAGTTTTTACATCATATATGGATTGCCATCTGCTTACTTGCTTACTATATAAATCATATATTGGAATTATGTCATGCCATCATGTTTACATAGTACATACACATCATCTATCTGAATTATGGCATGGCAACCCATTTAATAAAGACATCATATAGTTATATCATCTCATCCTGTTTAGTGTTTACAGTCGTCATATTTTGAATTATGGCATTCTATCCGTGAATGTATGTGAATTATGGCATGCCAACCTATTTAATAAACACATTATATGGTCATGTCATGTCATCCTGTTTACATAGTCTCATATTTTGAACTATGTCTTTCCATCTTTTTTAGTTAGCCATCATAATGTGAAATTGTGCCATGCTATCTTGTTTAGTTAGCCATCATATATGTGAAATTGTATCATGCTATCCTATTTGGTTAGACAACATAAATATGAATTATTTCATGCCCTCTTTTATTCCCCACTATCCATTGCACCTGTCTATCATACAATGTCTATACTTTCAATTACTTTTCTTGTTTATCAGCCATTTGAATTGGAGAGCATGATGGCAGTATCTAAGGGAGTAACAATACGGTCTTCAGAAAAGATACTGCTACCAGTTGATGCAGATAGAACCACGGTTGTACTTGCCCAAGGACCAGATCCACCACACATAACCCAGACTCTCATAGATTGTACCCCTACCCAGTTGGACAGAGAACCAGCTACACCCCTTCTAACCCCAACCCCGGCAGATAGTAACCCAGTTCCAGTTGACACAGCACCGTCTCCACAACAGAGCACCCGAACACGAGCAGTTAGTAAGGGAACTGCAGCGCCCAAAGCACGAGGACCACCACTACGAATCCCAACTCAATGCTTAAAGGAGAAGAAGATTTGTTCTCAGGTCAGGTTCTGTAGCTATGGTTCATACTCCTTTGCTCTTACATTACTGTATTTACTCATACCAACTATTTTCAAATTTGAAGGATGGAATTGAAACTCCAATGGCGCAACAGGTATGTTCTGTTGTAACCTGCTCTATGTTGATTTCAGTTTCAATTGAATAAACAGTTATGTTCTCATGTCATGCACATTACAAGTGTTGTTATTGCTCTATAGTTACCCACACTTATATTCTGCCTATTCTGCTTTTTCTTGAACAAATATTATTTGAACTGTGTCTCTATCTTGATTTGGCAACAAAAACTAGAATGATATAGACCATAAAGTGACCATGGTACATACATATATGTTTGTTTCATGATGTTATCTTGTCCACTTTACTACTGAACTCATTTACCAAAATGAGTTTCATATACAACATGGTAAACATGTGATGTGTCTGCTTGTTTCTCTTTTAGAATGTGGACAAAATATTGGAGAACAGTACCGCGTTATCCAATGGTAAAGGAAGCAATGCAGATAAGGTTTAAGATAGTGAGGCATCCCTGTTGGTCTCCAAGAAAGCTGATAAAAACTATCTTGACGATAGTGAGGGAACCCAAAAGTCCTGTCTTGATGTAGTGTTCGAGTTACTGGCCACTACTGCTGGCACAAGCTCTTCGAACTCGCTGCCTGAATCGGTTCGTCTTCTTGAGTCTCAAATTCAAGTTGAAAGACATTGATCATATGTGCTGCGACAGGAAGCTGAAGGACTGAGGAAGTCCCTGCAGAATTTAGATGCATATTTTCTGGTGCAACAGCAAGCGCTGGAGGATTTAAGCGCCAAACAAGAGAAAGTTAATAAGCTTGCTAAGCATCTTGCCAGCATTATGGGTACCCAAGATATTGTTTCTTGAGATCTTCTGAAGTGGTTTCAGTTCTGGATTTGTTTTGCTGCGGCGTTTATTTGTGCTGGTCGCCAACTTTGACAACCAGTGTATATGATATGCTGCTTTGTTCCCTATATTTGCACTGGTGGCGAATTTTGATGCCCAGTGGATGTAATATGTGTAATAGCTGTGATAGCCTAGCGTTAGTTGCTTGCTTATTTATTTCCTTGTTGTCTTGTTTATTTGTTTGCTTGTAGTCATTGCAGTTCTTTTTCCGCGGTTAGCTAGTGGCTGCAATAACCTATTTTTTAAAACTAGGCCACAATAACCATGGGCTAATATTTACTGTAGTGACACTAGGCCTCCTACTGGCCGTAGAAATAGTGGGCCTTCTACGGGCCGTAGAAACAATGGGCCTTCTACGGGCCGTAGAAACAACGGGCCTTCTGCGGGCCGTATGACCGATTGGCCAAACATGGGCCAAACAGACTGCATTATGGTCGTAAACGGGCTAGAGTTGGAAACGTCCGTTCATGGGCCGACCATAACGTGCCATCGTTAATAGGCCATATTTGATGACACTATGAAAACGGCCCAACGTATTAATGGACCACAAACGGGCCGACTGTAACCACGGGCTGAATTTGGCCCACAAGCAGAAAATGACAGTAACGGGCCGTAAGTAAACGAATGCTGGAAATGAGCCCAAGAATAAATGGGCTCTGAGAAGGCCGAAAGATAACATGGGCTGGAAACGGCCCAACGGAATAACGGGCCGTTAATGGGTATAAAGTGATACACTGTTCATTACGAGCCAGTTTCACCACGGGCCGTTAATGGGTGTAAAGTGATACACTGTTCATTACGAGCCAGTTTCACCACGGGCCGTTAATAGGCCAAGAGTTACGTAGGGCCTCATATGGGCCGAAAGACGTCATGGGCCATACATGCGCCAGAAGTGAAAACGGGCTGGAATCATATTGGATGACCCAGATGACGCTACTGGGCCTAATTCAGATAGGGTGTAACGGGCCTTGGGTTAGCGGGCTGTAAATGGGCTATATGCGAATAGGCCGTTAACAGGCTTTCCATGGGCCGGCCCGCCACCTTTTGACCAAGTCAAACGGGCCGGCCTTTTCACAGGAATGGGCCTCTGTTGGGCCGTGCCACGTGTCGACGTATCATAGGCGCCTTCCGTCCAATGAGTGGATGACATCTGTCCCAACGATGAGCCGACACGTGTTCCTTCCAGCCAATGATGATTTTACACGTGGAAAATCCCCATTGGTCGGGGCTGTTAACGGGTTATCGGATCCAAAACCCGACCCGATAGCTTAACGGCGTTCCGTTGTGGTGGATGCCACGTGTCGGTCACCCTTGACAAAAGCACTTCTGTGACGCACGATTTATCGTCATGGAAGTGGACACTTCCGTGATGATAATTTTGGTAATGTCATGGAACACTTCTACGACAACACAGGTATGACTATCTTGATTCTGTCATAAAATCGTCATGGATGTACATGCATGACGAAAAACGTGACCTACTGTGACAAACACGTATCATCACGGAAGTGTATTTTTTTTGTAGTGTATTGTGTCGCCTCGGGGCAAATTGTGAGTGTCAAAAAATCTAGCATATTCTTTAGCCCCAATACAAAAGTGGAAGACAAGGTGCAAATTTGTACTATTTTGAATATTATGACTCAAGCACTCAATGACAAAATTTTGGGTTACTTGCCAATGTGGGTATGGACAAAAGTGATTGTTTTCAGTTCCTGATTGATCGAGTTATTATGAAAATTAGTGGATGGAAAGAAAAATTGTTATCTACTGGAGGAAAGGAAATTTTGCTCAAATCTATTGTTCAAGCCATTCCAACTCATGCCATGTCCGCCTTTAAAATTCATAAAAAAATTGTAAAGGAATCATTGACGCGATGTCGTATTTTTGGTGGGGTGATGAGGATAACCAGAAAAGGATGCATTGGATGGTGTGATGGAAGATGTGTGTTCCAAAAGACTAAGGAGGAATGAGTTTTCGAGGCATGCACTATTTTAATCAAACTTTGTTAGCCAAACAAGCTTGGCATCTCATTGATAATCCCGATTCCCTATGTGCCACAATCTTACGAGCCAAGTACTTCCCAGAGGGTGATTTGATGAACGTAATATTAAAGAAGGGCTCCTCTTTTACTTGGCAAAGCATTATGCCAGGAGTAGACACCCTCTCAGAAATGGTTATATATGGCAAGTTGGAAATAGGAAAAATATTGATATATAGGGAGATGCGTCGATCCGGGATAGTGCAAATAGGAAAATTAGTACCCCTAGACGAGGGCATCTTCTATCAAAAGTCGTTGATTTTATTGATCCAGTCATGAACGTTTGGGATGAAGATTTTGTGAGACAAACATTGTGGCAAATTGATGCCCAGCGAGTCCTGGCGATCCCTCTCCCTATGCATAATATGCCAGATTTCATTGCTTGGAGCTGTACAAAAAATGGTTTATTAACTGTTCGATCAGCTTATTTGGAGGAAGGGGTTAAAGAACACAGAGGAAAATTGGAATATACAAATGGTATGGGCAGAAGTAAGGTCAATCTTATTTGAGGTAAGATATGAAAACTTGCTTGTCCAATTAAGGTAAAAATCTTTATCCGGCGCGCGTTACATGGGACCCTCCCATGTCGTGTTACGTTGGCCAATAGACACATGAAATCTTCGCCCATTTGCCCATCATGCCCGAATGGGTCAGAGGATACAAAACATGTGTTGTTTATGTGCCAAAAGGCAAAAGAGGTGTGGGGGAAGTAGGGGATATATGAAGAGGTTAAAAATGCTTGTGTTGTTGATCGTGCAGGAGAGGCAGTCCTTAAATTTTTTACTACTCATGACAGATCAAGAACTATCTATATTGGGCCACTAGAACGCACGGGGGCCCATTACTATAACTGCATGGTATTTATGGTGGAATAGACGAAATTTGGTTCATGAGGGGAATCTCAAGAGGCGTACCAAATCTCGATGGGGATTCGTGCTATAACGGCAAAGTATGTTATTGCCAACTCACCTAACGCAAATAGGAAAAATGAAGGATGGAGCAGATCTCCTATGGGTTTTTTTAAAGTTGAATATGGATGCTCCTTTTGATCATTACTTGCTAAGGGGCACTGCAGGGGCTGTTCTCAGGGACGACAAAGGAAATTTCGTCATTGGCGAAAATTGGAAGATAGAATGGTGCGCGGATGTTCTGACAGCGGAAGCGTTGGCGCTAAGGTTTGGATTATTGCTAGAACAAAAAGCGGGCTGCAATCGTCTTGTAATTAATTTTGATAACATGGAAGTCATTGACACAATGAACAACAAAGGACATTCTATAGGAGCAACGGCGACAGTTTTTGATGATTGTTATTTTTTGGCTTGTGATTTTTCTCTTATTAGATTTGAACATTGTAATAGGAAAGCGAACAAAGTAGCTTATGAGCTCGCTAGATTAGCGAAAAGTTCGTTTGCAAGGGATTGGTTCGAGGAGCCAATGAGAAATATTATACCCCTTCTTATAGAAGATGTAACCATTGTTTTTAATTAATAAAGTTATTGATGTTTTCCAAAAAAACACAAGTAACTAATAGCCTATCTAATATATGCATATCTAATTAACTGCCGACCAAATCAAATTTTATTATCTGTCTAATTAGGGAAAGATCCCCACTTAAAATTATCTATAGGCATAATTAATTGTCTACCTAATTAATTAATTGTATTAATGATAGTTCTCAAATTGATTCATCACGAAAATATTTTCTATTTAAATGGACCTAAATAATTGTATATTTAATTAATTGTCTGGCTAATTAATTACATCAATGATTTGATTTCCAAATTGATTCAACGCTCCATTTCTAAAATACTTTCGCATGAATGGTTGTTATGAACGATGACTATGTAAATATTACCTTTGATAATAGAGATATTACACATTTAACGCGCCTCTTGTATTGTTCGATTGAACCTTGGTGGTAAAGATGCTTTTTGCAGCGAATTCATTTTTGTAAGGCCTAATGAGTATTGTAGGACACATTTCTTAACAAATTTCTTGACATTTAAATGGATACACTTGATTTGGGAATGTATTCTTGCTTGCTCTCTGTATGACTGGAAAAAAATGACCGCGTTCATGAACAGATATACGTGGCGGTCCGATGACCCGCCTTCCGCCACGGCCTTCCTCGATGTCGTTCTCCTTTCCCTGGCATTCTCGAGCATCATGCCGGCATCCGGCCCGGCCACGTTGTCCTCCATGGTGTCGCGCACGGCGTCCCTACGCAGGGGTGTGTGGATGCGTGCACCCATAAAAAAGATATGTTATTTTTGTTGTATTAGTAAACTTGTGATTGTCAACTAATAGTAGAATAATGGTAATAATAAATGATATGGTGCACGAGATTAGCGATTTGTTATTGAAGAATATCTAACTTTGTTTTGGAACATCATCAAAAAAATTCTTATGTACTCGCTCTGTTCCTTTATGTAAGGTGTATTTGTTCTTTAATAAAATTTCACAATGTAAGGTGCATTTCTCCTAATTCCTCGTAATTTCGCTTTTGGCTCTACAGAAAAAAGAAAGTATCTCTCCCTTAATTGCGTGTATATCTTATTTAAAGAAAAAAGGGAAAGTATCTCTCTCCCGATTGCGTGTATCTCTTCCTTTACTAGGGTAATTTTGTCCTAGCTTGTCAATAATTATGTGCCGTGGTCACCGTATCGAAAATAATACACCTTACATAAAGGAACGGAGGGAGTATGTCTTTTAGAAAAGGTATGTCTTTTAGAAAGGTGATCTCACATATTTGGTGCAATTTATGAATTCTTAATTACCTATTATTTACATGATTGAATTGAATCATCACCTACCCAAGCAAGCATGAAACAAAATCTCATCATTTAATGAGATTTGGTTTCAATGGAAGGAAAACAAATCCAGTGAGTGGGGGTGGTAGGAGGTGAGGCGGAAAAACCAGACGAAAATAAAGTCAGCGAGGAGACGCTACCAACTACCGCTTTTTTATGGGAAAGCCTTCTGGTGCATTTGATTGAACACTGAATAAGCTTACATCATTCAAAATCTCATAAAAAATAAGGCTGGGAGGACTACCATCCCAAGAAATAACATAATTAGAATCAAACGAAGAATGAGCTAGTTTGTGCGCCACTTGATTAGCTTCCCGCACACAATGCTTGAAGGATGTCGAACCAATTCTTCTGGCCACCAGAAAAATTTCTGCTAAGATTGCAGTGTATGGACTCCAAATTTCAATTATCCCCGTGCAAGACTGGACAAGCTCGAGACAATCAGACTCAACTGTCGAAGGTGAGCAACCCAAACTCTCTAGGAACTCCAAACCTCTCAACATTGCTATAGCTTCAGCAGTAGTTGCATCTAGCACATGATTCAGAAGCCATGTTGAACCTGCCAAAGCCTCACCTCGGTCATTCCGGACGACCGCCGCAGCTGCACCTAAGCCATTTTCAAAAAAAACATGCATCAACATTGAGCTTATATGAGCCTTGCGTTGGTCTCTTCCATGATATTTCTTGTGGACTTGCATTAGACGCTGTTGAATCATAGATGGGCTTTAGGCCTATATGAACAATGATTCCTGGTTAATCTTGAGGCCCATGTATGAGATGGCAGGTGGTGGGAAGTTTAGTCCCACCTTGCTAGTTGAGGAGAGTTGAGACCCCTTTAATCAAAAAGTCAACGTGCCGATAATGCGAAAGTCAACGTGCCGATAATCAAAAAGTGCAAGATGGGACCAAAGACCGTGGACTGTGTTTTTCTTGGCTATGCCAAGCATAGGGTTGGCTATAGATTTCTAGTGGTGAAATCTGAGGTACCTGACCAGATGGTCAGTACAATTATAGAGTCTAGGGATGCTAGATTCTTTGAGGATATTTTCCCCATGAGAGATATGCAAAGCATTTCTAGACTGGAATCTGATGAGACTCCTGAACCTGCCATTCCGATGGAATATTATGAACATAAAAGTGATGAGAGTTCCACGGAGGATGACGAGGAAGCTCCTATTAGGAGCAAGAGACAGAGGACTGCAAAGTCTTTTGGTGATGATTTCCTCGTGTGCCTCGTGGATGATGACACTCCCAGTTCCATTTTAGAAGCTTATGCATCTCCTGATGCTGACTACTGGAAGGATGCGGTCCGTAGAGAGATGGATTCCATCTTGGCTAACGAGACATGGGAAATCACTGATCGTCCTTATGGTTGTCAACCATTGGGATGTAAGTGGGTGTTCAGGAAGAAGCTTAGGCCCGATGGTACTGTTGAGAAGTACAAGGCTAGGCTTGTGGCCAAGGGTTATACCCAAAATGAAGAAGAGGATTTATTCAACACTTACTCACCTGTGGCTAGGCTGACAACCATTCGGGTGTTACTCGCTTTGGCTGCCTCGCATGGTCTTCTCGTTCGTCAGATGGACGTTAAGACGGCTTTCCTTAACGGGGAGCTAGACGAGGAAATTTACATGCAACAGCCGGATGGCTTTGTAGTAAATGGTCAGGAAAGAAAGGTGTCCAAGCTAGTGAAATCTTTGTATGGCCTGAAACAAGCGCCTAAGCAATGGCATGAGAAGTTCAACACTACTCTGACATCTGCTGGCTTTGTTGTGAACAAAGTTGACAAATGTGTATACTATCGCTATGGTGGGGGCAAAGGAGTTATACTATGTTTGTATGTTGATGACATACTTATATTTGGGACCCACCTCAAAGTCATTGAGGAGGCCAAGGCTTTTCTATCTCATAACTTTGAGATGAAAGACCTGGGCGTGGCTGATGTTATCTTGAACATCAAGCTACTGAGAAATTATGAGGGTGGAATTACACTTTTGCAATCCCACTATGTTGAGAAGATTTTTGAGCCGTTTTGGATATTCGGACTGCAAACCTTCTGCAACACCATATGACCCTAGCGTGCGAATTCGAAAGTTTGAAGGCACGACTGTAGATCAACTGAGATATTCTCAAGTGGTTGGTTCACTGATGCACCTAGCAGTGCTACTCGTCCTGACATCTCATTTGATGTATGCAAACTGAGCCGGTTTGTTTCCAATCCGGGAGATGTGCATTGGCATGCTGTTGAGCGACTGATGCGTTACTTGCAAGGTACTACGAACTATGGAATTCACTATTCTGGGTACTCGACGGTACTTGAGGGGTATAGTGATTCGAATTGGATACCTGATGCTGATGAGATGAAAGCCACAAGTGGACATGTCTTCACACTTGGTGGTGGTGCTGTTTCCGGGAAGTCTTGCAAGCAGACGATCTTAACCAGATCGACTATGGAAGCAGAACTCGCAACATTAGACACATCATGCGTCGAAGCAAAATGGCTTCGAGAGCTTTTGATGGATTTGTCGGTGGTTGATAAACCAGTGCCGGCTGTCCTCATGGACTGTGACAATCAAACGGTGATTGCCAAGGCTAAGAGTTCAAAGGACAACATGTAATCCACAAAGCACATAAGAAGAAGATTGAAATCTGTCAGAAAATCAAGAAACTCCGGAGTGATAGCGTTGGATTATATCCAGACGGCTAAGAATCTGGCAGACCCTTTTACGAAAGGGCTATCATGGATAGTGATAGAGAATGCATCAAGGGAGATGGGTATGAGACCCACGTAAGTTGCCATGGGGTAACCCAACCTATGTGATCGGAGATCCCGTGAATTAGGACCTGGGAAAACAATCCAGCGGTCAACTGAGGAGAGTATCCTTAATTAACCCACTCTGTTGGAGATGCATAATACTCTCAATTCTGTAAGGCATGCTAACTTTTGTCTTAATGTGTTTCAAAGCTTATGTAAGCAAGATGCTAACCTACAAAGCATTTTTTGGAGGAACACACCTATGTGAGCCCGACTGCTGGTCATAGTCTATGAGATTGGGTAATCTCTAGTAACCTCATGAGAAGGTACGGAGTATGACTAATAAGCTCCACCCGTGGGGTTTAGCCTTCGGCTGCAATGTATCAGCTGACAATAGGCGAAACTTCTGCACGCCAAACTGACAATTCAAGGCATAGTCCATTGTTCAGTTGTGAAGAAGTCTAATGCTGTTGCTCTAGGTGGATGTTCAACTTAACAGTCTCCACTGAAAATTCTGATATATCAAACATTGTTTGGAACAGTTGACAAACTTATGTGCCTCGAGATCTGGTGGGGGATTGTTGAATCATAGATGGGCTTTAGGCCCATATGAACAATGATTCCTGGTTAATCTTGAGGCCCATGTATGAGATGGCATGTGATGGGAAGTTTAGTCCCACCTTGCTAGTTGAGGAGAGTTGAGACCCCTTTATAAGGGCTGCTCTACCACTTGCCATTGGGAGCTTGGGAAAAGGAGTGGTACACGCGCGCACCTCCTCCTCCGTCGCCCGCCTCGCCTCGTCACGACGCGCGCGCGCCGCGGGTTGCGGGAATAAGCCAATCCGAAGCTTATTTTTGCCGCTTAGGAATGAATTAATTAATAAGGGATTAGTTAACGAGTCGCTTCCCCGGGAGTGCGTCGACTTGGTCGTGGGCCTCTGCCCAGGCCCACGACTTTCTACCTGACGGCCTATATAAGAAGGCTCTGCCCAGTGGAGTGACCTAGTTCGGTTCACTCACTCCCTCTCGCGTGACCTAGCCGTCATCTACTGTTCCTCACTCTGTGCTGCCTCCGACGACCGCGTGCACGGCTGGTCGGGAGAGCAGGTGCCTCCGGAACCCTGTCGTTCGAGATCCTGCCCGGGAGAACGGCAATAAGGTTTTTGGGGAGCGTCTCGACGCGACTGCTCCCGATCCGTCCCCAACTCTGTCCGCCTCTGCTTCCACTACTTCCCCTGCATCGACACCATGGCTGACGCCGCCGCCGCCAAGAAGAAGGCCACGGACGACGCCGAGGCTGCTGCTGCCGCCGCCGCGTTGGCGTGGTCAACCGGAGGGTATGATAAGTTCATCCCTCGTTTACTCGTACTTATGCTAGTCGTATATGTGCTGCTCATAGATGGTTCGATTGTATGTTCTGTACGTGCTAGTATGCTTAGGTATCGCTATGAGATGCATACCTTTTATGTCATGCTTGCTGTTTAATTGTGGATAAGTCTGATCGAAAAAATGCTAATATCTTCAATAGAAGCCACAGACTCGTAGTTCTTTATGATCGCCTGGATGGCAAAAGCTGTTTTTCTTGCTGGAGCAACCTTCTCACCTTTTGAAATCTCCCGACGCTGCCACCATATATACCATGCTCCCACGGCCACCACCTCCTTCAAACCAAGCTGTCCTAGCACGGGTGATTTATTTTCTGGATTGCGCAAGATATCCTCAAGTACAACTAGCAATAGAGATTGAGCTGATCTTGTTTTTTCTTTTAAATATCATATTTTTCAACTAGCAATAGAGTCTAAGATGTGAATCAGACAGGTCTGGGCCAGTGGGTCTGTCTTACAAACGATATCCTTCCATGAAGAAAAAAAAGATCTCGTCGCATTTCTGTGCCGAAAAGTAATCAATAAAGCGGAGTGTATTCCTTTCAATAAATAAATAAATAAAGCGGAGTGTATTCCCGTAAAGAAAAAATGTTGCGAAAAGCAGCTTGGCGCGAATGTGAAATTTCGGGCGCCAAAAATCACAACTGAAATGCCCCTATAAGAGTGAGACCTGAGAGAAATCTGATCTGATCCTTGAAAGCGAATTCTCTTGAGAAGTACTAGTACTCCTATATGGAACCATGGGAGAGAAACGGGAGCGAGAGTGCCAAGAAGACGAAGACCACGCCGGCGCCGCCGGTGGCCGCCCTCGGCGATGATCTCCTGGGCGAGATCTTCCTCCGCCTCCCCGACATGGCGTCGCTTGCCAGCGCCGCCCTCGTCTGCAAGAGCTGGGGCCGAGTAGCCTGCGTCCCGGCCATCTACCGCCGCTTCCAGTCCCTTCGCAGGCCCCCACTCGTCGGCTTCATCCTCACCGACCGCAGCGACATGCCTGTTCCTCACCACTGCCCTAAACTCCGCTTCGTCCCCGCCGAACCCCGTAATCCCGACGTGGTCTCCACCGCCGTTGACGGCGACTTCTTCTTCGAAGACCTCCCCGCCATAGATTCGGACGACGACGGCGAAGGGGACTACTACGACGAGTGGCGCCTCCGCGGCTGCGACGGCGGCCTCCTCCTCCTTTCCCGCGGCCGCTATGCGCTGGATCTCGCCGCGTATGACCCCCTCGCGCGGACGGCCGTCTTCTTCCGCCCTCCCCACGCCTGGCGCTATTCGTCCCACATCGTCCGCTACGCCATCTTGGTGGACGATGCCGACGCCTCGTTCCGGGTCATCGGCATGGAGCGGTGGGCCGGCTCACACTCCGCCGTCTTCTCCTCCCGCACCCGCGAGTGGGACATGATTCCCTCGTCCGATACGATCCATGCAGTGTATAGCTTTATCCGATGCTGGAGCGACGGCATGCCCGCGGGCCGGTACGTGTACTGGCGGTCGGACACCAAGAAGTCCCGGTACTGCAAGGACGACGAGAAGATCTTGGTGCTGGACATAGAAGCAATGGTGTGGTCGGTTATCAAACCGCCATTCCCTCCTGGCGAATCGTACTGCGTCGCAGACATGGCGGAGCACGGCGGACTCTGCATTGTGTCCAGCAAAGAGCAGTGCGTGCAGCTCTGGGTCCGTGACAGCAATGCTGAGTGGATGCTCAAGAAGGAGGTTTCGTTGCTGAATGAGTTTGGATACCTGAAGAAGCTTCGTCTTGAGGAGTGGATGAAGCGCGTGCGCGTCCTGGCAATGAAGGCTGGCTATGTGTACATGGAGTTTTGGTCCATAAGGAAGCCCCATTCATATCTGCTTGTGCTAAATCTGAACACCACAAAGCTGGAATTCTTCTGCAACAAGTCGACCGAGCCTCACAGAGGTCCTGCGTTTCCGTTCTTCATGCGGACGGCACCTCTGCCTGCTCCAGATGATGATAAGAAATGATACAATGGAGTAGGTAATCTCCTCTTTGATCTGTTAATTATATTTATTTCCTTTTGGTTGTACTTCCATCGATTTAGCTATTTAAGGACAGGTGTAGATTGCTCACCCAGATCAGGATTTGATGCCTAATGAAGCTAGTACATGATAAAGTAGTTCAAAATTTACATAATATAAAATTCGGTGCTTACAAATTTTGTTGGTATTGTCACAGTGTGTTGTTTCTTAACCCTATTGAGAAGGGGCTCCCCTGGGCACCAACCAATTTCCCTAGAACTCAACATCATGTGTAAAACTAGTTTCATATTTGTGACTTGATTATAAAAGACTGGATCAACTTGTAACTCCATTTTCTTTATTGGGATAAGCCTATAGTGTTTTTAAAGTTCAGAAAGAACTACTTGGTTGTTTGACTTGTAATTGTTCAGTTTTCTCAGACACTACATATTGCCAGAATCAACGATAAGAGTATACATATCGTAGGTGAAAAATGATTAATTATGTAGAAAGGGGAAATAGGTACTATGGCAAGTAACTGTTTTTTTCTTGTTAGTTCACCTAGCACCATCGCTTTATATAGTTAAGTAGTTAACACCTGAATTTTTAAACGTTGCTTCAGTTGGTTTTCAGGATTTGTAATTTGTTATTAACTCTGTACTGGGTCATAGTTTGAACCAAAGACTTGTAAATTTAACTTTATATATCTTCTTCAGTTATTTACTTGCAAACTTAACTGCTATTGGTTTTCCTCAACTGAATGGTTTTGTACAATGCTCCAACTATTTGGTTATTTTCGAATGCATGAATCATGATTATATAATATTTCTCCATTTCCATGTGTATAACACCTGAATTCTTAAACTTTGCTTCAGTTGGTTTTCAGGATTTGTAATTTGTTATTAACTCTGTACTGGGTCATAGTTTGCACCAAGGACTTGTACATTTAACTTCTTATATCTTCTTCAGTTACTTACTTTGATTTGCAAACTTAATTGCTATTGGTTTTCCTCAACTGAATAGTTTTGAAGAATGCGCCAACTATTCGGTTATTTTTAATGCATGAATCATGATCATATAATATTTCTCCATTTCCATGTGTATAACACCTGAATTCTTAAACGTTGCTTCAGTTGGCTTTCAGGATTCGTAATTTGTTATTAACTCTGTACTGGGTCATAGTTTGCACCAAGGACTTGTAAATTTAACTTTATATATCTTCTTCAGTTATTTAGTTTGATTTGCAAACTTAACTGATATTGGTTTTCCTCAACTGAATAGTTTTGCAGAATGCGCCAACTATTTGGTTATTTTCGAATGCATGAATCATGATCATATAATATTTTTCCATTTCCATGTGGTAGTGCAAAAATGCATTTATGTACCCACGCAAGTTCCAGATGATCAGTTCTTTTTTTTTCTTGAGAATACGCACTCCAGATGATCTGTGACTTGTTATATTTTGTGGTGGCTTTGGTTTCTAGTAGTTTCTAAGAGTAAATCTTTGCATTTCAGGTCAAGCTGTTACTTCTGCTTTGACTAGCCGAAGTTGGGTTAACTGGAGCATAAGAGCGCCATCCTGATGTCAGTTTGAATTGGAATCACGGAAGCCGATTGGATACCCATCTTTTGTCTTGCAATCTCAGTTTTCACATGGAATGTAGGCATGGCAGTACAGGCTTGCTCCGACAACAGCTGCTGCTTTATCTGAATTTAGTCGTTTTTCACTTATGTTACCCATTTCTTGTTTGTTTTATTCAAACTTCCTATCTGAACTGAGATGGTTTTATTTAAATTCTGTCGTCTTGTCATGTTGCTTGAACCTGTGCTGCTGTGTAGTAGAGTTCTTCTGTTTTTCTCTTTATATATGCAGTCTTTATTATTAGTGTCCTCCTTAGTTTATTCTTAACTGGATTGGAAACCCTAAATACAGGTGCAACATTCAGAAGCAGACGCGACCTGCTGTAATGATAGTGTCGTGTTTACAGTTGTAGGTTCTCAACTTTGCCTCTGTCTGCTTTATCATCACACTCTTAATTTGCATGTGGTTGATGCACTGATTCGAAAGGAAGCTGGGACACCTGTGGGCTGCGACCGAACTTAAAATGTGGGTAAATGTGCTCTATCAAATGGGCGCATCCAGGTAGCACGAGCTCTATCAAATGAGTGCAAGCCTAGAAGGACTCTTTCGGTGGCAGGTAATGGTAAATGCATGTTTTTGTAGTGCCAAGGAGTATCACTGATGTAGCTATGGAGTATTCTGAGATGTGCTTTAACCTGTTACCTGTCCAGTATACCTTTCCTGTGATGAAATGCCTCCATGGATGAATAGAATGTTGATTTTTCTCTAGGCAGCCGCGTGTGCTATCTGTAGGTATTTTCAAACTACTGAACGGGTTTGCGAAGCCAGCGGTGCAGTGGAGCGATACTGCTAATCCTAGCTGGCGTTGAATTCTTTCATAGGAGAAGGTTGGGGGGCTCATGGCACTGCAGAGTGGAGACGGCTGAACATCGCCGACGCCGAGCTTGAAATAAGATGGTATAGAGATCGTTGTCTGTTCGACCTGATTGTGGTTTTGTTCTTGGTGTGTTTGACAGTTTGTAGTGGCTTGTGCGCACACACACACTTTTGGACTTTTGGTGAATTGGTGATCCTGTTCGAGTTGTGATATTTCTCGCAGTCTTCTGGTCCAGTAGTTAGCGCTGGCCTTGTGTTCCTCTTTGTCCAATGATTAGAATAAGGAAGCGGGCAACAACCCCGCAGAATTTGCGGAGAAACCACCGGCCCTGAGTTTACTGGTCTTGACAAGATCATGCCGCATGGAGTTGACAGGAAGGAAACCAGGATCCCCTCGCCCCGGTAGTAAGGGGCAGGGCTTGATTTCTGTGAAACCTTGAGAAAATTCTCTGTATTTTCCGGCCTTGTTGGTCTGACCAGCTTCAGCAAGAGGCCGTGCAGACATGGCTAGCTCGAGATATCATCGCAACAGGACCTTTGGCTGCTGGCAGCTGACGCCAATGGAAAGACCAAGACAAGCACAAAAAAAAAACGTTACTGTATCTGCTACCCACTAAAAAAAAGGGAAAACTGCCGCGCGTCGTCAGGACGGGCCGGGTAGAGATCTGGATTCAGTTTTTCCGGTCCTCCCCGTTCGATCTTTTTCTCCACGCCGCTGCCGGTACCGGATTGTGCCGCCGGGCAAAGGCTGTGTGTGCAGCCCACGGTGGCGGCTGGGCTCTGGGTGGTTGAACCACGGGGCCTTCCCCGGCAGCGACTCGGAGAGAGCGGTGGCGGGGGCGTGGCGACGATTTGGGAGCAGCAACGCCGCCTAGGACTTCAGATCGGGGGGAAGCGGCAGCAACTTGTAGCTGGTCACCACCCTCCTCTCGCTTTAATAATGCGCCGAGGCAAGGCGCGTCTTCCTGTCCGTATCATTCCCAACAACCGTTACAGCCGCACAAAGAAAGAAAGCGAAAAAAACCCAGCGAAAGAGTGTGACGGCAAGTGGACGACACCCACAATTGGTTTGCTCAAGTGGCTTGCGATTTGTGAAGTAGCGAGAGCAGCATTTTCTTTTAGTTATTAATGAATCCTTGGAGTTTCGAAAGGAAGAGCGCGACGGCGGATCACTAACCACCAAAAATCTCTCCTCCTTGTGGCGTCCTGTGACGCCCGTACGTGCGTGCTTGGGCACGCCATCGCCGGCCGGCCGGGTCGATCCACAGGCACAAACCTCCACGACGACAACGAGTCCAGAAGTACGTATGTACTCTACCACGAGTGCAGAACCAATCGCTCGCTGCCGTTTTCTAAGTTAAAAAGGACTGATATTTTTCTGCAGCGGCAGCACCGAAGCATGATGGGAAAGCAGTGTCAATCGACACACTCGGTCAAATTTGACAAATTTGACTTGTGGATAAAATCAAATCACAGAATGAATTGCTCGTGAAACTATTTTCCGCGGCTAACCTTTTTGTGTGACACCCGACACGAAAGCGTCACACTACATTATGCAACGCCTCACAGATAGACGCTACACGCCTGGCCAACGTTGCATCCCAAACTGCCTAAAAATTGCCAAGTCATTGTGCAGAGCCTACGAGCTAGGCGTTGCACTGTATAGTGCGGCGCCCTGCACTAGTGGTTGCACTACAAAATGAAGCAACCACTAGTGCAACGACTAGAAGCTAGGTGCTATACTGTATAGTGTGGCGCCTAGCTCTCAGGCGCTGCACACTGAGCTAGTAATTTTTGGATCACATGGGTGCGACGCTGGCCAGGCGTGTGGCGCCTATCTATAAGATGTTGCACAGTGTAGTGTGGCGCCTTCGTGTCGGGCGTCACACAAAAAGATCAATCGCGTGAAATAGTTTCACGGGCAGTTTATTTGTGATTTGATTTCGTTCATAGGTTAAATTTGTCAATTTTGTCACACACTCGGGCCTCTCGCATGATGCTTGCGGCCGATGGCAAAACCAGCACACTGACTTGAGCGGCCGTGACCAGCGGCGAGACATCAGTTGGAACGTCAGATCGGCCGAGTACTGAAACTAGAAAGGCAGTGCCATCGAGCCCCGGGAGATGGCAGCGACATCTGACGTCACTGACGGAGTGAGTGACTGCGGACGGAGGCAAATGCCCCATGCTGTCCTTTGATTGCGTGCGAAGCTCCCTCCTCCCTCGTCGTCTGCCCGGCCCATTCTTTGCCCAAATGCTCGGCGCAACGGAGCGCCGAACCAGAAACAGAGGGGCCAATCCGAAGCGGTCTTCCAATTAAAAACCAGCACGAGCGGAGTGCTCCAGTCAAAAAAATATTAAAAAAAAAAAGAATCGAGCTGGGCGCTAATCGATATACTTTTTTCCAAGGGGAGTAAAAAGATCTGTGTGCCTGCACGATCGCAATGGATTGAGTTCATCGCGCACACTCCTGCAAGGATCCAATCCAATGCACAGGCTGCCTTCGATCTGGACATATCGCTCGCTTCTGTCGTGCTAAGAAGCCTGTCCACCAAGCTTCGCTGCTTCAATGTCATGCTCCATCGCGTGCATCCACCGGTGATGTCTTTATGATAGATGTGCAGTTCCGGCCTATCTCGGTTGAGCAAGTCGGGTTGGTGGAGGAGACCGAGATGCTTCGCACTGAGCTTCGCGACCGCCTTGCGCAAGTCGGCGGTGTTTTGGGGAGAGCGGAGGCCGCTCTTGCAAAACTAGAGGGGGTGCCGGATGTGTCTTCGCCGCCTGAGCTTCAAAATGGGGATGTGTCTGATGTGTCCCTGCTGCCCTAGATTCAGGTTGGCTCTGCCAATGGGGAAGCTGCATGTATGGAGATCTATCCTCTCGTGCTATAGCCTCTCGGTTGCCGCTGTTTGTCATGTCGATTGCTTCTGGGAGTGTAGTCGTTGTCGAGGTCGTGGCTCCGGTGTTGCACATTATGCATGAGCTTCAGAAGCTTTGTAGGGAGCCCACTTCTCTTATTTCGATGGTGCTTCATGAGGAGATGGGGTCTCTTAGAGGGGACTTGGCGATGCCGACTGCGACCTCATTGTCTTTGTTGAAGCCGAGCACGAGTCAGGCGCTCGCCTTTGTGGACCTCTCACCTGAGGTTGTTGGCCCAGTGGTGTCTGTTGGTGCTGAGGTTGATGAGGTAGGTGCTTTGGCACCTATTTCTGAGGTGCTGAAGCCCATCCGGTCTCCCATCTTTGACCGTGACGCTATGTTAGCACGTATTGACGAGGTGATCTTCGCGAAAAAGCTTGGCCGCTTGCTCGCCATCTTGGATATAACTTGTCGTGGTCTGCCAAGACGATTGCTTGCCTCCTGGCGAAGGAGGTTTCTACGGGCAAAATGAAGAAGGTGAAGAAGGCTATCAGGAGTATAGGCAAGAAGAGCGACGCCATTAGGAAGGCGTCCGCGGCTGCTTAATGGAGGATGCTCAATCTCTTTGTCATCCATCTTCGATTGACTCGTCTATGTGGATTTGGTGGTGTTCGGTGGTTTCGTTGCGATGTCGATCTACGAGGATTCGTGGTTGTTACATGTTATGTATGTTTGTCGGTTTTCGCCCGGTTTTCCGTTGATTAACTGGGCAATTATCTTCTTAATTAATCGATGAGTCAAATCTTTTGTCTCCGTTTCAAAAAAAATGTTCACAAAAGAAAAACACTCTAGTTTTAGTATATATATCACTAAAAATATATTATGTTTCACTCAAAATATATTCATCAGACTGTTTTCAAGATACTAAGAGATTTTCTGCAAATTGAAGGAGAGAAGTGGGCATTGTTGCAAAAATGACACAATTTACCTCACAGTCGTTAGATGCAGATCTGATGGTCAAGAACGACGGATGGCAGACACACCATCATCACCAAGTGGGTCTTTTATAAAAATAGAAAAAAAGATAGAGTGGATGTTACGAAGGGACTAGCGTCATGGCGTCCCAAACAAATTACATAAGCCTACTCTCGCGACATAATGTTGCTCAAATGCTTAGTGCCTGCTAAGAAAATCTCTAACGTCGACCGACTCTCAAAACGTCCGCATATGCAGGGTTGTGTGTGTGTGAGAGAGAGAGAGAGAATTTTATTTTAATTATTTTGATGGGGTCCACCTGTAAGTGGGATAGATTGTGAGAGGGAGTTTTTTCCTTTTTTTAGAGTAGGTTCTGCGTGTAAGTGGCTGATGCAGAGAGGGGCAAAAGTGTTTAGTAAACATCGTGAAAATGGTCAAAGCCTTGTGACTAGACGAAAACAACACAAAAGACATTTCTATAAGGACACCCAATGGTAAGGGGTAATTTTTAGCATGCTACGAAATTAGGAGTAAATTTGAGTACTGAGTTCGAGTTAAGGGCTCATATATAATTGGCCTAATAATTTAGTGTTGGAAAGTGAGACTTTGAGGCATGGAACTTTGTACATGAAACTAAGAGAAGAAACTATGAAGCGGATAGCTTACCAAAATTCTCTCTTTCTCTAGATATGCCACATGATGTTGTAACAAATTCGATGGACATTTCACAAAAAGAATCAATCGATGAAGATTGTTGATCAACAAAGCACGCCGTTTCACCTTATAAACATCTAATAATCGATACGCTAAACCACGCCATATAAATAATTTGGGCAAACACCGGGAGACGTGGCCAAAGGCCATCGCCGTCCTTTATAGAGCAGCTCGTAGCTGTGTGCACCGTTCACTGACAAGGAAACAGGTGATGCTCTTTTCCAAATGGGTCCATTAAAGGCGCCAGGGCCGGACGGTTTCCCGGCCACGTTTTTTTCAGAGGCATTGGGCTATGGTGAAACAAGAAATTATTGATGCTGTGAGAATGTTCTTTGCTACTAGTGTGATGCCGGAAGGAGTGAACGATACGACCATAGTTATGATTCCGAAAGTGGAAAATGCAAGGCGACTCACTGATTTCCGGCCCATTAGTCTATGTAATGTGGTATACAAGATTATTGCGAAGTGCTTGGTGAATAGATTGCGACCTATATTGGGAGACATCATATCACCGGAGCAGAGTGCCTTTGTCCCCGGAAGGCTAATCACGGACAATGCGTACATTGCTTTTGAATGTACACATTACATTAAACAGGAGAAGGACCCAAACAAGAGTTTCTGTGCTTATAAGCTGGACTTATCAAAGGCGTATGATAGGGTGGATTGGCGATTCCTGAAGCAGGTGATGCAACAGTTGGGCTTTGACAACCGATGGGTGACGTGGATAATGTCATGTGTCACTTCGGTTCGGTATTCCGTTAAGCTTAGTGAAGCCCTCTCGGATTCATTTCCACCATCGCGCGGGCTACGGCAGGGAGACCCCCTCTCACCCCTTTTATTCCTTTTTGTCACTGATGGACTTGCTGCTCTTCTCAGACAGGAAGTGGGTGCAGGACGCACAACCCCGCTCCGTGTATGTCCACGGGCCCCGGGTATATCCCACCTTCTCTTCGCAGATGATACATTATTGTTCTTCAAAGCAAATGTTATGGAGGCAGACCGAATTAAAGAGGTACTAGGTCTCTATGCTAGTGCCACCGGCCAGCTCATAAATCAAGGGAAGTGTTCCATTCTCTTTGGGAAGCATTGCAGCGAGGCTGACAGAGCAGCAATGGTCCACTCCCTTGGTGTGCAAATAGAGCATTTTGAGGAAAAATACTTAGGCCTTCCAACTGAGCATGGGAGAATGACCAAAGGGCACTTTAAGAATCTCCAACAGCGTCTCACAAAGAGAATTGTTGAATGGGATGGGTCATGCTTTGCACAGAGCGGAAGAGAAGTACTTATCAAAGCGGTTGCACAGTCAATCCCAACATACACTATGAGTGTGTTCAGACTGCCGGCTTCCCTATGTGACGATCTTATGAGAATGACGCGTAATTATTTCTGGGGCACCGAGCGTGGGAGGAGGAAGGCTCATTGGCGATCTTGGGAGCACTTAATCAAACCCAAAGCGGAAGGGGGGCTTGGCCTCCGGGATTTCAGAATGTTCAGTCAGGCGTTATTGGCACGACAGGCTTGGCGTCTCTTGTCAAACCCGGACAGTTTATGCGCTAGGGTGCTGAAGGCGCGCTACTATCCCAACGGACAACTGGAATACACCGTGTTCGCTGGAGGATCATCACCAACTTGGCAGTCAATCCAACATGGGCTTGAGCTTTTGAAGAAAGGGCTCGTGTGGAGGGTAGGCAATGGCAGATCGATCAGAATATGGAGAGATAGTTGGATACCCCGCGGCCCCCCCCCCCCGGCCGTCCTGTCACCCCCCAAGGACGATGCCGACTTCGATGCGTCTTTGATCTTCTCGATGCCCATGGTGCATGGCGATTAAATGTACTACAGGAACATTTCTTACCGGTGGATGTGTTGGAAATATTGAATATTCGGACATCCCAGAGACTTGGTGATGATCTCCTTGCGTGGGCGCCGGAGAAGAATGGTGTCTTCACGGTATGCAGTGCGTACAATCTAGCCTTGGAGGAACGTCTACGACCATCTTGAGTCGCGGCGAGCAGGGCACCAGACGGGCGGCGAGCCGTCTGGGCTTTTATATGGAGGTGCCCTGCTCCTCCTAAGGTTCGAACATTTACATGTCGTCTTGTTACATATTGCTTACCAACTTGGCAAAAGAAACATGAACGTGGATTGGAGATTTCTAATATTTGTCCTCTCTGTGCTATGGAGCCGGAGAATACTCTTCATGCATTTTGCAGATGCCCGAACGCTGGCGCTATGGCAGGCCATGCACGAACACTGGGCACTGCCGGACGTGAAATCATTCATGAGCACGGGCATGGAATGGCTTGTCCAATCCCTGTGCGACTTGCCGGAGTTCAAGCGGATGGTGTTGATGATGACATTATAGCGCATCTGGCATGTTCGCAACGAGCTAGTGCACCACAAGCCGGCCCCTCCCATGGACGCGTCGCGACGCTTTCTCCTGAGCTATGTGGATTCGCTGATCGACGTTCAGATCAATCCCAACACTGATCCTATGAAGGGCAAGCAAGTAATTAATGCAAACCTTGTTGGGGAACGTAGCAGAATTTTAAAATTTTCTACGCATCACCAAGATCAATCTATGGAGTAATCTAGCAACGAGGGGAAGGAGAGTGCATCTACATACCCTTGTAGATCGCTAAGCGGAAGCGTTCAAGAGAACGGGGTTGATGGAGTCGTACTCGTCGTGATCCAAATCACCGATGACCAAGCGCCGAACGGACGGCACCTCCGTGTTCAACACACGTACGGAGCGAGGACGTCTCCCGCACCTTGATCCAGCAAGGAGAAGGGAGAGGTTGAGGAAGAGAGCTCCAACAGCAGCACGACGGCGTGGTGGTGGTGGAGCAGCAGTACTCCGGCAGGGCTTCGCCAAGCTCTTAACGGAGGAGGAGAGGTGTTGGGGAGGGGAGGGGCTGGGCCTTGGATGTCGTACTGCAGCCCTCCCCTCGCCCCTCTATTTATAGGGAGAAGGGGGAAGGGGGCCGGCCCCTCTAGATGGGATCTAGAGTGGGGGCGGCGGCCAAGGGGGAGGGGGCTTGCCCCCCAAGCCAAGGGGGCGCCCCCCTTTAGGGTTCCCCCAACCCTAGGCGCATGGGCCCTAGGGGGTATGGCGCCCCAGCCCACTTGGGCTGGTTCCCTTCCTCATACAGCCCATAAGGCCCTCCGAGAGAGGTCTCCCCTCCCGGTGGACCCCCAGAACCCCTCCCGTGGCCCCGGTACAATACCGATATGCCCCCGGACCTTTCTGGTGACCGTATGACAACTTCCTATATATAAATCTTTACCTCCGGACAATTCCGGAACTCCTCATGACGTCCAGGATCTCATCCGGGACTCCGAACAACATTCGGTAATCACATACAAGTCTTCCTAATAACCCTAGCGTCATTGAACCTTAAGTGTGTAGACCCTATGGGTTCGGGAACCATGCAGACATGACCGAGACAACTCTCCGGCCAATAACCAACAGCGGGATCTGGATACCCATGTTGGCTCCCACATGTTCCACGATGATCTCATCGGATGAACCACGATGTCGAGGATTCAATCAATCCCGTATTCAATTCCCTTTGTCCAGCGGTATTGCACTTGCCCGAGATTCGATCATCGGTATCTCGATACCTTGTTCAATCTCGTTACCGGCAAGTCTCTTTACTCGTTCCGTAACACATCATCTCGTGATCAACTCCTTGGTCACATTGCGCATATGATGATGTCCTACCGAGTGGGCCCAGAGATACCTCTCCGTTACACGGAGTGACAAATCCCAGTCTCGATTCGTGCCAACCCAACAGACACTTTCGGAGATACCTGTAGTGTACCTTTATAGCCACCCAGTTACGTTGTGACGTTTGGTACACCCAAAGTATTCCTACGGTATCCGGGAGTTGCACAATCTCATGGTCTAAGGAAATGATACTTGACATTAGAAAAGCTTTAGCATACGAACTACACGATCTTGTGCTAGGCTTAGGATTGGGTCTTGTCCATCACATTATTCTCCTAATGATGTGATCCCGTTATCAATGACATCCAATGTCCATGGTCAGGAAACCGTAACCATCTATCGATCAACGAGCTAGTCAACTAGAGGCTTACTAGGGACATGGTGTTGTCTATGTATCCACACATGTATCTGAGTTTCCTTATCTATACAATTCTAGCATGGATAATAAACGATTATCATGAACAAGGAAATATAATAATAACTAATTTATTATTGCCTCTAGGGCATATTTCCAACAGTCTCCCACTTGCACTAGAGTCAATAATCCAGTTCACATCGCTATGTGATTAACACTCAAGGTCACATCCCCATGTGACTAACACCCATGTTATGCTTGTGAGAGATGTTATAGTCAACGGGTCTGAACCTTTCAGATCCGTGTGTGCTTTACAAATCTCTATGTCATCTTGTAGATGCAGCTACCACGCTCTATTTGGAGCTATTCCAAATAACTGTTCTACTATACGAACCCGGTTTACTACTCAGAATCATCCAGATTTAGTGTCAAAGATTGCACCGGCGTAACCTTTTACGACGAACTCTTTTGCCACCTCCATAATCGAGAAAATTTCTTAGTCCACTAGTTACTAAGGATAACCTTGACCGTTGTCCTGTGATCCATTCCTAGATCACACTTGTACCCCTTGACTGACTCATGGCTTGGCACACTTCAGGTGCGGTACACAACATAGCATACTTTAGAGCCTACGTCTAAAGCATAGGGGACGACCTTCGTCCTTTCTCTCTATTCTGCCGTGGTCAGTTCTTGAGTCTTACTCAACACTCATACCTTATAACACAGCCAAGAACTCCTTCTTTGCCGATCTATTTTGAACTCCTTCAAAATCTTGTCATGGTACGTGTTCGTTTGAAAGTACTATTAAGCGATTTTGATCTATCCTTATAGATCTTGATGCTCAATGTTCAAGTAGCTTAATCCAGGTTTTCCATTGAAAAACACCTTTTCAAATTACCTTGCATGCTTTCCAGAAATTCTACATCATTTCTGATCAACAATATGTTCACAACATATACTCATCAAAAATTATATAGTGCTCCCACTCACTTCTTTGGAAATACAAGTTTCTCATAAACTTTGTATAAACCCAAATCTTTGATCATCTCATCAAATCGTACATTCCAACTCCGAGATGCTTACTCCCGTCCTTAGAAGGATTGCTGGAGCTTTGCATACTTGTTAGCATCTTTCAGGATTGACAAAATCTTCTGGTTGTATCACATACAACCTTTCCTCAAGAAAATCATCAAGGAAACAATATTTTGACATCCTATCTGCAAGATTTCATAAATAATGCAGTACCTGCTAATATAATTCCAACAGACTCTTAGCATCGCTACGAGTGAGAAAGTCTCATCGTAGTCAACTCCTTGAACTTGTCGGAAAACATCTTAACGACAAGTCGAGCTTTCCTAATGGTGATACTTACCATCATTATCCGTCTTCCTTTTAAAATCCATATGTACCTAACAGCCTTACGACCATCAAGTAGTTCTTCCAAAGTCTACACTTTGTTTTCATACATGGATCCTCTCTCGGATTTTATGGCCTCGAGCCATTTTTCGAAATCCGGGCCCACCATCGCTTCTCCATAGCTCGTAGGTTCATTGTTGTCTAGCAACATGACTTCCAAGACAGGATTACGTGCCACTTTGAAATAGCACGTATCCTTGTCGTCCTACGAGGTTTGGTAGTGACTTGATCTGAAGTTTCATGATCACTATCATAAGCTTCCACTTCAATTGGTGTAGGTGCCACAGGAACAACTTCTTGGGCCCTGCTACACACTAGTTGAAGTGACGGTTCAATAACCTCATCAAGTCTCCACCATCCTCCCACTCAATTCTTTTGAGAGAAACTTTTCCTTGAGAAAGGACCCGATTTCAGAAACAATTCCCATTGCTTTCAGATCTGAGACTGGAGGTACACCCAACTGTTTTGGGTGTCCTATGAAGATGCATTTATCTGCTTTGGGTTCGAGCTTATCAGCCTGAAACTTTTCACATAAGCGTCGTAGCCACTGAAAGTGCGTTATGTCGACTAGAGGGGGGGGGGTGAATAGGCGATTTTTATGAAATTCTTCACTGAGGAATTTGCTCGTGAGGAAATTCCTTAGCGAAGAACTACTTGCAGCGGAATAAGTACTCAGAGGTAAACATAGCAGAATACATGCATGGTCATCATGATGAAATGAAGACACAGACAGAGTACAGAAAGCATAAACACAGGATAGCACAATATGAAGACAAACAGATTGAAGAAATTGAACTGAGGAAATTGAGAAAGTCTTCAGTCAAAGTCTTCAAACACAGATATGAACAAACACACAACACAGTAATGAGGAAATGAAAGTGTTGAGGAAATAGAACCAGTAAGCTTGGTGAAGACAATGATTTGGTAGACCAGTTCCAACTGTTGTCTCAGTTGTACATCTGGTTGGAGCGGCTGAGTATTTAAACTCGAGGACACCTAGTCCCGGACACACAATCCTCACCGTATTCTCCTTGAGCTAAGGACACACAGTCCTCGCCCAATCACTCATGGTAAGTCTTCAGGTGACTTCCAAACCTTCACAGACTTGGTCACTCGGCGATCCACAATTCCTCTTGGATGCTCTAGACCTTGACGCCTAACCGTCTGGAAGAAGCACAGTCTTCAAAGGTAACAAGCGTCGGATCCACGCAGGATCAATTTCTTCAGTGATGCTCAATCACTTTGGGTTTGTAGGTGTTTTGGGTCTGGGTTTGGATTTTCCTCACCTGATGATTTTCGCTCAAAGTCCTCGGAGGATGGGTTGCTCTCAAATGACAAGTGTCAAGTTCTCGCGGAGCAGCCAACCAGCTAGTGGTTGTAGGGGGCGGCTATTTATAGCCTAGGGAGCAGCCCGACATGATAAGACATAAATGCCCTTCAATGATATGACCGTTAGGTGGACAAGATATTTTAGGACAGCTGGCGCGTAGCACAACAACGGTCAGAAATTGGAGGTTCAAATTCCTCAGGGCTATCATGTTCCTCACAGTGTAGGCAATTCGCACTGGCGAATTCCTAACTCCTCAGTCAGAGCAAAGTCCTCAGTGACCAGAAGAACTGCGTCTCTGTCACTGAAGAAATTGACTGAACTGTATGAGATTTCCAATGGCTTCACTCGAAGGGATTGGTAGCTGTAGGATTTGAGATGAGCATCACTTGGAAATTTTCTCCTTAGTATTCCCTCGACCCCCTTTAACAGTACGGTGTTTCCTATGACTCAAGAAAGAGAAAATGAAACTACGAAAACAGAAGTCTTCACGCTTCATATTCCTCGAATGATAACCAAGTCTTCAAGGTCACACCAATTTCTTCACTTTCAAAGTCTTCAGAAAGTCTTCAAAATATCAAAGTCTTCAGTCGAAGAACTTCATTTTTAGGGGTCGACTTTGTCTGTAAATATCAAACTCCTCATAGACTTATAGACCTGTGTACACTCATAAACACATTAGATACTTAACCTATAAGTCTTCAATACACCAAAATCACTAAGGGGCACTAGATGCACTTACAATCTCCCCCTTTTTGGTGATTGATGACAACATAGGTTAAGTTTTCAACGGGGATAAATATATGAAGTGTAAATACTGATATTGAGGCATTTGATTGCAAGATATAGAAGAACTCCCCCTGAAGATGTGCATAGTAAGGAATTTGCTTTTGAAGCAATGCACACTTGAAGAGTTGAATCATGGAGATCTCCCCTATATCTTGTAATTCATACACGCATTTGACATATAATATGAAGAATTTGAAATGCATGATGAAATATGGTGCCTGATGTAATTCAGCATGCGTGCGATAATATTAACGAGGAATAAGCATGCAGAATAGCGCATCAAAGTATCAAAGCATAGTGCAACAAAAGTATCAGCGCACCATCGAACTTAAGATTACAACTCGATCCAATAAAAGTTTCGGAAGAATGAGAGTTGTAACTTAAAAAAACGCCCTTATTATAGACCCGCTTGAAGACTAACTCAGATTTCTCCCCCTTTGTCATCAAATGACCAAAAGGATCGAAAACTGAGGACTAACGCCCCTGAAGATTTTCAAGTTGATGAAGGAGCGCCCGCGTTGTTGGGGTCGGTCGTTGAAGTAGGGCCTGCTGCAGTGTCGTCCAAATCTTCATTTTCATCAGTCGCACGTGATGAAGAATATGAACTGGCCACCAAAGAAGGAACCTTGACCTTCTTGTATTTCTTCGGAGGAGGTGTAAACCAGTCAAAGTCTTCTTTGAGACCCATTTTCTCCAAGTCTTCAGCACTGTACACTTTAGACAGAACAGCCCAGGTGCGGTTGAGGGTTTCATGAAGGTAGTAATGGTCTTTCTTCACTGCATTGTATGCGGAAGTCATGTTGTGAAGAATTGAACCAAACTGACGCTTGACCCATTTGTGATTGCGATCAACCTTTTGATGAAGACTGAGGTGTAACTCACGGTCAGTCATCACCCTGGGTGCTGTGGCTTGAGGATTTGGCTTGGCAGTGTTGGCAGCAGAGTCATGTGTGACAGAGTCATCATTGGTGGAATAAGAAGCAGCCTTGCGAAATTGTCCATCCAATGGACGAATGCCTTCATCTATCACAACAGTGGCCTTGCCCTTTTCTTCAGCTGAGGAAAATGTCCGTTTGAGGACTTCAATGGGAGGCAAGTAACTGCAGTGGTTGAGAGTTTTAGCCTTGTAGTTGAGTGAAGACCTTGTCCTGATGAATTTCATTATCCAAGGTGCATAAGGCTTCAGCTCAAATGGTGACATAGCAATGTTGGCTAGAGCCCTCATGAAGAAATCATGGAAGTTGACGGGAACGCCATGAATGATGTTGAAAAGCAGATTCTTCATGAGGCCAACGACTTCTTCATCAGTTGAGTCGTGGCCTTTGATGGGACTCATTGTCTTCGCCAGAATTGGATAGACAGTCCTTGGCACATACAACAATTCCTTGACCAGGAATGTGGTTCTAGGAGCTTGCCCTGGCTTCAAAGGCTTCATCAGAACTTGCATATAGTGATTTGAAAGCTCAGGTTCGTTGTACACACAACGTGCATCTTTAGTGGGTGGACTCAAAGGAAGGACGCGAAGCAATTCAGATGCTGGGGCCTTATGATGTGTGTTTTCAGTCATCCAGTCCAGAACCCATGAATTAACATCTTCAGAGTTGCCGGTGATGTGCAATGTTGCATAGAATTGAAGAATAAGTTCTTCATTCCAATCGCATATATCTGTGCAGAAGTTGAGCAGCCCAGCGTCGTGAAGAACACTGAGGACTGGCGTGAAGCACGGCAAAGACTCCATATCCATGTGAGGAATATGAGCATGGTCAAAGACTTTGTCTTTGTTGTAAAGCACTGAGGAATAGAAATTTGCTTGGCTGGCTGTCCACAAACGCCTTTTCCTTATGCGAGCAGAGTCATATGGATTGTATTCAGTGAAGAACACATGATCACCATAGAAGTCTTCAGCCTTGAATTTCTGTTTGCGTGAGAACGGATCCTTTGGCCTTGGCAGAGGAGTGTTAGTGAGTTGCATCACGACCTCAGGAATCACGATCTCAGGCTCTTCAGGCTGAGGAATTTCAGGATTTTCCTCAGGTACAGTCACCTTGTCTGTTTCAGCAGCAGTTTCTTCAGCACTAGTGGCTGGAATTTCTTCATTCACAGATGCAGTGGGATGAGTTGCTTCAGAGCCTAATTTTACTGTTGGTGAAGGAGAGTGAGGAATTTGCTGCAGGGGAGTGAAGAGTGGGGAATTGGGATGCTGAGTTTCCCAAAAGTCATCATTCATCACTGGAGTGGTGCTTCCAATATCCACATCTTCATCAATTTCTTCAACATCAGCCTCTTCAGCATCAAACTGAGGCATTGGTGATGAGACCATTGGGGTTGAAGGGATTGCATCCGCTTCAATTTCTTCATCAGTCTGCTCTGAGGAAGCAGCATATTGAGTTTCTTCATCTGATCCACTAGGGATCTCATAATCTTCACCAAAAGGAACAAGGTCCTTTGATGGCATGGAGGAGATAGGAATGGCATCAATGGGATTTGCAAATGAGCTTGTCATCGGCTTCATCTTCTTGGGAGCTGAAGATTCTGAAGCATTGGATGCCTTCCTTTTCTTCACAACAGCTCGCTCTGCAGCCTTGGTTTTCTTCACATCTAACACAGATGGAAGAATTGGAGTTGGCGTAGGCGCAGGTGGAGCCGAGGAATCTGGTTGATTTTCCTCAGGCGCAACTGATGTAGTTGCCCTGGTTTCTTCATTTTCTTCAGGCGCATCACTAGTGGATGCCCTGGCAATTTCTTCAGAGGCTGGAGTAGAGTTATCAGCCCTGGAACTGGCATTTTCTTCAGCAGCCCGAACTTCATCAGCAGTGCTGGCATGTTCTTCAGTGGGCCGAACAGATGCTTCAGCTTGAGGAATTTGTTGTGTTGAGGCGGCACCCTTGGTGAAGGTATCAGTCAGCCGCACAAATCTGACCTTGGCTCCTTGCCAATCAGCATAGTATGAGTCAAAGTTGTCGCTGAGGGCTTTGATCTCAGCCTGCATCTTGACGAGTTCCTCAGGCGTCATCTTGACAACTTTTTCTTCAGCAGCTTCTCTTTCCTGTACTGCGATTTCTTGATCTCTCTGGCCCTATCATATTTCCACTTCTCCTCTTGGATGAAGTGAGTCAACATGTGACTTTGGCCAGGTGTCAACTTGAAATCAGGCATAGGTGTGTTAGGGTCCTTATGCCAGAGATCAATATAATCTAGGATCGCCCTTGGATCCAATAGCAGGGGCACATGTGTGCCTTTGGCTTTAGCAGCCCTTTCTTGTCGGTCTCTGATGATTTCAGTGAGTTCCTCTTCATCAGCTTCATCATCATCAGATGGCACAGTGAAGACTACCTGCTTCTTTTGAGGACTTGGACGAATGCCGCGTCCAGCAGTAGCCTTTTTCTTCAGCAAAGAAGGTCCAGCTGAGGAATTTGGTGCACCTGAGGAACTAGCCGAGACACCAGAGGCAATTGACGTGCCAGTAGTCCTTTGGCACGAGGCCAGATGCACAGGTGCTGAGGACTTTGTCGGGACAACTGAGGACTGTTGAGATGGTGCTGAGGACATTGGTGGAGCAGGAGCAGCATGAGGAATTTGCTTTGAAGATTTTGAAGATTCTGGCCGTGAGGGCGCAGCTGAGGAACTTGGCCGTGAGGGCAGTGATGTTGAAGCACTTGGCTTGCGAGCGGGCTTCTTGAGCACCGCTTTCTTCGGCTTGACCGAGGCCTCAGTGGCAGCAGCAGTAGCAGCAGCAGAGTCTTCATTGAATTTCCTCACTGCTTCTCTGGCTTGTCTTGCCAGTTTAGCTTGGCGCTTGGCCCATTCCTCAGGAAAATCCTCACCACGCTTGATGCTGGTGGGATCAGCCACTTGGCCAGGTGCCAATGGGGCTCTTGGGCATGGAGGGTTGAGTGCGAATTTCTTCATATACTTAGGAGTAACATATCTGTACTCCCTCCATTCACGTGCCCATCTCCGTTCAATCCTCTGGATTCGCACCTTGTGCTGATTTTTATCTTCTTTGCCAAACTTGGCTTCATCAGGCGTGTAGTACTCTTTGTAAATATCCTCTGGGATCTCAAAAGCAGTCATGACCTCAGGCTTCTTTCCTCCTTTATGTGGCCGTTTACTTTCAGCCATTTTCTTCAGATGAGGAATTTGAACAATTGAATTCTCTGAAGAAGTATGCAACTTTTCTTCGAGGAACGCTGCAAATGAGTTAAGTTGATGAGAACCTAATGATTCAGCAGCGGACATGTGTACCTGTGAACAGAGTATAGTTGCGAGGAATTTGGAGAGGTCATATGCGTTCTCAGAGGGTTTTTCATAAATAACAAGTTTGAGGAATTTGACCAGATTCGTCTTGAGGAATTTCACTAAGCGCTTTATATCTTAGGTTCCAGAGTTGTATAGATCGAGGATCCACACAATTGAGGAATCTTGAAGAAATTGAGGCTTAGGGAAATGAATCAAGAACAGATAACATGTGATGTGTTTTGTGTGTGAGGATTTGAAGAATAAAACACCTTTGAAGATTTTGTAGAAAAGTTTCGAATCAAAGAGGGCAGTAAAATTAGCTTTTAATTACCCTGAATGAAGAACACGACGAACTGGGAGTTGAAACAGTGAAGTTCGTCGATGCAGATCTTCCATGCCCTAACTTGGCGGAGGAAGACGTCTACGGTGGCGGCGGAGGTGAAGATTTCCGCGGTCGGCGCGAGTACGACGGCGACAAGGTCGATGCAGTGAAGCTCTTCCTCACCGGCGATGATGGAGTAGCGACGGCGCTAGGGTTTGGAAGCTCGAGCGGGGGAGTGAGATCGAGCGGGGTAAAAGAAGTGAGGACGGCGACAGGGGTATTTATAGCCGCAGTGAAAAACTGCTCGTCCGAAGATTTAGGACGAACGTGCCCCTGGCTGTTCTCCTTCTCGCGACATGTGTCACCCACGTATTGTGTAGTGGAGATCGTGTAAGATCGTGGGTGAATAAAATAATCCATCGTGGGATGCGGAACGGTTTGAGCGGCAAAACCGAAAGTTTGGATAAGATTAGTTTTAATGTTTTGTTCGCAATTTCTTCAGCTGACAAGGACACACTGAAGAATTTGAACGAGTTTCAAATAGAACGCACATGAAGAATTTGTGAATAGATTGGATTGAGTATAGCATAGAGGGGAAGGGTCCGATCACATTCACTTAGCAGAAAAGATCCAACTTGAAGAAATAGCTATAAGTGAATGCTGTAGAGGACATAAACTCATATATGTATATAGCCAATGAAGAAAAACGACGGCACAAGTGAAGATTTTGCAAAGTTGAAGAATTTGAAAAACTGAGGAATTTCAAAAATTGAGGAAAAACTCAAATTGAAGATTTTCAACTTTTGTGGTGGCGTGACCCACCGTGTAAGAATGATGATTTCACACACCGCGTACAATTGTCGTAGGGTTCTGAGAATCAAATTCTTCATTAATTTCTTCACACTTAGAGTGTCATTCTTCATTGATTGAAGAAAAACGTTTCTTCATGTGTTGCACATCTAAGTCATCAATTTTGCATAAGTGTTAGGATGAGTGCATTTTCAAAGTACATTCAAAGACTCTAAGATATTTAGCTCACACCGCAACTTGCTAAATCTCTTCTCATCCAAGGGCTTAGTGAAGATATCGGCTAGCTGTTCTTCAGTCTTCACATGCTCAATAGAAATGTCGCCCTTCAACACATGATCACGAAGAAAATGATGACGAATCTGAATGTGCTTTGTCTTCGAGTGCTGAACTGGGTTGTGAGCAATCTTGATGGCACTCTCATTGTCACAGAGGATAGGCACATTCTTCACGTTGATGCCATAGTCCTTGAGCGTTTGCTTCATCCATAGTAATTGAGCACAGCAAGAACCAGCAGCAATGTACTCAGCTTCAGCAGTAGAAAGTGATACGCAGTTCTGTTTCTTCGAGGACCAACAGACCAAGGATCGTCCGAGGAAATGACAAGTACCAGATGTTGACTTGCGATCCACACGGTCACCAGCATAGTCAGAGTCTGAATATCCAATGAGATCAAAATCCGAGCCCTTGGGATACCATAATCCTAGTGTTGGTGTGTGAGCTAGATATCGAAGAATATGCTTCACAGCCTTATGGTGTGATTCCTTCGGTGCAACTTGAAATCGTGCACACATGCAAACACTAAGCATTATATCTGGCCTAGATGCACATAAGTACAATAAAGAGCCAATCATGGAGCGGTATACCTTATGATCGAAGTCAGTACCATTTTCATCAGTGCATAGATGACCATTTGTGGGCATAGGAATTTTGATGCCTTTGCAATCTTGCATGCCGAATTTCTTCAGGACATCCTTGAGGTATTTCGCCTGAGATATGAATATGCCATTGCGTTGTTGACAAATTTGAAGACCTAAGAAGAATTTCAACTCTCCCATCATAGACATTTGATATTCTTCACTCATCATATAGGCAAATTCATCACTATGACGTTGGTCTGTACAGCCAAAGATGATATCATCAACATATATTTGGCACACGAATAGTTCACCATCATAAGATTTAGTAAAGAGAGTGGGATCGAGTGAACCGGGTGTGAATCCTTTCTTCATGAAGAATTCCTTCAATGTATCATACCACGTCCGTGGGGCCTGCTTGACGCCATAGAGTGCCTTGTTAGGTCTGAAGACTTTGTCAGGATGTTTTGGATCTTCAAAACCTGGGGGTTGAGCAACATATACTTCTTCCTCAATCTTACCATTGAGGAATGCACTTTTCACATCCATTTGGTATAAGATGATATCATGATGGTTAGCATAAGCAAGCAATATGCGAATAGCCTCAAGTCTAGCAACAGGTGCAAAAGTTTCATCGAAATCAATTCCTTCAACCTGTGTGTAGCCTTGAGCTACTAGTCGTGCCTTATTCCTCACCACAACACCATTTTCATCTTGCTTGTTGCGGTAGATCCACTTTGTACCAATGATGTTATGCTTGCGAGGATCGGGACGATTGACTAGTTCCCATACGTTGTTGAGCTTGAACTGATGTAATTCTTCTTGAATGGCCTGAATCCACTCAGGCTCCAGAAATGCTTCATCTACCTTAGTGGGCTCTGTGATAGAGACAAAAGCAAAGTGCCCACAAAAGTTAGATAGATGTGAAGCTTTTGAGCGTGTGAGAGGACCTGGTGCTCTAATGTCATCGATGATCTTCTCCACTTGCACTTCTTTTGCAACGCGAGGATGAGTTGGTTGTCGTTGAGGAATTTGATCAGCATTTTCTTCAGCATCAATTTCCTCAGCATTTTCTTCAGGTGCATCATCTCGACGTTCTTCACGTTCTGGAATGAATTCTTCAGTAGATTCTTCAGTAGGAATGACATCTTCAGTAGCCTTATGCTTGATAGAATCCTCAGGTGCTGGTTCATCTAACACAGAAGGTAGGTGCTCTCTTTGCGAGCCATTAGTTTCATCGAACCGCACATCTACAGTTTCAACAATCTTGTGAAGAACATTGTTGAAGACTCTGTAGGTGTGCGGGTCCTTTCCGTAACCAAGCATAAAACCTTCATGTGCTTTTGGTGCAAATTTAGAGTTGTGATGAGGATCTCTAATCCAGCATTTAGCACCGAAGACTTTGAAATAACTCACATTGGGTTTCTTGTCAGTGAGGAGTTCATAGGCAGTATTCTTGAAGAATTTGTGAAGATATACTCTGTTGATGATATGGCACGCAGTATCAATTGCATCAACCCAGAAACGACGAGGGGTTTTGTATTCATCGAGCATAGTGCGAGCCATCTCAGCAAGAGTCATGTTCTTGCGCTCCACGACGCCATTCTGTTGAGGAGTATAAGGAGCAGATAACTCATGAGTAATACCAAGTTCATCAAGATAGTCATCGAGACCCGAATTCTTGAACTCAGTGCCATTGTCACTTCTGATGTGCTTGATCTTCACACCGAAGTTGGTTGAAGCCCTCGAGGAAAATCGTTTGAAGACTTCCTGCACTTCAGTTTTGTAAGAGACAAGGTGTACCCATGTGTAACGAGAGTAATCATCAACAATAACAAAGCCATATTGAGATGCTTCATTTGAAACAGAGGAATAATGATTAGGACCAAAGAGATCCATGTGAAACAATTCGAATGGACGAGTAGTGGTCATGATAGTCTTCGCTGGATGCTTGGCCTTTGTCATCTTTCCAGCTTCACAGGCACCGCACAAGTGATCCTTAAGGAATTTGACATTCTCAATGCCAATGACATGCTTCTTCTTCGCAAGCGTGTTCAGATTCCTCATGCCTGCATGACCAAGTCGTCGATGCCATAGCCATCCTTCTGAAGCTTTTGCAAGTAGGCACACGGCTGGTTGTGAATCTGCAGAGAAATCAACAATATATAAGTCTCCTCTCCTAAAGCCTTCGAAGACTTTGGAATTATCAGCTTCCATAATCACAACACAACGATACTTGCCAAAGACAACAACCATATCAAGATCACAAAGCATTGAGACAGACATAAGATTGTATCCTAAGGACTCAACAAGCATGACTTTGTCCATGTGTCGATCCTTTGTGATAGCAACCTTACCTAGACCCAATACCTGACATTTGCTTTTATCAGCGAAGATGATATGCTTCATGTGTGACACTGATAAGGGAGCATCCATCAACAGATTCCTGTCACCGGTCATGTGATTTGTACATCCACTATCAAGTACCCATTCAGTGGCTTTGGGTTGATCATCCTGCAGATGAATTAGTGCAACTTACGACCTCATATACTTCAGCAGTGAAGAATATGATATCACAATTCATCAGATCAGTTTCATCAAGTAGTAAGACAGATAAAACAGAGGGAGGACGTATGAAATGAAGGTTCATTTCATCATGGTTAGCCTGCGTCCTTTCAGGCATTTTGTCAGGTCCCCAGCAAATTCTTCAGACGTTATCGCACGTCTGGAGACCTGACCCTGCAGAAGAGATTAGTTCTTTTTCTTCACCACCCACATCTGAAGGGGTGGCAAAGAGTTCATCACTCTGCGAGCTCCATATGAGAATGGTGGCAAAGCAGCCAAACCATTTCGTTTCACATAAGAGGGGTTAGGGTAAGCATATGAATAAGCAGAGAAATTCTTCGAGGACTTATGAACATAATAATTTGAAGAATAATGCTCATATTCATAGCCCTTGCCTCTTCCCTGTGAAACAGAGTTGTTAGCACGATGATGTTCATATGAGGACTTTGATCCATGTGAGGAATTTGATCCCCTTGAGGAATTTGGTCTGTATGAGGACTTTGATCTGGGGTTCCTTTTCTTCACAGGTGGTGTCATGAGGACATTCACCTGAAGACTTTCAAGGCAACTTTTGGGAACCCAGATTTTCTTCATAGGGGAACCGTTCCTGCAGTTAGTGCCAACATATCTAGCAAATACTTCACCATTCTGATTTTTGAACAATTTATAGTTGGAGTCAAATGACTCATCAGAAGAATGAGAAGATTCACATGTATAGCCAGATAAATTAGATGGATCAACTGGAGGTCCCTTTGCAGCAACCCATGTGGTTTTGGGGTACTGCTCAGGCTTCCAATATGTACATCAGCATTGAGTTTCTTCTCAAAGGCAATACCCTCTTTCCTAGGGTTCCTGTTGAGGATCTGCTTTTTAAGCACATCACAAAGAGTCTGATGCCCTTTGAGGCTTTTGTACATGCCTGTCATGTATAATTCCTTCAGTCCTGCATCGTCGGTAATACTAGCAATGTCCTCAGATGAGGAATTAGTGATAGCAGAGATAGGTGAAGAATTTGTAACATTTGAAGCATTTGAACATTCAGGTGAGGAATTAGCAGATTCTCGTTCAATGCATTTTAAGCATGGAGGAATGAATTCTTCCTGAGCAGCGCTGATTTGTTGAGCAAGTAATGAATCGCGCTCCTTCTGAAGATCTTCATAACTCACTCTTATCTTCTCAAAATCAGACAAGAGAGAGTTATGCTGATCTTGAAGAGAGTCATGCTTGGAATGAAGTCTCTGAAGACTTTCAGCCAAGGCTTGTGACTGATCCATTTCTTCACCCAACATATCATTGCTCTTACTAAGCATATCATTAGCCTTTTGCAAAGCTCTTTGTTGTTTAGTGGTAAGGGAAGCAAGTTTGACATAACTGGGTCCAAATTCATCACCAGATTCTTCATCACTAGACTCAGATAGGTAGCATTCAGTTACCTCAGCACTTTTTGCCATAAGGCATGGAGTAGATGATGATGATTCTGGTTCGAATGTCATCGATTTGAGCGATTCCTTGAAATCCTCAAACCAAGGATCATGACGGGTTCGATGGCCTTCATAGACATTAGAGAGACGGTCCCAGACAAGCTTCGCCTGATCGAGATGCATGATGTTTCTGAACTGGTTTCGAGACAGACTGGAGCAGATGACGGCCTTCGCTGTGAGGTTGAGTTGAGTGTACTTGCGAATGTCATCAGCTTCCGCCATCTTGCACAGATCGGTGAGACCAATCTCAGTGACGGTCCATAGCTCGCTGTCCATCACCATGAGACGCTTCTTCATCAGAGCCTTCCATTTGGGATACTCGTGACCGTCAAAGATGGGGCACGGCACTTTCTTCATATCTGCGGTCGACATAACTAAAACTCCAGGCGGTTAAACCAAAATCACACAGAACAAGGGAGTACCTCGCTCTGATACCAATTGAAAGTGCGTTATATCGACTAGAGGGGGGGGGGGTGAATAGGCGATTTTTATGAAATTCTTCACTGAGGAATTTGCTCGTGAGGAAATTCCTTAGTGAAGAACTACTTGCAGCGGAATAAGTACTCAGAGGTAAACATAGCAGAATACATGCATGGTCATCATGATGAAATGAAGACAAAGACAGAGTACAGAAAGCGTAAACACAGGATAGCACAATATGAAGACAAACAGACTAAAGAAATTGAACTGAGGAAATTGAGAAAGTCTTCAGTCAAAGTCTTCAAACATAGATTTGAACAAACACACAACACAGTAATGAGGAAATGAAAGTGTTGAGGAAATAGAACTAGTAAGCTTGGTGAAGACAATGATTTGGTAGACCAGTTCCAACTGCTGTCTCAGTTGTACATCTGGTTGGAGCGGCTGAGTATTTAAACTCGAGGACACCTAGTCCCGGACACACAGTCCTCAGCGTATTCTCCTTGAGCTAAGGACACACAGTCCTCGCCCAATCACTCGTGGTAAGTCTTCAGGTGACTTCCAAACCTTCACAGACTTGGTCACTCGGCGATCCACAATTCCTCTTGCATGCTCTAGACCTTGACGCCTAACCGTCTGGAAGAAGCACAGTCTTCAAAGGTAACAAGCGTCGGATACACGCAGGATCAATCTCTTCAGTGATGCTCAATCACTTTGGGTGTGTAGGTGTTTTGGGTTTGGGTTTGGATTTTCCTCACTTGATGATTTTTGCTCAAAGTCCTCGGAGGATGGGTTGCTCTCAAATGACAAGTTTCAAGTTCTCGCGGAGTAGCCAACCAGCTAGTGGTTGTAGGGGGCGGCTATTTATAGCCTAGGGAGCAGCCCGACATGATAAGACATAAATGCCCTTCAATGATACGACCGTTAGGTGGACAAGATATTTTAGGACAGCTGGCGCGTAGCACAGCAACGGTCGGAAATTTGAGGTTCAAATTCCTCAGGGCTATCATGTTCCTCACAGTGTAGGCAATTCGCACTGGCGAATTCCTAACTCCTCAGTCAGAGCAAAGTCCTCAGTGACCAGAAGAACTGCGTCTCTGTCACTGAAGAAATTGACTGAACTGTATGAGATTTCCAATGGCTTCACTCGAAGGGATTGGTAGCTGTAGGATTTGAGATGAGCATCACTTGGAAATTTTCTCCTTAGTATTTCCTCGACCCCCTTTAACAGTACGGTGTTTCCAATGACTCAAGAAAGAGAAAATGAAACTACGAAAATAGAAGTCTTCACGCTTCATATTCCTCGAATGATAACCAAGTCTTCAAGGTCACACCAACTTCTTCACTTTCAAAGTCTTCAGAAAGTCTTCAAAATATCAAAGTCTTCACTCGAAGAACTTCATTTTTAGGGGTCGACTTTCTCTGTAAATATCAAACTCCTCATAGACTTATAGACCCGTGTACACTCATAAACACATGAGATACTTAACCTATAAGTCTTCAATACACCAAAATCACTAAGGGGCACTAGATGCACTTACAGCCCCAAACTTTTAAGAAACAACAACTTAGGTTTTTCTAAACCATAGTTCATACGGTGTCGTCTCAACGGATTTGTGTGGTGCCCTATTTAAAGTGAATGCGGTTGTCTCTAATGCCTAACCCATAAACGATAGTGGTAATTCGATAAGAGACATCATGGTATGCACCACATCCATTAGGGTGCAGTTATGATGTTCGGACACACCATCACACTATGGTGTTACCGGCGGGATTAGTCGTGAAACAATTTCCACAATGTCTTAATTGTGTGCCAAACTCGTAACTCAGATATAAATCTCTATGATCATATCATAGACATTTTATCCTCTTGTCACAATGATCTTCAACTTCACTCTGAAATTACTTGAACCTTTCAATTATTCAGACTCATGATTCATCAAGTAAATATACTTAGCATCTACTCAAATCATCTGTGAAGTAAGAACATAACGATATCCACTACATGCCTCAGCACTCATTGGACTGCACACATCAAGATGTATTACTTCCAACAAGTTGCTTTCTTGTTCCATCTTACTGAAAACGAGACCTTTCAGTCATCTTGCCCATGTGGTATGATTTGCATGTCTCAAGTGATTCCAAATCAAGTGAGTCCAAACGATCCATCTGTATGGAGTTTCTTCATGCATATCTACCAATAAACATGGTTCGCATGTCTCAATCTTTTCAAAAATGAGTGAGTCCAAAGATCCATCAACATGGAGCTTCTTCATGCGTTTTATACCATTATGACTCAAATTGCAGTGCCACAAGTATGTGGTACTATCATTACTATCTTATATCTTTTGGCATGAACATGTGTATCACTACGATCGGGATGGTATTATTCAAATAAACGGAGTAACCATTATTCTCCTTAAATGAATAACCGTATTGCGATAAACATAATCCAATCATGTCTATGCCCAACGCAAACACCAAATAACAATTATTTAGGTTTTAATACCAATCTCGATGGTAGAGGGAGCGTACGATATTTGATTACATCAACCTTGGAAACACTTCCAACACATATCGTCATCTCACCTTTAGCTAGTCTCCGTTTATTCCGTAGCCTTTTATTTCGAGTTACTACACTTAGCAACCGAACCAGTATCTAATACCCTGGTGCTACTAGGAGTACTAGTAAAGTACACATTAATGTAATGTATATCCAATATACTTCTGTTGACCTTGCCTGCCTTCTCATCTACCAAGTATCTAGGGTAGTTCTGCTTCAGTGACCGTTCCTCTTATTACAGAAGCACTTAGTCTCGGGCTTGGGTTCAACTTTGGGTTTCTTCACTAGAGCAGCAACTGATTTGTTGTTTCATGAAGTATCCCTTTCTTGCCATTGCCCTTCTTGAAACTAGTGGTTTTACTAACCATCAACAATTGATGCTCCCTTTTGATTTCTACTTTCGCGGTGTCGCGAATAGCTCAAGGATCATATCTATCCCTGATATGTTTATAGTTCATCACGAAGCTCTAGTAGCTTGGTGACAGTGACTTTGAAGAACCATCACTATCTTATCTGGAAGATTAACTCCCACTTGATTCAAGTGATTGTAGTACTCATACAATCTGAACACATGCTCAACGATTGAGCTTTTCTCCTTAGTTTGTAGGCTTAGGAAACTTGTCAGAGGTCTCATACCTCTTGACGCGGGCACTAGCCTGAAATCCCAATTCCAGTCCTTGGAACATCTCATATGTTCTGCGGTGTTTCAAAAACTTCTTTGGTGCCTCAGTTCTAAACCATACGCACTGAACTATCATGTCCGATCATCACGTGAGACGGACTAGTCATCATCGGTGAACATCTTCATGTTGATCGTATCTTCTATACGACTCATGTTCGACCTTTCGGTCCTCCGTGTTCCGAGACCATGTCTGTACATGCTAGGTTCGTCAAGTAAACCTAAGTGTTTAGCATGTGTTCCGAGGCCATGTCTATACATGCTAGGCTCGTCAACACCCTTTGTATTCGAACATAAGAATCTATCACACCCGATCATCACGTGGTGCTTCGAAATGACGAACCTTCGCAACGGTGCACAGTTAGGGAGAACACTTTTCTTGAAATTTTAGTGAGGGATCATCTTATTTAAGCTACCGTCGTTCTAAGCAAATAAGATGTAAAACATGATAAACATCACATGCAATCAAATAGTGACATGATATGGCCATCATCACTTTGCTCCTTTTGATCTCCATCTTCGGGGCTCCATGATCATCATCGTCACCGGCATGACACCATGATCTCCATCATCATGTCTTCATGAAGTTGTCTCACCAACTATTACTTCTACTACTACAGTTAACGGTTAGCAATAAAGTAAAGTAATTACATGACGTTTATGTTGACACGCAGGTCATAAATAAATTAAGACAACTCCTATGGCTCCTGCCGGTTGTCATACTCATCGACATGCAAGTCGTGATTCCTATTACAAGAACATGATCAATCTCATACATCACATATCATTCATCACATTCTTTCTGGCCACATCATATCACATAGCATACCCTGCAAAAACAAGTTAGACGTCCTCTAATTGTTGTTGCATGTTTTTACATGGCTGCTATGGGTTTCTAGCAAGAACGTTTCTTACCTACGCAAAACCACAACATGATATGCCAATTTCTATTTACCCTTCATAAGGACCCTTTTCATCGAATCCGATCCGACTAAAGTGGGAGAGACAGACACCCGCTAGCCACCTTATGCAACTAGTGCATGTAAGTCGGTGGAACCTGTCTCACGTAAGAGTACGTGTAAGGTCGGCCCGGGCCGCTTCATCCCACGATGCCGCCGAATAAAGATAAGACTAGTAACGGCAAGTAAATTGACAAAATAGACGCCCACAACTACTTTGTGTTCTACCCGTGCATAGAAACTACGCATAAACCTAGCTCATGATGCCACTGTTGGGGAACGTAGCAGAATTTTAAAATTTTCTACGCATCACCAAGATCAATCTATGGAGTAATCTAGCAACGAGGGGAAGGAGAGTGCATCTACATACCCTTGTAGATCGCTAAGTGGAACCGTTCAAGAGAACGGGGTTGATGGAGTCGTACTCGTCGTGATCCAAATCACCGATGACCAAGCGCCGAACGGACGGCACCTCCGCGTTCAACACACATACGGAGCAAGGACGTCTCCCGCACCTTGATCCAGCAAGGAGGAGGGAGAGGTTGAGGAAGAGATCTCCAACAGCAGCACGACGGCGTGGTAGTGGTGGAGCAGCAGTACTCCGGCAGGGCTTCACCATGCTCTTAACGGAGGAGGAGAGGTGTTGGGGAGGGGAGGGGCTGCGCCTTGGATGTCGTACTGCAGCCCTCCCATCGCCCCTCTATTTATAGGGAGAAGGGGGAAGGGGGCCGACCCCTCTAGAAGGGATCTAGAGGGGGGGCGGTGGCCAAGGGGGAGGGGGCTTGCCCCCCAAGCCAAGGGGGCGCCCCCCTTTAGGGTTCCCCCAACCCTAGGCGCATGGGCCCTAGGGGGTGTGGCGCCCCAGCCCACTTGGGCTGGTTCCCTTCCTCATACGTCCCATAAGGCCCTCCGGGAGAGGTGGCCCCTCCCGGTGGACCCCCAGAACCCCTCCGGTGGCCCCGGTACAATACCGATATGCCCCCGGACCTTTCTGGTGACCGTATGACAACTTCCTATATATAAATCTTTACCTCCGTACTATTCCGGAACTCCTCGTGATGTCCAGGATCTCATCCGGGACTCCGAACAACATTCGGTAATCACATACAAGTCTTCCTAATAACCCTAGCGTCATCGAACCTTAAGTGTGTAGACCCTACGGGTTCAGGAACCATGCAGACATGACCGAGACAACTCTCCAGCCAATAACCAACAACGGGATCTGGATACCCATGTTGGCCCCCACATGTTCCACGATGATCTCATCGGATGAACCACGATGTCGAGGATTCAATCAATCCCGTATTCAATTCCCTTTGTCCAGCGGTATTGCACTTGCCCGAGATTCGATCATCGGTATCTCGATACCTTGTTCAATCTCGTTACCGGCAAGTCTCTTTACTCGTTCTGTAACACATCATCCCGTGATCAACTCCTTGGTCACATTGCGCATATGATGATGTCCGACCGAGTGGGCCTAGAGATACCTCTCCGTTACACGGAGTGACAAATCCCAGTCTCGATTCGTGCCAACCCAACAGACACTTTCGGAGATACCTGTAGTGTACCTTTATAGCCACCCAGTTACGTTGTGACGTTTGGCACACCCAAAGTATTCCTACGGTATCCGGGAATTGCACAATCTCATGGTCTAAGGAAATGATACTTGACATTAGAAAAGCTTTAGCATACGAACTACACGATCTTGTGCTAGGCTTAGGATTGGGTCTTGTCCATCACATTATTCTTCTAATGATGTGATCCCGTTATTAATGACATCCAATGTCCATGGTCAGGAAACCGTAACCATCTATCAATGAACGAGCTAGTCAACTAGAGGCTTACTAGGGACATGGTGTTGTCTATGTATCCACACATGTATCTGAGTTTCCTTATCTATACAATTCTAGCATGGATAATAAACGATTATCATGACAAGGAAATATAATAATAACTAATTTATTATTGCCTCTATGGCATATTTCCAACAAACCTCACCATGCAGCCAATTAGCACATGTGAAGAGGCCGGCTGCTACGGCCAAATGGGAGGCACCGCCAGTAGGATGGACAAAACTGAATGTTGATGGCTCCTTCTGCGAGAGATTGGGCATGGCAGGTGTAGGGATGGTGCTCCGCGACCATCATGGCTATATCATTTTTTCTGCCTGTCGCCAATTGCGTTCATGCTCTGAGCCACTGGAGGCGGAGCTTGCTGCTTGTGAAGAGGCGTTGTCGCTCGCCCTACAGTGGACGACACTCCCAGTACAAGTGGAGATGGACTGCTTGATAGCAGTGAATATGGTGAAGGCCCCGGAGCAAGACAGGTCCAAATTTTGTATGCTCGTTCAGGAGATTAAAAGACATGCAAATGATGGAAGAGTTATTCAGTTTGCCTTTGCTAGGCGTGAGCAAAATAGAGTTAGTGATTTTCTTGCTACTTTCGGTAGAGTTCAGGAACGCACTGTTGTGTGGCTTAGGGACGGACCAGGTGATGTGCCAGCCATGTGTAAGCAAGACCTTGATGCTGGCTAAGTAATAGAAACTCTCGTTTACCCCGCAAAAAAAGGCCATCGCCGGCCTCTCTGAATAGCGGGGCCAAAACAATTTCCGGCCGCCGCCTACTAGCACAGGCGACCCGTATATCGGCCCCGGTTGAACTGGATTTGGATCCCTGGGATGAAGCCAGAGCAATGCACTCCTATCTTCGTGCCTTGTCAGCTGGCCCTACTGCCATCACCAACACCAAGATCCACCCTACCCCAGGCGGCCGACGAGAAGAAGGAAGACCCTTGCTGGAATCTCTAGTTTCCAGATGGGACTCAAGACGGCAATCCTGCCATGGGCATGGCCGCCCATGGGCACCCGACCCGAATGGGCAGGGTATGGGTCGCCAACTTTACCCATGGGTAACCCGATTAGTCATGGGTAGGGTATGGATACAAGTTTACGCCCGTGGGTCGCCCGATGGGTTGCCCATTAGTATTAATAATAAAATAAATATCTTTCTACACTTGTTCTTTATATGTAGAAGTGCACTTCATACAAGCATAAGCTTAATTCTGAAGTCTCAATGGCTAGTAGCAAACTGGACACTATTGGTAGCAGTGACGCTAGTAGGCCGAACACATCGATCTCTGGACTGTAGCACTTGTCATTTCATTCGGGCCGAATGCTACACAGAGCCCACTCCGCGCCTAATGGGCCTTTATACGCTGGAATCTTGTTCCACACGTGTGCAAGGCTGCTGGCCTTGTGCCTTGCGGGCATCTCACCGCTAAATGTCCAGCATTTTAGTACCACCTCGCTACTCGAGGACATAGGAGGCGGAGCGGTGCTTATAAAAGGAGACAAGGAGGGCATCCCAGTATGCGTTGAGCCATGCGGCACATACCTGCTACATGTACTACAGTTATTTTACTAGTTTTGTATGCTCGGTGAGTACTGGGAAGTGCACTCGTACGAAGCAATACACGGCCATACATCGCCACGCCAAAGCTGTGGCGGGCCATACTTTCCTAGGCAGGTGTTTGGTTTTGCATGCAGGTTTGGCTCGCCACGGCGCAAAAGAGCTTCTGCTACAGAGATTCTCGCCAAATGTGTGGCGTTCGTTTAGCCCGCCACACTTCTGTGGCGCGCCACGGGTGTGGCTAGCATCTCAACCTAGGCGTGGCAATTTTAGTTCTCAACCGAACAGACCCTTAATTCAAATAGAAAAATGTTAATACCCAATGGGTGCCCTGTAGGGTCGGGTTACCTGCCGGGTTCGGGCATGAGTCTGATCCTCTGCCCATGGGTAGGGTCGTGGGTTTGCTCATGTGCCCATTTGCTATTCGGGTGTGGGTTTGGTAGAGCTTGACCCGGCCAAACCCGACCCGATTGCCAGGTTGAGATGGGACGCGGTAGACCGCGGCTTCACGCCAAGAATCGATCAATGCCTATTGAGCAGTTAGCGGAGAAACTGCTCTGCCAAAGTTTGGGCATTTTCGAGGAAGGAGAGATGATCACCGAGGAGGCGATCAACAAATACGTCGCGTTGTTCAATGGTCAACTACCTGACATTGCGGTGGCGGCGTTGCGTGCTCTATTCAAGCTTGATTGCGACCTGACCACTGCCGTTGAAGATGCTCTAGTTGAGCATTGTGGAGACACGGTCCCAAAACTGCAGCCAATGGGAAGCAAGGAAGCCACGGCAATGGCTTGATGTTGTTCGGTCCCGATGATAGATGTAATGCTAGTTTCTGATGGATGATAACAACTTATGAATTTTGAATTGGAATGTACATGGTTTGAACTGCCCAGACCGCCGTGCAGCAGTAAAAGAAACCATTGCCTCCACCCCGTGCAACATTGTATGTCTTCAGGAAACTAAACTTGTTGTTCTGGATCCTTTTGTTGCTGCTTTTCTGGGCGGCCACCGTTTGAAAAGCTTCGCCGAGCGCCCCACAAATGGCACCTGTGGGGGCATCCTTCTCTTGTGGAATGAAGACCTCATCAAGATTGATAATGTGCACTTTGGGACCTTCTTCCTCTCGGCCATGGTGACGATCATCGGCTCAGGTACCTCCTTCCAGCTCACAACTGTTTATGGCCCCACTAGAGGAAATTTGAAGGATGCGTTTTTCCTTGAGATGGTTGGGCAAAAACCTACTAATGGTACGAGATGGCTTATCTCCGGAGATTTCAACCAACTCTATCGTGCCCGAGATAAGAACCACTCCAATGTTGATCGGAGCCGCATTTTCCGGTTCCGCAACGATCTCAATGCTTGCGAGCTCGAGGAGATACACTTGCAGAATAGGAAATTCACATGGATCAACGAGCGAGCCGATCTGAACAAACTTGATAGCTTTTTTTTAATGAAGATTGGGACATCCAACTTGGCACACACCTCCTACATGCGTTGTCATCTTCGTTGTCCGACCATTGTCCTCTCCTCCTCGCTAGTGATTCCGGGCCCTCTCGGCCAAAGTGCTTTCGCTTCGAAAACTTTTGGATCAAGATGCCTAACTTCAAGAAGGTTGTTCAAGATGCTTGGAACAAGAGAGTCCCCCATGCTGAGCCATGCCAAATCCTCTTTCACAAGCTAAAGAGAGCTAGTCAATGCCTACGCACTTGGAGAAAAAAGATATTCTCCAATCATAAAGTACAACTCCACATGGCTCTTGAGATCATCCTTAGATTGGATTTGGCCCAAGAAAGTCGAACTTTGAGCAGTGAGGAAAGAGATCTTCGGAGTAAGTTAAAAGAAAGATAGTGGCCCTTGCTGTTCTTGAGAGAGCTAGAAAGAGACAGAGCTCCAGGGTTACTTTGCTTAAAGAGAGCGACACCAACACTCGTTTCTTCCACCTTCGTGTCAATCATAGAAGAAGAAAAAAATATTCATCGACTAAAGCATGACAACGGATGGGTCACAAACCATGATGATAAGAAGGTGATTATGCAAGAATACTTTGGCAATGCCATCAAAAAAGGTGTGGCCTGTGCTAAGGACCTCAATTGGGACTTCATTCCCACTTCGGATTGCGACCTTGCAGATTTGGGGATGCCTTTCTCAGTGGAGGAGCTCAAGGCTGCCATCTTTGCCCTCCCAAGTGACAAAGCCCCGGGCCCTGACAGATTTACCGGAGCCTTCTTCAAGAGTGTTGGAAAATTGTCAAACCCGAAATCATGGATGTCATCAACAACTTCTCCAACCTTCAGGTGTAACGCCCCAAGACCCGGAGCTTCAGATGCCTTCCAGGGTTTCCGGGTTTTTCGTCATGTGAGTTGGTTTGGTCCGTTGCATTTAATCATTGCATCATGTGCATTGCACCATGTCATCATGCAACCCTTTTAAAAACTCAACTAAATAAATCGTATGGATCTTCGGTCCATTTAAATTGAGGGAATTCACATGGTGAGTTCTCTTTATAATATATCCTCCCGATATTAGTGGAGCTATTATAAAATAATCCATTCTTTGGAATCACCAAAACACACTTGCAAAATCCCAATGCCTTTTATTATTTCAATTCTTGGCCTCTAACTTTGCCATTTATCCTTTCGTCATTTTCCGGAGCTCCACCTAATTTCTCAACATTTTTGGAAACTCCTAGAACCTAGTCCTAGTTCAAACACATTTGAATTAAATTCAAATGAGTTTGAATTTACATCTTCCAATCTTGGTTTTTTTTCTATTTTCTCGGAACAAGCGTATTTTTTGTGAGTTCGGGAAAATTATCCGCGTGCCCAAATTCTTTTCCTAACCCTCTCTTTCTTTTTCTTCTCTCTAATATTTCTTTCTGTTAGAAGGAAATAGGAGAGAGAGAGGAGAAGCCCAGCCGGCCTCTTGGGCCTGTCTAACCAGTCCAGCCCGTCTAACCTCCTAGGCCCATCCGCAGCCCAGCCGCGCCCTTAACCATAGCCTTCCCTCTCGGTCCCTGACCTCTCCCTCTCTCGTTCCCGTGGCCGCCGCCACCACGCCCTCGACCCCTGCCTCCTGTCAGCCACACACACACACCTCGAGCCAGGGGAGGAGCCCCGCGCCTGATTCCCCAGTGCCGCCAGCCTCCAGGAGCTGCCCCCCGCGTCCTTGATCCGGCGAGCCCCGCTGCCGGATTGCGCTGCCGCCCGTGTCCGCCACCCCCTCCTCTGCTTCGCCGTCCTCTGCTCCGCCTCCATCACCGGCGACCACGACCAGCGCCCGCCTCTTGCTGCCCGTCCAGGAGCGCCACGCCGGCGGCCTCGCTCCTCCTCGACGATGTCCTCGCCGCCAAGCTCCTCCGTCCTCCGTCCCCTGCAACCTCGCGTCGCCCCGCTGCCTTCTCTTGTCGCGGCCAGGATCCCCTCCTCGTGCCTCTGGTCACCGCGCCGCCCCATCACCCGTCCTGTGCCTGCGTCCGCGCAGCACCATCTCTGCCGCCTCCATGCATCTCCGGTGACCTCCCGAGGCAGGGCCTTGACAAGTCCCTCGATGCCCCTCCAGATGTGCCAATGCCTCTGTTTGAACCATGTACAACTACACGGTGATGCGCCAAGTACCCCTCGGATCATCAAGTTCGACTACATGGAACCGCCAAGTACCACTACGATTGCCGCGTACATCTACGGATGCAAAAACCGGAACAACAAGTACCCCGACGTCACATGTACCACTACCATCGCCGAGATCACGAGTACCTCTACCGTCGACCCTAGAGCGTGTGAGAACGACTACTTCGACTACCGTCGCGTGAACCACTACTTCCCTCGACGCCCGAGAACGACTACTTCCTCTACTTCCATCTACGAACGAGAACCGTCTCCTTTGCACGCTCCGAAGGTATAACCCTGAGACGACGTCCGTGAACGAATGCTTGCGATGTTTGAGCTGCTCGTGTTTGCGCCATATCCAATTTGTCACTCGTTTCCTTGTCGTCAACTCGTGGGACACCCGATATCCGAGAGCGCCCCACCATCTTCTGCACGCAACCGCCCACTTCTCCTTTGCATCGGTATCTCAATCGAGTTACCGGAACCGGAACGTTGCCGTGGCACCGTTTCATTATCGTCGCCGTGGCACCCCTTTTGATTCCGCCACGATGACAAAAATGCTCCTTAATATGCTTTTATCGACATTTTCATAAAAATTGCATAAAACTTGTTCATGACATCCGCATCATGATAACAACTTCAAGTAGGGTTAATTTGTTGTTTCCATTAATTTGTTTGAATGCCTTGTTAAAATGGTTTAATTCATAACTATTTAACCGTAGCTCAGAATTTAATAAACTTTATATGTAAATGGGGTAGAAAAATGCCTAGTTTAACATGATGCACTTTATTTTGCTGTTTAACAACATTAAAATTATGTTTATGGCAGAACAGTACCAAATCTAAAATATGCATATGAGGATTTTTCGGACTTGTTGTTTGTTGTTCCGGCCTCATTTAAAATTGCCTAAATAGTCAGTTTATTTATGCTTCACCTCTTGCCATGTTAATCAACATTTAATATTGTTGGGTACCATAACGAGAGAGAACTAAATAATTGTTGTGGTGTTTCGTCAATATGCAACTCGTTGCATATTGAGCTCCACTTAATTTGTAGTATTGTTTGTTGCATTTTGCCGTGCCATCCTCATTAAACCGGACATGCATCATTCTTGTTTGTGCATCATGCCATGTGTATGTGGTGGTTGTTTACTATGTTGTTTGTTTGTTTCCGGGTTGCTTCTCTCGTTAGCTTCGGTTTCGTTCCGGAGTTGTGAGGATTCGTTCGACTACATCCATTTATCTTCTTCATGGACTCGTTCTTCTTCCTTGCGGGATCTCAGGCAAGATGACCATACCCTCGAAATCACTTCTATCTTTGCTTGCTAGTTGCTCGCTCTTTTGCTATGCCTATGCTGCAATACCTACCACTTGCTTATCATGCCTCCCATATTGTCAAACCAAGCCTCTAACCCACCTTGTCCTAGCAAACCGTTGTTTGGCTATGTTACCGCTTTGCTCAGCCCCTCTTATAGCGTTGTTAGTTGCAGGTGAAGATGAAGTTTGTTCCTTGTTGGAACATGGAGATGTTGTTCCTTGTTGGAACATGTTTACTTGTTGGGATATCACAATATATCTTATTTAATTAATGCATCTATATACTTGGTAAAGGGTGGAAGGCTCGGCCTTATGCCTGGTGTTTTGTTCCACTCTTGCCGCCCTAGTTTCCGTCATATCGGTGTTATGTTCCCAGATTTTGCGTCCCTAACGCGTCGGGTGATTTATGGGACCCCCTTGACAGTTCGCTTTGAATAAGACTTTTCCAGCGAGGCCCAACATTCGTTTTACCATTTGCCTCACCACCACCTACTTTTCCCTTGGGAGTAATTAACCCAAGGGTCATCTTTATTTAGCCCCCCGGGCCAATGCTTGTCTAAGTGTTGGTCCAAACTAGAGCACCGTGCGGGACCGTCCCTTGGCAACTTGGGTTATGTTGGTACCTGTACGCTTAGCTTATCCGGTGTTGCCCTGAGAACGAGATATGTGCAGCTCCTATCAGGATGTCGGCGCATCGGGCGGCTTTGCTGGACTTGTTTTATTACTGTCGAAATGTCTTGTAGCCGGGATTCCGAGACTGATCGGGTCTTCCCGAGGAGAAAGAATATCCTTCGTTGATCGCGAGAGCTTATAATGGGCTAAGTTGGGACACCCCTGCAGGGTTTTGAACTTTCGAAAGCCGTGCCCGCGGTTATGTGGCAGATGGGAATTTGTTAATGTCCGGTTGTAGAAAACCTGAAGTTGACCTTAATTAAAATACACCAACTGCGTGTGTAACCGTGATGGTCTCTTCTCGGTGGAGTCCGGGAAGTGAACACGGTGTTGGAGTTATGCTTGACGTAAATAGTTTCAGGATCACTTCTTGATCATAGTTGTTCGACCGTGCTTTTGCCTTCTCTTCTCGCTCTCATTTGCGTATGTTAGCCACCATATATGCTAGTCGCTTGCTGCAGCTCCACCTCATACCTTTTATCCTACCTTTAAGCTTAAATAGTCTTGATCTCGCGGGTGTGAGATTGCTGAGTCCCCGTGACTCACAGATACTTCCAAAACCATTTTGTAGGTGCCGATGAACCCGTGCAGGTAACGCACCCGAGCTCAAGGAGGAGCTCGATGGAGATCTTGTTCATTGTGTTGTTTCGTTTCAGTTGATCAGTAGTGGAGCCCAGTCGGGACGATCGGGGATCTGTGTAGCATTTGGGGTAGTCTTCTTTTGTTTTGGTTCCGTAGGCGGACCTTGATTGTATTTGTTTGATGTAATGCTCTACTCATGTATTGTGTGAAGTGGCGATTGTAAGCCAACTATGTATCTCTTTCCCTTATGTATTACATGGGTTGTGTGAAGATTACCTCACTTGCGACATTGCTTTCAATGCGGTTATGCCTCTAAGTCGTGCTTCGACACGTGGGAGATATAGCCGCATTGAAATGGACCGAGGTTTGTCAAACGGCCTTGGTATAGCACCGGTAGACCGCCTGTCAAGTTTCGGGTCATTCGGAGGTCGTTTGATACTCCAACGGTTAACCGGGTAACCGCGAAGGCCTCTTGTGGGTTGCAGCCCAAAACCCCTCCAAATCAGCCCAATAACACATCTAAGTCACTCCCATGTCCATCGCCGTTCGATCACGATCGCGTGGCCGAAAACCGTGCTCAATTTGGAGCTCCCTAGCTCCTTCTACCTATAAATATGCGTCTCCCCCTCCAATTCCGGGTCCAAACCCTAGCCCCGCTCCCCTCCGCGCCGCCGGACACGTCCGGATTGGGCCGGACGCGTCCGCCGCCGCTGCCCGGCGAATCGCGCACCGCCACCTGTCCCAACGCCGCCGCCCACCGCCGCTGGCCCGCGAGCCCCATCGCCTCCACGCCGTCTCCCGAGCGCCCGCGCCGCCCGGATCTCGCCGCCCGCGCCCACCGCCGTCCCGCGCTGGCGCCGGCCGCTGCGCTCGCCCTCCCGCGCCGGCCCCCGCCGCCGCGTCCGCCGCGCGCCTCCGCGCCGGAGCGCTAGGCCGCGCCGCCGCCCCGTCTGCCGCCCCGCGCCGGTACCACCGCCGCCGCCCCTCGCAGGCGTCCGCGCGCGGCCGCGCCTCCCTCGACCTCCCCGCGCCCGGAGAAGCCCCGCCGGCCGCCATCCCCGTCCATCTCCGGCGAAACGCCGGCCAGATCCGCCGCCACCTCGTAACCCGCGCCGGAACCCTAGATCTGAGGGTATAAAATTTCACTAAGTCTCCAGGTTTTTCACATTTTGTTGCATGTTCATCGCATCATAACTTGCTGCATACTGCTCCGTTTCGTGCGCGTAATATGTCAAATTGTTCAACTCGATGAGTAAATAATTTCGTCCCATTGCATCATTTTCATTTGAGCTCATCTCGATGCCCGAAATGTTGTTGGAAGAGGGCTATGTGATGTTAGTTTCTGATCCGTTTCAGTAGATGCACTTTTGTCATTTTTGCCATGATTGATGTGTGCATCCTATGAATTGGAGTCCTACATGTGTTTTGTAATATGACATGCCATCTTTACAGGGGTGTATGCCATGTATTTGTTTGATCTTTGTGGTGACTAGCACAAGCATGCAAACTAGGGATCATAATGTTGCTGATTTCAGAGACTTAGTAATTTCACTAAGTTATTCCCTGCTGTTATTTTTATGCCATGTGTTCTTGTTGTTACAGAGAGATCGATGCCTATTTTGAGCATGATCAGTAAGGGTGTTTGGAACATATGGATTTGCTCTATCCATCCATGCCTTTGTTTGTAATTATGGAGTGCCATAGCTTGAGTCAATCGACCTCTACTTTTGCTATAAAATGTTACTGGCAGATTGTTTACATGTTATTCGTTTTTGCCAAGCTTGTTCTACTTGATCCTTACATGCTATGATGTTGTTCTTGCCATGTATAGCTTCTATGCCATGTCTTCTTGATGGGTGTATACTTAGTTTATAATGAAAAGCTCTGTAGTGAGTGCATCGAGCTCGTAAACATGCCTACTTGTTATCTGTTTTTGACATGTCCAGTTTTCTGCTAAGTCTGAAAACTGTAGCGAAACTTGCTTAATTGACATGGGTGCTATTATATTTTCTGGTCCTTTTTGGCTCATGGTCAGTAAGGGACTTTTGTTCAATGCTTTGAGTAGATTCATGACATACCTTGTTTTTCTATATTGTGTTCCTGTAGCAGGTTGTTTCCTTGCTCTAAACATGTCATCCTGATGTTAATGTCTGGCATGATAGTATTTTCATTAAGTCTGTGAAGCTGATATGTTTTGCACTTTTGTCATGCTTCTTTGAACCTGTTGTGGTGTGATTTAGCCGTAGCTCAGTGTTCATCTTTTGTCAGGCATGTTGAGTAGATCACTGCCATATGCCTTACTGATATGTTTGGGTACAGTAGCTTAATTTCTTGTTGCTTGCTAAGTAGCATCATGCTGTTAATGGCAGAATCTTGTCATTCTTCTTTTGCTTGTCATTTGCAAACCGTGCATCCGATTCCGGTGATCTTTATATCGATTTCAACCGAAATCACCTCACCTTTCCAGTGGCATACTTTGTTTGCCAAGATCATGCCTTGTTCATCCTTGTCCTTCCGGGGCACGCATATGCATTGCATATCACATCTCGCATATCATGCCATGTTTTGCATCATGTGGATTGCGCATTGCACCGTGGTTGATAGTTGTTCCGTTGCTTGTGTTATTGTTTTGGGTAGAGCCAGGAGACGAGTACGTGACCGAGGAACCTGTTGAGAACGCTTACGAGGATCAAGCCTTCGACAACTCTGAGAACCTTGCAGGCAAGATGACCATACCCTCGAAATCACTTCTATCTTTGCTTGCTAGATGCTCGCTCTTTTGCTATGCCTATGCTGCGATACCTACCACTTGCTATATCATGCCACCCATATTGCCATGTCAAACCTCTAACCATCCTTTCCTAGCGAACCGTTGATTGGCTATGTTACCGCTTTGCTCAGCCCCTCTTATAGCGTTGCTAGTTGCAGGTGAAGATGAAGTTTGTTCCTTGTTGGAACATGATTATGTTGGGATATCACAATATCTCTTATTTTAATTAATGCATCTATATACTTGGTAAAGGGTGCAAGGCTCGGCCTTATGCCTGGTGTTTTGTTCCACTCTTGCCACCCTAGTTTCCGTCATACCGGTGTTATGTTCCTTGATTTTGCGTTCCTTACACGGTTGGGTGATTTATGGGACCCCCTTGACAGTTCGCTTTGAATAAGACTCCTCCAGCAAGGCCCAACTTTGGTTTTACCATTTGCCACCTAAGCCTTTTTCCCCGGGTTTTCGCGAGCCCGAGGGTCATCTTTATTTTAACCCCCCCCCCCCGGGCCAGTTCTCCTTCGATTGCTGGCCCAAACTAGAGGCTTTGCAGCGCCACCTCAAGGAAACTTGGGGTCTGGTTTTAGTTGTACGGACAGCTCATCCGGTGTGCCCTGAGAACGAGATATGTGCAGCTCCTATCGGGATTTGTCGGCACATCCGGGCGGCTTTGCTGATCTTGTTTTATTACTGTCGAAATGTCTTGTAGTCCGGGATTCCGAGACTGATCGGGTCTTCCCGGTAGAAGGAATATCCTTCGTTGACCGTGAGAGCTTATAATGGGCTAAGTCGGGACACCCCTGCAGGGTATTATCTTTCGAAAGCCGTGCCCGCGGTTATGAGGCAGATGGGAATTTGTTGATGTCCGGTTGTAGAAAACCCGAAGTTGACCTTAATTAAAACACATCAACCGCGTGTGTAACCGTGATGGTCTCTTCTCGGCGGAGTCCGGGAAGTGAACACGGTGTTGGAGTTATGTTTGACGTAGGTTGTTCTAGGATCACTTCTAGCTTCACGACTGTGCTTTACTTCTCTTCTCGCTCTCTTTTGCGTGGTTAGCCACCATATATGCTAGTCGCTTGCTGCAGCTCCACCTCACAACCCCATCCTACCTTTAAGCTTAAATAGTCTTGATCTCGCGGGTGTGAGATTGCTGAGTCCCCATGACTCACAGATTCTACCAAAACAGTTGCAGGTGCCAACGATGCCAGTGCAGATGACGCATCCGAGCTCAAGTGGGAGTTCGACGAGGAACATGGTCGTTACTATGTGTCTTTTCCTGATGATCAGTAGTGGAGCCCAGTTGGGACGATCGGGGATCTGTGTAGCATTTGGGGTAGTCTTTTTTCATTTTGGTTCCGTAGTCGGACCTTGAGTGTAATCTGGATGATGAATGTTTATTTATGTATTGTGTGAAGTGGCAACTGTAAGCCAACTATGTATCTCTTTCTCTTATGTATTACATGGGTTGTGTGAAGATTACCTCACTTGCGACATTGCTTTCAATGCGGTTATGCCTCTAAGTCGTGCTTCGACACATGGGAGATATAGCCGCATCGAGGGCGTTACAGGCTTGGACAAAGGATGAATAGATCTAACTTTTTTTGTGGCTTTTTCTTGGACAATAGGTAAGAAAATAAATCTAATCTAGAAAAAACTGGAAATTCTCACTGAGCAACCTGAAAACTGATACCACTTGATAGAGGTGAGGGTGTCCCGATCTTTTGATGAGATGATAACTATCGATTTGGTGGAGTCGACTTTGATGATCCGACTACAAACATGCACGACGTTGCGCCTTAGCAATCGCTAAACCAATCTCTGGGAAGTTACCGACGATGCGGGAAGCATGATCAGCCTGACCACGAAGGTCTATTCCTACATGCAATCGAAGAACAAGCAAGAATATGATAAAGCAATATAAATATTGCGAATATATATGAAGTATTGATAATGGTGGGGATCCGTAAGCGGTCTTGGTCTGGTCGTTGGACACAAACGAAGTACACGAAGTTGCAATGGCTAACTTTTAACTAAACAAATCCCAAGGGAAAAGCTACTAGATGGATCTACTTATATAGGAGCAAGGGGTGGCGGCCAAGGAGGTGGGAGGACGTCTCAAGGCAGCCTAAAACCAACCCTAGGTCGTACAAGGCTAATGGGCCCAAGTGGAGGTGATGCAACACCTTTGGACTTGTTGTTTGACTCGGATTCTGCTGCAGCGTCAGATTGTTTCGTCCATATCTCAATGCTCCGGACGAATTTAAAGGTGAATCCAATTGGGTTGGAAAGAGGACGAAATCTACTTTCCAAGAAAAAAAGAATCACCCAATTCGGATTCCGTATGAAAAAGTTGTTGGCGTTTTGACTCAGGTATGTCTGTGTAGTCCGAATCTGAATCCAGAATGTGAGAGACTTGGACTCTATCTTCTCTTGGCCCAAAAGTGACGTGAGAGGACTTTTGAACAGAACCTAAACTTCTCCTTTTCCCCTATCTTCATATGTGGATTGTACAAATGTATCATACACCTGCAATTAGACAAAACACAAAAGTGTGTGAAGTATTTTTGTTCTGGATAACATAAATAGATTATTGAATAGTTTGCACTAGAAATCACCTGACCAATATGCATGTATGCAATATTTTTTGTCGTATCCAAGATAGTCATGTCCTCATCAGTAAGTATAACAATAAAGCATATATATATCATCAAATTACTACAGTCAGTATAACATACCATTTCATGCCGATCGACCATGGTACTTGTTAGGCGGGTCATGAATGGCACCCCGACAAAGTCATCACGTGGCAGAATTATGTCCCATAGGTTGCACACCTCCTCCTCGCTCAACCTCATTCTTTGATCTACGATGGCTTCATGAAGTGGGTTCTCATCATCTTCATCGAGTGGGTCCTCATTATCTTCATCATCTTCATCATCTTCGTCTTCTTCCACCAGGTTGATATAAATGACAGCCAGCTTGGGTCTTTCTGCTCTGAAGGAGAAGCTGATCAACTCACCACCAGTAAGACACATGCGGGCGAGGAAACGAGCCCATCCATCTCCTCCAATCTGCGACATATTTTGTCATTTCTCGACCTCCATAGTGTACGGCCCCCAGGAGCCTCAAATGTCACAGTGTCTCCTATCACCTTGTTGAATTTCAACCTCACATTGCATGGGACGATCTGTGTAAAAAAAGCAAAATGACATAATGTAGTAATTCCAACACTAAAAATAAAATAATTGTTACATTTCATTTAATTTCTTACCGTCGCATGACAAAAACTCGGCTGGAAGTAGATGCCGAACAGCTTGCCAATTGCAAGGCTGCTGGCGCACCTTGACTTGCACAGTCGACATGGTGGTGGTGGTGGTGCCATTTTTCTAAAGCAATATGAGCAAAGGATTAACGATCCACTTCACAGGAAAGAAAAACAGTAGCATGTGATATTTTTTGTTGTTTTTCAGTTATATTTCCATAGTGGAACCCGATCCCAAAAAGTAAACAACAAGCTCTCAGTTAACTTACTAACACCTTCTATAATAGAACCAACAGCTAGCAGGCGAATGCCAAATCAGCCAACAAGACTCACAGCCAACAAGTTCTCAATTAGGTTACTAACACCTGTAGAATATCTCTAGATGAAGAGATTCTTCCGCGAGAAGCAATTTGATGGACAATTATAATCCTAAGATCTAGTAACATATAAGATGACAAGGTATCACCTATAAAAGCATTTCAGTGGCACCTATTGCCGAAAAAACTATTTGGCCCCTACCAAAGGTATAATCCTAAGATCTGTAATAAGTTATCTACCAAATCAAGGTACCACCTACCAAGACATATTTCATCTAATTTGGCCCCTATTGCCTAAGATAACTAATTAAAAAACAAGTGGCAATTTAATTGGGATTAACATAGCACTTGCAAACTAAATACTTGTATCAAAACCAATATCTAGCAGATCACGGTACCACCTACCAAAGCATTTCAACTAAATTGGCACCTACATTTTGCAAAAAATAACTTACTACAGAAAAACAAAAGCATCTAGTTATCCATATGAAATTCGTAAGCCCTCGCTGCATCTAGGTAGGGCAGCCCTCAGGGGGTGCTGTCGAGGAGGGGGGATGGCATGGTGACCTCGGTCGGGGGTGCTAATGAGGGGAAGGCCGGTGACTTTCCTATGAGAGGGGGCGAAGACTGCGACCGGCGAGGGGATCGAGGGCGATCGACCAAAGGCGCCCGACCAGAGCTCGCGGGTGGCAACAGAGTGGGCGGCGAGAGGGTGGAGGAGCAGCGGAGGGGCGACGAGATGGGGGAGGAGCATTACCTGCGGCGGCGGTGGTGGAGGAGAAACCCTAACCGCAGCTTCCGGCGTCGGGCGGAGGGGGACGATTGAGAGATGAGCATGCGGGGGGCCGGGCCGCGTGTTTTGTTTTTCTGTAGCAGTAGTGCGGGTGCAGAGAGAGCGCTATTGCTAAGCCCAATATCAGTAGCGCTTTGTCCTGAAAAAACGCTACTGCTAAGTCTAAGCATGTAAAAACATCAAATATATACATTGGTCATCATTGATCTTTTTGTGTAGAATCTAAATAGTTAACATGAATCCTCACCGTACCTGTATAGGCACAGGTGAAGATTCATATTGCAGCCACAAATCCTACACATATAGTTCAATGAAGACCAAGTGCTCGAGATAGTTTGAGAAGTAGCATATTTAAGGTGGTAAACACCTTGTTCGCTTAGCGGTATGGGACTAAACTTAATTAGTTGCAAGGGGATGATACTTAGCAGCAGCGAGTTTTGAAGAAAAACGCTGCTACTAAGTAGTTTAGCAGTAGCGTGTTCAGGAGAAGGGCGCTACTACTATATCTAGCCTGGAGGCAACGCCGTGGCAGTAGCGCTCGTTTCACCTAGAGCGCTGCTGCTACTGGGCTATTGGTAGTGCGGTTTTCTGAAGCTCGCTACTGCTAATTAGCAGCAGCGTTTGTTTTTAAACCACACTGCTGCTAAGATTCTATGTATAAGGTTTTCCCTAGTAGTGTTCTCTCGTCATCATCTTCGCGTGTGTTGCTTAATGGTACTGCTGGTGACCCTATTAAACATGGGCGGGGCCTTCGTCAAGGGGACCCTCTCTCCCCGTTGCTTTTTGTGCTTGCCATTGACCCGTTGCACCACATCCTTGCCACGGCGACTTCCCAAGGTCATCTTAAACCGCTCGGAGATCAACCCATTCATGCGTCGCTTTATGCTGATGATGCTGCCATATTCCCCAATAAAAAATGGCATTCATTTTTTGGCTTCAACTCTTGCCTCTTTTGGTGATGTTACTGGATTAGTCACCAATTGTGCCAAGAGTCTTGTTGTGTCCATTCGCTGCGATAACATTTATCTTGATGACGTTCTTTGGGCCTTCTCGGCTATTCGCTCCACCTTCCCAATGAGATATTTGGGATTGCCTCTTTCGGTTAGAAGGTTGAAGAGGATACACTTTTAGTTCTTAGAAGATAAAGTTGCTGGGAAGTTACCGCCTTGGATCGCGAGGCATGTGGCTTACCGCCATTGCTATATATATCATATTACGCCTCTGGAGTTGCCGGTGGAAGTGAGGAAGAAGATTGACAGTTTGTGGCGCGCCTACCTATGGGCGGGATGTGACAAGGTGACTGGTGGAAAATGCAAGGTCAACTGGGAACTTGTCTGTAAGCCCAAGATCTTCGGTGGTTTGGGCATCCTCAACCTGGATAAGTTTCCTACTGCCCTTCGATTGCGATGGCTTTGGTATGAATGGGCTAACCCACCCAAGACATGGGTTGGGATGGGAATGCCATGCAATGACAATGATAGGAACATTTTTGCGGCGGTCACCACGGTTCGCATTGGGATGGAGGTAAGGTGAAGTTCTGGGAATCACCCTGGCTCCAAGGCATGAGACCCAAAGATATTGCTCCTATGATCTTTGACCTCTCAAAAAAGAAATCTTGCTCGGTCCAAATTGCTCTCCTAACAATTTTTGGGTTAGTCAAATTGATACCCATCATGGGATCACCCAGGAGCACCTATAGGAGTTCATCATACTTTGGAAGAAACTATCCTATGTTACCCTCAACAACAGTGTGCAAGATACTATCCACTGGAAGTTCACCTCTCAAGGAGAATACTCGACGTCGATTGTCTATATGGCGCAGTTTGTGGGACACACAACTAGCATCATGCCTGCTGCAGTGTGGAAGGTTTAAGCCCCTCCAAAATGCAAGTTTTTGCTTGGTTGATAATTCAAAATAGAGTATGGACGGCCGATCGATTGCTCCGTCGTGGCTAGCCGAACTGCAACCTTTGCCCGTTTTGCAAGCAAGTCCAGAAAACTGCGACGCGTCTTCTCTTCCAGTGTAGGTTCTCCTAGCGCGTTTGGGTTGAGGTTGCTACGTGGATTGGCCTACATGGTGATGTGGTGAGGAGCCGGAGATTTGAGGCTTCAGTTCGAGATTGGTGGATTAAAAATGTGATTGAGCGCGGAAACCAGAGAAAGGCTATCGCCTCCTTATTCATGCTTATGTCTTGGGAGATTCGGAAAGAGCGCAACGCAAGGGTTCGCAACACTGCCGCCATCAAAGAGGAGGCCCATCTTTGGGCTATGGCAGGTACCACCCACTTGAGTATTGTAATGCTGCAAGAGTAGTTCTTTGTTCCCCGTTTTACGGCTATTTGTCTAAAACCTTCTTCCTTAATCACTGAAAATAGCAAATCTTTTGCCTTGTTTAAAAAAAAGAATTTTCTCCACATGAGCGGAGCTCCAGCCAGAAATAATGCTGAGTTTCCCGTGAGCTAAATGGCTCCGGATCGATCACCCGCGTTTCTGTACTAGACTTGCAGCTGCAGCATCTTGTCAGTTAGTAGTAGTAAGTTCAGATGCACCGACAGAGCGACACTTGCCTACAGTAGATATGATAGTATTTATCGTGCAAGTGCGTCTTGACACTAGTTTATCTGAGCTTCGTGCAAGAGCAATTCCAACGGGGAGACCCAAACGGACATCGGTTTTGTCCGTTTTTGTCTGTTTGAGTCGCCCGTCCGCCCGTCCGCATCTGTTTTTGCAATTGGGTCGGCCGGTGTGGCCAACGGGGGACGGACGCATATTTTGACATGTCTGTCTGGTCATTCCGTCGAACACGTAATAGGCATACGAGGAACGTCGCCGGTGCCGGCCGTCCGTATCGGATTCCGCCGGGGCCGGCCGGGCATGGATACCTAGGCGAGGCGCCCCCGATGTCGGACTGCAGCACGGGCACGGGCTCGCCGCGGGCGGACTCCATCGACAATCAGCCGCCCGCCGACGCCGAGTCGCCCGGCGGAGGCCAGAGCAAGAGCGACCACCCCTCGCCGTCGTCCCCGCTACCGCCGCCCAAGCGCAGGTACATACACACACGCATCTCCGTGCGGCGAGGCCAGCGAAAGCAGAGATCGAACCATCCCGGTTCGGACGGCAGAGTGGACAGAGAGAGTGACTTGCCTGACGGTCTCCTGCTTGCAGCGGATGCTGGTGCGAAGGTAGCCGTGGGTGCTGCGCGGGTTGAGGCTAACCCCGGAGACGACCTTGGCGCCGCCGGTCACCGTGTACTACAGCTCCTGGAGTCGGGCCATGCACCGGTCCATCTGCTTGCGCGCGCCCAAACCCATCAATCCATCAAGACTCCATACCACGAGCCCACCACGGCGGAGCGCCGGCACCGGAGGAGGACAAGCCCGGCTGTCCTCTGCTGTTGTACGCGGGGGAGCGTGCTCGGCCAGGTGCTGCTCCAGCTCTCGAGCCCGTGGGCGGGTGGGTGGGAGAAGAAAGAGGAAAAGGAGGAAAGAGATAGGATGAGACAGACGGGTGGATGGCAAGTGGGCCAAGAGCCACATGCATCCGAACAGAGGGGGGCGAAGAGGGCACAAATAGCGTCCGCTTTGTGTCCGTTTTGACCCAAATTTTCTCAAATTTGAACCCAATATGGGTTCGAACGGACATCAAGCGGACAGCAGGTGGACGATGTGTCCGTTTGGATCGCCCTGTTGGGCTGAGTTTTATGTCTAGATGACCCAAACAAATAAAATGGGTTGCCCTATTAGAGTTGCTCCAAAAGGCTGCGATTGCAGTCCACACAACCACAAGTGAAGGAGGAGAGACGATGCACATTCGAAGAGCACCAGGGGTTGGGGTAGCCGGTAGAAAGCTGTTGGTGAGCTGAGGGGAGCAACAGTTGCTCCTCGTTTCACGGCAAACCGCCAACCTGCTTTGCGCAAAAAAAAATCGCCCACAAGCCAGTGCCACCTGCCACGGGTAGCGTATGCATTATGACCAGTGCCCCCACCTGCGTACACCACTACGGCAGTACAGCAATGACGTTCGCCAAGACACAAGGAAACGAAATGCAATACAAAACGGAGGACCAGTTGCCCAGCCAGTGTCTGTCTTCGTGATGCCTCTTGTTTTTCTTTTTATTATTTTCTCGATGGAGGGCCCAGTTGCGTCGCTTCTTCTCCATTTCGCGTCCCGTGTGTATCATCATCACCCACACCGGCGGAGAGCAAAGTTTGTTTTAAACCTTAAACTCGTAGACCTTGTCGGAATTGAACCTCCATCTCTGAATCCCTGAAATCTGTACCCTAACCTTTCTAATCCCGGTCAACATCAACCCTGGACCAATTTGACGCACCGGAAGTATATCAATCCCGCCCTGGATCATAGTCTGCTCTCACTGACATCTCTGTCCCACATGTCATATTCATCTTCTATCCTCAATCCTCTCTCCTGAAATCAGCGCGGCACCGAGAAGCAGGAGGCTAGGCATTGCAGATGAAGGTGTAAAATAGGGTCTAGTATATTGTCCTTGTACATGTATTTGTATACGTATGTAATTGTAATTGTGGTCATCTATATATATTGAGACGTGAGGCTGGATGTCAACCACCCACGCAAAAACCTAAACCCTGTGTTTCAACTTGGTATCAGAGCGGTCGGGTCGCCGCCGCCGCCCGAACCTCTCTCCGCGCAGCCGCTGCTTCCGATTGCAAGCTAGCTATCCATCCATGCAAGCTAGCCATCCATCAGCGCTGCGTAGCTAGCTATCCATCAGCATCCATCCGCCCGCTGCTGTTGCCGCGCGAGACATCTAACCTCCCCGCCGCTTCCGATCGCACTTGCCGCGCGAGCCATCTTCCGCGACTTGCTCCGCTGCCGCAGCGCGCTGTCCCTTCCGCGCCGCCGCTGCGATGTCATCCGCCGCTATGTTCGTCGCCCCAACTAGCGGCGCCATCCTCTCTTCTCCCGTCGCCTCGATCCCCGCCGCGCTCGCCGTCCCGACGATCTCCGTCCGCCTCGGTCGCCACAACTTCATGCTCTGGGGGGCATCACCAGCACCGTTCTTGCCGGTGCCAACCTCCATGGACACCTCGATGGCACCAATGCGGCACCGGCCAAAACACTCGTTGTCGGCACCGGTGACGCTGCTACCACCGTCGCCAATCCGGAGTACCACCAATGGTGGGTTCAAGATCAGCGCGTCAAGGGGCTTCTTCTCACCTCCATGGATGAGGATATTGCATGCCAACTTATTGGCTGCGAGTCGGCGCATGCGGTGTGGATAGCCGTCGCCGCCATGTTCGGCGCCCAGAGCCGCACCAATGTCCGCCACATCCGGCGGCAACTTCAGTCGCTGAGGAAGGATGATCTGTCTGCCGCGGAATACATGCACAAGATGAAGGCCCTGGCCGGCACTATGGACGCCGCCGGCTCTCCGATCCGTGATGATGAGCTTATCGATCACATCCTCACCGGCCTCGGCTCCGCCTACAACTCCATCGCCGCCTCCTTGGGCGTGAGTAACGCACCTAAACCCTGTGTTTCAACTGAAGGGCGTCGGGTGCGGGCGTTTCCCGATTCGCATGGCCCACGCGGGGAATCTATGGAGGTGCCCTTCGTGCAGAGCATGATGTCGCCGGTGCGCGGCGAGTCGTCACTCGTCAGAGGAGGAACGGGAGCTGGGAGGACGGCACGCGATGGCGTGCATGGTGTGGAGGTGGCCGCGCTCATATCGACTTGGCGGAACCGTGTTTGCACGTTCAGGAAATGGTAGAGAGCAGCGCGGCGCGAGCTTCCAGGTCGACGCGGCGGACCCGTGTGCCAGCGAGCTCCGTCACAACGATGGCGGCAGGAGGCGCACGATGCTGTGTGCACGTACAACAAACACATGATCCCGCTTGCTCGACTGCATGCTCAAGTCCCCTCGGCAACCACGTCGCTGGCTACTATGTGGTGCAGCGCGCCATGAACATGGTGACCAAGGTACTTAGGTACCTGCCTAGAGACGTGTCTAGCTAGTGTATTCCCGGCGGCAGGCGAAGCCGGCGCCGGCATGCCGGTGGACCACGGCAAGACAAGGAGCTGACTCATCCGATGCTTTTCTTTTAACAACGTACTTTCATAGTTTCACGTACGTAGAAGCTGGCTTGTTTTTTAACACATAGAAGCTGGCTTTAAGCAGGCAGGCGGGTGGATGTATAATGTATTTTGAGCTAGCTCAGTACGTACGTAGAAATTTACACGCCTTCTAGCTTTGATCGATCTGCGTCGCTTCGGGGTCTACAACATGCGCCGGCGGCACGACCTGCAGGTGACATGGGACCGGCGCACCCCTTGCCGGCGACCGACGAAAAGACACCTGGGGAACGTTGGGGTATACCGTGGAGTTTGCTACGCACCACAGTGCTAGCTGCTGCCGGTGCTTGCAACGAGGTAAGCAAAGTCGCTCGGGCAGCTCGAAGCAACAACAGCGAGAAAGAAAAATATGACATGTGGGGACCCTGAATCGGTGAGAGAACCTAGTAATCCCGGTCAGGATTGCCTATTTTCATGCGACAAACAGGTTTAGGATCAGTGCGGGGTTGATATTGACCGGGATCAGAAATGTCAGGGTATCGATTTCAGGGATTCGGACTTGAGGGTTCAATTCCGACGGGCTCTATGAGTATACGGTTTAAAATAGACTTCACTCCACCTGCGGAAGGGCCAGGCCCATGTCGTTTGAAGCAAGGCCCATGCCACCGCAGGAACCAATTATGAGACCGATAAGTAGCCCATGTGCCATTGTGCCATGCCGTCAGTATGTAATTGTTTTGCCCAGCGCGGATCTTTTTCCCCTCTCGTTAGGGTTCCACCTCCTCTCGGCGGCGACGCTCGACGCTCCCACCGTAGAGACTCCTATACCCCGCTACCTTCCCCTCGCCGGTGATCGTGGGGCTTGCACCCTCGAGCGGCGGGGCATGTTGGATCTGATGGGGACCATACCGCTCGCGGATCAGAGCTTCTCGGGCAAGAGAACCATGGATGATGGGGCGTCAGGGTCCGGCACGGCTGTGTCCGATCTGGAGGCGCTAATGGAGGAATTAGGACTGAAGGAGGATGATCTCCAGGACATGATTGTGGATGACGAGGAGCTGCAGGACGAGGCGACCCGATGGATGGCCATAGCATGGGTGCATACGGAGAAACCCTACAGCCAATATTGGTTCTATAAGAACATGAGGATTGCATGGGATCTAGCTAAAGAGGTGAAAATCAGGCCGCTAGAAGATAATCTCTATACTCTGCAGTTCACATGCCTAGGCGATTGGGAACGTGTGATGGGAGAGGAGCCGTGGACCTTCAAGGGTAAAGCGGTGATCTTGGCTCCCTATGACGGCTATACTAAGCCCTCGACGATTGAGCTTAACAAGATAGATATATGGATGCAAATTCATGACCTCCCCGATGGTTTTTTCTCCAAGATCAAGGCCCTTGCTGCCACGGTGGGAAAGTATATCTTTGCCGAACCTAAGTCACATGACTTTGAAGGAAACTTTGCCCGTGTTCGGGTGCGCATAGATGTAACAAAACCTTTGAAGAACGCGGTTTCGCTTGTGATCAAGAAGAGTGATCAAGAAGAAAGATGTCCTACAGAGAGTTCTTTTCAGGATCAAATTTGAAAGACTCCCAGATTGGTGCGCAATGTGTGGTTATCTTGGGCATCTGTTCAAGGAGTGCGGGGACGGGGTTCACCCCCCGGCGGCACTTGAGTTCAAGGATCTTAAAGCCTCATGGTTCAGGGGACCATGCCGAGGGCCGGGCGAAGGAAGAGGATCCGGAGGAAACAGAGGGCGAGGTAGATCAGGTCGTGGAGCAGGGCGTGGAGCAGCCCAGAACTATAGCACTGGTGGTTTTGAGGGCCCGCTAGATGACACAACAATGGAGGATGCCGAAGCCAACAGAAAGAGAGACGCTGCCCAAGCGGTCCTCAGGATAAGTGGCGGGACTCATATCCCACCTCCAGCGAACAATGCCTTGGCTCTTCCACCAGCTACCATGCCGCCAAGCCCATCTAAGTAAGACCCCAAGAGGCCAAAGACTGCACCGAACGACAAGCAAGACACGAAGAGTTCGACTTCAGCAACAAACCCTGATGTGCGTAAGGCGGGACTCCTAGGGGGGTCGCACCAGGTGCAATGAGTATCTTAACTTGGAACTGTCGCGGGGCTGGCAAACCCGCGACAGTTCACGAGCTTCGTGACCTCACGAGGCAACATGCCCCCTCTATCTTATGTATCCTTGAAACTCAAATCGAGGGCAAGAGAGTGGAGAGTCTAGTAGGTACTCTAGGGTTTAATAAAAGTTATGCTATTAGTAGTTCTGGTAGGAGTGGTGGAATTGGAATTTTCTGGAAAGATGAAATAAAAGTTGAAGTTATCGGTTACTCGGAATCACATTGATGTTACGATCAAAGATCTCGCCGAAACACAGTTCAGGGCCACCTTTGTCTATGGAGAGGCCCAGGTGAATGAGCGTTACAAAACTTGGAACATGCTTCGTGGCATAGTGGGGGTCAGCAACCTACCATGGGTGGTCATTGGCGACTTTAACGAAGTCCTCCACGCGCATGAGCACGATGGAGTCGGTCAGAGAAGCCAAGCTCAGATGGATGCATTCCGGGACACACTTGACACATGTGGACTGTCAGATATTGGCTACTCATGCTCCAACTGGACGTTCGAAAAGAAAGTAGCCGGAGGCACATATACCAGAGTGAGATTAGATAGAGGGATCGCTACTTCAGAATGGCTCTTGGCCTTCCCCACAAACGAAGTAGAACACAAGCAAGCGGCTACATCAGATCACATACCGATTTTACTCCGGTTGCAAGACGTGAATGGATGCAGGGGGCCCCGCGGATATTTAGATATGAGCAATGCTGGGAGCGAGACCCCACGCTCAATGATGCAGTGAGTACTAGTTGGGCTAGAAGCCAAGGAGACACAGTGGAAGCACTGAATACAAAACTGCAGAACCTCTCTGGCGATCTGGGAGCTTGGAAACGCAGCCACTTTGGGAACATCCGCCAGGAGATCAACTGTTTAAAAAAGCAGTTGCAAGTTTTGCGCGAGATCCAAGGGCAATCTAGGCCATCGCATGCAGAGGTTAAAGTAACGGATAGACTGGTAGAATTGTACCACCGCGAGGAGATATTATGGCGTCAGAGAGCTAGACTGGATTGGCTAGTACACGGAGACAAGAACACTTACTTTTTTCATTTACAAGCCAACCGGAGGAGACGTAAAAACTAGATTAAAGCTCTGTTACGCCCGGACGAAGAGATGACAGAAGATACCATCCAGATGGAAGCCCTGACAAACACTTTTTATAAAGATCTCTATACGTCCGAAGGGGTCCAAAACATGCAGCAGGTGCTCGATACAGTTCCATGCAAGGTCACTCCGGAGATGAACGACATGTTAAACGCACCATACACACAGGCAGAGGTCAAAACGGCACTGTTCCAAATGTTCCTGAAAAAAGCACCTGGCCCGAATGGTTTTCCAGCGCATTTCTTCCAGCGGCACTAGGAGGTATGCGGCGATGAAGTGACACAAGTGGTCCTTAAAATAGTGGAGGGGAAGGAGTCGGCTGAATGCATCAATGAGACTATACTGGTTCTGATTCCGAAGGTAAAGAATCCAACTATGCTGACCCAATTCCGCCCTATTAGTTTATGCAATGTTTTATATAAAATTGCTTCGAAGGTAATAACTAACCGTCTAAAGGTAGTGTTACCTGACATAATATCAGAAGAGCAGTCCGCTTTTGTGCCAGGGAGATTAATAACGGATAATATCATCACGGCCTATGAGTGTTTGCCTTTCATGAAGAGGAATAAGGCGAAGAAACATCAATCATGTGCTCTAAAGCTAGACATGATGAAGGCCTATGACAGGGTTGAATGGTCCTACCTGCAAGCCATAATGTCCAAGCTAGGCTTTACGGACAGATGGGTACAAATAGTCATGAGTCTTGTCTCTTCGGTGAAATTTTCAGTAATGTTCAATGGCAAGAGACTGGAGGAATTCAACCCTACCAAAGGTATAAGACAAGGGGACCCGATCTCTGCATACTTGTTCTTGTTGGCAGCAGAGGGCCTTTCGTGCCTCCTAAAATCTAGAAGTGAGTCATCCAATTTGCAAGATTTACAAGTGGCACCCTCGGCGCCTCCGGTGAACCATCTTTTATTTGCTGATGACAGCCTGCTGTTTTTTAAGGCAAATGGTATGGGAGCAACCGAGGTGAACCTCGTCTTGGACATCTATTGTCAAGCTACAGGTCAGAGGATAAATTACTCCAAATCATCTATTTTTTTTAAGTAAGGGAGTCCCCGAGGGGACAAGATAGGAGATCAAAATGTTGCTACACGTTCCAAATGAGACTCTCAATGAAAATACTTGGGTATGCCATCTGATATTGGTTCTTCAAATAACGGGTCGTTCAAATATTTAAAGGATCGATTGTGGAGTAAAATTCAGGGTTGGATTGAAAATACCATGTCAGCGGCCGGTAAGGAGGTGTTGGTGAAAGCGGTTGCCCAGGCTGTTCATGTATATTCTATGTCATGCTTTAAGCTTCCGAGGGGCCTTTGTGAACACCTCAACATGCTTATCAGGAAGTTTTGGTGGGGTTCCAAACAGGACAGCGGAAACCACATTGGGTGTCTTGGAAAACAATGACGCAACCAAAGAGCATGGGGGGTCTCGGCTTTAAAGACTTTGAGCTTTTTAATATGGCTATGCTTGCCAGGCAAGCCTGGCGACTACTGCAAAACCCGGACTCGCTTAGTGCCAGAATTCTGAAGAGCATCTACTACCCAGACACAACAATACTTGAGGCGGTCTTGGGAAACCACCCGAGTCAAATTTGGAGGGCAATGATAGAAGGAAGAGATACTCTCAAACTGGGTTTGATTAAGAGGATTGGCAATGGAGGTGACACGAGGATATAGGAAGACCAATGGCTGCCACGGGGCGAGATGATGCGCCCCTATGGATGTATATCACAGAATCCGCCCACCCTTGTTTCGAAGTTGATTGACCCAACGTCAGCCAAGTGGAACACACAAAAAGTGAATGAGTTCTTCATGCCTATGGATGCGAAGATCATACTACAAATCCCTATATGCACAAGAAACATCCCTGATTTCTGGAGTTGGCTTTTCGACAAGAAAGGAAACTTTACAGTTCATTCAGCATATAACATGCTTGTGGCAATCCGGCAGAGAAGGGAAGCCTGGCTCGAGGGGTCTGCCGGCCCGTCTAACTCGGCCAAAGAGAAGGAGTGGAAATTGCTGTGGAAGACGGCGGTCCCCGGGAAAGTCAGAATGTTCCTATGGCGTTTATCACAGCACTCAATACCCACAAATGATGTAAGAGCACACAGGCACATGTCGGACTCCAGTGCATGCGGAATATGCGGGGCACCAGATTCATGGAAGCATTCTCTAGTAGATTGCACCATGTCAAGGTGTACGTGGGCACTAGTTGATGAAGAACTCGGACAGCAAATAGCAGCCACCTCTGAACCCAATGCGAAACAATGGTTATTCACACACATGCAGTCATTATCTCATCCGCTGTTCGTAAAACTTGCGGTCACGCTATGGGCAATCTGGGCGGCTAGGAGAAAGGCCATCCATGAGGGCATTTTCGAAAGCCCCCATGCTATACACTCTTTTGTGGTCCGATTTATTCAGGAGCTGGAGATGATTCGGGAAGGAGGAAGAGAGGTTCGGGCCAACCCAGCAGCCCGCACTACTACAGCAAGAAGGCCAAAAGCCCCACCACATGGCCACTGCAAGATACACGTCGATGCCGGGGTTTGACCGGGTCGAAGAGGAGTGGTAGTAGTAGTCTGCCGGGATAGCGACGGGAATACTTGGGGAGCTCAGCCCTGTCAATCCATGGTCTCCACGACCCTGCTACTCTGGAGGTCATCGCATGTAGAGAGGCTCTCGCTCTTGCTTCGGACCCGTCCATCAACTTGTCATTTCTTTTGATTCTAAACAAGCCATCGGCGACATCAACCCGTGCATCAACTTGTCATTTCTTCTGATTCTAAACAAGCCATCGACAACATCAACGGGGGAGCTAGACTACGGGGCCATTATCAAGGAGATAAAGCTTCAAGCTTCAACTTTTACTTGTTCTTTTATTTACGGAAGTCGTGCTGTCAATTTTGAAGCACATGGTTTAGCCAAATATGTACTTAATCTCCGTCAGGGGCGCCATGTTTGGTTTGGCCAACCCCATGATCCAAAGAGTATCCCACTCCATGTGGCTTTTGATGAGTAAAGTTTGGCTAAACCCTTCAAAAAAAAAACGAGACCGATAAGCAACCACCGAGGAAACGCAAACACTCGAGCTCAGTGATGCCCCCCGAAAACGAGATTTTCGAACCAAGCCCCCGCAAAAGGAAAAACAGCCTGGGTTAGGCATCATCATCATCATCATCATTCGTCTGCCAAGGCGAGCGAGCACGCACGCGAACTCTTGCCTGCGGCTAAGCCACCTCCATCTCCATTTACAAATGTCCCGTCCATTCCTTTGGGCTAAGCTCCCTCTACCGGTTTTGTTTTGTCCTAACACCCCTCGCTCACTGCCACACCCACACACGACATCCCCATCTTCTTCCTTGGCCCTCGTCTCGTCTCCTCTGCGCTCTTCACTCCGAGTCGCTGTCCATGCTCTCCATCCCTTTCAGCCCTCTTCGCCTCTGCATTCCAGATCAAGAGAGATTTCTGTTAGTGCCGAGCTCAAGAGAAAACCTTGATGGAAAACATTGTATAAGCAATACTACTACACTACTGTTACTACTAGGTAATTAAATAATAAGCTGGAGTATCTAACACCACAAGCACGACCTAACCATGCAGTCTTCCGGGACTAAACAGTGGAGTTCATGTTACAAGATTCCTTTCTCCAGGACTACTACTAGTACAAGATTCGGAGATTTGGAGTTAGTGCCTCGCACTACTATTTTTTTTTTGAACATCAATACAGAAACAAGCGCTCATACTTGCAGTGATGCTAATTCCAACAGATAGAACGGAAAACTTTTCAAATCTTCTTGTTTCATTTTTATTCTCTTTTTCATGGTTATGATTCCAAGCTCTATCCGGGCGCGCCATCATGTATGTGGTCCTAGTGAGCGACAGATACATGTCTCCACATGGGCCCCTTCCACTGGATCGGCCCAGTTGCTAGGGCACAAGTGCCAACGGCGAGTTGAGGCTGACAGGTGGGCCTCATACCCAAAGAGACCTCGCGATTTTTCTTTTGTGGCTACTAGTAGTAGTAGTGGCAGCAGTTGAGATGTTCGCCGGGTTCGGCTCTTTTAATTTGGGAAAACCACACATGATAGTGCAGTTTGCAGGGTGATGAATCTACTTAACCTTTTTTTGTACAAGAATTCTTGAGGTTAGGGCAAGAGAGATCGGCTAGCACGGTTGCATCTTGACGTCCACAGCAATAAAGCGGGGCGAAATAACTCGGCACCGTCATCAATGAGGACACGAAGAAGCATCACGGGTCATCATGGGTCCCACGTGACCATCCTCCCAAAAGAAAAGAAAAGGGGCAACTAATTAACCCCGCTTTAAGGCTTTAATTCGCATTGCGGCCCATCAATCACATGCCCCGAACCAATCAACCCTACCTGAATGAATCACCCCTAGTAAATTTTCTTTATTCTTCTCCTTTTTTCCAATCTCAAAAAACAATTTTGTTTTTTTTTTCTTTGCAGCCGAAAAGAAAAGGAAAAGGAAAACTAGAAATTGATTGATTGTTTGTTATACCTTCTTGACACATTTCTTCTCTCGCACCTCATACCGGCCTTTGGTCAAATCCGAGAGCCACATCCCTGGAAACACGAACTGCAGCAAGACACAGGTCAGATGGATCCGATCGGATTCAGTTTTTACAGGAGCATGATGAGGTAGATGGATGCATACTTGGAGCGACTTGTCCACGTTCTTGGCCCGCTTCTTGGGCCTCTGGGGCAGCTTGGTGCCCTTCATCACCAGGAAGTCGTCCTCCTTCTCCTTGCGGGACAGCGAGATGTAGATCCGGGGAAGCTCCAGCCGCTCCCCGCCCAGCTTCTCGCCGGCGCCGGTGCCGTTGGCGGCGGACACCAGCGGCGAGTCATGGTTGTTGCTGTGGTGGTGGTGGTGGGCGTTCTTGGAATCCATGTGATGCTCCGCGGCGGGGGGCTTGTGGTGCGGCGCCTTGTCGGGCGACGACCGCTTGTGCACGCCGCCCGATCGCTCCTCAACGGACCTGATCGCGCAAGAAAACATGGCGTCAATCATGGAATCGGGGTGGCGTGGTGCTGCTGGTGCCTGGTGATGATGCGGCGGTGGTTGGGAGGCTGCTGAGGGGTAAAGGAGAAGAAGGGTGGGTAGGGTGGTGGATCGGCGGTACTAGTACCAGAGGGAGACTCTTGCCACAACCAGATGCATACAATATATATGCAAAACCTAGCAAAGCTGCTACTACTAGAACTCACTTTTTTTTCCTTGCAGGGGTGCTACAACTACTGTTGCTGCCCATCCATCCATACAGAAAAGAAAAGCAGATCGGGGAGTTGAGATGTGCACACATATTTATAAGAGGAGATAGCCAACTATCTGCCCTACCGGTGCTACTGCCTTTCCCTCGATGCTGCGAGATTCATATCATGGTCGTGCTAACACGGAAGCTGAAATCTACTACTGGCGGCTAGATCGGCCGAACAATCCACGGAAGCTGAAATTGGACCTGGAGTGAAAGGAATTTGAGCAGATATGGCAATCTAGTTGGGTCCCCCATGCATCACGCAATGTGTGACAAATACGGGCGCTGCTGCTGCCCCCTATGTCACCTCTTGTGTCCACGGATTGGTCAAGGGACGACAGGGACGGTAAAGTTACCGCCCCGTCCAGATCCAGACACCAAACTTTCCACAATAATAAAATCGCCTTTGAAAACGTAAATAAATGGCACGAAATTAGGAAGAGATGGAGCGATCCAGATCATCGAGCCATCAAGGCAGTATGTACGTAAAATATTATTATTACGTAGAAAAATCAGAAAAACCTACTTGCTTCAAATTGTTGGGAGGAAAAGAAAGGAATCTTTCGTCCAACTCCAGCACTTGGTTGCGGTGCTAAAAGACGGGCGGGCGGGCGGGCGGCACAGCTCACCAAAACCAAAAGAGGCCCAAACCCGAACGCCGAAAACACCACGCGAATAAATAACGCCCACGATCCCACGACTCCAGCAACAAGAACAAGATGGCCGAGCGGCCCGGTAGCTTTCCTTTCCTCGGGGGCACAAGCGGAAACGGAAAAAGGGTCGCGGTCGCCGGGTAAAACCGGCGAGAAATAGGGGAGGAGCGGGAGACGAGGCGGGGACACGAGGCCGTACCTGCTGTGATGGGGAGGCTGGTGGTTGGCGTCTCCTCCGGCGACGCGGGGCGGAAAGGACGACGAGGACCTCAGGTTGGACCCCCGCGTGATCGTGGCCGGAGGAGGGGGCATCAGCTTCTCCGCCGGCGCCGGCGCCGACGCACGCCGCTGGATCTTGCCGTTGCCCAGGGTCTGCCGACGCTGCGAGGACGGCAACGCCGACGAGGACGCCGCGGAGGAGTCGCGCCGGCAGCGGGACCGCTTGTTGTGCCCCCACTGCAGCAGCACGTCGCCGCCGACTGCGCCGGTGCCCGCGCCGGTGGAGCTCGGGGAGGCCGTGTCGGAGGAGTCAGAGGGGTGGTGCTGGACGTGGTCCCGCGCCGGGCTCCGCGCGGCCGGTGGCTGCGGCGCGCGCGCCCGCACCGGCGGCTTGGAGTCCGCCTGGGAGGCGGCGAGGTACGAGGCCAGTCGGGAACCGTCGGTGGCGGCCGCCGGGCCTTCGTCGTCTCTAAAGGATCTCGAGGCCGGCTTGCGTGCGACGCCGCCGCTGCCGCCACCGTTGGCGAGCGGGAGGCAGTCCGGGCTGAGCCTTTGGTACCTGCAGCGACGCGGGTTAGCGATTTGGCCGGACGAAGGGATCTGCTGCAAAATGTAAGTAGCAAATCGGCCGCCATGGAGTTGCCGATGAAATGAAAAGAAGAACACGCCGGATCGATCACAAAACGACCGCAAAATTCAACGGCCGGCAGAACCGGGACGGTGAACGCAAAGAACACGGAAACACTTGGGTCATGAACCATGAACTCCAATCTTCACACGAAGGGAGCCTTAGACGCAGCGAAGAAGAAACGGCAGGGTGCTTGTCATCCGGACCAAACAGCCGGACGAGAGCATCGGAAACGAACGGAAAAGACGACCAGGAAGTATTCAGAGCACAAGCAGAAGACTGCGAAATACTTACAGAGATTAAGAACGCCGAATCATTCATCAGGAGCCAAACGCAACCGTGTAAATTGGCATAGTCAGAATCGAAACACCAAAGCACAGATCAACCAAACCGCAAGAAGAAGGGAAAATCCAGAAACTCAGACGACGACGACGGCGGCCAGATTACAACAAAGTAAACGCATGAAAGGCGAGAAATTTACAAGGCCGGCCAGTTGCGGCCGAGGACAGGCGAACAGATGAAATCCATCACCAACCCAAGGAAAACAGAAGCCGGAACCAAAAATCAAACCCACGCAAGATAGAAACAGCGCATGCGTCGATCTGAACACAAACAGAAACGGACACGGATGTAGGGAAGGAAGAACAGCACGAGGAAGATGGAGAGGAGAGAGAACACGGAGATCTGCCAGCTACCTCATCATGTCCAATGCGGGAACGGCCTTCAGTTTCAAGGAGCTCGTCGACGCGGCGTCCCTGCCAATCGCGTGGACCTCGAGGAGGCCACGCATCAAAATTGGGCTCCGGCCAACCGCTCGAGGCAGGCTCCTTCCTGCTGCCGCTGGGCAATCGCTCTCCCGTTCGCCTACACGGAACGAACAGGAGGCGGCCACGAAATTTGCAGGAAAATTCGTGGGAAGAAGAGGAGCTGGGGAGGGAGGGTGGGAGGAGGAAGAAGAGAGAGCAGCAATGGCGATGGGAGCAGAGCCGGGGGTCCAAATAGAGGCTTTATCTTTCGCGGCGTTCCCCTTTTGCCCTCGGGTAGGGCTGCCTATCCACCGTTCTGCCACCGCATTTGGCTGCCGAAACTGCCCCCGCGTGGGTCGTGGCAGTGTGGTGATTTGCGGAGAATTCGTGGGTTTCTTGTCTACGAAGGCCGGGGAGATCCGTGCGGCTTCCCTCCTCTCTTGCCCTTCAAGCCAGTGGGAGATCTCGTCGCTAACAGACGTCATCGCAAACTAAATTGAGAAACAAATTTACTACGGCTTGGTCATTTGGGCCCCACATGGCAGTCACTTACATTTGCGTTATGCTGTGCCACGTCTACGGGGAGTCGGGGAGTGCATCTCCTGGCATATGGTCGCTGGCCGGTGGGTCTCCCAGATGGGTGTGCGAGTTAACCAGAGAGCGCCGATCTGGTTTTGAACGAAGGGTGATATGAGTTTGATGGGATCGCCACGTGGACGGTACGGTGGTACGACCATACCGATACCGCATAGGCAGCGGACGGGGGACGTGAGGAGGCAGGCGGTTGTGCATCGTCGTCGTGATCGGCACACACGGCTTTCGCACCCGACGAGCGAACCGAAGCAGGCAGCAACGTTTGGCCGTGGAGAGGAGTTTTTAGGGCAAACTCTGGTAGAGTGGTTATATTTGCCGACTCCATAATGTGTATGAATTGCGAGACCCGTAGTTAGGGCAACTCCAATCGTGCCGACGCATTCTGCGTGCGCGTTCATTTTGGTTTAAAACGGACATAAACCGTGGCCCGGTGCGTCGACGCAAACGGACGTGCGTCTGGTTTTTGTCCGCACACGATTCATTTTCGGTCCAAATATGGTATTTCTGTCGGCGCGGACGCGCGAGACGCCCGCCCTTGTCCTTCCCTTGCACCTGCCACACAGTAGCACAACCATCCCATTTCCACCATTCTCTCTCAAAACTCTCCCGCCCTCTCGCCATGGCCGGCGCGCCAAACCCTGCCGCCCCCGCCGTCCATGGTCGACGGCGTGGCCGGCAAGCCCCGCTTCACCCACAAGAAGCAGCCCAACAAGGAGCAGACGCAAGAGCAGCGGGCGATACAATTGACGAAGAGAGCCAGCTAGAGGAAGGTACAAGCCGCGCACCACACGACAGGAGGCACCATTGCGGAGAATGAGCCCCTCGTCGCCAAGGCCACGCAACAGGCCCTGATGATTCTAGGGTTTAGCCATGGCTGCATCGAGCCGGCCATTCTAGCCGCTGCCACCATGACCAGGACGAGCACGGGGACGTCGGTTTCCCGTCCACCACGGGCAGAGGCGCTGCACACCTCCACCACGCTGCAGACGCCGAAGTTATCCCCAACACGACCCGCAAGCCACCCTCTTCTCCACCTCGCGCGGAAGGGAGTGTGAGGGTGGCCGCCCCCACACCCATGTCCATCGACCTCAACGCCACGCCTGTGGCCGGCGGGTTGTCCACCGAGGGGCAAAGGAAGCGGGCGCGTAAGATCCCCGCTGGCAACCGTCCTGACGCCCGCCAACTATTCAACTAAATGCCGGCATCAACACAAGATGACCCGGCCAATGAGTTCACCATGGAGAATATCATTTTAGAGGGTGGCAAAGGTGACAGAGGCTTCGGTCCCAACGAGACCCAAATCCAAGACGGGCGCGCTGCTCCACGCAAGGCTAAGAGGGCATGGCCCACACCTTCACGCAAGGCCAAGAATAGCCAGACGAGTACGGGTAAGAGGAAGAAGATTAAGTGTACATCGAGGGGGCATTTGTTTGCTGATGAGCTCACTCATCAAGCCAATGCGCAAAAGAAGAGATGACAAGGCATTCAAATGAAGGCATACACAAAGGATGAAGCAGGCTCATTTGCGATAGTTGGAAGGACATTGGACAAGATCCCAAGATCGGCGTAGAGCAAAAAGGATCAACCTTTTGGTTTAGAGTTCATGCAAAATTCCATGAACGCAAGAAGTTCCCGGTGACGGTGCAAAATGCTGTTAGATCCCTCGATAGGGGTCCAAGCGCAGCTGGAAGTCTTAGGTCAGAGATCGCACAGAGGGTTTATCTAGGTTCGATCCTCCGTAGAGTAATACCCTGCATCCTACTTGCTTTCGTATTCATGGGCGAGGGATACCTCGTGCGACGGGTTAAAATGGTGTATGAGATTGCTACCGAGAGTTTGTCTATCTGGATATAGATGATCTAGAGGGGTTCCCGATCATCCTTTATATAGGTAGGGAGGTCTAGAGTTTACATGGCAGTAGATGCGATCTAGGTGCTGTCACCCTTAGTCTTGGAGGACACGAGGGTCTCTAGCGCTTCTTTAGGGCTTCCCTTCTGTTCTGGGCCAGGTGGGCCCCCGGTGGGTATCGAGGCCGGGCTCCCTTAAGTGAGCCACCCCCGATGCGGGACACCGTTGATACTGTTGGGGAATGTAGTAATTTCAAAAAAATTCCTACGCACATGCAAGATTATGGTGATGCATAGCAACGAGAGGGGAGAGTGTTGTCCACGTACCCTCGTAGACCGAAAGTGAGCGTTAGCACAACGCGGTTGATGTAGTCGTACGTCTTTACGATCCGACCGATCAAGTACCGAACGCACGGCACCTCTGAGTTCAGCACACGTTCAGCCCGATGACGTCCCTCGAACTCCGATCGAGCCGAGTGTTGAGGGAGAGTTTCGTCAGCACGACGGCGTGGTGACGATGATGATGTTCTACCGACGCAGGGCTTCGCCTAAGCACCGCTACAATATTATCGAGGTGGACTATGGTGGAGGGGGGCACCGCACACGGCTAAAAGATCAACAAATCAATTGTTGTCTCTCTAGGGTGCCCCCTGCCCCCGTATATAAAGGAGCAAGGGGGTGCGGCTGACCAGGGGAGAGGGCGCGCCAGGAGGAGTCCTACTCCTATCGGGAGTAGGACTCCCCCCTTTTCCTTGTTGGACTAGGAGAGAGAGGGGAAAGAGGTGGAGGAGAAGAAGGAAGGGGGGCGCCGCCCCCCTCTCCTTGTCCTATCCAGACTAGGGGGGAGGGGCACGCGGCCCAGCCCTGGCCGCCTCTCCTCTCTTCCACCAAGGCCCACTAAGGCCCATTTACCCCCGAGGGGTTCCGGTAACCCCTCCCGTATTCCGATAAAATCCCGATTTCACCTGGAACACTTCCGATATCCAAACATAGGCTTACAATATATCAATCTTCATGTCTCGACCATTTCGAGACTCCTCGTCATGTCCGTGATCACATCCGAGACTCCCAACAACCTTTGGTACATCAAAACATATAAACTCATAATAACTGTCATCAAAACGTTAAGCGTGCTGTGATAGCCTGGCTTATTAGGGATGATAGACTACTCGTATCAATAAGGAATTCCTTCTTTTCCGGAAGCCCATTCGGACAGAACTCCAAAGTTAAGCGTGCTCAGCTTGGAGTAGTGTCAGGATGGGTGACCGACCGGGAAGTTGCTCCCGGGTGCGCACGAGTGAGGACAAAGTGCGCAGAAAAGACTAGTATTGATCTGTGGGGCCAGTCTAGATCCCGCCAGGAGTAACGACCACCGGCGGGTGTGTCCGGGGCGTTACAAGTTGGTATCAGAGCCGACCCTCGCGGTTACACGGATGGTTGCGGACAGGTGCGTGGTCATGTTGTTCATGACGTTTGTGACCCGTCGTGGCACCCGGCATGGCACATGTACCGGATTGGAAGCACAGACGTTTGTGCCAAGAGGGAACGTTCCTGTGGACCGACGAGGACGTCGGTTCCTCTGAGTGGGGGTGTATGTGATAGCCTGGCTTATTAGGGATGATAGACTACTCATATCAATAAGGAATTCCTTCTTTTCCGGAAGCCCATTCGGACAGAACTCCAAAGTTAAGCGTGCTCAGCTTGGAGTAGTGTCAGGATGGGTGACCGACCGGGAAGTTGCTCCCGGGTGCGCACGAGTGAGGACAAAGTGCGCAGAAAAGACTAGTATTGATCTGTGGGGCCAGTCTAGATCCCGCCAGGAGTAACGACCACCGGCGGGTGTGTCCGGGGCGTTACACGTGCGGACCCTACGGGTTCGAGAACTATGTAGACATGACCGAGACACGTCTCCGGTAAATAACCAATAGCGGAACCTGGATGCTCATATTGGCTCCCACATATTCTACGAAGATCTTTATCGGCCAGACCGCATAACAACATACGTTGTTTCCTTTGTCATTGGTATGTTACTTGCCCGAGATTCGATCGTCGGTATCTCAATACCTAGTTCAATCTCGTTACCGGCAAGTCTATTTACTCGTTCCGTAATACATCATCCCGCAACTAACTCATTAGTTGCAATGATTGCAAGGCTTAAGTGATGTGCATTACCGAGAGGGCCCAGAGATACCTCTCCGACAATCGGAGTGATAAATCCTAATCTCGAAATACGCCAACCCAACAAGTACCTTTGGAGACACATGTAGAGCACCTTTATAATCACCTAGTTACGTTGTGACGTTTGGTAGCACACAAAGTGTTCCTCCGATAAACGGGAGTTGCATAATCTCATAGTCATAGGAACATGTATAAGTCATGAAGAAAGCAATAGCAACATACTAAACGATCGGGTGCTAAGCTAACAGAATGGGTCATGTCAATCACATCATTCTCCTAATGACGTGATCCCGTTAATCAAATGACAACCCATGTCAATGGCTAGGAAACTTAACCATCTTTGATCAACAAGCTAGTCAAGTAGAGGCATACTAGTGACACTCTGTTTGTCTATGTATTCACACATGTATTATGTTTCCGGTTAATACAATTCTAGCATGAATAATAAACATTTATCATTATATAAGGAAATAAATAATAACTTTATTATTGCCTCTAGGGCATATTTCCTTCAGTCTCCCAATTGCACTAGAGTCAATAATCTAGATTACACAGTAATGATTCTAACACCCATGGAACCTTGGAGCTGATCATGTTTTGCTCGTGGAAGAGGCTTAGTCAACGGGTCTGCAACATTCAGATCCGTATGTATCTTTCAAATTTCTATGTCTCCCACCTGGACTAAATCCCGGATGGAATTGAAGTGTCTCTTGATGTGCTTGGTCCTTTTGTGAAATCTGAATTCCTTCGCCAAGGCAATTGCACCAGTATTGTCACAAAAGATTTTCATTGGACCCGATGCACTAGGTATGACACCTAGATCGGATATGAACTCCTTCATCCAGACTCCTTCATTCATTGCTTCCGAAGCAGCTATGTACTCCGCTTCACACGTAGATCCCGCCACGACGCCTTGTTTAGAACTGCTCCAACTGACAGCTCCACCGTTCAATGTAGACACGTATCCGGTTTGCGATTTAGAATCGTCCGGATCAGTGTGAAAGCTTGCATCAACATAACCATTTACGATGAGCTCTTTATCACCTGCATAAACGAGAAACATATCCTTAGTCCTTTTCAGGTATTTCAGGATGTTCTTGACCGCTGTCCAGTGATCCACTCCTGGATTACTTTGGTACCTCCCTGCTAAACATAGCAAGGCACACTTTAGGTCTGGTACACAACATTGCATACATGATAGAGCATATGGCTGAAGCATAGGGAACATCTTCCATTTTCTCTCTATCTTCTGCAGTGGTCGGGCATTGAGTCTTACTCAACTTCACACCTTGTAACACAGGCAAGAACCCTTTCTTTGCTTGATCCATTTTGAACTTCTTCAAAACTTTGTCAAGGTATGTGCTTTGTGAAAGTCCAATTAAGCGTCTTGATCTATCTCTATAGATCTTGATGCCCAATATATAAGCAGCTTCACCGAGGTCTTTCATTGAAAAACTCTTATTCAAGTATCCCTTTATGCTATCCAGAAATTCTATATCATTTTCAATCAGTAATATGCCATCCACATATAATATCAGAAATGCTACAGAGCTCCCACTCACTTTCTTGTAAATACATGCTTCTCCAAAAGTCTGTACAAAACCAAATGCTTTGATCACACTATCAAAGCATTTATTCCAACTCCGAGAGGCTTGCACCAGTCCATAAATGGATCGCTGGAGCTTGCACACTTTGTTAGCTCCCTTTGGATCGACAAAACCTTCCGGTTGCATCATATACATCTCTTCTTCCAGAAATCCATTCAGGAATGCAGTTTTGACATCCATCTGCCAAATTTCATAATCATAAAATGCGGCAATTGCTAACATGATTCAGACAGACTTAAGCATCGCTACGGGTGAGAAGGTCTCATCATAGTCAATCCCTTGAATTGTCGAAAACCTTTTGCAACAAGTCGAGCTTTGTAGAGAGTAACATTACCGTGAGTGTCAGTCTTTTTCTTGAAGATCCATTTATTCTCAATTGCTTGCCGATCATCGGGCAAGTCAACCAAAGTCCACACTTTGTTCTCATACATGGATCCCATCTCAGATTTCATGGCCTCAAGCCATTTTGCGGAATCTGGGCTCACCATCACTTCTTCATAGTTCGTAGGTTCGTCATGATCTAGCAACACGACTTCCAGAACAGGATTACCGTACCACTCTGGTGTGGATCTTACTCTGGTTGATCTACGAGGTTTAGTAACAACTTGATCTGAAGTTTCATGATCATCATCTTTAATTTCCTCACTAATTGGTGTAGGCGTCATAGAAACCGGTTTCTGTGATGAACTACTTTCCAATAGGGGAGCAGGTATAGTTACCTCATCAAGTTCTACTTTCCTCCCACTCACTTTTTTCGAGAGAAACTCTTTCTCTAGAAAGGATCCATTCTTAGCAACGAATGTCTTGCCTTCGGATCTGTGATAGAAGGTGTACCCAACAGTCTCCTTTGGGTATCCTATGAAGACACATTTCTCTGATTTGGGTTCGAGCTTATCAGGTTGAAGCTTTTTCACATAAGCATCGCAGCCCCAAACTTTCAGAAACGACAACTTTGGTTTCTTGCCAAACCACAGTTCATAAGGCGTCGTCTCAACGGATTTTGATGGTGCCCTAATTTAACGTGAATGCAGCCGTCTCTAAAGCATAACCCCAAAACGATAGCGGTAAATTAGTAAGAGACATCATAGATTGCACCATATCTAGTAAAGTACGATTACGACGTTCGGACACACCATTACGATGTGGTGTTCCGGGTGGCGTGAGTTGAGAAACTATTCCGCATTGTTTAAAATGTAGACCAAACTCGTAACTCAAATATTCTCCTCCACGATCAGATCGTAGAAACTTTATTTTCTTGTTACGATGATTTTCAACTTCACTCTAAAATTCTTTGAACTTTTCAAACGTTTCAGACTTATGTTTCATAAAGTAGATATACCCATATCTGCTCAAATCATCTGTGAAGGTGAGAAAATAACGATATCCGCCACGAGCCTCAACATTCATCGGACCACATACATCTGTATGTATGATTTCCAACAAATCTGTTGCTCTCTCCATAGTATCGGAGAACGGTGTTTTGGTCATCTTGCCCATAAGGCACGGTTCGCAAGTACCAAGTGATTCATAATCAAGTGGCTCCAAAAGTCCATCGGTATGGAGTTTCTTCATGCGCTTCACACCAATATGACCTAAACGGAAGTGCCACAAATAAGTTGCACTATCATTATCAACTCTGCATCTTTTGGCTTCAACATTATGAATATGTGTATCACTACTATCGAGATTCATCAAAAATAGACCACTCTTCAAGGGTGCATGACCATAAAAGATATTACTCATATAAATAGAACAACCATTATTCTCTGATTTAAATGAATAACCGTCTCGCATCAAACAAGATCCAGATATAATGTTCATGCTCAACGCTGGCACCAAATAACAATTATTTAGGTCTAAAACTGATCCCGAAGGTAGATGTAGAGGTAGCGTGCCGACCGCGATCACATCGACTTTGGAACCATTTCCCACGCGCATCGTCACCTCGTCCTTTGCCAGTGTTCGCTTAATCCGTAGTCCCTGTTTCGAGTTGCAAATATTAGCAACAGAACCAGTATCAAATACCCAGGTGCTACTACGAGCTCTAGTAAGGTACACATCAATAACATGTATATCACATATACCTTTGTTCACCTTGCCATCCTTCTTATCCACCAAATACTTGGGGCAGTTCCGCTTCCAGTGACCAGTCTGCTTGAAGTAGAAGCACTCAGTCTTAGGCTTAGGTCCAGACTTGGGTTTCTTCTCCTGAGCAGCAACTTGCTTGCTGTTCTTCTTGAAGTTCCCCTTCTTCTTCCCTTTGCCCTTTTTGTTGAAACTGGTGGTCTTATTGACCATCAACACTTGATGCTCCTTCTTGATTTCTACCTCCGCAGCCTTTAGCATTGCGAAGAGTTCGGGAATTGCCTTATCCATCCCTTGCATATTATAGTTCATCATGAAGCTCTTGTAGCTTGGTGGCAGTGATTGGAGAATTCTGTCAATGACGCTATCATCCGGAAGATTAACTCCCAGTTGAATCAAGTGATTATTATACCCAGACATCTTGAGTATATGCTCACTGACAGAACTATTCTCCTCCATCTTGCAGCTGTAGAACTTATTGGAGACTTCATATCTCTCAATCCGGGCATTTGCTTGAAATATTAACTTCAACTCCTGGAACATCTCATATGCTCCATGACGTTCAAAATGTCGTTGAAGTCCCGGTTCTAAGCCGTAAAGCACGGCACATTGAACTATCGAGTAGTCATCAGCTTTGCTCTACCAGACGTTCTTAACGTCGTCAGTTGCATCAGCAGCAGGCCTGGCACCCAGCGGTGCTTCCAGGACGTAATTCTTCTATGCAGCAATGAGGATAATCCTCAAGTTACTGACCCAGTCCGTGTAATTGCTACCATCATCTTTCAACTTTGCTTTCTCAAGGAACGCATTAAAATTCAACGGAACAACAACACGGGCCATCTATCTACAATCAACATAGACAAACAAGATACTATCAGGTACTAAGTTCATGATAATTTTAAGTTCAATTAATCATATTACTTAAGAACTCCCACTTAGAAAGACATCCCTCTAATCTTCTAAGTGATCACGTGATCCAAATCAACTAAACCATAACCGATCATCACGTGAAATGGAGTAGTTTTCAATGGTGAACATCACTATGTTGATCATATCTACTATATGATTCACGCTCGACCTTTCAGTATCAGTGTTTCGAGGCCATATCTGCATATGCTAGTCTCGTCAAGTTTAACCTGAGTATTCTGCATGTGCAAAACTGGCTTGCACCCGTTGTAGATGGACGTAGAGCTTATCACACCCGATCATCACGTGGTGTCTGGGCATGACGAACTTTGGCAACGGTGCATACTCAGGGAGAACACTTTTATCTTGAAATTTAGTGAGAGATCACCTTATAATGCTACCATCGATCAAAGCAAGATAAGATGCATAAAAGATAAACATCACATGCAATCAATATAAGTGATATGATATGGCCATCATCATCTTGTGCTTGTGATCTCCATCTCCGAAGCACCGTCATGATCACCATCGTCACCGGCGCGGCACCTTGATCTCCATCGTAGCATCGTTGTCGTCTCGCCAATCTTATGCTTCTACAACTATCGCTACCGCTTAGTGATAAAGTAAAGCATTACAGGGCGATTGCATTGCATACAATAAAGCGACAACCATATGGCTCCTGCCAGTTGCCGATAACTCGGTTACAAAACATGATCATCTCATACAATAAAATTTAGCATCATGTCTTGACCATATCACATCACAACATGCCCTGCAAAAACAAGTTAGACGTCCTCTACTTTGTTGTTGCAAGTTTTACGTGGCTGCTACGGGCTTAGCAAGAACCGTTCTTACCTACGCATCTAAACCACAACGATAGTTTGTAAAGTTGGTGTTGTTTTAACCTTCGCAAGGACCGGGCGTAGCCACACTCAGTTCAACTAAAGTTGGAGAAACTGACACCCGCCAGCATCCTGTGTGCAAAGCACGTCGGTAGAACCAGTCTCACGTAAGCGTATGCGTAATGTCGGTCCAGGCCGCTTCATCCAACAATACCGCTGAACCAAAGTATGACATGCTGGTAAGCAGTATGACTTATATCGCCCATATCACTTGTGTTCTACTCGTGCATACGACATCTACGCATAAAACCTGGCTCGGATGCCACTGTTGGGGAACGTAGTAATTTTAAAAAAAATTCCTACGCACATGCAAGATTATGGTGATGCATAGCAACGAGAGGGGAGAGTGTTGTCCACGTACCCTCGTAGACCGAAAGCAGAAGCGTTAGAACAACGCGGTTGATGTAGTCGTACGTCTTCATGATCCGACCGATCAAGTACCGAACGCACGGCACCTCCGAGTTCAGCACACGTTCAGCCCGATGACGTCCATCGAACTCCGATCCAGACGAGTGTTGAGGGAGAGTTTCGTCAGCACGACGGCATGGTGACGATGATGATGTTCTACCGACGCAGGGCTTCGCCTAAGCACCGCTACAATATTATCGAGGTGGACTATGGTGGAGGGGGGGCACCGCACACGGCTAAAAGATCAACATATCAATTGTTATCTCTCTAGGGTGCCCCCTGCCCCCGTATATAAAGAAGCAAGGGGGGTGCGGCCGGCCAGGGGAGAGGGCGTGCCAGGAGGAGTCCTACTCCTACCGGGAGTAGGACTCCCCCCTTTTCCTTGTTGGACTAGGAGAGAGAGGGGAAAGAGGTGGAGGAGAAGAAGGAAGGGGGGGGGGGCGCCGCCCCCTCTCCTTGTCCTATCCGGACTAGGGGGGAGGGGCGCGCGGCCCAGCCCTGGCCGCCTCTCCTCTCTTCCACCAAGGCCCACTAAGGCCCATTTACCCCCGGGGGGTTCCGGTAAACCCTCCGGTACTCCGATAAAATCCCGATTTCACCTGGAACACTTCCGATATCCAAACATAGGCTTCCAATATATAAATCTTCATGTCTCGACCATTTCGAGACTCCTCGTCATGTCCGTGATCTCATCCGGGACTTAGAACAACCTTTGGTACATCAAAACATATAAACTCATAATAACTGTCATCGAAACGTTAAGCGTGCGGACCCTACAGGTTCGAGAACTATGTAGACATGACCGAGACACGTCTCCGGTCAATAACCAATAGCGGAACCTGGATGCTCATATTGGCTCCCACATATTCTAGGAAGATCTTTTTCGGCCAGACCGCATAACAACATACGTTGTTCCCTTTGTCATCGGTATGTTACTTGCCCGAGATTCGATCGTCGGTATCTCAATACCTAGTTCAATCTCGTTACCGGCAAGTCTCTTTACTCGTTCCGTAATACATCATCCCGCAACTAACTCATTAGTTGCAATGATTGCAAGGCTTAAGTGATGTGCATTACCGAGAGGGCCCAGAGACACCTCTTCGACAATCGGAGTGACAAATCCTAATCTCGAAATACGCCAACCCAACAAGTACCTTTGGAGACACCTGTAGAGCACCTTTATAATCACCCAGTTACGTTGTGACGTTTGGTAGCACACAAAGTGTTCCTCCGGTAAACGGGAGTTGCATAATCTCATAGTCATAGGAACATGTTTAAGTCATGAAGAAAGCAATAGCAACATACTAAACGATCGGGTGCTAAGCTAACGGAATGGGTCATGTGAATCACATCATTCTCCTAATGATGTGATCCCGTTAATCAAATGACAACCCATGTCAATGGCTAGGAAACTTAACCATCTTTGATCAGCGAGCTAGTCAAGTAGAGGCATACTAGTGACACTCTGTTTGTCTATGTATTCACACATGTATTATGTTTCCGGTTAATACAATTCTAGCACGAATAATAAACATTTATCATGATATAAGGAAATAAATAATAACTTTATTATTGCCTCTAGGGCATATTTTCTTCAGATACGTCTCCAGCGTATCTATAATTTATGAAGATTTCATGCTATTATATTATCCTTCTAGGGTGTTTTATATGCTATTTTATATGATTTTTGGGACTAAACTATTAACCTAGAGCTCAGTGCTAGTTTCTGTTTTTCCCCTTGTTTTTGAGTATCGCAGAAAAGGAAAACCAAACGGAGTCCAATTGACCTGAAACTTGAAGGAGCTTATTTTTGGACCAGAAGAAGGCCATGGAGTAAAAGAGTTGGGCCAGAAGAGTCCCAGGCTGCCCACGAGGATGGTAGGCGCACCCACCCCCTGGGCGCGCCCCCTACTTTGTGGACAGCCCGGAGACCCCCTGACTTGTTTCCGACGCCAAAACTTCTTATATATATACGGAAACCCCCAGAACATAACCTAGATCGGGAGTTTCGCCGCCGCAAGCCTCTGTAGCCACCGAAAACCAATCTAGACTCGTTCCGGCACCCTGCCGGAGGGGGGAACCCTCACCGGTGGCCATCTTCATCATCCCGGCGCTGTCCATGACAAGGAGGGAGTAGTTCACCCTTGGGGCTGAGGGTATGTAGCAGTAACTATGTGTTTGATCTCTCTCTTTCTCTCTCTCGTGTTCTTGAGGTGGTACGATCTTGATGTATCGCGAGCTTTGCTATTATAGTTGGATCTTATGATGTTTCTCCACCTCTACTCTCTTGTAATGGATTGAGTTTTCCCTTTGAAGTTATCTTATCGGATTGAGTCTTTAAGGATTTGAGAACACTTGATGTATGTCTTGCATGTGCTTATCTGTGGTGACAATGGGATATCACGTGATCTACTTGATGTATGTTTTGGTGATCAACTTGCGGGTTCCGTGACCTCGTGAACTTATGCATAGGGGTTGGCACACGTTTTCGTCTTGACTCTCTGGTAGAAACTTTGGGGCACTCTTTGAAGAACTTTGTGTTGGTTGAATAGATGAATCTGAGATTGTGTGATGCATATCGTATAATCATACCCACGGATACTTGAGGTGACATTGGAGTATCTAGGTGACATTAGGGTTTTGGTTGATTTGTGTCTTAAGGCATTATTCTAGTCCAAACTCCATGATAGATCGAGCGAAAAGAATAGCTTCATGTTATTTTACTACGGACTCTTGAATAGCTCGATCAGAAAAGATAACTTTGAGGTGGTTTCGTACCCTACCATAATCTCTTCGTTTGTTCTCCGCTATTAGTGACTTTGGAGTGACTCTTTGTTGCATGCTGAGGGATAGTTATATGATCCAGTTATGTTATTATTGTTGAGAGAACTTGCACTAGTGAAAGTATGAACCCTAGGCCTTGTTTCCTAGCATTGCAATACCGTTTGTGCTCACTTTTATCATTAGTTACCTTTCTGTTTTTATATTTTCATATTACAAATACCCATATCTACCATCCATATTGCACTTGTATCACCATGTCTTCGCCGAACTAGTGCACCTATACAATTTACCATTGTATTGGGTGTTGTGGGGACACAAGAGACTCTTTGTTATTTGGTTGCAGGGTTGCTTGAGAGAGACCATCTTCATCCTACGCCTCCCACGGATTGATAAACCTTAGGTCATCCACTTGAGGGAAAATTTCTACTGTCCTACAAACCTCTGCACTTGGAGGCCCAACAACGTCTACAAGAAGAAGGTTGTGTAGTAGACATCAAGCTCTTTTCTGGCGCCGTTGTCGGGGAGGTGAGTGCTTGAAGGTATATATTTAGATCTTGCAATCGAATCTTTTAGTTTCTTGTTGTATCACTAGTTTAGTTTATAAAAGAAACTACAAAAAAATGGAATTGAGGGTGCCTCATATGCTTCATCTTTTTAATATCTTTCATGAAAACAAGGATTCCGATAATTGTGCTCAATTGCTAGAGGAAGAATGCATTAGAATGTTTGGCACTAAATCTTTGGATGATGAGCATGATTGCAATGTTGTTAGTATGAATTATTTGAATATTCGTAGTACTAATGATGATTGCACTAGTCATGATGAAAATGTCTCTTATAAGCATGTCAACTTTTGTGGAATACATAGAGCTTGCAAGTACACACCAAATAGGGAAGATAGATTTTGCAAGAGGCTAAGTATTTGGAAACTAAATGGTTGCAAGAAAGGCTTGATGATTGTGCTGAAAGATTCAATATTTATCGCCATCCTTGTGAACTTTGCAATGAACATGGTCATTTAAAGCTCCAATGCTATTTGTTTCATGACCAAATCGTGTCCAAAAATTGTGATAAATTGATTACCCTTGAGCATCATAAAGAGCTTAGTCTTCTTTTGGGGTATGAAGAAATGAAACATATAACTGAGGGTATTCCAAAATTTAATCTTGATAGATTTCTTGATTTTGATCTAGAAGAAATTTTTATGTATTGTGCGGTGAATTGCATTGAAAATCCTTATATTGACGATTACATAAAGAAAAGAAAACAAATAGAAGATGAAGAGAATACTAATGAAAGGGAAGAGGCTTCCCAATATCCTCCTATTATTTCTTATGATGAATCAGGTAATGAGGAGGAGCCTTCTGTTCAACCAATCTCATTAATAAGGAGATAAAAAAAGAGGGTTAAACCCACACATGATGTGAAGAAGAAAAAGAAAAGATGGAGAAGCAAAGGTAGAAAGGTATCCCTCCCAAATGATGTTGCACCTATTACTCATTGTGATGATGATAATTGTTATACTATTGGTGCTATCCATACTATTAATGATGAGAGTCATTATGCTTATGATATGAAAAGGCCCAAGCTTGGGGATGCTATGCTTGATGAGAATGACATGTTTGAGAATATATTTGCTGCAATTAATGTTTTTCCCAAGCTTGGGGATGCTATGTTTAATGAAGATGATATTTTTAGCCTCCCAAGTTTTGATGAGCAAATTTATTATGATGATAGCATGCCTCCTATTTATGATGGTTATATTGATGAAAGTGGGTTTGGAAGAGTGTCAACTTTAGGAAGTAATGATCCCACCATTTTGGAGGGTTTTGAATCTTAAATATTTATGAAAGTGGATTTGGAGAGGTCATGACTTTATTTAGTGATGAGTCCACTATTTAGGAAGAGGTTTCAATTGATTATGATGAGACTTATGATGATTATTGTGATGAAACTTATGATATAAAAAGTAGTGATAATTATATTTATAAAACTTATCATGATTATGATTACCCTTTTCCTGAACATTACTCTTTTAATATGGAAACAATTTATAGTATTCGAGTCTCTTATGATACTCCCACTATTTCGATTGAGAAGAATTTTGCTTATGAAGAGAGTAGTAATTTTTCTATGCTTGTAGATCATGAAAAGAATGCTTTAGGTGCTGGTTATATTGTTGAATTCATTCATGATGCTACTGAAAATTATTATGAGGGAGGAATATATGCTTGTAAGAATTGCAATAATATCAAGTTTCCTCTCTATGTGCTTAAAGTTTTGAAGTTATGCTTGTTTTGCCTTCCTATGCTAGTTGATTATTGTTCCCATAAGTTGTTTGCTCACAAAATCCCTATGCATAGGAAGTGGGTTAGACTTAAATGTGCTAGTCATATTCTTCATGATGCTCTCTTTATGTTTCAATTCTTATCTTTTATACGAGCATCATTGAAATCATCATGCCTAGCTAGAAAGGATTTAAAGGAAAGTGCTTGTTAGGAGACAACCCAATATTTAACCCTACTGTTTTTGTGTGTTCACATGATTAAGATACCGTAGTAATCATGTTTTATAGCTTTTGTTTCAATAAAGTGCCAAGTAGAACCTTTGGGAAGACTAGGGTGGAAGTTAATGTGATCTTGCTGTAAAAAACAGAAACTTTGCGCTCACAAGTTTAGCTGTTATTTTTTACAGAAGAGTGCTTTTAAGTTGATTCTTTTTGCAGAAGAATAATAGATAAATGCCTCAGGTCCACCAATTTATTTTAGAATTTCTGGAGTTACAGAAGTATTCGAATGATACAGATTACTACAAACTGTTCTGTTTTTGACAGATTCTGTTTTCTATGTGTTGTTTGCTTATTTTGATGAATCTATGAGTAGTGTCGGAGGGTATGAAAATAAAAACATTTATCTCGCATGCGTGGACAGATGCTTCACTTTTTGGCTTCTATAAGGAGGGAAAACAGAGGGATTTCAGTTTCACCCCACCTCTGTTCATTTCGATTCCTTCCTCCACCGCCAGACTCGTTGATGCGCTGCCACCACATCACCCCCGTCCGCTTGTTTCATGTTGTGTCGTCCTCATCTCCTCTGCTGCCAATGGCTAGGACACATAGCGTGAAGGGGGAGCGAGCTCCCAGCTGAGTGCTGCTAGTAAGAAATAGAAGCGGATCTCCTCCAAGAGTGGAGAAAAGCTAGCGCGTACCGCTCCCAAATCCATGGGGAAATGTTTCCCCTCCGTGGCTATAGAAAGCAAGGTCCAGGCGTACAAGGATCAACTCATAATGCCAGCGGATCTGAGGGTCCGGTTTCCAATCAAAGAAGTTCCTCCGGAACCCCGCGATGGTGAGCATGTCTTGTGCCTGGGGTATTTTGGGTGAGGGCTCGGATTCCCGCTCCACAGCTTCATGCGAGGCCTCCTGCAGTCCTTCGGCTGCCAGTTGCACCATATCGACCCAACGGGGTCCTCAACATTGCCAACTCTATTACTTTTTGTGAGCGCTATCTTCGAATAGCTCCTCACTTTGAGATTTCCCGACATTTCTTCTGGGTGTGCGTCCAGGCGAGCGAGGGCGTGGTCTGCAACCTATGGGGTGCTATCCTACAGTTTTGTGCCAATTCCACGTTATTGTCCTTCGACAACCCGTAATCCATTCAGGAGTGGCACAAGTCCTGGTTGTATGTTTAAGGCCTTGGTGACGACTTGCCATCCTTCGTGAATGAGCCCCCGCAGAAGCTGCGATCATGGATGCTACTTGTGAGCTGCGTTGGGATTTCCCCGAAGAGGAGAGGAGATGCAGTACAGTAGAGATAAGTATTTCCCTTAGCTAAGAACCAAGGTTATCAATCCAATAGGAGAATCACATCGGACATCGTTAGCAGCACCTGCACACACAAAACAAATACTTGCACCCAACGCAAACAAGAGGGTTGTCAATTCCCTTGGTAGTTATTTGCAAGCATTAATCTTGTAGTGGTAGATAGATAAAATAAAATACTAAATGATAACCAACAAGTATAGGGGATCGCAACAGTTTTCGAGTGTAGAGTATTCAAGCCAAATTTACAGATTCGACACAAGGGAAGCCAAAGAATATTTGCAAGTATTAGCAGCTGAGTTGTCAATTCAACCACACCTGGAGATTAATTATCTGGAGCAATATGATTAGTAGCGTAGAATATGACAATTTTGATGGTAGCAAGAACAGTAGTAGTAAAGGTAACGGCGATAGCAATGATTTTGTAGCAAGTGTAACAGTAGCAATAACAATAGTAACATAGCAAGAACAATATGTGAAAAACTCGTAGGCATTGGATCGGTGAATTCGTTGGGTGATATTCATCATATAGCAGTCATAACCTAGGGCGATACAAAACTAGCTCCAGTTCATAAATATAATGTAGGCATGTATTCCGCAAATAGTCATACATGCTTATGGAAAGAACTTGCATGACATCTTTTGTCCTACCCTCCCGTGCCAGCGGGGTCCATAAGGAAGCTAAGGGATATTAAGACCTCCTTTTAATAGAGAACTGGAACAAAGCATTAGCACACAGTGAATACATGAACTCCTCAAATTACGGTCATCACCAGAAAGTATCCCGACTATTGTCACTCCGAGGTTTGCGGATCATAACACGTAATAGGTGACTATAACTTGCAAGATCGGATCTAGAACATAGATATAATGATGATAACATAAACGGTTCAGATCTGAAATCATGGCACCTGGGCCCAAAGTGAGAAGCATTAAGCATGGCAAAGTCATAGCAACATCAATCTTAGAACATAATGGATACTTGGGACCAAGCCCTAACAAAACTAACTCGATTACATGATGAATCTCATCCAACTCCCTCACCGACCAGCGAGCCTACGAAGGAATTACTCACTCCCGGTGGGGAGCATCATGGAATTTGCGATGGAGAAGGGTTAGTGATGACGAAGATCAAAGATTGCCCTCTCTGGAGCCCCAAACAGACTCCAGATTTGGCCTCCCGATGAAGAACAGGTGGCGGCGCCTCCGTCTCATGAACGCGATAATTCTTTCTCCCTCATTTTTTCTCTCCAAAAAAGAGCGTTGGAGATAAGGTCAGCGGGGCCACCAGGTGGGCACAACCCACCTAGGCGCGCCAGGAAGGGGAGGCGCGCCCTGGTGGGTTGTGCCCCCCCCCCCCACGGACCCCCTCCAGTTGTTCTTGGCTCTAGTAATTTTCTTTTATTGTATAAAAATTCTCCAAAAAGTTTCGTTCCAATCCGAGAACTTTTATTTCTGCACAAAAACAACACCATGGTAGTTCTGCTGAAAACAGAGTCAGTCGGGGTTAGTTTCATTCAAATCATGCAAATTAGAGTCCAAAACAAGAGGAAAAGCGTTAGGAAAAGTAGATACGAGGGTGACATATCAACTCCCCAAGCTTAAACCTTTGCTTGTCCTCAAGCAATTCAGTTAATAAACTGAAAGTGAAAAAGAAAAACTTTTACGAACTCTTTTGCTGTTGTTTACAAAAATAAGCTTAAGTAGCACCCATATTTCCAGCAAACATTATAACTAACCATGTCGACAATAACTCTTTGAAATTATATTAACTCATATTAATGGCATAATCAACTAGCGAGCAATAAGAAGATATCTCAAATGACAACACCTTATCAAAACAACCATGATATAGTATGACAATAGTGGTATCTCGCTAGCCCTCTTTGGGACCGCAGAACAGAACTGCAGAGCACCTCCAAAGTTTAAGCAACGACTAAACACTGTAATTCATCATAGAAAAGATCCAGTCATGATGCACCCAACATTAGCTATACATAATGCATGAGGATGAAAATAGTGCCCTCAGATCTGGCGCTTATTTGAGAAGGTGATGACTCAACATAAAAGTAAATAGATAGTCTCTTCGCAAAGGGAAGCTGTGATTTGCAGCGGTGCCAGAGCTCAGTTTTTTAAAACAGAGATAAATAAAATTTTGAGGAATGCACCCTTCCTGTTTACTTAGCGACCATCAGTTATCGATATCTTCCATGCTAACCACATTAGTGGCGATTCCCAAGCGATAAAAGTAAAGGTTTACTCCCCCTCCACCAACAAACACACTCCACGGCTAGCCGAATCCACGGGTACCGTCCATACCAACAAGAATCCTGGGGGAGTTTTATTTAATTATTTACAAATTTTGAATTTGGGACTAGGCATCCCTATTACCGCCCCTCTCATGCAAGGACGAGTGAATAAACACTCATCATGAGAATAACCCGCTTAGCATGGAAGATATTTACTACCTCCTAACACTCTATGAACAATCCAGGCACACAAAAACGGATGTTTATTTGAAGTTTTTAGAGGTGGCACATGCAAATTTACTTAAAACGGCAGGGTAATACCGCATATAGGTAGGTATGGTGGACTCATCTAAAATAACTTGGGTTCTAGGATCTTGATGCACAAGCAGTTTTCCACTTAGTACACGCGAAGGCCAACAAATGGGTTGAGAAGCGGCCAGCTAGAGAACGAAAACGGTCATGAACATGCATTATGCATAAGTAACATTGGATACTAGCATGAGTAGGATATGAACACCATGAACATAAATATCATAGAGGCTATATTGGTTTTGATACAACTACATGCATGAACATGTGCCAAGTCAAGCCACTTGAAACATGTTTGATCATTATCCACTACATCACAATCATTTTAACGCAATGTTGACATCTAAGATAAATCATTATCCACTCCTAGCTACTTAAGCATGGCATGAGAAACTATAATCTCTAATTGTCATTGCAAACATGTTTGACCATAATAGGCCGAATCATGGATACTAGGTTAAACATATTTACAAAAATAGAACAAGTTGAGTTCATACCTGTTTCTCTCTCCCACAGCCAATTCACCAAATATCGTCATTATTGCCTTTCACTTGCATGACAGAATGTTATGAAAATAATAATAGTGCAAGAGTGCCGTGGACTAAGCTGGAATCTGCAAATTTTATTCAAAAGGAGAAGTCAAGTTAATTTGGGCTCTTTGTTAGATCAAGAATAATGCATATGAGAGCCACTCGACATTTCCATCGTGGTCTTCTTCTTGGTACGACTCCAGAAAAAGAAACGAATTTCAGAGAAACATATTGAAATATTTTTGGAGTTTTTAGTTTTTCTTCAACAAGCCAAATTGAGGAAAAGAAAAACAAAAACGAGAAAAACTATTTACACGGGAAAGCTCCCAACAAGCAAGAAGAAGAATCGAGAAATCTTTTTGGGTTTTCTTTTTAATACTACAACTAACTAAACTAGAAAGAAAAACTGAAAAGAAGCAAGAAATATTTTGTTTGGATTTTCTCAAAGTATTTCAAACACACAAGAAGAAAGCGAGAAAATAAATCTAGCATGGATAATACAATGAAAAAGTGTGAACACCGACAACTGGAATGAAATGTGTGAACATGAATTTAATGACAGTGGAAATACGTACTCCCCCAAGCTTAGGCTTCTTGCCTAGCTTGGTAATCACCACTCGAAGTAGCCATCAGGTCCCATGTTGAAGTGCTGGGGAGAAGGCACCTGAGCGTTCCACTCCTGAGGCTCCTCCTCTATAGCTGCCTGGGCGTTCCGGTAGGCGATAATGTCATCTGGCATAATCCTGTATCCGCCCCTGGCGATAGAATCAAACAAAGCAGGTGCAGGCAACAGAATAATATCACGGGTGTTCTCACTGAAAACCAGGTTGTAGGGAATACCAATAGTAGTGTTCTCGCCATCAATAAACTGATGAGCTGCCATAGCCTGATGATCCAAGTAAACCCTAGGCAAGCGATAATCATGTTGGCGTATCTGAATGTTAAAGTGACTCGCTAAATGAGTAGCATAAATACCACCATGAATTTTGCCCTTAGTCCTGTTAAGGTGCAAGCGACGTGCAATGATAGCCCCTAGACTTGGATCTCAATGGCGCTCACCTCCTCCCACCTCCTCCCACCTCCACCCAACAATGGTGCCTAAGGATCTAGATCATCATGGAGGGTCTTCTGCATTGGGATTTCTCTCCCGGCCTTGCGGTCGCGGCTCAGGTGCGTCAATGTTTTGGATCTACGGTCCATTTCTCCCCTTCCGGTGGTTGCAAGGAGTTCTTTCTGGTGGTTAGCTTTTCTTCGGCCTCCTTTACGCTTAATGAAGAATCTGTTGCATTGGCTCTTCAATGTTCCATTGGAGGCATTCCATCGGGCTTACGGGTTAAGCATCTGGATGGCCGTCGTTTTCGGTTCTCGGTTGCCTCTAATCGTGTTGGTCATTTCATCTATGGTCTCAAAGATCGAGTTTGGCCGGACTTCGTTTGCCATTTTAGTCTCTTTCGACCTGGACTACATTCTAATATGCATAACTCTAATTGCTGGCACTTGGATCAGCAAAACCCTGAGATCATCACCAGATCACCTATTGCATGCAAGTCCGCACATCGTTTTACGTCTGATCGGGGTCACGTGATTGAAGCTTCGTCTCTGAATGTTCTCGCGAAAGCTGGATTTTCGGTACAGATCAATGATATGGACAACACTCTATGCTCGTCGCCGTCCACCCTCCGGCAGCTTCCGGTGAGCCGACATGAATCTACTGGTAAGGAAAGTATGGTACCTAATAATGAGCCTTTAATGGATAATCTCCTGTCTTTCGGTCACATTAATGTGGATTTGACTGGTCGGCCGGTTGAAGTTATGCATATCAATCAACGGCGATTTGAGGGGCCTCTTTTCCAAAATCAGGCTTGGCACCAAATTCCTGGATTTATTTTACGTCACATTCTGGATCATTACAATATGGGTGTCTCGGTGGAAAAAATTGCTTCATTATGGAATTTGGTCTCGGTCCCCACCCCGGAATTCATTTATGATAAATTGGTTATTTGTAGTAATTGCAATGGCATTGATCACCGGGTGGCAAATTGCCCGAATCGGGACTGCCAGGTTTGTTCTCAAAGCCCTTGTCAGTGTCTACAGGATTGCACCGTTTCTAGCCTTCCGGCTTCAAAAGCCTTGGCCTGCACCATTTGCGCCTCTACGGCCCATGCTTTCTTTGAGTGCCCTGCTAAATTCTACTGTAAGGCTTGTGGGCTCTTGGGCCATTCCCTCCGTCAATGTGGCTCCCCAGGGACTAGATACTTATTTTGGAAACCAATTTTACGTGCACCAAATTCTGGTTTATCTGAAATTGATACATTTCCATCGGTCAAAGATTCTAATTCTCAGGCGCATGGAAAGTATCGTTGGAAAAATAATGATCGCGTCTTGTCTGGGATTATGCCACAGAAATTCATTGCTACTTCCCATCAGCACCTACCTGCCAACCGGGGCCGCTCAGCCGTGCGATGCTCATCCTGTGGACACGGTGGCCACGCGGTGGATGCATGTCAGAAACTTTTGCACAAGCGCCGAGGAGTCTGGGTTCCGAAATCAATACACAAGGCAGACGATACACATTCTTTCTTCTTGCAGTCTGGGCACGCCTCTGCTCCTGATCCTCCCACCGCTCCAATGGCGAACTATCCACTCAACATCGTCCCCTACCTCCCGCCAGGCATGACCATTGAGCTTGGACCGGCTGACCGCAAGGTGCGTGCGGACATGGTCGTCGGCCCAATCCCTCCTCCGCGTCACGATTTCTTGGCTATTGCTGAGGCCAACAGATTCGTCCCCATTCACCAGAAAGCTGATCTGCGTAACATCATCGAAGATCTGCTCCATGAATCACACTATTTCCCTTCTGAAGTTTCGGAACATCCACTAGGGATTGGTTTGTTTGGGTTTGCCTCGTCTATTATCCGGGATACGGTGGTCGGAACCACCTTTGAGCTTGATGAAAATGAGGTTGAGGAGCACACTGTTATTTCTTTTGTTCCTCATGATGGTGCCCTTAACATGCGCTTGACCACTTTTGGTCCGGAGGTGTGGATTCTGTATGCTGGCTTCCCCTACGATTACCAGACACAGCATTACATGCACAAGTCCGTTGATTCCTTTGGTGCTTTAGTTGATTGGAATAATCCTAGAGGAGACAGGAGGCTGGTTGAGGGAGTCCTGGATTAGGGGGTGTTCGGATAGCCGGACTATACCTTCAGCCGGACTCCAGGACTATGAAGATACAAGATTGAAGACTTCGTCCCGTGTCCGGAAGGATCTTTTCTTGGCGTGGAAGGCAAGCTAGGCGTGCGGATATTCGAGATCTCCTACCATTGTAACCGACTCTGTGTAACCCTAACCCTATCCGGTGTCTATATAAACCGGAGGGTTGTAGTCCGTAGGACAACCATCATCATACACAATCATACCATAGGCTAGCTTCTAGGGTTTAACCTCCTTGATCTCGTGGTAGATCCACTCTTGTACTACCCATATCATCAATATTAATCTAGCAGGAGTAGGGTTTTACCTCCACCGAGAGGGCCCGAACCTGGGTAAAATAAAGTGTCCCTTGTCTCCTGTTACCATCCGACCTTGACGCACAGTTCGGGACCCCCTACCCGAGATCCGCCAGTTTTGACACCGACATTGGTGCTTTCATTGAGAGTTCCTCTGTGTCGTCGCTTTTAGGCCCGCTGTCTCCTTTGATCATCAACAACGATGAGGTCCAGGGTGAGACTTTCCTCCCCGGACAAATCTTCGTCTTCGGCGGCTTCGCTCTGCGGGCCAATTCGCTTGGTCATCTGGAGCAGATCGAAAGCTACGCCCCTGGCCATCAAGTCAGGTTTGGAAGCTTAAACTACACGGCCGATATCCGCGGAGACTTGATCTTCGCCGGGTTCGAGCCACAGCCAAGCGCGCCGCACTATTTCGAGGGGCATGATATAGCTCTGCCTCCGAATAGTACCCTGGAGGCCGCACACGCTCCGGCCCCGATCCTTGACTCGGAGCCCGCTGCGTTCTCCGAGGATGAACGGTTCGACGTCACCTCGGGGGCTGCGATTTCAAAGGCGATCGAGCCGAACGCCAGCCCCGTACTCCCGCACGGCCCAGAACTCCAAGGAGCCGGACTCTTCTCCGAACTCCGGGCCTTCCGTGCCCCCGCCGATCGAATCTGATTGGGCGCCTGTAATGGAGTTCACCGCCGCGGACATCTTTCAGTGCTCACCTTTCCGTGAAATCCTGAATTCTCTCAAGTCTCTCTCTTTATCAGGAGAGCCCAGGCCGGACTATGGTCTGCGAGGTTGGGATTCGGACGACGAAGAAATTCAAAGCCCACCCACCACCCATTTAATAGCCACTGTCGATGATTTAACCGACATACTTGACTTCGGATCCGAAGACTTCGACGGTATGGACGACGAAGACGGAGACGAACTAGGACCAGCACCTATAGGGCACTGGACCTCCACCCCACCTAACGATGTTTTCATGGTGGATACCCCTACAGGAAACAACAACGAGGAAAAAGGGGGCGAAAAAAGGGGTAAACCCTCCGAAAAGCAGTCAAAGCGGCGACATAGACGCCAAGCCAAGCCCCGCCTCGATCAAGACCCAGCCGTAGAGCAGGATGAGCTGGTAGACGACGAGCATGCCTCAGAGCAGCCGTCCGAACAGGGCAACACGGATGGAGAGGACAGACAGCCCTCCCCCGGCCATAACAGAACTCCGGACGATCTCACGCCGGATAAAACCACGAAGCAGAAGAATCTCCACGAAAGGCTCGTTGCCACAACACGCAGCCTGAAAAAGCAGAAGCGGAAGCTAAAGACGACAGAAGATGCACTCAGAACAAGATGGAACAAGGTAATCAAGACCGCAGATAAATACAGCGGCAGCCGCCGCACTAAAAGTTATCCGAAGATAAAGCTACTGCCCGAATTCGACCAGGAGGCCCTAGAGCCCCCACACTTAAAGAATAAAAAAGCCGCACGGTCAGATAGACGACCCCACGGCCACCATAAAACGGCAAGCGGCGCCGCACTCAAGGCGGCATGCGACCAAATTAAAGACTCGCATCATGGCCCAGCCAGGTCCATTTACGGGCCAAGGAAGCAAGCTCTCACAAGCAATGCAAAAATATCCATCATCAGAATCCGGCACACCCAAATACAGGGGCGCCGCACACCCCCTATGTTTCACCGATGAGGTCTTGGAATATGAATTTCCAGAGGGATTCAAACCCGCTAACATAGAGGTGTATGATGGAACAACAGACCCTGGAGTCTGGATTGAGGATTACATCCTCCACATACACATGGCTAGAGGAGATGATCTCCACTCCATAAAATATTTATCTCTTAAGCTTAAAGGGCCAGGCCGGCACTGGCTTAAAAGCCTTCCCGAAAACACAATTGGAAGTTGGGAAGAGCTCGAGGATGCTTTCCGAGCAAACTTTCAAGGGACCTATGTCCGCCCCCCAGACGCAGACGATCTCAGTCATATAACTCAGCAGCCCGGAGAATCAGCTCGACAGTTCTGGAATAGATTCCTCACTAAAAAGAATCAGATAATGGATTGTCCGGACGCTGAAGCCCTAGCAGCTTTCAGGCATAATGTCCAAGACGAATGGCTCGCCAGACACCTCGGCCAAGAAAAGCCAAGAACAATGGCCGCACTCACAAGCCTCATGACCCACTTTTGCGCAGGAGAGGACAGCTGGTTGGCACGATGCAGCCCCAGCGACCCAAGTACATCAGAAATCAGGGATGGAAACGGAAAACCGTGGCGAAATAAGGACCGTCGCAGAATCAAAGGAAAAAGTCCGAAGAGCACGACAGTCAATGCCGGATTCAAAAGCTCACGGCAAAATCAGACAAAACCACCCCTTCAGGATAATAGGGATGATCCGTCCAGCTTGAAAAGAATCCTGGACAGAATATGTAAGATACACAGTACTCCTGGGAGGCCTGCCAATCACACCCACAGAGATTGTTGGGTTTTTAAACAATCCGGACAGCTTAACGCCGCACACAAGGGGCTTGATGCACCAAGTGAAGAAGAGGACGAACCCCAAAGGCAGAATACCAGGAAACAAAAGAACTTCCCGCAAGAAGTCAAAACAATGAACTTACTTCACGTAACAAAACGTGTGGCACCCATAAAGGTACGCACAATCAAACATTCCCCTCAGGAGTCCCGCCACTGGTCACTAAAGCCAATCATTTTTGATCAGCTAGATTATTCTAGAAATATCAAAAACGCGGGCCGGACTGCCCTGATACTGGATCCAATAATCGATGGATTCCAGTTTACCAATGTCCTTATGGACGGCGGCAGTGGACTAAACCTGATATATCAGGATACAATCCACCGCATGGGCATAAACCCAGCAAGAATCCGCCACAGCAAAACCTCCTTTCAAGGGGTAGCACCAGGCCCGGACACCCATTGTATGGGTTTTCTCCAGCTTGTAGTCATATTTGGCTCTCCCAATAACTTTCGTCGTGAAAAGCTGACCTTCCATGTAGTCCCGTTTTCAAGTCGCTATCAAGCACTAATGGGACGCGGAGCTTTTGCTCGCTTTAACGCAATACCGCATTACGCATCTCTCACGCTTAAGATGCCCTGTCCTCGAGGCATCGTCTCTTTAAAAGGAGCGCACTAAAATACGCCTCCTCCAAACGGAAGATTGCGCGGCCGCTTAAACAGCCGCACAATAAAGTGGCCTCGCCAGCCAAAGGACTTTTTTATAAGTCATCAAAGGCCACGGACCCGGACTCAACGAGTTCGGCACAAGTCCATCATTAACGCAGGCCTAGTACGCCATCTACCCCCATACCAGGGGTTGTACGCAGAGACAATAAAACTCAGCCTTATATATTCTTTACTTTATATTTTGTTCCGCACGACCCATTTTTTCAAATCAGTTCTTCTCTTTTACAGATGAACGTCGTGCAGCGCCCGTCCAGGACACGGCACAGCGGAGACACAGGCGCAGACGTGCAGTAGGGACCCGTCCTAAAGGATTCTTTTTAGATTAAGACCCTGCGTAAACCTTTTTTACTGTCTCTTGCTGCTATACATCCCCTGGTTTTTTCTTTTCCGATATAACCAAGGAGGAGGCTGGCGTTTTGGCATGTGGCCACGCCAGAATTCTTGCTCGTACCTAGACACTAAGGTTTTTTTTTCTTTTGTTTAAGGGTGTTGTTTCACACGCACCCACAAAGACCGAACACCTTAGGGAGTGTTCGGCGTCGCGAGTTTTGGCACTATATGCATCAGCTCCGAATCATGATTTTGGTCATATGTTGGGTTGCCCGGCTCCTGAGTTCGGCTACCTTACGTTCCGCTCTATCGGCTAAGGTAGCACCAGGAGAACTACTGCGATTGTGCCCCGGTTTGGCCGGGTGAGCACCTCAGTAGAGAAAGCCGAAAACCGACTATCATGATGTAGCGCGAGACTGGTCGCCACTCGATGACTCATAGGAATTTATCGAATTCCTCCGCTTTGACAAAGGGCCGTTTCCCAGTCAGGCACGTACGCGCTCCGAACTCGGGCAAAGCGCAGTCGCCACTAAAGGGCTACCTAAAGAGTCCCACTGTCAAGCTCCTATGGCTAAGTGAAAGTGTAAAAGCATTATAGTCCGGTTGCCGTTATCACCTCCTTTATAGGACCAAGACGTTGGGTTAAGTGTGAAAATGCGTCTTGTGCGCGCACCCCCGCACTATGTACGTGGGGGCTGAAGCCGACGACTGCAATCTTTCAGAATTTATATATTTAAACGGCCGCACAGGAGGTGTTCCTAATACTTGAAGGCACAAGTCTAAAAATATGCCCCTACAATTTATCAAAATACTGTTTCATGATTACATATGCTATCATAACATAGCATCCTTCGAGCATTGCGTCTCTATTATGCGAGCGCCTTCGAGGACTTCCTCAAAATATTGCTCGGAAGGTATTCGGCTTTTATCCGAATCCCGGGACGCAACAACGGTGGGCTCCATATCTGCCCAGTATGTCTTGACACGGGCAAGAGCCAACCGAGCTCCCTCCGTGCACGCTGACCACTTCATAGCACCGATACGTGGCACCACGTTGAGAAATTGCTGCACCAAGCTGAAATAACTCTTCGGATTCGATCTCCCCGGACACAGATAATCCATGACGTACTTCATGGCGAGTCCGGACAACCTATTCAGTTCGGCCCATTGGGCCAGGCGATCGTCCACTACAAGTGGACGCTCTGGATTGATGAATTGCGACCAGAAGAGCTTCTCCACTTCATGACCCTTCTTATCTTGAAAGTGTTTGGTCGCATCAGCAGCACTAGCCGCCAAATCCAGATAGGTGTCCTCTACAATCCACGCTCGGTCCAACGGGGCAAACCTCGAGTCGCAAAATTTTCTCCGCAGCAAGAAGGGCTTTCCATCCGCAATTAGTCCGGCTTGACGTAGCTCCTCCTTTGCCGCTCTCATTACAGAGCGGGCGTCCTTGGCGTCGGTAACAGCTTTCTCTAAGCTCGTTTGCCTCACCCGACCTTCTTCTTCAAGAAGCTTGCAACGGTCAGTAGCACTTTTTAACATTACGGCCATATCAGCCACCTCCTCCTTGCTTCGGCAATGGGCAGCCTGTTCGGCTTTCAGCTCTTCAAGGGCTTTCACAGTAGCCGCATCGCTTTTTCTGGGTTGTTCCTTCGCTCGGGCGAGTTCGGCCCTAAGACTTTCCACGGCGGCTGCACCATCTGCGTCAAGCACACACACGGTAAGATATTGACATAAAGCTCCTCTTGCTCACAATCGCCTAATGATTTCAATACCTTGAGCACCATCAAGCCGCTTGTTAACAAGCACGATGTCGGCTTCTGCCTCATCCAGTTGTCGCTTTAGTTCGGCATATTCACAGTCCGGCTCGACTCCGGACAATCAGCCACCTACGTATAAAGGTGCCACTTAAAGGACCTGGGATTAAGATCCTCTGCGTGCCGTACATCTTTACGACGCACAGAGTCTCAGGGGCTACTATCTACACAGGGCGCACTTTATTTATGCGCAATTAATACAAATATACGTTATTTAAAAACGTACCTCAAGGCCTACCACTAAACTCTTGACGGCCTCGTGCAGTCCGCTTTCTGCGGATGAAATCTTTTCAATCACCGTGCTCATTAACGCACGATGCTCCTCTGAGACAGAGGCTCGCCCCAGCAGAATCTTTAGCTCCTCCGACCGAACACCAGATGGTGCCGGACTTGTCCCATGGCCTTCCTCAAATGCCGGACACGGAGAACCTCGGGGGGCTGCACCATCCACCCCTAGCGGATCCGGAGAAATCCCCCGCGATGATACTTCAGCGTCGCCCGCCTTGCTAGGCGATACAGAAGGAGGAGGCGTTCCGCTCTCCATCGTCTCCGGAAGAAGATCCCCCGAAGACGAGTTCTGCTGAGAAGGGCTAAGGTCCGAACTACAAAGTAAAGTTCTGGTTAAAACTTCTCAGATATAAATCAAGGATTTCTCTTAAAAGAATAACTCTTCTTCTACTTACGACTCGCTGGAGGGCTGTTCCCTTTGAGGGTTTAGTTTGGCCGAGGGGCTCCTTGGCGTCGGGCCCTCTGACAAGGATTCTTTCCCCCGCTTCGAAGCTATGGTTTCGGGCGGTCAGAGGCGGCCCTTTTCTTTTCCTTAGGAGGAGAATTATCGATTCCCCCCTTTGGAATGGTCTCTTTCGGAGAGGCCACGGTCTCCTTGTCTGCTCCCATATTTCCCTCCAAAGGCACTACCTCTAGCATCCTGACTAGCACAGGATCCAGCCTGGTTTCGGGAAGGGGAGCCGGACACCGGATCAGCTTCGCCTTCGCTATCCACTCCTGCTTAAAAGGAAAAGTGTTGTTAAAAAGCAAGTTAATTATGCGGATAGAAGGTCCGGTCAGAAGGTCACCTACTTGAGTATCCGGGCGATTGCGGCTTAAACCAGCATCCTCGGTCAAATCCGGACTCACTTCTTGTGATCCGAAGAACAGTTTATACATCTCCACAGGCGTCACGCCCATAAAATTCTAGAGAGCTCGTGGTCCCTCCGGATTGAATTCCCACAAGCGAAGGGGGCGACGTTGGTCGGGCAGTGTCCGGCGAATCAACATGACTTGTGTCACCTTGACCAGGTTGAGGTCTCCTTTCAAGAGATCCTTAATGCGGCCCTGCAGCAGAGGAACGTCTTTGGGAAAGCCCCGGCCTAACCCTGTGTTAATCCACGATGCTAACCGTGGTGGGGGACCCGAGCGAAAGGCCGGAAGCGCCACCCATGCGGTGCCCCGAGGAGCGGTGATGTAGAGCCACTCCTGTTGCCATAAGCCAAGCTCCTCTTGAAAAGCGCCCTCGGGCCATGGAGCGTCGGCATTTGTTTTTATAGCAGCGCCTCCGCACTCTGCGTGGCGCCCTTCGATTATCTTCGGTTCTACTTTGAAGGTCTTGGGCCACAATCCGAAGTGAGGGGTAACACGGAGGAATGCTTCGCACACAACTATGAACGAGGAGATATGGAGGATGGACTCCGGAGCTAAGTCGTGGAATTCCAGCCCATAATAAAACATCAGCCCCCTTACAAAGGGATCCACGGGGAAGCCTAATCCCCGAAGGAAGTGGGATATGAATACCACACTCTCGCCGGGCTGAGGGCTAGGGATCACCTGTCCTTGAACAGGCAGCGTGTGCGGAATCTCCCTGGTCAGGAATCTAGCTTCCCTCAATCTTGATACGTCCTCCTCCGTAACAGAGGAGGGCATCCATCGGCCTTGGAGGTCGGAGCCGGACATTATCGAAGATCCGGTGCGCTCAGAATCTGGAAGCCTAGGGTGTTGGAACTCGAGGCGACGGGCGAGCTTGTTTTGAGAATAGAAGCGGGGAACAGGGCCTTGGTCTCTTTATAAGAGGCAGAATATCAAGCGCCCTCCCCGTAACCGTCTTGGACTAGCCTTTAATTAAGGCAAGACGTGCTAACATGCACGATTGGGTTAACCACGACCGTATTAATGAGAATCCCGTTAGAGGGGGCACACGATCTCTGCTTTGACAAGACGTGCCAAGGAAACCTCCTCGCTAAATGAGCTGAGGTGGAACAATGAAAGCAACTTATATAGAAGGCTTGGTCGCAGTGTTATGACGCACTGCGGGATACGTCAGCAGATTTGAATTGTGTTAATATTATTCTCTATATGGCAATATGTGGAAACTTATTTTGCAGAGACGGACACTATTTCTGGTGTTTATAATCTTCTTGAAGGACTCGGAGGAGGAACCCACCTTGCAATGCCGAAGACAATCTGCGCGCCGGACTCGTCGTCATTGAAGCCTGGTTCAGGGGCTACTGAGGGAGTCCTGGATTAGGGGGTGTTCGGATAGCCGGACTATACCTTCAACCGGACTCTAGGACTATGAAGATACAAAATTGAAGACTTCGTCCCGTGTCCGGAAGGATCTTTTCTTGGCGTGGAAGGCAAGCTAGGTGTGCGGATATTCGAGATCTCCTACCATTGTAACCGACTCTGTGTAACCCTAACCCTATCCGGTGTCTATATAAACCGGAGGGTTGTAGTCCGTAGGACAACCATCATCATACACAATCATACCATAGGCTAGCTTCTAGGGTTTAGCCTCCTTGATCTCGTGGTAGATCCACTCTTGTACTACCCATATCATCAATATTAATCTAGCAGGAGTAGGGTTTTACCTCCACCGAGAGGGCCTGAACCTGGGTAAAATAAAGTGTCCCTTGTCTCCTGTTACCATCTGACCTTGACGCACAGTTCGGGACCCCCTACCCGAGATCCACCGGTTTTGACACCGACACTGGTGCTTGTTAAAGTCAGGGTTATTCACTTGCGCTTAGTGCCTAAAAGTTTGGTTGTCCGTCATATTGGAGGGGCTAGGCAATGCTGGATGGTTGCTGTTACCATGCTGCGGAGTAATGATTGGAATGCTCACCTACCTGAGATTCCTCCAGCCGGGGAAGATCCACCACCCCCTGATGGTATTCTTCACCCGCTTCATGGGGATGGTCTGAATGCAGAGCAAATGTACCAACAACAGCTTCACAACTGGCTGGCGCAGAATGTAGCGGCGGATGCTGCATCTAATGATGAAGAGAATGTGGTTGTTGATGAGGGTAATGATATTGAGATTCACCCTAAATGGGGTGTGTGGCCACCTCCTCCTCCACAAGCACCTCCTGCTCTGTACAATTTCCAGCAATGGTTGGCTGGGGAGGGACTTCAGGTTGAACATGGCATTGTGCCGCCGCAGAACTTACATGATAGCCCTGGAGCGGTCTGGGATGACTCTATTTCGACGCCCTCAAGTTCTGATTCCAGTGCCACCATCTCTGACTCATATGTTCTTGTGCCTGTCAACCTCATGAACCAGTACTGGCCACAAATTGCTACTGGTGTTCCTACTGCTAGCAGTGTTGCATCTGCATTAGACATTCCTGGGTCTAGCTCTGCAGTACCTGCCTTGGTAACTCCTATAACCAGTCAAATTGCTCTTCCTATCAGTTCTGAGCCTGCAAATATGCCCAGTAATGTGATGGAGTTAACTCTGAATTTTACTGCTGCTGGACTGCATTTGGATATGTCTACCCAAGGCGACTTCATACCTGCTATGCTCATTAGGGACTGCATCCCCATGCTCAGGTTAAACACTTATCTTGCTGCTGCTATCAAGCCCATTATGGCCTCTTTTGGCCCATGGAGTAACCATTATGGTTTTCAACAAGATTTTGTTACTCTTAAAGTCGCCATCTCTGAAAATGAAGGTCTTCTGACAGTGATCTCTGCTTCCAAAACTATTGCTAATGCTTCTTCTTCAACTGTTATCATTGAAGATATCTCTGAAGCTGTTAGCCAGGAACTCAATGTGGACATGGCTGATCAAACTGCAGTATCTGAAGAAGCTCTCTCTGAATCACTGGACTTGCAGATTGTTCCTGTTGACCAAGTGCAGCAGCTCCCTCCAACTGCCTCAGATTTTGCTAGCTCCTCTATGATCCTCACCCGCAAAGGCAAATCTGTTGTTCCTGAATGTGCTATTGCTCTGCGTAGAAGTGCACGCACCAATAAATATGATGGTTTCAAAGTCCATCAGGTTTCTGACAGCAAGGCAAAAACCTCTAAAGTTAAACCCCGGGTGATCTCCACTGCTCTCACTATCAGGGAGGTTGATGATGCTGAGCAAATCCCACCGCCTACACCAGTCAGAGTGATCCAGCAGATTGGTACGGTGCTGTGTGCAATCCTAATGAAGAACTCACGGACGAAGCACTCATAGCTTCACAACAGGAGGAGCCTCCGGCCTCGACCTAATCGCTCTTTTGCAGGCCTTTCTTTACTCCAGCAATGAACCTTTTGGTAAACTGGAATGCTTTATGTTGGAACGTACGTGGGTTAAATTTTGGGGACAAGCAGTTAGCGCTCTCAAATGCTATTACCTCTAGTGGATGTGCGGTGATTTGTTTGCAAGAAACTAAGAAACCATCTTTTGATTTGTCTTTCATTAAATCTTGCTGCCCTCATCGATTTGATCAATTTGCGTTTATTCCTTCTCGTGGGGCTTCGGGGGGTATTGCCACTATTTGGAATAGCACTATTTTCTCGGCGGATGTGCTTCTATCTGAAGATTTTGCACTGGTCACACGTTTCAAATCAACTCAATCGGCGCAATGCTGGACGTTGGTTAACGTATATGGTCCTTGCCAAGGTGAACAGAGGGAACAATTCATCCAATGGCTATTCTCACTTAATATTCCCTCTAGTGAAGATTGGCTCTTTGTGGGTGACTTTAACTTTATACGTGCCCCCGACAACCGTAATAAACCAGGAGGAAACATTAATGACATGAACACATGTAACGACTTCATTCGTTGCCAAAGCCTTATTGAATTACCTATCAAGGGACGTTCCTTCACGTGGAGCAATATGCAGATGGACCCTCTTTTAGAACAATTGGATTGGTTTTTTACTAGCACCAACTGGACCACGTCTTACCCAAAATCTTTGGTTAAACCACTCGGTAAGACAGTCTCCGATCATATTCCTTGTGTGGTTAACATTGAAACCAATATTCCTAAATCCAAACTATTCCGCTTTGAATCATACTGGGTACAACATCCGGGCTTCATGCAAATTGTTGAATCTTCTTGGGCTAAACCAGTGCACTCCTCAAACACTGCCACCATTTTGTGCCGAAAATTCAAAACTCTGAGACGGGACCTTAAACATTGGAGCAAAGGTATTTCTAAGCTCTCTGTGGCTATTGAAAACTCAAATAAAGCCCTTTGTGAGCTTGATGAGCTTGAAAACAAACGGACATTATCCATACCTGAAGCTAATTTTCGGAGAATCCTCAAGGCACACATCATAAGATTGTTAAGATATCAACAAGCTTATTGGAAAAAGCGATGCACTATCAGATGGGTCAAGTTCGGGGACGAGCCTTCCAAGTTTTTCCAGGCCTTGGCCTCCGAAAGGTATAGGAAGAACAACATTGCTACTCTAACAGCACCAGATGGCACCTTGGTGGAGGATCATACAGGAAAAGAGTCTATAATCTTCCAAACATTTAAAGAAAGGATGGGAACATCACGACCTTACAATATGAAATTTAATCTGGCCAGACTAATCAGGAAATGTGACGGACTCGATGAGCTGACCATTCCTTTCACACATGAGGAGATTGACAAAGTTGTGAGAGAAATGCCCGCTGACAGAGCTCCGGGTCCGGATGGCTTTAATGGTTTATTCTTAAAACGATGTTGGCCAATCATCAAGGATGATTTTTATAACCTGTGCAATCAATTCCATAATGGACAACTCAATTTGGAAAGTATTAATGAGGGCTTCATTTCCCTCATCCCCAAAGTTGGGTCTCCTGAATCTCTCAATGATTATCGACCTATAACTCTTCTCAACTGTTGTCTCAAAGTGGTTACAAAAATCTTGGCTAATAGACTTCAAAGAGTCATCCTCAAAATCATGCACAAGAACCAATATGGATTTCTTAAAGGCCGGACTATACAAGACTGTCTTGCATGGGCTTACGAATACATATATCAATGTCAATCTTCCAAAAAAGAAATCATGCTTCTCAAGTTAGATTTCGCAAAAGCATTTGACACGATTGAACATAAGGCAATGATTGAAATCATGAAAAGCATGGGATTCAATGACAAATGGCTGGGATGGATTAGATGCATCTTCTCCTCGGGCAAATCTTCGGTCCTTCTTAATGGCACTCTTGGTCGGCAGTTCTACTACAAATGTGGCGTCAGACAGGGGGACCCCCTCTCCCCACTAATCTTTGTGCTTGCGGCTGACCTCTTGCAAGCGGCCATAAATGATGCTTTTGCGCGCAACTTGATCCACCTGCCGTTTTCATCACCACACCAGAAGGATTATCCAGTAATTCAATACGCAGACGACACCATCTTGGTCATGCCCGCATGCACCCAGCAAGCTACTACCATCAAGGACATCTTAAATGATTATGCCACATCCATTGGGTTGAAAATAAATTTCCATAAATCGACTCTTATCACAATGAATTGTGACCCGGAAAAAACTCAGGAAATAGCAAACATCTTTGGATGTGTCATTGGCAAGCTACCATTTACCTATTTGGGCCTCCCACTTGGAACTACGCGCCCAACAATTATCGAGCTCATGCCGCTGGTTTGCTCCATGGAAAGAAGACTAACTGCCACTCTAAACATGATATCCTACGGTGGCAAATTATCACTGCTCAACTCTGTGATAACCTCATTGATCATTTTTGCTTTATGCACACTCAGACTGCCAACCAAGATCATTGAACTGCTGGACGAGATTAGAAGGAAATGCTTGTGGACTAAGAAAACTGAGCAAGGTGATAAATGCAACTCCCCTAGCCGCGTGGAACATGGTCTGCCAACCCAAAGAGTGCGGTGGCATAGGTGTAATCGACATCAGAATCCAAGGAGACGCCCTCTTACTCAAATATTTACATAAATTCTATAACAGGTGAGATGTCCCTTGGGTCCAGCTTATCTGGAATACGTATTACATTAACCGAATTCCACATGCCTCGGACACATGTGGATCTTTCTGGTGGCGAGATGTCGCAAAACTAATGCCCATCTATAGGGGGATCTCTACTGTCCAAATAGCGAATGGCAATAATGTTCTCTTCTGGAAGGATTCTTGGACAGCCAATATCATGGCTGAAAACTATCCCCGTGCGTTCTCCTACGCCATAAATGAAGATGTGTCGGTCAGGGATTTCTTGTCCATCACGGCTTTACGTGAGGCGTTTCACCTGCCACTTTCAGAACAAGCCCATGCTGAAGTTCGACAAATGCAAACTGACCTAGCCACGACTACCCTATCTGATGAGGCAGATGTCTGGATATATGCATGGGGACCAGATAAATTCACAGCTCAAAGATACTATACATTCTACTTCAGAGATATTCGAGCGCATGAGGCGTTTGGCTGGATTTGGAAGTCAAGATCCACCATGAAGATTAAGGTTTTCGGGTGGTTGCTTCTGGCTGATCGCCTTAATACCAGGAATATGCTCAAACGACATCATTACAACATTGGCAATGACCATAATTGTATCCTTTGTGGACTGCAAATTGAGGAAACCCTGGAGCACTTATTCTTCGAATGCCAATTCAGCGTACAATGTTGGACAAGTCTGGGACTCTCCTGGCCGCAAGGGATGTCACGCCTTCAAAATGTGGTTCTGGCCAAACAGCACTGGAATAGGCCCCTATTCATGGAGATGTTTCTGCTGGCGGCATGGAGTTTGTGGAAGGAACGCAACAATAAACACTTCAGGGGGATTGTCCCGACAAAACTCCCTTGGCTAGACAGATTTAAGAAAGATTTCTTTCTCCTGACCTATAAGGTCAAGGAAAAACATAAACACCTCATCCCTATCATCCTTTCTTCTGTAGTCTAGCCCCCCTCTGATACCCCAAATGGATGATAGGGATGAGGTGTTTATGTTTGTATTAAACTGTCCGGCATTAGCAACGAATTGTGCGAACTCTTGATGGATCCCAGCTTCATCCATGAAGGGGTTGTGCGGCCATTCGCACGGCCGCACCTCCGCCATTCTCTGGGTGCGGAGATCATTGTCCGATGACTCCCCAATGACTCCGTTGGAGCTCTTGTTGGAAGCAAACTTCCTAAAGAAACTCATCTTTTTCCTATGAACAAAATTCTGATAATTTTAGTCCACAATTTTTTTGCCAACAAAACTTCACAAAATTTTAGTCCACAAAATTATTTTTATGCAAAGAGTCAAAGTTATTGTCTCTATTCCCTTTTATTTTTCTCTTTTGGCAAGCAACATGTGGTGAGGAAAGATCTAGGCACATATGTCCAGTTGAATATGGGTAGCATGAGTTATTATTGTTGACATCACCCTTGAGGTGAATACGTTGGGAGGCAAAACAATAAGCCCCTATCTTTCTATGTGTTCGGTTGAAACGTTTTTATCATGTGTATGCGGTGGGTGTTAGCAATCATAGAAGACTATATGATGGTTGAGTATGTGGAGCTCTTACTTAAACTCTGTTGAATAAGTTGAATTGCAATTGCTTGGTGACTAAGAACATAGGTTTTTGAGTTTCAAGAGAGTTCATTGTTTGAATCTTAACATGTGAATTGGTTGATAATATAACATGAGAAGTTTTATAAGAAAGAATTGATGTTATGATGCTAGGAAAAGTGATTGAAATTGTCATTGATCAAACTTGCGCACTTTGCTAGCATTCACACTTCATAAATTATTTCTTTTATCATTTACCTACCCGAGGACGAGTAGGAATTAAGCTTGGGGATGCTGATACGTCTCCAATGTATCTATAAGTTATGAAGTATTCATCTGTTATTTTATCATTCTTGGATGTTTTACAATCATTTTATAGCAACTTTATATCATTTTTTGGGACTAACCTATTGACCCAGTGCCTAGTGCGAGTTGATGTTTTTTGTTTGTTTTTTACATCATAGGAAATCAATATCAAATAGAGTCCAAACAGTGCGAAACTTGTTGGAGATTTTTTATGGACCAGAACACCCAAGATGGACCAGAGCAGCACCTAGGGGGTGCCCCGAGGGGGCATAACCCACCAGGGCGTGCCTGGGGCTCAGGCGCACCCAGGTGGGGTGTGCTCACCTCGGTGGCCTCCCGCACCCCCTCTTTACCCTATAAATTCACAAATATTCCAAAACCCTTCGGGGTTAACCTAGATCAGAAGTTCCGCCGCTGCAGGCCTGTGTAGCCACCGAATACCAATCTAGACCCCATTCCGGCACCCCGCCGGAGGGGGGAGTCGTCTCCGGTGGCCATCTTCATCATCCCGACAGGCACCACGATGAGGAGGGAGTAGTCCACCCTCGGGGCTGAGGGTTTGTACCAGTAGATATGTGTTTAATCTCTCTCTCTCTTGTGATCTATATCATGGACTTTGTTAACATAGATGGATCATATGATGTTTCTCCCCTCTATACTCTTGTTGTGATGAATTGAATCTTTACCCTTTGAAGTTTTGTCTTGTCGGATTGAATATTCAGATATGAGAACACATGATGTATGTCTTGCGGTATGAATACTTGAGGTGACAATGGGGTATCATATTTATTCACTTGATGTATGTTATGGCACTCAACCTGCAGATTCCCGAGGTGACATTGGGGTAGTCTATGCATAGGGGTTGATGCACGTTTTTATTATCTTTTCTTCGATATAAACTTTGGGGTCTCTTTGTTGTTCTTTGTGTGGATTGAATATTATGATCATGAAGTTGTTTGATGCATATCATAGAATTAACTCACGGATACTCGTGGTGACATTGGAGTATCTAGGTGACATTAGAGTTGGTTGATGTGTGTCATATGGTGTTATTTTAGTACGAACTCTTGATTATATCGATCGAAAAGAATAGCTTGCATTATTTTAGTACGAACTCTAGGGCAGATTGATCGGAAAGAATAGCTTTGAGGTGGTTTCGTACCCTACAAACAATTTCTATCTTTTGTTCTCCGCTAATAGGAACTCGGGAGTGATTCTTTATTGGACTTTGAGGGATAATCATATGATCCAACTATTTTAGCACTGTTGAGAGATTGCACTAGCGAAAGTACGGACCCTAGGCCTTGTCTTCAAGCGTTGCAATACTATTTTGTGCCCGTTTTCTATTTGCTATCTTGCTGTTTTTATTTATTCAGATTAAAAAATATATTTCTTTCATCCATATTATACTTTTATCACTATCTCTTCGCCGAACTAGTGCACCTATACAATTTGCCATTGTATTTGGTGTGTTGGGGACACAAGAGATTTCTTGTATTTGGTTGTAGGGTCGTTTGAGAGAGACCATCTTCATCCTACACCTCTCACGGGTTTATAAAACTTAGGTCATCCACTTCAGGGAAAATTGCTACTGTCCTACAAAACTCTACGCTTGGAGGCCCAACATGTGTCTACAAGAATAAAGTTGCATAGTAGACATCAGACATCTTTTGTCCTACCCTCCCATGGCAGCGGGGCCCATAAGGAAACTAAGGGATATTAAGGCCTCCTTTTAATAGAGAACCGGAACAAAGCATTAGCACATAGTGAATACATGAACTCCTCAAATTACGGTCATCACCGGAAAGTATCCCGACTATTGTCACTCCAGGGTTTGCGGATCATATAACACGTAATAGGTGACTATAACTTCCAAGATCTGATCTAGAATATAGATATAATGATGCTAACATAAATGGTTCAGATCTGAAATCATGGAACTGGGCCCAAAGTGACAAGCAATAAGCATGGCAAAGTCATAGCAACATCAATCTCAGAACATAATGGATACTAGGGATCAAGCCCTAACAAAACTAACTCAATTACATGATGAATCTCATCCAACTCCCTCATCGACCAGCGAGCCTACGAAGGAATTACTCACTCCTGATGGGGTGCATCCTGGAATTGGCGATGGAGAAGGGTTGGTGATGACGACGATTGAAGATTCCCCTCTCCGGAGCCCCAAACAGACTCCAGATCTGGCCTCCCGATGAAGAACATGAGGTGGTGGCGGCTCCGTCTCATGAAACGCGATAATTCTTTCTCCCTCATTTTTTTCTCCGAAAATAGGTTTTTATAGCGTTGGAGATAGGGTCAGCGGGGCCACTAGGTGGGCACAACCCACCTGGGCGCGCTAGGAGGGCGGGCGCGCCCTGGTGGGTTGTGCTCCCCCAGGGACCCCCTCCGGTGGTTCTTGGCTCTAGTATTTTTCTTTTATTGTATAAAAATTCTCCAAAAAGTTTTGTACCAATCCGAGAACTTTTATTTCTGCACAAAAACAACACCATGGTAGTTCTACTGAAAACAACATCAGTCCGGGTTAGTTTCATTCAAATCATGCAAATTAGAGTCCAAAACAAGAGGTAAAGCGTTAGGAAAAGTAGATATGACGGAGACATATCACTAAACAAAATGAAGGAAATAAAATTGCAGCAATGTATTTTTGTGTTTTTATATATGATAAAGTATACCCGGGGGCCATAGTTTTCACTAAAGGCTTCTATCTCGAACACATAGCATACGGTGGGTGAACAAATTTCTTTTGGGAAATTGGTAGAAAAGCACATAGTTATGATGATATTCAAGGCAATGATGATGTATATAGGCATAACATCGGAGACAAGAAGACCGACTCCTACATGCGTCAACTACTATTACTCCACCAATCGACCACTATCCAACATGCATCTATGGTATTAAGTATGAAACAGAGTAATTCCTTAAGCAAGATGACATGATGTAGACATAGTAAACTCAATCAATATGAATAAAACCCGTCGTTTTACCCTTAATGGCAACAATGCAAATACCTGTCTTGTCCCCTTCTGTCACTGTGATATAGAGCGCCGCAAGATTGAACCCATTACAAAGTACCTCTCCCATTGCAAGATAGATCAATCTAGTTGGCCAAACCAAACAAATGAAGGAAATATGCCCTAGAGGCAATAATAAAGTTGTTATTTATATTTACTTATATCATGCTAAGTGTTTATTATTCATACTAGAATTGTATTAACCGGAAACTTAGTACATGTGCGAATACATAGACAAACAGAGTGTCACTAGTATGCCTCTACTTGACTAGCTTGTTAATCAAAGATGGTTAAGTTTCCTAGCCATGGACAAAGAGTTGTCATTTGATAAGCGGGATCACATCATTAGAGAATGATGTGATTGACTTGACCCATCCGTTAGCTTAGCACGATGATCATTTAGTTTGTTGCTATTGCTTTCTTCATAACTTATACATGTTCCTATGACTATGAGATTATCCAACTCCCGAATACTGGAGGAACACTTAGTGTACTATCAAACATCACAAGTAACTGGGTGACTATAAAGATGCTCTACAGGTGTCTCCGATGGTGTTTGTTGAGTTGGCATAAATCGAGATTAGGATTTGTCACTTTGAGTATCGAGAGGTATCTCTGGGCCCGCTCGGTAATGCACATCACTAAAAGCCTTGCAAGCATTGAAACTAATGAGTTAGTTATGGGATGTTGCATTACGGAATGAGTAAAGAGACTTGCCGGTAACGAGATTGAACTAGGTATTAAGATACCGACGATCGAATCTCGGGCAAGTATCATACCGACGACAAAGGGAACAATGTATGTTGTTATGCAGTTTGACCGATAAAGATCTTCGTAGAATATGTAGGAACCAACATGAGCATCCAGGTTCCGCTATTGGTTATTGACCGGAGATGAGTCTCGGTCATGTCTACATAGTTCTCGAACCCATAGGGTCCGCATGCTTAACGTTCGGTGACGATCGGTATTATGACTTTATGTGTTTTGATGAACCGAAGTTTGTTCAGAGTCCCGGATGTGATCACAGGCATGACGAGGAGTCTCAAAATGGTCGAGAGATAAAGATTGATATATTGGAAGCCTATGTTTGGACATCAGAATGGTTCCGAGTGAGTTCGGGCATATACCGGAGTACCGGGGGGTTACCAGAACCCCCCGGGAGTATATGGGCCCTAATGGGCTTTAGTGGAGAGAGAGAGAGAGGGGCAACCAGGGCAGGCCACGCGCCCCCTCCCCCTCTAGTCCGAATTGGACTAGGAGGGGCGGCGGCACCCCCCTTTCCTTCCTCCCTCTCTCCCCCTTCCTTCTCCCGTAGTCCAACTAGGGAAGGGGGGGGGGACCGGGAGTAGGACTCCTCCAGGGCGCGCCATAGAGGGCCGTCCCTCCCCCTCCTCCACTCCTTTATATACAGGGGAGAGGGCACCCCATAGACACACAAGTTGATCATTGATCTCTTAGACGTGTGCGGGGCCCCCCTCTACCATAATCCACCTCGGTCATATCGTTGCAAAGCTTAGGCGAAGCCCTGCGCCGGTAGCTTCATCATCACCGTCATCACGCTGTCGTGCTGACGAAGATCTCCCTCAACACTCAATTGGATCGAGATTTCATGGGACGTCACCGAGCCGAACGTGTGCAGATCGTGGAGGTGTCGTACTTTCGGTACTAGGATCGGTCGGATTGTGAAGACGTATGAATACATCAACCACGTTGTCATAACGCTTCCGCTTACGGTCTACGAGGGTACTTGGACTATACTCTACCCTCTTGTTGCTATGCATCACCATGATCTTGCGTGTGCGTAGGATTTTTTTTGAAATTACTGCGTTCCCGAACAATAGATGGATCGGACAGAAATATAAAGCTATAACAATCATGCATAATAAAGTTTAGAAAAGACTCCATTATTATTCATAAATATTCAAATCATAAAGCCACGCGGATCCTAAGAAACACACCACAAAAGAAGATTACGTCGGATAGAACTCCAAGAAGATCGAGGAGAACATGGTATTGAAGATCAAAGAGAGAGAAGAAGCCAGCAAGCTACTAGCTATGGACCCGCAGGTCTGTGGTAAACTACTCACGCATCATCGGCATAGCAGTAAGGATGATACAGAAGCCCTCCGTGATCGATTCCCCCTCTGACAGAGTACCGAAAAAGGCCTTCAGATGGGATTGATATCTACTATGCAACTTTATTCTTGTAGACTCGTGTTGGGCCTCCAAGTGTAGAGTTTTGTAGGACAGTAGCAATTTTCCCTCAAGTGGATGACCTAAGGTTTATCAATCTTTGAGAGGAGTAGGATGAAGATGGTCTCTCTCGAACAACCCTGCAACCAAATAACAAAGAGTCTCTTGTGTCCCCAGCACACCAAAGACAATGGTAAATTGTATAGGTGCACTAGTTTGGCGAAGAGACGGTGATAAAAGTATAGTAATGATATTAGATATTGATTTGTAGTGTCTCTGATGACGGCCGCCATCGTGGGGCCCGGTGGAAACTACCAGCCGAACCGGGAGGTGAGCGACGTGGATGACCCCGACTTGGGGGCGGCCGCCCTGGAGGATGACGCCGTAGGCGGCGGCGACGGAGCAGGCGGCTCCAAAGACGGAGGCGGACCCGAGTCCTGGCCTGACGATGATGATGAAGAGGACGAGCCGCGCCATGCGCAAGGCGTCGGCAAGGCATACGTGGGCCCCTCTGACGAGCCGGCTGCTCGGGGCAGCACGCGCAAGCGTAAGCAAGGCGCAGTCTTGTTCGGCAGCGCGCCGAAGAAGATCAAGAACCCGACCGCTGCGACCAGGCGGAAGGAGGCCGCTGCGAAGGCGGCCAAGTTCGATAAACTTCCAAAGGCGCCTCCTATGGTGTCGGCATAAGTATCTTTTTCTTGTTATTTCATTTCTTGTCGATTCTGTCTGAGCTTCCTTGCTTTATCTTTCTTGACTCAGGGCCCCGCTCTCTCTTGAGAATTCGGCCGCCGCCTCCGTCATTGGGTCGGCGGAGACCTCTACAACTACCCGACGAATCGACCCTGCGGCAGACCTCCAGGAGGCGCGGGAGGCGCGCGGGGAGCAGGAAGCCGGAAACAAATAGCCGGCCGGAAACAACTACCCGACGAATTGACCCTGCGGCCGACCTCCACCACCGCCGTCTGGAGGAGCGTGGGACAAGCAGCCGACCGTCCCGCTGGTGCCGCCAGCCGGAAACAAGGTGATGATGGGCCCGACTCCTGAAGCCCGCACACCATCGCGCCGCCGAGGCGCGAAGGCGGCCTCGGCGCCACGAACACTGGAAGTCGGCGTTGCGAGCTCGTCTGTCCCGGATGCCGAGGCAACCAGCGCCACACCCCTTGAATGGGTGCATGGAGGCGGGACGGGCGCTTTAAACCAAGCGATCCTAGACATCCAGGCCAAACTCCGGGCTGAGGCCACCGCTCTTGAGCAGTGCAACAGGGCGTTCATGGATTCGTGAGTGGCCATTCGGGTGTGTTTCTTACTTCTTCGTCCTTGATTCTTGTATTTCTCTGTGGGGGCGCGCCAGCACACCCACTGGGTGTAGCCCGCGAGTTTCGGGCCGACTGCTAAGCAGGCGGCTCGGAACTTTAATTGACAAGCTACGAATGCTAACATCGTCTGATGTCTTCATTGTAGGATTATCATAACCTTCGCGCGGCCACCTTTAACTCCAATGTCCGAGAGCTGGGCCAACGGACCTCCGACTTGTCGGAAAGCCGGAGTAAGTCTTCGTTTTCTTTCTCCGCGGGGGCGCGCTAGCGCACCCGCAGGCTGTAGTCCCCGAGATTCGGGCAGACTGCTGAGCAGTCGGGCCGGATCTCCCCAGCAACTGCGCTTCCTCTTTGCTGGTTGTTGATAACTTTTTCTCTGCGAGGGCGCGATAGCGCACCCGCAGGCTATAGTCCCTGAGATTCGGGCCGACTGCCGAGCAGTCGGGCCGGATCTCCCCGGCAACTGTGCTTCTTCTTTATTGGTCGTTGATATCTTTTTCTTTTCTTTGTTCTTGCAGAAGCCAACGTGCCCTGCAGCAGCAGCTGGGTGAGGCCAACACTGCGTTGCGTGCCAAGGAGGCGGAGTGCATCGAGCTGGCTCAGGAGCGTGACCGACTGGCCAAGCAACTGACGGAGCAGGCGGAGCTTCTCTAGAAGGAACAGAAGGAGGCGGATGCAAAAGAGTCCAGTCTCCTCGTCGAGTTCGAGACCGAAAGCTCCGCCTGGACCGACAAGGAGGTGCTGCTGACATCCGGCTTTGGCAGGATTGAAGACATGGTTGATGGTAAGCTTTCTTCTTTTTCTTTCTTTGAGTTGCCAGCTATTGACCGAACCGGCTTCTAGCTTCTGACTTCTTTGCTTTTTGCCTGAGCAGACTTCTTTCCAGGCCCCTCTGGCGCCGCCAACCAGGCTATCAAGACTTATCATGAGGAATGGAGGGCGTAAGGTGCACAGATCGCTGCCAATGCCCCCCGAACCCTTAGCAAACAGCTTCTCAGCATCCAGGCCCGCCTTCGGCCGGCTCACCGGATGTTGCGCCATCTTCAGTGTGTCGGGTCCCAAGCGATTTCTGCCCTGTGGCCATACATGCCGGCTCCATGCACCCCCAGTCGGACTGCCGACTGGCTGGAGGTGGCGGTCGACCGTCTGGAGGCTTGGAAGGGTTCCTCAGCCCGGGCTGGAGCGCGTCGGGCCTTGGAGTTTGTCAAGGCGTGGTACCCTGGGCTAAATCTAGCCTAGTTGACCATGTTTTGGCAGGAGGCTCAAGAGGAGCTGGTGGAGGTGGAGCGTGACCTTGTCAAACGGGCCGCGGCGATCGCCGAGTACACCAACACCAGTATCTTCGTTCCTGAGCTGGCTGAGAACGGTGCCGAGGCGCCACAGGAGTGTTTCGGGCTGAACCCGAAGGATGACGAGGACTTAGCCGAGATGATCGACTCCAGTGACGAGGGAGAAGGCGAGGAGGACGAGGAAGGCGAAGAAGATATGCCAGAGGTCGGAGCGGACGGCCAGCCTCAGCTTGACTGTGCCTCGAAAAATGAGCCGCGCTCGAGTGCGCTGACTGCTGCTGGAGGCGACCAAGCGGAGACTGACCAGCTGTCCACGCCACCAACTGGCGCTATCGACTCCGCCAACCAGCCGGACCCCTCAGCTGCTCCTTAGGACGCCGACCTATCTTTATTTTTCCTGTTTTATCAGTCTCGACAAACTTTGTTAAATTTGCACAATTCCACCCGCGGGCTGTACTGTCGCTTGCTGTGTAAATGAAGTCCCCGGGCCGACTCCTGCAGTCCGCGGACCGAGTTCTGAAGTCCCCGGGCCGGGTGTGACTGCTGCAGCCCCCGGGCCGCCTGCCGAAGTCCCCGTGCTAGCTGCTGAGGTCCCCAAGTCGAATCCGACTACTTCGGGGGAGCCGGCACGAAGATGGAGTCTGATTCTGGTGATGGCTTGAGGAGGCGCTGCAAGGCGACGCCGGTTGGTATTGCTTGCCGGGTGGAGCCTGATACGTCTCCGTTGTATCTACTTTTCCAAACACTTTTGCCCTTGTTTTGGACTCTAACTTGCATGATTTGAATGGAAATAACCCGGACTGACGTTGTTTTCAGCAGAACTGCCATGGTGTTATCTTTGTGCAGAAACAAAAGTTCTCGGAATGACCTGAAACTTCACGGAGATTATTTTTGGAAATAATAAAAAATACTGGCGAAAGAATTAACGCCAGGGGGCCCACACCCTTTCCACGAGGGTGGGGGGCGCGCCTGCCCCCTGGGCGTGCCCCCTGCCTTGTGGGCCCCCTGGTGCTCCACCGTCCTCAAATCCAACTCTATATATTCATGATCGGGGAGAGAAAAATCAGAGAGAAGGACTCATCGCGTTTTACGATACGGAGCCGCCGCCAAGCCCTAATCTCTCTCGAGAGGGCTGATCTGGAGTCCGTTCGGGGGTCCGGAGAGGGGAATCCGTCGCCATCGTCATCATCAACCATCCTCCATCACCAATTTCATGATGCTCACCGCCGTGCGGGAGTAATTCCATCGTAGGCTTGCTGGACGGTGATGGGTTGGATGAGATTTATCATGTAATCGAGTTAGTTTTGTTAGGGTTTGATCCCTAGTATCCACTATGTTTTGAGATTGATGTTGCTATGACTTTGCTATGCTTAATGCTTGTCACTAGGGCCCGAGTGCCATGGTTTCAGATCTGAACCTATTATGTTTCCATGAATATATATGAGTTCATGATCCTATCTTGCAAGTCTATAGTCATCTACTATGTGTTATGATCCGGCAACCCCGAAGTGTCAATAATCGGGACCACTCCCGGTGATGATCGTAGTTTGAGGAGTGTAGGTATTCACTATGTGTTAATGCTTTGGTCCGGTACTCTATTAAAAGGAGGCCTTAATATCCCTTAGTTTCCAATAGGACCCCGCTGCCACGGGAGGGTAGGACGAAAGATGTCATGCAAGTTCTTTTCCATAAGCATGTATGACTATATTCGGAATACATGCCTACATTACATTGATGAATTGGAGCTAGTTCTGTGTCACCTTATGTTATGATTGTTACATGATGAACCGCATCCGACATAATTTTCCATCACCGATCCAATGCCTACGAGCTTTTCACATATTGTTCTTCGCTCATTTACTTTTCCGTTGCTACTGTTACAATCACTACAAAACCCAAAAATATTACTTTTGCTACTGTTACCGTTAACATACTACTTTGCTGCATATATTAAGTTACCCAGGTGTGGTTGAATTGACAACTCAACTGCTAATACTTGAGAATATTCTTTGGCTCCCCTTGTGTCGAATCAATAAATTTGGGTTGAATACTCTACCCTAAAAAATTGTTGCGATCCCCTATACTTGTGGGTTATCAAGACTATTTTCTGGCGCCGTTGTCTTAATTTACCGCCTGTTGAAGAAAAATATGGTCTTAATTCATCACCTATTGAAGAAACACATGGTCTTGATAACCCGACACAGGTAGTAAAGGTAAATTCTCTCTATAGATATGATAAAGCTGAAATCCCTCCTACTAAGTTTGCTAGCCAATGTTTGGATGAGTTTGATAACTTTATGGTTAAGCAAGAAGATTTTAATGCTTATTTTGGTAGACAATTGAAACAAAATGCTTATATGATTGAACACTTGAGTGATTATATGTCTAGAGTTAAAGGTGAACTTAAACTCATTAGTAAACATGCTTGTATGGTTACCACTCAAGTAGAACAAGTACTTCAAGCTCAGAATGATTTGCTCAATGAATTGAATAGTAAGAATAATGACTTTGCTGTTAGAGTTGCAACTAGAGGGGGTAAAGTGACTCAGGAACCTTTGTATCCCGAGGGCCACCCTAAGAGAATTGAGCAGGATTCTCAAAGAAATAATTTAGATGCACCTAGTCCTTCTAAAAAGAAGAAAAAGAAAAATGATAGGACTTTGCATGCTTCTAGTGAACCTGTTATAGACACACATGAGAATCTCAATGATATTTCTATTTCTGATGCTGAAACACAATCTGGTAATGAACATGAACCTAGTGATAATGTTAATGATGATGTTCATATTAATGCTCAACCTAGCAATGACAATGATGTAGAAATTGAACATGTTGTTGATCTTGATAACCCACAATCAAAGAATCAATGTTATGATAAGAGAGACTTTGTTGCTAGAAAGCACAGTAAAGAAAGAGAACCATGGGTTCAAAAACCCATGCATTTTCCTCCCAAACCATCCAAGAAAAAGGATGATGAGGATTTTGAGCGCTTTGCTGAAATGATTAGACCTATCTTCTCGCGTATGCGATTAACTGATATGCTCAAAATGAATCCTTATGCTAAGTACATGAAAGATATTTTTACAAATAAAAGAAAGATACCGGAAGCTGAAATTTCCACCATGCTTGCTAATTATACTTTTAAGGGTGGAATACCTAAGAAACTTGGAGATCCAGGAGTACCAACACTACAAAAAAAGACACATCCGTGACATTTTGGGCCGAACGAAAAAAATTTCTGTCATACATATGACACTTCTATGACGATAATTGTGACAAAACCCGGTATCATCATAGATGTCGTGGGCTCCTACTTCTATGACAAAAAATCATGACAGAAAATGGGCTTTTCGTCCTGCGCGGGCCGGAGACGCAGCTGCATGACATTCTTTGGGTCGTCCATGACGGGAAAAAACGTGGTAGAAGCGAGGGGGAGGAAAATTTCGGGGAGTTCCCGGTTACGGTGGGAGGTCGGGGGCCGAGCGATGCGCGTTTCTCTCATACATGTACGCGCGTGTGTGCGAGGCGTTAGCTCTAACTGAACCCAAGCGAGGCGTTGGGCTCTAACTGAACCCGAGCGATTGCACTGCAGGCTACGCGTTACTGAACCCGAGCGATCGATCGATGGCTGTTAACTGAACCCGATCGAGCGATTCCTTCGCTACTGCTGCTAACTGAAGCCGATCGATGCTGCCTCTGGATGAACAGTGAGCGTTGCGGGGGGGGGGGGGGGGGGTTGGACGAACAGTTCCCGGTGGGGGTGGATGAACAGGACCCCGTGGTGTTGCCTCTGGATGAACAGGACCCCGATTGATCAAGGAGGTTGGGGCTGGATGAACAGGACCCCGTGGAGGGCTGGATGAACATGACCACCCCATGGAGGGCTGGATGAACAGTAGACAATGGAGGGCAGGATGAACAGTAGCCCGTGGAGGGGTGGTTGAACAGGAGCCCATGGAGAGGGCTGGTTGAACAGTAGTCGGTGGAGTAGCGCGCGGTGGAGGCTGGATGAACAGGAGCCCCGTGGATGAACAGTCGCAGGTGGAGGCTGGAGGAGGTCGACGGTGGATGAACAGTAGCTCGTGGAGGCTGGAGGGGGTCGACGGTGGAGATGAACAGTATCCCGTGGAGTCCCGTTTTGCGGTACGCCACACCCCTCCCGATGAACAGGACCCCCGTTTCGACCGTAGCGCTTCAACACAAGTCTGTTTCCTCCGTTTTGCGGTACGCCACACCCCTACCAATCAACAGGACCCCCGTTTCGACCGTAGGAGGTTCGTTTCCTCCGTTTTGCGGTACGCCAGACCCCTCCCGATCAACAAGACCCCGTTCCGACCGTAGGAGGTCCGTTTCCTCCGTTGTGCGGTACGCCAGGCCTCGTTTCCATCGCATGTTCCGTCCAAGCCCTCCCGATGAACACGACCACGTATTCCGTTCCGACCCAGCCAGTTGGCTCCCACGCGTTCCGTTGCCTCTCGATGAACACGACGCATTCCGTTGCCTCCCTATGAACACGACGCATTCTGTTGCCATCCCATGAACACGACGACGACGCTCTTTCTCCGTTCCGACTTAGCCATGTACACGAGCCCTCGCCGTACGTATGCGCGAGTAGGCGTTCGAGACCCTGCCCGTATGTACACATACGTGGCCGTATTTTCTTTCTTGCACCCTGGCCGCTGTATATGTACGTGTACATGCTACGTGCGCGCCTCTACTACGACACGTGCGTGCCTCTACATCGACCAATATATATGTACGTACACGTTCGTGACTAGAATGACAATGCTACGTACGCTTCGACCAGGTGGGTCCCGACTGTCAGGCACTTCCTTGCTTGCGAAGATGTAGCTGGTGGGTCCCAGCAGTCACGGGGGCGAATCGTTTTGGTTATTTGCCCGGACGCACTTCCTTGCGTGCGAAGGTGTAGCTGGTGGGTCCCAGCAGTCAGGGGGGAAACATTTTTTTTGCGAAATACGGTGGCCCGTCTGGTGGGTCCCCGCTGTCAGGTGGAGGAATAATTATTTTGCACGTAATAAGGAGGCACTTCCTTGCTGCGGCCGTGAACCCAGCTGTCAGCCTCTCCACGTACAGTCCACGTCCGATGGAAGCCGTTCCTTGACCACGTTGACCACGCCGCGCCGAGAGCACCAGGGCGGTGGACGACGGCGAGTCCTAGGAAGGGAACGACGCGGAGCCGGGGAAGACGCGACAGTGGATGCCCACGCATAGAGGAGTACGAGGGTTCACTGGTTCGCTGCGGTGTGAGGTTGCCGTCGCCGCAGAATAACGGGGGGTGTGGGTGAGTAGAGGGATGGCCTGGCCAGCGGTGGGAGTAGTAGGGGGCGGTGAGGCCTCCGCCGCATCGCAGCCGGCCAAGGGAGGCAGGAGCACGAGGCACGACCGGCGCTGGTTTGGGCGGCTGGAGCAAGAAGACCAGAGGTTGAAGAAGCACTACGACCGTTGGATGGACATCATACAGTCACTGGAGCTAGAATCGTGCATATTGACTAAGTTGACAAAACCCTCTGTCCCCGTCAACTTAGTAGGCCCACAAGTCAGCCTGTCATTATACTGGGTCCCAGCTAATAGGGGGAGTATTCATGTTTTTGTGCGTAATAAGGAGGCACTTCCTTGCGTGCGAAGATATAGCTGGTGGGTCCGAGCTGTCAGCGGCGGTAACATTTTTTTCGCGAAATACAGAGGACCTTTCGGTGGGTCCCTGATGTCAGGTGGAGGAATCATTATTTTGCGCGTAATAAGGAGGCATTTCCTTGCGTGCGGCCGTGGACCCAGCTGTCGGCCTCTCCACGTACAGTCCACTATAGATGCATGTCGGTCGTTGACCACATTGACCAGGCCGCGCCGAGAGCACCAGGGCGGTGGACGACGGCGAGGCCTAGGAAGGGAACGACACGGAGGCAGGGAAGACTCGGCAGTTGTTTCCCACGCGGAGGGGAGTACGACCGTACGAGGGTTTACTGGTTCGTCTGCCGCCGCCGGAGAATAACAGCAGGTGTGGGTGAGTAGAGTTATGGCTAGGCCAGCGATGGGAGTACGGTGGGGCGGTGAGGCTTGCGCGGCAGCAGAGCCGGCCGCGGGGAGGAGGGAGCAGGCAGTCCCGCCGGCGCCTGTTTGAGCGGCTGGAGCAGGAAGAGCAGAGATTGAAGAAGCACGACGGCCGTTGGATGGCCATTAAACAGTCACTGCTTGTGTGTCAACCTTTTTTTAGGAAAGCTCAAATCTGTGGGAAACAACATACAACCCATCTGCTATTATTTCTAATAATTTACAATCCATTTGCTAATTATTAAGGTTTTTTTGGATCCCATATTCTTTTTGTTAGCATTACAACCCATATTGTGGCCACGGTTAAAAAATTATACGAAATTTTGCATATTTCGGTGCGGTCCGAACTGTTCTTAATCCCGAAATTTCGACTCACATTCAAACTAATTTTAAAAATAAATGTATATTAATATAAAAGCCAACAAATTCTCCACGCATAAAAATTAATGTAATTTTATATCTCAAAATGAAAAAAAGATATTTGAAACTAATTGCCTGTTTGATGTGTTTTAAAACTGTACAACCCATTTCTCATTACTTATGGGCCATTTTCTCAGCCAGCCGAATGAAAGCTCTCCTCGTCTTGAAAGATTTGTAGCCCAACAGGCCTGACAAAGCGACTTACTTGGCAAATCACAAAAAAACTGGGCTGTGGCCGTGGACCCAGCTGTCAGCCTCTCCACGTATAGTACTCTTCCGATGGAATGTCGTTGACCACGTTGACCACGCCACGCCGAGAGCACCAAGGCGGTGGACGACGGCGAGGCCTAGGAAGGGGACGACGCGGAGCCGGGGAAGACGCGGTAGTGGATGCCCACGCGGAGAGGAGTACGAGGGTTCAGTGTGAGGCTGCCGTCGTCGCAGGGCCTGGCTAGCGGTGGGAGTAGTAGGGGGCAATGAGGCCTCATCGGCAGCACAGCCGACCACTGGAGGCAGGAGCAGGCGGTCTCCCCGGCGCTGGTTTGGGCGGCCGGTGCAAGAAGAGCAGCGATTGAAGAAGCAGCATGACCGTTCGATTCAAATCCAACGGTTACTGCTGCTAGAATCGTTTGTTGACTAAGTTGACAAGCCCTGCGTACGCGTCAACTTAGTAGGCCCACAGGTCAGCCTCCCAACCGGTGCGCCCGAGATGTCAGTGGCAGGAATCATTTTTTTTTCGCGTAATAAGGAGGCAGTTGATTGCGTGCGGCCAGGCCAGCGGAGGGAGTAGGGTGGACCGGGGAAGCCTGCACGGCATCACGACGGGCAACAAGAGGAGGGAGCAGGCAGTCCCGCCGGCGCTAGTTTAGGCGGCTGGAGCAGGAAGATCAGAGATTGAAGAAGCACGTCGGCCGTTGGATGGACATCCAACACTAACTACTGCTAGAATCGTGTGTTCACTGACAAAGCCTTGCGTAAACAAGTCAGCCTCGAAATGTGTGGCGTGTACAACCCATTTTCTATTATTTTTATAATTTTTAGTTATTTTCTAATTCATATGGAATTTATTGTAGCCCGTTTTCCATTTTCAGAATTGCTGGTCATTTTCTGGTCAGTACCAGGGTAAAAAAAATAACAAAATATTTGGGAAATTTTGAAAATTCACAAATTTTTGCTGGGGAACAAAATATTCTTAATCCAAAAATTAATAGCCATACTAAAACAAATTTAAAAATAAATTAGTACTATGTCATGTTAAATCCAATGAAATACGTATAAGATATCAGTGAAGAACAAAAACAAAAAGGAACTTATATCCCATTTGCTATAATTTTTTTGGAATTTTCAACCCCTTTTGATATTACTTTTAACAGACATTGACCATACTCTTAAGCCAGGCCAGAATGCATCCCTCCTCGTCTTGGAAGATTTGTAGCCCAGTAATTCGGAGAAAAAAAATAGTCCTAGCTTGAGTATTCTTCAAAAAGAAATACTGGGCTACCTATTTTCCCAAAGAACTGGTGCATGAGCATTTAGCTTTATTTATTTATTTACTTATTTATGTTTAGGGGACCATGAGCATGTACCTGGGCCGGATTCATGTGAGAGCCTCCCTTCCAGTTAATTATGGGCTTCTCTATTGGGCCTTAATCAGTGGGCTGCATGTTATCAACAAGTGGAAAATGTGTTCCGAGTTTAAAAAAAATGTGTTCCGTACGATAAATATTATGCGCTACATACGGTACGGGGCACTACAGGATCGAACCGTGCAACGACTTCCAAAACATTGTGTTTGTCGTTCTAACAACACATTTATTCAACCAACAGACGAAATATACTACTGATTGTACATTGAAAACAACAGCAGCAACAACCAGGGCTGGGGGTGCAACAGAAGCAGTAAGCAGGCCAAAAGAGTGAAGACACATCTCTCTCTCCCAAACCAAACATCAGCCATCATTACAAAAGGGCTACCAAAAAAGAACAAGTGTATGCATAAGATCCTACTACACCAAGTGTACGCATCTAACTAACTCGCTCAGTTAGACGTTACTATTTATTAAGCTGCAGTGGAGTCGCAGATGGAGAGGAGTGGGAAACTTCACTGGTTCGGGTGCGCGGCAGCACAACCGCGGTGCCGCCCACGGGAGACAGAAGCAAGAACAGAGGTTGAAGAAGGAGCACGGCTATTGGATTAACATCCAACGGTCCAGCTGCTAGAATCATTTGTTGATTAAGTTGACAAAGCCGTGCGTACACGTCCGCTTAGTAGGCCCACAAGTCAGTCACCAAATCTGATGGGTCCCAGCTGTCAATGGGATGAATAATTTTTTTTCGCAAAACAAGGAGGCACTTCCTTCCGTGCGAAGATACAGCCAGTGGGTCCCAGCTGTCAGGTGGAGGAAACATTTTTTTCCAGCTTAATAAGGAGGAACTTTCCTTGCGTGCGACCATGGACACCGTGGGTCCCAGCCGTCAGGCTCTCCACGTAAAGTCCTCTTCCGATGACTCTCGTTTGTTGACCACACCGCACCGAACACAGCGAGGCGGTGGACGACGGCGAGGCCCCGGACGGGAACGACTCGGAGTTGGGAAAACGCGGCAGTGGAGTCGCAGATTGAGAGGAGGAGAAGGGTTATAACTGGTTCTGTTGCGGCGTGGGGCTGTAGTCTACGGAGAATAACACGAGGTGTCGAGGGGTGAAGGGATAGCCTGGCCGGTGGTGAGGTAGCGCTTTGCAGCGATGCGAGCTAAGCAGAGTCGCTAGTCGCCGGAGGCCGGACCAGGCGGTCCCGGCGACGTTGGAGGAAGAAGACGAGATATTGAAGGTGCATGCCGGCCGTTGGATATAAATCCAATGGCTGTGGATGGCACAATCATTTGTTGACCAAGTTGACAACGCCCTGCGTAGGCTTCGACTTATTGGCCCACATGTCAGCCTGCAAAAATGTGGCATATATATAACCCATGATTTCTAGAATGTACAGTCCATTTGCTGGGCTGGGTGAACAAATAATTTCGCATCAATCAGGCCCATTTATATTTTCTAAGAAATCCCAGCCCATTTGCACTTCCTTGAAATACACGTATTAGGTGGGCTCGTTATATATACGTATGATGTTATGTTAGAAGGAGCAATTAATATCAAAGAATAAACTGGAGAGGCACATTATATATATATATATATATATATATATATATATATATATATATAATTAAGAAATTAGCGAGTTATTGCTCAAAATAAAAATGAGCGCGTTACTATTAAATTGGTCCTTAAAATCTTCGCAATCACCAAGATTTTCCTTGCCTGTCAGTCAAAAACAACCAGGATTTTCCTTGCCTGTGAGTCAAAAACAACCAGGATTTTCCTTGCCCGTGAGTAAAAAACAACCAGGATTTTCCTTGCCAACTTCCGTTAAACATTTACTTTTATAAGTTGGGATGTTTTTATAATGTATATACAAGTCTCTACAAAATATACGATAATAGTAATAATATAAATATATATAATGTGGTTAGAAGGGAAAACATAAATTGGACACAGCATTACTTTTATAAGAGACCTGCGTTTTATACCCCACAGTAGGCATACTAACAAGTTCACACACAAATACAACAGAAAAGGTAAACATTCATATCAAACTCAGGTTCACAGGACACGTTCATATCCATAGCCAACATTCACAATCAACAACTCAAAAGATTCATATATACAGGCTCAGCATATCTATGCATCCAAATGATTGATAGGTCACACGACAATATTCATACATAATTTACAAAAAGATTCAGATATACACATGTTCAGTATGTTTATGCATCCAAATGATTGAAATCACAACCAATATGATCCATGGACGAACTTTAATTACCTAGGGTACAGACTGGTAAATGGTGTTCAATCGGAGGTACTTCTTGCTAAAATTAGTTCTTGTACGAGTAAACTTTCGAGTATATAAGAGGCAGCACAGACAATCTGAACTTTGCTTGTAGGTTTATCCTCAAATAGTGGCCTCGTGCCGAGGGAGGTTTGAGCAACTTGGCCACTACTTTCATCCAACCAGTTTACTGGCTCATCTTGGTCCTGTATCTCGCCAAAATTCTACATTGCAGACGAGAAAGGAGGCGGTTGAGAAAATGAACCACCCAAATTGTTTGTGCAGTTCAACTGAAATGGAGCATCCTTGGCGTGCAGACTGATTAAGTGCCAGATGAATATACGCGTCAACCAACTTGTCTGGAATCTTTAGACTCCATGCCATATAGTTCGCTACCATATGTGCCGATAACCAAAAGGCACAAGTTGGGACCAAAGACTGGACTGCATTTTTCTGGGCTATGCACCAAGCAATATTTTTGGCGTTCACTCTCCTAACACTTGGAGTTTGACAATTGGTTGACGCCGGTTGATACTCGAATGAATATAGGCACTTCTTGTCAACATCGATGCTTGTCTGAGTGAACTTTGGAGTACATAGCAGCAACATAAGTACCTGTCCATCTGATCATCTTGCGCAGTTCTACTGAAATCACCCGATGTAATGATTTGCCTGCGAGTTCAGGCTCCAAATTACTCCTTTATGAAATCGGCAAACAGTAGCACAATACCAAATTACCAATACATATGACAGGCACAATAATCAGGATAAAGACCAGTACCAACCTGTGTGAGGTAGCATATCAATTACTATTTCCTTTGACTGGAAGCCGAGATAAGCCAAGCGACTGACAGCAAAGGAAGAAAGCATGCGGAGTTTAGCGACTGACAACAAAGGACGGAAGCTGTCGAGGCGATGAAGCACCCAAAGTTTTTGTGCAGTTCCACCAAAATCGAGCATCCCTGTTGGCACATATATTGATAGAGTGAGATTGCTGTAATAGTGGGACTAGTTTATGAAACATACACTAACAAATAGAAGCACCCTCATTATCTTAATGGGTAAAGTTAGCCACATAGTAGTCTTGCTTAAAGAGAGGTATTTTCTTATTTAATCAGTGCCAATTAGCTCAACTCAACACTCAAAGCATTTCCATTTCTCATAGGTTGCAAAACTTTAATGTGCAAAGATAAAGGAGTTTCTCATGACAGTAGCACGATACAAATAGAGATGACAGCAAACTAATATGGATGAAGGCCTTAGGCCTGTACCAACCTGATAAAAAAAGCTTATTCATGTAGTCCCATAAGAGATGATAAAGCACTCACTAGAATCACACAATAGTATATATTTTTGTGCACTTCAAATGTATGGTTGAAATCACTCTTGTTTACCAGTGTTGAGATTATATCGAAAGATTATCAAGAACTTCCAGCAGAGTTAAAGCACTGGCTGGGACACAATTCATTGTATTGTCTTGTGTAGTTCCATTTAATGTATGATTGGCACAACATGATCCCTGTTTGCACAAGTAGGAACAAGGTGAAACCTTCATTAGCTTAGTGAGAAAGGATAGGAAGACATTAGCATATTACTCAACCAGTAGCATCAAATTCATGATGGACAATACGCAAAACATTGCCTCATTGAACCAATGGCAATAAATTGACATGCAAAATAATAGCACAATTATGTCATGACACTAATAATATTCCCTCCCTGCTCCACCACATTATTCACCTCCATAGACAAACATACACACGTACATGATTCAGCATAGGGTCCTACTAAAGATTTGTTTAACTCCAACAGGAAAATTAGGCAGTAATAAATTAGTGGTACTTAAGTACTCCTAATTAATTAAGTGAGACAGCAGAAGTGGAAGGGCTCCCTGGAGGATCGTCTCACATGTAAGGTAGTCGTTGCCGGAGCCCTTGAATGGCCTCGACTGAGGCCTCTGGCTTTAGCAAGATCGCCTTGGCACTGTTTATTCTTCTTCTTCTTCCTCTTCATGCTCTGTTTCTCTTTCTCCTCACTAGTTGGTGAAACCAAGTACATGATTGGCCTTCTAATTCAGAATTGGTTTTGTCAGTGAGGGAGTACAAGTGTACAAGTAAAAAACAGCATTATTTTCTCATGCAGTTGGAAAATAGAGATGAACACATGCATTAAATATCATTCTTACCTAAAGGAAGGTTATGGCGCCAATATGGATGATGAGGATTGGAACACAGATCTCCCTTTGTGCAGTTCCACCAAAATGAACCAACTGTTCCATTCTGACATTCCAGTTAAACAACACAAAAGTCACTTCTTTTAAGAAGAGTTTTGTGCAGTGCACCAAAATGTCACAACAGCAACCAGGTGAATTGGATATCCCTGTTTGCACAAAAAGGCACAGAGGAAACAGTCAGAGTCTCAAACAATTACAGGTAAAAACATTTGGCTAAACTTGTCATGGCTTATAACAGTGGCATGCATGGCTTCATTTTTACGAGGGACATTAGATTAAGAACAGCTAAAATATTTGGTATAAGGGCATGGGACAGTGGGTGCACCAGCAATCCAGCACCATGTACGTAAACAGGGGCATAAAGTGGTGATTCATAGTTTGTTGCCCCGACAAACAAACATCCAAGAAACATATCTGGGTTGGTCCCATTTTTGTTCACTCCAGCCACCTACTTCTATGTGTGGATAGCAAATCTAGTCCTGGTCATACCACTGTGTACATCATTACCCCTGTATTTCCCTTTTCGACCAAGACACCGGTTGGATGACCAATCTGTACTACTTTCACCCCCTTTCCTTCCTGTTTGTACCAAGTCCGATGTACATACTAAATTCCCCCACCCCCACTTTATTTCTTGTTTGAACCAAGTAGTACAAGATTTGACTCCATGAAGTAGCTTTACCTCTAACAATAGAAGGAAAAATGTGACGTTGGACCATCCGATCGAGAGGGGCTGAGAGGTAGAAAATGATGCACATGCATCGACGTAGCGAGCTGGGGAAGTAGAGCTTAGGCGGTTTCGAACGAAGATATACCTGAAGGTCGTCGGGATGTGGATAGGTGGGCGGCGGGAGGCCGGATCCGCCACAGGCAACGACGAAGGGATCGGAGGACCCCCAGCGCCGGTGCTCGGCCAGAGATAATGGTGCAGCCGGCAGTGGGTCTCCTCCCTCCCTGTCGATGACGGCCTAAACGTTGCCCCTCCCCCCTTCACCGGCGGAGAGGGATACGTCCGGATCTGTAACCAGCGGTGAGGATAGAAAGCCAGTGTTTTTTGAAGGGAGAAAGACAGTGTTACTACCCCTATCTTGCTTAGATCTGGAGAGGATGAGAGTGTGTGAATAGAGCAACCCTAGAAAGCAAGCGCGGAGGCTCCGGCCTATATATACGTAGTGAGAAACCCTAGCAAGCAAGCAACCCCTATCTTCATCAACTTGTACAAGACCGATAAATTTGATTACTACAACGCCCTCTCCCTCGCGGACTGAGCTCCGGTGCCTTAACTGCACCTGCCTTTGGCTGCATGACAGGAGGGCCAACCACCTGTTGGGCCCACCTGTCATAGACGCAAAGGCAGTAGCAGTAAGTAGAAGCTTTCGCTACACGCTATCCCTCCCGCACGAGGTGGACGGACATGCAGCAGTGGATTCGATACTGTAGAAGTAGGAGTAGCACCATTGTTCGTCTTCTTGAAGAGGCGAAGATCCAAGCGCAACCCGAACGTGGCAGTTGCGAACGCTCACGTGGTGCGGTTCCTTGGAGTACTAGCCAGGCTCTTGCATGAGACAAAATTGCTATTGTTTAACAATTAAACTCCATTATCCATTGGTTGATACTCATTCTACATAGGTCCACGCGCTTAGCACCGTTTCCTCCTGGGGTCACCAATGTTTATTTGCTAATTAATAGCATTGTGTGCAATGAACTAGCCATTGGAAGTCATTAAAAGCATGCACACCTCTCATCTCTTATTGGTTGATATGTCAAGAAACAAGAAACAAGGTAGAAGTTAATGCACCGCGCCTAAGTGTCTTGGGACTACGTATTTGGTTTTCATAAGATGACTTACACACCTAGACGGAGGGAGTAGTATAGCCTTGTAAACCGGAAATGAGTATTTGCCTTTCTAGAGATTTCAACAAGTGACTAGACTACACCGTGTGCAGTACTCCCTCCCTTCCAGTTTATAGGGATCAAATCTCAAATCTCATGAACCAAGGCATGTTGCGATTGGAGAAATGTATCTCGTACTTTACAAAACTATCCTAATTAAACTCATGCATTAATTACGTAGTTCTCTCGTTTTCCTCTCCGCCTTGGTCGCGGTGCACAATATTGAGCACTCCTACTCCCTCCTTTCCGGTTTATAGGGCTTATCTCAAAATCTTAGTTTTTTTCATTTTATAAGGCTCAATTTGGTTGTTCCCCATCACAAGTTCAGATTCCAAGGTGCATTAAATAATTGCATGCAGGTATTAAGAGAAAATTGACCAATGCATGTACTTTATGCATGCATGCATTGCAATTAATACATTGGTAAACATACATTTTTGAAGAAAACAAGAGCATTAATTGGGTGCTTTTGCAAATTACAAAAAGGATTCCACCATTCGCCATCTACCTTGGTTGGTGAAATTTTTGAATTGAGCCCTATAAACCGGAAAGGAGGGAGTATATGACTAGCCGCTCTATCTACATGCGGGACATTTCAAAGCATCCGAGCCCGTGTGCCATCCACCAAATCACAGCGAGGTGCTACAGTCGAGACACACCTGTCACCCCGGTGTGGCTGTCATGACCCGTCATATCACAAAACCCACACCTTTACCAGCAGTGGTAAGGTGGCCTCCAAGTTGGACTGGACGAAGCAACCATCATTTCACTGGAACGCTCGTTCAAGCCCTTTCTTCCCTTTCTTGAAGAAAACCTCACTCCAGGCTACTCACTTCTGCCATTTTTCTTCTGTACCAACGAAGGAAAGGTGGGTGAATCAGTTATGCTGCTATATTTTCATTCCAAGAATCTTCTTTTTGCGAAGCACCGACCGATTGTCACATCCTATTATTTTCCCGTTTTCATTGCGATTGTGGTTTCCTTTCGATTGCTTTTTGTTTGTCAGTTCATTGATGGATCCTGGAGCACTAGGCAAAGAGTTGCCGGCGGACAACCCACTGGAGACAACAATCACCAGGAAGCGAGCACCGACCAACGAGTTGACCATGTTGGCGGGCCAACCCATGGAGATGAAGAACTCCAAGAAACAAGCACTGGCCCAAGAGTTGAGGACGTTGGCGGACAAACTCCGCAAAGAAAGTTGGAAGAACAACAATGGCCCCACCATGCCTACCCCAGGAACTCTGATTGCCACCTATGTGAGTCTCAAGACCGAGTTTGAGGAGATAGTCGCTGTTGAGAAGCAGTATTCCCCTCGCAAGGTGATGGCCCCCATCGAGGACGAGGAGATGGCCCCGGAGGGATGAGATCCCCTGGTGAGCTGCACAAGGTAAAAAATAATGGCTTATTACCATAGTTGTGGTTTTTGATTATTTGCAATGTGCTTGCTAATATGTTAGGGTTGTGCAGGTGCCGGTGGACGTCCTTGATGATTCCGATGTCATGGCCCGTCCTGTTGGTATCGGCCCGAAGATCGATTCCGATGCCGATGTCCATCCTGTGGACATCGCCCCAGAGATCGATTCCGATGTCGCAGTCAGTACTGCGGACATCGCCCCAGAAATCGATTCCCATGGCGCTGTCCGTGCTGTGGTCATTGCCCGAGAGATCGATGACAAGAAATGGTTGGTCGCGCTAATCCTTCAGGGTAGTTTGCATTGCCCTGTGTTTAATTACCAGAACGATGCGTGTTATCAAACCATCTTAGGGCTAGTGCACTGTCTTGTGTGGGCGGATCTTGCTACTTTTGTTTGATAGTGAATCATGTGAACCCTCTCCGAGTTATGGAAGCAAATGTATCCTCGCGAGCTTTTGATGTAATATATGGCATGATTAGATGTAAGTTTGAACTGTTTATCATATTAGCAGGGCTTGTTTGATGATTCTTGGTGTTAGTAGGCTAGCTACTGTGCGAGCTATAGTACTTGCAAAACACTCACCAAAGAGAAACGTTGGGGCTGATGAGCTCGTGGTACGCTTATACTTATCCCTCGTCGATCGACCAATAGCCCTAGCTCCTAAAATTGTAGGCTTAGCGATCGATGACCTAGGCGGGCTAGTTTGGCCTAGTGGGTTTCAGTGATATGACGTGCAACACAAAATCATAGCAGTGCAGAGACATACTCCCTCCGTTCCAAAATAGACGACCTAGGCGGGCTAGTTTGGCCTAGTGGGTTTTAGTGATATGACGTGGTACAGTGCCGCCAGTCTTCGCATGTGGTAGCAGTATTGCGGGTACAATAAGTTTTCTTGAAGAAGCAGAATTCAATGAAGTCATGATGGTTCCTTCGTCCGAACAACTTACAGTGGGAAAGGTTGGGCCTGCGATACGACCGGGGTAGACAAGGATAATTTTGTGCATGGCAGGTGGACCAGGATGGTCGACGTCCCACATGTCGGCGAATGAAAGTATTCTTTCCAATATGGAGGATGAGCAACGAGTATTCATTGTTTATTTTTGATGAAAGCAATTGTCTCCACTGTTACGACGGAGGAGTGTGAAACACGGCAGCCTAGTGAACTTGGCATGTGCACCACTCCCTCCTTCCTCATGTAATGCCCAGGTTACAGCTTTTTCTCACTTTCTCTCTATCTATTTCCTCTCAAATGTTTTTACCTTTCTTTTTTTAAGACACAATTGTTTTTATGCCTTTTTTTAGAATTATTTTTTTATACCTAGGAGCACGTGTAGAGACAGGCTCTTGCAGAGCCCACTCCTTGACTTTGTCAATGCCTCTCTCTCCTCCACATAAGGAGTACTACTTGCTATGCATGCATGCGGCGGGCAGCTAGCGTCTTGAGGGGCCAGGGCGGTGAGAGCGGGCTCCGGAAGCGGTCCGGACTCTAGCATAATTTTTGTTTTTACAGTATTTCTTTCTCCATTGACAGGTAGGCCCGCGTAGATAGATAAAGAACACGAGCTGATGAGGCGCATGCGGACTGTTTGACTGGTCAACTAGACAAATACGGAGCTATACGCTGAGCCAGTGACCGTATAATCACCATATCTCGTATACAATGATCAAAGTGAGCTATCAAGACAAGTTCGATGACCGCCAATGCATTTTACTCGGTAATAAATGACCAGGATTGAAGGGGAATCCAAATTTGCTTCGTCTTCTGTCCTTGAGCTCTTGACAAACCAATGCACTATACGGTTGTCCGGCCACTCCACCCCAGAGCTCTCACCAAGCGTCATTCATGCCACCGCGCCGCACACTAACCGGTAAGGCAGGGATGGCATCTCGCCGCGCCGAGTTCCTCGCCGCCCACGACCTCACACAAAATGGTAGGGAAGCGATGGCATCCGGCCGTGCCGAGTTCATTGCCGCTCGCGACCTCACAACTACGTGGGAGGAATTTGAAGATGCCAAGGCCGAATGGGCGGTAGAGCAAGAGGCGGCCAAAGCCGCACAGAGGGAGCGAAAAAGTCAGAAAGCACTCAAGAAAAGAGAGGCCCGCTGCCGCAAGAAAGAAAAGGACGCACGCGCTGCTGCGGAGAGGTCGGCGGAGATCCAAGCACGGTGGGGTGTCGCCGACAAAGCCGGGAAGGAGAACGACGGCGTCCGGCCAGCATGTGAGAAGTAGTAGTACTAGTAGTTTGTGTGTGTGTGTGTGTGTGTGTCTGAGAATGAGCATGTACCAGTACTACTAGTTACTACTGTAGTTTTTAGAGCAAATTACCAGTACATTAGCCTAGACTAAATGGAAAAATTCCTATCCTAAGCATCAAATGGCATCTCTTTCTCTATAGGAATTGAGATGCATGTCATCTCACTTCCTATGATTTTCATATTCCTATCCTATGAACGAAAGGAGGCCTCTGTTGTAGTAACTACTGTAGCTAGTAGTACTGCTGGTACAGTAGTTTTCTTCAAGAAGCGGAATTCAACGAAGTCATGATGGTTCCTTCGTCCAAGCAACTTCAAAGTGGGAAGTGGGCCTGTGATTTGACGCCTCATTAGTCATTGTTACTACGGCGCGATGACCTGGATGACTCCCTTGGAGTTCTGCGTGCATGGCAAGTGGACCAGGATGCTCGACGTCCCACATGTTTGCGAACGGAAGTATTCTTTCCAATATCGAGGAGCAAGGAAACCGCGTGGTATAGTATCACTGCTGATTGGTTCGCAAAAAAATAGTATCACTGCCGATTTATAATTATTTTTTATTTTTGATGAATGCTAGCGTTTCAACTCTTACGACGAAGGGTGCCAAACACGGCACGTGCTGGATGTCCCACACGTCAGCAAAAGGAGTGGGACATGAACAGCATGGTAGAGCCCAGCGTAAAAAAACAGCGTGGTAGAGCGTCTCCACTTCTTCCACTTCTGGGTCGGAGACCACACGTAGTAGTACTTAGTGGTATGAACGATACAAAGTGTGACCTGGAGACAAAGACACGTCTAGTTGGAAGGTCTCGTGGCATAGATGTAAACAAATATAAAAGTTAATATGTGCCTCGAACTAATATAGTAGTAGTAGAGTACTTAGGCACGTACTCCATAACATCACCGTGCATTGCACGTACAACTTTTAGTGGTAGTACGTAGTAAGAAACAAATGCCACCCAAGAGTTCCCTTCTCGACCTACTTTTGGGTGTTTGGTAGAGTGTATGGAGGGTGCATGAGTCCACACTAGTTTAGCACAAATACACTAGAAGCATGCATGAAGGGAGCATGCATGAAGAGGGGTGTTGAGTTGAGCATGCATGAAGAGGGAACAACTATGCTGAGACGAGAACGCAACCAAACACACCCTATATGCCACGCATGTTCATACCATTTTGTGCCTTTCTACTTCACTTACTGCGCTACATTACTCAGGTTCGTACGTCCACTCCTGGGTACATGTTCGTCTCGTAGTTCCAGTCCCATGTGTTCTTCATATAGATGGAACGATCCTTGCATAACACGTGCACCTTGATGCTAGATGTCTCACGTGTTGGCAAAAGGATGAACAAAGCTCACATAAAAAATAGAGTGGAAGAACATAGATTCCGGACGACCGAGAAGGAGCAAGGAACCTCGTGGTGGAGCGTCTGCACTCATAATATTTAATATTATTCAGCGATATAAAATTAACCAATCATCTCCAAAGTGGACTGGAAGAGTACAAAACATGGCAGCCCGGTGTAGTACTATCATACTAGTACATGGCTAACACACGCTATCACCATATTTCTTGGCTTCCGTGCGACACCTATCTCTAGTAATCCAGCAGCCTGTATCCCTTCTCCCTCCTCGTCTCTATCAAAGTGCGGCGGGTTGGCGTTTCTGCCATCTATTGAGGTCGGTTAACTATCACATATTAGCGACATGCCAAGAGCATTCTAAAAAAATTCCTTTCATGTTCCGTTTTCAAAAATAAAAAATCCTTTCACGTACGAATTTGCGTGTATGCTTTGAGCGACTTGCATGTCCTATACTGCTCCTGTTTGATACTCTAACTTGGCTAGAGGTTAGACTAACTCATGACTAACCCTGAACTAACTGTAGCCAAAGAGGTGTTTGGTTGACAGGGTTAGATTGACAATAAATGCACTTCATGGAGAGAGAAAAGTGATTTTTCAGTGGTCCCAATGAGAACTATCTCCAATTAGCACCTCTTGGGTGGGATAGTTTTTTTTGGTGGGTTCGGTGCAACTTGCTCCAATTTAAACCCTCATGCTTGGATAGTTTAGGGCTATTTGAGCCCCAACTAGCTCAAACTAACTCTAACCCATGGATCCAAACAGGGCCTATGGCCAGTCTCTACGCGGAGCAGTCGCGTGCACTGGGAAGCGATGCTCTCTCGGCCGTTGCGCCACTTCAAAGCCGGCGCCAGTGAGAGGTCGCCTCCGCTCTGGACGGGCATTAATGCGGCACTGACGCTCCAGGGAGACGCTGACCGTTTCACGCGGGAAGCGCGCGCTGGCAAGGGAGTATAGGTTTTGAACCGTTTCAGGTGTAGTACTGGTAGTTTTCAAAACTACTCAATTATTGCACTCTGTTTCCTAGGAAATTGTGGTAAAAAATGTTACTCCACAGCCTGCTTCCCTTCCCCTTCCTCTTCCACCGCCCGCGCACATCCGCGGGAAGCGACCGGTCAACCCTTATATAGGAGTGCTAGCACAAAAAGATGCATGCATGACCACTAAAATTTCCATATTAAAGCGCCGCTCCGGCGGGAGTATGGCGTATGTTGTTACCTTCGGCCGGCCCATGGCTACCGGGCGACGGCCACCAGAGAAGAGGCGGCGGGAGGGGAATGAATGCAGCTACTGTTTGGGTTCGCCTTCTGGCTTAAATAAATGCGCAGCATCACGTGTACCCGCGGGTGCACAAATTGTAACATACGTGTTTGCTTAAGTGGGCGTCACGTAACTGGTGTGTGTGTGTGAGAGAGAGATTCTGAGAGACAGAGTGCGTGTGTGCGAATCTACACTTCGGACATGTACTCAACCTTTTTCATCGGGATATAAGCATAATGGTATTTACTTTAGCTAGTGATTTAGGTGGCCATGTTAACGTGGTTGTGTCAAAAAAATGTCACTTCCTGCTTGTGATTTGCGTTATATAATTACAAGCAAGATTCTCGTGCATTGCACAGAACATCAATATGCATTTTTTATAGAACACCTGTTGTGATTGACCCATGCAGGAGTAATCCCATGTGTAAAAACTAATGATATCTCGAGAATTTTATCGGAAAACTGGTATCTCGAGAATGTCATCGAAAAAATGAAAGATGAGAGATAAGGCGAGGAGGAGTGGAGCGTGGTAGTGACTGGTGGTCGGAATGGGCGGAGGCATGGGGATGGATGGCGCCGGCAGGCGGCAGCGGCCACCATGCATGCTAGATTGTTCCAGAGACTTATTCCTTTTTTAATTGCTGAGCAATGAGGTTGCGGGAGATAATGATGTGGAGAGAGGTGCGTGTATCTTTTGTAAAATTATCATAGTTTGCTTTCTATCCTCAGATATAGATCATATGGTCTGTATTAGATATAGATCATACGGTATGTATTACAAGATGGCAGGCACACCATCACCACCAACTCATTTTTTTATAAGGGTACAGATGATAAGTTCGCTGACTACTAAAGTAAAGTGGAATTTGTCCATGTTATGCAAGTAAATAAAGGTGATTGTTTATCATACGGGTAAGGTTGGATGAAGGGTGGTAGGAACAAATGCTCCGCCTAGAGCATGTGTGTGAGAGATGGAGTCTTAGTGTGTGTGTGGGGTGTGTGTGTGTGTGTGTGTGTGTGTGTGTGAGAGAGAGAGAGAGAGAGATGGAGTCTTAGTTTGTGTGTGTGAGAGAGAGGGAGAGAGATGGAGTCTTAGTGTGTGTGGGGGGGGGGGGGGGCGGCGTGCGTGCTTGCGTGTGTGTGTTTGTGTGTGTATGTGTGTGTGTGTGAGAGAGATGGAGTCTTAGTGTGTGTGTTGGGGGGCGTGTGTGTGTGTGTGTGTGTGTGTGTGTGTGTGTCGCGGGGTCCTCTATGGCGGATGTAATTTAAGTGTCCATGGCTTTCATCATAGAGAGGTGATGTGTATGGCAGAGGCCACCAACGATGGGGTGCGAGAGAGAAAATGCCCATAGAGAGGGAAGAGAAGGTGTGTGCGCGTGAGAGGAGTCGACTTTGAGAGAACGTGTTTGTTCGAGAGACACCGAGGAAGACTACTATATACCGATGGTGCATGTAGGCGGGAATTAAACTAAGGGATGGTCTTATTGGTTTCGGGGATATAGGGGAAGAGTGAGAGGCAGGGGGTAGCTAGAAGGAGATTGTTAAGTGTGAGTGTGTGTTTTACCCATCCAGGCGGAAGTTATGTGCACAAAAGAGGAGAACGATTCGATGTGGCGTTAGGATTGAGGGTAATTAACTACGTATGGAGACATAGAGACCTTGAACGTGCATGTGTTAGAGGTATACATGTATAGGTGGGATGTGTGTGTTTGCGTGCGCGCATTATTGAGATAAAATAAAGAAGACATAAGTCATAAGATCAACGACATGGGAGAGACGGATCGGTATGACAATATGCATGCATGTGAGAATGCATGGAAGAAGTCCCGACAATTGAGCATGTGTTTTTGTCTTTAAGAGATAGTGGCGTGGGCTGGAGCATGCATCTATGGCGAGCAGAGGGAGTGAGGTGCAACGATTGTGCAAAAGAGACCAACCTGTAAATGCATACGTATGGAGAGACATATATAGTGTGGGTGATAGGAAGCAAGACTCCGTGCGAGAAAGAAATGTTGAAGGAGAAACTACAGATAGATACAGAGATGGAGATGCTAGCTAGAGGGACATCCGCTAGTTTGGGTGTTGGAGATGACCGTCGGGTGGTTCAAAGGGTGAAGTTATATATGTGTGTGTGATAGGGCACTTGACTGCATGTAGAGAGAAACATATGTAGTGTGCGTGATAGGAATCAAGAGTGAGGGCGAGAAAGAAGGTTGATGGAGAAACAGATAAATAGAAAGATAAAGATGCTAGCTAGTGTGCGTTAGAGATAGGAGTCTAGTGGATCAGAAGGCTGGGTTATGTGTGTGGGTGTGAGAGAGATAGAGAGAGGGTGCGTGTGAGTCACATACAAACAGATATCAGAGAGAAATGAGATCCAGAGAGACGGAGTTTTGTGTCTACGAGAGAGAAAGATATTTCACAACGTGAGTGATAGCTAGAGAGACATACGAGGGAACGCAAGATATCTCTAGGGAGAGAGGGTGTGTGTGAGCGACATACAAGAGAACAATGAGAAATATGAGACCCTGGGAGACAGAGTTTGTGTTTGTGTGTGAGAAAGATATATTGAAGAGGAAGAGTCATAGGTTCTCATATCTAAGGAGCGAAAGACATCTCTGTATGAGGGGTGTGCGAGTGGCACACATGGGAATAGTAGAGAGAAATGAGACCCCGGGAGAGAAAGTTTTGTGTTTGTGTGAGAGAAAGAGATTCCACATGGAGAATCATAGTTAGAGACACATAGCATGGAGCGAGATATACTTAGAGAGAGATAGAGTGATGAAGGTCGAGGGAGAGAGTACCGTCAGTGTGTTACGAAGATAAAAGATCATTGTCGACATACAGGTAGCACGAGAGATACCTAAGAGACGATGAACGCGTATAGGTCCGGAGAGATAGTCCTATATAAGCATGAGTGATAGTTATATGAGACAAATATCTGGATTAAAGGGGATTCAAATATTTAAACTGGAGATCACGACATCGATAATATCTTAACGCAAATTGGTGTATCAAACATGCATATTCATTTGAATTTGGGCACACGTGTAATGTTATATAGTTTATCAATATTGGTGATCCATAGATTCTTCAATTACAAATAATGCATGGTTTATATGCAACTAATGTCTAAACGGGATTACACTATATGTTGCATGTGTGAAACACATTATACATGTTTGAGAAGTAAAAAAAACCCGCATGAAACACACATTAATTGGAGACAGTTAGCGAGGAATGCATACATTGGATTTCAACATAAAGTGGTTTCAAATATTTGAAAATCCAAATTGATGGATACAACCTTATGAATCTGAGATCATGCCATTTGTAAACCATATTTATGTATAAATGGTGTTGTGCTTTTGAAAGTATATATAAAAAAATGATGTATATAGAAGGTAATTCCAATTGAAAATGGATCCCGCCCGAAAAAAAAAGAATACAAACGGGATTCGAATTGAGTTGGCATGGTAAACGTGCACTCTGCAAAATTTGAACGAAGCAGGGAAAGTCGCAGTAAACGCCCAAAATCAAAATCTGCGAGATGGAAATCACTACTGCCTATCCCTGCCACGCAAAGCCTATATGCTGGATTTCTATAGGTTTCGATAGGGGTAGGTTTGTAATTTCACCCAAACGTGACATAACCGCCTCTCACCCGGATTCATACACGGTGGGCGCCAAAACATAGTGTGTCCTCGGCCGAAATCGACTCCCTCCCCGATTCATATTCATACACGGTGGGCGCCAAAAACAAACTCTCGTCGGCAAATATTCGGTGTATGCGAGATTACCGTCCTACTGACTAGTGTTGCTGTGATGTAGTAGAAATTTGAAACGGGGGCTAAGTTTGTAAATTACCTCGCATTTGAGACAAGCGCGCCCTGAATACATGGTTCCCCCTTCCTCTCTACCTCCCTTTCCCCATTCGTACTCCGTGGGCGCCAAAACACCCTCTCCACCCCACCCTCCTCCATCCGCCGCCGTCCGCCACCCCATCCACCGCTGTCCTCCTCCACCATGCCGGATCTAATACCCCGATGCCGCCGTCCATTACAAGAGATCAACCTCTCTCATCCACGGCTTCGGACCGGGATCCTTGTATCCCGTCCTCTCGCTTCATCCCTGCCGTCGTCCACCTTTCCGGCGCCGCTCCTACGACCGTCTCGTCCACCGCGCCCTGCCGCCACCGTCTACCCTCCTAGATCTGCTTCCACACCGCCGATAGCCATCGCTACCGCAGCACCGTCAAATTCTTAGCAGATGCGTACACGGCGCTGCACCAGAGGCGGTACTCTTTCGTATCTGCTCAACTTATTTATCGCAGCAAGAAAATAGATCGCCACTGCTTTACTCTGATTTCTTATCTTGGTTGCGAAGTTGCCTTTGTCCGGTTTGCACCTTCAGATCCGCCATGCCATGCTCAACACCATACTCGCAATGCTTATGGTTTTCCCCTTTTATATTCCACACTAGTTAAATCACAGTAGACTAAATTTTGAAATTGGGTTAGTCGAATTTTCAGAGCTGGCCGGAGTTCGCCGGTGCGATCAAAGGGGCTCGGGTGGGGACGATGGTTGTGGGGGGCGGTGGTGGGGCCTTGTCGAACAAAGAAAACTCGAGCGGGTGGGGGCGGGGGTGGGGGTGGCGGAGGAACACAAGCGGTGGGGCCGGTGGTTCGGCCGGCGGCCCCTGCGGTGTTCTGTATGGGAAGCACAGTATGTTCCTTGTCAGGAAGGGGAGCAGGGACATCTGCAGTCAACAGCTGATAGAGCTGGCCTGTACGTGATCGATAGGCTTTCAATTACTAGCGGCAATACAACACCATAATTTCTAGCCAGTTCCACTTTCCCGATTTATATATCCTGGTTATGGTGTACCCCTGTTATGTACACTATGATCTGCCTAGTTGCTGTGTGCTCTTGTTATCATGGTTTGGCAATAAACTCTCTATACAGTATATTATGAACCTATCATCTGGCAGCTATCCTTACTTCTGGATCCTATTTTTTGTGTACTTGTGCCAGATTATATAAATGCACGCACCATATTACAACACACATGAGCTCTCTCATTAGAATCTAGTGATAGCACACAAGCGTTTACAGGGGCACCCCCTATATTAGAATATCATCTGCATTACAAAGATAATCTCACAACTATTTATGTTTTCATGGTTCTCAGATATCATACGCAATTGCAGTGAATATCAGAATCCGCGCATCAGAAGAATATTGTGGAACACTGCAATGACTTACAAAATTGGCACCAAGGCATTGAGTGCCATTCTGGAAGCAATGAAACTCGTACGCTCCCCACCTATTGATTCTTATTCAGAATATCATCCTAATGACTATTCTAACCTCGAGGAGTGAAAGGCAGATGGCCTGTCCTGTTCACCCATCAAGGTGCCTGTTCTAATTTGACAACGTTTTATTGATTGCGCGTATCTTGCATATGTTGTCTTGCATTTCTTCTACTTTGTTGCACCGCCATCTGCTTAGTTTACTCATCATATATGTCGAGATGCCATGCCCATCAATACATATTCCATCTGTCATCGTACCATGTTTTTCACTCAAATGTTGTTCTTGTGCATCAGACATCAAAAAGGAAGAGGGTGATTGCCGAACATGAAGGAGCACCAGCAAAGTCCTTGAAAAACGTGGTGGTGCCAGAGAAATCAGACAGCACCCCACTTATATTGGTTGTACAACCAGCGACACAAAACATAGGACCGACTCCAGCAGACTGTACCCATACTTCACTGGCCACACCACTAGCCCCACCACAGAGGACCTGCACTCCAGCAAAAGGTATACCGATTTCATTTGCCATAGCACCAGCTGTACCACAGAAAAATCCCACTCCATTAAAAAGTACATCAAGTCCATCGGCCGAAGACCTATCCCAGCTGCAGAGACGGCCAATTCCTGCAGATTGGAACCCCATTCCAGTTATTCCCAGTTTAAAAGACAATGCTTTCAATGTTGTTAGGGACTACGTGCATATATTCCCATCATGGGAAGATTATTGTGAAGACAAACACCATTTTCACATCTTCCTGTCCAACTTACGTGTAAGTGCTATATTCATGGTTATTATTTTCCTGTTTTCTGCTGATTGAACACATCAATGATTTACACTACATTGTTGTAACTAGGCGAGGGTCAATCTGGATAGTCATGACGAGCAAAGCTTGCTTGTGCTTTTCAAGGAAGGATTGCAGCAGTATCGGTGTTACCTGAGGAAATCACACTTTGATGGCAAGTCTATAAACGAATTTCCGGTGAAGTCTCCTGTGCTAAATTTAGAAGACATTGAATGGAAAAACCTTGTTATGCACTGGTCTCGTTCCAGGATGAGGTACTGTCTATTAAATCACATGACAATTTAAACTTCTACTTTTTCGCATGTGCCTTACAGATCTTTTTTGCAGGAAATCTGCACGAAGAAGAATTCCGGTTTGACAAGAACGACAGGATATCGCAAACATGCTGCCCACTGCTTTGCTCTTGTTAGTACCTGTTGTCCCGTATCACTGTACTTGCATACATACCTGGTTCATAATGTGACAGCAGTATGCATGATAGCTTGCTTATCAATTGTTCGCTCCAAATTATCTGATCTGTATGAATGGTTACATTAGTGTAGAATATATCCAATGCCAATGTTTTTTTAGCTCTGCATTGTTCTTGTAAGTACATCTTGTCCTTTATCAGTGTACTTATAATGGCAGGTAGGTGTTCATGTACCATCACTCTGCAGCTTATTTTCCTTTGCCCTCCATTTTCTACACATCAGATCTATATTTACTCTTACCATAAGGTTGGTACTGAAGAAATTTAGCTATGCATTGCTCTTGGCTTTACCTTTTGCCTGTATCGCTGCACTTACATTTATAGCTACTTGGTTATGTAGCATCACTCTTCATATTATCTTAAATATTCTCCATTTTTTCGTATATTATCACATCTATATTTACTCTTAGCAAAATGTAGAATAAAGGCAATGCTTTTGAAGAAGCTTCTGTGGTAAACTTCTTGAATTGCCCCCCCCCATCAGCATGGACAAGGTCTTTATAGATCCTGTCTTCACCAATAATGTAAGTTTTTCCATCACAAGCCTTCAAACTTTGTTGTATATATTTGGTTAGGCATGACTGCAACAGCTGTTTATTTTTGGTGTTTGCATCAAATTGCTTGTTTAAAGTTTATTTTATGTAGTTCATAAACAAAAGTTTGTCCTTTCTCAATTTAAGTTTTCGGTTGTACAACCAAGTTCCTTCTTCATACCATGTAAATTAAACTATACAGAGCAAGTGATCTTCTTTTGCACTGCATGTATGCTTCTGTTCTTCATCTGTAATCCAGTGGTGTGGTGAACCTACCCAATACAGCACAATGTCATATTCTGCAATGTCTTAACTATGAACAATGTCATATCATTCTACTATTATTTAAACCATGTCTTTATTTGCCAATCTGAAATGGTATAAATTGACAACACACTAACCATTGATACTTATGAGTTCTTGATCTGTAATCCAGTGGTGTCGTGAAGCTGCCAACTCCTTCACAATGTCATTTCCTGCCATGTCTTGACCTGAACAATACCATATTGTGTTAATGCAAATTTAAACTGTTTCACTTTATTCGTCAGTAAGAAATGTGATGAATTGTCAGCACTGTTACTTTTATGTGCAAAACCTGTCATCTGTCCGCTGGTTTATCTTTCAGAGTGAGGAAGATATAAGTGTTGAACAAGCGCAGTCTCATCATCTTGCTCAGCTGCTTGCGCTACAGCGCCCCAGCAGGGCTAACCTTTCTTGAACTCTATTTAAGTGCTGTCGGTTTTGTATATTATTTTGTCGGCATGTTTATTTGCACTGGTGGCGATCTTTGATGCCCAGTGTATGTAATCTGCTCTCTGCTTGTGCTTTATTATCATGGTGGCGAACTTTGATGCCCAGTGGATGTAATATGCCATAATTTCTTTATTGTATAGTATAGGTCTTTTCTTATTCACGATGCTGCAGTTATTTTACTGTATATATATATCCTGTCTTTGCACTAAACTGGCCAAACCGTAAAATTACGGTACATAATCGGACCGTCATGCAATTATGATGTAGGTTGGGCCTGAAACGTGCCGACCAGCTCACGGCCCGGCAGCAACCCAAAATGAACCCTAGCTCATGATTGTGCGAATCAAATCACGGGCTTTTAACTGGCGAAAAAATTGTCTCGGTCCTTGTTTGGCCCAATAAGATATCGGCTGCGAGCAGGCCGGATACAAACCGGGCCGTAGTTAGGCCCAACTATATGACGGGCTTCTAACAGGCTGAAATTAATATAGGGCCGAAATGTTAAACGGGCCCTTAACAGGGCAAAACTAATATCAGGCCGAATTACTAAGTGGGCCTTTAGCAAGTGGGCCCAAAAACATAGTGTCCAGTTGACGGGCCGAATCTGATATGAGCCATAATTGAGCCCAAAGCCTCTTAAAGGGCCGGACCTGATCTGGGCTGTAATTTGTCCTAGAACGTGGTATGCCTTTAACGGGCCGGATCTCATATGGGCCACAATTAGGCCCGGAGCGTGGCAGGCCATTAATGGACCGGATCATATATGGGCCGACATTTGGCCCAAAACATGGCAGGCAGTTAAAGGGCCGGCCTACTAGGGTCCTCAGAATCTTGTGGGCCTACAGCTGGGCTGGCCCATTAATGTCAGCGAAATCTCGCGGGCCTTTAGCTGGGCCGGCCCATTATGATCCGTAAGAATCTTGTGGGCCTTTACCTAGGCCGGCCCATTACGGCACACAAAAATCTTGTGGGCCTTTACCTGGGCCGGCCCATTATGGCCCGCAAAATCTTGTGGGCCTTTATCTGGGCCAGCCCATTATGGTTCGCAAAATCTCGTGGGCCTTTAGCTGGGCCTGCCCATTATGGTCCGCAAAATCTTGTGGGACTTTAGTTGGGCTGGCCCATTTAAACTTGTTGGGCCGTGCCACGTGTCGATGTATCATAGGCGCCTTCTGTCCATTGAGTGGATGACATCTGTCCCGACGATGAGCCGACACGTGTTTCCTCTAGCCAATGATGATTTTGCACGTGGAAAATCCCCATTGGTCGGGGCTGTTAATGGGTTATCGGATCCAAAACCCGACCCGATAGCTTAACGACGTTCCGTTATGGTGGATGCCACGTGTCGGTCACCCTTGACGAAAGCACTTCTGTGACGCGCGATTTATCGTCATGGAAGTGGACACTTCCGTGATGATAATTTTTGTAATGTCATGGAACACTTCTACGACAGCACAGGTATGACTATCTTGATTCTATCATAAATTTTTCATGGATGTACATGCATGACAAAAAAACAACCTACTGTGACAAACACGTATCATCACGGAAGTGTATTTTTTTTGTAGTGCAACTATACCATGCTCCATTAAAAGAAACTATGTTAAAACTGCTTTATGTGATCTTGGAGCCGGTGTTAGTGTTATGCCTCTCTCTTTATATCGTAGACTTGATTTGAATAAGTTGACACCTACTAAAATATCTTTGCAAATGGCTGATAAATCAACTCAATACCTGTCGGTATTTGTGAGGATGTGCCTGTTGTGGTTGCAAACGTTACAATTTTAACGAACTTTGTTATTCTTGATATTCTCGAGGACGATAGTATGTCTATTATTCTTGGAAGACCCTTTTTGAATACTGCAGGGGCTGTTATTGATTGCAACAAAGGCAATGTCACTTTTCATGTCAATGGTAATGAGCATACGGTACACTTTCCGAGGAAACAACCTCAAGTCCACAGTATCAATTCTATTGGAAAAATTCCATCAATTATTATTGGAGGTTTCGAACTTCCTCTTCCTACTATAAAAAAAGAAATATGATATTCTTATTATCGGGGACGTGCATATCCCCGTTGAGGTAACATAGTGTTATTTGAAATTTCTCCGGTTCCATGTTATGCGGAATGAGTTTGTTAACAAGACTTGATCAACCTTGTTAGTGGATTCATTTTGATGAGCATGAGATGGATGAAGTTAGAAGGCACAACCTTCTGTACCCTTCTTTTACTTTCTGTTATTTAGTTGAAATAAAGTAAAAATAGTATTTTCTGTCTGTTTTCTGAATTATCCGTGCAATAAAAAATACCCCGAAAATAAAAGTTCTCCAAATGCCCCGAAAATGAAATATGATTTTTTCTAAAATATTTGAGAATATCTGGCACTGAGAACACAGCAGGGGAGCAAGCACCTGGCCACGAGGGTCCAGGGCGCGCCCACCCCTACAGGGTGCGCCCCTGCCTCGTGGGCCCATGGTGGCTCCCCTCCACTTATTCCTGCACCCACACACTCCTTCTTCCTCCCAAAAAAAATCACCAACCAGCCCAAGCATGAGTTCTAGCTCATTTTGCTGCGATTTTCGATCTCCTTGCTCGAAGCACCTCTCACAAAACTGCTTTGGGGGATTCTTCCTTCGTATGTGACTCCTCCAATGGCCCAATTAGTTTTTGTTCTAGTGCTTTATTCATTGCAATTTTTTGCTGCCTAGAGGACCATGTTCTTGACCTTGCATGTCAAATTTATATGGTTCCAAGTAGTTCTAATGCATGATATAGTCTCTAGGCACTTGTAGGAGTAGTTACTATCAATTTCGTTGAGTTTGGTTCACTTTTATTGGAAGTTACTAAATTTTTTAGAAATTTTCAGAAAATAATGAAGAGATTTTTGAGGGGCTCTTAGATCCGAAGCTCTAAGGATAAGAAAAGTGAGGAAGAAGAGAGGCCCAAATATATTCTCCCTCGCACCACGAAAGTTCGGCCGTGTGAATGGCCTTGTGATGATTTCTTGAGAGCAGCCGAGATTTATGATGATTTTTATGAATTGGCTGAGAATGCAGGCCTCACCGACTTCCTCTGTGAAAAACGTGAACAGTACCTCTTACTCACTAACATCTTTGTGCAAAATTTTCATTTCCATTCTAGGAGGTCACCACCTTCGGTGAATTTTTATTTATATGATGAGTATAAGGAGATGCCCCTCTCTGAATTTTGTGAGGTTTGCAAGTTGCCTTTTCCGGGCAGCGTAGAAGAACCACATCGTGATGATGTGGAGGGGTTTATTGATACAATTGCTGTAGGGGAAACAAGGAAAGTTTCTGATGCAAGAATCACTAGCATACATTTTCCTGTATTACATTACTTTGCATTATTTGCTAGTAGATGCTTAATTGGTCGCGGAAATTCTGGCAACCTAAGTGCCCCTGATATTGTTATTTTGTGTCATGCCTTGTTTCGTGATGATTCATTTAGTATGGGCGCTATTGTTGCAAAGTGGCTAAATCTTAACCGCACTAAGGGCCCCATCTTGGGAGGCATCTTCGCCTCGCGCCTCGTTGCATACTATAACATACCTATTAGACATTTTGAGAAGAAAAATTGTTGCCTACTGTTCTTCTATATTACAAGAGTATGGTTGCACATGATTTCATTGTTAAGAACAGGAAAAAGGAGCTTAACTATAGATTGTTATTTGATAAAAATCACCCTGAGACTATTACCTTGCCTGCTCCTTCCTTGTTTGATTTCACTGCGGGCGAGTACCTTGTTCCGTTGGAGGCTATTCACGCCTACCGGAACCCCACCTCAGCTACGGAGCCAGATCCGGAACCACAATTTGCTCCTCCACGCCAATGTATTTACCAGTGGAATCTGGAGGAGATGGCCAGCCAGTGGCAACCTGGGGCTTCATCTCAGTACGACCCCAACTATAACTTTGGATATCCGTCAGGCCAACCGTGGCTATAGACCAACTTAGGCCAAAAGCCTAAGCTTGGGGGAGTACGTATCTCTCACCAACATTACATTTATGTTCACGCACTCATGCCAGTTGTCGGTGCTCATACTTTTTCACTGTAATATCCATGCTAGTTTATTTTCCTTTTTATGATTTCTTCTTGTGTGTTTGATAAACCTTTAGAAAAACAAAAAAAATAGTAGTAGCTTTTAGCTAGTTTACTTTCTTGCTTGTAGTAATAATTAAAAGAAAACCCAAAAAAAGATTTCCTGTTCTTCTTTTGCTTGTTGGGAGCTTTCTCGTGTAAATAGTTTTATTTCTTTTCTTTTCTTTGGGGGTCGATAGGACAAGACCATGATGAAATTGTTAAAGTGGCTCTTATATGCATTATTGTTGATTTAATCAAGATCCCGTATTACCTTGTCTTCTCCTGTTTATTGAATGCTCATAGATTCCAGCTTAGTCCAATGCACGTGCACTACTGTTATTATTCACATCATTCGGTCGTGCAAGTGAAAGGCAATTATGACAATATATGATGGACTGATTGAGCTGAGAGAGGCTGGTATGAACTCGACCTCTCTTGTTTTTGTAAATATGATTAGTTCATCGTTCCTGATTCAGCTATTATGAATAAACATGTTTGCAATGATAATTAGAGATTATAGTTGCTTATGCCATGCTTAATTAGCTAGGAGTTTATAATGGTTTACCTTGCGTGCCAATATGCTATTAAAATGGTTGTGATGTGGTATAATAGGGTGGTATCCTCCTTTGAATGATTCAAGTGACTGGACTTGGCACATGTTCACGCATGTAGTTGAAAAAAAATCAACAGAGCCTTCACGATATTTATGTTCATGGTGGATTATATCCTACTCATGCTTGCACCCAAGGTTTATTAATTTTAATGCATGTTCATGACTGTTGTCGCTCTCTAGTTGGTCGCTTCCCAGTCTTTTTCTAGCCTTCACTTGTACTAAGCGGGAATACTGCTTGTGCATCCAATCCGTTAAACCCCAAAGTTATTCCGTATGAGTCCACTATACCTTCCTATATATGCGGTATCTACCTGCCGTTCCAAGTAAATTTGTATGTGCCAAACTCTAAACCTTCAGATAAAATTCTGTTTTGTATGCTCCAATAGCTCATGAATCAACTAGGGCTGTCTGTATCTTCCATGCTATGCGGGTTATTCTCAAGAGGAGTGGACTCCGCTCCTCACTCACGAGAAAATGGCTGGTCACCGGGATGCCCAGTCCATGCTTTATGCAAATCAAATCAAAATAATTGCGAACAAAACTCCCCCGGGACTGTTGTTAGTTGGAGGCACTCGTTGTTTCGAGCAAGCCATGGATTGATGCGAGTTGGTGGAGGGGGAGTATAAATTTTACCATTCTGTTTGGGAACCGCCTATAATGTGTGTAGCATGGAAGATATTGAAGGAAATATGCCCTAGAGGCAATAATAAAGTTATTATTTATTTCCTTATTCCATGATAAATGTTTATTATTCATGCTAGAATTGTATTAACCGGAAACATAATACATGTGTGAATACATAGACAAACAAGAGTGTCACTAGTATGCCTCTACTTGACTAGCTCATTAATCAAAGATGGTTATGTTTCCTAACCATAGACAAAGAGTTGTTATTTGATTAATGGGATCACATCATTAGATGAATGATATGATTGACTTGACCCATTCCGTTAGCTTAGCACTTGATCGTTTAGTTTGTTGCTATTGCTTTCTTCATGACTTATACATGTTCCTATGACTATGAGATTATGCAACTCCCGTTTACCGGAGGAACACTTTGTGTGCTACCAAACACCACAACGTAACTGGGTGATTATAAAGGTGCTCTACAGGTGTCTTCGAAGGTACTTGTTGGGTTGGCGTATATCGAGATTAGGATTTGTCACTCCGAATGTCGGAGAGGTATCTCTGGGCCCACTCGGTAATGCACATCACTTAAGCCTTGCAAGCATTGCAACTAATGAGTTAGTTGCGGGATGATGTATTACGGAACGAGTAAAGAGACTTGCCGGTAACGAGATTGAACAAGCTATAGGATACCGACGATTGAATCTCGGGCAAGTAACATACCGATGACAAAGGGAACAACGTATGTTGTTATGCGGCCTGACCGATAAAGATCTTCGTAGAATATGTAGGAACCAATATGAGCATCCAGGTTCCGCTATTGGTTATTGACCGGAGATGTGTCTCGGCCATGTCTACATTGTTCTCGAACCGTAGGGTCCGCACGCTTAACGTTACGACGACAGTTTCATGATGAGTTTATGTATTTTGATGTACCGAAGGTTGTTCGGAGTCCCGGATGTGATCACGGACATGACGAGGAGTCTCAAAATGGTCGAGACATAAATATCGATATATTGGACGACTATATTCGAACACCGGAAGTGTTCCGGGTGATTTCGGAGAAAACCGGAGTGCCAGAGGGGTTACCGGAACCCCCCGGGGAAGTATTGGGCCTTAGTGGGCCTGAGGGGAGAGAGAGGGCAGCAGCCCAGGAGGTGGCACGCCCCCCCATGAGGAGTCCGAATTGGACTAGGAAGGGGGGCGGGGGCCCTCTTTCCCTCTCCCTCTCCCTCTCTTTCCTTCCACCTCTCTCTTCCTAGTTGGACTAGGAAAGGGGAGTCCTACTCCCACTAGGAGGAGGACTCCCCCCTCCCTTTGGCGCGCCCCATAGGGCCGGCCGGCCTCCCCCTTGCTCCTTTATATACGGGGGCAGGGGGCACCCTAGGACACACAAGTTGATATTCGTGATCGTTCCTTAGCCGTGTGCGGTGCCCCCCTCCACGATATTACACCTCGATCATATTGTAGCGGTGCTTAGGCGAAGCCCTGCGATGGTTGAACATCAAGATCGTCACCACGCCGTCGTGCTGACGGAACTCCTCCCCGAAGCTTTGCTGGATCGGAGCCCGGGGAGCGTCATCGAGTTGAACATGTGCCAAGAACTCGGAGGTGCCGGAGTAACGGTGCTTGGATCGGTTGGACCGGTAAGACGTACGACTACTTCCTCTACATTGTGTCAACGCTCCCGCTTCGGTCTACGAGGGTACGTAGACAACACTCTCCCCTCTCGTTGCTATGCATCACTATGATCTTGTGTGTGCGTAGGAAAATTTCTGAAATTACTACGTTCCCCATCAGTGGCATCCGAGCCAGGTTTTTATGGTTTGATGTTATATGCACGAGTAGAACACAAGTGAGTTGTGGGCGATATAAGTCATACTGCTTACCAGCATGTCATACTTTGGTTCGTCTGTATTGTTGGATGAAGCGGCCCGAACCGACATTACGCGTACGCTTACGCGAGACTGGTTCTACCGCCATGCTTTGCACACAGGTGGCTGGCGGGTGTCAGTTTCTCCAACTTTAGTTGAACCGAGTGTGGCTACGCCCGGTCCTTGCGAAGGTTAAAACAACACTAACTTGACAAACTATCGTTGTGGTTTTGATGCGTAGGTAAGATTGGTTCTTGCTTAAGCCCGTAGCAGCCATGTAAAATTTGCAACAACAAAGTAGAGGACGTCTAACTTGTTTTTGCAGGGCATGTTGTGATGTGATATGGTCAAGACATGATGCTAAATTTTATTGTATGAGATGATCATGTTTTGTAACCGAGTTATCGGCAACTGGCAGGAGCCATATGGTTGTCGCTTTATTGTATGCAATGCAACCGCCCTGTAATGCTTTAATTTATCACTAAGCGGTAGCGATAGTCATAGTAGCATAAAATTGGCAAGACGACAACGATGCTACGATGGAGATCAAGGTGTCGCGTCAGTGACGATGGTGATCATGACGGTGCTTCAGAGATGGAGATCACAAGCACAAGATGATGATGGCCATATCATATCACTTTTATTGATTGCATGTGATGTTTATCTTTTATGCATCTTATCTTGCTTTGATTGAAGGTAGCATTATAAGATGATCCCTCACTAAATTATCATAGTAAAAGTGTTCTCCCTGAGTATGCACCGTTGTGAAAGTTCTTCGTGCTGAGACACCACGTGATGATCGGGTGTGATAGGCTCTACGTTCAAATACAACGGGTGCAAAACAGTTGCACACGCGGAATACTCAGGTTTAACTTGTCGAGCCTAGCATATAATAGATATGGCCTCGAAACACGGAGACCGAAAGGTCGAGCGTGAATCATATAGTAGATATGATCAACATAGTGATGTTCACCATTGAAACTATTCCATCTCACGTGATGATCGGACATGGTTTAGTTGATATGGATCACGTGATCACTTAGAGGATTAGAGGGATGTCTATCTAAGTGGGAGTTCTTAAGTAATATGATTAATTGAACTTAAATTTATCATGAACTTAGTACCTGATAGTATCTTGCTTGTCTATGTTGATTGTAGATAGATGGCCCGTGCTGTTGTTTCGTTGAATTTTAATGCGTTCCTTGAGAAAGCAAAGTTGAAAGATGATGGTAGCAATTACGCGGACTAGGTCCGTAACTTGAGGATTATCCTCATTGATGCACATAAAAGTTACGTCCTGGAAGCACCACTGGGTGCCAGGCCTGCTGCTGATGCAACTGACGACGTTAAGAACGTCTGGCAGAGCAAAGCTGATGACTACTCGATAGTTCAATGTGCCATGCTTTACGGCTTAGAACCGGGACTTCAACGACGTTTTGAACGTCATGGAGCATATGAGATGTTCCAGGAGTTAAAGTTAATATTCCAGAAGAATGCCCGGATTGAGAGATATGAAGTAAGTTCTATAGCTGCAAGATGGAGGAGAATAGTTCTGTAAGTGAGCATATACTCAAGATGTCTGGGTATTGTAATCACTTGATTCAACTGGGAGTTAATCTTCCGGATGATAGCGTCATTGACAGAATTCTCCAATCACTTCCACCTAGCTACAAGAGCTTTGTGATGAACTATAATATGCAAGGGATGGATAAGACAATTCCCGAGCTCTTCGCAATGCTAAAGGCTGCGGAGGTAGAAATCAAGAAGGAGCATCAAGTGTTGATGGTCAACAAGACCACTAGTTTCAAGAAAAAGGGCAAAGGAAAGAGGAAGGGGAACTTCAAGAAGAACAACAAGCAAGTTGCTGCTCAGGAGAAGAAACCCAAGCCTGAAACTGAGTGCTTCTACTGCAAGCAGACTGGTCACTGGAAGCGGAACTGCCCCAAGTATTTGGCGGATAAGAAGGATGGCAAGGTGAACAAAGGTATATGTGATATACATGTTATTGATGTGTACCTTACTAATGCTCGCAGTAGCACCTGGGTATTTGATACTGGTTCTGTTGCTAATATTTGCAACTTGAAACAGGGGCTACGGATTAAGCGAAGATTGACTAAGGATGAGGTGACGATGCGCGTGGGAAATGGTTCCAAAGTCGATGTAATCGCGGTCGGCACGCTACCTCTACATCTACCTTCGGGATTAGTATTAGACCTAAATAATTGTTATTTGGTGCCAACGTTGAGCATGAACATTATATCTGGATCTTGTTTGATGCGAGACGGTTATTCATTTAAATCAGAGAATAATGGTTGTTCTATTTATATGAGTAATATCTTTTATGGTCATGCACCCTTGAAGAATGGTTTATTCTTGATGAATCTCGATAGTAGTGATACACATATTCATAATGTTGAAGCCAAAAGATGTAGAGTTGATAATGATAGTGCAGCGTATTTGTGGCACTGCCGTTTAGGTCATATCGGTGTAAAGCGCATGAAGAAACTCCATACTGATGGACTTTTGGAACCTCTTGATTATGAATCACTTGGTACTTGCGTACTGTGTCTCATGGGCAAGATGACTAAAACACCGTTCTCCGGTACTATGGAGAGAGCAACAGATTTGTTGGAAATCATACATACAGATGTATGTGGTCCGATGAATGTTGAGGCTCGTGGCGGATATCGTTATTTTCTCACCTTCACAGATGATTTAAGCAGATATGGGTATATCTACTTAATGAAGCATAAGTCTGAAACATTTGAAAAGTTCAAAGAGTTTCAGAGTGAAGTTGAAAATCATCATAACAAGAAAATAAAGTTTCTACGATCTGGTCGTAGAGGAGAATATTTGAGTTACGAGTTTGGTGTACATTTGAAACAATGCGAAATAGTTTCGCAACTCACGCCACCCGGAACACCACAGCGTAATGGTGTGTCCGAACGTCGTAATCGTACTTTACTTGATATGGTGCGATCTATGATGTCTCTTACAGATTTACCGCTATCGTTTTGGGGTTATGCTTTAGAGACGGCTGCATTCACGTTAAATAGGGCACCATCGAAATCCGTTGAGACGACACCTTATGAACTATGGTTTGGCAAGAAACCAAAGTTGTCGTTTCTTAAAGTTTGGGGCTGTGATGCTTATGTGAAAAAGCTTCAACCTGATAAGCTCGAAGCCAAATCGGAGAAATGTGTCTTCATAGGATATCCAAAGGAGACTGTTGGATACACCTTCTATCACAAATCCGAAGGCAAGACTTTTGTTGCTAAATTCGGAAACTTTCTAGAGAAGGAGTTTCTCTCGAAAGAAGTGAGTGGGAGGAAAGTAAAACTTGATGAGGTAACTGTACCTACTCCCTTACTGGAAAATAGCACATCACAGGAACCGGTTTTTGTGACGTCTGAACCAATTAGTGAGGAAGTTAATGATGATGATCATAGAACTTCAGATCAAGTTACTACAGAACCTCGTAGATCAACCAGAGTAAGATCCGCACCAGAGTAGTACGGCAATCCTGTTCTGGAAGTCATGCTACTAGATCATGATGAACCTACGAACTATGAAGAAGCGATGGTAAGCCCAGATTCGGACTATGAAAGAGCTCATCGTAAGTGGTTACGTTGATGCAAGCTTTGACACTGATCCGGACGATTCTAAATCGCAAACCGGATACGTGTTTACTTTAAACGGTGGAGCTGTCAGTTGGTGCAGTTCCAAACAAAGCGTCGTGGCGGGATCTACGTGTGAAGCGGAATACATAGCTGCTTTGGAAGCAGCAAATGAAGGAGTCTGGATGAAGGAGTTCATATCCGATCTAGGTGTCATACCTAGTGCATCGGGTCCAATGAAAATCTTTTGTGACAATACGGGAGCAATTGCCTTAGCGAAGGAATCCAGATTTCACAAGAGAACCAAGCACATCAAGAGAAGCTTCAATTCCATCCGGGATCTAGTCCAGGTGGGAGACATAGAAATTTGCAAGATACATACGGATCTGAATGTAGCAGACCCGTTGACTAAGCCTCTTCCACGAGCAAAACATGATCAGCACCAAGACTCCATGGGTGTTAGAATCATTACTGTGTAATCTAGATTATTGACTCTAGTGCAAGTGGGAGACTGAAGGAAATATGCCCTAAAGGCAATAATAAAGTTATTATTTATTTCCTTATTTCATGATAAATGTTTATTATTCATGCTAGAATTGTATTAACCGGAAACATAATACATGTGTGAATACATAGACAAACAAGAGTGTCACTAGTATGCCTCTTCTTGACTAGCTCATTAATCAAAGATGGTTATGTTTCCTAACCATAGGCAAAGAGTTGTTATTTGATTAATGGGATCACACCATTAGATGAATGATCTGATTGACTTGACCCATTCCGTTAGCTTAGCACTTGATCGTTTAGTTTGTTGCTATTGCTTTCTTCATGACTTATACATGTTCCTATGACTATGAGATTATGCAACTCCCGTTTATCAGAGTAACACTTTGTGTGCTACCAAACGTCACAACGTAACTGGGTGATTATAAAGGTGCTCTACAGGTATCTCCGAATGTACTTGTTGGGTTGGCGTATTTCGAGATTAGGATTTGTCGCTCCGAATGTCGGAGAGGTATCTCTGGGCCCTCTCGGTAATGCACATCACTTAAGCATTGCAAGCATTGCAACTAATGAGTTAGTTGCGGGATGATGTATTACGGAACGAGTAAAGAGACTTGCCGGTAACGAGATTGAACTAGGTATAGGATACCGACGATCGAATCTCGGGCAAGTTACCGATGACAAAGGGAACAACGTATGTTGTTATGCGGCCTGACCGATAAAGATCTTCGTAGAATATGTAGGAACCAATATGAGCATCTAGGTTCCGCTATTGGTTATTGACCGGAGACGTGTCTCGGTCATGTCTACATTGTTCTTGAACCGTAGGGTCCGCACGCTTAACGTTACGATGACAGTTTCATTATGAGTTTATGTATTTTGATGTACCGAAGGTTGTTCAGAGTCCCGGATGTGATCACGGACATGACGAGGAGTCTCGCAATGGTCGAGACATAAAGATCGATATATTGGACGACTATATTCGGACACCGGAAGTGTTCCGGGTGATTTCGGAGAAAACCGGAGTGCCTGAGGGGTTACCAGAACCCCCCGGGGAAGTATTCGGCCTTAGTAGGCCTGAGGAAAGAGAGAGGGCAGCAGCCCATGAGGTGCCCCCCCATGAGGAGTCCGAATTGGACTAGGGAGGGGGGGCGCGGCCCCTCTTTCCCTCTCGATCTCCCTCTCTTTCCTTCCCCCTCTCTCTTCCTAGTTGGACTAGGAAAGGGGAGTCCTACTCCCACTAGGAGGAGGACTCCCCCCTCCTTTTGGCGCGCCCCATAGTGCCGGCCGGCCTTCCCCCTTGCTCCTTTATATACGGGGGCAGGGGGCACCCTAGGACACACAAGTTGATCTTCGTGATCGTTCCTTAGCCGTGTGCGGTGCCCCCCTCCACGATATTACACCTCGATCATATTGTAGCGGTGGTTAGGTGAAGCCTTGCGACGGTTGAACATCAAGATCGTCACCACGCCGTCGTGCTGACGGAACTCCTCCCCGAAGCTTTGCTAGATCGGATCCCGGGGAGCGTCATCGAGGTGAACGTGTGCCAAGAACTCGGAGGTGCTGGAGTAACTGTGCTTGGATCGGTTGGACCGGGAAGACGTACGACTACTTCCTCTATGTTGTGTCAATGCTTCCGCTTTGGTCTACGAGGGTACGTAGACAACACTCTCCCCTCTCGTTGCTATGCATCACCATGATCTTGTGTGTGCGTAGGAAAATTTCTGAAATTACTACGTTCCCCATCAGATATCGCCATCTCTCGGTTGTTATGTTGACAATGAAAGTATGCTGCTCAAAATATTATTTATCTCTGCTTTAAAATCGAGCTCTCGCACCTCTACAGATCCTTGCTACCCTCTACGAAGGGCCTATCTATTTACTTTTATGTTGAGTCATCACCCTCTTATTAAAAAGCACCAGCTGGAGAGCACCGCTATCATTTGCATCCATTACTATTTATTTATATTGGGTATGACTATGACTGGATCTCTTTTACCATGAATTACAATGTTTAGTCAGCCTTTGATCTTTAAAGGTGCTCTGCATTTATGTTTTGCGGTCTCAGAAAGGGCTAGCGAGATACCATCTTGTTATATCATATTATGATTGTTTTGAGAAAGTGTTGCCATCCGAGATTTATTATTATTGCGTGCTAGTTGATTATGCCATTGACATGAGTAAACATGAGACCTAATTGTTATTGTGAATATGGTTAGTTCATAATCTTTGTTGAAAATTTGAATGCTGGCTTTACATATTAACAGCAACAAGAGCAAACTGAGTTTGTAAAAGTTTTTCTTTATCACTTTCAGTTTATCAACTGAATTGCTTGAGGACAAGCAAAGGTTTAAGCTTGGGGGAGTTGATACGTCTCCGTCGTATCTACTTTTACAAACACTTTTGCCCTTGTTTTGTACTCTAACTTGCATGATTTGAATGGAACTAACCCGGACTGACGCTGTTTTCAACAGAATTGCCATGATGTTATTTTTGTGCAGAAACAAAAGTTCTCCGAATGACCTGAAACTTCACGGAGATTATTTTCGGAAATAATAAAAAATACTGGCAAAAGAATCAAGGCCATGGGGCCCACACCCTTTCCACGAGGGTGGGGGGCGCACCCCCTGCCTCGTGGGCCCCCTGGTGCTCCACCGACCTCAACTCCAACTCTATATATTTGTGTTCGGGGAAAAAATCAGAGAGAAGGATTCATCGCGTTTTACGATATGGAGCCCCCGCCAAGCCCTAATCTCTCTCGGGAGGGCTGATCTGGAGTCCGTTTGGGGCTCCGGAGAGGGGAATTCATCACCATCGTCATCATCAACCATCCTCCATCACTAATTTCATGATGCTCAACGCCGTGCGTGAGTAATTCCATCGTAGGCTTGCTGGACTGTGATGGGTTGGATGAGATTTATCATGTAATCGAGTTAGTTTTGTTAGGGGTTGATCCCTAGTATCCACTATGTTCTGAGATTGATGTTGCTATGACTTTGCTATGCTTAATGCTTGTCACTAGGGCCTGAGTGCCATGATTTCAGATCTGAACCTATTATGTTTTCATGAATATATGTGAGTTCTTGATCCTATCTTGCAAGTATATAGTCACCTACCATGTGTTATGATCCGGCAACCCCGAAGTGACAATAATCGGGACCACTCCCGGTGATGACCGTAGTTTGAGGAGTTCATGTATTCACTATGTGTTAATGCTTTGGTCCGGTACTCTATTAAAAGGAGGCCTTAATATCCCTTAGTTTCCAATAGGACCCAGCTGCCATGGGAGGGTAGGACAAAAGATGTCATGCAAGTTCTTTTCCAGAAGCACGTATGACTATTTTCAAAATACATGCCTACATTACATTGATGAATTGGAGCTAGTTCTGTGTCACCCTATGTTATGATTGTTACATGATGAACCGCATCCGGCATAATTTTCCATCACCGATCCAATGCCTACGAGCTTTTCACATATTGTTCTTCGCTTATTTACTTTTTCGTTGCTACTGTTACAATCACTACAAAACCCAAAAAATATTACTTTTTCTACTGTTACCGTTACTATCATACTACTTTGCTACTAAATACTTTGCTGTAGATATTAAGTTATCCAGGTGTGGTTGAATTGACAACTCAACTACTAATACTTGAGAATATTCTTTGGCTCCCCTTGTGTCGAATCAATAAATTTGGGTTGAATACTCTACCGTCGAAAACTGTTGCGATCCCCTATACTTGTGGGTTATCAGTGCCAATCCATGACAAAGCATCAGCTAGCTCATTGTCGTTTCGTGGCACATGGAGGAACTCACACCCTTCAAAGTATCCACTGAGTTGCTGGACGAGGAAGCGGTAGCTTGCCATGTTTGCATCCTTGGCGTCCCAGTCGCCTGACAACTGCTGGACCACCAAGTCGGAATCACCATAGCACAGGAACTGGCGAATGCCGAGTTCCTTGGCAAGCCGGAGCCCGTGTATGAGTGCTTCGTATTCAGCTTGGAGGCGGACAACACTTCACTCAGGTAATACACCGGCCTCTGGATTGGTAGTGCCTTGCCGTCTTCTTTGCGTTCCACAACTCTGACTGTGCTGACCACCCGGCTGGTGGCGGCTATGTAGAGGAGCATGGGCTCTTTAGCAGTTGGAGCCGCCAGGATAGGCGGAGTGGTCAACACCTTCTTGAGCTGAAGAAAAGCTTTGTCCGCCTTGTCATTCCACTCGAAAAAAGTGGTCTTCTTCACGAGCTGGTACAAGGGAAGAGCCTTCTCGCCCAGCCGACTGATGAAACGGCTGATGGATGCCAAGCAGTCGGTGAATTTTTGCACATCCTGTAGTCGGGTGGGTACTTCCATCCTCTTGATGGCCTTGATCTTCACAGGGTTGCACTCGATGCCGCGCTCTGAGACCAGGAAGCCAAGAAGCTGGCCGGCTGGTACTCCAAAGACACATTTCTCCGGGTTGAGCTTGATCTGAAAGCGGCGCAAGTTTTCAAAGGTCTCCTTGAGGTCCTCCAGCAGGGTGCCATGCTTCTCCGTCTTCACCACAATGTCGTCCATATAGACGTGGGTGTTCTTCCCGACCTGCTTGAGGAGACACTTCTGCATGCAATGCTGAAACGTGGCGCCGATATTCCTCAAGCCGAATGTCATGGTCAGGTAGCAGAAGGCTCTGAATGGTGTGACGAAGGCGGTCTTCAGCCTGTCGGCCGGGTTCAGCTTGATCGGGTGATACCCTGAGTATGCATCCAAAAAACTCAACAGCTCGCATCCGGCTATGAAGTCTATCACTTGGTCGATTCTTGGCAAAGCAAATGGCTCTTTGGGGCAAGCTTTGTTGAGGCTGGTATAATTAATGCACATGCACCATGATACGTCCATTTTGCATCATGCTTTTATATCGATATTTATTGCATTATGGGCTGTTATTACACATTATGTCACAATACTTATGCCTATTCTCTCTTATTTTACAAGGTTTACATAAAGAGGGAGAATGCCGGCAGCTGGAATTCTGGGCTGGAAAAGGAGCAAATATTAGAGACCTATTCTGCACAGCTCCAAAAGTCCTGAAACTTCACGGAAGTCATTTCTAGAATTAATAAAAAATACTAGACGAAGAAAATACGAGAGGGGGGCCACACCCTCGCCACGAGGGTGGGAGGCGCGCCTACCCCCCTAGGCGCGCCCCTGCCTCGTGGGCCCCCTGGTGTCCCTCCGGTGCCCATCCTCTGCTATATGAAGTCTTTCATCCAAGAAAAAATCATAAGCAAGCTTTCGGGAAGAAACTCCGCCGCCACGAGGCGGAACCAATCTAGGGCTCCGGCAGAGCTGTTCTGCCGGGGAAACATACCTCCGGGAGGGGGAAATCATCGCCATCATCATCACCAACGCTCCTCTCATTGGGAGGGGGCCAATCTCCATCAACATCTTCACCAACACAATCCCCTCTCAAACCCTAGTTCATCTCTTGTATCCAATATTTGTCCCAAAGCCTCAGATTGGTACCTGTGGGTTGCTAGTAGTGTTGATTACTCCTTGTAGTTGATGCTCGTTGGTTTATTTGGTGGAAGATCATATGTTCGGATCCATTATGCATATTAATACCCCTCTGATTATGAACATGAATATGCTTTGTGAGTAGTTACGTTTGTTCCTGAGGACATGGGAGAAGTCTTGCTATTAGTAGTCATGTGAATTTGGTATTCGTTCGATATTTTGATGAGATGTATGTTGTCTCTCCTCTAGTGGTGTTATGTGAACGTCGACTACATGACACTTCACCATTGTTTGGGCCTAAAGGAAGGCATTGGGAAGTAATAAGTAGATGATGGGTTGCTAGAGTGACAGAAGCTTAAACCCTAGTTTATGCGTTGCTTCGTAAGGGGTTGATTTGGATCCATATGTTTCATGCTATGGTTAGGTTTACCTTAATACTTCTTTTGTAGTTGCGGATGCTTGCAATAGGAGTTAATCATAAGTGGGATGCTTGTCCAAGTAAGGACAGCACCCAAGCACCGGTCCACCCACATATCAAATTATCTAAGTACCGAACACGAATCATATGAACGTGATGAAAACTAGCTTGACGATAATTCCCATGTGTCCTCGGGAGCGCGTTTCTCTATATAAGAGTTTGTCCAGGCTTGTCCTTTGCTACAAAAAGGATTGGGCCACCTTGCTGCACTTTATTTACTTTTGTTACTTGTTACTTGTTACAAATTACCTTATCACAAAACTAGTTGTTACCTATAATTTAAGTCCTTGCAAAGAATACCTTACTGAAAACCGCTTGTCATTTCCTTCTGCTCCTCGTTGGGTTCGACACTGTTACTTATCGAAAGGACTGCGATAGATCCCCTATACTTGTGGGTCATCAAGACTCTTTTCTAGCGCTGTTGTCGGGTAGTGAAGTGCCTTTGGTAGGTGGAATTTGGTAAGGAAAAATTTATATAGTTTGCTGAAATTTACTGCCACTTGTTACTATGGAAAGTAATCCTTTGAGGGGCCTGTTTGGGGTATCTTCACCCCGACCAATAGAGCAAGGAGTTTATCCTCAACCTACTGAAACTACTGAAAATGTTTACTTTGAAATTCCTTCGGGTATGATAGAGAAACTGCTAGCTAATCCTTTTGCAGGAGACGGAACATTGCATCCTGATTTACACTTAATCTATGTGGATGAAGTTTGTGGATTATTTAAGCTTGCAGGTACACCCGATGATGTTATCAAGAAGAAGGTCTTCCCTTTATCTTTGAAGGGAGATGCATTGATATGGTATAGGCTATGTGATGATATGGGATCATGGGACTACAAATGATTGAAATTGGAATTTCATCAGATATTTTATCTTATGCATCTTGTTCATCGTGATCGTAATTATATATATAATTTTTGGCCTCGCAAAGGTGAAAGCATCGCTCATGCTTGGGGGAGGCTTAAGTCAATGTTATATTCATGCCCCAATCATGAGCTCTCAAGAGAAATGATTATTCAAAATTTGTATGCTTGGCTTTCTGACAACAATCGCTCCATGCTCGATACTTCTTGTACTGGTTCTTTTATGATGAAGACTATTGAATTCAAATGGGATTTATTGGAAAGAATTAAACACAACTCCGAAGATTGGGATCTTGACGAAGGTAAGGAGTCAGGTATAACCCTAAGTTTGATTGTGTTAAATCTTTTATGGATACCGATGTTTTCCGTAAATTTAGCACTAATGGACTTGACTCTGAGATAGTAGCTTCTTTTTGTTAATCTTTTGCTGCTCATTTTTATCTCCCTAAGGAGAAGTGGTTTAAATATAATCCTCCCATAGAAGTAAAAGTAGTGGAACCTATCAAAGTTGAAGAAAAGACTATCACTTATAATGATCCTATTGTTCCCACTGCTTATGTTGAGAAACCACCTTTCCCTGGTAGAATAAAGGGTCATGCTAAAGCTTCAACTGTGGTTCGTAAAAGCAATATTAGAACTTATACACCTCCTGAGCAAGTTAAAGTTGAACCTAATATTGCTATGGTTAAGGATCTCTTGGCTGATAATATTGATGGGCATGTTATTTACTTCTGTGATGAAACTGCTAGAATTGCTAAACCTGGTGCTAAAGATAAACATAGACCCATGGTAGGCATGTCTGTTATTTCTGTTAAAATAGGAGATCATTGTTATCATGGCTTGTGTGATATGGGTGCTAGTGCTAGTGCAATACCTATTTCCTTATACAAAGAAATTATGCATGATATTGCACCGGCTGAGTTAGAAGATATAGACGTCACAATTAAACTTGCCAATAGAGATACTATTTCACCGATTGGGATTGTTAGAGATGTTGAAGTCTTGTGTGGGAAAGTTAAATATCCTGCTGATTTTCTTGTTCTTGGTTCCCCACAAGATAGCTTTTGTCCCATTATATTTGGTAGACCCTTCTTGAACTCTGCTAATGCTAAGATAGACAGCGAAAAGGATGTTGTTACTATTGGTTTGGATGATATGTCTCATGAGTTTAATTTTTCAAAATTTTGTAGACAACCCAGTGATGAGGAATTGTCTAGTAAGGATGAAATTATTAGTATTTCTTCTATTGTTGCGCCTCCTAATGATCCTTAAGAACAATATTTGCTAGACCATGAAAATGATATGTTTATGAATGAAAGAAGGGAAATAGATGAAGTATTCTTTAAAGAGGGACCTATTCTAAAACACAATTTGCCTGTTGAAATCCTAGGGGATCCTCCTCCACCCAAGGGTGGTCCCGTGTTTGAGCTTAAACCATTACCTGATACTCTTAAATATGCTTATCTTGATGAAAAGAAGATATATCCTGTTATTATTAGTGCTAACCTTTCAGAGGAGGAAGAGAAAGTATTGAAAACTCTGAAGAAGCACCGTGTTGCTATTGGATATACTCTAGATGATCTTAAGGGCATTAGTCCCACTCTATGTCAACACAAAATAAATTTGGAGAAAGACGCCAAACCAGTTATTGATCATCAACGACGGCTAAATCCTGAGATGAAAGAAGTTGTAAGAAAGGAAATATTAAAGATCCTTGAGGCAGGTATAAGTTATCCCGTTGCTGATAGTTAGTGGGTAAGTCCTGTCATTGTGTCCCTAAGAGGGGTGGTATTACTATCGTTCCTAATGATAAAGATGATTTGATTCCGCAAAGAATTATTACAGGTTATAGGATTGTAATTGATTTCCGTAAATTAAATAAAGCTACTAAAAAAGATCATTACCCCTTGCCATTCATTGATCAAATGCTAGAAAGATTATCCAAACACACACATTTTTGCTTTCTAGATGGTTATTCTGGTTTCTCTCAAATACCTGTGTCAGCTGATGATCAAGCAATGACCACTTTTACTTGCCCTTTCGGTACTTTTGATTATAGACGTATGCCTTTTGGTTTATGTAATGCACCTGCTACCTTTCAAAGATGCATGATGGCTATATTCTCTGATTTTTGTGAAAAGATTTGTGAGGTTTTCATGGATGATTTCTCCATTTATGGATCCTATTTTGATGATTGCTTCAGCAACCTTGATCGAGTTTTGCAGAGATGTGAAGAAACTAACCTTGTCTTGAACCGGGAGAAATGCCACTTTATGGTCAATGAAGGTATTGTCCTGGGGCATAAAATTTCTGAAAGAGGTATTGAAGTTGATAAAAGACAAAGTTGATGCTATTGAAAAGATGTCGTGTCCTAAGAACATCAAATGTATAAGAAGTCTCCTTGGTCATGCCAGTTTTTACATGAGGTTCATTAAGGACTTCTCAAAAATTTCTCGGCCTCTGACTAATTTATTACAAAAAGATATACCATTTGTCTTTGATGATGATTGTGTAGAAGCATTTGAAATACTTAAGAAAGCATTAATTTCTGCACCTATTGTTCTGCCACCTGATTGGAACTTACCCTTTGAAATTATGTGTGATGCTAGTGATTATGTTGTAGGTGTTGTTTTAGGGCAAAGAGTTGATAAGAAATTAAATGTTATTCAGTATGCTAGTAAAACTCTAGACAATGTCTAGAGGAATTGTGCTACTACTGAAAAAGAATTTTTAGGAGTTGTTTTTGCTTGTGATAAGTTCACACCTTATATTGTTTATTCTAAAGTAACTATTCACACTGATCATGCTGCTATTAAATACCTTATGGAAAAGAAAGATGCTAAGACTAGACTTATTAGATGGGTTCTTTTGCTACAATAATTTGATTTGCATATTATTGATAGAAAGGGAGCTGAGAACCCCATTGCAGACAATTTGTCTAGGTTAGAGAATGTTCTTGATGACCCACTACCTATTGATGATAGCTTTCCTGATGAACAGTTAAATGTCGTAAATGTTTCTCGTACTGCTCCATGGTATGCTGATTATGCTAATTACATTGTTGCTAAATTTATACCACCTAGTTTCACATACCAGCAAAAGAAAAAGTTTTTCTATGATTTAAGACATTACTTTTGGGATGACCCGCATCTTTATAAAGAAGGAGTAGATGGTGTTATTAGACGTTGTGTACCTGAGCATGAACAGGAACAGATCCTATGCAAGTGTCACTCCGAAGCTTATGGAGGACACCACGCTGGAGATAGAACTGTACATAAGGTATTGCAATCTGGTTTTTATTGGCCTACTCTCTTCAAGGATGCTCGTAAGTTTGTCTTATCTTGTGATGAATGTCAAAGAATTGGTAATATTAGTAGACGTCAGGAAATGCCTATGAATTATTCACTTGTTATTGAACCATTTGATGTCTGGGGCTTTGATTATATGGGACCTTTTCCTTCCTGTAATGGGTACACACATATCTTAGTTGATGTTGATTACGTTACTAAGTGGGTAGAAGCTATTCCAACTAGTAGTGCTGATCATAACACTTCAATTAAGATGCTTAAAGAAGTTATTTTTCCGAGGTTTGGAGTCCCTAGATATTTAATGACTGATGGTGGTTCACATTTTATTCAGGGTGCTTTTCGTAAAATGCTAGCTAAGTATGATGTTAATCATAGAATTGCATCTCCTTATCACCCACAGTCTAGTGGTCAAGTAGAATTGAGTAATAGAGAGCTCAAATTTATTTTGCAAAAGACTGTTAATAGATCTAGAAAGAATTGGTCCAAGAAACTTGATGATGCATTATGGGCCTATAGAACTGCATATAAAAATCCTATGGGTATGTCTCCGTATAAAATGGTTTATGGAAAAGCATGTCACTTACCTCTCGAATTAGAACATAAGGCATATTGGGCCATTACGGAGCTCAATTATGATTTCAAACTTGCCTATGAGAAGAGGCTATTTGACATTAGCTCACTTGATGAATGGAGAACCCAAGCCTATGAGAATGCCAAGTTATTCAAAGAAAAGGTTAAAAGATGGCATGACAAAAGGATACAAAAGCGTGAGTTTAATGTAGGTGATTATGTATTGCTATACAACTCTCGTTTAAGATTTTTTGCAGGAAAACTTCTCTCTAAATGGGAAGGTCCTTACATCATCAGGAGGTCTATCGTTCCGGTGCCATAAAAATCAACAACTTTGAAGGCACAAATCCGAAGGTGGTAAACGGTCAAACAATCAAACATTATATCTCAGGAAATCCTATAAATGTTGAAACTAATGTTATTGAAACCGTAACGCTGTAGGAATACATAAGGGACACATTCCAGAACGTTTCAGACTCTGAAAAGGAATAGGTACATGGTACGGTAAGTAAACCGACTCCAAAACAGTTCTAATGTTATTTTTTCTCCGTTTTGGAATATTTAGAAAAATAGAAAAATAAGAAGCAGTCCGGGAAGGATACGAGGCTTCCACGAGGGTGGGAGGTGCGCCCTACCCCCCTGGGCGCGCCCCTTGTCTCGTGGGCACCTCGTGCGCTCTCCGGTCTCCGTTTTCTTGCACGATACTTCTTTCGGTCGGTAAAAAATCATATATAATCTTCTGAAGGTTTTGACGACCGTATCACGCAAATATCCTCTGTTTTCGTTTCGAGCTGTTTTCTGTCAGGGTTGTCAAGGCCAGGCATCATGACGTCCCCCTCCTCCAACAATGGTGATAACGATGCTTGGCTAATGAAGCTAGAGGTGAAGAGGGAAGAACCCATGGAGATTAACAAGGATGAAGGGATCAAGAAGGCCACGGAGGACCAAGTTCCGGCAACAAAAGACATCCTTCAACTTGATCACAATCTTCTTACCATAACTGAGATCGAAGCTTTCAAGATGATTCAGTTAGCTCGTATACAAAACAAGTATCTTACATGTGAAAATATTTTGTTGAAGGAGCATATTGTCGCACTCAAGGGCATTATCCGCAAGTTGGAGAATCTCTTGCGCTCGATGTGCGACTACCCATCATCACCACCATCTTCTTCACCTGCAAAGGAGATATAATCACATGGGTATGGGCACTCCCCTTGGCAACTGCCAAGCTTGGGGGAGGTGCCCCGGTATCGTATCACCATCACACTCCTATCTTTATCGTTTTTCCTAGTTCGATCCTTTTAGTAATATCTTGATCTAGTAGAATAAAGTTTTAGCATGATCTAGTTTTGAGTTTTGCTTTATGATCCCTCCATGTAATCGAGTCTGTGAGCTATAAATAATAAAGATTAGTGTTGAGTCAAGGCCTTGATTATTTTTCCATGATCTTGAGGGAATAAAGGAAAAGAGAAAGAATAAAAAGAAATAAAGAGATCATATTGATCTTATGGAGAGTAATGACTTCACATAGAAAGAGTATGATGATTAAAAGTTGTTGAGAGTTGACAAACATAACTTTGGTCATCGTTGCAATTAATAGGAAGTAATAAAGAAAGAGAGGTTTCACATATAAATATACTATCTTGGACATCTTTTATGATTGTGAGCACTCATTAAAATATGACATGCTAAAGAGTTGATGTTGGACAAGGAAGACAACGTAATGGGTTATGTTTTCTTATATACGAAATAAAGTATATTGTCATGGATCATCCAACATGTTGAGTTTGCCTTTCTCCCTCATGCTAGCCAATTCTTTGCACCAAGTAGAGATACTACTTGTGCTTCCAAATTCCCTTAAACCCAGTTTTGCCATGAGAGTCCACCATATCTACCTATGGATTGAGTAAGATCCTTCAAGTAAGTTGTCATCGGTGCAAGCAATAAAAATTGCTCTCTAGATATGTATGATCTTTTAGTGTGGAGAAAATAAGTTTTATACGATCTAGTGATATGGAAGCAATAAAAGCGACAGACTGCATAATAAAGGTCCCTATCACAAGTGGCAATATAAAGTGATGTTCTTTTTCATTAAAATTTCGTGCATCCAACCATGAAAGCGCATGACAACCTCTGCTTCCCTCTGAGAGGGGCCTATCTTTTACTTTTATCTCTTACCCTTATGCAAGAGTCATGGTGATCTTCACCTTTCCTTTTTACATTTTATCCTTTGGCAAGCACCTTGTGTTGGAAAGATCTTGATATATATATATATATATATATATATATATATATATATATATATATATATATATATATATCCAATTGGATGTAAGTTAGCATGAACTATTATTGTTGACATTACCCTTGAGGTAAAAGGTTGGGAGGCGAAACTATAAGCCCCTATCTTTCTCTGTGTCCGATTAAAACTCTGTAACCACAAGTATTGCGTGAGTGTTAGCAATTGTGAAAGACTAAATGATAGTTGAGTATGTGGACTTGCTGAAAAGCTCTTACATAGACTCTTTCCAATGTTATGATAAAATGCAATTGCTTCAATGACTGAGATTGTAGTTTGTTGGTTCTCAATGAAGTTTCTGATTCATACTTGACATTGTGAATAGATTATTACTTGAGCATAAGAAATCATATGACAATATCCATATATGTTGCTGTTATAAGAATGATCATGATGCCCTCATGTTCGTATTTTATTTTATTGACACCTCTATCTCTAAACATGTGGATATATTTATCGTTATCGGCTTCCGCTTGAGGACAAGCGAGGTCTAAGCTTGGGGGAGTTGATACGCCCATTTTGCATCATGCTTTTATATAGATATTTATTGCATTATGGGTTGTTATTACATGTTATGTCACAATACTTATGCCTATTATCTCTTATTTTACAAGGTTTACATAAAGAGGGAGAATGCCGGCAGCTGGAATTCTGGGCTGGAAAAGGAGCAAATATTAGAGACCTATTCTGCACAGCTCCAAAAGTCCTGAAACTTCACGGAAGTCATTTTTGGAATTAATAAAAAATATTGGACGCAGAAAATACCAGAGGGGGCCACACCCTAGCCACGAGGGTGGGAGGCGCGCCCTACCCCCTGGGCACGCCCCCTGCCTCGTGGGCCCCCTAGTGGCCCTCCGGTGACCATCTTCTGCTATATGAAGTCTTTCGTCCGAGAAAAAAAATCATAAGCAAGCTTTCGGGAACAAACTCCGCCGCCACAAGGCGGAACCATGGCGGAACCAATCTAGCGCTCCGGCAGAGCTGTTCTGCCGGGGAAACATCCCTCCGGGTGGTGGAAATCATCGCCATCGTCATCACCAACGCTCCTCTCATCGGGAGGGGGCCAATCTCCATCACCATCTTCACCAGCACCATCTCCTCTCAAACCCTAGTTCATCTCTTGTATCCAATATTTGTCCCAAAGCCTCAGATTGGTACCTGTGGGTTGCTAGTAGTGTTGATTACTCCTTGTACTTGATGCTAGTTGGTTTATTTGGTGTAAGATCATATGTTAAGATCCATTATTCATATTAATACCCCTCTGATTATGAACATGAATATGCTTTGTGAGTAGTTATGTTTGTTCCTGAGGACATGGGAGAAGTCTTGCTATTAGTAGTCATGTGAATTTGGTATTCGTTCGATATTTTGATGAGATGTATGTTGTCTCTCCTCTAGTGGTGTTATGTGAACATCGACTACATGACACTTCACCATTGTTTGGTCCTAGAGGAAGGCATTGGGAAGTAATAAGTAGATGATGGGTTGCTAGAGTGACAGAAGCTTAAACCCTAGTTTATGCGTTGCTCCGTAAGGGGTTGAATTGGATCCATATGTTTCATGCTATGGTTAGGTTTACCTTAATACTTCTTTTGTAGTTGGGGATGCTTGCAATAGGAGTTAATCATAAGTGGGATGCTTGCCCAAGTAAGGACAACACCCAAGCACCGGTCCACCCACATATCAAATTATCAAAGTACCGAACGCGAATCATATGAACGTGATGAAAACTAGCTTGACGATAATTCCCATGTGTCCTCAGGAGCGCTTTTCTCTATATAAGAGTTTGTCCAGGCTTGTCCTTTGCTACAAAAAGGATTGGGCCACCTTGCTGCACTTTATTTACTTTTGTTACTTGTTACTCGTTACAAATTACCTTATCACAAAACTATTTGTTACCTATAATTTCAGTGCTTGCAGAGAATACCTTACTGAAAACCGCTTGTCATTTCCTTCTGCTCCTCGTTGGGTTCGACACTCGTACTTATTGAAAGGACTACGATAGATCCCCTATACTTGTGGGTCATCACGCCACTGCTTATTCTTCTTCCGTACAAGGACTGGGTTGGCTAACCATTCTGGAAAGAACACTTCCATGATGAAGCCGGTTGCTAGAAGTCGGGCTATCTCTTCTCCAACGACTGTTCTCTTCTGACAGGCGGCGCAAGGGCTGCCTGACTGGCTTGGCATCAGGTCGGACATGTAGCTTGTGCTTGGCGAAATCCGTCGGAACACCCGGCATGTCCTTAGGAGACCACGCAAAGATGTCCCGATTCTCAGGGAGGAAATCGACGAGCTCGCTTTCCTATTTGCTGTCAAGGTTTGCACCTATGACAGCGTGCCTCTCCGGGTGCTCCAGGTCCAAGGGTATCTTCTTTTTTTCTTTTGCCGTCTCGAACGATCCCTCAGCTTCCGACTCCCTGGCGTTTGGCGACATTTCCGGCTGCTTGCCTGCCATTGCCACAACCCGGTCAAGGAGTCGCTTCTCTGCTGCAATCACGAGGGACTCGGCTAGCCGGCTGCTGTCTGCTGCACAGGCGGACGACTTCTTGTAGTCTCCTATATGGTCAGGATTCCCTTGGTGCTCGGTATCTTCATCTTGAGGTAAGCATAGTGGGGGATCGCCATGAATTTGGCCAGAGCAGGCCGGCCAAGTAGTGCATGATAGGGGCTCTCAAGGTCCACCACCTCAAACCAAATTGGCTCTCGGCGGAAGTGATCTTTGTCTCCGAAGAGGACGTCTATCTAGGCTTGCCGATTGGTGAGCAGGAAAGGCGAGGGACTTTGCCATGGAATACAGTCCGACTGGGCTGAAGCTGCTTCTGCTTGCTTCCCAACTTCTCCATTGTGTCACAGTATAGGATGTTGATGTTGCTGCCGCCATCTACCAGAACTCGGGAGAAGCAAGCAGCCCGCCTCTCTGTTGCGAAGGTGGCATCTAAGACCAAGGCATAGGAACCATGAGAGGGCATCACCTCCGGGTGGTCAGCTCTGCTCCAACTGATAGGCTTCTCGGACCAATGCATGAACTCGGGGGTCTCTGATGCTACTGCATGTACTTTTTGTTGCCGTTGCCGTCTGTTGTGCTTGTCGTCGGCCACGCTGGTGAACACGACATAAGCCCCATGCTCTTTAGGATACTCATCTTGTATGGCACCAACTGGCCGAACCGCCGGCTGCTGGGGAGGAGGAGGCGGCGGGCCGGCAGGCGGAGGAGGCAGGAGTCCGTCACCCTTGGCGATTCTGGTGAGCCAATGGCATTTCTGAGTGGTGTGGTTGGATGGCTTCGCGCCGCTGTGAAACTTGCAGGGTGCATCAAGAGTCTGCTCGTATGAGCAGGCTGGCAGCCAATTGGGCTTGTCGCCCTTCTGACGCTTGGGAGGAGGCTGCCCTTCCGAGTGCTGGTCTTCCACTGTCGCCACCTGCAGGCTGCGTGGCCTTGCGCTTGTTGTCATTTTGCTACTGACGCCGACTGGTGTCACCAGCCGGGGTCTGAGAAGCTTGGGGAGCCGCTTTGCCGGATGCATCGACTTGAATCTCCGCCTTCATGGAGGAGTCGGCCGTGGCGTACTTGTCTCCTATGATCAGCAGTTCGTCGAGGGCCGCCGGCTCGTCGCAGAGAAGCCGGTGCTTGAGGAGGGTGCCTTCTCAGCACCCGGCAGTGAAGTACTCGATGGCCTGCACCTCGTGCACGCCCTCGCAAGAGTTGCGCAGCTCGGCCCAACGCGTGAGATAATCGCGAGTTGATTCGTTGGGGCCTTGGACGCACAAGGAGAGCTGGCGAGGCTTGGGTGGCCGCCTGTATGTGCTGGTGAAGTTCTGAATGAAGGCTTCAGTAATATCAACCCAGCTATTGATGCTGCGGGGCTTCAGGCTATTCAGCCATGTCCGGGCTATGACCTGGAGCATGAGCGGAACGTACTTCACGGCAACACGCTTGTTGGCGTTTGCGATGCTGACGGCTGTGGAGTAGTCGACTAGCCAGTCTTCCGGCTTCACGGGGCCGGTGTACTTGGGCGTATCCCTCGGGAGCGTGAACCCTTTGGGGAAGGGTTCGTCACGAATGCGAGGGCCAAAACAAGGCGGACCAAATGCATCTTCTTCTTCTAGCACCAAGGATCAGCTGAGGTGGTCAATCCGGTAGCGGGCATCGTTCTCTCCGACTCCTTCCCGGCGGCCAAGGCGGTCGCCGAGTGTCGTGTGATCAACAGGCGGCAAGGAAGCGCGCCTCTCCCTACGGGGGGGGGGGGGAGGGGGAGGCGGACAGTCGTCCCGTCGTTCCACTGCTCTTGGGCGGCCGTCTTGGTCGCGCTCGATGGTGATGCGAGTCCGGCTGCAGCTGGCAGCCGGCTCCTTGTCCCTTCTATCGCGGATGCCACCAGTCGGCGTCCGGGATGTCGCGCCTTGATCTCGGTGAGGAGGCGAGTCGTCGTTCCACCGGTTGGGCGCTTCAGTACGGCAGCCGGCCTCTAGCTGCTCGGCGGCCGCGTCGATGACCCGCCGGACGCGCTCCGTCATGTGGCTACGCTCGTCGCCCTCGAGCTTGTGCAGCTCGTCTGCTGCCTCCTGGGCAGCTCGTATGTTCTCCGCGGGCGTGGCGTAGACATGGCGATCCACCCCGAACATGCTGGCAATGGCCGCGCCCCGCTGCCGGATCATACCGATGCGGCTAGGCCCGCCAGGAGCCGACGTGCCGCCAACGGCGCGTTCCATCTCGCGCTGGTAGGCCTCCGAAAGGCGTCTCATGCTGGCTAGCTTTTTGGCGCTCTCGACGAGCTGGACGCGGCGTGCTTCCAGCGTCTCGACGTCGGCGTCTTCTGGGATAGGCGCAGTCAGGTCTTGCAATGCCGCCTCGAGTGGGTCTCGAGCATCGTCCCCGCCCAAGTGCTCGCCATGGCTAACGACAAACACATCTGTGACGGTGCTTCCGCTGCTGACCTCGCGAGGAAGCGGCTCATCGTAGACCACCACGTTGGTGGGGAACGCGCCGAGCGACGCCGTGTCGGAGTCGACAAACATCGGGTCGGTGGAACCAACCGACTCCAGGTCCACAACAGGCTCGCTGACGACGTGGAGCTGGTCGAGGAGGCTGACGAGGCGGCTCTCGGGGCCATCTGTGCCCGCGTCCGATGCGGGCTCGTCGGAGAGAGGAATTTCGCCAACAAGATCGGGGAGGCAGCGCGTCGGCGCAGACACCGTCTGGCGTGCTGGGCTGGCTGCGCTCACCAGGAAGGAACAGGGTTCCCGTCCAGAGAAGGTCTCCGGATGACGGTGCACCTCGCCCCATGGTGGGCGCCAAATGTCGGGGGTTGGGTGCGACATATGTCAAAGGATGTCTTATCATGGTGGGAGCGAGTAGAACGTCGCCGGTGCTCGGAAGCGGTATGAGGCATAGACACGAACGCCGACGTACTTTACCTAGGTTCGGGGCTCTCCTAGGAGATAACACCCCTAGTCCTGCTCTGCGGGGTCTCCGCATGATCACTAAGGCACTAGTGAGTACAATGGTGCTCCTCGAGCTGTATGCTAGAGGTAGAAGAAAGCAGGGCTGGCTCTCTCCTCCCTGTATGTGTGAGTCTAAGTCTAACAGGTTGGGAACCCTTTGCATGGGTGCCCTGGGGGGTTTATATAGGCTTACCCCCCATGGGTACAATAGTAATCTGGCCGGGTGTGGGACCCGATTGTCAATCTCTCTGGCCGCCGGCTTCTCCGCCGGCTATTGAGGCCCGCCACCTGGTGGGCCCCGCTGACTGGTCTAGTACGGGACCAACAGGCCGCTCCAGCCGCTCGTGGGTTTTGCCGGCTGCTAGTTACTGTAGTCGTAATGCTAATGACGCATACTTGGTCGGGTAGGCGTGGCTACAGTCCCGCCGTCTGGTGGGAGATCACTGTAGCCACACCATGTCTCATCTGGTTAATAGCGCATGGACCCCGAGGGAGGAGTGGGCCGCCTTCTAGAGGCCGGCCTCCCTTGGGTCTGACTCGTCAAGCTTCTGCCGCCTTCCAGGCTCTCGCTGCCTGGTAGGACTCGCCGCCTGCAGGCCGTACCGACAGGCCATCGTGGGGGCGGGGCTCCGCCTGACAGGAGTGACATCAAGGGTGGAGTGGCAACAGTGCCGCACCGTGCAGAGATCTCCGCCCGTATGGGGCACTGTGGCCACGCCGTGGCCTGGATATGGGGGTGATGGGCTACACTATAGCCACATCCTGTCTCATCTTCTTAATGGGGGCACAGACATTGAGGGCGTCGTGGGCCTCCTGCTAGGAGTCGGCCTCTCCGGAGGCCTCCTGCTAGCAGTCAGCCCGTCTTAGGGCCGTCTTCTGGTGCTTGGCCGCCTTCGGGCAGCCGGACGCATGAGCCAGCCGGCCACCAGAAGGCGGCGCTTCGCTCTTGATGCTTGAGGGGCGCAGCTGACCCGAATGTCTTGAAATGCTCAGGGACTCGGGTTAGGCTACCCGTGGCCCATTACTCCGACAACTATATGATTCACGCTCGACCTTTCAGTCTCAGTGTTCCAAGGCCATATCTGCATATGCTAGGCTCGTCAAGTTTAACCCGAGTATTCTGCGTGTGCAAAAGTGGCTTGCACCCGTTGTATGTGAACGTAGAGCTTATCACACCCGATCATCACGTCGTGTCTCGGCACGACGAACTTTCACAACGGTGCATACTCACGGAGAACACTTGTACCTTGAAATTTAGTGGGAGCTCATCTTATAATGCAACCGTCAAACTAAGCAAAATAAGATGCATAAAGGATAAACATCACATGCAATCAATATAAGTGATATGATATGGCCATCATCATCTTGTGCCTTTGATCTCCATCTCCAAAGCACCGTCATGATCATCATCGTCACCGGCGCGACACCTTGATCTCCATCGTAGCATTGTTGTCGTCTCACCAACTATTGCTTCTACGACTATCGCTACCGCTTAGTGATAAAGTAAAGCAATTACATGGCGATTGCATTTCATACAATAAAGCGACAACCATATGGCTCCTGCCAGTTGCCGATAACTCCGTTACAAAACATGTTCATCTCATACAATAAAATTTAGCATCATGTCTTGACCATATCACATCACAACATGCCCTACAAAAACAAGTTAGATGTCCTCTACTTTATTGTTGCAAGTTTTACGTGGCTGCTACGGGCTGAGCAAGAACCGTTCTTACGTACGCATCAAAACCACAATGATTTATCGTCAAGTATGTGTTGTTTTAACCTTCAACAAGGACCGGGCGTAGCCACACTTTATTCAACTAAAGTTGGCGAAACTGACACCCGCTAGCCACCTATGTGCGAAGCACGTCGGTAGAACCAGTCTCGCGTAAGCGTACGCGTAATGTCGGTCCGGGTCGCTTCATCCAACAATACCGCCGAATCAAAGTATGACATGCCGGTAAGCAGTATGACTATTATCGCCCACAACTCACTTGTGTTCTACTCGTGCATATAACATCTACGCGTAAACCTGGCTCGGATGCCACTGTTGGGGAACGTAGTAATTTCAAAAAAATCCCTACGCATACGCAAGATCATGGTGATACATAGAAACGAGAGGGGAGAGTGTTGTCCACGTACCCTCGTAGACCAAAAGCGGAAGTGTTATGACAACGCGGTTGATGTAATCGTACGTCTTCACGATTGACCGATCCTAGTACCGAACATACGGCACCTCCACGAGCTGCACACATTCAGCTCAGTGACGTCCCACGAACTCACGATCCAGCAGAGTGTCAAGGGAGAGCTTCGTCAGCATGACAGCGTGATGAAGATGATGATGAAGCTACCGGCGTAGGGCTTCGCCTAAGCACTACGACGATATGACCGAGGTGGATTATGGTGGAGGGGGGCACCGCACACGGCTAAGAGATCAATGATCAACTTGTGTGCCTATGTGGTGCCCCCTGGCCATGTATATAAAGGATGGAGGGAGGAGGACGCCGGCCTTCATAGGGTGCGCCCAAAGTGTGGAGTCCTACTAGGACTGCCTAGTCCTAGTAGGATTCCACCTCCCACATGGAATAGGAAAAAGGGAAGGGAGAAGGAGAAGGAAGGAAGGGGTCGCCCCTTTTCCCTAGTCCAATTCGGACCAGTCCATGGGGAAGGGGCGTGGCCACCCTTGAGGCCTTTCTCTCCTTTCCCGTATGGCCCATTAAGGTCCAATACGAATTCCCGCAACTCTCCGGTAATCCGAAAAATACCCGAATCATTCGGAACCTTTCCGACGTCCGAATATAGCCTTCCAATATATCAATCTTTACGTCTCGACCATTTCGAGACTCCTCGTAATGTCCGTGATCTCATGCGGGACTCTGAACTACCTTCGGTACATCAAAACACATAAAATCATAATACCGATCGTCACTAAACGTTAAGCGTACGGACCCTACGGGTTCGAGAACTATGTAGACATGATCGAGACTCATCTTCGGTCAGTAATCAATAGCGGAACCTGGATGCTCATATTGGCTCCCACATATTCTACGAAGATCTTTATCGGTCAAACCACATAACAACATGCGTTGTTCCCTTTGTCATCGATATGTTACTTGCCTGAGATTCGATCGTCGGTATCTCAATACCTAGTTCAATCTCATTACTGGAAACTCTCTTTACTCGTTCCGTAATGCATCATCCCCCAACTAACTCTCTAGTCACATTGCTTGCAAGGCTTATAGTGATGTGCACTATCGAGAGGGCCCAGAGATACCTCTCCGATACATGGAGTGACAAATCCTAATCTCGATCTATGCCAACTCAACAAACACCATCGGAGACACCTGTAGAGCATCTTTATAATCACCCAGTTACGTTGTGATGTTTGATAGCACACAAGGTGTTCCTCCGGTATTCGGGAGTTGCATAATCTCATAGTCTGAGGAACATGTATAAGTCATGAAGAAAGCAGTAGCAATGAAACTGCAATGATCATAATGCTAAGCAAACGAATGGGTCTTGTCCATCACATCATTCTCCTAATGATGTGATCCCGTTCATCAAATGACAACACATGTCTATGGTTAGGAAATATAACAATTTTTGATAAACGAGCTAGTCAAGTAGAGGCATACTAGGGACACTTTGTTTTGTCTATGTATTCACACATGTACTAAGTTTCTGGTTAATACAATTCTAGCATGATTAATAAACATTTATCATGAAATAAGGAAATAAATAATAACTTTATTATTGCCTCTAGGGCATATTTCCTTCAAGAACATCACTTTATATTGCCCCTCTTGATAACAACCTTTATTATGCAGACCGTCCCTTTATTTTTGTACCATCACAAGCTCATACAAAGCTTATTTTTCCTTGCAATAAAAGATCATACATATTTTGGAGCAATTTTATTGATTTTTGCAAAGATGACAACTTACTTGAAGGATCTTGTTCAATCCACAAGTAGATATGGTGGGCTCTCATGGCATGAAACAAGGTTTAATGTTTTTCTGGATGCACAAGTTGTATCTCTACTTACTACGAAGTTTTGGCTAGCAAAAGATTATGAGCAAGCACCACATGTTAGAGGATCCATGACAATATAACTTCTGTGTGAATATAAACAAACATAACCCATTACGTTGTCTTCCTTATCCAACATCAACTACTTGATCAAGGTTGAAAATAATTAATGGGGGCTCACAGTCATAGAAGATGTCAAAGATAGTATATTTATATGTGAAATCTCTCTTCCTTTAGTATTCTTTGATGAATTGTTCAACTGACCAATGATGTGTTTGTTAACTTTCAATACTTCTTATATGTGAAGCCATTACTCCCCATGGGACAAGCATATGAAGCATATATAATTTCAGATTTATGATATTTAATTCATTCAACAATTCACTCTTAGGATATAAGTGAGGCACGAGAGTGAACGACAAACTACTCGAAAAGATATAAGTGAAGATTAGAGAGTAGTCAAACAATTAAGTAGTTGGGTGAGGAATCCCTCCAAGTCAAACTTTTTAGATCCAAGTATTTTATTCTAACAACAAACAAAACAAAAAGTACGCTCCAAGAACAACACATATCATGTGACCAAATAAAAACTTAGGCTCAAGCGAGACTAACCGATAGTTGTTGATGAAGAAAGGTAGGATGCCTATCGGGGCATCCCAAGCTTAGATGCTTGAGACTTCATGGAATATTAACTTGCGGAGCCTTGGGAATGCCTAAGCTTGATCTATTATGTCCCCTTAATTCCTCACATATCACGGTTTCCCTAAATCTTAAGAACTTCATCCACACAAAATTAAAAAAGAACTCATGAGATAAGTTAGTATAAATCAACTCAAAGCCTTATCATTCGCTACTGTAACAAATTACTCAAATTATAATGAAATATTGCATACTAAATGCCTTTGCATATTTAATACTCCCATGTCAAATATAAGCATTAGGTAAGCAAACAATGAAACTATAACAACAATTTGTCTAAACAGGGTAGTCTCTACAGGATGAAGCAAAATTCAAACTTATTAAACTCCCAAAATTATAAATAGTTACCACATTGTAGACAATTTATCATAGCCTAATGTGTCAGAATTTCAAGATTTTATCACATTCTGACTATTCTAGAGAATTCAAGCAATAATAGAAAACTTTCTGTTTTGAAACAACAACTCATGAAAGTGCAAAGTAAGCATGGTAACGGCTATACTTCACACTTTTATTGAAATAAAAGGTACCAAATCAGCCAAAGAGAAAACAACAATTTCCACCCAATCTATTCCCAGGTTTACATTGGAAGATTTTAAAAAGAAGAAACAGAAAAAAAGAATATTTGGCGTTCATTTGAACCAGAAATTAAATTTAAATGTTGCAACAAATATTGGAAAGTAGAAAAAAGAGAAAGGAGAAGAACAAACTACATACTTGGCAACCCAGTAGATGGACAAATTTGAACTTGTGCCAAATCCTTCACTATTGGTAGAGATTTACATAAAGTAATTCAAATTGAAACTGTAAGTGTGATGTATTTTATTGCCAAGTCCTTCACTATTTCTAGGGGTTTTTGCGAAGCAAGTAGTAGAAATATGATAAAAATTATAGAAGTACATTTGTGCATCTTATTTGTGCCACTCGTTTCACACAAAAAACCCTCTTTTGGCAGTTGAGAAATGTTTTTTATTGTATTTTTGGGTGACATTTCCATTTCCCCTAATTTCCGCGCGACCTCATCTTTACCCATAAAAAACAGTGCTCAACTTTTCCCTTCTTCCGTTAGAAGCCCTTATGGAAATACTAGGAGATTCCAGGGATCATTCTAGAGCGATACAGCTTGAGGGAATCCGGCGCGTCCACTGTTGGAGGAGATCTACAATGGTGGCTCGACTCCAGAGTAGGGGAAGACAAGAAAGGATATGTCGCTACGACGCGCCTCAGTCCATCTCCTCCCATGAGGAGCTGAGCGGAGATCGTTGGAGCTAGTAGACATGTTTTCGAGGCTCGGGGATATCGTTGGGCGCGTGTGCGGGAGTCTGTTCCAATGACCGCATGAACCGAGCGCTTTGGTCATTCTTTAGTGACACACACACACACACACACACACACACACACACACACACACACACACACACAGAGAGAGAGAGAGAGAGAGAGAGAGAGAGAGAGAGTGGGGCTTCTTTGCGGAAGGGGCTTCTCGACAGGCTGCTAGCAGGCGAGAGATGGTGGAAGGCAGGGCTACGCGTGGGAGGGATCGCTGTTCCAGGCGTGCTGCAGCGGGCGGGCAGCCGCGTGAGGCCGTAAGGCCCGCCGAAGGGGCAGGAGCTCGCCAGAGGGGGCGGAAGAGAGAGTTTTTTTCTTTTCTATTTTTAGATATTTTTTGTTGGGTCCCATATGTAAGTGGTAGAGGTGGGAGAGAGTTTTTTCCTTTTCTTTGGGTGGGTCTCACCTATATGTGACATAGGCAGCAGAGGGGTATAAATGTCCAGAAAACATCCATTTGATGGTCAACGGCCTTTGACCGGACAAAAACGACACTGAAAGGTATTTTCATAAGGGCTTCTAACGAAAGAGGGGTATAGTTGAGCACTGTTTTTTAGGGGTAAAGATGACGTTGGGCGGAAATTAGGTGGGAAAATGGAGATTTCCCTTAAAAATGCCTCTTTTGGAAGCTATCTTTTTAGTGTTATTTTTTTAATACAATTCTCAGAAAATGGTGAGGCAAATTTTATTGAATTAATGAGGTCAATTAAGGATTATAGACATTTTCATACTGGAGATGGACAAATAGGGAATTGATTAGGAATTTCTAATGAAGTCCTATATATATTTAATATAGTTTAAATAGAAAATACACAGAAAAGCTTCATGTATAATTACGAAATTGGCTATTAAATAGGCCTGCAGATATGATGAATTTAGGAACTTGAATCAACTTAACTAGATTTGGAATGAATGTTTTATGAATTTCTGAAATTGAATAGAAATGGGAAAAGGTATTCGACACTGTTCAGACAGGTTGAGAAGGCCGACCCAATTACATAAAACACCCACCGAGGCTCTTAAGCAGATATGCACACGTGCTGCACTAGCTCAGCCCATGGGCCGGGATGCGACCACGATGGCGCTTTTTTGATGTTACACTGTTCAGGACGTCATCCAAATAACGATCAATGGGCTTTTGACCTAACAGAATGCTTCGTTTGGGCATTTGCGAGGCCGGTGCCGAGGGAGGAGGGGAAATGTGAGGAACGTTAAGGTGGCAGAGCACAACTGTGTAGAACTAAGAAAGAAGGGGCACAAAAATAGAAATCTCAAAAATAAAAATACTCGGACGCATGATCGATTTACCTACCGTGCACTTCTTTACCCCTTTCTGATGCACCTATATCCATAAATATATTTAAATCCTTCACAAATGTTTTAGCGTGCACGGACGTGCTTGATTTTGAAGTTGGGTTTTGTGTTGTTCGTGTCCTTCGTGTACTCATGCAGATGAAAATTTGTTCGTCTTTCAAAAAAAATATCTATATGAAATTAATAGACATGGCTTGAACAAACTAGGACAATGATTAGATATAAATAATATTTTCCTTTTGAGAGAATTTTTGGTCACCTACGTTCCAAAAATAAAATAAAACGTAGGGCTGCTTGAGTGGCAAAGTGCTAAAAGAAGATGTATATCTACATTGCAACACACAAGCACTTGCCTAGTAACAATGAAAATTGGCTATCTAACATTTTGGTTAACCGATTAATTTAGTTTGGTGTTTAGTTTACATGGAACGAGCTGTTCACATGCTTTCACTACTTCCTATATCAGCCCATCTTTTTTTTGGACACAACCTTCATCATCCCATCTCTTTATGTAGCTGAATTCTGCGCTTCCTCTTCTCTAGCTCAGCGATGTGGGACTCAAGTTAGGGTGCATGCTATGAGCAGAAAAGTTGGGCGGTCGGGCCTGCGGTCACCTTCGTTCTCTCGGTCACGGTTGACCAGTTGACTGATCAATCGTTGACTTTTGGCAAACAATACAAACAATTTCAATAATTCAAAAAAGTCCATGGATTTGAAAAAAATCATGAAATAAAAAAAGTCCATGAATTTTGAAAAGAAATTTGCGATTTTGCAAAAAAAAACACTAATTTGGAAAAGTTCACGATGATTTTGAAAAAACATGATTTGAAAAAAGTTCGTCGACTTTTGAAAAAACTTCACAAATTTGTAAAAAGTATGCGAATTTTTAAAAAGTTCATTGATTTTTCAAAAGTTCATGAATTTGAAAAAAATCACGGTTTGAAAAAAGTTCACGAATGGAAAAGGTTCACTGGTTTTGAAAAAAAGTTCATGAATTTGAAAAAAGTTTATCAGTTTTAAAAAAAATCACAAATTTGGAAAAAGTTCATGGTTTTGATAAAAGAAGTTTGTATAAGTTGACATGAGCCCGTGGATTTAAAAAAAACCATTATGTATTTGAAATTATATCACAGATTTAGGAAAAAGTTCACGAATTATAAAAGAACTTCACAAATTAAGAAAATGTTCACAATTACAAAAATGTCCCATGAATTTTTTTAAATAAAATAAAATAGAAAAGGAAAATGTCCATGAATTTACAAAAATGTCCATGAATTTTTTCGGCCAAGCAAAACCGAAGAAGTAAACTAACAGAAACCGCTGCGTTTTTAAGCGCTACATTTGAAGAAGAAAAAAGAAATAAACTACACGCAACAGAAAGGTGTCCTACTTCTATTTTTTGAGGGGTAGAGAGGTGTTCTACTTGGTTACCGTGGTCGGTACTACGAAAAGAAAAATGTAAAATGGGTCGGCCCAGGCAGATGGGTGGTGTTCGCTGGTTAGTGAAATAGCATGAACCATCAAGGTGGTATCCCTAGCCCATCAGGGTTCAAGTCGTGATGCTCGCATTATTTTCCTATTCCTGGCGATGCGCTTTTAATGGGAGGAGACGTTTCCGTCGACGACAAGGCGCCTACGGTGACTTCGTAAATCATCAAGATGATATGCCGGCTCAGTCTCTCGAAGGTGTTCATATGGACTGCGTTTGAACTGTAAAAATAAATCAAGGTGTGAAACTAGATCGGGTTTGGGTTTATTTTGAGAGGACGTGCCCGCAGTGGAAGCTTCTCGTTGGCGCCTTTAGCAGCCAAATCCTATTTGGCGCCTTAAACGCCCGATTTAGTTGTCCCTGCAATTGGGCGCAACCCCCCCCCCCCCCCCCCGCGCTTCCTTCCTTCGCTACTAAAGGGCCGACCCACCTTACCTTCCGTACTATGTTTTCATAGCCGCAAAAAAGTGAACTGTAAAAATAAATCAAGGTGTGAAACTAGATCGGGTTCGGGTTTATATTGAGAGGACGTGCCCGCTGTGGGAGCTTCTCGTTGGCGCCTTTAGCAGCCAAATCCTATTTGGCGCCTTAAACGCCCGATTTAGTTGTTCCTGCAATCGGGCGCACACCCCCGCTTCCTTCCTTCGCTACTAAAGGGCCGACCCACCTTACCTTCCGTACTATGTTTTCATAGCCGTTTTCATAGCCGCAAAAAAGTGCGCTTGAGGGAGAATCGAACCAGCGACCTCCTGCATCGAGGGGAGCCGCGACAACCAACGCGCCACCGAACCCACTACGACAACACACATAGTTTCTTTCCTTTCTTGTGTAACCTTTCATTTCTCCATTTCCTTTTTTCCTTTTTTAAAATTCGAGAAAATTTCTTTCTTCATGTTTTTTTCTGCAAATGGATGAACTTTTTTTCAAATTCGATTAACTCTTTTTATATTCGATGAACTTTTTTCAAATCGATGAACTTTTTTTCAAATTCGATGAACTTTTTTTCATATTCAATGAACTTTTTTCAAAATCAGTGAACTTTTTTTCAAATTCGATAAACTTTTTTTTGAATTCAATGAACTTTTTTCAAATTTGATGAACTTTTTTCATATTCAATGAACTTTTTTCAAATTCGATGAACTTTTTTTCATATTGAACGAACTTTTTTCAAAATCGATGAACTTTTTTTCAAATTTGATGAAGTTTTTGCAAATTTGATGAACAATTTTTCAAATTCGATAAACTTTTTTTTTGAATTCAATGAACTTTTTTCATATTCGATGAACTTTTTTTCATATTTCGATGAACATTTTTCAAATTCGATGAACATTTTCCTAAGAACAAGAGTATGTACTGTAGCAACCCGGTTTGGTTTTTTTAAAGAAAATCATGACATAATGTAGCATTTTTTGGGGAAAGAAAAAAATAAACAAGCGAGTGTGCGTGAGCTAGCGATCGAGAGTGGGAGGCTAGCGAGCGAGCGGGAGCCAGCGCGCATTGCTGGGCCAGGCCCATGCAAACGACGCAGTGGGCGCTGGGTTCGCTAGCGGGCGCTGAAGGCGCCAAGGAGGAGCTCTCCCTTTAGCACCCGATATAACAGACTGAATCCCCGCCACGTGCACGCCGCTAGAGGGTCGTGGCCCATAGCACGCTCCACCGCTGCTTTTTCGACCGCTCGAGGCGGTGCTGCTTCGCTAGGTGGGTTTGTTTACTAGGTTTTTTTCCCATTACTAGCACATGTGAAAAAAAAACCTCCTATTTTTCAAAAAAAGGTTTCGGTTTTCCCTATTAATATGAAAAGTTCATGAACTTGGAAAAAGTTTATCAATTTTATTGCGGCTTTGAATTTTTTTCATCAATTAAGGAAAGAAAATGTGAATTTGAACAAAGTATATGAATTTGGAAAAAGGATCATGAATTTTAAAAGAAGTTCGGGAATTTAGATATTTTTCAAGAATTTGGAAATTTTCAAATTTTGACAATATTCACGATTTTAAAAATTTCATGGATTTCAAAAAATTCCTAATTATGAAAGAAGTTCAATAATTTAAAATAAAAATAACCATTTTTGAAAAATGTTAATTGATTTGAAAGGCAGCATTCACGAATTTGAAAAAGGAGTTCACTGAATTTTAATTTTTAGATAAAATTTGGAAAAATGTTTGTGGATCTAAAATATGTAAATGCATTTGAAAAAAGTTCGCACATTCGAAAAAAGGTTCACGGATTTAAAAAAATCATGTGTTTTGAAAAAAAGTCTACGAATTTAAAAAAACTTCACATGTTTTCTAGAAATGGTCACAATTTTTAAAAAGGAAAAAAAGAAAACCCCGAAGAAAAACCAGCCGAAAAAAAGGAAACCGAAGTCTAGAGAATGCTATCGTGTTTTAGCATTATATTTGATAACAGCAGCAGCAGCAGCAGCAACAACAACAACAACAAATAGACAAGGCATGAGAGATGTCCTTGTTTTTTTTTGAACTTGTGGCACACTTTATTCAACTCAAATAAGGGATACATCAGAAACAAGTTCAGCTAGAATAAACTGTGGAGGATCATTATCCCACGAGATTACAGAATTAGAATCGTAACAACATCTAGCAAACTTGTGTGCCACTTGGTTTGCCCCTCTTAGACAATGAGCATAGGATGTTGACCCAATTCTTTGAGCTAATATAAAGCAGTCACTCAAAATCGCCGAGTAAGGACTCAGAATGTCCACGTCCCCCTTGCATGCTAAGATAATTTCGAGGCAGTCTGATTCAAAAGTGATATTGGAACATCCAAGTTGGTCTGCAAGCATCATACCATTTTTCAATGCCATCGCCTCGGCGGAAGGGGCGTCGAGAACGTGACTAACCAGGGATGATGAACCAGCCAAAGCCTGTCCATGGCGGTTTCGAAGAACGGCTGCAGTAGCCCCGCATCCATCCTCCATAAAGCATGCGTCCACGTTCATCTTATACATGTTGTGACAAGGTTTAGACCACTTCCTTTCAGTAATTTGGCCAACACTCGAAGCCCCCGCATAATTCGTTGTTATTGCATGTATAGCCAGTGCTGATTTAGGAGGACTAGCCATCACTTCCCCCTTCACGGATTCCCTTTGTTGCCACCATATGTACCAGGCACCAACCAATATGATATCTTGGAAGCCAATATGTTCCAATATAGCAGACTTTCGCCTTTTATCTCGGAGTAAACTCTCAAGGCTGACACATCTAGATCGGTCTAATGCTTTAGCATGTGCAATCGTCTCCTAAAGGCCCAAGGATAGCCAAACTTCTTTTGCATGATCACAAGTAAACATGAGGTGCTTCAGGTCTTCTGCACCCCTTTTACAGATCGGACAGAGCCAAGAGACTGGAATGTGCCGATTTGCGAGAACTGACATACCCGGAATAATCCCATGCAACGCCTTCCAGCCAAAGATTTTAATTTTGCTTGGCACTTGTAGCTTCCAAAGAATCTCCCAAACTGGGTTTAAAGCAGATGGTCCATCATCACATCTTCTTATACGTGCTCCAAACTGGTGTTCCCACTCCGTATAGTATGCAGACCGGACTGAAAATGAGAAGGACCGAGTCTTGTGCCAGGCAATAAAGTCCTCAGTTAAACGTGTGCTCAGCGGGATCTTCAAGATTCGTTCACCCTCTAGTGAGATAAAATTGTCTCGAATCAACACTTCATCCCAACTTCTTGTACACGGATTAATCAATTCATTTACCGTTTGCAGAAGACACATGCCCCTCCTTGAAATCACCTTCCTGGATGGGCTACCAGGGATCCAGTGATCATCCCAAATATTGATTAGACTTCGTGAACCCACTCTCCAGATATACCCTCTCTTGAAAGTTTGTAAACCTGCTACAATGCTTTTCCAAGTAAATGAAGATCCCTTCTTAGGACCCACCTTTAATAGATTCCCATCAGGGTACTTAGCTCGTAGCACACGAGCACACACAGTTTCAGGATTTGATATCAATCTCCAACTTTGCTTAGCAAGCATAGCTAGATTAAATGTGTGTAGGTCTCTGAACCCCATGGCACCATTTTTCTTGGGAATACACATCTTCCACCATGCCCACGAGTGCATCTTATTTTTCTCCTCTGTATCACCCCACCAAAACCCAGCAATGGCATCAGTAATTTCCTTACAAATTTTCTTTGGGATCTTGAAAACTGACATGGCAAAAACTGGGAGGGACTGAAATATAGCTTTAATCAGGACCTCTTTACCCCCAAGGGATAAGATCTTTTCTTTCCAGCCATGCAGTCTGTTAATCACCCTCTCTACCAAATACATGAAGCTGTCACTTCTACCGACACCCACCACGGCAGGAAGGCCCGGATATCTATCAGACATTGCTTCAGTCGTGATGTTGAGTTCAGTACATATATCAGCTTTTAGTTGGACATCCACATTTTGGCTAAAGAATATACTACACTTAGCTTCACTAACCATTTGACCAGATTTTGCACAATAAAGATCAAGTACTTGTCTCAATGAGGTTGCATTAATCAAATCAGCTTTCATGAGGATTAATGAGTCATCAGCAAATAACAAGTGTGAAATTGATGGTGCATTTCCGCATACCCTTACCCCCTCGACGCCATGAACCTTCTCTGCATGAGCCAATAAACTTGATAATCCTTACGCGCACAGCAAAAATAAGTACGGAGAGAGAGGGTCCCCCTGACGGAGTCCCCTAGTGGGAATGAACTGTTCTGTCTCCTGGTCATTAAATCTCACATTATATTTAACTGATGAGACGCAAGCCATAAGAAGATCAACCAAGTCTTGTTGGAAACCCAACCGAAGCATCATCTTTTGAAGAAAAACCCACTCGACCCTGTCGTATGCTTTATGCATGTCAAGCTTGACCGCACAATAACCGGAATTTCCTTTTTTCTTATTCTTGATTGTGTGCATACTCTCATATGCGACAAGAATATTATCGGTAATAAGGCGTCCAGGGACGAAGGCACTTTGGGCAGGAGATATAACATCATCAAGCAAGCTCTTTAGACGAACAACAATCATCTTAGATATAATCTTGTAAAGAACAGTGCACAAGCTGATAGGCCTATACTGTGTTACCTTCTTTGGATCGTCCACTTTCGGAATGAGAATAATGATAGTGTCATTCCACCCTTTTGGGATGATTTTTTGATGGATTGCCTTAAGCACTTCTTCTGTAATCGCCCCCCTAAGGATGTGCCAACATTTTTTAAAGAATAAAGCTTGCAGACCATCTTTGCCTGGGGCCTTCAAATCACCAATAGAAAAAAGTGCTCGCTTAACATCCTCCGCTGTGTAGGGCTCGCTCAATACATCATTCATTGCCTGGTTACCGCAGGTGGAAAGAAACCTGGAGGATGGATTTTCTTCTTCGTTTTTCTGACCCGTGGAGGTTGGATTTTCGAATGTCACTTCGCTCACCTTTTGCTGAATTTGGGTAGTTCGTTAGCTGCATCTCAGCCATACTCAGTTTCGGTTAACCGTAAAAAAACAGCCGGAAATAAAATCACATGAGAAAAACTGAACTGGCCGAAATAAAACTGGTTAGTCTTTACCTAATAATAAAGCAAATTGGGTTTCTTTCGTCCGTCATGGCATTTTTTAGAAAAAGTTCCTCTACTTCAGAGAATTCAACCTGCAGTCCTGTTTTAAGTCAAAACGAATCGTTTTTTCGTATTTTATACAAAAGTCCCTGTGTTTTCTTGAAATCAACCCGCCGTTCGGATTTAAGTCACACCCGAACCGTTATTTTACGTTTTTTGAAAAAACTCCTGGCGTTTTAGGTAATTCATCCGCGGATCATATTTAAGTCAAACAAATACTTTTTTAAATCATCCATATCTTTTTTTGCGGAGGGTAAAGCTTTATTGATTACCCAGACTAGAAGTCTTGCTTACAGAGATCAGGCACATCGCTTGGACCAGAACCGAGCCACACAGGAGTGCGCTCTTCTACTCTACCAAAGTTTGCAAGGAAATGACTAACTTTATTTTGATCGTGAGAGATTTGAGCTAGTCTCACTTCTCGTCCACCCAGCATGAGGCGTTTGGTTTGATCTATCGACATAGCATATCGGGAGCGGTCAACAATATTACCCTTCAGCATATTGATGCCAACTAAGCAATCAGTCTCGATCTCCACCGGCAGAGGCGTCCTTTGAAGTGCCAGGTTTAAACCCTCCATACACGCGGATAGCTCCGCCTCCAGTGCATCCGCGCAAGTCCGAAGTTGGCGGCATGATGAGAAGATGATCATGCCCGAACTATCCCGGAGCACCATGCCCGCTCCAGCCGATCCCGTCGAGGGGCAGAAGGACCCATCAACATTGAGTTTGGCCCAACCCGGCGGGGGAGGTGCCCATATGGCACGGGTCGGTATGCTCGCCGGAGTTCGAGCAGGCGACGTCGTGTGCAGCATCTCCACTGCTTGCTTGCCCTTCACCGGGTCAGCCTCCAGCCGGTTCTGCGCCCCGATGATGGACTCCACGTAGCTCAACAGGAAGCGGCACGATGCCTCAACAGGGGCCGGCTTCTTGTCGTGCGTGAGTTCGTTCCAAACGTGCCAGTAGCGCCATAGCAGCATCATCATCTCCAGCCGCTCCTGGTCTGGGAGATCGCAGAGGCTTTGGGCAAGCCATTCTGACCCCGTCCTCCTGAATGACCGTACCTCAGGTATGCGCCAGTGTTCTCCCATAGCTTGCCATAGCCCGACGGCCCGTGGGCACCTGCAAAACGCGTGGAATGTGTCCTCCGGCTCGGAAGCACAGAGTGGGCACAAGTCAGAAACCTCGAGACCCCGACGTTTCTTGTTCACCCAGGTGGGTAGACAATCAGTGACAAGTCTCCAAACAAAGGTGCGCACCTTGGGAGGAGCAGGGCACCTCCATATAAAAGACCAGACGGCCCGTCGCCCGTCCGGTGCCCTGCTTGCCGCGACTGATGAAGGCCTCAAGCGAACCTCCAGAGCTAGTCGATAAGCACTCCGAACCGTGAAGGTGCCTCTTCTCTCCGGAGCCCATGCAATAATCTCCTCGCCAAACCGGGGAGATGTTCTTATCTTCAGAATCTCTTCTGCATCAACCGGGTAGAAAACTTGATTTATCACGGCCGTCTTCCAAGCACCATGGTTATCAAGGAGGTCTGCCACTCGCCTCAGTCTACATCTTCCCTGCGGGGTAATAGGTTTGCCGGAGCCATTCCTCGGGATCCAGCTGTCGCGCCATATACGAATGGACTCACCGTTCCCCACCCGCCAAATAAGCCCTTGTTTCAACAATTCCAAACCATGTTGCACCCCTTGCCACGTAGCCGAAGCTCCCGACGGAAATATTGTGTCCGCCAGCTCGCCATTGGGATAATACCGCGCCTTCAGAAGCCGCGCGCACAAGCTGTCTGGGTTGGACAGCAGCCTCCAAGCTTGTCGTGCCAGTAGCGCTTGATTGAAGAGCCTTAGATCTCGGAAGCCAAGCCCGCCTTGTGCCTTCGGTTTGATCAGGTGAGTCCACGCCTTCCAATGCATCTTCTTCTTGCCCTTCTCCACGCCCTAGTAGAAATTGCATATCATCCGCATGAGATCCTCATAGGTGGAGGCGGGGAGGCGAAACACACTCATAATGTATGTGGGTATCGCCAAGGCCACCGACTTGATCAAGACTTCTCTCCCGCTTTGAGCTAGCAATTGTGCCGCGTCCCACTCAACCATTCTCTTTCTAAACTTCTGCTGCAAGTTCTGGAACTTGTCCTTGGTCATGCGTCCGGATGGGGTGGGTAGCCCAAGGTAACGTTCTTCGAAACTATGCTGTTGTACCCCCAACACTTGCTTGACCTCCTCACGAATATTAGCAGGACAGTACTCCTCGAACAAGATGGAACATTTATGCGGATTGATAAGTTGGCCGGTAGCTCGGGCATAAGAATTCAGTGCCTCCTTGACATTGTTTGCTTCAGCTGCAGTCGCGCGAAAGAATAGCAAAGTATCATCGGCAAACAACAAATGCGAGATGCCGGGTGCCCTCGGACATACCCTTACAGGCGTGATCTCTTGGACCTGCACTTTCTGACGCAAAATGGCAGCAAGACCGTCAGCCACTAAGAGGAATAAGAAAGGGTAAAGGGGATCTCCCTGCCGAAGCCCGCGCGTCGGTGCAAACGAATCTGAGAGAGTTCCGTTAAGATTTATGCAATACCGAACCGAGGTGACACATGCCATAATCCACTTCACCCATTGGCTCACAAAACCCATTCTCTGCATCACTTGCTCGAGAAATCTCCAATCCACTCTACGTAAGCTTTTGACAAGTCCAGCTTGTAAGCACAAAAACTCCTCTCTGAGTCCTTTTCCTGCCTGATATAATGTGTACACTTGAAAGCAATGAGGGCATTATCAGTGATGAGCCTCCCGGGGACGAATGCACTCTGCTCCTCAGACACCGCATCACCAAGGATAGGCCTGAGCCGATTAACCAGACATTTTGAGATGGTTTTGTACACCACGTGGCATAAGCTGATGGGCCTAAACTCCGCCATCATCTTTGGGTTGTCCACTTTTGGAATAAGGACAATTGTAGTGGCGTTTACTCCCTCCGGCATAATACCCATAGCAAAGAACTCGCTAACTGCTGCAATGATATCATCCTTAAGAATGCTCCAATGGTGCTGAAAGAACCTGGCCGGGAGGCCATCCGGTTCCGGTGCCTTGAGGGGGCCGATTTGAAATAACGTGTCACTGATTTCCTTTTCAGAGAACTGGCCACAAAGCTTTGTATTCATCTCGGCCGTGATTACCTCCTCAAACAGCGGCACTACAGTCTCAGGGAGCAAGGTTTGGTCAGCTTAAAAAAGGTTCCAAAAATAAGCGAGCGCCATACCTGACATAACATGATGAGCTGTTTGGTAATTTCCTTCAGCATCAAGTAGCCCCTTGATCTTATTCTTGCGTGCTCTCCACCTGGCCTTGCGGTGAAAGAACTTAGTATTTTGGTCACCATGCTTTAGCCATTCTACTCGCGATCATTGAAGCCACATCATTTCCTCCTTATACAACAGTTCGTTCATATGATCGGATTCCCTTCGTATCTCATTACGGTCTGCATTCATGTTGGTGAGCTCCTCCAATCTTGATCTGGATTTTTCAATTTCCTTTGTGATGTTACCCACCTTCTTGCCGCTCCACTTGTGTAACGCCAGCAATGTCGACCGGAGGGACGCGCTGATGTTGCCCCGGTGGACCTCTGCACCGGATGCTTTCCAGGACGCTTCGACTACCTCCAGCAGTGCTGGCTCTCTTTCCCACATAACTTCGTATCTACGCGTCTTTTCGGTACGCACCCGAGTCTCCCGCGCACAACGTAGGATGATGGGGCAGTGATCCGAGCAGGGGGACATGAGGTGCGCCACTTCGCACTCCGGGAATAGGTCACGCCATTGGCTGTCCGCCACCGCCCGGTCCAGTCGCACTTGGACGTTGGCCCGTCCACTGCGTTTGTTATCATATGTGAATGGGTGGCCCGCAAATCCCAAGTCTGCAAGCTGGCAGACCTCCAAGCATTCCCTGAAAGCGACCATTTGGTTTCGGGGGCGAGGAGTCGAAGACAAGTGTTCAAAGTCCCACATAGCCTCATTGAAATCCCCGGCCACCAGCCATGGCAACTCCGAGTTGCCTTTTAGTATGCATAAACCCTCCCACATGAAGTGTCTGTTTTCCACCCTTGGTTCTCCGTAAACAAACGTCACCCGCCATATCGGTTCGTCATAAGAAAGTTTTATGAGAACATCAATCCACCTTTCATTTATATCCTCGATGTTGACCGACACGGTTTCTGTTGGGTAACGTAGCAGAAATTCAAAATTTTCCTACGTATCACCAAGATCTATCTATGGAGAAACCAGCAACGAGGGGAAGGAGAGTGCATCTACATACCCTTGTAGATCACTAAGCGGAAGCGTTTAAGTGAACGGGGTTGATGGAGTCGTACTCGTCGTGATCCAAATCACCGATGACCAAGTGCCGAACGGACGGCACCTCCGCGTTCAACACACGTACAGCCCGGTGACGTCTCCCATGCCTTGATCCAGCAAGGAGAGAGGGAGAGGTTGAGGAAGACTCCATACAGCAGTAGCACAACGGCGTGGTGGTAGTGGAGGAGCGTGGCAATCCTGCAGGGCTTCGCCAAGCACCGCGGGAGAGGAGGAAGGAGAAAGGCAGGGCAGCGCCAAGAGGGAGATCGAATCGCGTGTTGGGCAGCCCCCAAACCTCAAGTATATATAGGGGGAGGGGAGGGGGTTGCACCCCCTCTAGGGTTCCCACCCCAAGGGGTGCGGCTGCCCCAAACCCATCTAGGGTGGCGGCCAAGGGGGGGGGAGGGGAAACTTCCCCCCCAAGCTAGGTGGGGCGCCCCTTCCCCAAACCCTAGGCGCCTTGGGCCCTTGTGGGGGGCGCACCAGCCCACCTGGGGCTGGTCCCCTCCCACATGTGACCCATGCAGCCCTCCGGGGCCGGTGGTCCCACTTGGTGGACCCCCGGGACCCTCCTGGTGGTCCCGGTACGTTACCGATAAAACCCGAAACTCTTTCGATGACCAAAACATGACTTCCCATATATAAATCTTTACCTCCGGACCATTCCGGAACTCCTCGTGACGTCCGGGATCTCATCCGGGACTCCGAACAACATTTGGTAACCACATACGAACTTCCTTAATAACCCTAGCGTCATCGAACCTTAAGTGTGTAGACCCTACGGGTTAAGGAACCATGCAGACATGACCGAGACGTTCTTCGGTCAATAACCAACAACGGGATCTGGATACCCATGTTGGTTCCCACATGTTCCACGATGATCTCATCGGATGAACCACGATGTCTAGGATTCGATCAATCCCGTATTCAATTCCCTTTGTCCAGCGGTATTGCACTTGCCCGAGATTCGATCGACGGTATTCCGATACCTTGTTCAATCTCGTTATCGGCAAGTCTCTTTACTCGTTCTGTAACACATCATCCCGTGATCAACTCCTTGACCACATTGTGCACATTATGATGATGTCCTACCGAGTGGGCCCAGAGATACCTCTCCGTCACACAGAGTGACAAATCCCAGTCTCGATTCATGCCAACCCAACAGACACTTTCGGAGATGCCTGTAGTGTACCTTTATAGCCACCCAGTTACGTTGTGACGTTTGGCACACCCAAAGCATTCCTACGGTATCCGGGAGTTGCACAATCTCATGGTCTAAGGAAATGATACTTGACATTAGAAAAGCTTTAGCATACGAACTACACAATCTTTGTGCTAGGCTTAGGATTGGGTCTTGTCCATCACATCATTCTTCTAATGATGTGATCCCGTTATCAATGACATCCAATGTCCATGGTTAGGAAACCGTAACCATCTATTGATCAACGAGCTAGTTAACTAGAGGCTTACTAGGGACATGGTGTTGTCTATGTATTCACACATGTATCTGAGTTTCCTATCAATACAATTCTAGCATGGATAATAAACGATTTATCATGAACAAGGAAATATAATAATAACCTATTTATTATTGCCTCTAGGGCATATTTCCAACAGTCTCCCACTTGCACTAGAGTCAATAATCTAGTTCACATCGCCATGTGATTAGCATTCACAGGTCACATCGCCATGTGACCAACATCCAAAGAGTTTACTAGAGTTCATATTCTAGTTCACATCACTATGTGATTAACACTCATTGAGTTCTGGGTTTGATCATGTTGCTTGTGAGAGAGGTTTTAGTCAACGAGTCTGCAACATTCAGATCCGTATGTACTTCGCAAATCTCTACGCTATATTTGGAGCCATTTCAAATAACTGTTCTACTTGGAGCTATTCCAAATTGTTGCTCCCTTATACGTATCCGGCATCTCTACTCAAAGCTATCCGGATAGGTGTTAAGCTTGCATCGACGTAACTCTTTACGTCGAACTCTTTATCATCTCCATAACTGAGAAACATATCCTTATTCCTCTAAGGATAATCTTGACCGCTATCTGGTGATCTACTCCTAGATCACCTTTGTACCCTTTAGCCAGACATGTGGCAAGGCACATGTCAGGTGCGGTACATAGCATAGCATACTATGGAGCCTATGTCTAAGCATAGGGGACGACCTTCGTCCTTTCTCTCTGTTCTGCCGTGGTCGAGCTTTAAGTCTTAACTTCGTACCTTACAACTCAGGCAAGAACTTCCTTCTTTGACTGATCCATCTTGAACACCTTCAAGATCATGTCATTAAGCGTTTTGATCTATCCCTATAGATCTTGATGCTCAATGTTTAAGCAGCCTAATCCAGGTTTTCCATTGAAAAACACTTTTCAAATAACCCTATATGCTTTCCAGAAATTCTACATTATTTCTGATCATCAATATGTCAACAACATATACTCATCAGAAATTCTATAGTGCTCCCACTCACTTCTTTGGAAATACAAGTTTCTCATAAACTTTGTATAAACCCAAAAAATCTTTGATTATCTCATCAAAGTGTACATTCCAACTCCGAGATGCTTACTCCAGTCCTTAGAAGGATTGCTGGAGCTTTGCATACTTGTTAGCATCTTTCAGGATCGACAAAATCTTCTGGTTGTATCACATACAACCTTTCCTCAAGAACAAGGAAACAATATTTTGACATCCCATCTGCAAGATTTCATAAATAATGCAGTACCTGCTAATTCCAACAGACTCTTAGCATCACTATGAGTGAGAAAGTCTCATCGTAGTCAACTCCTTGAACTTGTCGGGAAACAACTTAACGACAAGTCGAGCTTTCTCAATGGTGACACTTACCATCATTGTCTGTCTTCCTTTTAAAATCCATACGTACCCAACAGCCTTACGACCATCAAGTAGTTCTTTCAAAGTCTACACTTTGTTTTCATACATGGATCCTCTCTCGGATTTTATGGCCTCGAGCCATTTTTCGGAATCCGGGCCCACCATCACTTCTCCATAGCTCATAGGTTCATTGTTGTCCAACAACGTGACCTTTTAAGACATGGTTACCACTTAGAAGTTGTACACACCCTTGTCAACCTATGAGGTTCGATAGTAACTTGATCTGAAGCTCCATGATCATCATCATTAGCTTTCTCTTCAACTGAGGTAGGGGCCACAGAAATATTTTTCCTGTGCTTGCGCTACTCTCTGATTGAAGTGAAGGTTCAACAACCTTATCAAGTTCTATCTTCCTCCCACTCAATTCTTTCGAGAGAATTTTTTCCTCGAGAAAGGACCCGATTCTGGAAACAATCCCTATTGCTTTCGGATCTGAATTAGGAGGTATACCCAACTGTTTTGGGTGTCCTATGAAGATACATTTTATCCGCTTTGGGTTCGAGCTTATCAACCTGAAACTTTTTCACATAAGCGTCGCAGCCCCAAACTTTTAAGAAACGACAACTCAGGTTTCTCCAAACCATAGTTCAAACGGTTTCGTCTCAACGGAATTACGTGGTGCCCTATTAAAGTGAGTGCGGTTGTCTCTAATGCCTAACCCATGAACGATAGTGGTAATTTGATAAGAGACATCATGGTACTCACCATATCCAATAGGGTGCAACCATGATGTTCGGACACACCATCACACTATGGTTTTCCAGGCGGTATTAGTTGTGAAAAAATTTCCACAGTGCCAAACTCGCAACTCAGATATTCATTTCTATGATCATATCATAGACATTTTATCCTCTTATCACGAAAATCTTCAACTTCACTCTGAAATTACTTGAACCATTCAATAATTCAGACTTGTGTTTCATCAAGTAAATATACTCAGTATCTACTTAAATCATTTGTGAAGTAAGAATGTAACGATATCCACTGCGTGCCTCAGCACTCATTGGACTGCACACATCAAAATGTGTTACTTCCAACAAGTTGCTATCTTGTTCCATCTTACTGAAAACGAGGCTTTTCAGTCATCTTGCCCATGTGGTAAGATTTGCATATCTCAAGTGATTCAAAATCAAGTGAGTCCAAACGGTCCATCTGCATGGAGTTTCTTCATGCGTATATACCAACAGACATGGTTCACATCACTCAAACCTTTTCAAAAAATGAGTGAGTCCAAAGATCCATCAACATGGAGCTTCTTCATGCGTTTTATACCAATATGACTTCTACGAAAGTGCCACAAGTAGGTGGTACTATCATTACTATCTTATATCTTTTGGCATGAACATGTGTATCACTATGATCGAGATTCAATAAACCATTCATTTTAGGTGCAAGACCATTAAAGGTATTATTCAAATAAACAGAGTAACTATTATTCTCTTTAAATGAACAACCGTATTGCGATAGACATAATCCAATCATGTCTATGCTCAACGCAAACACCAAATAACAATTATTTAGGTTTAACACCAATCTCGATGGTAGAGGGAGCGAGTGATGCTTGATCATATCAACCTTGGAAACACTTCCAACACATATCGTCAGCTCACCTTTAGCTAGTCTCCTTTTATTCCGTAGCTTTTATTTCGAGTTACTAAAACTTAGCAACCGAACCGGTATCTAATACCCTGATGCTACTAGGAGTACTAGTAAAGTACACATTCACATAATGTATATCCAATATACTTCTATCGACAGCCTTCTCATCTACCAAGTATCTAGGGTAATTCTGCTCCAGTGGTGGTTCCCCTTATTACATAAGCACTCAATCTCGGGTTTGGGTTCAACCTTGGGTTTCTCCACTAGAGCAGCAGCTGATTTGCCGTTTCATGAAGTATCCCTTCTTGCCCTTGCCCTTCTTGAAACTAGTGGTTTCACTGACCATCAACAATTGATGCTCCTTCTTGATTTCTACTTTCGCGGTGTCGAACATCGCGAATATTTCAAGGATCATCATATCTATCCCTGATATGTTATAGTTCATTAAGAAGCTCTAGCAGCTTGGTGGCAATGACTTTGGAGAAACAACACTATCTTATCTGGAAGATCAACTCCCACTTGATTCAAGTGATTGTTGTACTCAGACAATCTGAGCACAAGCTCAACGATTGAGTTTTTCTCCCTTAGTTTGCAGGCCAAGAAAATCGTCGGAGGTCTTATACCTCTTGACGTGGGCACGAGCCTGAAATCCCAATTTCAGCCCTCGAAACATCTCATATGTTCCGCGACATTTCAAAAATGTCTTCGGTGCCTCAATTCTAAACCATTTAACATTACCGAACTATCACGTAGTTATCTAAACGTGTATGTCCGATGTTCGCAACATCCACAAACGACGTCCGGGGTTCAGCACACTGAGCGGTGCATTAAGGACATAAGCCTTCTATTGTCCGCATAATTGCTACTGTCAACTTTCAACTATATTTTCTCTTGGAACGTATCTAACTCAGTAGAACTAAAGCGCGAGCTTACGACATAATTTGCAAAGATCTTTTGACTATGTTCAGGATAATTAAGTTCATCTTATGAACTCCCACTCAGATAGACATCCCTCTAGTCATCTAAGTGATTACATGATCCGAGTCAACTAGGCCGTGTCCGATCATCACGTGAGACGGACTAGTCATCATCGGTGAACATCTTCATGTTGATCGTATCTACCATACGACTCATGCTCGACCTTTCGGTCTCTTGTGTTCTGAGGCCATGTCTGTACATGCTAGGCTCGTCAAGTCAACCTAAGTGTTTCGCGTGTGTAAATCTGTCTTACACCCGTTGTATGTGAATGTAAGAATCTATCACACCCAATCATCACGTGGTGCTTCGAAACGACGAACTTTCGCAACGGTGCATAGTTAGGGGGAACACTTTCTTGAAATTTTAATGAGGGATCATCTTATTTACTATCGTCGTTCTAAGCAAATAAGATGTATAAACATGATAAACATCACATGTAATCAAATAGTGACATGATATGGCCATCATCACTTTGCTCCTTTCGATCTCCATCTTCGGGGCTCCATGATGATCATCGTCACCGGCATGACACCATGATCTCCATCATCATGATCTCCATCATCGTGTCTTCGTGAAGTTGTCTCGCCAACTATTACTTCTACTACTATGGCTAACGGTTAGCAATAAAGTAAAGTAATTACATGACGTTTATGTTGACACGCAGGTTATAAATAAATTAAAGACAACTCCTATGGCTCCTGCCGGTTGTCATACTCATCGACATGCAACTCGTGATTCCTATTACAAGAACATGATCAATCTCATACATCACATATCATTCATCACATTCTTCTTGGTCATATCACATCACATAGCATACCCTGCAAAAACAAGTTAGACGTCCTCTAATTGTTGTTTGCATGTTTTACGTGGCTGCTATGGGTTTCTAGCAAGAACGTTTCTTACCTACACAAAACTACAACGTGATATGCCAATTGCTATTTACCCTTCTTAAGGACCCTTTTCATCGAATCCGTTCCGACTAAAGTGGGAGAGACAGACAACCGCCAGCCACCTTATGCAACTAGTGCATGTCAGTCGGTGGAACCGGTCTCACGTAAGCGTACGTGTAAGGTTGGTCCGGGCCGCTTCATCCCACAATGTCGTCGAGACAAGATTGGACTAGTAACGGTAAGCATATTGAACAAAATCAACGCACACAACTACTTTGTGTTCTACTTGTGCATAGAATCTACGCAATAGACCTAGCTCATGATGCCACTGTTGGGTAACGTAGCAGAAATTCAAAATTTTCCTACGTATCACCAAGATCTATCTATGGAGAAACCAGCAACGAGGGGAAGGAGAGTGCATCTACATACCCTTGTAGATCACTAAGCGGAAGCGTTTAAGTGAACGGGGTTGATGGAGTCGTACTCGTCGTGATCCAAATCACCGATGACCAAGTGCCGAACGGACGGCACCTCCGCGTTCAACACACGTACAGCCCGGTGACGTCTCCCATGCCTTGATCCAGCAAGGAGAGAGGGAGAGGTTGAGGAAGACTCCATACAGCAGTAGCACAACGGCGTGGTGGTAGTGGAGGAGCGTGGCAATCCTGCAGGGCTTCGCCAAGCACCGCGGGAGAGGAGGAAGGAGAAAGGCAGGGCAGCGCCAAGAGGGAGATCGAATCGCGTGTTGGGCAGCCCCCAAACCTCAAGTATATATAGGGGGAGGGGAGGGGGCTGCGCCCCCTCTAGGGTTCCCACCCCAAGGGGTGCGGCTGCCCCAAACCCATCTAGGGTGGCGGCCAAGGGGGGGGAAGGGGAAACTTCCCCCCCAAGCTAGGTGGGGCGCCCCTTCCCCACACCCTAGGCGCCTTGGGCCCTTGTGGGGGGCGCACCAGCCCACCTGGGGCTGGTCCCCTCCCACATGTGACCCATGCAGCCCTCCGGGGCCGGTGGTCCCACTTGGTGGACCCCCGGGACCCTCCTGGTGGTCCCGGTACGTTACCGATAAAACCCGAAACTCTTTCGATGACCAAAACATGACTTCCCATATATAAATCTTTACCTCCGGACCATTCCGGAACTCCTCGTGACGTCCGGGATCTCATCCGGGACTCCGAACAACATTTGGTAACCACATACGAACTTCCTTAATAACCCTAGCGTCATCGAACCTTAAGTGTGTAGACCCTACGGGTTAAGGAACCATGCAGACATGACCGAGATGTTCTCCGGTCAATAACCAACAACGGGATCTGGATACCCATGTTGGTTCCCACATGTTCCACGATGATCTCATCGGATGAACCACGATGTCTAGGATTCGATCAATCCCGTATTCAATTCCCTTTGTCCAGCGGTATTGCACTTGCCCGAGATTCGATCGACGGTATTCCGATACCTTGTTCAATCTCGTTATCGGCAAGTCTCTTTACTCGTTCTGTAACACATCATCCCGTGATCAACTCCTTGACCACATTGTGCACATTATGATGATGTCCTACCGAGTGGGCCCAGAGATACCTCTCCGTCACACAGAGTGACAAATCCCAGTCTCGATTCATGCCAACCCAACAGACACTTTCGGAGATGCCTGTAGTGTACCTTTATAGCCACCCAGTTACGTTGTGACGTTTGGCACACCCAAAGCATTCCTACGGTATCCGGGAGTTGCACAATCTCATGGTCTAAGGAAATGATACTTGACATTAGAAAAGCTTTAGCATACGAACTACACAATCTTTGTGCTAGGCTTAGGATTGGGTCTTGTACATCACATCATTCTTCTAATGATGTGATCCCGTTATCAATGACATCCAATGTCCATGGTTAGGAAACCGTAACCATCTATTGATCAACGAGCTAGTTAACTAGAGGCTTACTAGGGACATGGTGTTGTCTATGTATTCACACATGTATCTGAGTTTCCTATCAATACAATTCTAGCATGGATAATAAACGATTTATCATGAACAAGGAAATATAATAATAACCTATTTATTATTGCCTCTAGGGCATATTTCCAACAGTCTCCCACTTGCACTAGAGTCAATAATCTAGTTCACATCGCCATGTGATTAGCATTCACAGGTCACATCGCCATGTGACCAACATCCAAAGAGTTTACTAGAGTTCATATTCTAGTTCACATCACTATGTGATTAACACTCATTGAGTTCTGGGTTTGATCATGTTGCTTGTGAGAGAGGTTTTAGTCAACGAGTCTGCAACATTCAGATCCGTATGTACTTCGCAAATCTCTACGCTATATTTGGAGCCATTTCAAATAACTGTTCTACTTGGAGCTATTCCAAATTGTTGCTCCCTTATACGTATCCGGCATCTCTACTCAAATCTATTCGGATAGGTGTTAAGCTTGCATCGACGTAACTCTTTACGTCGAACTCTTTATCATCTCCATAACTGAGAAACATATCCTTATTCCTCTAAGGATAATCTTGACCGCTATCTGGTGATCTACTCCTAGATCACCTTTGTACCCTTTAGCCAGACATGTGGCAAGGCACATGTCAGGTGCGGTACACAGCATAGCATACTATGGAGCCTATGTCTAAGCATAGGGGACGACCTTCGTCCTTTCTCTCTGTTCTGCCGTGGTCGAGCTTTAAGTCTTAACTTCGTACCTTACAACTCAGGCAAGAACTTCCTTCTTTGACTGATCCATCTTGAACACCTTCAAGATCATGTCATTAAGCGTTTTGATCTATCCCTATAGATCTTGATGCTCAATGTTTAAGCAGCCTAATCCAGGTTTTCCATTGAAAAACACTTTTCAAATAACCCTATATGCTTTCCAGAAATTCTACATTATTTCTGATCATCAATATGTCAACAACATATACTCATCAGAAATTCTATAGTGCTCCCACTCACTTCTTTGGAAATACAAGTTTCTCATAAACTTTGTATAAACCCAAAAAATCTTTGATTATCTCATCAAAGTGTACATTCCAACTCCGAGATGCTTACTCCAGTCCTTAGAAGGATTGCTGGAGCTTTGCATACTTGTTAGCATCTTTCAGGATCGACAAAATCTTCTGGTTGTATCACATACAACATTTCCTCAAGAACAAGGAAACAATATTTTGACATCCCATCTGCAAGATTTCATAAATAATGCAGTACCTGCTAATTCCAACAGACTCTTAGCATCACTACGAGTGAGAAAGTCTCATCGTAGTCAACTCCTTGAACTTGTCGGGAAACAACTTAACGACAAGTCGAGCTTTCTCAATGGTGACACTTACCATCATTGTCTGTCGGGAAACATCCTCACGCATCTCATACCGCTCCGGCACCTGCCTGACCGCCACGAGCCTGCCGGCACCAGAGGGCTTCGGGTGGGTAGGAGTCTCATCGACTCCCCCATGATCACCCCCACCCTCGATGGCCGACGCGGCTCTCTCCATAGGAGGGCGAACTCCGAGTTGAGGTTGTGCTGGATCGGGATCTGGGTCGATTGGGAGAGCCGGGCGTGGTTGTGGAGTGGCTCTACCCGATCGAAGCTCTCTATTTGAAGACCTTGCCCTAGGGTTTCGGTTTCCTTGGGCCGCATGTGTTCCCGGAACGGGGCTGATACTCGTAGACACAAAGGACAGCGGAGCCGTAGTCCGAGAGGGAAACTCCCAGCGATCCGTAACGCTCCCGTCCGGGAAGGGTTCGGGCGGCGGCGGCGGAAGCTCACGATCGTCGATCGCCATCGCGACCCTAACCCTAGACGAAGCAGACAGGATGGATAGGAGGACCCTGTGTGAACGGGTGCACATTGTTTTGCAAATCATCCATATCTTTTAAACCGTAACTCCGATTTGAACATGTTATATATGAGATTTGATTAGAAAAATATGTAGAATATGAATATGAGATTATTTTTACCTATTAAGTAATTCTGAATATTATTTTCGAATATATTTAAATCAAACAAATGATTTTCTAAATTATCCGTATCTTTTAAACCGTAACTTTGATTTTAACATTTTATATATGAAATTTTATTAGAAAAATGTGTGGAATCTAAATATGATGTTAATTTTACATGTTAAATATTTTTAAAATATTGCTTTGGAAGCAAACTTATAATTTCTAGCGCAAGATCCATTTTTCTTTCGTACCGGCGGCGATCCGGATTGCAAATAAACACCCCACTATAACCATATAGGGAAAAGAAAACATCGATAACTACACATGCATACCTCTGAAAGATGTTGCAGGAGAAAACAACAGATTTCTCATCGCGAGAGTGAGAGAAAGCGAGAGAGAGAGAGGGTGAGGGAGGAGAGAGGGAGAGAGAGACGCCTTAGGATTAACCATATTCAAACACGTTTTTTCTTGTTTTATGTGAACACCAAGGCCATCGCGGCGATGGTGAGAAGGAGGATAAGCGGCAACACTAATATCATTCGTCGCAAAACTAAAGGAGATGGACCTATTGAGTGATGGTTGTTGGGTTAAGAGCGTGTGTTATGTTTTTTCTCCCGTTGCAACGCACGGGCTCTTTTGCTAGTAGATCTAAAAACAAAAATATTCTGTACTAACAAAAAAACGAAATTTCGTTTTTACGGTTTCAATGTCGGTTTTAATACCCATCCCTAACGCGAGACATGCCCCTAAATTAGCTGAACAAGGAAAAGTATCACTATTCACTCTTCGTCACGCATTGGGAAAAAACAACATTGGAGTAGTACATTCAAACACTCTACACATTTCAAATCCAAAACACATCACCGATAGACTAGTCTCGCAGATCCTTGCTAAAAGATTCTGTAGAAGCATTACATGTTTACAACATCATAACAAGAAGAAAATGAATGAAAATAATAGGGCCTCCAGCAGCTCACGGAACAAGAACCCTAGTCAAGCATAGTTAGTATGTCGTCGTAGGACCGCTGTTGTTTTTCCACCTTGTCCACACTAGGACTTCCAGGGTGATAATGGTGATGAGAAGGATGGCCAGGTTGAAACCATAGCCGATCTTCCACGAGTTACCCGCGCCTCCAACTTTGATCCCCAAGACAATGTTGACTGCTGCAAAGAAGAGCACAAGCCTGCCTACCCAATGGTGATACCAGTTCCAGTATTTCCGGTACTTCGAGTCTTTGTTGGGCCGTAGGAAGAATGCAAGAACCTGCAAAGTTACAATACATTCAGATCCATTTATAATGCCTTCAGTTGACAAGATTTTACTGACCACATTGTCCATGACATGAGTTCCTAGAGCAGGTTATTTATTTATCACATACCTGGAGGATACCAAGCACAAGCACAAATATGCCGAGGCCTCTATGTGCTGGAACATCTGCTTGGATCTTGCCGTACAGTGATACCCCAGCCACAACGCCGGCCAGACCGAGGATGAAGCCGACGAACTGAATGCCGCCATGAAGGTAGAACCACAGAGGGTCCCAACCCCTGCAGTACCGAGCGATAATGGCACCGATAGGAAGGAGGACACCCCAAGCGAACAGGTTGAGTGCCCCATGAGTCCTTTTTAGGCCACTCGGGAAGGAGGAGCCTGAAGAGCTGCCTGCAAACAAGTGCCAAATTGTTTTCAAGAAAATAATGACTGTTGGTGACTGAGTCGTCACTGCACTAATGGTTAAAATGCCCTCCTCAATTGGTTTGTCAAAGATATGGCATCTGATTCGATCAGCACAGATCGATCACACTGAACTGTCAAAGGCAACTTTTTACAATTTAGTTACAATTTGTCAGTAGTTGATTAAATTTGCTGAAGTAACAGTTTCAAACATACAGTACATGTAATGAGATGTGCATTAATCATGCACGAGGTGACAAAGTAAAATCTATCTATATTTCCATTCGGTAAGTTAAGTTTGCATTAGATGGTTAGCAGACGCGAAGGAGCCCAACTCACCTGTGGTGAAATCAAAGGTCATGGACGTCTTGCCCTGGTGCTCGGCCAGGCGGTCGTTGACAGGGATGGCAGAGCCGAAGGCGAAGAGCACCTGCTGCTTCTTGAGCTGCGAGTCGAAGTTGAGCTGGAAGGCGAGGTAGATCTTGGCCTGCTTGACAAGGACGGTGTGGGCGTGGCCGTTGGAGACGAGGAAGCCCCTGTCGGCGACGACCATGGAGGGCGCCTTGCCGTTGAGGGCAAACTGCTTGACGTGGGCTTGCCCCTTCTTGCCGACCCACCCGACCATGGCGCTCGAGCCCACCATGAGGCCGTCCTTGGAGAACGCCATCCCCACCCACCCGGAGCTGTACATCGCCGAGAGCACCACCCGCAGCACGTTGTCCCCGCCCTGCGCGTACTGGAGGACGAGGAGACAGCAGAATCGATTCGGTGAGAGGCAATCAAGAACGCTCCCGGTCCCCCCAAGATCACCCCGGATCTACAGCCTACTGGCTCGCTCGCGGCGGCACTGACTTACCCGGAGCACGAAGTTGTTCCAGACGGGGCTGCAGGCCAGCCCGGAGTAGTTGCCGACGAGCTCGGGCGGCAGCGGGTCGTCGCAGCTGCCGGTCTGCGCCGTCACCGCCGGCGCTAAGAAGGCCGACACGACGACGAGCATCGCAGCGCCGACGCCGAACGCGCGCGCCATTGCTGCTAGCCGATCCACCGACGCGGTGAGAGGCCGATCTGTATCACCTGGGAGCCAGTAACCCGGACGGCAAGCTGAATTACTAGCTGGAAAGCCAAGCAAGTGCGGATTCTTTTTTGTCCTCTGCCGCTTTGATGTAGTGATGGCTCTAGTGGTGGTGGGTGGCGACTGCAACTGGACGGACGCAGCTTGTGAGTTGTGATTGTATGCTTAAGATATTCCTCGCCGGTGAGCTGGGCCTGCAGGCAGGTGCAGCGAGCTTTTGTCTCGTGGCGAGCACTGTCACTGGATCTGGAACCAAACCGCAACACGAGGGTGGCAAAAATGCCATCCCCATGTGTGCGCATGCGCTGCTTCTCTGCCTCCTCGCCTTTTTTTAACGGGCGGCCTCGATCCATTCCCCCACGCGGTTCACGACGGAGAGCCGAGAGCGCGACGCCGTAGCCGCGATGTATTGGCTCGGTCATCACGGTAAGAGATTTTCTCGTATGAGTTTTGCGGAATTATTGTCTATCTCGTGTTTGGTCTTGCAAACAAATGGGTTCTTATCTTATTGGCTGAAAAAAAATCTTCGTATACGTGCAAGCACGTTCTGACCCCAACTGTCAAAGCGCTGAAACGCGTCGCTAAACCACAAAACAAGTAAATTATATAGAAGTACAAAAACAAGTAGACACACTGATGGTTTTCTTGAGCCTTTGTGTAGCACACGACGACGGAGGTTCGGACCATCATGTATGTTAATCTCCAGCCCCGCACTCTACACCATCCAACAAACACTGGTTGGATCTAATATGGTGATGTCGTTGAGCAGCACCAACTGCGTTTTTTCAATACTACTCTCTCCGTTCGGAATTACTTGTCGCAAAAATGAATGTATCTAGACGTATACATCCATTTCTTCGACAAGTAATTCTGAACGGAAAGAGTAATATATATGCACACAAGGTTAGAGCGCGATGGATGACTTCTCTGTCGGTGTGAGCTAGTGTGGGTTGAATAACAAAGTTTCGCCGACAAGCGTGCATGTTGCATGAACAACCTTTTTTTTTGAATGGACAGCCTTAGGGAGGCAGGGAAGCGGAAAGACAAAAACCAATGCTAAATGTTTATAAACCCCATTCTCTTCGTGATACATTATTTAACTCAAAAAATGAAGTTTGTTCGATAAAGAGGGCTCTTATTAACTTACCAAGAGGGTACGACGCAAAATGAGCGACATTCGGCTTCCGCATAGTTAAGGGCCTGTTCGGAAAGTCTCCGAGCCTCTCCAAATCCTCAGATTCAGCTTCTCACGCTAGCTTCTCACTCCTCCCGGCGATGAAAAACTGTTCGACACGATCGATAGCTTCTCCCAGCGCCTCGTGGTCTGGCAGCTCAGCTAGACGAAAATCAGGTCTCTTCGGTGGTATTTGGGCTGGCTGGAACCAACCCATTTAGAGGGAAAGAAGAGGAGTTGCGTACCGATTCATTTTTCTAACGAGGGGAGAACAAATCGTTTTCTTTAGCGGTGGCACATCAGTTGTAAATACGTGCAACTCTAGCTTTTCATTTTTTTGGAGCTGGGCCAACGGGGCTTCTTGTTTTTACACTGCAGGAGGCTCTAGCTTACCAGATTCAGCTTCTCGCAGATAAAACGTTCGACTGGACTCCAAGCGTGAAGTTCGTGGAGTTGGAAGCTGGAGAACTTCAGAACACGCCCTAAGATGCATACATTCTAAACTCACGGTATGACATTAGTAAAGAAAAATGATATATTGGCAATAGTAAAATCATATTGGACCAACACTATATCCATGTCGAGGGGTCTGGTGGACCGATCCAGAGATTATGTTGTCATCCATGTTGAGTAAAACCTCCCAAAACACTCGTGCAACCGCGCACACACTACCTTGAACACCGGTTGAAACTCTGTTCGGTGAATGATAGACAACATAAGAAGACAATACGTGCAATAGAAAATAACCTGTATATATGAAGGAAACATGCCATTAAACACAAATTATTTATATACAACCAAAGCGGTCATAATAAGGCAGACACCAACACTTATTTTTGTGCTAAACCTATTTGGTATTTCGGCAAGTCAGTGACAAAAATATTGACAACGCTTGATGTTGGATACAAATTGGACGCTATTTGGGATAACTATGTAGAACGAGCAGACTTACATTGAAAGAAAAAGTGTTTGATTGTCTTTTGTGAGTACAAAAGCTACACTTCTTACTTCCATCGAAGTTGCGACGAGCGAGATTGTCTTTAATTAGACAACTCCACTCTGAAGACACCACATGAATATCTTGACTTTTAGTTGTAACTTCGATTTCAAAATATCTTTATTTGTTCTGTGCTGGAATATCTAAGTGCATGAGAACATGATACATAGAGTCGACGGTGAAGGACCTTGATGCAGTTAGATTTCAGTGAATCATGTCTCGTCCTTGCATCAAGTTAATTGAATCCAAACTAAATAAGAGATGATGCCATGACATAAGAAGGGGGGCGATCAAATTCTGCATGAATGTCACATCCGATGGGGAGGAGCTAAGCACGTGCACAAGAGTATCATCCTTATCACGAACAATGCAATATGGTGTTGGATATTAATCCCAGAGGATGGCATTTCCAAGCAACTTTATCGTCCTAGAAATGTTTCTCCGAGCCGTCCTTTATCGTGAAAGAAAGCAAAAAAGATGTTTCTTTGCCGCCATCAGACCAACCCAGAAATGTGAATCCTCATGCTTTGAAAATTTTGGAGACATTATATTTTGGCCTAGACACTTATTGTGTAGCAGATTTTGTCAAACGACATCCTCAGTAACTGTCTTGAACAACCATTTACTAAGGAATGTATAATTCTTGACCGGGAGGTCCAGAATGCCTAAAACTTCTTGGTGCTTTGATCAACAAAGCACGCTCCATTTGATTAGCATGTATTTTTTTTCTTTTTGCTATCTCCTTGTCAAATGAATCTGAGTCTAAACTAATCTAGCCTTTGCAAGACCACCTCGAAAGTTGGAAAAATGAAAGCATGTAGAGAACCATGTTTATGAGAACGGAATTAATTAAAACCATGATAATCAAGCATGCACAGGAAAATATGAAGGTCATATGAAGGTAGTTTGGAAAATAATGACAAGCTAACCATTTGCATTCATCAATTTAGGCATCACACATTTTGGAGTTCTGATGCAAGAACACAATTTGAATACAATAAGCAATCTATTTAACTACAAATAGTGTGTGTGAAGAAAATGAAACTACATACAATTGCAACTATGAGTTTGTTGTCAATGCTGGTCTTCTTGAAACTTTACAACATGTGCACGCATGAATGATCTCTTGGTCCAACTTTGTAGTGGTCGACAAACACCCAAATTTGACCAACAAAGGCGATAGAAAACTCCACCTCTTCCCAGCTTACTGCAGTGCCGTCATTAACCTTGATTTTGCTTACAAAATATAATGTTACAATATCCAATGTGTAACAAATTGTCAAATTATATATAAGGAAGATTAGTTAAATCTAGCAACAAATTTGTTACTTAATATTTCTACCCAAACTGCTTTCATGACAGGACGACAAATCCTAGAAGGGGTGGTAGTCCTACATGAAACATTACACGAAATCCATTCGAAGAAACTAGATGGGGTTGTCTTCAAAGTGGATTTTGGAAAAGCGTATGATAAGATCAAACGGCCCTTCCTACAGTAAGCCTTGCGTATATATGAAGGGGTTCAGTGAAGCTTATAGATCTCAGGTGGATTCATTCATACAGAAAGGCAGTGTCGGGATAAAGGTCAATGATGACACATGTCATTATTTTCACACACGTAAGGCCTACGACAAGGGACTCCATGTCTCCTGTGTTGTTTAACATTGTAGCAGATGTGTTGGTAGTACTTATTAGTCGGGCTAAAGAGAGTGGCCAAGTAGGAGGTCTCGTTTCACATCTTGTAGAGGGGGCGTCTCCGTCCTACAATACGCAGATGATACTATTATTTTCATGGAACACGATCTTGCAAAGGCTAGGAATATAAAGCTTATTTTACGCCATTTTGAGCAACTGTCTGGGCTCAAAATCAACTTCAATAAAAGCGAACTATTCTGCTTTGGGAGAGCTAAAGAAAAGCAAGACAATTACAGAAACTTGTTCGGTTGCGAAATGGGTTCCTTACCTTTTAGTTATCTACGGATCCCAATTCATCATGGACGGTTAACGAACAAAGAATGGAAATGTATAGAAGATATATTTGAAAAAAGATTAAGTTGCTGGAAGAGCAAGCTAATGTCTTACGGAGGGCGGCTGGTGTTGATTAACTCAGTTTTGACGAGTTTGCCGATGTTCCTCTTATCTTTCTTTGAAGTACCAGTAGGAGACAAAAAAGATTAGACTTTTACAGATCCCGATTCTTCTGGCAAAGGGATGAGGCCAAGAAGAAATATAGACTGGCTAGATGGGATATCATGTGTAGACCAAAAGACCAGAGTGGGTTAGGGATCGAGAATTTAGAGGTAAGGAATAGATGTTTGCTTAGCAAATGGCTATACAGACTATCTACTGAGACTGAAGGCATGTGGGTACAAATCTTGCGGAATAAATACCTACATACTAAGACTTTGGCCTAGGGCCAACAGACTCTCCCTTTTGGAAAGGGTTAATCAAGACAAAAGTAACTTTCTTCCAGCGGATGAAGTTCCTAATTGGTACTGGTACCACTACTAGATTCTGGGAGGATACATGGCTAGGGGAGACGCCTCTGGCTTTACAATACCCTTCCCTATATGATATCGTGCAACGTAAGTAGGATTATGTTGCCACAGTATTAAACTCAGTGCCACTTAGCATCCAATTTAGGAGATCTCTTGTAGGGGAACGTTGGAATGCTTGGTTACACCTGGTCCGTAGGTTGATGGATGTTCAACTTACAGACCAGGCGGATAACATTAGTTGGAAGTTAACCACGAATGGGTTATTCTCTATGAAATCCATGTTTTTGGACTTAATTGATTCCGGGCCATTGTCAAGGTTTTTACACATATGGAAGATTAAAGTCCACTTCGCATCAAGATCTTTATGTGGTTCATCCACAAAGGAGTCATCTTGACCAAAGATAATCTGCTAAAAAGAAATTGGGTTGGTAATCCCAGGTGTTGTTTTGTGATCAAAACAAAACAATTAAACACCTCTTTCTCGAGTGTCCACTTGCAAAATTATTATGGCATAAACACGTTATTTGGGACGTGGCTTAATGGAGTAGACATACACAAGCTAAATATACTCGGAGAGGGATATGTGCATTATTATGGACTTTATGGAACACTAGAAATGATATAATTTTAATGGGCAAAATTCACTAACTTTTTGCAGGTTATCTACCGAGCTACAACCTGGATCCGTATGTGGTCCTTACTCACTCATGTGGACTACGGGGAGCTTATGATTATTGGGTGCAACCGTTGATAGACGGTAGCACGGGCTATCTTCAGCCGATTTGGATGGCGAGCTAATAATAGGCTAGGTGTGTAGGCATCGTAGCTTGTTCTTTATCGCTGGGTATGGCGCTTTCTTGCCGGATATGGCGCTTTACAGATTTGTTTTCTCTTTTCTTTTTGCTCGAATTTTGAGCTTACTTGGATGTTAAGACTTTGCTACGTTTTCTAATAATATGGCTGCATGCATCTGCTGATGCAGAGGCCGGAGGTAATCCTCTTTTTCCAAAAAAAGGTTTGTGTAAGAAAACTTACACAGATGTGTAACATGACCACTGGTCAATTGCACCCAAATGTGATGTTTATGTGGAGGCCTAAGCTGAGGCACACTTCCATACCTACTTTGAGTTGCTGCAGTTTGGCAAATTCTTTTCAAGTAAGTCCGACGAAAAAGGTTATATCTTCTTGATACGCGTCAAGCGTATCAATAATTTTTGTATAATTCATGATATACTGCTATCAATAATAAACACTTTTGGCATAATTTTTGTTGGACTAACATATTAATCCAGTGCTAGTTTTAGTTTTATGTTTTTTTGTTTTCATGAAAATACACAAAAAAAACTCGAAGGAAAAATCAAAGGAAAATAGTTCTAGAAGTTTTGAGGAATTAGAAGGCCATGGAGGCTTGGCCCCATACCTGGAGGGCCCCACAACCCCTAGGCGCCCTAGGGCTTGGGGTGCCTAAAAGCTCCGCCCCCCTAGATGGCCTCCAGTACCCGATGGCTTCTATATACCCCCATTTTCACACGGATTTATCGAGTGTTTTTTCGCCGTTGTCACATTGCATTTCTGAGGCGATTTCCGTTTTCAGCCAAGATCCAAAACTCCGCTGGAGAGGAGTCCATCTCCATCATCGTCCTCATTGGTCCTCATGCTCCAAGATGAGTTTTTAGTAGTCCACCCCCTGGACAACGGGTTCATGGAAGTGGCCAAAGTTTTAATCTCTCAATCTAGATGTGTTTTTTATGTTCAATGCAATAGCCATATGAGCTACTCTACATGATTATGGCATACCTGATGTAGTTGTGGTGGTGATATTTTTCAGTCCATTGAGAACCACCAACACAGTTTATCGAAATATAGTGGTTGCAAACCCTAGCACTTTGGAGTTGCCAACCATTCCACTCAGAACGCAAGGTACCAAAACATGGGAGCCGGGCAAACCCAACTATTGACCCAAGACATGATTCGGAGCTGATGCATATAATGCTATAAGTTCGGGGTGCCGCACTGTCGAAAGTGTTCGGACTTCTCACGCCGTGTTATGGGGTATACTGAAACCCCTGGCGCACTGGTCGTACCAGAATGTACGGGTGCAATTTGTCGTAAATAAGAAGACAAGGAAAAAACGGAAGGGGAATGCAATAATAGGCTAACGCTATGCATTGTTATTAAATAATACGTCAAAGCGTACGGATGCAAGTAGTGCAATAAGCAAAAAATAGGACTATTTGACATGTCCTATCCAAGGGCAAGCTACGTATGGGTATGTAAAACAGGAATACCGATCGTTATCAGAGACCACCTGGGGTTCCCTTGTACGACAGAGCGTCTTGCTTCCTTGGTATTTCCTTACCGCGATGGGTCCAACAATTAGACTTCCGGGAAGGGCTTCCAGAGAGTAAGGTCCTGAAAGAGAGAAAATGATAAAGATGTATGACCCTTGGGGCGGTTGAGCCGCATTGTGGGACGTGCCTAGCGGTGCCTCCGCCTATGCCCATGGTATCTTGAGTGCGTAGTTATGTATGCGCGGCGCAAATTTCGCCACTTGACTGGGACTAGGACGGAGGCCGAATTGCTAGGCGAGCTCAAACGTTCCTGGCGATCCTCCTGCGGGGTACTCCGGACTCGCTTGAAGGTGTCTGGGGTCTTTTTCGCTGAATTGGTGGTTTGCCTAATAAGGCTGCTTTGCGCTTCTGCTGCGAGGACCGCAGTGTGCTCCTCCGTGCGGAGCGAGCACTCTGTGTTTCCATTAATTGTTATAACCCCGCGTGGTCCTGGCATTTTGAGTTTGAGGTATGCATAATGCGGTACCGCATTGAATCTTGCAAATGCGGTTCGTCCGAACAGTGCGTGATAGCCATTGCGAAAGGGGACGATATCAAAGATTAACTCCTCGCTTCGAAAGTTGTCCGGAGATCCGAAGACTACTTCTAGTGTGATTGAGCCCGTGCAACATGCCTCTACACCTGGGATTACACCTTTAAAGGTGGTCTCAGTGGGTTTGATCCTCGAGGGGTCTATGCCCATTTTGCACACTGTATCCTGATAGAGCAGGTTCAGGCTGCTGTCACCGTCCATAAGGACTCGAGTGAGGTGAAATCCGTCAATGATGGGGTCAAGGACCAATGCGGCTGATCCGCCATGACGGATACTAGTGGGGTGGTCCCTGCGATCGAAGGTGATCATACAAGAGGACCATGGGTTGAACTTTGGGGCAACTAGCTCCATTGCATAGACGTCCCTTAGTGCACGCTTCCGTTCCCTCTTGGGAATATGGGTTGTGTATATCATGTTCACCGTTTTCACTTGTGGAGGGAACCTCTTCTGTCCTCCTGTGTTCGGTGGCCAAGGCTCCTCCTCGTCGTCGCTATGCAGCCCCTTGTCCTTGTTTTTAGCATTCAAGTTGCCGGCCTGCTTGAACACCCAGCATTCTCTATTGGTGTGATTGGCTGGCTTATCGGGGGTGCCATGAATTTTACACGAGCAATCGAGTAGAGGTCCAAACTGGACGGGCCCGGATTGCTTCTTTTGAACGCCTTTTTTCGCTGGCCGGATTTAGAGCCACTGAATCCGGCATTGACTGTCGTGTCTTCGGCGTTGTCGTTGTTGTTGCGGCGCTTGTGTCTGTTGCGACGTGGTCTGCCGTTAGTATCTTTGGCATCATAATTGCCAGGATTTCTTGATGTGTTGTTGCTGCGAGCCAGCCAGCTGCCCTCGCCCGCGCAAAAGCAGGTCATTAGTGTCGTGAGGGCTGCCATGGACTTCGGCTTCTCCTGGTCGAGGTGTCGGGCGAGCCACTCATCCCGGATGTTATGTTTAAATGCCGCTAAGGCCTCGGCATCCGGACAGTCGACAATTTGGTTCTTTTTAGTTAGGAACCGAGTCCAGAATTTCCTGGCCGATTCCCCTGGCTGTTGGGTTATGTGGCTCAAGTCATCAGCATCTGCTGGTCGCACATAAGTGCCCTGGAAATTGTCAAGGAATGCATCTTCCAAATTCTCCCAACTGCCAATGGAGTTTGCTGGCAGGCTATTCAGCCAATGCCGAGCTGGTCCTTTGAGTTTTAGTGGGAGGTATTTGATGGCATGTAGATCGTCATGGCGGGCCATGTGGATGTGGAGGAGGAAATTCTTGATCCATACCGCGGGGTCTGTTGTGCCATCGTATGACTCAATGTTCACGGGTTTGAATCCTTCTGGGAATTCATGATCCATTACTTCATCGGTGAAGCATAGGGGGTTTGTGGCGCCTCTGTGCCGGGCTATGTCACGACGCAGTTCATACGAGTCTTGTCTGCTGTATTCGGCCCGGCCGGATTTGCTTTTAGTGTATCCGGCGTGACGATCATCGTCACGCGTTGGGGCGCGACCCCGTGATCCGTAGATCGATCTTGTATGTCCTACTTTGTTTTCCAATATGTCTCGCAAGTCCCGCATGTTGCCCCGGGCCTTGGTATTTTGTTTTGAATGGCGGCGGGGTGTGGGCTGGACTTCGGGATGATATGCCCCTCTGTCTCGGCCACGAGGTGGCCGATCAGCTGCATCATACGCTGGTAATGTAGGTTTTAATGCTTCCTCCTCGAGTTGGGGTAGCAACCTGCGCTTTGGGTAACTCTTGGTTGGGCGCTCGAGTTCGTATTCCTCAGCCGCCAGGACTTCAGTCCATCTATCCGCTAGCAGATCTTGATCATCTCGAAGTTGTTGTTGCTTTTTCTTCAAGTTGTTTATTTTGGCTATAAGCCGACGCTTGAAGCGCTCCTATTCGACGGGATCCTCAGGCACGATAAATTCTTCGTTGTTGAGGCTCACCTCGTCTTCGGAGAGAGGCATGTAATTGTCATCCTCCTATTCTCCGTTTGCTTAAACATTCATCCTCGGCTTAATGGAGTAGACATACACAAGCTAAATATACTCGGAGAGGGATATGTGCATTATTATGGACTTTATGGAACACTAGAAATGATATAATTTTAATGGGCAAAATTCACTAACTTTTTGCAGGTTATCTACCGAGCTACAACCTGGATCCGTATGTGGTCCTTACTCACTCATGTGGACTACGGGGAGCTTATGATTATTGGGTGCAACCGTTGATAGACGGTAGCACGGGCTATCTTCAGCCGATTTGGATGGCGAGCTAATAATAGGCTAGGTGTGTAGGCATCGTAGCTTGTTCTTTATCGCTGGGTATGGCGCTTTCTTGCCGGATATGGCGCTTTACAGATTTGTTTTCTCTTTTCTTTTTGCTCGAATTTTGAGCTTACTTGGATGTTAAGATTTTGCTATGTTTTCTAATAATATGGCTGCATGCATCTGCTGATGCAGAGGCCGGAGGTAATCCTCTTTATCCAAAAAAAGGTTTGTGTAAGAAAACTTACACAGATGTGTAACATGAACACTGGTCAATTGCACCCAAATGTGATGTTTATGTGGAGGCCTAAGCTGAGGCACACTTCCATACCTACTTTGAGTTGCTGCAGTTTGGAAAATTCTTTTCAAGTAAGTCCGACGAAAAAGGTTATATCTTCTTGATACGCGTCAAGCGTATCAATAATTTTTGTATAATTCATGATATACTGCTATCAATAATAAACACTTTTAGCATAGTTTTTGTTGGACTAACATATTAATCCAGTGCTAGTTTTAGTTTTATGTTTTTTTGTTTTCATGAATATACACAAAAAAAACTCGAAGGAAAAATCAAAGGAAAATAGTTCTAGAAGTTTTGAGGAATTAGAAGGCCATGGAGGCTTGGCCCCATACCTGGAGGGCCCCACAACCCCTAGGCGCCCTAGGGCTTGGGGTGCCTAAAAGCTCCGCCCCCCTAGATGGCCTCCAGTACCCGATGGCTTCTATATACCCCCATTTTCACACGGATTTATCGAGTGTTTTTTCGCCGTTGTCACATTGCATTTCTGAGGCGATTTCCGTTTTCAGCCAAGATCCAAAACTCCGCTGGAGAGGAGTCCATCTCCATCATCGTCCTCATTGGTCCTCATGCTCCAAGATGAGTTTTTAGTAGTCCACCCCCTGGACAACGGGTTCATGGAAGTGGCCAAAGTTTTAATCTCTCAATCTAGATGTGTTTTTTATGTTCAATGCAATAGCCATATGAGCTACTCTACATGATTATGGCATACCTGATGTAGTTGTGGTGGTGATATTTTTCAGTCCATTGAGAACCACCAACACAGTTTATCGAAATATAGTGGTTGCAAACCCTAGCACTTTGGAGTTGCCAACCATTCCACTCAGAACGCAAGGTACCAAAACATGGGAGCCGGGCAAACCCAACTATTGACCCAAGACATGATTCAGAGCTGATGCATATAATGCTATAAGTTCGGGGTGCCGCACTGTCGAAAGTGTTCGGACTTCTCACGCCGTGTTATGGGGTATACTGAAACCCCTGGCGCACTGGTCGTACCAGAATGTACGGGTGCAATTTGTCGTAAATAAGAAGACAAGGAAAAAACGGAAGGGGAATGCAATAATAGGCTAACGCTATGCATTGTTATTAAATAATACGTCAAAGCGTACGGATGCAAGTAGTGCAATAAGCAAAAAATAGGACTATTTGACATGTCCTATCCAAGGGCAAGCTACGTATGGGTATGTAAAACAGGAATACCGATCGTTATCAGAGACCACCTGGGGTTCCCTTGTACGTCAGAGCGTCTTGCTTCCTTGGTATTTCCTTACCGTGATGGGTCTAACAATTAGACTTCCGGGAAGGGCTTCCAGAGAGTAAGGTCCTGAAAGAGAGAAAATGATAAAGGTGTACGACCCTTGGGGCGGTTGAGCCGCATTGTGGGACGTGCCGTAGCGGTGCCTCCGCCTATGCCCATGGTATCTTGAGTGCGTAGTTATGTATGCGCGGCGCAAATTTCGCCACTTGACTGGGACTAGGACGGAGGCCGAATTGCTAGGCGAGCTCAAACGTTCCTGGCGATCCTCCTGCGGGGTACTCTGGACTCGCTTGAAGGTGTCTGGGGTCTTTTTCGCCGAATTGGTGGTTTGCCTAATAAGGCTGCTTTGCGCTTCTGCTGCGAGGACCGGAGTGTGCTCCTCCGTGCGGAGCGAGCGCTCTGTGTTTCCATTAACTGTTATAACCCCGCGTGGTCCTGGCATTTTGAGTTTGAGGTATGCATAATGCGGTACCGCATTGAATCTTGCAAATGCGGTTCGTCCGAACAGTGCGTGATAGCCATTGCGAAAGGGGACGATATCAAAGATTAACTCCTCGCTTCGAAAGTTGTCCGGAGATCCAAAGACCACTTCTAGTGTGATTGAGCCCGTGCAACATGCCTCTACACCTGGGATTACACCTTTAAAGGTGGTCTCGGTGGGTTTGATCCTCGAGGGGTCTATGCCCATTTTGCACACTGTATCCTGATAGAGCAGGTTCAGGCTGCTGTCACCGTCCATAAGGACTCGAGTGAGGTGAAATCCGTCAATGATGGGGTCAAGGACCAATGCGGCTGATCCGCCATGACGGATACTAGTGGGGTGGTCCCTGCGATCGAAGGTGATCATACAAGAGGACCATGGGTTGAACTTTGGGGCAACTAGCTCCATCGCATAGACGTCCCTTAGTGCACGCTTCCGTTCCCTCTTGGGAATATGGGTTGTGTATATCATGTTCACCGTTTTCACTTGTGGAGGGAACCTCTTCTGTCCTCCTGTGTTCGGTGGCCAAGGCTCCTCCTCATCGTCGCTATGCAGCCCCTTGTCCTTGTTTTTAGCATTCAAGTTGCCGGCCTGCTTGAACACCCAGCATTCTCTGTTGGTGTGATTGGCTGGCTTATCGGGGGTGCCGTGAATTTTACACGAGCAATCGAGTAGAGGTCCAAACTGGACGGGCCCGGATTGCTTCTTTTGAACGCCTTTTTTCGCTGGCCAGATTTAGAGCCACTGAATCCGGCATTGACTGTCGTGTCTTCGGCGTTGTCGTTGTTGTTGCGGCGCTTGTGTCTGTTGCGACGTGGTCTGCCGTTAGTATCTTTGGCATCTGAATTGCCAGGATTTCTTGATGTGTTGTTGCTGCGAGCCAGCCAGCTGCCCTCGCCCGCGCAAAAGCAGGTCATTAGTGTCGTGAGGGCTGCCATGGACTTCGGCTTCTCCTGGTCGAGGTGTCGGGCGAGCCACTCATCCCGGATGTTATGTTTAAATGCCGCTAAGGCCTCGGCATCCGGACAGTCGACAATTTGGTTCTTTTTAGTTAGGAACCGAGTCCAGAATTTCCTGGCCGATTCCCCTGGCTGTTGGGTTATGTGGCTCAAGTCATCAGCATCTGCTGGTCGCACATAAGTGCCCTGGAAATTGTCAAGGAATGCATCTTCCAAATTCTCCCAACTGCCAATGGAGTTTGCTGGCAGGCTATTCAGCCAATGCCGAGCTGGTCCTTTGAGTTTTAGTGGGAGGTATTTGATGGCATGTAGATCGTCATCGCGGGCCATGTGGATGTGGAGGAGGAAATCCTTGATCCATACCGCGGGGTCTGTTGTGCCATCGTATGACTCAATGTTCACGGGTTTGAATCCTTCTGGGAATTCATGATCCATTACTTCATCGGTGAAGCATAGGGGGTTTGTGGCGCCTCTGTGCCGGGCTATGTCACGACGCAGTTCATACGAGTCTTGTCTGCTGTATTCGGCCCGGCCGGATTTGCTTTTAGTGTATCCGGAGTGACGATCATCGTCATGCGTTGGGGCGCGACCCCGTGATCCGTAGATCGATCTTGTATGTCCTACTTTGTTTTCCAATATGTCTCGCAAGTCCCGCATGTTGCCCCGGGCCTTGGTATTTTGTTTTGAATGGCGGCGGGGTGCGGGCTGGACTTCGGGATGATATGCCCCTCTGTCTCGGCCACGAGGTGGCCGATCAGCCGCATCATACGCTGGTAATGTAGGTTTTAATGCTTCCTCCTCGAGTTGGGGTAGCAACCTGCGCTTTGGGTAACTCTTGGTTGGGCGCTCGAGTTCGTATTCCTCAGCCGCCAGGACTTCAGTCCATCTATCCGCTAGCAGATCTTGATCAGCTCGAAGTTGTTGTTGCTTTTTCTTCAAGTTGTTTATTGTGGCTATAAGCCGACGCTTGAAGCGCTCCTATTCGACGGGATCCTCAGGCACGATAAATTCTTCATTGTTGAGGCTCACCTCGTCTTCGGAGAGAGGCATGTAATTGTCATCCTCCTATTCTCCGTTTGCTTCCTGTTCCGGAGGGCTAGCTTGTTCATCCTCCCGCTCGAGGTCTGGTTGGAGGGGATTGTCGTCGTCTTCGGCACTATCCGGAGCATTATTGTCTCTTATGCTGGTATCGCTACTTTTGCTATGGTGGGACTTAGAGCGGCGCCGCTAACGTCGGTGCTTGGATTGCTTCTTGGAGGGATTATCCTCCATTGCCTTATCGTCGTCGCCTTGTTTGGGGGTGTCCACCATGTATATATCATATGATGAGGTGGTTCCTGTTCGTCTCCTGCATCGTTGTCCATGCCGTCGATGTCTTCGGAGCCGAAATCGAGCATGTCGGTTAAATCGTCGACAGTGGCTACTAAGTGGGTGGTTGGTGGGCAGCAAATTTCTTCGTCGTCCTCATCCCACTCTAGCCGGACATAGTTCGGCCAAGGGTCTCCTGACAAGGAGAGGGACCTCAATGAGTTTAGCACGTTGCCCAGTGGTGAGTTCTGAAAGATATCCGTGGAGGAAAACTCCATGATCGGTGCCCAATCGGATTCGATAGGCACGGACGCAGGCGGTTCGGAGCCCGTGGCCGGGGACGAATCCAAGTGTCCGGCAACACGGGTCTCATAGGAAGTGATATCAGTGTTCGGCTCTATCGCCGCTGCGTGCGTGGCCTCCGTGGCGGGGTCTATCCACCCGTCCTCGGACGTCACGATCTGCTCCGGATTGAGGGCCGGAGTAGTTTGTAGGTGTGATCTCCCGAACACTGTCCGACGACAGAGCTAAGTCGTGCTCGCCGTGGCTGTGCAGCGCACCTGACAAGGGATCGAATCTGTCAAACATCAAGTCTCTGCGGATGTCGGCACTAGAATTCAAGTTTCCAAACCTGACCTGATGGCCAGGGGCGTAGCTCTCGATCTGTTCCAGATGGCCAAGCGAGTTGGCCCGCAGTACGAAGCCACCAAATATGAAGATCTATCCGGGGAGGAAAGCCTCGCCCTGGATCGCATCGTTGTCAATGATCGAAGGAGCCATCAAGCCTTTATCACGACGACAAAGTGGAACTCTCAATGAAAGCACCAATGTCGGTGTCAAAACCGGTGGATCTCGGGTAGGGGGTCCCGAACTATGCGTCTAAGGCGGATGGTAATAGGACACGGGGGACACGATGTTTACCCAGGTTCGGGCCCTCTTGATGGAGGTAATACCCTACTTTCTGCTTGATTGATCTTGATGATATGAGTATTACAAGAGTTGATCTACCACGAGATCGTAGAGGCTAAACCCTAGAAGCTAGCCTATGGTATGATTTTTGTTGTCCTACGGACCAAACCCTCCGGTTTATATAGACGCCGGAGGGGGCTAGTGAGGGAGTCCTGGATTAGGGGGTGTCTGGGTAGCCGGACTATATCCTTTGGCCGGACTCTTGGACTATGAAGATACAAGATTGAAGACTTTGTCCCGTGTCCGGATGGGACTTTCCTTGGCGTGGAAGGGAAGCTTGGCAGTATGGATATGTAGATCTCCTTCCATTGTAACCGACTCTGTGTAACCCTAGCCCTCTCCGGTGTCTATATAAACCGGAGGGTTTTAGTCCATAGGACGAAAAACAATCATACCATAGGCTAGCTTGTAGGGTTTAGCCTCTCTGATCTCGTGGTAGATCTACTCTTGTACTACCCATATCATCAATATTAATAAAGCAAGAGTAGGGTTTTACCTCCATCGAGAGGGCCCGAACCTGGGTAAAAACATCGTGTCCCTTGTCTCCTGTTACCATCCGCCTAGACGCACAGTTCGGGACCCCCTACCCGAGATCCGCCGGTTTTGACACCGACATTGGTGCTTTCATTGAGAGTTCCTCTGTGTCGTCACCTTTAGGCCCGATGGCTCCTCCGATCATCAACAACGATGCGGTCCAGGGTTAGAATTTTCTCCCTGGACAGATCTTCGTATTCAGCGGCTTTGCACTGCGGGCTAATTCGCTTGGCCATCTAGAGCAGATTGAAAGCTATGCCCCTGGCCATCAGGTCAGATTTGGAAGTTTGAACTACATGGCCGACATCCGCGGGGACTTGATCTTCGATGGATTCGAGCCACAGCCGGGCGCGCCGCACTGTCACGATGGGCTTGATCTAGCTCTGCCGCCGAACAGTGCCCTGGAGGCCGCACCTGCGTCAGCTTCGACCCTTAGCTCGGAGCCAACTGCGTCGATCGCGGACGGGTGGCTAGACCCTGCCGCGGGGGCTGTAGTCTCGACGGCGATCGAGCCGAACACCAGCCTTATCCTCTGCGAAGCCCTTGACTCCAAGGTGCCGGACTCGTCTCCAGACTCCGAACCCCCCGCGCCCCTGCCAATCGAATCCGATTGGGCGCCGATCATGGAATTCATCACCGCAGATATCTTTCAGCACTCGCCCTTTGGCGACATTCTAAATTCACTAAGGTCTCTCTCTTTGTCAGGAGAGTCCTGGCCGGATTATAACGGACAAGATTGGGATGCGGACGACGAAGAAATTCGACGCCCACCCACCACCCACTTCGTAGCCACTGTCGATGATTTAACCGACATGCTAGACTTCGACTCCGAAGACATCGACGGTATGGACGACGATGTAGGAGACGAACAAGAACCAGCGCCTATAGGGAACTGGAAAGCTACCTCGTCATACGACATATATATGGTGGATACACCAAAAGAGGGCAATGGCGACGGAACAATGGGGGACGACCCCTCCAAGAAGCAACCTAAGCGCCGGCGTCAGCGGCGCCGCTCTAAGTCCCGCCAAAGCAAAAACGATGATACCGACACGGGAGATAATAACACCCCGGACAGTGCCGAAGACAACTCCCTCCAACAAGATTCAGCGCAGGAGGATGGAGAAGCCAGCCCCCCGGAGAGGGCGGCAGAAAGAGAGGAAGAGGATGATAATTACATGCCTCCCTCCGAAGACGAGGCAAGCCTCGGCGATGACGAATTTGTCGTGCCTAAGGATCCCGTCGAACAAGAACGCTTTAAGCGTAGGCTTATGGCCACGACGAGTAGCCTTAAGAAAAAACAGCAACAACTTAGAGCTGATCAAGACTTGCTAACTGACAGATGGACTGAAGTCCTTGCGGCTGAGGAGTACGAACTCAAACGCCCCTCCAAGAGCTACCCAAAGCGCGGGTTGCTACCCCGATTAGAGGAGGAAGCATTTAAACCTACATCACCAGCGCACGATGCGGCTGACCGGCCACCTCAGGGCCGCGACAGAGAGGCCTCCAGGCCCTCCACCCAAGCCGCACCCCGGCGCCGCTCAAAAAATACCAAGGCACGGGGAAACGCGCTAGACTTGCGGGATATGTTGGAGGACAAGGCAAGGCAAACAAGATCGATCTACGGATCGTGTGGGCACCCCACGACACGAGACGATAACCGTCACGCCGGATACAGTAAATACGGTCGGGCCAAACACAGAGACAAAGCTCATTCGAGCTACGTCGTGATATAGCCCAGTACAGAGGTGCCGCACACCCACTATGCTTCACAGATGAAGTAATGGATCATCAAATCCGAGAGGGTTTCAAACCCGTAAACATTGAATCATACGATGGCACAACAGATCCTGCGGTATGGATTGAGGACTATCTCCTTCATATCCACATGGCCCGCGGCGATGATCTACACGCCATCAAATACCTCCCACTCAAGCTTAAAGGACCAGCTCGGCATTGGCTTAACAGCCTGCCAGCAGAGTCAATTGGTTGTTGGGAGGACCTGGAAGCCGCATTCCTCGACAACTTCCAGGGCACCTATGTGCGACCACCAGACGCCGATGACCTTAGCCACATAATTCAGCAGCCAGAAGAATCTGCTAGACAATTTTGGACACGGTTCCTAACCAAGAAAAATCAAATCGTCGACTGTCCGAACGCAGAGGCCCTAGCAGCCTTTACGCATAACATCCGTGACGAGTGGCTTGCTCGGCACCTTGGACAGGAAAAGCCGAAATCTATGGCAGCCCTCACGACGCTCATGACCCGCTTTTGCGCAGGAGAAGACAGCTGGCTGGCGCGTAGCAATAACATGACCAAGAGCCCTGGTAATGATACCAAGGACAGCAATGGCAGGTCGCGTCGCAACAAGCACAAGCGCCGCATTAACAGCGACAACGCTAAAGATACGACAGTTAATGCCGGATTCAGAGGCTCTAAACCCGGTCAGCGGAAAAAGCCATTCAAAAGAAACACTCCGGGCCCGTCCAGTTTGACCGTATACTCGATCGCTCGTGCCAGATACATGGCACCCCTGAAAAACCAGCCAATCACACCAACAGGGATTGTTGGGTGTTCAAGCAGGCCGGCAAGTTAAATGCCGAAAACAGAGACAAGGGGCTACACAACCACGACGATGATGAGCCCAGGCCGCCGAACAATAGTGGACAGAAGGGCTTCCCCCCACAAGTGCGGACGGTGAACATGATATACGCAACCCACATCCCCAAGAGGGAGCGGAAGCGTGCGTGAAGGGACGTATACGCGTTGGAGCCAGTCGCCCCAAAGTTCAACCCATGGTCCTCCTGCCCGATCACTTTTGATCGAAGGGACCACCCCACTAGCATCCGCCATGGCGGATTCGCCGCATTGGTTCTAGACACAATCATTGACAGATTTCACCTCACTAGAGTGCTTATGGACGGCGACAGCAACCTGAACCTGCTTTATCAGGATACAGTGCGGAAAATGAGCATGGATCCCTCAAGGATTAAACCCACAAAAATGACCTTTAAAGGCGTCATACCAGGTGTAGAGGCTAACTGTACAGGCTCAGTTACACTTGAAGTGGTCTTTGGATCCTCGGATAATTTCCGAAGCGAGGAGTTAATCTTCGACATAGTCCCGTTCCGCAGCGGCTATCACACACTGCTCGGACGAACCGCATTTGCCAAGTTCAATGCGGTGCCGCACTACGCATACCTCAAGCTCAAGATGCCAGGACCTCGAGGAGTCATTAGGTCAATGGAAACACCAAACGCTCTCTCCGAACGGAGGAGCATACGGCGGCCCTCGCAGTGGAAGTACAAAGCAGACTCTCAAGGCAATTCTCCAGTCCGGCTTTTAAACGTTCGGACACCGTCAAGCACGCCCGGAGTAACCTACAGCAAGACCGCCTGGCACGTTCTAAGCAAGCGTAGCAATGCGGCCCCAACCCCAGCCCTAACTGCGAAATCAGTACTATGCGTACATAATTACGCTCTGAAAATACCATGGGCACAGGGGGAGGGGCATGACCACGGAATGCCCAAAATGCGGCTCAACCGCACTAGGGGCTCCCGATTTTGTCATTTTTTCTTACTTTCAGGACTCCACTCTCCGGAAGGCCTGTCCGGCAGTACAATTGCCAAACACACGATGCAACAACAAAGGAGGCAAGAAGCTGCGTCGAATTCCCAGGTGGTCTCTATAATGAGCAAAATACCTGTCTTACATACCGCACCACAACTCGCCCCCGGAGTGGGACATGTCAAACAGTCCCATCTCTTGCTTATCGCATTATTTGTATCGTTCTGCTCTTATCGCAGCCTTTTGAATAAACAATGCTTAGCTTCAGCTTATTATTGCATTCTCTATTCATTTTCTTTCTCTTTCCATATATATGTTCAGTTATGACATTTAGCACCCGTACACTTTGGTACGGCCAATACGCCAGGGGCTTAAGCACCCCATAATACGGCGTGAGAAGTCCGAACACTTTCATAAGTGCAGCCCTCCGAACTTATAGCATTATATGCATCAGCTCCGAATCATGTCTTTGGTCAATAGTTGGGTTTGCCCGACTCCCATGTTTTGGTACCTTACGTTCCGCTATATCGGCTAAGGTAGCGCTGGGAGAACTACTGCGATTGTGCCCCGGTTGAGCTGGGTTAAGCACCTCAGTAGAGAAAGCTAAAACTGACTGTCATGATAGGGCGAGAGCTGGTCGTTGTTCGAGAGGTTTCGAGTCCCTAAAGACTTATGCCGCTTAGAGCGAGGAGTCGGCTTTGTCTGGCCTAGGCGTGTATAGCGCCCCGAACTCGGTCTTACGAACACTAGGGGCTTCGTCGAAATTTAAACTTATAGAATTCTCTGGCTAAGTGAGAGTGATAACGCATTATAGTCCGATTGCCTTGTTCGTTGTGCTGAGCACCTCCCTCGAAGGACCCAAGCATGGGAAAAAGAGTGCTCAGGTTTATCCCGAACACCCCAGCACTCGTGGCATGGGGGCAGAAGCCGACGACTCGCCATATCTCAAATTTAATAAATGACCGTATAGAAGGTAATATTTTAAATTAAACAAGCGTTGCATAGCGCATATGAACAAGTTTTCAGCGTACAAGATAACACGAGCGAGTTTACTCAAATATTACATCCCTGGTACATTCATCCGCCACAAGGCGGGCACCCTTCAAGACACCCTCATAGTACATCTCGGGGTGGCGATGCTCCTTGCCCGGCGGTGGCCCGTCCTTCACCAGCTTCTTCATGTCCATCTTGCCCTAGTGCACTTTAGCACGGGCAAGCGCCCTACGGGCGCCCTCTATGCAGGCGGAGCACTTGATAACTTCAAGCCACGGACAAGCATCCACCAGCCGCCTTACCAGCCCAAAGTAGCTCCCAGGCAGAGCCTCTCCAGGCAACAGCCGAACTATGAGGCCCCTCATGGCCTGTTCGGCCACCTTATGGAGCTCGACCAGTTGCTTCAGCTGGCCGCTCAAGGGCACCGGGTGTCCGGCCTCAGCATACAGAGACCAGAACACCTTCTCCGTCGAGCTCCCCTCCTCGGTCCGGTAGAAGGCGGCGGCATTTGACACGCTGCGGGGCAAATCTGCGAATGCTCCTGGAGAGCTCCGGACTCGGGTAAGTAACAAGTAATTCACTTTCAAGTGCTTGCTTTGCATAAAGAATGCCTTACCCGCCGCTATCTTCTTCATCACCTCAGCTTCCTAGAGGGCTTTTTGGGCTTCAACCTTGGCAGACTTGGCGCTTTCGAGGGCCGACGCGAGCTCGGACTCTCGCGTCTTTGAATCAAGCTCCAAACTCTCGTGTTTTTTCACGAGAGCCTGGAGCTCTTGCTGTACCTCGCCAACTCGGGCCTCATGTTTCTCCCGCTCGGTGCGCTCCATGGACGCCTTCTTTTCGGCCTCGGAAAGCGCTTGCTTAAGGGTCGCCACCTCAGTCGTGGCCCCTAGCACGTCAGTAACGATCCTGTCATTTTTTGCAACTACATTTTCTTTCTTTTATATATTCTTACACCAGGCATTGCGTACCTTGATTATCATCGAGCTACTTCTTGGCAAGGTCGAGCTCTTGCTCGGACCGCTCGAGGTTCTGCTTCAGCGTGTCCACCTCCGCAGTCAGTGCGGCAGAGGCCGGCAGTGAAGCCTGCATACACATATTGACTTAATTATGTTAGACTCCTGCGAATATTATTAGATCCTCTATTCGGCTTTTCTTTCTGAACGCCAAACAGAGCATCAGGGGCTACTGTCTATGCGGTAATACTTCCACACATTTTTTACATACCTCAAAGCCTGTTAGCAGGCTGGCACAGGCTTCAGTCAGCCGGCTCTTGGCGGACTGAACCTTCTGGATCACCGCACTCATGATAGTGCGGTGCTCCTCGTCGATGGAGGCGCCATTAAGCACCTCCAACAAGTTATCCGGTGCCTCCGGTTGGACGGAGGTCACCCGCGTCGTAGGCTTGCCCTTCTTCATAGGGGGCCGCCTGCTGGACTCCGGAACCTTTGAAGGTTTCGGTGCAGTGTCCGGCCCAGGGCCGGACTTGGAGCCCTTGGGGGTCTTATCCCCTTTGCGCCTGGAGTCCGGGAGGTCGCCTTGCGGCGCCTCCAGCACCACCTCCCCCTGGCTTGGAACCTTTTGGGACAACACCTCGGCGTCGTCCATAGGGAGAGGGGAGGTAGCGGTAGGAAGTAAAAAACTATTCACATCCGACGAACCCAGGGAACCGCTCGACGACACGTCGAGCCGGGCTTTGGGCAGACTGCATAATTATATTCGGTGTTAGAAGAAGTTGTGCAATAAAGGAACGCCATGAGTCACTCTGGTGTCCGAATACTTACGACTTTGCCAGGGGCTTGCCCGTGGGCGGCCACTCCTCGTCGTTGTCGGTGGCGTTGGTGGAGTAGTCCGGAGGGAGGGTCCTTCCTTTCTTGGACCCTCCGGCCCCCCAGTTGGGGCGACCTTCCTTTTCTTTTCTCCCCCGGCTAGGGAAGAAACCTCTCTTTCCTCCTCCTCGTCTTCATAGGAGGAGTGTGCCTCGGAGTCATCGGACGGTGAGTCTGACTCCACCGGGCGCCGGGAACTCTTCCGGGTTCCCATGGCCTTCTTCTTGGCCTTCTTCTCCGGCACCACGTAAGGTGCCGGAACCAGCAGCTTCACCAAGCGGGCGTCTGCTGGGTCTTCGAGCAAAGGAGCCGGATAGCTGATCTGCCCGGACGTCTCATGCCAATCCTGTCAAAGGAACGAGAGTTTAGATCCCGCATAGAGTCAAACTATGGAAAATGAGTATCCTGTAAAAGGTAAAACCACTTACCGCGTTGGCTTGCCAGTTTGCACTGAACCCGCGGTCCTCGGTAAGGGGAGGAGGAGCCTCGGCGCTCTTGAATAGCACCTTCCAGGCATCCTCATGGGTTGTGTTGAAGATCCGGCTCAGAATTTGGTGCTGGGCCGGATCGAACTACCATAAATTGAAAGCCCGTTCTTGACACGGGAGGATCCGGCGGATGAGCATAACCTGGACTACGTTGACGAGTTTGAGCTTCTTGCTCACTAGGTTCTGAACACATGTTTGGAGTCCAGTCACCTCTCCCGAACTGCCCCACGCCAGGCCCTTCTCTTTCCAGGAGGTGAGCCGCGTAGGGGCTCCGAATCGGAACTCGGGGGCTGCGACCCATTTGGGGTCACGCGGCTCGGTGATGTAGAACCACCCCGATTGCCACCCCTCTATGGTCTTCATGAAGGAGCCCTCGAGCCATAGGACGTTGGGCATCTTGCCCACCATGGCGCCTCCGCACTCCGCCTGGCGGCCGCCCACAACCTTCGGCTTGACATTGAAGGTCTACAGCCATAAGCCGAAGTGGGACCGAATGCAGAGGAAGGCCTCGCACACGACGATAAACACCGAGATGTTGAGGATGAAGTTCGGGGCCAGACCGTGGAAGTCTAGGCCGTAGTAGAACATGAGCCCCCGGACGAATGAATGGAGGGGGAATCCCAGTCCACGGAGGAAATGGGTAAGGAAGACGACCCTCTCATGGGGCCTGGGGGTGGGGATGAGCTGCCCCTCATCTGGGAGCCGGTGCGCGATGTCATCGGGCAGGTATCCGGCTCTCCTCAGCTTTTTGACGTCTCCCTCTGAAGGAAATATGCCCTAGAGGCAATAATAAAGTTATTATTTATTTCCTTATATCATGATAAATGTTTATTATTCATGCTAGAATTGTATTAACCGGAAACATAATACATGTGTGAATAAACATACAGAGTGTCACTAGTATGCCTCTACTTGACTAGCTCGTTAATCAAAGATGGTTATGTTTCCTAACCATGAACAAAGAGTTGTTATTTGATTGACGGGATCACATCATTAGTTGAATGATCTGATTGACATGACCCATTTCATTAGCATAGCACCTGATCGTTTAGTTTGTTGCTGTTGCTATTCTTCATAACTTATACAGGTTCCTATGACTATGAGATTATGCAACTCCCATTTGCCAGAGGAACACTTTGGGTGCTACCAAACGTCACAACGTAACTGGGTGATTATAAAGGAGCATTACAGGTGTCTCCGAAGGTACATGTTGGTTTGGCGTATTTCAAGATTAGGATTTGTCACTCCGATTGTCGGAGAGGTATCTCTGGGCCCTCTCGGTAATGCACATCACATAAAGCCTTGCAAGCATTACAACTAATGTTTTAGTTGTTAGATGATGTATTACGGAACGAGTAAAGAGACTTGCCGGTAACGAGATTGAACTAGGTATTGGATACCGACGATCGAATCTCGGGCAAGTAACATACCGATGACAAAAGGAACAACGTATGTTGTTATGCGGTCTGACCGATAAAGATCTTCGTAGAATATGTAGGAGCCAATATGGGCATCCAGGTCCCGCTATTGGTTATTGACCGAAGAGGTGTCTCGGTCATGTCTACATTGTTCTCGAACCCGTAGGGTCCGCACGCTTAACGTTTCGATGACAGTTGTTATGAGTTTATATGATGTTGATGTACCGAAGGTAGTTCGGAGTCCCGGATGTGATCACGGGCATGACGAGGAGTCTCGAAATGGTCGAGATGTAAAGATTGATATATTGGAAGCCTACATTTGGATATCGGAAGTGTTCCGGGTGAAATCGGGATTTCACCGGAGTACCAGGAGGTTACCGGAACCCCCCGGGAAACATATGGGCCATATTGGGCCTTAGTGGAAAAGGAGAAAGGGGCTGCCCTAGGGCTGTCCGCGCGCCTCCCCCCTCCCCTAGTCCTATTAGGATTAGTAGAGGTGGCCGGCCCCCTCTCTCCCTCTTTCCCCTTGAGGAATCCTAGTCCAACTAGGATTGGGGGGGGGGGGGATCCTACTCCCGGAGGGAGTAGGACTCTCCTGGCGCACCAGGCTTGGCCGGCCAACCCCTCCCCCTTGGCTCCTTTATATACGGAGGGAGGGGGCACCCCAAAGACACACAAGTTGATCATTGAGATCGTTCCTTAGCCGTGTGCGGTGCCCCTTCCACCAGATTACACCTCGAATATATCGTAGCAGTGCTTAGGCGAAGCCCTGCGTCGGTGGAACATCTTCATCATCACCATGCCGTCGTGCTGACAGGAACTCTCCCTCGACACTCGGCTGGATCGGAGTTCGAGGGACGTCATCGAGCTGAACGTGTGCAGAACTCGGAGGTGCCGTACGTTCGGTGCTTAGATCGGTCGGATCGTGAAGAAGTACGACTACATCAACCGCGTTGATATAACGCTTCCGCTTTCGGTCTACGAGGGTACGTAGACAACACTCTCCCCTCTCGTTGCTATGCATCACCATGATCTTGCATGTGCGTAGGAAATTTTTGAAATTACTACGTTCCCCAACAGTGGTATCAGAGCCTAGGTTTTTATGGTTTGATGTTATTTGCACGAGTAGAACACAAGTGAGTTGTGGACGATACAAGTCATACTGCCTACCAGCATGTCATACTTTGGTTCAGCGGTATTGTTGGACGAGACGATCCGGACCAACCTTACGCGTACGCTTATGCGAGACCGGTTCCCTCGACGTGCTTTGCACATAGATGGCTTGCGGAAGACTGTCTCTCCAACTTTAGTTGAACCAAGTGTGGCTACGCCCGGTCCTTGAGAAGGTTAAAACGGAGTCTATTTGACGAAGTATCGTTGTGGTTTTGATGCGTAGGTAAGATGAGTTCTTGCTTAAAGCCCGTAGCAGCCACGTAAAACTTGCAACAACAAAGTAGAGGACGTCTAACTTGTTTTTGCAGGGCATGTTGTGATGTGATATGGTCAAGACATGATGCTAAATTTTATTGTATGAGATGATCATGTTTTGTAACCGAGTTATCGGCAACTGGCAGGAGCCATATGGTTGTCGCTTTATTGTATGCAATGCAATCGCGATGTAATGCTTTACTTTATTACTAAGCGGTAGTGATAGTCGTGGAAGCATAAGATTGGCGAGACGACAACGATGCTACGATGGAGATCAAGGTGTCGCGCCGGTGACGATGGTGATCATGACGGTGCTTTGGAGATGGAGATCACAAGCACAAGATGATGATGACCATATCATATCACTTATATTGATTGCATGTGATGTTTATCTTTTTATGCATCTTATCTTGCTTTGCTTGACGGTAGCATTATAAGATGATCTCTCACTAAATTATCAAGAAGTGTTCTCCCTGAGTATGCACCGTTGCAAAAGTTCTTCGTGCTGAGACACCACGTGATGATCGGGTGTGATAGGTTCTACGTTCAAATACAACGGGTGCAAAACAGTTGCACACGCGGAATACTCAGGTTATACTTGACGAGCTATGCATATAAGATATGACCTCGGAACACGGAGACCGAAAGGTCGAGCGTGAATCATATAGTAGATATGATCAACATAATGATGTTCACCATTGAAACTACTCCATCTCACGTGATGATCGGTCATGGTGTAGTTAATATGGATCACGTAATCACTTAGAGAATTGGAGGGATGTTTTTTCTAAGTGGGAGTTCTTAAGTAATATGATTAATTGAACTTAAATTTATCATGAAACTTAGTACCTAATAGTATCTTGCTTGTATATGTTGTGTAGATAGATGGCTCGTGCTGTTGTTCCGTTGAATTTTAATGCATTCCTTGAGAAAGCAAAGTTGAAAGATGATGGTAGCAATTACACGGACTGGGTCCGTAACTTGAGGATTATCCTCATTGCTGCACAGAAGAATTACGTCCTGGAAGCACCGCTAGGTGCCAGGCCTGGTGCAAGGGCTGTGCCAGATGTTGTGAACATCTGGCAAAGCAAAGCTGATGACTACCGTATAGTTCAGTGTGCCATGCTTTATGGCTTAGAACCGGGACTTCAACGACGTTTTGAACACCATGGAGCATATGAGATGTTCCAGGAGTTGAAGTTAATATTTCAAGCAAATGCCCAGATTGAGAGATATGAAGTCTCCAATAAGTTCTATAGCTGTAAGATGGAGGAGAACGGTTCTGTCAGTGAGCATATACTCAGAATGTCTGGGTATAACAATCACTTGATTCAACTGGGAGTTAATCTTCCGGATGATTGCGTCATTGACAGAATTCTCCAATCACTGCCACCAAGCTACAAGAGCTTCGTGATGAACTATAATATGCAAGGGATGACCAAAACTATGCCCGAGCTCTTCGCGATGCTGAAAGTTGCGGAGGTAGAAATCAGAAAGGAGCATCAAGTGTTGATGGTTAACAAAACCACTAGTTTCAAGAAAAAGGGCAAAGGGAAGAAAAAGGGGAACTTCAAAAAGAACAGCAAGCAAGTTGCTAATCAAGGGAAGAAACCCAAGTCTGGACCTAAGCCTGAAACTGAGTGCTTCTATTGCAAGCAGACTGGTCACTAGAAGCGGAATTGCCCCAAGTATTTGGCGGATAAGAAGGATGGCAAGGTTAACAAAGGTATATATGATATACATGTTATTGATGTGTACCTTACTAATTCTCGCAGTAGCGCCTGGGTATTTGATACTGGTTTTGTTGCTAATATTTGCAACTCGAAACAGGGGCTACGGATTAAGCAAAGATTGGCTAAGGACGAGGTGACGATGCGCGTGGGAAACGATTCCAAAGTCGATGTGATCGCGGTCGGCACGCTACCTCTACATCTACCTTCGGGATTAATATTAGACCTAAATAATTGTTATTTAGTACCAGCGTTGAGCATGAACATTATATCTGGATCTTGTTTAATGCGAGACGGTTATTCATTTAAATCAGAGAATAATGGTTGTTCTATTTATATGAGTAATATCTTTTATGGTCATGCACCATTAAAGAATGGTTTGTTCTTACTTAATCTCGATAGTAGTGATACACATATTCATAATGTTGAAGCCAAAAGATGCAGAGTTGATAATGATAGTGCAAATTATTTGTGGCACTGCCGTTTAGGTCATATCGGTGTAAAACGCATGAAGAAACTCTATACTGATGGACTTTTGGAGTCACTTGATTATGAATCACTTAGCACTTGCGAACCGTGCCTTATGGGCAAGATGACTAAAACGCCGTTCTCCGGTACTATGGAGAGAGCAACAGATTTATTGGAAATCATACATACTGATGTATGTGGTCCAATGAATGTTGAGGCTCGTGGCGGATATCGTTATTTTCTCACCTTCACTGATGATTTAAGCAGATATGGGTATATCTACTTAATGAAACACAAGTCTGAAACATTTGAAAAGTTCAAAGAATTTCAGAGTGAAGTGGAAAATCATCGTAACAAGAAAATAAAGTTTCTACGATCTGATCGTGGAGGAGAATATTTGAGTTACGAGTTTGGTCTACATTTGAAACAATGCGGAATAGTTTCGCAACTCATGCCACCCGGAACACCACAACGTAATGGTGTGTCCGAACATCGTAATCGTACTTTACTGGATATGGTGCGATCTATGATGTCTCTTACCAATTTACTGCTATCGTTTTGGGGTTATGCTTTAGAGACGGCCGCATTCACATTAAATAGGGCACCATCGAAATCCGTTGAGACGACGCCTTATGAACTGTGGTTTGGCAAGAAACCAAAGTTGTCGTTTCTTAAAGTTTGGGGCTGCGATGCTTATGTGAAAAAGCTTCAACCTGATAAGCTCGATCCCAAATCGGAAAAATGTGTCTTCATAGGATACCCAAAGGAGACTGTTGGGTACACCTTCTATCACAAATCCGAAGGCAAGATTTTTGTTGCTAAATTCGGAAACTTTCTAGAGAAGGAGTTTCTCTCGAAAGAAGTGAGTGGGAGGAAAGTAGAACTTTATTGAGATAACTGTATCTACTCCCTTATTGAGAAGTAGTACGTCACAGAAATCAGTTTCTGTGACACCTACACCAAATAGGGAGGAAGCCAATGATAATGATCATGAAACTTCAAATCAAGTTTCTACCGAACCTCGTAGATCAACCAGAGTAAGATCCGCACCAGAGTGGTACGGTAATCCTATTCTGGAAGCCATGTTACTAGACCATGATGAACCTACGAACTATGAAGAAGCGATGGTGAGCCCAGATTCCGCAAAATGGCTTGAGGCCATGAAATCTGAGATGGGATCCATGTATGAGAACAAAGTGTGGACTTTGGTTGACTTGCCCGATGATCGGCAAGCAATTGAGAATAAATGGATCTTTAAGAAGAAGACTGACGCTGATGGTAATGTTACTGTCTATAAAGCTCGACTTGTTGCAAAAGGTTTTCGACAAGTTCAAGGGATTGACTACGATGAGACCTTCTCACCCGTAGCGATGCTTAAGTCTGTCCGAATCATGTTAGCAATTGCCGCATTTTATGATTATGAAATTTGGCAGATGGATGTAAAAATTGCATTCCTGAATGGATTTCTGGAAGAAGAGTTGTATATGATGCAACCAGAAGGTTTTGTCGATCCAAAGGGAGCTAACAAAGTGTGCAAGCTCCAGCGATCCATTTATGGACCGGTGCAAGCCTCTCGGAGTTGGAATAAACGCTTTGATAGTGTGATCAAAGCATTTGGTTTTATACAGACTTTTGGAGAAGCCTGTATTTACAAGAAAGTGAGTGGGAGCTCTGTAGCATTTCTGATATTATATGTAGATGACATATTACTGATCGGAAATAATATAGAATTTCTGGATAGCATAAAGGGATACTTGAATAAGAGTTTTTCAATGAAAGACCTCGGTGAAGCTGCTTACATATTGGGCATTAAGATCTATAGAGATAGATCAAGACGCTTAATAGGACTTTCACAAAGCACATACCTTGACAAAGTTTTGAAGAAGTTCAAAATGGATCAGGCAAAGAAAGGGTTCTTGCCTGTGTTACAAGGTGTGAAGTTGAGTAAGACTCAATGCCCGACCACCGCAGAAGATAGAAAGAAAATGAAAGATGTTCCCTATGCTTCAACCATAGGCTCTATCATGTATGCAATGCTGTGTACCAGACCTGATGTGTGCCTTGCTGTAAGCTTAGCAGGCAGGTACCAAAGTAATCCAGGAGTGGATCACTAGACAGCGGTCAAGAACATCCTTAAGTACTTGAGAAGGACTAGGGATATGTTTCTCGTTTATGGAGGTGACAAAGAGCTCGTCGTAAATGGTTACGTCGATGCAAGCTTTGACACTGATCCAGACGATTCTAAATCGCAAACCGGATACGTATTTACATTAAACGGTGGAGCTGTCAGTTGGTGCAGTTCTAAACAAAGCGTCGTGGCAGGATCTACATGTGAAGCTGAGTACATAGCTGCTTCAGAAGCAGCTAATGAAGGAGTCTGGATGAAGGAGTTCATATCCGATCTAGGTGTTGTACCTAGCGTATCGGATCCAATGAAAATCTTTTGTGACAATACTGGTGCAATTGCCTTGGCAAAGGAATCCGGATTTCACAAAAGAACCAAACACATCAAAAGACGCTTCAACTCGATCCGGGATTTAGTCCAGGTGGGAGACATAGAGTTATGCAAGATACATACGGATCTGAATGTTGCAGACCCGTTGACTAAGCCTCTTCCACGAGCAAGACATGATCAGCACCAAGACTCCATGGGTGTTAGAATCATTACTTTGTAATCTAGATTATTGACTCTAGTGCAAGTGGGAGACTGAATTAAATATGCCCTAGAGGCAATAATAAAGTTATTATTTATTTCCTTATATCATGATAAATGTTTATTATTCATGCTAGAATTGTATTAACCGGAAACATAATACATGTGTGAATAAACATACAGAGTGTCACTAGTATGCCTCTACTTGACTAGCTCGTTAATCAAAGATGGTTATGTTTCCTAACCATGAACAAAGAGTTGTTATTTGATTGATGGGATCACATCATTAGTTGAATGATCTGATTGACATGACCCATTTCATTAGCATAGCACCTGATCGTTTAGTTTGTTGTTGTTGCTATTCTTCATAACTTATACAGGTTCCTATGACTATGAGATTATGCAACTCCCATTTGCCAGAGGAACACTTTGGGTGCTACCAAACGTCACAACGTAACTGGGTGATTATAAAGGAGCCTTACAGGTGTCTCCGAAGGTACATGTTGGGTTGGCGTATTTCGAGATTAGGAGTTGTCACTCCGATTGTCGAAGAGGTATCTCTGGGCCCTCTCGGTAATGCACATCACATAAAGCCTTGCAAGCATTACAACTAATGTGTTAGTTGTTAGATGATGTATTACGGAACGAGTAAAGAGACTTGCCGGTAACGAGATTGAACTAGGTATTGGATACCGACGATCGAATCTCGGGCAAGTAACATACCGATGACAAAAGGAACAACGTATGTTGTTATGCGGTCTGACCGATAAAGATCTTCGTAGAATATGTAGGAGCCAATATGGGCATCCAGGTCCCGCTATTGGTTATTGACCGAAGAGGTGTCTCGGTCATGTCTACATTGTTCTCGAACCCGTAGGGTCCGCACGCTTAACGTTTCGATGACAGTTGTTATGAGTTTATATGATGTTGATGTACCGAAGGTAGTTCGGAGTCCCGGATGTGATCACGGGCATGACGAGGAGTCTCGAAATGGTCGAGACGTAAAGATTGATATATTGGAAGCCTACATTTGGATATCGGAAGTGTTCCGGGTGAAATCGGGATTTCACCGGAGTACCAGGAGGTTACCGGAACCCCCCGGGAAACATATGGGCCATATTGGGCCTTAGTGGAAAAGGAGAAAGGGGCTGCCCTAGGGCTGGCCGCGCGCCTCCCCCCTCCCCTAGTCCTATTAGGATTAGGAGAGGTGGCCGGCCCCCTCTCTCCCTCTTTCCCCTAGAGGAATCCTAGTCCAACTAGGATTGGGGGGGGGGGGAATCCTACTCCCGGAGGGAGTAGGACTCTCCTGGCGCACCAGGCTTGGCCGGCCAGCCCCTCCCCCTTGGCTCCTTTATATACGGAGGCAGGGGGCACCCCAAAGACACACAAGTTGATCATTGAGATCGTTCCTTAGCCGTGTGCGGTGCCCCCTTCCACCAGATCACACCTCGAATATATCGTAGCAGTGCTTAGGCGAAGCCCTGCGTCGGTGGAACATCTTCATCGTCACCACGCCGTCGTGCTGACAGGAACTCTCCCTCGACACTCGGCTGGATCGGAGTTCGAGGGACGTCATCGAGCTGAACGTGTGCAGAACTCGGAGGTGCCGTACGTTCGGTGCTTAGATCGGTCGGATCGTGAAGAAGTACGACTACATCAACCGCGTTGATATAACGCTTCCGCTTTCGGTCTACGAGGGTACGTAGACAACACTCTCCCCTCTCGTTGCTATGCATCACCATGATCTTGCATGTGCGTAGGAAATTTTTGAAATTACTACGTTCCCCAACACCCTCCGTGACGGAGGAGACCATCCACTTGCCTCCCGCTCCAGACATGGTTGGAGAAGGTTGAGGAAGAGAATGCGGACTTGGGCGTTGGACGTCGAGTGTGCGAAAATGGAAGAGCAAAGGAGAAAGAAGGCGTGGATGAAAAGGTGGATCCCTGTCCCCTTATATGGGCGGGCGAAACTACGCGTCCCCACCAGCCTGGTAAAACTCGCTTATCTCCCAAGCGCCGTAATCAATGGCGCGGTTGGGTTACCCACGCCCGTATTGATGAGAATCCCGTAATAAGGGGACACGATCTCTGCTTCGACATGACGTGCCAAGGAAACCGCCTCTATAAACGCGTTGAGGTGGGACAGTGAAAACGATTCGAATAAAGGCCTGGCTGTGGTGTGATGTCATACTACGGAATATGTCAGCAGATTAGATTTGTGTAAATATTATTCTCTCTACGGTGGTATGTGGAACTTATTTTGCAGAGCCGGACACTATCCTTGTGTTCAAAATCTTCTATGAAGTATTCGGAGGAGGAACCCGCCGTGCAATGCCGAAGACAATTTGCGCACCGGACTCGTCGTCATTGAAGCCTGGTTCAGGGGCTACTGAAGGAGTCCTGGATTAGGGGGTGTCCGGGTAGCCGGACTATAACCTTTGGCCGGACTCTTGGACTATGAAGATACAAGATTGAAGACTTCGTCCCGTGTCCGGATGGGACTTTCCTTGGCGTGGAAGGCAAGCTTGGCGGTATGGATATGTAGATCTCCTTCCATTGTAACCGACTCTGTGTAACCCTAGCCCCCTCCAGTGTCTATATAAACCGGAGGGTTTTAGTCCATAGGACGAAAAACAGTCATACCATAGGCTAGCTTGTAGGGTTTAGCCTCTCTGATCTCGTGGTAGATCTACTCTTGTACTACCCATATCATCAATATTAATCAAGCAAGAGTAGGGTTTTACCTCCATCGAGAGGGCCCGAACCTGGGTAAAAACATCGTGTCCCTTGTCTCCTGTTACCATCCACCTAGACACACAGTTCGGGACCCCCTACCCGAGATCCGCCGATTTTGACACCGACAGCTAGGGTTACACAGAGTCGGTTACAAGGGAGGAGATCTACATATCCGTATTGCCAAGCTTGCCTTCCACGCCAAGGAGAGTCCCATCCGGACACGGGACGAAGTCTTCAATCTTGTATCTTCATAGTCCAATAGTCCGGCTAAAGTATATAGTACGGCTGTCCGAGGAATGCCTAATCCAGGACTCCCTCACCCACACCCTGTCCATTAGGGTGGGGGCGCGCCTTCCCCCTGGGCGCCCCCTGCCTCGTGGGCCCCCTGGTGCTCCACCGACCTCAACTCCAACTCTATATATTCACGTTCGGGGAGAAAAAAATGAGGGAGAAGGATTCATCGCGTTTTACGATACGGTGCCGTCGCCAAGCCCTAATCTCTCTCGGGAGGGCTGATCTGGAGTTTGTTCGGGGCTTTGGAGAGGGGAATCCGTCATTGCTAGCTCTCGAGCACTGCGTTGGTTTTCCCTTGAAGAGGAAAGGGTGATGCAGCAAAGTAGCGTAAGTATTTCCCTCAGTTTTTGAGAACCAAGTTATCAATCCAGTAGGAGGCCACGCTCATGTCCCTTGCACCTACACAAACAAATAAGAACCTTGCAACCAACGCGATAAAGGGGTTGTCAATCCCTTCTTGGCCACTTGCGAAAGTGAGATCTGATAGAGATGATAAGATAATATTTTTGGTATTTTTATGATAAAGACTAAAATTAAAGAAAGCAAAATAAACAGCGCAAGAAATAGTTTGTTGACGGGAAATTAATATGATGGAGAATAGACCCGGGGGCCATAGGTTTCACTAGTGGCTTCTCTCAAGATAGCATAAGTATTATGGTGGGTGAACATATTACTGTCGAGCAATTGATAGAATTGAGCATAGTTATGAGAATATCTAGGTATGATCATGTATATAGGCATCACGTCCGTGACAAGTAGACCGACTCATGCCTGTATCTACTACTATTACTCCACACATCGACCGCTATCCAGCATGCATCTAGAGTATTAAGTTGATAAGAACGGAGTAACGCTTTAAGCAAGATGACATGATGTAGAGGGATAAACTCATGCAATATGATATAAGCCCCATCTTTTTACCCTCGATGGCAACCATACAATACATGTCGTTTCCCCTACTGTCACTGGGATCGAGCACCGCAAGATTGAACCCAAAGCTAAGCACTTCTCTCATTGCAAGAAAGATCAATCTAGTAGGCCAAACCAAACTGATAATTCGAAGAGCCTTGCAAATATAACCAATCATACATAAAAGAATTCAGAGAAGATTCAAATATTGTTCATAGATAATCTTGATCATAAACCCACAATTCATCGGATCTCGACAAACACACCACAGAAGAAGATTACATCAAATATATCTCCAAGAGAATCGAGGAGAACTTTGTATTGAGATCCAAAGAGAGAGAAGAAGCCATCTAGCTAATAACTATGGACCCGAAGGTTTGAGGTAAACTACTCACACATCATCGGAGAGGCTATGGTGTTGATGTAGAAGCCCTCCATGATCAATGCCCCCTCCGGCGGAGCGTCGGAAAAGGCCACAAGATGGGATCTCACGGGTACAGAAGATTGCTGCGGTCGAATTAGGTTTTCGTGGTGCTCTTCGGTGGTTTGGGGGTACGTAGGTATATATAGGAGGAAGAAGTAGGTCGGTGGAGCCACGAGGGGCCCATGAGGGTGGAGGGCGCGCCCAGGGGGTAGGCGCACCCCCTGCCTCGTGGCCACCTCGTTGATTGCTTGACGTCCACTCCAAGTCCTCTAGATCATGTTTGTTCCAAAAATCACGTTCCCGAAGGTTTCATTCCGTTTGGACTCCGCTTGATATCCTTTTCCTTCGAAACAATGAAATAGGCAAAAAAAGCAATTTGGGCTGGGCCTCCGGTTAATAGGTTAGTCCCAAAAATAATATAAAAGTGTATAATAAATCCCATTAAACATCCAAAACAAAATAGATAATAGCATGGAACAATCAAAAATTATAGATACGTTGGAAACGTGTTAAGCATCCCAAGCTTAATTCCTGCTCGTCCTCGAGTAGGTAAATGATAAAAACATAACTTTTTGATGTGGAATGCTACATAGCATAATTTTCAATGTAATTCTCTTAATTGTGGCATGAATATTCAGATCCGAAAGATTCAAAATAAAAGTTCAATATTGACATAAAAGTAATAATACTTCAAGCATACTAACTAAGCAATTATGTCTTCTCAAAATAACATGGCCAAAGAAAGTTCATTCCTTCAAAATCATATAGTTTGATCATGCTCCATTTTCGTCACACAAGAATGCTCTCATCATGCACAACCCCGATGACAAGACAATCAATTGTTTCATACTTTAGTAATCTCAAACTTTTTCAACTTTCACGCAATATATGAGCGTGAGCCATGGATATAGCACTATGGGTGGAATAGAATATGATGATGGGGGTTATGTGGAGAACACAAAAAGGAGAAAGTCTCACATTGGCGCGGCTAATCAATGGGCTAGGCAGATGCCCATCAATTGATGTCAATGCAAGGAGTAGGGATTGCCATGCAACGGATGCACTAGAGCTATAAATGTATGAAAGCTCAACAAAAGAAACTAAGTGGGTGTGCATCCAACTTGCTTCCTCACGAAGACCTAGGGCATTTGGGGAAGCCCATTGTTGGAATATACAAGCCACGTTCTATATTGAAAAATTCCCACTAGTATATGAAAGTGACAAAACAAAAGACTCTCTATCATAAAGATCATGGTGCTACTTTGAAGCACAAGTGTGGAAAAAGGATAGTAGCATTGCCCCTTTTTTTGGGCCCCCTTTTTTTATTTGGCCTTTCTCTTTTTTTATTTGGGACAATGCTCTATGAATGATGATCATCACACTTCTATTTATTTACAACTCAATGATTACAACTCGATACTAGAACAAAGTATGACTCTATATGAATGCCTCTCGCGGTGTACCAGGATGGGCAACGAATCAGGAGTGACATGTATGAAATAATATGCATGGTGGCTTTGCCACAAATACGATGTCAACTACATGATCATGCAAGGCAATATGACAATGATGAAGCGTGTCATGATAAACGGAACGGTGGAAAGTTGCATGACAATATATCTCGGAATGGTTATGGAAATGCCATAATAGGTAGGTATGGTGGCTGTTTTAGGAAGATATAAGGAGGTTTATGTGTGATAGAGCATATCGTATCACGGGGTTTGGATGTACCAGCGAAGTTTGCACCAACTCTCAAGGTGAGAAAGGGCAATGCACGGTACCGAAGAGCCTAGCAACGATGGAAGGGTGAGAGTGCGTATAATCCATGGACTCAACAGTAGTCATAAAGAACTCAAATACTTATTGCAAAAATCTACAAGTCATCAAAAACCAAGCACTACGCGCATGCTCCTAGGGGGATAGATTGGTAGGAAAAGACCATCGCTTGTCCCCGACCGCCACTCATAAGGAGGACAATCAAAGAACACCTCATGTTTCAAATTTGTTACACAACGTTTACCATACGTGCATGCTACGGGACTTGCAAACTTCAACACATGTATTTCTCAAATTCACAATTACTCAACTAGCACAACTTTGATATCACTATCTCCATATCTCAAAACAATCATCAAGCATGAAACTTCTCTTAGTATTCAACGCACTTATAAGAAAGTTTTTACTAATCTTGGATGTCTATCATATTAGGACTAATTTCACAATTTAAGCAAATTACCATGCTGTTTTGCAGGACTCTCAAAATAATATAAGTGAAGCATGAGAGATCAATAATTTCTATAAAACAAACCACCACCGTGCTCTAAAAGATATAAGTGAAGTACTAGAGCAAAAACTATGTAACTCAAAAGATATAAGTGAAGCACATAGAGTTTTCTAATAAATTCCGAATCATGTGTGTGTCTCTCAAAAGGTGTGTACAGCGAGGATGATTGGGGTAAACTAAAAAACAAAGACTCAAATCATACAAGACGCTCCAAGCAAAACACATATCATGTGGTGAATAAAAATATAGCCCCAAGTGAAGTTACCGATAGACGAAGACGAAAGAGGGGATGCCTTCAGGGGCATCCCCAAGATTAGGCTTTTGGTTGTCCTTGAATTTTACCTTGGGGTGCCTTGGACATCCCCAAGCTTGGGCTCTTGCCAATCCTTGTTCCATAATCCATCAAATCTATACCCAAAAATTGAAAACTTCACAACACAAAACTTAACAGAAAATCTCGTAAGCTCCGTTAGCGAAAGAAAACAAAACACCACTTCAAGGTGTTGGGGAACGTTGCAGAAAATAAAAAATTTCTACGCTTCACCAAGGTCAATCTATGGAGTCATCTAGCAACGAGAGAGAGGAGTGCATCTACATACCCTTGTAGATCGCGAGCGGAAGCGTTCAAGTGAACGGGGTTGATGGAGTCGTACTCGCCGTGATCCAAATCACCGATGACCAAGTGCCAAACGGACAACACCTCCGCGTTCAACACACGTACGGTTGCGGAAGACATCTCCTCCTTCTTGATCCAGCAAGGGGGAGGGAGAGGTTGATGGAGATCCAGCAGCACGACGACGTGGTGGTGGAAGTAGCGGGATCCCGGCAGGGCTTCGCCAAGCGGAAGCGGGAAGGAGAGGTGTTACGGAGGGAGAGGAAGGCGCCAGGAGCAAGGGTGCGGCTGCCCTCCCTCCCCCTCTTTATATAGGGGCCTTGGGGGGGCGCCGACCCTAGGAGATGAAATCTCTAGGGGGGCGGCGGCCAAGGGGGATGGCTTGCCCCCCAAGCCAAGTGGGGCGCCCCCACCCCTAGGGTTTCCAACCCTAGGCGCAGGGGGAGGCCCAAGGGGGGTGCACCAGCCCACCAGGGGCTGGTTCCCCTCCCACTTCAGCCCATGAGGCCCTCCGGGATAGGTGGCCCCACCCGATGGACCCCCGGGACCCTTACGGTGGTCCCGGTAAAATACCGATTAACGCCGCAACTTTCCCGATGGCCGAAACTGAACTTCCTATATATAAATCTTTACCTCCAGACCATTCCGGATCTCCTCGTGACGTTTGGGATCTTATCCAGGACTCTGAACAACTTTTAGGTTACCACATACTAATATCTCTACAACCCTAGCGTCACCGAACCTTAAGTGTGTAGACCCTATGGGTTCGGGAGACACGCAGACATGACCGAGACGACTCTCCGGTCAATAACAAACAGCGGGATCTGGATACCCATGTTGGCTCCCACATACTCCTCGATGATCTCATCGGATGAACCACGATGTCGAGGATTTAAGTAATCTCGTATACAATTCCCTTTTTTAATCGGTACGTTACTTGCCCGAGATTCGATCGTCGGTATCCCAATACCTCGTCCAATCTCGTTACCGGCAAGTCACTTTACTCGTACCTAATGCATGATCCCGTGACCAAACACTTGGTCGCATTGAGCTCATTATGATGATGCATTACCGAGTGGGCCTAGAGATACCTCTCCGTCATACGGAGTGACAAATCCCAGTCTCGATCCGTGTCAACCCAACAGATACTTTGGGGGTACCTGTAGTATACCTTTATAGTCACCCAGTTACGTTGTGAAGTTTGGCACACCCAAAGCACTCCTACGGTATCAAGGAGTTACACGATCTCATGGTCTAAGAAAATGATACTTAACATTGGAAAAGCTTAGCCAACGAACTACACGATCTTGTGCTAGGCTTAGGATTTGGTCTTGTCCATCACATCATTCTCCTAATGATGTGATCCCGTCATCAATGACATCTAATGCCCATAGTCAGGAAACCATGACTATCTGTTGATCAGCGAGCTAGTCAACTAGAGGCTCACTAGGGACATGTTGTGGTCTATGTATTCACACATGTATTATGATTTCCGGATAACACAATTATAGCATGAACAATAGACAATTATCATGAACAAAGAAATATAATAATCATCATTTTATTATTGCCTCTAGGGCATATTTCCAACAGTCTCCCACTTGCACTAGAGTCAATACTCTAGTTACATTGTGATGAATCGAACACCCATAGAGTTCTGGTGTTGATCATGTTTTGCTCGCGGAAGAGGTTTAGTCAACGGATCTGCAACATTCAGATCCGTATGTACTTTGCAAATATCTATGTCTCCATCGTGAACATTTTCACGAATGGAGTTGAAGCGACGCTTGATGTGCCTGGTCTTCTTGTGAAACCTGGGCTCCTTGGCAAGTGCAATAGCTCCAGTGTTGTCACAGAAGAGAGCGATTGGCCCCGACACATTGGGTATGACTCCTAGGTCGGTGATGAACTCCTTCATCTAGATTGCTTCATGTGCTGCATCCGAGGCTGCCATGTACTCCGCTTCACATGTAGATCCCGCCACGACGCTTTGCTTGCAACTGCACCAGCTTACTGCCCCACCATTCAAAATAAACACGTATCCAGTTTGTGACTTGGAGTCATCCAGATCTGTGTCGAAGCTAGCGTCGACGTAACCCTTTACGACGAGCTCTTCGTCACCTCATATACGAGAAACATGTCCTTAGTCCTTTTCAGGTACTTCAGGATATTCTTGACCACTGTCCAGTGTTCCATGCCGGGATTACATTGGTACCTTCCTACCAAACTTACGGCAATGTTTACATCAGGTCTGGTACACAGCATGGCGTACATGATACACCAAATGGCTGAGGCATAGGGGATGACACTCATCTTTTCTCTATCTTCTGCCGAGGTCGGACATTGAGCTGAGCTCAATTTCACACCTTGCAACACAGGCAAGAACCCTTTCTTGGACTGATCCATATTGAACTTCTTCAATATCTTATCAAGGTATGTGCTTTGTGAAAGACCTATGAGGTCTCTCGATCTATCTCTATAGATCTTGATGCCTAATATGTAAGCAGCTTCTCCAAGGTCCTTCATTGAAAAACACTTATTCAAATAGGCCTTAATGTTGTCCAAAAGTTCTATATCATTTCCCATCAAAAGTATGTCATCCACATATAATATGAGAAATGCTACAGAGCTCCCACTCACTTTCTTGTAAACGCAGGCTTCTCCATAAGTCTGCATAAACCCAAACGCTTTGATCATTTCGTCGAAGCGAATGTTCCAACTCCGAGATGCTTGCACCAGCCCATAGATGGAGCGCTGGAGCTTGCATACCTTGTTAGCATTCTTAGGATCGACAAAACCCTCCGGCTGCATCATATACAATTCTTCCTTAAGAAAGCCGTTGAGGAATGCCGTTTTGACGTCCATTTGTAATATCTCATAATCATAGTATGCGGCAATTGCTAACAAGATTCGGACGGACTTCAGCTTCGCTACGGGTGAGAAGGTCTCATCATAGTCAACCCCTTGAACTTGTCGATAACCCTTAGCGACAAGTCGAGCCTTATAGATGGTAACATTACCATCCGCGTCCGTCTTCTTCTTAAAGATCCATTTATTCTCTATCGCACGCCTATCATCGGGCAAGTCTGTCAAAGTCCATAGTTTGTTTTCATACATGGATCCTATCTCGGATTGCATGGCTTCAAGCCATTTTTTGGAATCTGGGCCCGCCATTGCTTCCTCATAGTTCGAAGGTTCACCATTGTCTAACAACATGATTTCCAAGACAGGGTTGCCGTACCACTCTGGTGCGAAACGTGTCCTTGTGGACCTACGAAGTTCAGTAGCAACTTGATCTGAAGTTTCATGATCATCATCATTAACCTCCTCTCTAATCGGTGGAGGCACCACAGAAACATCTTCTTGAGCTGCGCTACTCTTCGGTTCAAGAGGTAATACTTCATCAAGTTCCACTTTCCTCCCACTTACTTCTTTTGAGAGAAACTCTTTCTCCAGAAAGGACCCGTTCTTGGCAACAAAGATCTTGCCTTCGGATCTGAGGTAGAAGGTATACCCAATGGTTTCCTTAGGGTATCCTATGAAGACACATTTTTCCGACTTGGGTTCGAGCTTTTTCAGGTTGAAGTTTCTTGACATAAGCATCGCATCCCCAAACTTTTAGAAACGACAGCTTAGGTTTCTTCCCAAACCATAATTCATATGGTGTCGTCTTAGCGGATTTAGACGGTGCCCTATTTAAAGTGAATGTAGCTGTCTCTAGAGCGTATCCCCAAAATGATAGCGGTAAATCAGTGAGTGACATCATAGATCGCACCATATCCAATAGAGTGCGATTACGACGTTCGGACACACCGTTACGCTGAGGTGTTCCAGGCGGCGTGAGTTGTGAAATGATTCCACATTTCCTTAAGTGCGTACCAAATTCGTGACTTAAATATTCTCCCCACGATCTGATCGTAAGAATTTTATTTTTCGGTCATGTTGATTCTCTACCTCACTATTAAATTCCTTGAACTTTTCAAAGGTCTCAGACTTGTGTTTCATCAAATAGACATACCCATATCTACTTAAGTCATCAGTGAGAGTGAGAACATAACGATAGCCACCGCGAGCCTCAACGCTCATTGGACCGCACACATCAGTATGTATAATTTCCAACAAGTTGGTTGCTCGTTCCAATGTTCCGGAGAACGGAGTCTTGGTCATCTTCCCCATGAGGCATGGTTCGCACGTGTCAAATGATTCGAAATCAAGAGACTCCAAGAGTCCATCTGTATGGAGCTTCTTCATGCGTTTGACACCTATGTGACCAAGGAAGCAGTGCCACAAGTATGTGGGACTATCATCATCAATCTTACATCTTTTGTTATTCACACTACAAGTATGTGTAACATTACGTTCGAGATTCATTAAGAATAAACCATTCACCGGCGGGGCATGACCATAAGACATATCTCTCATATAAATAGAACAGCCATTATCCTCGGATTTAAATGATTAGCCAGCTCGCATCAAATGAGATCCAGATACAATGTTCATGCTCAAAGCTGGTGCTAAATAACAATTATTGAGGTTTAAAACTAATCCCGTAGGCAAATGTAGAGGTAGCGTGCCGACGGCGATCACATCGACCTTGGAACCATTCCCGCCGCACATCGTCACCTCGTCCTTCACCAGTCTTCGTTTATTCCACAGCTCCTGTTTTGAGTTACAAATATGAGCAACCGCACCGGTATCAAATACCCAGGAGCTACTACGAGTACTGGTAATGTACACATCAATTGCATGTATATCACATATACCTTTAGTGTTGCCGGCCTTCTTGTCCGCTAAGTATTTGGGGCAGTTCCGCTTCCAGTGTTTCCTTCCCTTGCAATAAAAGCACTCAGTTTCACGCTTGGGTCCATTCTTTGGCTTCTTCCCGGCAACTGGCTTACCGGGCGCAGCAACTCCCTTGCCGTCCTTCTTCTTACCCTTGCCTTTCTTGAACTTAGTGGTTTTATTCACCAAAAACACTTGATGTTCCTTTTTGATCTCCACCTCCGCTGATTTCAGCATTGAATATACCTCATGAATAGTCTTTTCCATCCCCTGCATATTGAAGTTCATCACAAAGCTCTTGTAGCTCGGTGGGAGCGACTGAAGGATTCTGTCAACGACCGCGTCATCCGGGAGATTAACTCCCAGCTGAGTCAAGCGGTTGTGCAACCCAGACATTTTGAGTATGTGCTCACTGACAGAACTATTTTCCTCCATCTTACTATGTAGAACTTGTTGGAGACTTCATATCTCTCAACCCGGGCATGAGCTTGGAAAACCATTTTTAGCTCTTCGAACATCTCATATGCTCCGTGTTGCTCAAAACGCTTTTGGAGCCCCGGTTCTAAGCTGTAAAGCATGCCGCACTGAACGAGGGAGTAATCATCAACACGCTGCTGCCAAGCGTTCATAACGTCTTGGTTCTCTGGGATGGGTGCTTCACCTAGTGGTGCTTCTAGGACATATTGTTTCCTGGCAGCTATGAGGATGATCCCCAGGTTCCGGACCCAGTCCGTATAGTTGCTGCCATCATCTTTCAGCTTGGTTTTCTCTAGGAACGCGTTGAAGTTGAGGTTGACATTAGCGTGGGCCATTTGATCTACAAGACATATTGCAAAGTTTATTTAGACTAAGTTCATCTAATCAAATTATTTAATGAACTCCCACTCAGATTAGACATCCCTCTCGTCATCTAAGTGATACATGATCCGACTCAACTAGACCGTGTCCGATAGTCACGTGAGACGGACTAGGCATCATCGGTGAACATCTCCATGTTGATCGTATCTTCCATACGACTCATGTTCGACCTTTCGGTCTCTTGTGTTCCGAGGCCATGTCTATACATGCTAGGCTCGTCAAGTCAACCTAAGTGTTTTGCATGTGTAAATCTGGCTTACACCCGTTGTATGTGAACGTTAGAATCTATCACACCCGATCATCACGTGGTGCTTCGAGACAACGAACTTTCGCAACGGCGCACAGTTAGGGGGAACACTTTCTTGAAATTATTGTGAGGGATCATCTTATTTACTACCGTCGTTCTTAGAAAATAAGAAGCATAAACATGATAAACATCACATGCAATCAAATAGTGACATGATATGGCCAATATCATATTGCTCCTTTGATCTCCATCTTCGGGGCGCCATGATCATCTTCATCACCGGCATGACACCATGATCTCCATCATCATGATCTCCATCATCGTGTCTCCATGAAGTTGTTCGCCAACTATTACTTCTACTACTATGACTAACAGTTTAGCAAAGAAGTAAAGTAATTACATGGCGTTATTCAATGACACGCAGGTCATACAATAAATAAAGACAACTCCTATGGCTCCTGCCGGTTGTCATACTAATCGACATGCAAGTGGTGATTCCTATTACAAGAACATGATCAATCTCATACATCACATATATCATTCATCACATCTTTTGGCCATATCACATCACACGGCACATGATGCAAAAACAAGTTAGACGTCCTCTAATTGTTTTTGCATGTTTTTACGTGGCTGCATTAGGATTCTAGCAAGAACGTTTCTTACCTACGTCAAAACCACAACGTGATATGCCAATTTCTATTTACCCTTCATAAGGACCCTTTTTATCGAATCCGATCCGACTAAAGTGGGAGAGACAGACACCCGCTAGCCACCTTATGCAACTAGTGCATGTCAGTCAGTGGAACGTGTCTCACGTAAGCGTACGTGTAAGGTCGGTCCGGGCCGCTTCATCCCACAATGCCGCCGAATCAAGATAAGACTAGTAACAACAAGTAAATTGGCAAAATCGACGCCCACTACATCTTGTGTTCTACTCGTGCATAGAAACTACGCATAGACCTAGCTCATGATGCCACTGTTGGGGAACGTTGCAGAAAATAAAAAATTTCTACGCTTCACCAAGATCATCTATGGTGTCGGTGTACAAAAAGGGGGTGCACTTCTTGTACCCCTATAACTGTGCACGGGCAGTCTGAGCCACGGGCACCACCACACCAAGCAAGGCAAGGGAGGTGAGCCAGGGTAAGACCGAAGCTCAAGGGAACTAGAACGACGCCGAGGCCAAGACCACGAAGAGCAAAAGGGACGAAGCGGACTCCCCCGGCAAGATCCTTGCTGGGAGACAGTTTTAGCAACCCCAGCAAGACCCTTGCCGCGGCAACTCGCCCCACGCATACGGAGCAAATTACCCTTGAGTCCACTGCCCCCATGGGGCAAGGATTCGGGAGACCCCTCCGCGGTGGCATGCAGATCTTTGTGAAAAAACATTCACAATCAGATATAGAAGATGACGACCCTTGGCGGGATCCCAGTCGAGGAAGACCACAAGACCCCCAGCAAGCGCCTTGCCGGGGATAACAGCAGGCGCCTCGGCAAGACCCTTGCCGGGGCCCCGGCAAGGCCCTTGCCTAGGACATCCACGGGGCCACCATCAAGCCCACGCCGACTAAACCTCCACCGCCGTATGCATGCAGCTGCCGACCCAACTAGCTGGGCAGACACCTGCGTGGAGGCATGCAGATCTTCGTGAAGACCCACCACTGTGCCACCTCAGCTGCCTGCCTACCTACATGGCATCACAGGCGTCGCTGGCCAGGGCGCGTGTCGACACAAGAAGGAGCGGCGACGGATGAGACGGATTTCTCTCTCGTCCCCAATAAAGCAAGGACACCTAAGCGAGACGCATTAAATGCGCCTTGTCATGTAATGCGAGGGATAACCTCGCATCACTGTACCCTTTCCACCTCCTGTGTGCCACTATGGTGACCCCTTTTTATATAAAAGGAGGCCCGAGGCGACCAGGAGAAGGATTCGGCCTTTTGGAGCTCCTAACGCCCCAGAGCTAGCTCAAGAACAGGAATATACATCCACCAAAGCAGGAGTAGGGTTTTACACATCCTCGCGGCCCGAACGTGGATAAACAAACTGTGTGCTATCTGTTTGATCCGCTCTTCTTACGACCCCGCGCCCCGCTAACCGAAGTAGGGATTCTTGTGATCCCATAGGTGTCGTTCCCACCGATATCTCTGGCGCGTGTCTTGATTGGCCGAGCGGGGCGGTCGAGCCCCAACCCCGTTCCTTTATAAAGAGTGGGGGGGATGGCGCCCCGCGTTCTTCCATCTTCTTCTTCCTTCAGCTTCTGCTCCTCTCTTCCATTCGTCATGGAGAGAGGAAATCCCGGTCCTTCAACGGTGGCGGCGAGGGTCGCCGCCCGACAACGCGTCCCTCCTCCTCATGCGTCTGTGGTGGCAGAGCCGGCCGCGAGGGGAAGGGGGAGGGGGCGAGGCCGTGGGCGAGGCCGGGGCGCTCGGGGAAGAGGAGGACGGGGTGGTGCGCCGGCCTCGCCCCTGCCAGCAGCTGCTCCTCCAATGGAGGGCCATGTTGGGGATGACCCTTGTGAGTTCTTCGTCAGGCTGCGCCGGCCGCCGCGCCGCTGCCTTCGTCTCCCGACTCCATTTGCGCAGGAGATGGAGCTGGATCCCCCGGAGTCATTGCGGCTGCACATGAGGGGCTGCGGGATCAGTGGCACGCGGGTCCGCGTCGACTTCCCTGCTCCTCACGTGATGTATCTTCGTCAGGGATGGAAGACGTTTGCTCATATCCACAGCTTGACGGAGGGGCTCACTCTCCAATTTAAGCTAATGGAGGGTGGCCTTCTCTCCATCAAGGTCTTCGGGCACTTTGGGACTCGTACAAGGTGCTGCGTGGAGAGCTCTTCTGATAGTGAAGATTCCTCCTCGAGTGAGAGTGACGAGGAGGACAGCGGCAGCGATGACGAGGGCGGTAGGCGGCAGGATGACGAGTCCGACTAGGTGTCGTGTGCCGCTCCGTGTGGCACCGGCGACCCCATCATCCGTGTCGCCGGCTCCTTGAACTTCTCGGGGTCGTCTCCTTGGGCGGCTGGCGTTGGGAGGCTGCGGAAGAGGAAGAGGGCGGGCGGCAAGGCCGTCAAGTCGGAGTACACGGGCACCGACGCCTTCGACGCGTACTGACGTCCTGCCGCCTCGTCTTCGAGCTTTGCTTCCGGCGCCGCCATCACCATCCAGCCTTTGGACGGCCACCAGGATGTTCTCTCGGTGTCTTCTGTCACCCGTAGCTCGCCTAGGCGCTCCTTTTGCCCTTCTCGCCTCCTTGACCCGCCTCCTGAGGAGAGGGACAAGAAAGGGATTACGTGCACCTTATCTCTTTTTAGTTTGTAAGCCTTCGGGCCTTTGTTGAATTTAAAACTTGTAATCCTCTAATTCATGTTTTTCATTCCCTATGGACTGTACCTGAGTGGAATGTTTTTAATGAAAAAGGGATGTTTGCCGGGTCATTTGTTTGTGGGTGAAACCCACGACAAGGAATAAATCCTTGATACCTTTAAGATAAACATTTTCTTGCCCGGCAACAGGCCTCGCCATCTCCCCACTTCGCTCGATCTTCCACATGCCTTTGGCGGAGGCCGCGACAAAGTGGGTTTAGGCTCCTCGTTCTATCCTTTTGTTGCCGCGACTACGACCAAACTCGGTCCCAGGAACGGGCCCTAGGGCCTAGAGTTAGGGGAGCATGGTAGTTTGAGGATAAAATGAGGTTTCACATACCTCAGCCCGTAAGGAAATGCATGATAAGGGATGAAAAACTTATCTGAATCTGCGGCCCCCGACAACCCTGGTTTGCCGTGGGTGAATCTTTTCTCTTGCAGCCCCCGGCAATACTGGCTTGCCGGGGCCTAGATGTTGGTCTGTTCCTTCTTTTCTCCCCAAGTGGTTTGGCAAGGATATCTGTGTGTCCTGCGAACCAAAGAAGACAAAAGAAAGACAAAGAGATGCAAACTCGATCTCTAAGCTAGGGGTTAGCCGCCGCTAAGCACTATCAACCCTAACCAAGGACGAGACTCGACCTAGCATGCATGCTATAACTTAGGGCGCCAACGCTTCATTCATTTATGCTCAGGGTCTGCGCCTGGCTTTGTACAAAGGGTTACATGCGTCATCGACAAGGCTTGTACAAAAGGTGGCTTGTCGGGGGGCCCGACAAGCCGCGCCTCACGGGTAAAACTTGCGAAGATGCTCAATGTTCCAGGAGTTACTCACCGGAATGACATCTTTGGTCTCCAGGCGGACTACGTCGGGCCTGGTGACTCGTATTACCCGATAAGGGCCTTCCCACTTTGGCGTCAACTTATTGGAATTCTTGGCCGATTGAACGCGCCGAAGAGCAAGGTCGCCTTCCTCAAAGCTTCGGGCACGAACCTTGCGGCTATGGTAGCGGCGCAAGGCTTGCTGGTAGCACGCTGCTCTCACAGCCGCCCGAAGACGATCTTCCTCAAGGAGCGTTGCGTCATCTTGCCGCAATTGCTCTTGCTCAAGCTTGTCATAAGCGAGTACTCGAGGTGACCCGTATATGAGTTATGTGGGGAGAACTGCTTCTGCCCCGTATACCAGGGCAAAGGGTGTCTGGCCGGTGGCTCGATTTGGTGTTGTTCTGATTGACCAAAGAACCGTCGGCAATTCATCAATCCAGTGCCTTCCACTCTTGCGCAGTCTGTCAAAGGTCTTTGTCCTCAGGCCTTGCAGTACTTCAGCATTTGCCCTCTCAGCTTGACCATTGCTTCGTGGGTAAGCAACGGAAGCGAAACAGACCTTGCTGTCGAGGTCTTGAATATATTGCATGAAGGTGTGGCTTGTGAACTGCGTGCCGTTGTCGGTGATGACCCTATTGGGTACACCAAAACGACACACCAGTCCTTTGAAGAACTTGACGGCTGACTGTGTTGTGACCTTCCTCACTGCTTCCACTTCTGGCCACTTTGTGAACTTGTTGATTGCAACGTACAAGTACTCAAAGCCCCCGACAGCACGGGGGAAAGGGCCCAGTATGTCGAGCCCCCAGACCGAGAAAGGTCAGCAGAGAGGAATGGTTTGAAGGGCTTGAGCTGGCTGATGAAGCTTCTTTGAATGGAACTGACACGCTTCACACCTGGTGACTAGTGTCGTCGCATCCTGGAGGGCGGTGGGCCAGAAGAAGCCTTGCCGAAACGCTTTGCCGGCAAGGGCCCTCGACCCTATGTGGGATCCACATATGCCTCCATGTATCTCTGCCAACAGCCCCAGTCCTTCCTCTCGAGGGATACACTTCAATTTCACACCGTTCGCTGTACAGGACGTCATCGACGAACTGGTACATAGTAGATCGACGAGCTACTTTTTTTGTTTCTTCCTGCTCCTCAGGAAGTTCCCCTGTTTGGAGGAATCGGATGGTATGTTGTGCCCACGCTGGAGCCTGGGACTCGACGGCGAGGACTAAAGGCATTTCCTCTGCTATAGGAGCGGCTATCTCCACGGCAAGAGCTTGATGCTCCGTTGGAGCTAGCCGTCCCGTGGCGGGCTCAGTGTCTCCGGCAACATCCTTGCCGGCGGCTTCAGGGAGCTCGGCGGGAAAGTACTTGCCGGGCCCTGATTTTCTCCTCTTGTTTTGTTCTGTTGATGGATCAACAGATGGCTGAGTTAGCTGAAGCACAAAGGTACCTGGTTCCACAGGTAGCTTGAGGGCGGCACGTTTTGACAGGTAATCGGCGATGTCATTCTCTGCTCGGGGAACGTGCTCTGCATGTATACCGTCAAAACGCTCTTCTAGCTTCATCACTTCATCGACGTAGGCCTTCATCAACGGGCTCTGGTAATCCTGGTTGACTTGTTTGACGACAAGTTGCGAGTCGCCCCTGACAATGAGTTTCTTGATTCCGAGGTCTGCCGCGATCCTAAGACCAGCAAGCAGCCCCTCGTACTCAGCAGTATTGTTTGTCGACACCTCCCTGGGGAAGTGCATCTAGACCACGTACTTGAGGTGCTCTCCGGTGGGCGCGACAAGCAGTACGCCAGCCCCGGCGCCCTGTAAGGAGAAAGCTCCATGAAAGTACATGACCCAGTTGCAACTTGCCTCTTTGCCGGGGAGAACAGTCTCCTGGGTTTCTTCATCAGGCGTCGCGGTCCACTCTGCAACGAACTCCGCCAGGACTCGGCTTTGAATCGTTGAGGTACTCTCAAACTTTAGGCCAAAGCTGGACAGCTCCAGTGCCCATTCTACAATTCTACCCGTTGCGTCTGGATTGTGCAATATCCGTTGCAGAGGGAGGCAAGTAACGACGGTGATCTCGTGCGCCTGGAAGTAGTGACGCAGCTTCCTCGAGGCCATAAGAAGGCTGAAGAGCAGTTTCTGCACACTAGAGTACCTTGATCTAGCCCCCTGTAGGAGGGAGCTAACAAAGTAGACCGGGTGCTGCATCATTTTCTTCCTTGGCGGCACTCCAACCGGCTGTGTCATCTCTGCACCAATGGCATCAGGCTCTGTTGCTGCTAACACCTCGTCATCAATTTCTCTCTGCGCCACTAGCGCGGCGCTGAACACCTAGTTCGTTGCCGCCAGGTATAGCAGCAACGGTTCTTGTGGCCTAGGCGCAACTAGTATTGGCGTGGAGGAGAGATACCTCTTCAAATCTTGCAATGCTGCTTCGGCTTCTGGCGTCCATTCCATTGGGCCCGCCTTTTTCAAAATCTTGAAAAAGGGAAGGGCGCGCTCGGCAGACTTGGAAATGAACCTGCTCATGGCGGCAACGCAACCAGCAAGCCGACGTACATCCTTGACCCGCTTGGGCGCTTCAATCTGTTCTATAGCTTTGATCTTGTCCGGATTGGCCTCTATCCCACGCTGTGACACAAAGAACCCGAGAAGCTTGCCGGACGGTACGCCGAAGACGCACTTCTCAGGGTTCAGCTTGACATTGATTTTGCGTAGGTTTGCAAATGTTTCTTGTAAATCCGGTATAAGGGTTGCCCTGTTCTTGGTTTTGACCACTATATCATCCATATAAGCTTCCATATTTCTATGGAGCTGGGGTTCAAAACCAATCTGGACCGCCCTTGCAAACGTTGAACCAGCACTCTTCAACCCGAAAGGCATCCCTATGAAACAATACGTACCACATGGGGTGATGAATGCCGTTTTCTGTTCGTCTTCTCTTGTCACGAAGATCTGGTGGTAGCCGGAGTAGGCATCGAGGAATGACAACAGATCACACCCAGCCATGGAGTCAACAATCTGGTCGATGCGCGGCAATGGGAAGGGGTCTTTGGGACAAGCCTTATTGATATCCGTGTAATCAATACACAACCTCCACTTCCCATTTGCCTTGCGCACTACCACTGGATTGGCCAACCACATTGGATGGAGCACTCCTCTTACCAAACCCGCTGCTTCCAGTTTCCGGATCTCCTCTGTGATGAACTCTTGTCGTTCTAAGGCTTGCTTTCTGACCTTCTTCTTGACGGGCCGCGCATGAGGACAGACAGCAAGGTGGTGCTCAATCACCTCCCTAGGAACCAAGGTTGTCAGAATCGCGATTTTGAATCGGATCGGAGCTCCGATGGTAGGATCGCAAATCGTAGAATCTTCACTATCAGGATCGTAGAAACGTAGATTCTATGAACTAAAATCGTAGAATCATAGGGGTTAGTTTGGATCGTAAAGTCGTAGAATTGTATAACAGAATCACGATTATGACAACCTTGCTGGGAACGCCGGGGATGTCGGATGCTTGCCATGCAAACACATCGACATTCGCCCGCAGGAAGGTGACGAGCGCGTCTTCCTATTTGTCGTCAAGAGAGGAGCTTATGGTGAAAGCCCCTCCCGTGCCGTCCTCCTTGACAGAAACCTTCTTGGTTCCCGACGGTGTGGCCCTGGACTTCTTGTTTCAGCCGGTGGAGCTCTCTGGCACGTCCTCGACGGGCGCACTACACTCCGAAGAGGTGCGCTTGCCAGAGTGGGTGCCTGAGGTCTCACCGGTCTTCTTCTTTTTCCTTCCCGGGGCTCCAGCGGCAGGAGCAAGCGCCTTAGCAATGGCGGTTGCTACAACTACTTGTTGGTAGAGTTGGTCAGCGCAAATTAGCGCGTCCTTCTTGTCCGATGGGACGGTGATGATCGTCACAGGCCCCGGCATCTTCAGGGTGTTGTAGGCATAATGTGACGCCGCCATGAACTTGGCCAGCGCTGGGCGGCCAAGGATCCCGTTGTAAGGCAAGGGGATCTTGGCAACGTCGAACACAATCCTTTCTGTCCAGTAGTTCAGATCACTCCCAAAAGTCACGGGCAACGTGACCTTTCCCTTTGGTTGACTTCTTCCTGGGTTGACCCCCTGAAATGTGCCCGTCTCTTTGAGGTCTCCATCAGGAATCTGCAGTTTCTCGATCACGGTAGGCGAGATTAAGTTCAGACCATCCCCACCATCGACTAGCATCTTTGTCACCTTGAGGTTGCGTATTGTTGGTGAAACCAACAATGGCAAGCACCCGACTGCAGTGGTGCGATCAGGGTGATCCTCAGTGTAAAAAATGATAGGTGTGCTGGACCACTTCAGCGGCCTTTGGGCATCAAACGACGGCTCTGCCGCTGTAATCTCACGCGCCCACTGTTTAAGCTGGCGGTGAGAGGTATGCAGCGAGGCGCCGCCATCAATGCACATGGCCTCTGTAGCTTTCTGAAATTCTTGGTCACCAGACTCATCGTCCTCTTCGTGATCATCGTCTTCTGGCTTTTTGTCACGGCCCCGGGCGGGCCTCTCCTGCTGTTTATCCTTGCCGCGACGGCCCGCCTGGTCGTCACGCTTCTTGCCGGACCCCTCAACACCGTCCTGGCCCTTCTCCTTGTCCCGCCTCTCATATTCAGCCCTCTGCTTCTCAGCAAGGAGCTCAACCTGTCGGCAGTTCTGGAGATCACGGCCTTTGGTGCGATGGATCTTGCAGTATTGCTTGTCGGAGTTTCCTGGCTTCTCGGCAGCCGCCAAGGCCCGGCAGGCGACACATCCGGCAATTTCCTTGCCGGGGTCATCTGCCTTGGTTTTCTCAGCGGAGCCAGCGTCATCAGATCCCTCGACGGCAAGCATGGCTTTACCTTTGCGCTTCCTGTTGCGGCGCCGACCTTTCTTTGCCGGGGCGGCAGTATCCTCATCTGAAGAGTCGGTTTCCACGCCGGCATCTTCGCCAGGGTACTTCCTTCCCTCTCCAGCCCGGGCACATCTGGCAGCAAGAACATAGAGTGCTGCCACGTCTTTCACCTTGTTCATTGCTAGCTCTTCGCGCATCTTGCGGTTACGCACGTTCTGATGAAACGCGCTAATGATGGCGGCAGGGTGAACATCAGGGATATTGTACTGTACCCGGCTGAACCTCTGTATATACTTGCGCAGACTCTCGCCTCCCTTCTGGGGAATGACGTGCAGGTCGCTTGCTTGGCCATGGGCTTGGTGACCTCCAGTAAAGGCGCCAACAAACTCATGGCACAAATCCGACCAGGAGGAAATAGAGTCTGCCGGCAAGTGCATCAACCACGACATGGCGTTGGGTTTAAGAGCCAATGGAAAGTAATTCACAAGCACCTTATCGTCGCGGGCTCCGGCAGCTTGCATCGCGATGGTGTAGATGCTGAGGAACTCAGACGGGTGGGTCTTGCCGTTGTACTTCTCGCCAACGTCAGGTTTGAAGGTGCTGTGAGTGGGCCACTGGAACTGCCGCAGCTCACGGGTAAAAGCTGGACAGCATACCTCGTAAGGTAGGCCTCCAGGGCTCTCCGGGGCCGGGTGGTTCGCAGCAGGCCCTGCTCGCCTGTCTGACTGGTGGCGCGCTCCACGCCTGCGCTCGATAGTGGTTCTAGCGTCTTCATGGGTTCGTTCCCGAAGAACTTGGCGCTGGTCATAGTGGGTCCGTGGCTCGGACGACGCTATGGAGATGTCGTCGCCCGTGACGTCGCGACGAGCTGGCGTCCGCGGTACCGGAAGGGGAGGAGGTGAATGCACCGTGGTCGCGGCGCCGCTGGCTTTTCCGCCACTGGTGCGTGGGACTCCATCGGAGCGTCGACCTGGGGGCTCCACCGGACTTGGTTCGTCTTTGTTGGCCACCGCAACAAGGCTTCGGATAGTGGCTCTCCATTCGTCGAGTTTCCCCATAGTGGGATGAAAGTCGAGGAGCAACTGCGTGCGCGCCAGGGCCTCTGCTGGCGTCGGCGGCAGCGGAACCTGCACGGATCGCGACGCGCTTCGACTTCTGACCATGTCAGAAGGAGCTCTATCACGATCCCGCGGTCGCATGCCGTTTTCACCAGCGCTTCGGCGAGCAGGCATGTCTTCTACGTCCCGGGGGTGGCGCTCGGGGCTCTTCCCGCGGCGACGCCCGGGATCTTCGGCATGATGACGTCGTTCGTCGCGCGCTGCCTCGGAGGAGTGCGCTGTTGGCACCGGCGTGGGAGTCTTGGAGGCCCTTACGTCGCCTTCGGGTGATGAGGCAGCGATCTTGGAAGGCCCCGCGCCACTCGCGGAGGGCCTGGCTCCGTCTTTGGATTTGGCGGTGTGTGGCCCGTTACCAGGCGCACGAACATCGCCGCCTCCCAAACTCCGGCTGCTGGGACGGTGTTGGTGTTCGCGAGCGGCTCCCCGGGTCCTTTCTGCGACCGGTCCGCTGCTCGCCCGCGTCGGGACGGGCCGTCCGGCTCCCGTCTGGCCAATCACCACCGTTGTCTTCTTCTTGGGCGACATGACGATGAAGAAGCGCTGGACTAACTGCTAGAGCCGATTCTCACAACTGCCCTCCCCCTACCTGGCGCACCAGAGATGTCGGTGGGAACGACAACTATGGGATCACAAGAATCCCTACTACGGTTAGCGGGGCGCGGGGTCGTGAGAAGAGCGGATCAAACAGATAGTACACAGTTTGTTTATCCAGGTTCGGGCCGCGAGGATGCGTAAAACCCTACTCCTGCTTTGATGGATGTATATTCCTGTTCTTGAGCTAGCTCTAGGGCGTTAGGAGCTCCAAAAAGCCGAATCCTTCTCCTGGTCGCCTCGGGCCTCCTTTTATAGAAAAAGGGGTCGCCACAGTGGCACACAGGAGGTGGAAAGGGTACAATGATGCGAGGTTATCCCTCGCATTACATGACAAGGCGCATTTAATGCGTCTCGCTTAGGTGTCCTTGCTTTATCGAGGACGGGGGAGAAATCCGTCTTGTCCGTCGCCGCTCCTTCTTGTGTCGACACGCGCCCTGGCCAGCGACGCCTGTGATGCCATGTAGGTAGGCAGGCAGCTGAGGTGGCGCAGTGGCGGGTCTTCACGAAGATCTGCATGCCGCCACGCAGGTGCCTGCCCAGCTGGTTGGGTCGGCAGCTGCATGCGTACGGCGGTGGAGGTTTAGTCGGCGTGGGCCTGATGGTGGCCCTGCGGACGTCCTCGTCAAGGGTCTTGCCGAGGTGCCTGCTGTTATCCCCGGCAAGGCGCTTGCCGAGGATCTTGTGGTCTTCCTCGGCTGGGATCCCGCCAAGGGTCGTCATCTTCTATATCTGATTGTGAATGTTTCTTCACAAAGATCTGCATGCCACCGTGGAGGGGTCTCCCGAATCCTTGCCCCATGGGGGCAGTGGACTCAAGGGTAATTTGCTCTGTAGGCGTGGAGCGAGTTTCCGCGGCAAGGGTCTTGCCGGGGCAGCTAAAGCCGGCCCCGACAAGGATCTTGCCGGGGGAGCCCGCCTTGTCCCTTGGCTCTTCGTGGTCCTCGCCTTGGCGTTGCTCCAGTTCCCTCGAGCTTCGGTCTTACCCTGGCTCACCTCCCTTGCCTTGCTTGGTGTGGTCGTGGGCGCGGCTCTGACTGCCCGTGCACAGTTATAGGGGTACAAAAAGTGTACCCCTCTTTTTGTACACTGACATATGGAGTCATCTAGCAACGAGAGAGAGGAGTGCATCTACATACCCTTGTAGATCACGAGCGGAAGCGTTCAAGTGAACAAGGTTGATGGAGTCATACTCGCCGTGATCCAAATCTCCGATGACCAAGTGCCGAACGGACAGCACCTCCGTGTTCAACACACGTACGGTTGGGGAAGACGTCTCCTCCTTCTTGATCCAGCAAGGGGGAGGGAGAGGTTGATGGAGATCCAGCAGCACGACGGCGTGGTGGTGGAAGTAGCGGGATCCCGGCAGGGCTTCGCCAAGCGCAAGCGGGGAGGAGAGGTGTTACGGAGGGAGAGGGAGGCGCCAGGAGCAAGGGTGCGGCTGCCCTCCCTCCCCCTCTTTATATATGGGCCTTGGGGGGGCGCTGGCCCTAGGACATGCAATCTCCAGGGGGCGGCGGCCAAGGGGGGTGGCTTGCCCCCAAGCCAAGTGGGGCGCCCCCACCCCTAGGGTTTCCAACCCTAGGCGCAGGGGGAGGCCCAAGGGGGGCGCACCAGCCCATCAGGGGCTGGTTCCCCTTCCACTTCAGCCCATGGGGCCCTCCAGGATAGGTGGACCCACCCGGTGGACCCCTGGGACCCTTACGGTGGTCCCGGTACAATACCAATTAACGCCACAACTTTCCCGATGGCCGAAACTGAACTTCCTATATATAAATCTTTACCTCTAGACAATTCCGGATCTCCTCGTGACGTCCGGGATCTCATCCGGGACTCCGAACCGCTTTCAGGTTACCGCATACTAATATCTCTACAACCCTAGCGTCACCGAACCTTAAGTGTGTAGACCCTACGGGTTCGGGAGACACGCAGACATGACCGAGACGACTCTCCGCTCAATAACCAATAGCAGGATCTGGATACCCATGTTGGCTCCCACATACTCCTCGATGATCTCATCGGATGAACCACGATGTCGAGGATTCAAGTAATCCCGTATACAATTCCCTTTTTCAATCGGTATGTTACTTGCTCGAGATTCGATCGTCGGTATCCCAATACCTCGTTCAATCTCGTTACCGGCGAGTCACTTTACTCGTACCGTAATGCATGATCCCGTGACCAAAAACTTGGTTACATTGAGCTCATTATGATGATGCATTACCAAGTGGGCCCATAGATACCTCTCCGTCATACGGAGTGACAAATCCCAGTCTCGGATCCGTGTCAACCCAACAGGTACTTTCAGGGATACCTGTAGTATACCTTTATAGTCACCCGGTTACGTTGTGACGTTTGGCACACCCAAAGCACTCCTACGGTATCCGGGAGTTACACGATTTGATGGTCTAAGGAAATGATACTTAACATTGGAAAAGCTTTAGCAAATGAACTACACGATCTTGTGCTAGGCTTAGGATTGGGTCTTGTCCATCACATCATTCTCCTAATGATGTGATCCCGTTATCAATGACATCTAATGCCCATAGTCAGGAAACCATGACTATCTGTTGATCAACGAGCTAGTCAACTAGAGGCTCACTAGGGACATGTTGTGGTCTATGTATTCACACATGTATTACGATTTCCGGATAACACAATTATAGCATGAACAATAGACAATTATCATGAACAAGGAAATATAATAATAATCATTTTTTATTGCCTCTAGGGCATATTTCCAACAGTCTCCCACTTGCACTAGAGTCAATAATCTAGTTACATTGTGATGAATCGAACACCCATAGAGTTCTGGTGTTGATCATGTTTTGCTCGCGGAAGAGGTTTAGTCAACGGATCTGTGACATTCAGATCCGTATGTACTTTGCAAATATCTATGTATCCATGTTGAACATTTTCATGAGTGGAGTTGAAGTGACGCTTGATGTGCCTGGTCTTCTTGTGAAACCTGGGCTCCTTGGCAAGTGCAATAGCTCCAGTATTGTCACAGAAGAGAGCGATTGACCCCGACGCATTGGGTATGACTCCTAGGTCGGTGATGAACTCCTTCATCCAGATTGCTTCATGCGCTGCCTCCGAGGCTGCCATGTACTCCGCTTCACATGTAGATCCCGCCACGACGCTTTGCTTGCAACTGCACCAGCTTACTGCCCCACCATTCAAAATAAACACATATCCAGTTTGTGACTTGGAGTCATCCAGATCTGTGTCGAAGCTAGCGTCGACGTAACCCTTTACGACGAGCTCTTCGTCACCTCCATATACGAGAAACATGTCCTTAGTCCTTTTCTAGTTCTTCAGGATATTCTTGACCATTGTCCAGTGTTCAATGCCGAGATTACTTTGGTACCTTCCTACCAAACTTATGGCAAGGTTTACATCAGGTCTGGTACACAGCATGGCGTACATGATAGACCCTATGGCTGAGGCATAGGGGACGACACTCATCTTTTCTCTATCTTCTGCCGAGGTCGGACATTGAGCTGAGCTCAATTTCACACCTTGCAACACAGGAAAGAACCCTTTCTTGGACTGATCCATATTGAACTTCTTGAATATCTTATCAAGGTATGTGCTTTGTGAAAGACCTATGAGGCGTCTCGATCTATATCTACAGATATTGATGCCTAATATGTAAGCAGCTTCTCCAAGGTCCTTCATTGAAAAACACTTATTCAAATAGGCCTTAATGTTGTCCAAAAGTTCTATATCATTTCCCATCAAAAGTATGTCATCCACATATAATATGAGAACTGCTACAGAGCTCCCACTCACTTTCTTGTAAACGCAGGCTTCTCCATAAGTCTGCATAAACCCAAACGCTTTGATCATTTCATCGAAGCGAATGCTCCAACTCCGAGATGCTTGCACCAGCCCATAGATGGAGCGCTGGAGCTTGCATACCTTGTTAGCATTCTTAGGATCGACAAAACCTTCCGGCTGCATCATATACAATTGTTCCTTCAGAAAGCCGTTGAGGAATGCCGTTTTGACGTCCATTTGCCATATCTCATAATCATAGTATGCGGCAATTGCTAAGAAGATTCAGACGGACTTCAGCTTCGCTACGGGTGAGAAGGTCTCATCGTAGTCAACCCCTTGAACTTGTCCATAACCCTTAGCGACAAGTCGAGCCTTATAGATGGTAACATTACCATCCGCGTCCGTCTTCGTCTTAAAGATCCATTTATTCTCTATCGCTCGCCTATCATCGGGCAAGTCTGTCAAAGTCCATACTTTGTTTTCATACATGGATCCTATCTCGGATTGCATGGCTTCAAGCCATTTGTTGGAATCTGGGCCCGCCATTGCTTCTTCATAGTTCGAAGGTTCACCATTGTCTAACAACATGATTTCCAGGACAAGGTTGCCGTACCACTCTGGTGCGGAACGTGTCCTCGTGGACCTACAAAGTTCAGTAGCAACTTGATCTGAAGTTTCGTGATCATCATCATTAACCTCCTCTCTAATCGGTGGAGGCACCATAGAAACATTTTCTTGAGCTGCGCTACTCTCCGATTCAAGAGGTAATACTTCATCAAGTTCCACTTTCCTCCCACTTACTTCTTTCGAGAGAAACTCTTTCTCCAGAAAGGACCCGTTCTTGGCAACAAAGATCTTGCCTTCGGATCTGAGGTAGAAGGTATACCCAATGGTTTCCTTAGGGTATCCTATGAAGACGCATTTTTCCGACTTGGGTTCGAGCTTTTTCAGGTTGAAGTTTCTTGACATAAGCATCATATCCCCAAACTTTTAGAAACGACAACTTAGGTTTCTTCCCAAACCATAATTCATACGGTGTCGTCTCAACGGATTTAGACGATGCCCTATTTAAAGTGAATGTAGCTGTCTCTAGAGCATATCCCCAAAATGATAGCGGTAAATCAGTGAGTGACATCATAGATCGCACCATATCCAATAGAGTGCGATTACGACATTCGGCCACACCGTTACGCTGAGGTGTTCCAGGCGGCGTGAGTTGTGAAACGATTCCACATTTCCTGAAGTGCGTACCAAATTCATGACCTAAATATTCTCCCACGGTCTGATCGTAAGAATTTTATTTTTCGGTCACGTTGATTCTCTACCTCACTCTGAAATTCCTTGAACTTTTCAAAGGTCTCAGACTTGTCTTTCATCAAATACACATACCCATATCTACTTAAGTCATTAGTGAGAGTGAGAACACCGCGAGCCTCAACGCTCATTGGACCGCACACATCAGTATGTATAATTTCCAACAAGTTGGTGGCTCGCTCCATTGTTCCGGAGAACGGAGTCTTGGTCATCTTCCCCATGAGGCATGGTTCGCACGTGTCAAATGATTCGAAATCAAGAGACTCCAAGAGTCCATCTATATGGAGCTTCTTCATGCGTTTGACACCTATGTGACCAAGGAAGCAGTGCCACAAGTATGTGGGACTATCATCATCAATCTTACATCTTTTGTTATTCACACTACAAGTATGTGTAACATTACGTTCGAGATTCATTAAGAATAAACCATTCACCAGCGGGGCATTAAACGAGATCCAGATACAATGTTCATGCTCAAAGCTGGTACTAAGTAACAATTATTGAGGTTTAAAACTAATCCCGTAGGCAAATGTAGAGGTAGCGTGCCGACGGCGATTACATCGACCTTGGAACCATTCCCGACGCGCATCATCACCTCGTCCTTCGCCAGTCTCCGTTTATTCCGCAGCTCCTGTTTTGAGTTACAAATATGAGCAACCGCACTGGTATCAAATACCCAGGAGCTACTATGAGTACTGGTAATGTACACATCAATTACATGTATATCACATATACCTTTCGTGTTGCCGGCCTTCTTGTCCGCTAAGTATTTGGGGCAGTTCCGCTTCCAGTGTCCCTTTCCCTTGCAATAAAAGCACTCAGTTTCAGGCTTGGGTCCATTCTTTGGCTTCTTCCCGGTAACTGGCTTACCGGATGCGGCAACTCCCTTGCCGTCCTTCTTCTTACCCTTGCCTTTCTTGAACTTAGTGGTTTTATTCACCATAAACACTTGATGTTCCTTTTTGATCTCCACCTCCGCTGATTTCAGCATTGAATATACCTCAGGAATGGTCTTTACCATCCCCTGCATATTGAAGTTCATCACAAAGCTCTTGTAGCTCGGTGGGAGTGACTGAAGGATTCTGTCAACGACCGCGTCATCCGCGAGATTAACTCCCAGCTGAGTCAAGCGGTTTTGCAACCCAAACATTTTGAGTATGTGCTCACTGACAAAACTATTTTCCTCCATCTTACAACTGTAGAACTTGTCGGAGACTTCATATCTCTCGACCCGGGCATGAGCTTGGAAAACCATTATCAGCTCTTCGAACATCTCATATGCTCCGTGTTGCTCAAAACGCTTTTGGAGCCCCGGTTCTAAGCTGTGAAGCATGCCGCACTGAACGAGGGAGTAATCATCAGCACGCTGCTGCCAAGCGTTCATAACGTCTTGGTTCTCTGGGATGGGTGCTTCACCTAGCGGCGCTTCTAGGACATATTGTTTCCTGGCAGCTATGAGGATGATCCTCAGGTTCCGTACCCAGTCCGTATAGTTGCTGCCATCATCTTTCAGCTTGGTTTTCTCTAGGGACGCGTTGAAGTTGAGGTTGACATTAGCGTGGGCCATTTGATCTACAAGACATATTGCAAAGTTTATTTAGACTAAGTTCATGATAATTAAGTTCATCTAATCAAATTATTTAATGAACTCCCACTCAGATTAGACATCCCTCTCGTCATCTAAGTGATACATGATCCGACTCAACTAGACCGTGTCCGGTCATCACGTGAGACGGACTAGTCATCATCGGTGAACATCTCCATGTTGATCATATCTTCCATACGACTCATGTTCGACCTTTCGGTCTCTTGTGTTCCGAGGCCATGTCTGTACATGCTAGGCTCGTCAAGTCAACCTAAGTGTTTTGAATGTGTAAATCTGGCTTACACCCGTTGTATGTGAACGTTAGAATCTATCACACCCGATCATCACGTGGTGCTTCGAGACAACGACTTTCGCAACGGCGCACAGTTAGGGGGAACACTTTCTTGAAATTATCATGAGGGATCATCTTATTTACTACCATCGTTCTAAGAAAATAAGAAGCATAAACATGATAAACATCACATGCAATCAAATAGTGACATGATATGGCCAATATCATATTGCTCCTTTGATCTCCATCTTCGGGGCGCCATGATCATCTTCGTCACCGGCATGACACCATGATCTCCATCATCATGATCTCCATCATCGTGTCTCCATGAACTTATTCGCCAACTATTACTTCTACTACTATGACTAACAGTTTAGCAAAGAAGTAAAGTAATTACATGGCGTTATTCAATGACACGCAGGTCATACAATAAATAAAGACAACTCCTATGGCTCCTGCCGGTTGTCATACTAATCGACATGCAAGTCGTGATTCCTATTACAAGAACATGAACAATCTCATACATCACATATATCATTCATCACATCTTTTGGCCATATCACATCACACGGCACATGCTGCAAAAACAAGTTAGACGTCCTCTAATTGTTGTTGCATGTTTTTACGTGGCTGCATTAGGGTTCTAGCAAGAACGTTTCTTACCTATGTCAAAACCACAACGTGATATGCCAATTTCTATTTACCCTTCATAAGGACCCTTTTCATCGAATCCGATCCGACTAAAGTGGGAGAGACAGACACCCGCTAGCCACCTTATGCAACTAGTGCATGTCAGTCGGTGGAACCTGTCTCACGTAAGCATACGTGTAAGGTCGGTCCGGGCCGCTTCATCCCACAATGCCGCCGAATCAAGATAAGACTAGTAACGACAAGTAAATTGGCAAAATCGACGCCCACAAGACCTTGTGTTCTACTCGTGCATAGAAACTACACATAGACCTAGCTCATGATGCCACTGTTGGGGAACGTTGCAGAAAATAAAATTTTTCTACGCTTCACCAAGATCAATCTATGGAGTCATCTAACAACGAGAGAGAGGAGTTCATCTACATACCCTTGTAGATCGCGAGCGGAAGCATTCAAGTGAACGGGGTTGATGGAGTCGTACTCGTCGTGATCCAAATCACCGATGACCAAGTGCCGAACGGACAGCACCTCCGCGTTCAACACACGTACGGTTGGGGAAGACATCTCCTCCTTCTTGATCCTGCAAGGGAGAGGGAGAGGTTGATGGAGATCCAGCCGCACGACGGCGTGGTGGTGGAAGTAGCGGGATCCCGGCAGGGCTTCGCCAAGCGCAAGCGGGGAGGAGAGGTGTTACGGAGGGAGAGGGAGGCGCCAGGAGCAAGGGTGCGCCTGCCCTCCCTCCCCCTCTTTATATATGGGCCTTGGGGGGGGGGCGCCGACTCTAGGACATGCAATCTCCATCCCTAGGCCCAAGGGGGCGCACCAGCCCACCAGGGGCTGGTTCCCCTCCCACTTCAGCCCATGGGGACCTCCGGGATAGGTGGCCCCACCCGGTGGACCCCCGGGACCCTTACGGTGGTCCCAGTACAATACTGATTAACCCCGTAACTTTCCCGATGGCCGAAACTGAACTTCCTATATATAAATCTTTACCTCCGGACCATTCCGGATCTCCTCGTGACGTCCGGGATCTCATCCGGGACTCTGAACAACTTTCGGGTTACCGCATAGTAATATCCCTACAACCCTAGCGTCACCGAACCTTAAGTGTGTAGACCCTACGGGTTCGGGAGACACGCAGACATGACCGAGACGACTCTCCGGTCAATAACCAACAGTGGGATCTGGATACCCATGTTGGCTCCCACATGCTCCTCGATGTTCTCATCGGATGAACCACGATGTCGAGGATTCAAGTAATCCCGTATACAATTCCCTTTGTCAGTCGGTACGTTACTTGCCCGAGATTCGATCGTCGGTATCCCAATACCTCGTTCAATCTCGTTACCGGCAATTCACTTTACTCGTACCATAATGCATGATCCCGTGACCAAACACTTGGTCACATTGAGCTCATTATGATGATGCATTACCGAGTGGGCCCAGAGATACCTCTCCGTCATACGGAGTGACAAATCCCAGTCTCGATCCATGTCAACCCAACAAATACTTTTGGGGATACCTGTAGTATACCTTTATAGTCACCCAGTTACGTTGTGACCTTTGGCACACCCAAAGCACTCCTACGGTATCCGGGAGTTAGACGATCTCATGGTCTAAGGAAATGATACTTAACATTGGAAAAGCTTTAGCAAACGAACTACACGATCTTGTGCTAGGCTTAGGATTGGGTCTTGTCCATCACATCATTCTCCTAATGATGTGATCCTGTTATCAATGACATCTAATGCCCATGGTCAGGAAACCATGACTATCTGTTGATCAACGACCTAGTCAACTAGAGGCTCACTAGGGACATGTTGTGGTCTATGTATTCACACATGTATTACGATTTCCGGATAACACAATTATAGCATGAACAATAGACAATTATCATGAACAAGGAAATATAATAATAATCATTTTATTATTGCCTCTAGGGCATATTTCCAACACAAGGTACTATAATGAACTCATTCTTTATTTATATTGGTGTTGAACCTACTGTATTCCAACTTTTCTATGGTTTATAAACTCTTTTACTAGCCATAGATTCATCAAAATAAGCAAACAACACACGAAAAATAGAATCTGTCAAAAATAGAACAATCTGTAGTAATGTGTAACTAACGCAAACTTCTGGAACTCTAAAAATTCTACCAAAATAGGACGACATGGAAAATTTGCTTATTGATCTACTGCAATTGGAATCATTATTTTATCACGCTCTGGTGATTTTTAACAATTGTTTTCGTGAATAGAAATTTTCTGGAATTCTCAGCAAGATCAAATAACTATCATCCAAGAAGATCCTATAGGTTTAACTTGGCACAAACACTAATTAGAAAACAAAACCACAGCTAAACAGAAGCTATATGGATTATTTATTCCTAAACAGAACCAAAAAGCAAAAAACTAAAATAAAATTGGGTTGCCTCCCAACAAGCGCTATCGTTTAACACCCCTAGCTAGGCATTGAGATTTCGATGATGCTTACATGAAAGACAAGAATTGAATCACAAAAAGAGCATCATGAAACACGTGACAAACACATCTAATTCTAACATACTTCCTATGCATAGGCATCTTATAGGCAAATGAATTATCATAGCAAGCAAAAACTACCACATGCAAGGAAGTGGAAAGGAATGATAGCAATCTCAACATAACGAGAGGTAATTTTGTAACATGAAAATTTCTACAACCATATTTTCCTCTCTCATAATAATTACATGTGGAATCATATTCAAATTCAACAATATAGCTATCACAAAACATATTCTGAACACGATCCACATGTATGCAAAGTTGACACTCTTCCAAAATAGTGGGATTAATATTAACTAAAGTCATGACCTCTCCAGACCCACTTTTATCAAAAACTTCATAAGATTGAACATTCTCCAAATATGTGGGATCTAAAGTTGACACTCTTCCAAACCCACTTTCAATATTATTGCAAACATTATTATCAATATCATATTCATCATGAGGCTTAAATAAATTTTCAAGATCATAAGAAGAATCACCCCTATCATGATCATTGCAACAAGTAGTAGACATAGCAAAACTAGCATCCCCAAGCTTAGGGTTTTGCTTATTATTAGCACAATTGACAACAAGAGAATTTATAGTAAAATCATTGCAATCATGCTTTTCATCGAAGGAATTATCAAGTATGGGTCCAATAGCAATGATCTCATGTTTAACATAAGGAACTATAGCAAATTCATCTTTATAAATATTGGCATCATGGCCACCAGAATAGAAAGCATCATGCTCATCAAGGGATATTTCAATCAAATCATCGGAATCATCATTATCTATAGATTCATGCATATCATTATTTTCTTTAGAAGCAACGACCATTCTTTCAATAAATTCTTTGACATAGAGATTATGAGCATAGTTTTCATAGCAATATTCAAGTATGTCAAAATTTTCATATTCGTAAAGAGTAATATCATACTTTTCAATCAAAGAAGCAACTTCATAAGCACCCTTAAAAGCAACAAATTCTTCAATTTGTTCGATATCATAGTAACTATAAACACCCTTTGCATAAGAAGATAAGATTTCATTTTCATTAAACTCACATAGGTAGGGGAGGTTTTTTTAGGGTTCTTAGAGCAACAAGTAATATCACAAATTTCACAAAGATTCCAAGCATAACACAGCAATCTGTTTATTTGATCCCATAAGAGTCTCCCTTTTTCAGACAAACGGTGACGCACAAAATGAGCATGCTCATCTAAAGATTTCCCATCAACTAGGCTAGTTGGGGTTTCAGCACGAGCGCATAAGGATCGAAGATGATCCAAGTAGAACACTTTAAGTGGATCCATATCAATAGATTTTTAGCAAGAAAATTTGCAAGCACATAGAAGGCACATGGCAACACAAGCAATGAAAGAGACGAACAGAAGAGGGGCGAATAAAACTGCAAGGGTGAAGTGGGGGAGAGGAAAACGAGGGGCAGATGGCAAATAATGTAATGCGAGGGATAAGAGTTTGTGATGGGTACTTGGTATGTCTTGACTTGTGCGTAGACTCCCCGGCAACGCCGCCAGAAATGGCTCGTTGACGGGAGCTCAAATCTTGACTTGACTTGGTGTAAGCCTCCCCGGCAACGACGCCAGAAATCCTTATTGCTACGTCTCGAGCACTGCGTTGGTTTTCCCTTGAAGAGGAAAGGGTGATGCAGCAAAGTAGCGTAAGTATTTCCCTTAGTTTTTGAGAACCAAGGTATCAATCCAGTAGGAGGCCACACTCAAGTCCCTTGCACCTACACAAACAAATAAGAACATTGCAACATACGCGATAAAGGGGTTGTCAATCCCTTCTCGGCCACTTGCAAAAGTGAGATCTAATAGAGATGCTAAGATAATATTTTTGGTATTTTTATGATAAAGACTAAAAGTAAAGAAAGCAAAATAAACAACGCAAGGACTAGTTTGTTGACGGGAAATTAATATGATGGAGAATATACCCAGGGGCCGTAGGTTTCACTAGTGGCTTCTCTCAAGATAGCATAAGTATTACGGTGGGTGAACAAATTATTATCGAGCAATTGATAGAATTGAGCATAGTTATGAGAATATCTAGGTATGATCATGTATATAGGCATCACGTCCGTGACAAGTAGACCGACTCCTGCCTGCATCTACTACTATTACTCCACACATCGACCGCTATCCAGCATGCATCTAGAGTATTAAGTTCATAAGAACAGAGTAACGCTTTAAGCAAGATGCCATGATGTAGAGGGATAAACTCATGCAATATGATATAAACCCCATCTTTTTATCCTTGATGGCAACTATACAATACGTGTCGTTTCCCCTACTGTCACTGGATCAAACACCGCAAGATTGAACCCAAAGCTAAGCACTTATCCCATTGCAAGAAAGATCAATCTAGTAGGCGAAACCAAACTGATAATTCGAAGAGACTTGCAAAGATAACCAATCATACATAAAATAATTCAGAGAAGATTCAAATATTGTTCATAGATAATCTTGATCATAAACCCACAATTCATCGGATCTCTACAAACACACCGCAAAAGAAGATTACATCGAATATATCTCCAAGAGAATCGAGGAGAACTTTGTAGAAAGAATTCCTTATTTAACACTATATTAAATTTTATTTCCCTATTTGACACCGAATTTTTTTCTTCCCTATATGACACTAAATCTAAATTTTATGCCCTTTATAACACTTTGTCCATTTTTCCATTTAATGTTGTTAAATTGCATGTAAAAAGACACTTTTGCCCTTCATGTAATATGAACCCACCGTCTGGCCTAAGTCGCCTTCTCCCGATCCATCTCCATGGGTCCCATCCTTTCTTTCTCCCCATCTAGCTTCGGCACCAATCCTGAACCCGTTTTTTTGTCCGCAAGTATTATTTTTTATACGCAAGTATGACGAGTCGCCTCAACATTTTCACGTCGAGAGACGATCGATCAGCAGCTCTTCACATGCACGTACCGCTATAGCCGGCCAGGAAATCAATTAAGCTGCATGTGTACATGCTTGTATAGCTAGCTTTACACATTCTCAATAAAAAAAGCTAGCTTTAGACGTACCTGTATGTGTTGCTCTTTAAGGTTTGGAATATAGTGTTAAAAAGCCAACCGGCCGGCGGGTCATGGCATAGTGAAAGGTCACGGCGGGCATCGCGCCGACGAGCTGTCGACTATAGTACGTCTTGTTGGAATGCGCCGACACGTCCAGCATACACGCCATGCTCGGCGTCGTCCCGCTGTGTAGTTAACAGCCTCACCCCACTCGCCGCTGTATCTCATCCTCGTAAGCCCATCGAGACTAGGAATACAAACAGTGTGTGAGACTGTGAGTTCGGTTGCTCAACTTATATCAGCAAACCAAGCGCATAGAGCAAACCAAGCGGGCTGGACGTCTTTTTTATTATTATATAATCATGTAATAATATTCTGGTTACATATCACATGAGGGACAAAATGGTCTTTTCAAGTGTCATTTAACACCGTTAAGTCCCAAAATAGACGAAAGTGTCGTATAGGGCATAAATTTTAGACTTGGTGTTATATAGGAAAGAAAAGATTTTTCGGTGTTAAATAGGGAAAGAAATTTTAAGACAGTGTTAAATAAGGAATTCTCTCAACTTTGTATTGAGATCCAAAGAGAGAGAAGAAGCCATCTAGCTAATAACTATGGCCCCGAAGTCCGAGGTAAACTACTCACACATCATCGGAGAGGCTATGGTGTTGATGTAGAAGCCCTCTGTGATCAATGCCCCCTCCAGCGGAGCGCCGGAAAAGGCCCCAAGATGGGATCTCACGGGTACAGAAGGTTGTGGCGCTGGAATTAGGTTTTCGTGGTGCTCTTCGATGGTTTGGGGGTACGTAGGTATATATAGGAGGAAGAAGTAGGTCGGTGGAGCCACGAGGTGCCCACGAGGGTGGAGGGCGCGCCCAGGGGGGGTAGGCGCGCCCCCTGCATCGTGGCCTCCTTGTTGATTTCTTGACGTCCACTCCAAGTCCTCTGGATCACGTTTGTTCCAAACATCACATTCCCGAAGGTTTCATTCCGTTTGGTCTCCGTTTGATATCCTTTTCCTTCGGAACACTGAAATAGACAAAAAAACAGCAATTTGGGTTGGGTCTCCGGTTAATAGGTTAGTCCCAAAAATAATATAAAAGTGTATAATAAAGCCCATTAAACATCCAAAACAGAATATATAATAGCATGGAACAATAAAAAATTATAGATACGTTGGAGACGTATCAATCACCATCATCATCATCGTCAACCTTCCTCCATCACCAATTTCTTGATGCTCACCGCCGTGCGTGAGTAATTCCATTGTAGGCTTGCTGGACGGTATGGGTTGGATAAGATTTACCATGTAATCGAGTTAGCTTTGTGAGGGTTTGATCCCTCGTATCCACTATGTTCTGAGATTGAAGTTGCTATGACTTTGCTATGCTTAATGCTAGTCACTAGGGCCCGAGTGCCATGATTTCAGATATGAACCTATTATGTTTCCATGAATATATGTGAGTTCTTGATCCTATATTGCAAGTCTATAGTCACCTATTATGTGTTATGATCCGTTAACCCCGAAGTGACAATAATCGGGACCACTACCGGTGATGACCGTAGTTTGAGGAGTTCATGTATTCACTAAGTGCTAATGCTTTGGTCCGGTACTCTATTAAAAGGAGGCCTTAATATCCCTTAGTTTCCAATAGGACCCCGCTGCCACAGGAGGGTAGGAAGAAAGATGTCATGCAAGTTCTTTTCCATAAGCACGTATGACTATATTCGGAATACATAGTTGCAATTCATCAATGTAATGTAGGCATGTATTCCAAATATAGTCATACATGCTTATGGAAAAGAACTAGCATGACATCTTTTGTCCTACCCTCCCGTGGCATGGGGTCCTAATGGAAACTAAGGGATATTAAGGCCTCCTTCTAATAGAGAACCGGAACAAAGCATTAGCACATAGTGAATACATGAACTCCTCAAACTATGGTCATCACCGAGAGTGGTCCCGATTATTGTCACTTCGGGGTTGCCGGATCATAACACATAGTAGGTGACTATAAACTTGCAAGATAGGATCAAGAACTCACATATATTCATGAAAACATAATAGGTTCAGATCTGAAATCATGGCACTCGGGGCCCTAGTGACAAGCATTAAGCATAGCAAAGTCATAGCAACATCAATCTCAGAACATAATAGATACTAGGGATCAAACTCTAACAAAACTAACTCGATTACATGATAGATCTCATCCAACCCATCACCATCCAGCAAGCCTATGATGGAATTACTCACGCACGGCGGTGAGCATCATGAAATTGGTGATGGAGGATGGTTGATGATAACGACAGCGATGAATCCCCCTCTCTAGAGCCCCGAACGGACTCCAGATTAGCCCACCCGAGAGGTTTTAGGGCTTGGCAGTGGCTCCGTATCGTAAAACGCGATAATTTCTTTTCCTCTATTTTTTTCTTCCTGAAAGCAAATATATAGAGTTGGAGTTGACGTCGGAAGGTCTCCAGGGGGCCCACGAGGTAGGGGGCGTGCCCTAGGGGGGGCGCCCCCACCCTCGTGGACAGGGTGTGGGCCCCCTGGTCTTCATCTTTGGCGAGGATTTTTTATTATTTTTTATAAGATATTCCGTGGAGTTTCAGGTCATTCCGAGAACTTTTGTTTTCTGCACATAAAACAACATCATGGCAATTCTGCTGAAAACAGCGTCAGTCCGGGTTAGTTCCATTCAAATCATACAAATTAGAGTCCAAAACAAGGGCAAAAGTGTTTGGAAAAGTAGATACAACGGAGACGTATCAACTCCCCCAAGCTTAAACCATTGCTTGTCCTCAAGCAATTCAGTTGACAAACGGAAAGAGAAAAACAAAAACTTTTACAAACTCTGTTTGCTCTTGTTGTTATAAATATGTCAAGCCAGCATTCAAGTTTTCAGCAAAGATCATGACTAACCACATTTGCAATAATTCTCAGGTCTCATATTTACTCATATCAATAGCATAATCAACTAGCAAGCCATAATAATAAATCTAGGATGACAACACTGTCTCAAAACAATCATAATATGATATAACAAGATGGTATCTCGCTAGCCCTTTCTGAGACCGCAAAACATAAATGCAGAGCACCTTCAAAGATCAAGGACTGACTAGACATTGTAATTCATGGTAAAAGAGATCCAATCATAGTCATACCCAATATAGATTAATAGTGACGAATGCAAATGACAGCTGTGCTCTCCAGCTAGTGCTCTTTAATAAGAGGGTGATGACTCAACATAGAAGTAAATAGATAGGCCCTTCGCAGAGGGAAGCAGAGATTTATAGAGGTGCCAGAGCTCGGTTTTGAAATAGAAATAAATAATATTTTGAGCGGTATACTTTCATTGTCAACATAGCAACTAAGAGATGGAGATATCTTCCATGCTACACACATTATGGGTGGTTCCCAAATAGAATGGTAAAGTTTATACTCCCCCTCCACCAACAAGCATCAATCCATGGCTTTCTCGAAACAACGAGTGCCTCCAACATACATCAGGTCCCAGGGGGAGTTTTGTTTGCAATTAATTTTGATTTAGTTTGCATAAAGCATGGGACTGGGCATCCCGGTGACCAGCCATTTTCTCGTGAGTGAGGAGCGGAGTCCAGTCCTCTTGAGAATAACCCACCTAACATGGAAGATAAGGGCAGCCTTGGTTGATACATGAGCTATTCGAGCATACAAAACAGAATGTTTATTTGAAGGTTTAGAGTTTGGCACATAGAAATTTACTTGGAACGACAGGTAGATACCGTATATAGGAAGGTATAGTGGACTCATCTGGAATAACTTTGGGGTTTAAGGGATTGGATGCACAAGCAGTATTCCCGCTTAGTGCAGCAGGTGAAGGCTAGAAAAATACTGGGAAGCGACCAACTAGAGAGCGACAACATCCATGTACATGCATTGAAATTAAAAAACATTGGATGCAAGCATGAGTAGGATATAATCCACCATGAACATAAATATCGTGAAGGCTATGTTGATTATTTTCAACATACATGCGTGAACATGTGCCAAGTCAAGTCACTTAAATCATTCAAAGGACGATACCACGCCATCATACCACATCATAACCATCTCAATAGCATGTTGGCATGCAAGGTAAACCATTATAACTCATAGCTAATCAAGCATGCCACAAGCAACTATGATCTCTAATTGTCATTGCAAACATGTTTATTCATAACAAGCTGAATCAAGAACGATGAACTCATCATATTTACAAAAACAAAAGAGGTCGAGTTCATACCAGCTTTTCTCCTCTCAGTCAGTCCATCATACATCATCATAATTGCATTTCACTTGCACGACCGAACGATGTGAATAATAATAAGAGTGCACGTGCATTGGACTAAGCTGGAATCCGCGAGCATTCAATAAACAGGAGAAGACAAGGCAATATGGGCTCTGGGTTAAGTCAACAATAATGCATATAAGAGCCACTTCAACAATTTAATCATGGTCTTCTCCTATCGACCCCCAAATAAAAGAAAAGAAATAATATATTTACACGGGAAAGCTCCCAACAAGCAAAAGAAGAATGTGAAATATTTTTGGGTTTTCTTTTTAATTATTACTACTACAGCAGAAAAATAAACTACTACTATTTTTTTTGTTTTTCTTAAGGTTTAACAAGCACACAAGAACAAAGTAGGAAAAAGAAAATAAACTAGCATGGATATTACAGTGAAAGAGTATGAGCACTGACATCTAGCAATGATTGTGTGTGAACATAAATGTAATATCGGTGAGAAATACGTACTCCCCCAAGCTTAGACTTTTGGCCTAAGTTGGTTTATTGCCAGGGATAGCCTGGCGGATTGTGACGCCCCCGATTCAATCGTACACTAATCATGCACGCAAATGTGTACGATCAAGATCAGGGACTCACGGGAAGATATCACAACACAACTCTACAAATAAAAATAAGTCATACAAGCATCATAATACAAGCCCCGGGCCTCGAGGGCTCGAATACAAGTGCTCGATCATAGACGAGTCAGCGGAAGCAACAATATCTGAGCACAGATACAAGTTAAACAAGTTTGCCTTAAAAGGGCTAGCACAAACTGGGATACAGATCGAACGAGGCGCAGGCCTCCTGCCTGGGATCCTCCTAACTACTCCTGGTCGTCGTCAGCGGGCTGCACGTAGTAGTAGGCACCTCCAGAGTAGTAGGAGTCGTCGTCGAAGGTGGCGTCTGGATCCTGGGCTCCAACATCTGGTTGCGACAACCAGAAGAAAGGAAAGGGGGAAAAGGGGGAAGAAAGCAACCGTGAGTACTCATCCAAAGTACTCGCAAGCAAGGAGCTACACTACATATGCATGGATATATGTGTAAAGGGCCATATCAGTGGACTGAACTGCAGAATGCCAGAATAAGAGGGAGATAGCTAGTCTTATCGAAGACTACGCTTCTGGTCGCCTCCGTCTTGCAGCATATAGAAGAGAGTAGACTGAAGTCCTCCAAGTAGCATCGCATAGCATAATCCTACCCGGCAATCCCCTCCTCGATGCCCTGTTGGAGAGCAATCACCGGGTTTTATCTGGCACTTGGAAGGGTGTGTTTTATTAAGTATCCGGTTCTAGTTGTCATAAGGTCGAGGTACAACTCCGGGTCGTCCTTTTACCGAGGGACACGGCTATTCGAATAGATAAACTTCCCTGCAGGGGTGCACCACATAGCCCAACACGCTTGATCCCATTTGGCCGGACACACTTTCCTGGGTCATGCCCGGCCTCGGGAGATCAACACGTCGCAGCCCCACCTAGGCACAACAGAGCGGTCAGCACGCCGGTCTAAACCTAAGCGCGCAGGGTTCTGGGCCCATCGCCCTGAGCACACCTGCACGTTGCGTACGCGGCCGGAGAGCAGAACTAGCAACCTCCATTTCAAAGGAAGTCACGTTACGCGGTCCAACCCGGCGCGCGCCGCTCAGTCGCTGATGTCACGAAGTGCTTCGGCTGATACCACGACGTCGGGATACCCATAACTACTCCCGCGTAGGTGGTTAGTGCGTATAGACCAAATGGCCAGACTCAGATCAAATACCCAGATCTCGTTAAACGTGTTAAGTATCGCGAGCGCCGACTAGGGCCAGGCCCACCTCTCTCCTAGGTGGTCTGAACCTGCCCTGTCGCTCCGCCACAAAGTAACAGTCGGGGGCCGTCGGGAACCCAGGCCCACCTCTACCGGGATGGAGCCACCTGCCCCTTCAGCCCCCATCTCCGAACAGTATCACATGTAATGTAACAGTGTAAAGTATATAGTATATGCCCATGATCACCCCCGAGTGATCACGGCCCGATAGTATAGCATGGCAGACGGACAAGAGTGTAGGGGCACTGATGGAACACTAGCATCCTATACTAAGCAGTAGGATTGCGGGTAAAGGTATCAACAGCAGTATCAAAGACAGGCTATGCATCAGGATAGGAATAACGAAAGCAGTAACATGCTACACTACTCTAATGCAAGCAGTATAGGGGAGAGTAGGCGATATCTGGTGATCAAGGGGGGGCTTGCCTGGTTGCTCAGACAAGAAGGAGGGGTGTCGTCAACACCGTAGTCGTACAGAGGGGCATCAGCGTCGGTCTCTGGGTCTATCGGAGAAGCAGAGGGGGAAGAAACAGTAAATATATTGCAAACAGGCGCATGACGATGCATGACAGAGCAAACAACTGTGCTAGGTGTGCCCTAACGCAGTACTGGGTGCTACCGGGAAAGGAGGGAAACATCCGGGAAAGTATTCCCGGTGTTTCGCGTTTTCGGACAGATGAATCGGAGGTGAAATGTTGCAGGTTCACTATGCTAGGGACGTGTGGCGGACGAAAAGGCTGCGTATCCGGGTCCGCCTCGTCGTTCTGAGTAACTTTCATGTTGAAAATATTCTAATCCGAGTTACGGATTAAAAGATACGATTTTATAAAGGTTTTATTAATTTCTGGAATTTAATTAATTAATTAATTCGAAATTAGAATTATGACATCAGCATGATGTCATGCTGACGTCAGCAGTCAACAGGGGTTGACTGGGTCAAACTGACATGTGGGTCCAGTGGGACCCACCTGTCATTCCCTAATTAGGTTAATTAGGGTTAGCTAATTAATTACTGTTCTGAATGAATTAACAGTTAATTAGGTTAATCTAATTATGAATAATTAACTTAATTAATTCTTTAATTAATTAATTAATATTTTAATTATTATATTTATTATTATTATTTTTTTATTCTTTTTTTAACCGTTCTGTGGGGTGGGGCCCCCGTGTCATAGGCCCAGAGGGGCCATAGCGGGTCACGCGTGCGGGTGCAGCTGCGGGCAAAGCCGCAGCCCGCCCAGGAGCGAGGCGCACGCCCAGGGGCGACGGACCCGGCAGGGCACCGGTGCAGGGGAGGTCAGTGGCCATGGCGAGGCCATGGCCGGAGCGGGGTCCGGCCGGCGGCGGCGACGGGACCGCAGAGGCGGGGCGGAGTGCACTGGCCGGACGCAGCCACGACGGGCGCGCGCGGGCCGGCTAGCAGGGACGTGGGGAGCGGCGATGCGACGCGGCCACCGTAGCGGGACGACGAGGCCAAGGCGGCAGGTGCGGGCGACCGCACGGGAGGGCACGGGCGAGCAAAGGCGGCCGCGGCAGACAGGGCAGCGGCGCGAGCGCCGGACGGAGCTGCGGGGCGGGGAGGAGGAGGACCGGGACACGCGGGCGCGGTGCGGTGTGGCGAGGGCGGCCCGGAGCGTGAGCTCCGGCACGCGGGCGCTGCGGGGTGGGGGGGGGGAACGGCGCCGGCGACAGAGAAGGAAAAGGGAGGGAGCTCACGGTGGGGAGTAGGGACTGTGGCAGTGGGCTCGACGGAGGTCGGGGAAGTCCGACGAGGGAGATCCGGCGACGGGCGGTGTTCCGGGTAGCAGCGGACGATGGAGGGCGGGCGCAGGGCGTCGGGGGCGACGCGGCAGGCGCGGCGAGGGGCGCCGCTGAGGGAGAGGGAACGGTGGCGCGAGGATGAGGAAGGGGACGGCGAGGCGGCCGCGGGGGCAGGCGACGCCGGCGAGGCAGTGGCGGCGACGGCATGGGTCGGGGCGGTCGATCCCGATCCAGATCGGATCGGGAGGGGGAGTGGGGCGATTGGGTGGGGTTGAGCTAGGGTTTCCAGGGGGTGGGGGGGATATGGGCGCGGGGGTGGGCCGGCCTGGCGGCCCGGTGGTCGTTGGCTGGGCCGGGTGGCCCAGGGGGGGGGGGCTTTCTCTTTTTTTTTGTTAGTTTAGTTTTTCTCTTTGTATTTTCTTTTCTTTTATTTATTTACTTTTCTGTTTTCTTTTTAATTTCTCATTTGTAATAGTCTTATAAATTATAAAAGCAGTCACTAATTTAGTGTTAATAATTATGCTACTGCCCCATTAACTTAGGGGCATCTAATTAAACATTTTATTATTTTATAAAATGCAAAAGACATTTATTTCATTGTTTTACCTACTGTTTTAATTTTTCAAATGCATCTAAACTTTCTATAAGAATGTGGTTTCTTCACCATAATTACCTATGCATTAGTTGGATCACTCCGAACATTTTAGTTTTAATATTCGAAAACTTTTATTGTTTGATTGATTTTGAGTTGGAATCCGAATCGGTTTCGATCTATCGCGAGGTTAGCAATAGTAACCGAGGTGATGTGGCATCGTTAACGTGGGATTACTGTAGCCTAATTATCCGGGCGTCACAATTCTCCTCCACTACAAGAAATCTCGTCCCGAGATTTAAGAGGGGAGTAAGGGGGGAGGGACCTGGTTACGTAATTCTAACGATTCTCCTCGGTCATAGTTGCCCTTCCGAAGAGGTTGATCCCTTTCGTTGATGTCTTCATTTCTCTGCTTCAAGTCATCATGATGAAGTCAGCATCCATTCTTCGGGGTCTATCTCGTACTTACGAATAGGTAAGGGGCAGTTCGACAATGATAGAATGCTATAAGGGTTAACCATCGGGGTTATCCCATGAATGAACACAGGGGTATCTCTCGAGTTGGTCAAATGAAACTCATCGAGAGCCAAGCAAGAAGGTATTGTAAGAAGTATCATGCGGATAGGCAATCGGTCGATGCCCAATTAGAAGGTGAAAGGGTTTCAGGGCAACGAGAATAGGTATTGCGCCTCATACCAAAATAGATTACTAGGCAGGTGGTCTGTGAATTACGTACAAGGCGATGCACGAGGAACAACCTTGCGAACAGGGGGTGTACAGGAGAGTCAGGTTTCGATCCTGGGAACTGTGGGTTATGGGCCCACCATGTGGTTGAAAGAAGGAAGGGGCCGACATCTTGCAAGGTCACAATAGTAAGGCGTGTCAGAGGGTAGCCTGTCAGTTATGTTGGCAACAACGTCGATACCAAGGGCGAGGGACGAAGAGAACCATTTTCCTGCTCGTTGAACGAGGCGGACCAATAGGCAGAGTTCTCGTCCATCGGTGGCTACCGAAATGTCATCAACAATAGTAGCAGGTTCTTGCTGACAGAATTGCACACCGAGGAGTTTTCATAAGCAGTAGAATATTGCTTCTTAGATCATATAGATCACAAGAAAGGTTCAAACAACCAATGGAAAGTAAAATATGATTATCATATTAGACAGAACAATGGAAAGGAAAATGTGTTTAAAAACATATTTCAAGGGTATATCCTTCCCAAGGACAAGCAGAGCATGATATCCATGACAGGATATAATGTAGAAAACTCTTTAGGTACGGGAGAGAATTTTCATGACATTACCCATATAGCGGTGTTTGGATAATTGAGCACGAAACATTTAACATTGGGCTTCAAATGTTCCTGTTGAAAATTGGAGCATCATAGACATGCTTCGAGATAGCATTGACATGGTCAACAGGTGAAGATCAGACTTTGGAAACAAAAGGATCCATCAGGAACAACTTATAGAATAAGTGTTACAATTTCCTCATGGAAGAAAGGATAACCCTACTAAAAAGAAAAGTATAACAGTAGGCCCTCCGGCCAGGTGTGCTGGGCGAGACATCACCTTACCGGATCATATAACGACCAATGTTATAACTCTTGGAAATATGTTCCAACCATCATATCTGACTGAGATTCAGATCTGATTGGTGTTAGGATAACTTAGACTCATGATGCCCGAGGAGAAAAGGTGCGACACACAATGACGAGATGACATCGAAGATCCTCGGGAAATTAACTACGGAAGCGAGTTCCGAAAGAAAAGCTCATCATTAAAACAATGAAGGGAGAAGGAGGTAGCTGATGAATTCAACGACAATTCATCGAGTCTTCCAAAAGATGGGTTTCCACAAGTATGTGAACAAGGAGATATCATTAGTCAGATGAAATGATATGAGGGGATATGCTCGAGGAAAACATACCCAGTTTAAGAATTGGTTGATAGGTGCACCCGAAATATGGGTTGGGTTGCACGACCAACGTCGGAATGGTGATTCAATAATCAATAGTCTAAGAATGACGGCCGACCATTAACTTCAAAGCAATAGGATTGCTAGAAGGGCAGAATCCAAACAGCACCGCTCACTTGTTGGTACCCCGGATGGAATCAACACGAGGACCCAAGAAAGAATGGTGATGGTGAGAAGTATCACCATACCAAGAATTCTTAAGCGGTGGTGAAATCCCCACGACATTCTTGACATAAAAGGTGATAATATTTCAAGGTAAAGAAGAACAATGCTAGGCAGCAAGGAACTCAAGGTACAACACAAAACATGAACACATTTGTGTCGAAGGAAGGCAAGGAAGTAGTCGATGACACGCAAATCATCGAGGGGCAAGGATGGTAATTCTTATCATGAATTTGATTGATATTCTGGAAAAGGCCAGAAAGTTGATAACGATCACGACACATTTGTCGAGAGATTACCTGAAGATGTAATCGATCCGCGATCACATCAAGTCAAAAGAATGATGAAGTAAGAGGTTATTGGAACCATGGGTACGACACAAACTCGAATCCAAGCTTGTTGTCTGAGGTGGAATGAGAAGACAAGGAAATCAACGTAAGCTTAGCTCAGCGTCTAATATTGTGTTCCGGGAAGAAGGACCAGGTAGCACAGTTAAGATTTAGCACGTTAATGATATAGCCGATCAGGCTAGGAATGACATGATCGAGTACAAACTCGGACTTAAAGAAGAATATCAAGAGTTGTTGAATCGTAGGGCAGACTCGGTTCAGTTATCTGTGTCTTTGAGTGTTTAATAACTCAGGGCCCATGAAAACTGTAATCAGTGAGAATGTAGTACTTGATGAAGAACTCAAAAGGCGTTATGCAGTTTCGAGATAATCTCGAGATACCAGGGGGTAATACTCGAAGACGGATCAAGGTAGAGGTTGGACCAGGGTAATGATCCACAGAGGACAAGTGCTTACACTTGCATCGAAAATGGTATTTAAAGGAGAACATGGTCGGAACCACGATTGTAAAGGACCAAATCCCAGATATAACATGGACTTATAATAAGGGAATAATTGATTTAAGAGAAGCTTAAATGATAATATCTACATCGTGTCCATGGGCATGAACACAAAGTTCAAGGTCGACTCCCACTTCGTCAATGTATTACCTCCCATTCACTTCTCGCTTTGATAAAGGCATTAGTGTTGAAAGTTTTACCTGGTGAAATACCAGATGAGTATGACTCGTGACTCGTGAAAACTTTCGGGTTCACATGGTTTAGAGAAGGCATATGTTCAACCCATAGGGCTTCTTAGAAACATATACCACAAGTTTCAAGAGTAAATAACACAAGCCCGAAAGCAGAGCATGGTTGGCCAAGTAGAGGATACAACTTAACAAACGCATTATGTATCAAGGGGAGAACTCACAAAGTGATCAAAAGTGAAAGACACTGTCGGATAACCATCCAACAAAGGACTTGATGGTCCACAAAGGATCTGATGTGAGTATCGATACTCAACCAGAAGAGGAAGGAATGCAAATGCAACAGGTTATGGAATCATCTGAATAATTCAAAGCTTAAATGCAAAGGAATTATGATTTCCAAAACAAAGGATCAGAAGCAGACGCTCTGATCAAGGATAGATAAGTTGGATAGACCAGAGGCACAATTGACGACAAATAGTTTGGTCGAGAACCAGCTCATGTTCAAAAATGATGTCTGAGCCGGAAAGATAATTTAGAAGGGTTAATAGATGATTGTGTGCTTTCGCACACATGTAATCAATAGGATCAAAATGACGGTGTCAAAACATACTAGTGAATATTGCCAGATATATGGGAAGCATCCATAATGCAAGTAGACAAGTATTTGCAAAGCAATAAAGCTGCTAAGGATTTTCGGGGGATTGAATAGTATTTCAAAGACTTTTGTGAAACACCTGAACAACTGGGGAGGAGAGGATACTCGGAAAGTGCGAGAATTTATTCTTAGGGGTATTCAGGTGGCAAGGAACTGCAAGGCAGTAGGCACAAAATATTCTCGGGGTATCTTGTAATAACAAGATCGAGTGGGAATAAAAGTAAGCACGACAGGTGTAAGTATTTATCCATAGAGATATTTCGATGGGAGGGAATTGCAAAAGCAATGGGCACAAGGTCTCAAGAGAATATCAAAGAGTATCTTCGAAATCTTCTGGTGTAGCCGGCGATCATCTGTAATGAAAGGGCTCTCCGGTAGGAAGTGGTAACGAGAACCTAGAGTTAGATTTTAGCAAAATCATTTAACCCGAATAGAAGAGAGTTCAGAGTCCCAGAGTAAAGGTCGAGGAGTAAAAGATCCTAGTACCACCCGATGGCGACGTGGGCCCGTAAGGCACACAGCCATGTTAGTAAAAGTTTTTGCAATGTCTAGACTCGACTTCGGCCAAGGAGTTGGGAAGGGGGATTCCGACAGGCAGTCGGCTCTGATACCAACTTGTGACGCCCCCGATTCAATCGTACACTAATCATGCACGCAAAGGTGTACGATCAAGATCAGGGACTCACGGGAAGATATCACAACACAACTCTACAAATAAAAATAAGTCATACAAGCATCATAATACAAGCCCGGGGCCTCGAGGGCTCGAATACAAGTGCTCGATCATAGACGAGTCAGCGGAAGCAACAATATCTGAGCACAGATACAAGTTAAACAAGTTTGCCTTAAAAGGGCTAGCACAAACTGGGATACAGATCGAACGAGGCGCAGGCCTCCTGCCTGGGATCCTCCTAACTACTCCTGGTCGTCGTCAGCGGGCTGCACGTAGTAGTAGGCACCTCCAGAGTAGTAGGAGTCGTCGTCGAAGGTGGCGTCTGGATCCTGGGCTCCAACATCTGGTTGCGACAACCAGAAGAAAGGAAAGGGGGAAAAGGGGGAAGAAAGCAACCATGAGTACTCATCCAAAGTACTCGCAAGCAAGGAGCTACACTACATATGCATGGATATATGTGTAAAGGGCCATATCAGTGTACTGAACTGCAGAATGCCAGAATAAGAGGGGGATAGCTAGTCTTATCGAAGACTACGCTTCTGGTCGCCTCCGTCTTGCAGCATATAGAAGAGAGTAGACTGAAGTCCTCCAAGTAGCATCGCATAGCATAATCCTACCCGGCAATCCCCTCCTCGATGCCCTGTTGGAGAGCAATCACCGGGTTGTATCTGGCACTTGGAAGGGTGTGTTTTATTAAGTATCCGGTTCTAGTTGTCATAAGGTCGAGGTACAACTCCGGGTCGTCCTTTTACCGAGGGACACGGCTATTCGAATAGATAAACTTCCCTGCAGGGGTGCACCACATAGCCCAACACGCTTGATCCCATTTGGCCGGACACACTTTCCTGGGTCATGCCCGGCCTCGGGAGATCAACACGTCGCAGCCCCACCTAGGCACAACAGAGCGGTCAGCACGCCGGTCTAAACCTAAGCGCGCAGGGGTCTGGGCCCATCGCCCTGAGCACACCTGCACGTTGCGTACGCGGCCGGAGAGCAGAACTAGCAACCTCCATTTCAAAGGAAGTCACGTTACGCGGTCCAACCCGGCGCGCGCCGCTCAGTCGCTGACGTCACGAAGTGCTTCGGCTGATACCACGACGTCGGGATACCCATAACTACTCCCGCGTAGGTGGTTAGTGCGTATAGACCAAATGGCCAGACTCAGATCAAATACCCAGATCTCGTTAAACGTGTTAAGTATCGCGAGCGCCGACTAGGGCCAGGCCCACCTCTCTCCTAGGTGGTCTGAACCTGCCCTGTCGCTCCACCACAAAGTAACAGTCGGGGGCCGTCGGGAACCCAGGCCCACCTCTACCGGGATGGAGCCACCTGCCCCTTCAGCCCCCATCTCCGAACAGTATCACATGTAATGTAACAGTGTAAAGTATATAGTATATGCCCGTGATCACCCCCGAGTGATCACGGCCCGATAGTATAGCATGGCAGACGGACAAGAGTGTAGGGGCACTGATGGAACACTAGCATCCTATACTAAGCAGTAGGATTGCGGGTAAAGGTATCAACAGCAGTATCAAAGACAGGCTATGCATCAGGATAGGAATAACGAAAGCAGTAACATGCTACACTACTCTAATGCAAGCAGTATAGGGGAGAGTAGGCGATATCTGGTGATCAAGGGGGGGCTTGCCTGGTTGCTCAGACAAGAAGGAGGGGTGTCGTCAACACCGTAGTCGTACAGAGGGGCATCAGCGTCGGTCTTGGGGTCTATCGGAGAAGCAGAGGGGGAAGAAACAGTAAATATATTGCAAACAGGCGCATGACGATGCATGACAGAGCAAACAACTGTGCTAGGTGTGCCCTAACGCAGTACTGGGTGCTACCGGGAAAGGAGGGAAACATCCGGGAAAGTATTCCCGGTGTTTCGCGTTTTCGGACAGATGAATCGGAGGTGAAATGTTGCAGGTTCACTATGCTAGGGACGCGTGGCGGACGAACGGGTTGCGTATCCGGGTCCGCCTCGTCGTTCTGAGTAACTTTCATGTTGAAAATATTCTAATCCGAGTTACGGATTAAAAGATACGATTTTATAAAGGTTTTATTAATTTCTGGAATTTAATTAATTAATTAATTCGAAATTAGAATTATGACATCAGCATGATGTCATGCTGACGTCAGCAGTCAACAGGGGTTGACTGGGTCAAACTGACATGTGGGTCCAGTGGGACCCACCTGTCATTCCCTAATTAGGTTAATTAGGGTTAGCTAATTAATTACTGTTCTGAATGAATTAACAGTTAATTAGGTTAATCTAATTATGATTAATTAACTTAATTAATTCTTTAATTAATTAATTAATTAATATTTTAATTATTATATTTATTATTATTATTTTTTTATTCTTTTTTTTAACCGTTCTGTGGGGTGGGGCCCCCGTGTCATAGGCCCACAGGGGCCATAGCGGGTCAGGCGTGCGGGCGCAGCTGCGGGCGAAGCCGCAGCCCGCCCAGGAGCGAGGCGCACGCCCAGGGGCGACGGACCCGGCAGGGCGCCGGTGCAGGGGAGGTCAGTGGCCATGGCGAGGCCATGGCCGGAGCGGGGTCCGGCCGGCGGCGGCGACGGGACCGCAGAGGCGGGGCGGAGTGCACTGGTCGGACGCGGCCACGGCGGGCGCGCGCGGGCCGGCTAGCAGGGACGTGGGGAGCGGCGATGCGACGCGGTGGCGCGGGGCGCGGCCACCATAGCGGGACGACGAGGCCAAGGCGGCAGGTGCGGGCGACCGCACGGGAGGGCACGGGCGAGCAAAGGCGGCCGCGGCAGACAGGGCAGCGGCGCGAGCGCCGGACGGAGCTGCGGGGCGGGGAGGAGGAGGACCGGGACGCGCGGGCGCGGTGCGGTGTGGCGAGGGCGGCCCGGAGCGTGAGCTCCGGCACGCGGGCGCTGCGGGGTGGGGGGGGGAACGGCGCCGGCGACAGAGAAGGAAAGGGAGGGAGCTCACGGTGGGGAGTAGGGACCGTGGCAGTGGGCTCGACGGAGGTCGGGGAAGTCCGACGAGGGAGATCCGGCGACGGGCGGTGTTCCGGGTAGCAGCGGACGATGGAGGGCGGGCGCAGGGCGTCGGGGGCGACGCGGCAGGCGCGGCGAGGGGCGCCGCTGAGGGAGAGGGAACGGTGGCGCGAGGATGAGGAAGGGGACGGCGAGGCGGCCGCGGGGGCAGGCGACGCCGGCGAGGCAGTGGCGGCGACGGCATGGGTCGGGGCGGTCGATCCCGATCCAGATCGGATCGGGAGGGGGAGTGGGGCGATTGGGTGGGGTTGAGCTAGGGTTTCCAGGGGGTGGGGGGGATATGGGCGCGGGGGTGGGCCGGCCTGGCGGCCCGGTGGTCGTTGGCTGGGCCGGGTGGCCCAGGGGGGGGGGGGCTTTCTCTTTTTTTTGTTAGTTTAGTTTTTCTCTTTGTATTTTCTTTTCTTTTATTTATTTACTTTTCTGTTTTCTTTTTAATTTCTCATTTGTAATAGTCTTATAAATTATAAAAGCAGTCACTAATTTAGTGTTAATAATTATGCTACTGCCCCATTAACTTAGGGGCATCTAATTAAACATTTTATTATTTTATAAAATGCAAAAGACATTTATTTCATTGTTTTACCTACTGTTTTAATTTTTCAAATGCATCTAAACTTTCTATAAGAATGTGGTTTCTTCACCATAATTACCTATGCATTAGTTGGATCACTCCGAACATTTTAGTTTTAATATTCGAAAACTTTTATTGTTTGATTGATTTTGAGTTGGAATCCGAATCGGTTTCGATCTATTGCGAGGTTAGCAATAGTAACCGAGGTGACGTGGCATCGTTAACGTGGGATTACTGTAGCCTAATTATCCGGGCGTCACACGGATACCCGTAGGTGTAGCTGGGGTCGTATTGCGACGAAGAGTAGCTGGGATCGTACTGTGATGAAGAACACTCTGACTGCCATTGGCTGACAGCCATCTCTGGATCCCAAGAATAAACAGACTGTCGTGGAGGTTCCGGTTCCGGGGCTGGTGCAGGATTCCGGTAGGCTTGAACGGCAGCCCACGTAACGAGATAAGGTCCTTCAAAATTAAACAAAGAAGGACCAGGCAAGGTAATAATTTCAGGATGATGTTTATGAAATAATAATTTATATTTGAGCTCTCCTTCCCTGCCTTTAACAATAAAATCATGCGCTAGCATACTCTTATAGTCTAGATAAGCACTAGGCAACAATTTTTCTTCTTTCTCATGAAGCCTAATAGCTATGTTAAAATGTGAAGCGAGGCGTGAAGCATAAATGCCTCCAAAGATGGGACCCTTATTATGGTTCATACTTAACTGTCTAGCAATAATTCCGCCCATGCTAATAGTGTTATCGTGGTATAAACCATGGAACAAAATAATAATATCAGGAACACTAAGGTTTCCACAGTTTCCATGACCAATCAAGCAACGACTAGCAAATATGGCAAAGTAGTGTAAAACAGGAAAATGTATGATAGTGATTCTTGCATCAGAAACCTTCCTGGTTTCTCCCACAGTGATAGTGTTAATAAATGCTTCCACATCTTTACGGTGTGGTTCCTCTAAGGTGCCCTCAGGGGGTATGGTGCAAACCTTGGAAAATTTAGCTAATGTCATCTTTTTAACAACGTCATATAAATGAAACTCTACCGAAGGAGGTGATTCCTTTGGGAAAAAGTAGAAGTTTTGCACAAAAGTATTGGTGAGTAAGAGATACTGATGACGTTGGTCGCGGATGAAGTCGGTGAAGCCAGCATTCTCAATCAATGAATAGAAATCCTCATAAATCCCTGCCTATCTAAAGAAATTATCGGAAGGCCATTCACACGCCCGGATCTCCGCGGTACGAGGCAAGTTATATTTGGGCCTCTTTGCTTCCTCATTTTGTTTCTCCTTCGAGCTTCGGCTCGATGAGCCCCTCAAAAGTCTCTTCATTATTTTCTAAAATATTCTGAAATTTTTAGTAACTTCAAACAAAAGTGAACCAACTTCAATAAAACTGATAGCAACTACTCCTACGAGTGCCTAGAGCCTATATCAAGCATTAGAACTACTTGGAACCATATAAATTTGACATGCAAGCTCAAGAACATGGTCACCTATGCAGCACAAATTTGCAATGAATAAAACACTAGAACAAAAACTAATTGGACCAATGGAGGAGTCACATACCAAGGAACAATCTCCCCAAGCAGTTTTGCGAGAGGTGCTTTGAGCAAGGAGATCGAAAATCTCAGCAAAGAGAGCTAGAACTCGTGCTTGAGCTGGTTATTCGTGTTTGTGGGAGGAAGAAGAAGAGGATGGGTGCAGGAATAAGTGGAGGAGGGCCACCGTGGGCCCACGAGGCAGGGGGCGCGCCCAGGGGGGTAGGGCATGCCCTCCACTCTCGTGGCCAAGTGGCAACTCCCCCTGCGGCGGTTTTTGCACCGTAAATCCTCAAATATTCCCGAAAAAATCATATTAAATTGGCATGGCATTCTGAGGACTTCCATTTTTGGGGTATTTTTGTATTGCACAGATAAATCAGGTAACAGACAGAAAATGCTATTTTTAATTTATTTCAACTAAATAACAGAAAGTATAAAGAGGGTACAGAAGGTTGTGCTTCTAGTTTCATCCATCTCATGCTCATCAAAAGGAATCCACTAACAAGGTTGATCAGGTCTTGTTAACAAACTCATTCCGATTAACATGGAACTCGAGAAATTTCGAATAACACTATGTTACCTCAACGGGGATATGCACATCCCCAATAATAAGTATATCATATTTCTTCTTGACAGTAGGAAGAGGAAATTCAAAACCTCCAAATATAATTGATGGAATTTTTCCAATAGAGTTGATACTATGAACTTGAGGTTGTTTCCCCAAAAAGTGTACCGTATGCTCATTACCATTAACATGAAAAGTGACATTGCCTTTGTTGCGAACAATAACAACCCTTGCAGTATTAAGAAAAGGTCTTCCAAGAATAATAGACATACTACCGTCCTCGGGAATATCAAGAATAACAAAGTCCGTTAGAATAGTAACATTTGCAACCACAACAGGCACATCCTCGCAATTACCGATAGGTATAGCAGTTGTTTTGTCAGCCATTTGCAAAGATATTTCAGTAAGTGTCAACTTATTGAAATCAAGTCTACGATATAAAGAGAGAGGCATAACACTAACACCGGCTCCAAGATCACATAAAGCAGTTTTAACATAGTTTCTTTTAATGGAGCATGGTATAGTGGGTACTCCTGGATCTCCAAGTTTCTTTGGTATTCCACCCTTAAAAGTATAATTAGCAAGCATGGTGGAAATTTTAGCTTCCGGTATCTTTCTTTTATTAGTAATGATATCCTTCATATACTTAGCATAAGGATTAGTTTTGAGCATATCAGTCAATCGCATACGTAAAAAGATAGGTCTAATCATTTCAGCAAACCGCTCAAAATCCTCATCATCCTTTTTCTTGGATGGTTTGGGAGGAAAAGGCGTGGGTTTCTGAACCCATGGTTCTCTTTCTTTACCATGTTTCCTAGCAACAAAGTCTCTCTTATCATAACATTGATTCTTTGATTGTGGGTTATCAAGATCAACAGCAGGTTCAACTTCTACATCATTATCATTACTAGGTTGAGCATCATCATGAACATCATCATTAACATTTTCACTAGGTTCATATTCATTACCAGATTGTGTTTCAGCATCAGACATAGAGATATCATTTGGATTATCAGGTGGTTCAGCAATAGGTTCACTAGAAGTTTGCAAAGTCCTATCATTTTTCTTTTTCTTCCTCTTAGAAGAACTAGGAACATCAATATTATTTCTCTGAGAATCTTGCTCAGTTCTCTTAGGGCGGCCTTCAGGATACAAAGGTTCCTGAGTCATTCTACCAGTTCTAGTGGCCACTCTAACAGCATAATCATTTTTCTTACTATTCATTTCATCGAGCAATTCTTTTTGAGCCTTAAGTACTTGTTCTACTTGAGTGGTAACCATAGAAGCATGTTTGGTAACAAGTTTAAGTTCACCTTTAATATTAGCCATATATTTACCCAAGTGTTTAATCATATTGGAATCATATTTCAATTGTCTACCAAAATAAGTATTGAAGTCTTCTTGCTTAAACATAAAGTTATCAAACTCATCCAAGCACTGACTAGCAATTTTAGTAGGAGGGATTTCAGCTTTATCATATCTATAGAGAGAATTTACCTTTACTACCTGTGTTGGGTTATTGAGATCTGGAGGTTCTTCAATAAGTAATGGATTAAGATCATATGTTTCTTCAATAGGCGGTAAATTAAGACCATGTATTTCTTCAATAGGAGGTAAATTCTTAACATCTTCAACTTTAATACCTTTTTCTTTCATAGATTTCTTTGCCTGTTGCATATCTTCGGGACAGAGAAATAGAACACCTCTCTTCTTCAGAGTTGGTTTAAGAATAGGATCAGTAATTGGAGCAGGAGCTGGCTCAGGAGGTGCCCAATTATTCTCATTTGTCAACATATTATTCAATAAAATTTCAGCTTCATCCGGTGTTCTTTCCCTGAAAAGAGAACCAACACAACTATCCAGTGTTGGGGAACGTAGTAATTTCAAAAATATTCCTAAGCACACGCAAGATGATGGTGATGCATAGCAATGAGAGGGGAGAGTGTTGTCCACGTACCCTCGTAGACCGAAAGCGGAAGCGTTAGCACAACACGGTTGATGTAGTCGTATGTCTTCACGATCCGACTGATCAAGTACCGAACGTACGGCACCTCCGAGTTCAGCACACGTTCAGCCCGATAACGTCCCTCGAACTCTGATCCAGCAGAGTGTTGAGGGAGAGTTTCATCAGCACGACGGCGTGGTGACGATGTTGATGTTCTACCGATGCAGGGCTTCGCCTAAGCACCGCTACAGTATTATCGAGGTGGACTATGGTGGAGGGGGGCACCGCACACGGCTAAAAGATCAAACGATCAATTGTTGTGTCTCTGGGGTGCCCCTGCCCCCGCATATAAAGGAGCAAGGGGGGGGTGCGGCCGGCCATAGGAGGAGGCGCGCCGGAGGAGTGACTCTCCCCCCTTCCTAGTTGGATTAGGACTTAGGAGGGGAAGGAGTGGAGGAGAAGGCAGGAAGGGGGGGCGCCGCTCCCTCTCCTTGTCCTATTCGGACTAGGGGGGAAGGGGCGTGCGGCCAGCCCTTGCCTCCTCTCCTCTCTTCCACCTAGGCCCACTAAGGCCCATTAAGTTCCCGGGGGTTCCGGTAACCTCTCCGGTACTCCGGTAAAATCACATTTTCACCCGGACCACTTCCGATATCCAAACATAGGCTTCCAATATACCAATCTTCATGTCTCGACCATTTCGAGACTCCTCGTCATGTTCGTGATCACATCCGAGACTCCGAACAACCTTCGGTACATCAAAACATATAAACTCATAATATAATTGTCATCGTAACATTAAGCGTGCGGACCCTACGGGTTCGAGAACTATGTAGACATGACCGAGACATGTCTCCGGTCAATAACCAATAGCGGAACCTGGATGCTCATATTGGCTCCCACAGATTCTACGAAGATCTTTATCGGTCAAACCGCATAACAACATACGTTGTTCCCTTTGTCATCGATATGTTACTTGCCCGAGATTCGATCGTCGGTATCTCAATACCTAGTTCAATCTCGTTACCGGCAAGTCTCTTTACTCGTTTCGTAATACATCATCCCGCAACTAACTCATTAGTTGCAATGCTCGCAAGGCTTAATTGATGTGCATTACCGAGAGGGCCCAGAGATACCTCTTCGACAATCGGAGTGACAAATCCTAATCTCGAAATACGCCAACCCAACAAGTACCTTTGGAGACACCTATAGAGCACCTTTATAATCACCCAGTTACGTTGTGACGTTTGGTGGCACACAAAGTGTTCCTCCGGTAAACGGGAGTTGCATAATCTCATAGTCATAGGAACATGTATAAGCCATGAAGAAAGCAATAGCAACATACTAAACGATCGTGTGATAAGCTAACGGAATGGGTCATGTCAATCACATCATTCTCCTAATGATGTGATCCCGTTAATCAAATGACAACCCATGTCAATGGCTAGGAAACTTAACCATCTTTGACCAACGAGCTAGTCAAGTAGAGGCATACTAGTGACACTCTGTTTGTCTATGTATTCACACATGTATTATGTTTCCGGTTAATACAATTCTAGCATGAATAATAAACATTTATCATGATATAAGGAAATAAATAATAACTTTATTATTGCCTCTAGGGCATATTTCCTTTAGTCTCCCACTTGCCCTAGAGTCAATAATCTAGATTACACTTTAATGATTCTAACACCCATGGAGCCTTGGTGCTGATCATGTTTTGCTCGTGGAAGAGGCTTAGTAAAAGGGTCTGCAACATTCAGATCCGTATGTATCTTGCAAATTTCTATGTCTCCCACCTGGACTAGATCCTGGATGGAATTGAAGCGTCTCTTGATGTGCTTGGTTCTCTTGTGAAATCTGGATTCCTTCGCCAAGGCAATTGCTCCAGTATTGAAACAAAAGATTTTCATTGGACCCGATGCACTAGGTATGGCACCTAGATCGGATATGAACTCCTTCATCCAGACTCCTTCATTTGCTGCTTCCAAAGCAGCTATGTACTCTGCTTCACACGTAGATCTCGCCACGACGCTTTGTTCAGAACTGCACCAACTGACAGCTCCACCGTTCAATGTAAACACGTATCCGGTTTGCGATTTAGAATTGTCCGGATTAGTGTCAAAGCTTGCATCAACTGTCGCATCACGGGTTCCGGTAGACCCTTAAGGTTCGAACTCTGGGGTGCGCGCAGAGATCGCGCCCTCTACCTCTCCGTCTCGCTGGGATCTAAACTACTGCGAGAACAACACAAGAGACACATGGTTTATACTGGTTCGGGCCACCATTGTGTTGTAATACCCTACTCCAGTGTGGTGTGGTGGATTGCCTCTAGGGCTGATGAGGAAGAACAGTACAAAGGGGAACGACCTCGCGAGGGTCTGTTCTTGGCTAGGGGATGAACTGCTGGGGGGAGTTCGATCGCCCTTCTCTCTCTCTCTCTCTCTACTTGCTCTGGGTCTTCTCCTCCCTCTTCTTCCAGATGCCTCTACCCTGGGGGTGGCTAGTCCTATTTATAGGCAAAGGCCCTGGGCCTCTTCCCAAATATTTGAGCGGGAAGGGCGCCAACAATTGGCCGATTTGAAGGGGAACATCGGGTACACTTATCCTGACTAAAGTTGGTCTTCCCCTGCCAAAGGTTCTGGTGATGACGCCGGCTTGGGCTCCACAGTGACTTCCTCCTTGCCGTGGAGTTGGTCTTGGTCTCGTTGCACCGAAATGGATGCCTTTGCTTGATCTTCTCGCCTGCGCTTGCCCCCTTTGCACCAAAGAGGAAAGGGAGGACATTGCGCGGGCTGGCGCCCGCCTGGCACCTTTGATCGTCACGGCTTGCGTCATGGGCACCTCATGAGGTACCCCACCTTGATCTCTCCGCCTCCTCGCGAGCCAGCCTAAGGAGGCCGTGCTGGAGGAAGCTCCATGTCATCCGCCTCGCGAGGCTTGGCCCCTCGCGAGGGTCTTGAGACTTGTGTTGATGAAGATGGGCCACGTTGGGCCCCCACTCGAGCCACGCCGGAGGCTGCAGGCAGGCAAGTCTGGGGACCCCCGTTCCCAGAACGCCGACAGTAGCCCCCGGGCCCAAGGCGCGCATGGACTTGGCCGTGCCGAGAGGCGAAAGGGCAAGGGCGAAGCGCCGCGGGCCCTAACAGCCTGCGGCCTCGGGCGCCGCGTGGCGGTTTGACAGGACGTGGGCGTCTCCACTTCCCCACGACGCCTCGGCAACTGCGTGACTTGACTAGTCCCTGCATGCATAGATACGAGCCATTATTACCTGCGATCGTGGTGCTCGACGGTTGGCCTTTTCCGGCTGTAAGGGCGAGGCCGCACGAGCTCCGCCAGTCCATCCTTTCCTGCTTCTCTTCTTCCCCCTCTCCCTCGCCGCCACCGCCCGCATGGCTCCGAAGAGGTTCTCGGCTGCGGAGAAGGGGAAGGCTAGTGTAACACCCCGGATGTAACTTGTCATATTTGTAACTCCAACTCTTGCCATTTTCGGCAATGTGATATGATATTACCTCCGTGGTTGGGTTTCCTGTCATTTTGCATTTTGTCCTTGTCATGCATTTCATATCATGTCATCATGTGCATTGCATTCGCATACGTGTTCGTTTCATGAATCCGAGCATTTTCCCCGTTGTCCGTTTTGCAATCCGGTGCTCGTATGTTCCCCGGCGTCCCCTTTTACCTTTTTTCCGTGAGCGGGTATTATACTTTCTCGGAATGGACCGAGGTTTGCCAAGCGGCCTTGGTATAGCACCGGTAGACCGCCTGTCAAGTTTCGGATCATTCAGAGGTCGTTTCATACTACAACGGTTAACCGGGTAACCGTAAAGCCTCTTTGTGTGCAGCCCAACACCTCCTTCAAAGTGGCCCAAAACCCATCTAAGTCATCTCCATCTTCTCGGTCATTCGATCACGATCGTGTGGGAGAAAACCACACTCCATTTGGAGCCTCCTAGCCCCTCCTACCTATAAATAGGTGCCTCCCCCTCCATTTTCGTGGATAAAACCCTAGCCCCGCTCCCCTCGCGCCGCCGGACGTGTCCGCGCCGCCATCCCCGACGAAACCGCCGCCGCCACGTCACCCCGCCGGCCTCCTCTCTCTCCTCCCACCGCCGCGGCCCGCCCGGCCCACGGCGGGCCCGCCCCGGGCCGCGCCTGGCCCGACCGCGCCGCGCCGCCCGCTCCTTGCCGCGCGCCCCGCCGCCGCCGGAGCCCGCCACCCGCGCCGGCGCGCCTCGCCGCCCCGCCGCCGAACCAGATCGCCGTCGTCGCCGCCATCCGCCTCGGGCGCCGCCCGCGACCGGCCCCGCCCCGGCGCCCCTCCGCCGCTCCCGCGGCCTCGCCGGCGAACCCCGCCACCGGCCGCCTCCTCCGCCGTCGCCGGTTGCCTCGTCGCCGGATCTGGGCGGGTGGATGAGATCCACCCGTCCCCGATCCAAACGGTGCATCCCGGATCCCTCCGTCCCGGGTCGAGCCCGTCCCGCGTTGACTTTTCGCGGAGGTGAAAATTCCACTAAGTCCCTTTCTCTGTATCATGTTGTGCCCCTGTTCATCATGCCATAACTCTCTGTATGCTGCTCCGTTTTGCGTGCATTATATATCGAAATGTTCATCTCATTGTGATCTACATTTTATTGCATCATTTTCAATTGAGCTCATCTTGATGCCCGAAATGCTGTTGGAAGAGGGCTATGTGATGTTAGTTTCAGATCTGTTTCAGTAGATGCACTTTTGTCATTTTTGCCAAGATTGATGTGTGCATCCTATGAACTGGAGTCCTACATGTGTTTTGTAATATGCCATGCCATCTTTACAGGAGTGTATGCCATGTATTTTTGTGATCTTTGTGGTGACTAGCACAAGCATGCAAACTAGGGATCATATTGTTGCTGATTTCAGAGACTTTGTAATTTCAGAGAGATCTGTGCCTCTTTTGAGCATGATCAGTAAGGATGTTTTGAACATATGGATTTGCTCTATCCAACGGTTCCTTTGCTTGTAATTATGGAGTGCCATAGCTTGATTCAATCGAGCTCTACTTTTGCTATAAAATGTTTCCTGGCAGATTGTTTACATGTTATTCGATTTTGCCAAGCTTGTTGTAGTTGATCCTTGCATGCTATGATGTTGTAATTGCCATTTATAGCTTCTATGCCATGTCTTCATGGTTGTTGTATGCTTAGTTTATCATGAAATTCTCTGTAGTGAGTGCATCGGGCTCGTAAACATGCCTACTTTTTATCTGTTTTTGACATGTCCAGTTTTCTGCTAAGTCTGAAAACTGTAACGAAACTTACCTAATTGACATGGGTGCTATTATATTTTATGGTCCTTTTTGGCTCATGGTCAGTAAGGGACTTTTGTTCAATGCTTTGAGTAGATTCATGCCATGCCATATTTTGCTATGTCCTGTTCCTGTAGCAGGTTGTTTCCTTGCTCTAAACATGTCATTCTGATGTTAATTTCTGGCATGATAGTATCTTCACTAAGTCTGTGAACCTGTTATCTTTTGCACTTTTTCCATGCTTGTTTGAACATGTTATGGTGTCATTTATCCGTGGCTCAGTGTTCATCTTTTGTCAAGCATCTCGAGTAGATCACTGCCATATGCTTTGCTGATATGTTTGAGTGCAGTAGCTTAATTTCTTGTTGCATGCTAAGTGGCATCATGCTGTTAAACGCAGAAATATGTCATTCTTGTTTTGCTTGTCATTTGCAAACCGTTCATCCGATTCCGGTGATCTTTATATCGATTTCGACCGAAATCACCTCACCTTTTCAGTGGCATACTTGGTTTGCCAAGATTATGCCTTGTTCTTATTTGTCCTTCCGGAGCACGCATATGCATTGCATATCACATCTCGCATATCATGCCATGTTTTGCATCATGTTGTTTGTGCATTGCATCGTAGTTGATAGTGGTTCCTTTGCTTGTGTTCTTGTTTTGGGTAGAGCCGGGAGACGAGTACGTGACCGAGGAACCTGTTGAGAATGCTTACGAGGACTAAGCTTTCAACAACCCTGAGAACTTTGCAGGCAAGATGACCATACCCTCGAAATCACTTCTATCTTTGCTTGCTAGTTGCTCGCTCTTTTGCTATGCCTATGCTGTGATACCTACCACTTGCTTATCATGCCTCCCATATTGTTAAACCAAGCCTCTAACCCACCTTGTCCTAGCAAACCGTTGTTTGGCTATGTTACCGCTTTGCTCAACCCCTCTTATAGCGTTGTTAGTTGCAGGTGAAGATGAAGTTTGTTCCTTGTTGGAACATGGAGATGTTGTTCCTTGATTGGAACATGTTTACTTGTTGGGATATCACAATATATCTTATTTAATTAATGCATCTATATACTTGGTAAAGGGTGGAAGGCTCGGCCTTATGCCTGGTGTTTTGTTCCACTCTTGCCGCCCTAGTTTCCGTCATATCGGTATTATGTTCCCGGATTTTGCGTCCCTAACGCGGTTGGGTGATTTACGGGACCCCCTTGACAGTTCGCTTTGAATAAGACTCCTCCAGCAAGGCCCAACATTGGTTTTACCATTTGCCTCACCTATGCCCTTTTATTTCCCTTGGGTTTCCGGAGCCCGAGGGTCATCTTTATTTTAGCCCCCCGGGCCAGTTCTCCTTCGAGTGCTGGTCCAAACCGAGCGATGTCTGGCGCCCCCTGCGCAATCAGGGTCTATGCCAACCCGACGTCTTGCTCATCCGGTGTGCCCTGAGAACGAGATATGTGCAGCTCCTATCGGCATTTGTCGGCACATCCGGGCGGCTTTGCTGGTCTTGTTTTATTACTGTCGAAATGTCTTGTAGCCGGGATTCCGAGACTGATCGGGTCTTCCCGGGGAGAAGGAATATCCTTCGTTGATCGCGAGAGCTTATCATGGGCTAAGTTGGGACACCCCTGCAGGGTTTGAACTTTCGAAAGCCGTGCCCGCGGTTATGTGGCAGATGGGAATTTGTTAATGTCCGGTTGTAGAAAACCTAAAGTTGATCTTAATTAAAATACATCAACCGTGGGTGTAACCGTGATGGTCTCTTCTCGGCGGAGTCCGGGAAGTGAACACGGTGTTGGAGTTATGCTTGACGTAAGTAGTTTCAGGATCACTTCTTGATCATAGTTGTTCGACCGTGCTTTTGCCTTCTCTTCTCGCTCTCATTTGCGTATGTTAGACACCAGATATGCTAGTCGCTTGCTGCAGCTCCACCTCATTACCCTGTCCTACCTTTAAGCTTAAATAGTCTTGATCTCACGGGTGTGAGATTGGTGAGTCCCCGTGACTCACAGATACTTCCAAAACCAGTTTGCAGGTGCCAATGAAACTGTGCAGGTGACGCATCCGAGCTCAAGGAGGAGCTCGATGAAGATCTTGTTCATTGTGTTGTTTCGTTTCAGTTGATCAGTAGTGGAGCCCAGTTGGGACGATCGGGGATCTGTGTAGCATTTGGGGTAGTCTTCTTTTATTTTGGTTCCGAAGTCGGACCCTGATTGTATCTAATTGATGTAATGCTTTACTCATGTTTTGTGTGAAGTGGCGATTGTAAGCCAGCTATGTATCTCTTTCCCTTATGAATTACATGGGTTGTGTGAAGATTACCTCACTTGCGACATTGCTTTCAATGCGGTTATGCCTCTAAGTCGTGCTTCGACACGTGGGAGATATAGCCGCATCGAGGGCGTTACAAGTTGGTAATCAGAGCCTTCCCCGACCTTTGGAGCCCCCACTGATTGATCGTTTTTAGCGGCCGAGTTGTGTCTAGAAAAATGTTTTGAGTCATTTAGGAATTATATATCGGAGAGTTTAGGAATTCTTTTTACTTCCCAGTCTCCTCATCGCTCTGGTAAGGCATCCTGACGTAGAGTTTTGACTCTTCTCTTCTCAAATTTCACTAATTTTTTTTAGGATCACGCGGGTATCTTAGAATCGTTCCGATGGTTTTGTGATGACAACATTGTCTTGGTGCCTCCTATCAGCAGGGGTTTAGTGGAAGTGTCCCGGGGAGTTGAGCTCTGAGGTGTTGTCGTCATAAAATCAACAAGGTACGGATGCGAACAAATACTTGGTAAGGATTACCCAATCACGAACCAAATATCTGCAGAAGAAGTACTAGAGCTACATGAATTCCCACTTATAAACTCCCGAAATTTTCTAGTTATGCAACCAGGTGTTGGGGATACAGGGGACACAAAATATATCACCCAAACTAACAATACCTAGATCCAGCTGTATCCATCCTTCAACACATAACCAAGAAATCCTCGGAAATCGTCTACCTCAACCTTCGAAAAACATCCGTTATACGAGTTATGGCAATACTCCCGCACTCGCCTCAGTACTGGGCTATCAGGGTTATCTCACCAACAACTGTACAAAAGAGATTTTCGATGTCGGCGTACTAAACTCAGCTATTCCAGAACTGTAACGATAAAATTATGACGACAACACCTCGGAGCTCAACTCCCCGGGACACCTCCTCTAAAACCCCTGCTGACGGGAGGCAGCCAAGACAATGTTGTCATCATAAAACCATCGGAACGATTCTAAGATACCCGCGTGATCCTAAATTTTTTTTTAGTGAATTTTGAGAAGAGAATAGTTAAAACTCTACGTCAGGATGACTTACCAGAGCGATGAGGAGACTGGTAAGTAAAAAGAATTCCTAAACTCTCCGATATATAATTCCTAAATGACTCAAAACATTTTTCTAGACACAACTCGGCCACTAAAAACGATCAATCAGTGGGGGCTCCTAAGGTCGGGGAAGGCTCTGATTACCAACTTGAAACGCCCTCGATGCGGCTATAGCTCCCACGTGTCGAGGCATGACTTAGAGGCATAACCGCATTGAAAGCAATGTCGCAAGTGAGGTAATCTTCACACAACCCAAGTAATACATAAAGGGGAAAGAGATACATAGTTGGCTTACAGTCGCCACTTCACACAATACATAAATAAACATCCATCATTCAAATTACACTCAAGGTCCGACTACGGAACCAAGATGAAATAAGACTACCCCAAATGCTACACAGATCCCCGAATCATCCCCAACTGGGCTCCACTACTGATCATCAGGAAAAGACACATAGTAACGGCCACGTTCCTCGTCGAACTCCCACGTGAGCTCGGTCGCGTCATCTGCACTGGCATCGTTGGCACCTGCAACTGTATTGGTAGAATCTATGAGTTACGGGGACTCAGCAATCTCACACCCGCGAGATCAAGACTATTTAAGCTTATAGGTAGGAAAGGATTGTGAGGTGGAGCTGCAGCATGCGACTAGCGTATATGGTGGCTACAACGCAAAAGAGAGCGAGAAGAGAAGCAAAGCACGGTCGTGAAGCTAGAAGTGATCAAGAAGTGATCCTAGAACAACCTACGTTAAACATAACTCCAACACCGTGTTCACTTCCCGGACCCCGCCGAGAAGAAACCATCACGGTTACACACGCGGTTGATGTGTTTTAGTTAAGGTCAACTTCGGGTTTTCGACAACCGGACATCAACAAATTCCCATCTACCTCATAACCGCGGGCACGGCTTTCGAAAGATAATACCCTGCAGGGGTGTCCCAACTTAGCCCATTATAAGCTCTCACGGTCAACGAAGGATATTCCTTCTACCGGGAAGACCCGACCAGTCTTGGAATCCCGGACTACAAGACATTTCGACAGCAATAAAACAAGTCCAGCAAAGCCGCCCGATTGTGCCGACAAATCCTGATAGGAGCTGCACATATCTCGGTCTCAGCGCAGATCGGATGAGCCAGACGTCGGGTTGGCATAGACCCTGGTTGCCCAAGGGGCGCCGGACATCGCTCGGTTTGGACCAGCAATCGAAGGAGAACTGGCCCGGGGGTTTAAAATAAAGATGACCCTTGAGTCTGCAGAACCCAAGGGAAAAAGGCTTAGGTGGCAAATGGTAAAACCAATGTTGGGCCTTGCTGGAGGAGTCTTATTCAAAGCAAACTGTCAAGGGGGTCCCATAAATCACCCAACCGTGTAACGAACGCAAAATCAAGGTACATAACACCGGTATGACGGAAACTAGGGTGGCAAAAGTGGAACAAAACACCAGGCATAAGGCCGAGCCTTCCACCCTTTACCAAGTATATAGATGCATTAATTAAAATAAGAGGTATTGTGATATCCCAACAAGTAAACATGTTCCAACAAGGAACAACAAGTCCATGTTCCAACAAGTAACAAACTTCATCTTCACCTGCAACTAACAACGCTATAAGAGGGGCTGAGCAAAGCGGTAACATAGCCAATCAACGGTTTGCTAGGACATGGATGGTTAGGGGCTGACATGGCAATATGGGTGGCAAGATATAGCAAGTGGTAGGTATCACAGCATAGGCATAGCAAAAGAGCGAGCATCTAGCAAGGAAAGATAAAAGTGATTTCGAGGGTATGGTCATCTTGCCTGCAAGGTTCTCAGAGTTGTCGAAAGCTTGGTCCTCGAAAGCGTTCTCAACAGGTTCCTCGTTCACGTACTCGTCTCCCGGCTCGACCCAAGACAAGAACACAAGCAAAAGGAACAACTATCAACCACGATGCAATGCATAAACAATATGATGCAAAACATGGCACGATATGCGAGATGTGATATGCAATGCATATGCATGCTTCGGAAGGACAAGGATGAACAAGGCATAATCTTGGCAAACCAAGTATGCCACTGGAAAGGTGAGGTGATTTCAGTTGAAATCGATATAAAGATCACCGGAATCGGGTGCATGGTTTGCAAATGACAAGCAAAACATGACAATAATCTGCCATTAACAGCATGATGCTACTTAGCAAGCAACAAGTAATTAAGCTACTACACACAAACATACCAACAAAGCATATGACAGTAATCTACTCAAGATGCTTGACAAAAGATGAACACTGAGCTATGGATAAATCACACCATAACAGGTGCAAACAAGCATGGCAAAAGTGCAAAAGATAACAGGTTCACAGACTTGGTGAAAATAATAACATAGCAGAAACTAACATCAGGATGACATGTTTAGAGCAAGCAAACAACATGCTACAGGAACAGGACATAGCAAAAACAAGGCATTGAATGAGTCTACTCAAAGCACTTGACAAAAGTCCCTTACTGACCATAAGCCAAAAAGGATCAGAAAATATAATAACACCCATGTCAATTAAGCAAGTTTCGTTACAGGTTTCAGACTTAGCAGAAAACTGGACATGTCAAAAACAGATAACAAGTAGGCATGTTCGTGAGCTCGATGCACTCACTACAGAGCATTGCATGATAAACTAAGCATACAAACATCAAGAAGACATGGCATAGAAGCTAGACATGTCAAGAATAACATCATAGCATGCAAGGATCAACTACAACAAGCTTGGCAAAATCGAATAACATGTAGACAATCTGCCAGTAACATTTTATAGCAAAAGTAGAGCTCGATTGACTCAAGCTATGGCACTCCATAAATACAAACAAAGGCATGGATGGATAGAGCAAATCCATATGCTCAAAACACTCTTACTGATCATGCTCAAAAGAGGCATAGATCTCTCTGAAACAACATGAACACATGGCATAAAAATAACAGCAGGCAGGGACTTGGTGAAATTACTAAGTCTCTGAAATCAGCAACAATAAGTGCCCTAGTTTGCATGCTTGTTCTAGTCACCACAAAGATCACAAAAATACATGGCATATACCTATGGAAAGATAGCATGGCATATTACAAAACACATGTAGGACTCAACTTCATAGGGTGCACACATCAATCATGGCAAAAATGACAAAAGTACAAGTTCTGCTGAGAATCAGAAACTAACATCACATAGCCCTCTTCTAACAGTATTTCGGGCATCAAGATGAACTCAAATGAAAATGATGCAATGGAATGAAATGATGTACTCTTCGAGACGAACAATTTGACATATTGTACGCATGAAACGGAGCTACGGATGCAGAGATATGATGCGTTGAACATGTGACAATATTGCAAAATATACGGGACTTAGAAGAAAAATGAGAGGGGGAAGAAGTCAACCGTCGACGCGCGGATCGAGGCCGGCTGCGGATCTCGCCGGAGATCCGCCGGAGGGGCTCGGAGGAGGCGGCGGCGGGCAGATCCGGGCCGGATCCGGCTGGATCCGGCGCCGGCGACGGCGGTGGAGGGCGGACGAGGTGCGGGCGGCGGCCGCGGGCGGCGACGGCGGCGGCGGGCTCCGGCGCGGCGCGCTCGGGGCTGGCAGAGGCGCAAGGGCGGCGAGGGGCGCAGCGACGGCTCGGGCCGCGGGGGCGCGGCGGCGGCTACGGGCTCGGGGGGCCCCGCCTGGGCCCCGGCGGGCCGGCGCGATGGGAGACGGCGATGTGGGCGCGCGGGCCACGTGGCGGCGCGCGGTTCGTCCGGTGGTGCGGGCGGACGTGTCCGTCCGGACGGATTTTTGTCCGGGGGCGGCGGGAGGGGAAAAAGGGCTAGGGTTAGGGTGATTTTGGACCCGGGATTTCGGAGGAGGGGCTTTATTTATAGGTAGAGGGGGCTAGGAAGCTCCAAGTGGAGTGCGGTTTTCGCCCACACGATCGTGATCGAACGGCGATGGACATGGGAGTGACTTAGATGGGTTATTGGGCTGTTTTGGAGGGGTGTTGGGCTGCACACGAAAGAGGCCTTTACGGATACCCGGTTAACCGTTGGAGTATCAAACGACCTCCGATTGACCCGAAAATTGACAGGCGGTCTACCGGTGCTATACCAAGGCCGCTTGACAAACCTCGGTCCATTCGGAGAAGGTCTAATACCCGCTCACGAAGAAAAGTAAAAGGGGACGCCGGGGAACATAGGAGCGCCGGATTGCAAAACGGACAACGAGGAAAACGCTCGGAGTCATGAGACGAACACGTATGCAAATGCGATGCACATGATGACATGATATGAAAAGCATGACATGATCAGAATGCAAAAAGAAGGGAAACCCAACCACGGAGAGAATGTCATATCACATTGCCGTAAATGGCAAGAGTTGGAGTTACAATTATGGCAAGTTACATCCGGGGTGTTACAACACTCCACCACTACGAGAGGATCTCGTCCCGAAATCTAGGACTAAAAGAACTCCGGATATTCGAAACGGAGGTGGTCCTCGTGCTCCTAGGTGGCTTCCCGGTCTGAATGGTGTGACCACTTCACTTTCAGGAATTTGATTGACTTGTTGCGAGTCTTGCGCTCAGTTTCTTCAAGAATAGCAACGGGATGCTCATGATAGGACAAATCTTGTTGAAGATCAATCTCTTCGAAGTTGATGGTGCGCTCAGGCGTCTTGAAGCACTTGCGAAGCTGTGACACATGGAAGACATCATGCACATTTGCAAAGTTGGAGGGAAGCTCAAGTTGATAGGCGAGATCTCCTCGTTTGCCGATGATCTTGAAAGGACCGACGTATCTAGGGGCAAGTTTCCCCTTGATACCGAAGCGACGAGTTCCTTTCACTAGAGAGACGCGGAGGTAGACATGGTCTCCGATCTCGAATGCCACATCACGATGTTTGCTATCATAATAGCTCTTCGGGCGCGATTGCGCGGCTTTGAGATTCTCACGAATGACTTTGCACATAGCCTCAGCCTCTGAGATCAAATCATTGCCAAGAAGTTGGCGTTCGCCCGTCTCAGACCAATTGAGAGGAGTACGGCACTTTCCGCCATAGAGAATCTCGAATGGGGCTTTGCCCGAGCTGGCTTGGAAACTGTTGTTGTAAGAGAACTCAGCGTAAGGAAGACAATCCTCCCACTTCATGTCGAAAGAGATAACACAAGCTCTGAGAATATCTTTAAGAATTTGGTTGACACGCTCGACTTGTCCACTAGTTTGAGGGTGGAAAGCTGTGCTGAAGCGAATATTTGTGCCCATGGCCTTCTGAAAAGAATCCCAAAACTTGGATGTAAAGATGCTGCCACGGTCTGAAGAGATCAATTGTGGAATGCCATGCAAGGAGACAATTCTGGAGGTGTAGAGCTCTGCCAGCCACGCTGCTGTGATAGACTCTTTGATAGGAAGAAAATGTGCCACTTTAGTGAGCTTGTCGATGACGACGAAGATAGCATCATTTCCACGCTTGGACTTAGGAAAACCAGTCACGAAGTCCATTTCGATATGATCAAACTTCCATTCTGGAATAGCAAGAGGTTGGAGTAGACCAGCTGGTCGTTGGTGTTCTGCTTTCACCCTTCTGCAGACATCACATTCATTCACGAATTGAGCAATTTCGCGCTTCATTCGAGTCCACCAATACGACTGCTTGAGGTCATGGTACATCTTCGTACTCCCAGGATGAATTGACAGAAGAGAGTTGTGCGCTTCGTTCATAATGACTTTATGAAGATCACCCTTTGGAACCACAATCCGGTCCTCGAAGAAAAGAGTATCTCTGTCATCAACTCGATAGCACTTGTATTTGGAAATGCCCTTGTCAATACCACGTTTCACCTTCTTCACCATGGTATCCAACAGTTGTGCCTCACGAATCTGATCTTCCAAAGTAGGAGAGACGATGAGGTTGGCAAGAAAACCTTGAGGGACAACTTGGAGATTCAACTTGCGGAAAGCCTCACAAAGATCCGGTTGAAAGGGCTTGAGGATTAAGCTGTTACAATAAGCCTTCCTGCTCAATGCGTCTGCAATCACATTAGCCTTGCCTGGAGTATATTCAATACTCGAATTATACTCTTGAATCATTTCGACCCATCGAGTTTGCCTGAGGTTGAGGTGGGGCTGAGTCAAGATGTACTTGAGACTCTTGTGATCGGTGAATATGTCCACCTTCCTTCCCAACAGGAGATGTCTCCATGTTATTAGTGCGTGGACAACTGCCGCCAACTCAAGATCGTGAGTGGGGTAGTTCTTTTCGTTGGGCTTCAACTGACGAGAGGTATAGGCCACAACCTTCTTCTCTTGCATTAACACGGCACCGAGGCCCTGAAGAGAAGCATCACAGAAAACTTCATAAGGCTTGGAATCGTCAGGAGGAGTCAACACTGGAGCAGTGACAAGTTTCTCTTTGAGAGTGTTGAAAGCAACGTCACACTCAGGAGATCAGACATACTTCACATGCTTCTGGAGGAGGTTGGAAAGAGGTTTTGCAATCTTAGAGAAATTCTCAACGAATCTTCTGCAATAGCTTGCAAGTCCAAGAAAACTGCGAAGCTGCTTGACATTCTGAGGAGGTTCCCAATTCACAACTGCAGACACCTTCTCAGGATTAACAGCGATGCCCTTGGCAGAGATGATATGGCCATGATAAAGAACTTCATCAAGCCAAAATTCACATTTGGAGAACTTCGCATATAATTTATACTCTCTGAGCTTGTCGAGCACCAATCGCAAATGTTTGGCATGATCCTTCTTATTCTTGGAGAAGACCAAAATATCATCGAGATAGACCAAGACAAATTCGTTGATGTAGGGGTTGAAGATGAAATTCATCAAGCGAGTGAATGCTGGAGGAGCATTGACAAGGCCGAAAGACATGACAGTATATTCATAAGAACCAAAGCTTGTTCTGAATGCTGTCTTGGGAATATCTTCTTCACGAATGCGAATCTGATGATACCCCATACGAAGGTCAAGCTTGGAGAACACTTTAGCACTTTTAAGTTGCTCGAAAAGCTCATTGATGTTGGGAAGTGGGTACTTGTTCTTGATTGTCTTCTTGTTCAATGGACGGTAATCGACGCAAAGTCGGTCCGTGCCATCCTTCTTCCGGACAAAAAGAACACCACAACCCCAAGGAGAAGAACTCGGTCTGATCAGACCCAGACGCTCTTGTTTATCGAGTTGTTTCTTCAATTCCATCAACTCATCTGGTCCAAGCTTGTAAGGACGCTTGCAAACGGGTTCCGTGCCAGGCTCAAGATCGATAACGAATTCAACTGGCCGGCGGGGTGGCATACCCGGAAGCTCTTCTGGAAAGACATCTTGGTACTCACAAACGACTGGAATCTGAGAGTTAGCATCCAATTCACCATTCTCATTGAGAGAAAACAACCGAATGATATCATCACGAGAGGCATAGATGATCACATCGTTAGACGAGTGAGTCAATTGAATTTCCCTGGCAGCACAATAAAGCTGAGCCTTGTGCTTAGAAAGCCAGTCCATCCCGAGAATAAGATCAATATCAGAGTCACCAAGAACAATTGGTTTAGCCAGAAATCTATAGTCGCCCATCTTGATAGAAACATCCGGAACAAAGGAGCTTGCGTTCATGAATTTTCCCGGAGATACAACTGATAACGGTCTAGCCAAATCTTGGAAAGACAACTCATGCTTCGATGCAAAAGGTATTGAAATGAAAGAATGCGATGCTCCCGTATCAAAATAAGACTTTTGCAGGAATATCATTAACAGGAAGATTACCCATAATCACGTCAGAAGAATCCTCCGCTTGAGCTGCATTCATCATGTTCACCTTTGCAGACTTAGGATTATGCTTGACCACTGCATTGCTGGAAGATCTCACAGGAGGAGGAGGCGGAAGGCGCCTTTGGTTGAAGCACTTGTTCGCATAGTGACCCTTTTGCTGACATTTGTTACAAGTCACCTCAGAGAGCGGACGATGATAAGGAGCACTTGTCCTTGGAGCTTGATTCTGAGACTTGTTCTGATAGCCAGGGTTGGGTGGGTGGGAAGATCCACGACCACCTGAGTTCTTCTGCTGATAAGGCTGACGGAACGGAGGAGGAGGAGGCAACCAGAACTTCTATTGCTTAGTTGCCACAAGTGAGGAAGAAGAAGACTGAACTGCGTCTCTGACTCTCTTCTTAGATGCCTCATACTTGAGCTGAGCAGCTTCTTGTTTCAGCGCCATGTTGTAGAATTCATCATACTTTAACGGCTCGAAAAGCACGAGAGCAAGTTGCAGATCTTCTCTGAGACCACGCCTGAACTGGTAGATCATACTCTTCTCATCAGGGATGTCTTGCTTCGCAAAACGAGAGAGTTTCTGGAACTGAGTGTTGTATTGATAGACAGACATGTTGCCTTGCTTGAGATTGAGGAATTCCTCACGCTTACTCTCGACAACACTTTCTGGAAGGTGGTGAGCTTTGAAGTCACGGCGGAAATCATCCCAGGTAATCACACGACCTCCTCTGGAATCTTTGTATTGCTGGAACCACTCAGCAGCTTGATCTTTGAGTTGAAACAAGGCAAACTTGACAAAGTCCTCAGGTCTGACATTGCTGCACTCGAAATGCTTGCTGATGTCCACTAGCCAATCATCGACGTCTGTGCCCTCGACACAGTAGCTGAAGGTCTTTGGCTGATTAGCAAGGAACTGGTTGAGTGAAGCGAAGTGCGGCTGATTGTTGCCTTGGCCTTGATTCCCTTGATTACCTTGCCCTTGGTTGCGATCTTGCAACAGCTGAATCAGAATCAGAGCGTTGGCATTTGTGGCAGCCATCAGGGCTTGCCATGCCTCCGGAGGCGGAGGTGGTGGCGGAGGGTTAGCCTGACTTCCTTCACTGCGTTCCGGATTCTGACGCGTTGGCGGAGCCATCCTGAAGAGGGTGACATCCATTAGCATCTCGAAAAAGATATATTCATGCTGAATCAAAGGATCGAAATTGCAACATATAGTCTTCACAATAAACATTCGAACGAGAATGAACGAATGAATTCCAAAGTAAATCATCACACTTCCATAAGTTGAGAAGCCACTTAGAAAAAGGTATGGAATAAAATCAACAAGGTACGGATGTGAACAAATACTTGGTAAGGATTACCCAATCACGAACCAAATATCTGCAGAAGAAGTACTAGAGCTACATGAATTCCCACTTATAAACTCCCGAAACTTTCTGGTTATGCAATCAGGTGTTGGGGATACAGGGGACACAAAATATATCACCCAAACTAACAATACCTAGATCCAGCTGTATCCATCCTTCAACACATAACCAAGAAATCCTCAGAAATCGTCTACCTCAACCTTCGAAAAATATCCGTTATACGAGTTATGGCAATACTCCCGCACTCGCCTCAGTACTGGGTTATCTCACCAACAACTATACAAAAGAGATTTTCGATGTCGGCGTACTAAACTCAGCTATTCCAGAACTGTAACGATAAAATTATGACGACAATACCTCGGAGCTCAACTCCCCGGGACACCTCCTCTAAAACCCCTGCTGACGGGAGGCAACCAAAACAATGTTGTCATCATAAAACCATCGGAACGATTCTAAGATACCCGCGTGATCTTAAAAAAAATTTAGTGAATTTTGAGAAGAGAATAGTTAAAACTCTACGTCAGGATGCCTTACCCGAGCGATGAGGAGACTGGGAAGTAAAAAACAATTCCTAAACTCTCCGATATATAATTCCTAAATGACTCAAAACATTTTTCTAGACACAACTCGTCCACTAAAAACGATCAATCAGTGGGGGCTCCTAAGGTCGGGGAAGGCTCTGATTACCAACTTGAAATGCCCTCGATGCGGCTATAGCTCCCACGTGTCGAGGCACGACTTAGAGGCATAACCGCATTGAAAGCAATGTCGCAAGTGAGGTAATCTTCACATAACCCAAGTAATACATAAAGGGGAAAGAGATACATAGTTGGCTTACAGTCGCCACTTCACACAATACATAAATAAACATCCATCATTCAAATTACACTCAAGGTCCGACTACGGAACCAAAATGAAAGAAGACTACCCCAAATGCTACACAGATCCCCGAATCATCCCCAACTGGGCTCCACTACTGATCATCAGGAAAAGACACATAGTAATGGCCACGTTCCTCGTCGAACTCCCACGTGAGCTCGGCCGCGTCATCTGCACTGGCATCGTTGGCACCTGCAACTGTATTGGTAGAATCTGTGAGTCACGGGGACTCAGCAATCTCACACCCGCGAGATCAAGACTATTTAAGCTTATAGGTAGGAAAGGATTGTGAGGTAGAGCTGCAGCAAGCGCTAGCGTATATGGTGGCTACAACGCAAAAGAGAGCGAGAAGAGAAGCAAAGCACGGTCGTGAAGCTAGAAGTGATCCTTCAACAACCTACGTCAAATATAACTCCAACACCGTGTTCACTTCCCGGACCCCGCCGAGAAGAGACCATCACGGTTACACACGCGGTTGATGTGTTTTAGTTAAGGTCAACTTCGGGTTTTCTACAACCGGACATCAACAAATTCCCATCTGCCTCATAACCGCGGGCACGGCTTTCGAAAGATAATACCCTGCAGGGGTGTCCCAACATAGCCCATTATAAGCTCTTACGGTCAACGAAGGATATTCCTTCTACCGGGAAGACCCGATCAGTCTCGGAATCCCGGACTACAAGACATTTCGACAGCAATAAAACAAGTCCAGCAAAGCCGCCCGATTGTGCCGACAAATCCTGATAGGAGCTGCACATATCTCGGTCTCAGGGCACATCGGATGAGCCAGACGTCGGGTTGGCATAGACCCTGGTTGCCCAAGGGGCGCCGAACATCGCTCGGTTTGGACCAGCAATCGAAGGAGAACTGGCCCGGGGGTTTAAAATAAAGATGACCCTTGAGTCTGCAGAACCCAAGGGAAAAAGGCTTAGGTGGCAAATGGTAAAACCAATGTTGGGCCTTGCTGGAGGAGTCTTATTCAAAGCGAACTGTCAAGGGGGTCCCATAAATCACCCAACCATGTAAGGAACGCAAAATCAAGGTACATAACACCGGTATGACGGAAACTAGGGTGGCAAAAGTGGAACAAAACACCAGGCATAAGGCCGAGCCTTCCACCCTTTACCAAGTATATAGATGCATTAATTAAAATAAGAGGTATTGTGATATCCCAACAAGTAAACATGTTCCAACAAGGAACAACAAGTCCATGTTCCAACAAGGAACAAACTTCATCTTCACCTGCAACTAACAACGCTATAAGAGGGGCTGAGCAAAGCGGTAACATAGCCAATCAACGGTTTGCTAGGACATGGATGGTTAGGGGCTGACATGGCAATATGGATGGCAAGATATAGCAAGTGGTAGGTATCGCAGCATAGGCATAGCAAAAGAGCGAGCATCTAGCAAGCAAAGATAAAAGTGATTTCGAGGGTATGGTCATCTTGCCTGCAAGGTTCTCAGAGTTGTCGAAAGCTTGGTCCTCGAAAGCGTTCTCAACAGGTTCCTCGTTCACGTACTCGTCTCCCGGCTCTACCCAAGACAAGAACACAAGCAAAAGGAACAACTATCAACCACGATGCAATGCACAAACAATATGATGCAAAACATGGCACGATATGCGAGATGTGATATGCAATGCATATGCATGCTCCGGAAGGACAAGGATGAACAAGGCATAATCTTGGCAAACCAATTATGCCACTGGAAAGGTGAGGTGATTTCAGTTGAAATCGATATAAAGATCACCGGAATCGGGTGCACGGTTTGCAAATGACAAGCAAAACAAGAATGACAATAATCAGCCATTAAGAGCATGATGCTACTTAGCAAGCAACAAGTAATTAAGCTACTACACCCAAACATAGCAACAAAGCATATGACAGTAATCTACTCAAGATACTTGACAAAAGATGAACACTGAGCTACGGATAAATCACAACATAACAGGTTCAAACAAGCATGGCAAAAGTGCAAAAGATAACAGGTTCACAGACTTTGTGAAAATAACAACATAGCAGAAACTAACATCAGGATGACATGTTTAGAGCAAGCAAACAACATGCTACAGGAACAGGACATAGCAAAAACAAAGCATGGAGTGAGTCTACTCAAAGCACTTGACAAAAGTCCCTTACTGACCATAAGCCAAAAAGGATCAGAAAATATAATAACACCCATGTCAATTAAGCAAGTTTCGTTACAGGTTTCAGACTTAGCAGAAAACTGGACATGTCAAAAACAGATAACAAGTAGGCATGTTCGTGAGCTCGATGCACTCACTACAGAGCATTGCATGATAAACTAAGCATACATACATCAAGAAGACATGGCATAGAAGCTAGACATGTCAAGAATAACATCATAGCATGCAAGGATCAACTACAACAAGCTTGGCAAAATCGAATAACATGTAGACAATCTGCCAATAACATTTTATAGCAAAAGTAGAGTTCGATTGGCTCAAGCTATGGCACTCCATAAATACAAACAAAGGAATGGATGGATAGAGAAAATCCATATGCTCAAAACACTCTTACTGATCATGCTCAAAAGAGGCATAGATCTCTCTGAAACAACATGAACACATGGCATAAAAATAACAGCAGGCAGGGACTTGGTGAAATTACAAAGTCTCTGAAATCAGCAACAATAAGTGCCCTAGTTTGCATGCTTGTTCTAGTCACCACAAAGATCACAAAAATACATGGCATACACCTCTGGAAAGATAGCATGGCATATTACAAAACACATGTAGGACTCAACTTCATAGGGTGCACACATCAATCATGGCAAAAATGACAAAAGTACAAGTTATGCTGAGAATCAGAAACTATCATCACATAGCCCTCTTCTAACAGCATTTCGGGCATCAAGATGAACTCAAATGAAAATGATGCAATGGAATGAAATGATGTAATCTTTGAGGCGAACAATTTGACATATTATACGCACGAAACGGAGCTACGGATGCAGAGATATGATGCGTTGAACATGTGACAATATTGCAAAATATACGGGACTTAGAAGAAAAATGAGAGGGGGAAGAAGTCAACCGTCGACGCGCGGATCGAGGCCGGCTGCGGATCTCGCCGGAGATCCGCCGGAGGGGCTCGGAGGAGGCGGCGACGGGCAGATCCGGGCCGGATCCGGCCGGATCCGGCGCCGGCGACGGCGGTGGAGGGCGGACGAGGTGCGGGCGGCGCCGGGACGGGCGGTGGCCGCGGGCGGCGACGGCGGCGGCGGGCTCCGGCGCGGCGCGCTCGGGGGCGGCAGAGGCGCAAGGGCAGCGAGGTGCGCAGCGGCGGCTCGGGCCGCGGGGGCGCGGCGGCGGCTACGGGCTCGGGGGGCCCCGCCTGGGCCCCGGCGGGCCGGCGCGATGGGAGACGGCGATGTGGGCGCGCGGGCCACGTGGCGGCGCGCGGTTCGTCCGGTGGCGCGGGCGGACGTGTCCGTCCGGCCGGATTTTTTTCCGGCGGCGGCGGGAGGGGAAAAAGGGCTAGGGTTAGGGTGATTTTGGACCCGGGATTTCGTAGGAGGGGCTTTATTTATAGGTAGAGGGGGCTAAGAAGCTCCAAATGGAGTGCGGTTTTCGCCCACACGATCGTGACCGAACGGCGATGGACATGGGAGTGACTTAGATGGGTTATTGGGCTGTTTTGGAGGGGTGTTGGGCTGCACACAAAAGAGGCCTTTACGGATACCCGGTTAACCGTTGGAGTATCAAACGACCTCCGATTGACCCGAAACTTGACAGGCGGTCTACCGGTGCTATACCAAGGCTGCTTGACAAACCTCGGTCCATTCGGAGAAGGTCTAATACCCGCTCACGAAGAAAAGTAAAAGGGGACGCCGGGGAACATAGGAGCGCCGGATTGCAAAACGGACAACGAGGAAAACGCTCGGAGTCATGATACGAACACGCATGCAAATGCGATGCACATGATGACATGATATAAAAAGCATGACATGATCAAAATGCAAAAAGAAGGGAAACCCAACCACGGAGAGAATATCATATCACATTGCCGAAAATGGCAAGAGTTGGAGTTACAATTATGGCAAGTTACATCTGGGGTGTTACAAGTTGTTGGTGAGATAACCCTGATAGCCCAGTACTGAGGCGAGTGCGGGAGTATTGCCATAACTCGTATAACGGATGCTTTTCAAAGGTTGAGGTAGACGATTTCCGAAGGTTTCTTGGTTATGTGTTGAAGGATGGATACAGCTGGATCTAGGTATTGTTAGTTTGGGTGATATATTTTGTGTCCCCTGTATCCCCAACACCTGATTGCATAACCAGAAAGTTTCGGGAGTTTGTAGGTGGGAATTCAAGTATCTCCTAGGATATCTTTCCAACAGACTCATGATACGATATGGGATCTATCATATGTTTGTTTCTGGCTTATTCTGCAAGCCAAATCCTTTGTTTTTGTTTTGGTTTGTGGCATTCGACTTGCTTCAATGCCAAGTGTTGATTCCATAACTTTTTCCAAGTGGTGTTCTCATGTTTCTATGTGGATGGTAATCCTTCTTATTCATCAAGGTTGTCTTTTCAATCCTTTCCAGCCGGTGTGCTTCTCTCCAAGTAAATCCGATCATTCCAACATTCGCAAGGTCAATTCTAATCTTTTTCTCAATGGTGTTCGTTTCATCCGACCCAAGTTGCCTTTGTTTTCCCACCCTCCCACCCTTTTTCTTCAAGGACTCGGATTTCTTAATCAAGTATCCATCTTATAGATGGGAAGTCTCTCCATTCTTTTCCGTCAATGTTCTTATCCGGTGATTCTCAGGAAGATACTAACGGAGCCTTAACTTCATCATTATTCGTTCTCTTTCTTCTCCGGTGGATTCAATTCAAGCTTTGTCGATCATATCTTTTCCTCGTTTCAAATGCTTTCTCGTACTGGTGCACCTCTTAATCATCCACTTCTCACTATTCATTTGTTCCGGAGTGATGAAGATATCTCAGAAGATTCAAGTTTCCATTCTCAATTCACTCAAGTTCTTTTGAGGATGCTATCTCATTAAAGCCATTTAATTCAACCGGTGTAATCTCTCTTCCTAAGCAATTCTTTCAACGGTGTTTCTTTTGAATGGGCTCTAACCCACAGGTCTTTTCCCAGGATCTTACCTGACTCTTCTTATTTCCCCGGAGCTATTCTCATAGTCTTTTCAAAGTTTGACGTAAGAATGAATTATCATCAGTCATATTCCTTCTCCAAGATCGCTTTCAAATTCTTTTCATCGTTGGTTCAACCTTTCTAATTTTCATTCCGGAGTGCCTCAACAATTCATGGGGGTGTTTCTCATCGTCATTTTCAACATGTGAAGACCGAAGAAGAGTTTCCCTTCAATCTTGTCCCATTCTCTTCAAGATTCATGGTTCTAGCGTATTGCCTCATCATTGTATTCGATTGGGAGATATTCTTTTCACCCATCTAGAGCATTTCAGGAGTCTTCCCAGTTTGATTCTCCGGAGCCATCATCTCATATTATTCATTCTCAGCTTTCAGCTCTCCTTCTCCAAATCTTACCGGTGCATCGTTCAAATATCCTCTAATCAGTTCATGATCTCTTCGTCCTCATGTATCTAAATTCCCTCAAGTATCCACGTCGTTTTCTAATTCATCCCGGTGGTTCGTTCTCTTTTCTTCAGTCATTTTCAGTTCTTACGGTGGTTTGTTCAAGAGTTCTCTTTCTTGGTTATCATATCAATTCATTCTTTGTTTTCCAAATCCCACCGGTGGTTCCATCAATTCCTTCTCAAGTTTGTGCTATATCTCTCTTGATCCTTTCTACGAGAGTAAGTGGTATGTCAAATCCATTACTTGTCATCAATTTAATTGGTGAAGGATAAGCATAATGTAATTCTTATTCTTGTTTCATCGAGTTAACTCAATTCCCTATTCCGGAGGTTCTTCAAATTCTTAATTTCATTTGTTCATCTTTCTTTCCGGAGTTCCAAATTTTTTCTCGGTTATATCATCTAAAAGGTCCATCTAAATCATTGCAAGGCTTCACCTTGTATTTTCAACTTCTCTTTCTTTCTATCTTCGTTTTATTACCGGAGTTCTTCATGGAGGCTCTACATGGTGGTTTATCAAGGACCCTTTTCATTCTTCAATTGTTCTTCAAGTTTTCTCTCGGAGTTAAGATCCGCCAAGCTATACTCTAAATTAAACAGGGTGCTTAACACTTGTTTTGTTTGGAGGAGTTCAAGCATTTCTTCATCTTGCATTCCGAAGTGCAATTCTTTCTACCTTATCTTTTGAGGTGGTGTTATGTCATTCTTGACAATTTCCCTTCATGCTTCATGATTCACATGTTGTCAAGAATGAGGTATTTTAAATCCATCAATCTCTTCATTGGAGTTATCTTGGGTTATATTTCACTTAAAGCTTTCCCTAAGGATTGTTGCTATTTATGGTGCTTATAAATGACCCAAGTTCTTCATTTGTCCTCCCGGTGAAATAAGTTTCTCGTCTCCTTGTTGATATCAATCCAATCATTTGTTTCCGTTGGTGGCAGAAGCCCACCTCATAATTTTGAGATGTTTCCATAAGCCCGCCACAAGCTTATTCGTTTCATTGTTGGTTTTCCAACAATTCCGTTCTAACCTTCTTGGAAGGGTGCTCTCCAAGATCATTTGTGGCAGAAGTTGTCATTTTCTTCTCCATTCTTTTATTCCATTGAGCTATTTTCTATTCTTTCTTCCGGAGGCATTGTGATGTTTCCTTCAACCCATCATCTCATTTTGGAGATCATGTTCTTTTCCTTGCTTATCCATTTAACCAGAGTGTCGTGTTTTCATTCGAGCTCTCTCATCTTATCAAGTCTTGCATCTCTTCTCAACCGGAGTGATGTCTGAAATCTTTCTTACCCCTTGTGCCATTCTTTTAATAGTTCCGGAGGTACTGTGTTGTTAATTTCAGCAAGTATCCTCTCATCTTGTCAAGATCTTGTTCAAATCCCTTCCATTTTCAGTCGGAGTGCTGCCCAAATCATGTCATTCTTATTCCTTCTCTATCTTGTTTTAACCGGAGTGGTTTCAATATCTATCTTATCACTAAACCGCTGGGTTCTCGTCATATCCCATGTTCCTCTTATCTAACGGAGTGTTTTCAAGTTCGTTCAACTTTGTTGTGTTCTTTCTTTCAACTTTTCAACCTCTCAAGGTTCATCGGTTTCACTCGTTGGTCAAAGAAGCAACTTAGTTTTACCTCTTCTCTTCCTCTTCCGCTTCCTTCCGGTGCCATCCTAGATCTCGGGACGAGATCCTCTCGTAGTGGTGGAGTGTTGTAACACCCCGGATGTAACTTGCCATATTTGTAACTCCAGCTCTTGCCATTTCCGGCAATGTGATATGATATTCCCTCCGTGGTTGGGTTTCCCGTAATTTTGCATTTTTTCCTTGTCATGCATTTCATATCATGTCATCATGTGCATCGCATACGCATACGTGTTCGTTTCATGAATGCGAGCATTTTCCCCGTTGTCCGTTTTGCAATCCGGCGCTCCTATGTTCCCCGGCGTCCCCTTTTACCTTTTTCCGTGAGCGGGTATTATACTTTCTCGGAATGGACCGAGGTTTGCCAAGCGGCCTTGGTATAGCACCGGTAGACCGCCTGTCAAGTTTCGGATCATTCGGAGGTCATTTGATACTCCAACGGTTAACCGGGTAACCGTAAAGCCTCTTTGTGTGCAGCCCAACACCCCCTTCAAAGTGGCTCAAAACCCATCTAAGTCATCTCCATCTTCTCGGTCGTTCGATCATGATCGTGTGGGCGAAAACCACACTCCATTTGGAGACTCCTAGCCCCTCCTACCTATAAATAGGTGCCTCCCCCTCCATTTTCGCGGATTAAACCCTTGCCCCGCTCCCCTCGCGCCGCCGGACAAAAACCCCGCCGCCGGACGTGTCCGCGCCGCCATCCCCGACGAATCCGCCGCCGCCACGTCACCCCGCCGGCCTCCTCTCTCTCCTCCCATCGCCGCGGCCCGCCCGGCCCACGGCGGGCCCGCCCCGGGCCGCGCCTGGCCCGACCGCGCTGCGCCGCCCGCTCCCTGCCGCGCGCCCCGCCGCCGCCGGCGCGCTCTGCCCGCCGGAGCCCGCCACCCGGGCCGGCGCGCCTCGCCGCCCCGCCGCCGCACCTGATCGCCGCCGCCGCCGCCATCCGCCTCGGGCGCCGCCCGCGACCGGCCCCGCCCCGCCGCCCCTCCGCCGCTCCTGCGGCCTCGCCGGCGAACCCCGCCACCGGCCGCCTCCTCCTCCGTCGCCGGTTGCCTCGTCGCCGGATCTGGGCGGGTGGATGAGATCCACCCGTCCCCGATCCAAACGGTGCATCCCGGAACCCTCCGTCCCGGGTCGAGCCCGTCCCGCGTTGACTTTTCGCGGAGGTGAAAATTCCACTAAGTCCCTTTCTCTGTATCATGTTGTGCCCCTGTTCATCATGCCATAACTCTCTATATACATCTCCGTTTTGCGTGCATTATATATCGAAATGTTCATATCATTGTGATCTACATTTTGTTCCATTGCGTCATTTTCATTTGAGCTCATCTTGATGCCCGAAATGCTTTTGGAAGAGGGCTATGTGATGTTAGTTTCAGATCTGTTTCAGTAGATGCACTTTTGTCATTTTTGCCATGATTGATGTGTGCATCCTATGAACTGGAGTTCTACATGTGTTTTGTAATATGCCATGCCATCTATACAGGGGTGTATGCTATGTATTTTTGTTGGGGAACGTAGTAATTTCAAAAAATTTCCTACGCACACGCAAGATCATGGTGATGCATAGCAACGAGAGGGGAGAGTGTTGTCTACGTACCCTCGTAGACCGAAGCGGAAGCGTTGACACAACGTAGAGGAAGTAGTCGTACGTTCTCCTCGCGATCCAACCGATCACAGCACCGTTACTCCGGTACCTCCGAGTTCTTGGCACACGTTCAGCTCGATGACGATCCCCGGGCTCCGATCCAGCAAATCGTCGAGGAAGAGTTCCGTCAGCACGACGGCGTGGTGACAATCTTGATGTGTTACCGGCGCAGGGCTTCGCCTAAGCACTGCAACGATATGATCGAGGTGGAATTTGGTGGAAGGGGGCACCGCACACGGCTAAGGAACGATCCGTAGATCAACTTGTGTGTCTTTGGGGTGCCCCCTGCCCCCGTATATAAAGGAGCCAAGGGGGAGGGGCTGGCCGGCCAAGCCTTGGCGCGCCAGAGAGTCCTACTCCCTCTGGGAGTAGGATTCCCCCCCCCCCCCCAATCCTAGTTGGACTAGGATTCTCCAAGGGGGAGAGAGAGAGAGAGGGGGGCGCCCACCTCTCCTAGTCCTAATAGGACTAGGGGAAGGGGGGGAGGCGCGCAGCCCATGGGGCATCCTTCTCACCTCTCCTCCAAGGCCCATGTTGGCCCATTATGCTCCCGGGGGGTTCCGGTAACCCTCCCGGTATTCCGGTAAAATCCTGATTTCACCTGGAATGCATCTGATGTCCAAACATAGGCTTCCAATATATAATTCTTTATGTCTCGACCATTTCGAGACTCCTCGTCACGTCCGTGATCACATCCGGGACTCCGAACTCCTTCGGTACATCAAAATGCATAAACTCATAATAACTGTCATCGTAACGTTAAGCGTGCGGACCCTACGGTTCGAGAACAATGTAGACATGACCGAGACACGTCTCCGGTCAATAACCAATAGCGGGACCTGGATGCCCATATTGGCTCCTACATATTCTACGAAGATCTTTATCGGTCAGACCGCATAACAACATACGTTGTTCCCTTTGTCATCGGTATGTTACTTGCCCGAGATTCGATCGTCGGTATCCAATACCTAGTTCAATATCGTTACCGGCAAGTCTCTTTACTCGTTCTGTAATACATCATCTCGCAACTAACTCATTGGTTGCAATGCTTGCAAGGCTTTATGTGATGTGCATTACCGAGAAGGCCCTGAGATGCCTCTCCGACAATCGGAGTGACAAATCCTAATCTCGAAATACGCCAACCCAATATGTACCTTCGGAGACACCTGTAGAGCACCTTTATAATCACCCAGTTACGTTGTGATGTTTGGTAGCACACAAAGTGTTCCTACGGTAAATGGGAGTTGCATAATCTCATAGTTAAAGGAACATGTATAAGTCATGGATAAAAGCAATAGCAACATACTAAACGATCGGGTGCTATGCTAATGGAATGGATCATGTCAATCAGATCATTCAACCAATGATGTGATCTCGTTAATCAAATAACAACTCTTTGTTCATGGCTAGGAAACATAACCATCTTTGATTAATGAGCTAGTCAAGTAGAGGCATACTAGTGACACTCTGTTTGTCTATGTATTCACACATGTATTATGTTTCCAGTTAATACAATTCTAGCATGAATAATAAACATTTATCATGATATAAGGAAATAAATAATAACTTTATTATTGCCTCTAGGGCATATTTCCTTCAGTCTCCCACTTGCACTAGAGTCAATAATCTAGATTACAAAGTAATGATTCTAACACCCATGGAGTTTTGGTGTTGATCATGTTTTGCTCGTGGAAGAGGCTTAGTCAACGGGTCTGCAACATTCAGATCCGTATGTATCTTGCATATCTCTATGTCTCCCACCTGGACCAAATCCCGGATGGAGTTGAAGCGTCTTTTGATGTGTTTGGTTCTTTTGTGAAATTTGGATTCCTTTGCCAAGGCAATTGCACCAGTATTGTCACAAAAGATTTTCATTGGACCCGATACGCTAGGTACAACACCTAGATCAGATATGAACTCCTTCATCCAGACTCCTTCATTAGCTGCTTCCGAAGCGGCTATGTACTCAGCTTCACATGTAGATCCCGCCACGACGCTTTGTTTAGAACTGCAACAACTGACAGCCCCACCGTTTAATGTAAATACGTATCCGGTTTGTGATTTGGAATCGTCCGGATCAGTGTCAAAGCTTGCATCGACGTAACCGTTTACGACGAGCTCTTTGTCACCTCCATAAATGAGAAACATATCCTTAGTCCTTCTCAAGTACTTAAGGATGTTCTTGACCGCTGTCCAGTGATCCACTCCTGGATTACTTTGGTACCTGCCTGCTAAACTTACAGCAAGGCACACATCAGGTCTGGTACACAGCATTGCATACATGATAGAGCCTATGGCTGAAGCATAGGGAACATTTTTCATTTTCTCTCTATCTTCTGCGGTGGTCGGGCATTGAGTCTTACTCAACTTCACACCTTGTGCCACAGGCAAGAACCCTTTCTTTGCCTGATCCATTTTGAACTTTTTCAAAACTTTGTCAAGGTATGTGCTTTGTGAAAGTCCTATTAAGCGTCTTGATCTATCTCTATAGATCTTAATGCCCAATATGTAATCAGCTTCACCGAGGTCTTTCATTGAAAAACTCTTATTCAAGTATCCCTTTATGCTATCCAGAAATTCTATATTATTTCCGATCAGTAATATGTCATCCACATATAATATCAGAAATGCTACAGAGCTCCCACTCACTTTCTTGTAAATACAGGCTTCTCCAAAAGTCTGTATAAAACCAAATGCTTTGATCACACTATCAAAGCGTTTGTTCCAACTCCGAGAGGCTTGCACCAGTCCATAAATGGATCGCTGGAGCTTACACACTTTGTTAGCTCCCTTCGGATCGACAAAACCTTCTGGTTGCATCATATACAACTCTTCTTCCAGAAATCCATTCAGGAATGCAGTTTTGACATCCATTTGCCAAATTTCATAATCATAAAATGCGGCAACTGCTAACATGATTCGGACAGACTTAAGCATCGCTACGGGTGAGAAAGTCTCATCGTAGTCAATCCCTTGAACTTGTCGAAAACCTTTTGCAACAAGTCGAGCTTTATAGACAGTAACATTACCATCAGCGTCAGTCTTCTTCTTAAAAATCCATTTATTCTCAATTGCTTGCCGATCATCGGGCAAGTCAACCAAAGTCCACACTTTGTTCTCATACATGGATCCCATCTCAGATTTCATGGCCTCAAGCCACTTTGCGGAATCTGGGCTCACCATCGCTTCTTCACAGTTCGTAGGTTCATCATGGTCTAGTAACATGACTTCCAAAATAGGATTACCGTACCACTCTGGTGCGGATCTTACTCTGGTTGATCTACGAAGTTCAGTAGAGACTTGATCTGAAGTTTCATGATCATTATCATTAGCTTCCTCCCTATTTGATGTAGGTGTCACAGAAACAGATTTCTGTGATGTACTACTTCTCAATAAGGGAGTAGATACTGTTATCTCATCAAGTTCTACTTTCCTCCCACTCACTTCTTTCGAGAGAAACTCCTTCTCTAGAAAGTTTCCGACTTTAGCAACAAAAATTTTGCCTTCGGATCTGTGATAGAAGGTATACCCAATAGTCTCCTTTGGGTATCCTATGAAGACACATTTTTCCGATTTGGGTTCGAGCTTATCAGGTTGAAGCTTTTTCACATAAGCATCGCAGCCCCAAACTTTAAGAAATGACAACTTTGGTTTCTGGCCAAACCACAGTTCATAAGGCGCCGTCTCAACGGATTTTGATGGTGCCCTATTTAACGTGAATGCGGCCGTCTCTAGAGCATAACCCCAAAAAGATAGCGGTAAATCGGTAAGAGACATCATAGATCGCACCATATCCAGTAAAGTACGATTATGACGTTCGGACACACCATTACGTTGTGGTGTTCCGGGTGGCGTGAGTTGCGAAACTATTCCGCATTGTTTCAAATGTAGTCCAAACTCGTAACTCAAATATTCTCCTCCACGATCAGATCGTAGAAACTTTATTTTCTTGTTACGATGATTTTCCACTTCACTCTGAAATTCTTTGAACTTTTCAAATGTTTCAGACTTGTGTTTCATTAAGTAGATATACCCATATCTGCTTAAATCATCAGTGAAGGTGAGAAAATAACGATATCCGCCACGAGCCTCAACATTCATTGGACCACATACATCAGTATGTATGATTTCCAATAAATCTGTTGCTCTCTCCACAGTACCGGAGAACGGTGTTTTAGTCATCTTGCCCATAAGGCACGGTTCGCAAGTGCCAAGTGATTCATAATCAAGTGACTCCAAAAGTCCATCAGTATGGAGTTTCTTCATGCGTTTTACACCGATATGACCTAAACGGCAGTGCCATAAATAAGTTGCACTATCATTATCAACTCTGCATCTTTTGGCTTCAACATTATGAATATGTGTATTACTACTATCGAGATTAAGTAAGAACAAACCATTCTTTAATGGCGCATGACCATAAAAGATATTACTCATATAAATAGAACAACCATTATTCTCTGATTTAAATGAATAACCGTCTCGCATCAAACAAGATCCAGATATAATGTTCATGCTCAACGCTAGTACTAAATAACAATTATTTAGATCTAATATTAATCCCGAAGGTAGATGTAGAGGTAGCGTGCCGACCGCGATCACATCGACTTTGGAACCATTTCCCACGCGCATCGTCACCTCGTCCTTAGCCAATCTTCGCTTAATCCGTAGCCCCTGTTTTGAGTTGCAAATATTAGCAACAGAACCAGTATCAAATACCCAGGTGCCACTGCGAGAATTAGTAAGGTACACATCAATAACATGTATATCATATATACCTTTGTTAACCTTGCCATCCTTCTTATCCGCCAAATACTTGGGGCAATTCCGCTTCCAGTGACCAGTCTGCTTGCAATAGAAGCACTCAGTTTCAGGCTTAGGTCCAGACTTGGGTTTCTTCTCTTGAGTAGCAACTTGCTTGCTGTTCTTTTTGAAGTTCCCCTTTTTCTTCCCTTTGCCCTTTTTCTTGAAACTAGTGGTTTTGTTAACCATCAACACTTGATGCTCCTTTTTGATTTCTACCTCCGCGGCTTTTAGCATCGCGAAGAGCTCGGGCATAGTTTTGGTCATCCCTTGCATATTATAGTTCATCACGAAGCTCTTGTAGCTTGGTGGCAGTGATTGGAGAATTCTGTCAATGACGCAATCATCCGGAAGATTAACTCCCAATTGAATCAAGTGATTGTTATACCCAGACATTCTGAGTATATGCTCACTGACAGAACCGTTCTCCTCCATTTTACAGCTATAGAACTTATTGGAGACTTCATATCTCTCAATTCGGGCATTTGCTTGAAATATTAACTTCAACTCCTGGAACATCTCATATGCTCCATGGTGTTCAAAACGTCGTTGAAGTCCCGGTTCTAAGCCGTAAAGCATGGCACACTGAACTATAGAGTAGTCATCAGCTTTGCTTTGCCAGACGTTCACAACATCTGGCGTAGCTCTTGCACCAGGCCTGGCACCCAGCGGTGCTTCCAGGACGTAATTCTTCTGTGCAGCAATGAGGATAATCCTCAAGTTACGGACCCAGTCCGTGTAATTGCTACCATCATCTTTCAACTTTGCTTTCTCAAGGAACGCATTAAAATTCAACGGAACAACAGCACGAGCCATCTATCTACACAACATAGACAAACAAGATACTATCAGGTACTAAGTTCATGATAAATTTAAGTTCAATTAATCATATTACTTAAGAACTCCCACTTAGATAGACATCCCTCTAATCCTCTAAGTGATCACGTGATCCAAATCAACTAAACCATGTCCGATCATCACGTGAGATGGAGTAGTTTCAATGGTGAACATCACTATGTTGATCATATCTACTATATGATTCACGCTCGACCTTTCGGTCTCCGTGTTCCGAGGCCATATCTGTTATATGCTAGGCTCGTCAAGTTAAACCTGAGTATTCCGCGTGTGCAACTGTTTTGCACCCGTTGTATTTGAACGTAGAGCCTATCACACCCGATCATCACATGGTGTCTCAGCACGAAGAACTTTCGCAACGGTGCATACTCAGGGAGAACACTTCTTGATAATTTAGTGAGAGATCATCTTATAATGCTACCGTCAATCAAAGCAAGATAAGATGCATAAAAGGATAAACATCACATGCAATCAATATAAGTGATATGATATGGCCATCATCATCTTGTGCTTGTGATCTCCATCTTCGAAGCACCGTCATGATCACCATCGTCACCGGCGCGACACCTTGATCTTCATCGCAGCATCGTTGTCGTCTCGCCAATCTTATGCTTCCACGACTATCACTACCGCTTAGCAATAAAGTAAAGCATTACATCGCGATTGCATTGCATACAATAAAGCGACAACCATATGGCTCCTGCCAGTTGCCGATAACTCGGTTACAAAACATGATCATCTCATACAATAAAATTTAGCATCACTTCTTGACCATATCACATCACAACATGCCCTGCAAAAACAAGTTAGACGTCCTCTACTTTGTTGTTGCAAGTTTTACGTGGCTGCTACGGGCTTTAAGCAAGAACTCATCTTACCTACGCATCAAAACCACAACGATAGTTTGTCAAATAGACTCCGTTTTAACCTTCTCAAGGACCGGGCGTAGCCACACTCGGTTCAACAAAAGTTGGAGAGACAGTGTTCCGCAAGCCATCTATGTGCAAAGCACGTCGAGGGAACCGGTCTCGCGTAAGCGTACGCGTAAGGTTGGTCCGGATCGTCTCGTCCAACAATACCGCTGAACCAAAGTATGACATGCTGGTAGGCAGTATGACTTGTATCGTCCACAACTCACTTGTGTTCTACTCGTGCAAATAACATCAAACCATAAAAACCTAGGCTCGGATGCCACTGTTGGGGAACGTAGTAATTTCAAAAATTTTCCTACGCACACGCAAGATCATGGTGATGCATAGCAACGAGAGGGGAGAGTGTTGTCTACGTACCCTCGTAGACCGAAGCGGAAGCGTTGACACAACGTAGAGGAAGTAGTCGTACGTTCTCCTCGCGATCCAACCGATCACAGCATCGTTACTCCGGTACCTCCGAGTTCTTGGCACACGTTCAGCTCGATGACGATCCCCGGGCTCCGATCCAGCAAAGCGTCGAGGAAGAGTTCCGTCAGCACGACGGCGTGGTGACGATCTTGATGTGTTACCGGCGCAGGGCTTCGCCTAAGCACTGCAACGATATGATCGAGGTGGAATTTGGTGGAAGGGGGCACCGCACACGGCTAAGGAACGATCCGTAGATCAACTTGTGTGTCTTTGGGGTGCCCCCTGCCCCCGTATATAAAGGAGCCAAGGGGGAGTGGCTGGCCGGCCAAGCCTTGGCGCGCCAGAGAGTCCTACTCCCTCTGGGAGTAGGATTCCCCCCCCCCCCCAATCCTAGTTGGACTAGGATTCTCCAAGGGGGAGAGAGAGAGAGCGGGGGGCGCCCACCTCTCCTAGTCCTAATAGGACTAGGGGAAGGGGGGAGGCGCGCAGCCCATGGGGTATCCTTCTCACCTCTCCTCCAAGGCCCATGTTGGCCCATTATGCTCCCGGGGGGTTCCGGTAACCCTCCCGGTATTCCGGTAAAATCCTGATTTCACCTGGAATGCATCCGATGTCCAAACATAGGCTTCCAATATATAATTCTTTATGTCTCGACCATTTCGAGACTCCTCGTCACGTCCGTGATCACATCCGGGACTCCGAACTCCTTCGGTACATCAAAATGCATAAACTCATAATAACTGTCATCGTAACGTTAAGCGTGCGGACCCTACGGTTCAAGAACAATGTAGACATGACCGAGACACGTCTCCGGTCAATAACCAATAGCGGGACCTGGATGCCCATATTGGCTCCTACATATTCTACGAAGATCTTTATCGGTCAGACCGCATAACAACATACGTTGTTCCCTTTGTCATCGGTATGTTACTTGCCCGAGATTCGATCGTCGGTATCCAATACCTAGTTCAATATCGTTACCGGCAAGTCTCTTTACTCGTTCTGTAATACATCATCTCGCAACTAACTCATTGGTTGCAATGCTTGCAAGGCTTTATGTGATGTGCATTACCGAGAAGGCCCTGAGATGCCTCTCCGACAATCGGAGTGACAAATCCTAATCTCGAAATACGCCAACCCAATATGTACCTTCGGAGACACCTGTAGAGCACCTTTATAATCACCCAGTTACGTTGTGATGTTTGGTAGCACACAAAGTGTTCCTACGGTAAATGGGAGTTGCATAATCTCATAGTTAAAGGAACATGTATAAGTCATGGATAAAAGCAATAGCAACATACTAAACGATCGGGTGCTATGCTAATGGAATGGATCATGTCAATCAGATCATTCAACCAATGATGTGATCTCGTTAATCAAATAACAACTCTTTGTTCATGGCTAGGAAACATAACCATCTTTGATTAATGAGCTAGTCAAGTAGAGGCATACTAGTGACACTCTGTTTGTCTATGTATTCACACATGTATTATGTTTCCAGTTAATACAATTCTAGCATGAATAATAAACATTTATCATGATATAAGGAAATAAATAATAACTTTATTATTGCCTCTAGGGCATATTTCCTTCAGTCTCCCACTTGCACTAGAGTCAATAATCTAGATTACAAAGTAATGATTCTAACACCCATGGAGTTTTGGTGTTGATCATGTTTTGCTCGTGGAAGAGGCTTAGTCAACGGGTCTGCAACATTCAGATCCGTATGTATCTTGCATATCTCTATGTCTCCCACCTGGACCAAATCCCGGATGGAGTTGAAGCGTCTTTTGATGTGTTTGGTTCTTTTGTGAAATTTGGATTCCTTTGCCAAGGCAATTGCACCAGTATTGTCACAAAAGATTTTCATTGGACCCGATACGCTAGGTACAACACCTAGATCAGATATGAACTCCTTCATCCAGACTCCTTCATTAGCTGCTTCCGAAGCGGCTATGTACTCAGCTTCACATGTAGATCCCGCCACGACGCTTTGTTTAGAACTGCAACAACTGACAGCCCCACCGTTTAATGTAAATACGTATCCGGTTTGTGATTTGGAATCGTCCGGATCAGTGTCAAAGCTTGCATCGACGTAACCGTTTACGACGAGCTCTTTGTCACCTCCATAAATGAGAAACATATCCTTAGTCCTTCTCAAGTACTTAAGGATGTTCTTGACCGCTGTCCAGTGATCCACTCCTGGATTACTTTGGTACCTGCCTGCTAAACTTACAGCAAGGCACACATCAGGTCTGGTACACAGCATTGCATACATGATAGAGCCTATGGCTGAAGCATAGGGAACATTTTTCATTTTCTCTCTATCTTCTGCGGTGGTCGGGCATTGAGTCTTACTCAACTTCACACCTTGTGCCACAGGCAAGAACCCTTTCTTTGCCTGATCCATTTTGAACTTTTTCAAAACTTTGTCAAGGTATGTGCTTTGTGAAAGTCCTATTAAGCGTCTTGATCTATCTCTATAGATCTTAATGCCCAATATGTAATCAGCTTCACCGAGGTCTTTCATTGAAAAACTCTTATTCAAGTATCCCTTTATGCTATCCAGAAATTCTATATTATTTCCGATCAGTAATATGTCATCCACATATAATATCAGAAATGCTACAGAGCTCCCACTCACTTTCTTGTAAATACAGGCTTCTCCAAAAGTCTGTATAAAACCAAATGCTTTGATCACACTATCAAAGCGTTTGTTCCAACTCCGAGAGGCTTGCACCAGTCCATAAATGGATCGCTGGAGCTTGCACACTTTGTTAGCTCCCTTCGGATCGACAAAACCTTCTGGTTGCATCATATACAACTCTTCTTCCAGAAATCCATTCAGGAATGCAGTTTTGACATCCATTTGCCAAATTTCATAATCATAAAATGCGGCAACTGCTAACATGATTCGGACAGACTTAAGCATCGCTACGGGTGAGAAAGTCTCATCGTAGTCAATCCCTTGAACTTGTCGAAAACCTTTTGCAACAAGTCGAGCTTTATAGACAGTAACATTACCATCAGCGTCAGTCTTCTTCTTAAAAATCCATTTATTCTCAATTGCTTGCCGATCATCGGGCAAGTCAACCAAAGTCCACACTTTGTTCTCATACATGGATCCCATCTCAGATTTCATGGCCTCAAGCCACTTTGCGGAATCTGGGCTCACCATTGCTTCTTCACAGTTCGTAGGTTCATCATGGTCTAGTAACATGACTTCCAAAATAGGATTACCGTACCACTCTGGTGCGGATCTTACTCTGGTTGATCTACGAAGTTCAGTAGAGACTTGATCTGAAGTTTCATGATCATTATCATTAGCTTCCTCCCTATTTGATGTAGGTGTCACAGAAACAGATTTCTGTGATGTACTACTTCTCAATAAGGGAGTAGATACTGTTATCTCATCAAGTTCTACTTTCCTCCCACTCACTTCTTTCGAGAGAAACTCCTTCTCTAGAAAGTTTCCGACTTTAGCAACAAAAATTTTGCCTTCGGATCTGTGATAGAAGGTATACCCAATAGTCTCCTTTGGGTATCCTATGAAGACACATTTTTCCGATTTGGGTTCGAGCTTATCAGGTTGAAGCTTTTTCACATAAGCATCGCAGCCCCAAACTTTAAGAAATGACAACTTTGGTTTCTGGCCAAACCATAGTTCATAAGGCGTCGTCTCAACGGATTTTGATGGTGCCCTATTTAACGTGAATGCGGCCGTCTCTAGAGCATAACCCCAAAAAGATAGCGGTAAATCGGTAAGAGACATCATAGATCGCACCATATCCAGTAAAGTACGATTATGATGTTCGGACACACCATTACGTTGTGGTGTTCCGGGTGGCGTGAGTTGCGAAACTATTCCGCATTGTTTCAAATGTAGTCCAAACTCGTAACTCAAGTATTCTCCTCCACGATCAGATCGTAGAAACTTTATTTTCTTGTTACGATGATTTTCCACTTCACTCTGAAATTCTTTGAACTTTTCAAATGTTTCAGACTTGTGTTTCATTAAGTAGATATACCCATATCTGCTTAAATCATCAGTGAAGGTGAGAAAATAACGATATCCGCCACGAGCCTCAACATTCATTGGACCACATACATCAGTATGTATGATTTCCAATAAATCTGTTGCTCTCTCCACAGTACCGGAGAACGGTGTTTTAGTCATCTTGCCCATAAGGCACGGTTCGCAAGTGCCAAGTGATTCATAATCAAGTGACTCCAAAAGTCCATCAGTATGGAGTTTCTTCATGCGTTTTACACCGATATGACCTAAACGGCAGTGCCACAAATAAGTTGCACTATCATTATCAACTCTGCATCTTTTGGCTTCAACATTATGAATATGTGTATTACTACTATCGAGATTAAGTAAGAACAAACCATTCTTTAATGGCGCATGACCATAAAAGATATTACTCATATAAATAGAACAACCATTATTCTCTGATTTAAATGAATAACCGTCTCGCATCAAACAAGATCCAGATATAATGTTCATGCTCAACGCTGGTACTAAATAACAATTATTTAGATCTAATATTAATCCCGAAGGTAGATGTAGAGGTAGCGTGCCGACCGCGATCACATCGACTTTGGAACCATTTCCCACGCGCATCGTCACCTCGTCCTTAGCCAATCTTCGCTTAATCCGTAGCCCCTGTTTTGAGTTGCAAATATTAGCAACAGAACCAGTATCAAATACCCAGGTGCCACTGCGAGAATTAGTAAGGTACACATCAATAACATGTATATCATATATACCTTTGTTAACCTTGCCATCCTTCTTATCCGCCAAATACTTGGGGCAATTCCGCTTCCAGTGACCAGTCTGCTTGCAATAGAAGCACTCAGTTTCAGGCTTAGGTCCAGACTTGGGTTTCTTCTCTTGAGTAGCAACTTGCTTGCTGTTCTTTTTGAAGTTCCCCTTTTTCTTCCCTTTGCCCTTTTTCTTGAAACTAGTGGTTTTGTTAACCATCAACACTTGATGCTCCTTTTTGATTTCTACCTCCGCGGCTTTTAGCATCGCGAAGAGCTCGGGCATAGTTTTGGTCATCCCTTGCATATTATAGTTCATCACAAAGCTCTTGTAGCTTGGTGGCAGTGATTGGAGAATTCTGTCAATGACGCAATCATCCGGAAGATTAACTCCCAGTTGAATCAAGTGATTGTTATACCCAGACATTCTGAGTATATGCTCACTGACAGAACCGTTCTCCTCCATTTTACAGCTATAGAACTTATTGGAGACTTCATATCTCTCAATCCGGGCATTTGCTTGAAATATTAACTTCAACTCCTGGAACATCTCATATGCTCCATGGTGTTCAAAACGTCGTTGAAGTCCCGGTTCTAAGCCGTAAAGCATGGCACACTGAACTATAGAGTAGTCATCAGCTTTGCTTTGCCAGACGTTCACAACATCTGGCGTAGCTCTTGCACCAGGCCTGGCACCCAGCGGTGCTTCCAGGACGTAATTCTTCTGTGCAGCAATGAGGATAATCCTCAAGTTACGGACCCAGTCCGTGTAATTGCTACCATCATCTTTCAACTTTGCTTTCTCAAGGAACGCATTAAAATTCAACGGAACAACAGCACGAGCCATCTATCTACACAACATAGACAAACAAGATACTATCAGGTACTAAGTTCATGATAAATTTAAGTTCAATTAATCATATTACTTAAGAACTCCCACTTAGATAGACATCCCTCTAATCCTCTAAGTGATCACGTGATCCAAATCAACTAAACCATGTCCGATCATCACGTGAGATGGAGTAGTTTCAATGGTGAACATCACTATGTTGATCATATCTACTATATGATTCACGCTCGACCTTTCGGTCTCCGTGTTCCGAGGCCATATCTGTTATATGCTAGGCTCGTCAAGTTAAACCTGAGTATTCCGCGTGTGCAACTGTTTTGCACCCGTTGTATTTGAACGTAGAGCCTATCACACCCGATCATCACATGGTGTCTCAGCACGAAGAACTTTCGCAACGGTGCATACTCAGGGAGAACACTTCTTGATAATTTAGTGAGAGATCATCTTATAATGCTACCGTCAATCAAAGCAAGATAAGATGCATAAAAGGATAAACATCACATGCAATCAATATAAGTGATATGATATGGCCATCATCATCTTGTGCTTGTGATCTCCATCTTCGAAGCACCGTCATGATCACCATCGTCACCGGCGCGACACCTTGATCTTCATCGCAGCATCGTTGTCGTCTCGCCAATCTTATGCTTCCACGACTATCACTACCGCTTAGCAATAAAGTAAAGCATTACATCGCGATTGCATTGCATACAATAAAGCGACAACCATATGGCTCCTGCCAGTTGCCGATAACTCGGTTACAAAACATGATCATCTCATACAATAAAATTTAGCATCACTTCTTGACCATATCACATCACAACATGCCCTGCAAAAACAAGTTAGACGTCCTCTACTTTGTTGTTGCAAGTTTTACGTGGCTGCTACGGGCTTTAAGCAAGAACTCATCTTACCTACGCATCAAAACCACAACGATAGTTTGTCAAATAGACTCCGTTTTAACCTTCTCAAGGACCGGGCGTAGCCACACTCGGTTCAACAAAAGTTGGAGAGACAGTGTTCCGCAAGCCATCTATGTGCAAAGCACGTCGAGGGAACCGGTCTCGCGTAAGCGTACGCGTAAGGTTGGTCCGGATCGTCTCGTCCAACAATACCGCTGAACCAAAGTATGACATTCTGGTAGGCAGTATGACTTGTATCGTCCATAACTCACTTGTGTTCTACTCGTGCAAATAACATCAAACCATAAAAACCTAGGCTCGGATGCCACTGTTGGGGAACGTAGTAATTTCAAAAAATTTCCTACGCACACGCAAGATCATGGTGATGCATAGCAACGAGAGGGGAGAGTGTTGTCTACGTACCCTCGTAGACCGAAGCGGAAGCGTTGACACAACATAGAGGAAGTAGTCGTACGTTCTCCTCGCGATCCAACCGATCACAGCACCGTTACTCCGGTACCTCCGAGTTCTTGGCACACGTTCAGCTCGATGACGATCCCCGGGCTCCGATCCAGCAAAGCGTCGAGGAAGAGTTCCGTCAGCACGACGGTGTGGTGACGATCTTGATGTGTTACCGGCGCAGGGCTTCGCCTAAGCACTGCAACGATATGATCGAGGTGGAATTTGGTGGAAGGGGGCACCGCACACGGCTAAGGAACGATCCGTAGATCAACTTGTGTGTCTTTGGGGTGCCCCCTGCCCCCGTATATAAAGGAGCCAAGGGGGAGGGGCTGGCCGGCCAAACCTTGGCGCGCCAGAGAGTCCTACTCCCTCTGGGAGTAGGATTCCCCCCCCCCCCCCAATCCTAGTTGGACTAGGATTCTCCAAGGGGGAGAGAGAGAGAGAGAGGGGGGCGCCCACCTCTCCTAGTCCTAATAGGACTAGGGGAAGGGGGGAGGCGCGCAGCCCATGGGGCATCCTTCTCACCTCTCCTCCAAGGCCCATGTTGGCCCATTATGCTCCCGGGGGGTTCCGGTAACCCTTCCGGTATTCCGGTAAAATCCTGATTTCACCTGGAATGCATCCGATGTCCAAACATAGGCTTCCAATATATAATTCTTTATGTCTCGACCATTTCGAGACTCCTCGTCACGTCCGTGATCACATCCGGGACTCCGAACTCTTTCGGTACATCAAAATGCATAAACTCATAATAACTGTCATCGTAACGTTAAGCGTGCGGACCCTACGGTTCGAGAACAATGTAGACATGACCGAGACACGTCTCCGGTCAATAACCAATAGCGGGACCTGGATGCCCATATTGGCTCCTACATATTCTACGAAGATCTTTATCGGTCAGACCGCATAACAACATACGTTGTTCCCTTTGTCATCGGTATGTTACTTGCCCGAGATTCGATCGTCGGTATCCAATACCTAGTTCAATCTCGTTACCGGCAAATCTCTTTACTCGTTCTGTAATACATCATCTCGCAACTAACTCATTGGTTGCAATTCTTGCAAGGCTTTATGTGATGTGCATTACCGAGAAGGCCCTGAGATACCTCTCCGACAATCGGAGTGACAAATCCTAATCTCGAAATACGCCAACCCAATATGTACCTTCGGAGACACCTGTAGAGCACCTTTATAATCACCCAGTTACGTTGTGATGTTTGGTAGCACACAAAGTGTTCCTACGGTAAATGGGAGTTGCATAATCTCATAGTTAAAGGAACATGTATAAGTCATGGATAAAAGCAATAGCAACATACTAAACGATCGGGTGCTATGCTAATGGAATGGGTCATGTCAATCAGATCATTCAACCAATGATGTGATCTCGTTAATCAAATAACAACTCTTTGTTCATGGCTAGGAAACATGACCATCTTTGATTAATGAGCTAGTCAAGTAGAGGCATACTAGTGACACTCTGTTTGTCTATGTATTCACACATGTATTATGTTTCCAGTTAATACAATTCTAGCATGAATAATAAACATTTATCATGATATAAGGAAATAAATAATAACTTTATTATTGCCTCTAGGGCATATTTCCTTCAATTTTTGTGATCTTTGTGGTGACTAGCAGAAGCATGCAAACTAGGGATCATATTGTTGCTGATTTCAGAGACTGTAATTTCATCAAGTCATTCCCTGCTGTTATTTTTATGCCATGTGTTCATGTTGTTTAAGAGAGATCTATGCCTCTTTTGAGCATGATCAGTAAGGATGTTTTGAGCATATGGATTTGTTATATCCAACCGTGCCTTTGTTTGTAATTATAGATTGCCATAGCTTGAGTCAATCGAGCTCTACTTGTGCTATAAAATGTTTCCTGGCAGATTGTTTACATGTTATTCGATTTTGCCAAGCTTGTTGTAGTTGATCCTTGCATGCTATGATGTTGTTCTTGCCATATATAGCTTCTATGCCATGTCTTCTTGGTTGTTGTATGCTTAGTTTATCATGAAATGCTCTGTAGTGAGTGCATCGAGCTCGTAAACATGCCTACTTTTTATCTGTTTTTGACATGTCCAGTTTTCTGCTAAGTCTGAAAACTGTAACGAAACTTGCCTAATTGACATGGGTGCTATTATATTTTCTGGTCCTTTTTGGCACATGGTCAGTAAGGGACTTTTGTTCAATGCTTTGAGTAGATTTATGCCTTGCCATATTTTGCTACGTCCTGTTCCTGTAGCAGGTTGTTTCCTTGCTCTAAACATGTCATCCTGATGTTAATTTCTGGCATGATAGTATCTTCACTGTCTGTGAACCTGTTATCTTTTGCACTTTTGCCATGCTTGTTTGAACCTGTTATGCTGTGATTTAGCCGTGTCTCAGTGTTCAACTTTTGTCGAGCATCTCGAGTAGATCACTGATATATGCTTTGCTGATATGTTTGGGTGCAGTAGCTTAATTTCTTGTTGCATGCTAAGTGGCATCATGCTGTTAAACGCAGAAATATGTCATTCTTGTTTTGCTTGTCATTTGCAAACCGTGCATCCGATTCCGGTGATCTTTATATCGATTTCAACCGAAATCACCTCACCTTTCCAGTGGCATACTTGGTTTGCCAAGATTATGCCTTGTTCTTCTTTGTCCTTCCGGAGCACGCATATGCATTGCATATCACATCTCGCATATCATGCCATGTTTTGCATCATGTTGTTTGTGCATTGCATCGTGGTTGATAGTTGTTCCTTTGCTTGTGTTCTTGTTTTGGGTAGAGCCGGGAGACGAGTATGTGACCGAGGAACCTGTTGAGAACGCTTACGAGGACCAAGCTTTCGACAACCCTGAGAACTTTGCAGGCAAGATGACCATACCCTCGAAATCACTTCTATCTTTGCTTGCTAGTTGCTCGCTCTTTTGCTATGCCTATGCTGCGATACCTACCACTTGCTTATCATGCCTCCCATATTTTCAAACCAAGCCTCTAACCCACCTTGTCCTAGCAAACCGTTGTTTGGCTATGTTACCGCTTTGCTCAGCCCCTTTTATAGCGTTGTTAGTTGCAGGTGAAGATGAAGTTTGTTCCTTGTTGGAACATGGAGATTTTGTTCCTTGATTGGAACATGTTTACTTGTTGGGATATCACAATATATCTTATTTAATTAATGCATCTATATACTTGGTAAAGGGTGGAAGGCTCGGCCTTATGCCTGGTGTTTTGTTCCACTCTTGCCGCCCTAGTTTCCGTCATATCGGTATTATGTTCCCGGATTTTGCGTCCCTAACGCGGTTGGGTGATTTACGGGACCCCCTTGACAGTTCGCTTTGAATAAGACTCCTCCAGCAAGGCCCAACATTGGTTTTACCATTTGCCTCACCTATGCCCTTTTATTTCCCTTGGGTTTCCGGAGCCCGAGGGTCATCTTTATTTTAGCCCCCCCGAGCCAGTTCTCCTTCGAGTGCTGGTCCAAACCGAGCGATGTCTGGCGCCCCCTGCGCAATCAGGGTCTATGCCAACCCGACGTCTTGCTCATCCGGTGTGCCCTGAGAACGAGATATGTGCAGCTCCTATCGGGATTTGTCGGCACATCCGGGCGGCTTTGCTGGTCTTGTTTTATTACTATCGAAATGTCTTGTAGCCGGGATTCCGAGACTGATCGGGTCTTCCCGGGGAGAAGGAATATCCTTCGTTGATCGCGAGAGCTTATCTTGGGCTAAGTTGGGACACCCCTGCAGGGTTTGAACTTTCGAAAGCCGTGCCCGCGGTTATGTGGCAGATGGGAATTTGTTAATGTCCGGTTGTAGAAAACTTGAAGTTGATCTTAATTCAAATACATCAACTGTGGGTGTAACCGTGATGGTCTCTTCTCGGCGGAGTCCGGGAAGTGAACACGGTGTTGGAGTTATGCTTGACGTAAGTAGTTTCAGGATCACTTCTTGATCATAGTTGTTCGACCGTGCTTTTTCCTTCTCGTCTCGCTCTCATTTGCGTATGTTAGACACCAGATATGCTAGTCTTTTGCTGCAGCTCCACCTAACTACCCTGTCCTACCTTTAAGCTTAAATAGTCTTGATCTCGCGGGTGTGAGATTGCTGAGTCCCCGTGACTCACAGATACTTCCAAAACCAGTTTGCAGGTGCCGATGAAACTGTGCAGGTGACGCATCCGAGCTCAAGGAGGAGCTCGATGAAGATCTTGTTCATTGTGTTGTTTCGTTTCAGTTGATCAGTAGTGGAGCCCAGTTGGGACGACCGGGGATCTGTGTAGCATTTGGGGTAGTCTTCTTTTATTTTGGTTCCGAAGTCGGACCCTGATTGTATCTTTTTGATGTAATGCTTTATTCATGTTTTGTGTGAAGTAGCGATTGTAAGCCAGCTATGTATCTCTTTCCCTTATGAATTACATGGGTTGTGTGAAGATTACCTCACTTTCGAATTTGCTTTCAATGTGGTTATGCCTCTAAGTCGTGCTTCGACACGTGGGAGATATAGCCGCATCGAGGGCGTTACAGCTAGTCGGGCGGGGCCCGACTCCCCTCCGGCCAAGCGCGGCCGGGGTCGTCCCCGCAAGCATCCCGCGGTCCCCACTGAGGCTCCCCGCGGACACAGAGGTGGTTCTCCGCGCGGTGGTGAGAGCTCTGCCTCCATGGAGAGGCGGGCTATGGCTGCGCGGCCTCCCAGGCCGCCCTTTCGCTCGGCAGAAGTGCTGCCGGAGTTCGTCGTGTGGTCGGCGGATCCGGCCGGCACCTGGCTCCAGCTCCCTCGCTTCTTCATCATCGAGCTGCCGGCCGGCGCCCGGTGCGGCTTCTGGCTTCAGGCCGACGGCTGCTGCAGCAGGGCCTCTTGGGTCTCGCTCGAGATCTTCCCTTCTGGGAACGGGGCCCTGACCCGCGGCTGGCAGACGTTTGCCCGCGCGCGCGGCCTGGGCGAGCGGTGCACCCTGCACTTCAAGTTCGATGGCGACAACACCCTCTATGTGAGGGTGTTTGGGGAAGACGGTCGCCGCACGGGATGCTGCCCCGAGGGTGACGACGAAGGGGACAGCGCTCGCGCCGCTAGAGGCTCCCCGAGCTTCGCCTACTCCCCTTCAGGTGACTCCTCCAGCGGTGGCCGCAGCCAGCCCCCTCGCCTCCGCGCCTGCTTGGGGGGTGGCTGTTCTGTCGCCCGTCATCGCGCTCCGGTGAAGCGCGAGAGGGAGTCCGCCTGAGCTCCGGAGGCATCGGGTGTCGCCTCCGTTGACCGATGTGGGGCGGGCCGCGCCGGGCTCGCCCTTTTCCCTTTCCTTTTGCTTCCTGTGTAAGATAAGACAACTGTGTGGAGCCCCGCGGGGGCGTGTTTAAGAACTATTACCGTTTGTAGTTGTTACCTTAATTTTGTTGTCGCGCCTCACAACTATTTGCCCTCGCGTAGGTAGTTTGCGGCCCCAGCCGGGGGGCGACCGACCCAGGCCCTGTGTGTACGTCGCGATGCCCGAGGGGCACGGACTAGAGGGGTGCTCCTATAGAGAGCCCGAGTCATGAAGCCTTTAAATGGCTAGAGAAAAACACTCGCGAGGGCGTTCGAGCCCCGCCCCTCGCGAGGCCTTCGTGAGAGAGAATCAAAACGAGGAGCGAAAATCAACAAACCACGAATCAACAACGGCGATAGCTTCGATAAGACCTCAAATGCAAGTAGAACACGCCAAATGCGGAAAGCAAATAAAAAATCCGCGTCCGGCACCTAGTCTAGTCTTCGACGTCTTCTCACCAGCGCGGAGCTAAGTGCTCCCACTGGGCATGGGAGGGAGCCCCAGGGCCTGAGGCCGGCGCTCCTGAGACTCCGGGGCGTGTACAGCCCCACTCATTATTACGTGAGAGTGTCACGGGGTGGCGAGCTTCACAAGCATTGGCCTTCTTCATAGGCTCCGGGCCTTTCTCCTTAGAGGTGATCAGCTTCACAGGCGTTCTCCTTTTTCACAGGCTCTGGGCCTTTTCCAAAAAAGAGGAGGTCTTCACAGGCGTTCGCCTTCTTCACAGGCTCTGGGCCTTTTCCAAAAAAGAGGAGGTCTTCATAGGCGTTCGCCTTCTTCACAGGCTCTGGGCCTTTTCCAAAAAAGAGGAGGTCTTCACAGGCGTTCACCTTCTTCACAGGCTCTGGGCCTTTTCCAAAAAAGAGGAGGTCTTCACAGGCGTTCGCCTTCTTCACAGGCTCTGGGCCTTTACCAAAAAAGAGGAGGTCTTCACAGGCGTTCGCCTTCTTCACAGGCTCTGGGCCTTTTCCAAAAAAGAGGAGGTCTTCACAGGCGTTCGCCTTCTTCACAGGCTCTGGGCCTTTTAGGGGTAAAACCTCCTGAGGTGCTGGATGTTCCACGCGTTCTGGATCGGCTCCCCCTCTTGAGTCTCCAAGCACACGGAGCCTGGCCTGGAAACATGAACAACTTTGAACAGGCCCTCCCACATGGGAGAGAGCTTGTGCAGCCCTTCCCTGGAGAGGACCCGCCTGAGTACGAAGTCTCCTACCTCAAGGGTCTTGGGGCGGATGTTGCGGCAGTGATATCGTCGTAGCGCCTGTTGGTACCTTGCCGCTCGCAGCGCGGCCTCCCGGCGGCGTTCCTCCCCCAGCACGAGGTCCATCCCCCGCATGGCGTCCTGCTGCGCCTCGTCGAACGCCAGGACCCGCGCGGAGCGACGCCTGACCTGGTGAGGAAGGACTCCTTCCGCTCCGTAGACCAGGAAGAACGGAGTCTCCCCGGTTGGCTTGGTCGCGGTCGTGCAGATGGACCACAGCACGGATTGGAGCTCATCGTACCAACCCCTGCCGCAGGCCTCCAGCTTCTTCTTGAACGTTCTGGTCTTGAGGCCCCTCAGGACCTCCGCGTTGGCTCGTTCGGCTTGCCCATTGCTTCGCGGGTGTGCCACCGAAGCGTAGCATATCTGCCTTCCAAGGTTAGCGCAGTATGTTTTGAAGAGGTTACTGGTGAACTGCGAACCATTGTCTGTGATGATGCGGTTCGGCACCCTGAACCGGCTCACGATGCCCCTGATGAACTTGACCGCGGAGCCTGCGGGGATGGTTCGGACAGCCTCCACCTCCGCCCACTTGGTGAACTTGTCAATGGCGACGTAGAGGTAACGGTAGCCCCCTGGCGCCCGAGGGAACGGGCCCAGAATATCCAGCCCCCAAACTGCGAATGGCCACGAGAGGGGTATAGTCTGCAGGCTCCCCGCCGGCTGATGGATCTGCTTGGAATGGAACTGGTAGGCCTCACAAGCCTTCACCAACTCGATCGCGTCGTTGAGCGCGGTGGGCCAATAGAACCCACTACGGAAGGCTTTGCCGACGAGGGTTCGTGATGACGAGTGGTGGCCGCATCCTCCGCCGTGTATGTCCCCCAGTAGCTCCCTTCCTTGCTCCCTGGAGATGCAGCGCAAAGATACGTCGTTGGGTCGCTTCTGGTAGAGCTCTCCGTCTCTGATGCAGTATGCCGTGGCCTGCCGCGCCACACGTTCTGCTTCCTCCTCCTTCTCTGGCAGGGTCCCATGTATCAGGTAACTCCGGAGCTCAGTGATCCAGCGTTCCTCCTGAGGTTCCATCGTCAGGAGCAAACGTGCTCCTGAGGTCGGCCCGCAGGCCGGGGCTCCCGAGGCTGGCGGCTGAGGGAGCTCCTCACGAGGCTGAGCTGTGCTTGATAGCGTCGGCTGCGCTGAAGGCTTGAAGAGCCGCTCCTCGAAGACGCCGGGCTTCTGCGGTAGCCGCCTGGACGCCCGTCCAGCTATGTCGTCAGCTTCCTGGTTGGTGCCACGGGGCACGTGCTTCAGCTCTAGCCCCCAGAACTGCTTTTCCATCCTGCGAACCTCTGCTAGGTAGGCCTCCATATGCTCGTCCTTCGGCTCGTACACCTTGTTGGAGAAGTTGACTAGGAGCTGCGAGTCGCCCTTGACGGTGAGGCGCTTCACTCCCAGGGCCGTCGCGGCCTTCAACCCTGCTATTAGTCCCTCATATTCTGCTATGTTGTTGGAGACCTTTTCTCCTTGCTGGAAACAGAGTTGTACTGGGTAGCAAAGCTTATCCTGAGTGGGTGATATCAGTACAGCACCAGCCCCCGCGCCGTGCCTGGAGAATGCCCCATCGAAGTACATGACCTAGCCCTCTGGCGCCTCGCTCCCTGGGGAGAGGGAGCGATCCTCGTTATCCTTGAGGTTCGGCGCCTCCGTCCATTCCGCCATGAAATCCGCCAACGCGGCTCCTTTGATGACCCTAGTTGTGCTGAACTCGAGCTGAAACGCTTGCAACTCTATGTTCCACTCGGCGACCCTTCCGGCTGAGTTAGGGCTCCTGAGCACCCTCTCTAGGGGGTACGATGAGATGACCTTGATCGGATGAGCTTGGAAGTAGTGCCGTAGCTTGCGCGAGGCCACCAGCAGCGTGAGGAGGAGCTTCTGGGGCATGGGATATCGGGCCCTCACGTCCCGCAACACCGTGCTAACGAAGTAGACCGGGTGCTCAACTAGGCTGTGAGCAGCTTGGGTCGCGGCGCCCTCGGGAGGTGAGGACGCCTCGCGAGATGTGGCGTCCTCGGGAGGTGAACCATCCTGGCATGCGGCTTCTCCTGTCTCTTGTGCGTCCCTCGGCGGTTGGCTCTCTTCATCTGTAGCTTCGGCTTTCTCGACCTTTCCCTGTTCCCGTCTCGTCTGACCTTGGGCTGCCACTGTGGTCTTGGACTGGCGCTCCTCCCTAACCGCCACTAGCGCTGCGCTGGCAGAGTAAGGAGTGGCGGCAAGGTAAAGCAGCAGAGGCTCTTGAGGGCGCGGGGCCACCATGACTGGGGGAATGGTTAGGTACCTCTTGAGATCATGAAACGCCTTATCCGCCTCTTCAGTCCATTCAAAGGGCCCCTTTTTCTTCATGAGCTGAAAGAAAGGCAGCGCTCGTTCTCCCAACTTGGAGATGAAGCGCCCTAGTGCGGTCACACGCCCAGTGAGCTTCTGGATTTCTCTGAGGGTCTTTGGCGGACTCATGTCCTCGACCGCCTTGACCTTCTCGGGGTTGGCCTCGATGCCACGGTGAGACACGAGGAATCCCAAAAGCTTGCCCGAGGGAACGACAAACACGCATTTCTCCGGGTTGAGCCGCAAGTTCACTGCGTCAAGGCTCGCGAAGTCTCCTCCAGGTCTTGTATCAGGGTCCTGGCCTCTCGAGATTTCACCACAATGTCATCAACGTATGCTTCAACATTCTTCCCGAGCTGCGGGCCCAAGGTGATGTGCATCAGCCGCTGAAAGGTTGCCCCTGCGTTGCGTAGCCCGAACGGCATGCACGTATAGCAGTATACCCCGCACGGGGTCAAGAAGGCGGTCTTCTCAACGTCTTCTATCGCCATCCTGATCTGGTGATATCCTGAGAAGGCATCCAAAAAGCACATCAGGTCGCATTCGGCGGTGGAATCGACGATCTGGTTGATGCGAGGGAGCGGGAATGGATCTTGCGGGCATGCCTTGTTGAGGTTGGTGAAGTCTACGCACATGCGTTCCTTCCCCCCTTTCTTGGGGACAACGACAGGGTTGGCCAACCAATCTGGGTACCGGACCTCGCGGATAACCCCAGCGGCCTCCAACTTGCGGGTCTCTTGGACGATGAAGGCCTGCTTCTCTGCGGACTGCCGCCTGGCCTTCTGCTTCACGGGGCGCACGTTTGGGCATACGTTGAGGTGGTGCTCGATGACGTCCCTGGGGATCCCTGCCAACTGGTCGGGCTCCCAAGCAAACACCTTCTTGTTTGCACGCAGGAACTTGACCAGGGCCTCCTCCTGGTCAGGCCCCAGGTTGGCGCCAATGGTGAAAGTGGCGCTGGAGGACCCGTCCTCGTCTACGGGTATCTGCTTGGTTTGTGCCTTGTCCTGGGTGAACAACTGCTTCTTTTTGGTAGGCGCAGCCCCCTTGGGCTCAGGGGTCCCCTCGTCGGCGGGCTGCGCCGATGCTGCCGTCTTGAAGGCGAGCTTGAGTACTCGCAGGGCGTCCCTGGTGTCTCCGTGCACGGTGAGGGTACCGTGGCTCCCGGGCATCTTCATGAGGTTGTACGCTGGGTGCGTGGCGGCAATGAACTGAGTCAGTGCCGGGTAGCCGAGGATGGCGTTGTAAGGAAGGCCGATGGGGGCGATGTCGAAGTCGACCATCTCCGTGCGGAAGTTGTCGTAGGTGCCGAAGGTCACCGGGAGCCGGATCTGTCCCAAGGAGTCGGACGACCCACCCCCGACGCCCGAGAAGGATCGGCTGGGCTGCAGCCGCTCCCAGGGTATGCGGAGGAGGTTGAAGGTCTCGGCCGAGAGCACGCTGAGGCCCGCGCCGCCATCGACGAGGGTTCTGGTGACGGCTACCTGGCAGATGGTGGGGGTGCACAACAGGGGGAGCGCGCCCGAACCAGCCAAGTTAGCTAGGTGATCTTCCGAGCTGAAGGTCAGGCCGACTTCGTGCGCCGCCCGGTCCGTGGGAGCCCCCTGCCGTGCGGAAACGACGCCGATCTGGCGGGCAAACGGCTTGACGTGGCGGCTTGTTGGTGGCGCCTGCGAGCCGCCCAGGTGGGCCGCGACGACCGGGAGCGTCGACGTTGCTGTGCGGCAGCCCGGTCGCATAAGCAGGCGCCGGGGTGGCGCTTGTTGCTCGCCTCCCGCCTAGCCGGTGGCGGTGTTGACGGCGAGCGGCGGGGAACGGCGAGAACGTCCGCTAGCGAGGGCTGCTGGCGTGGCGCGGGCTCGACGTGCGCCGTACATGGATGCGGCGGTCGAAGGAGAGCGGAGCGGTGGAAGACTGATTCCGGCGCACCCCTAGCTGGCGCGCCAAATGTCGGATCACGGGTTCCGGCAGACCCTTAAGGTTCGAACTCTGGGGTGCGCGCGGAGATCGCGCCCTCTACCTCTCCGTCTCGCTGGGATCTAAACTACTGCGAGAACAACACAAGAGACACAGGGTTTATACTGGTTTGGGCCACCATTGTGGTGTAATACCCTACTCCAGTGTGGTGTGGTGGATTGCCTCTAGGGCTGATGAGGAAGAACAGTACAAAGGTGAACGACCTCGCGAGGGTCTGTTCTTGGCTAGGGGATGAACTGCTGGGGGGAGTTCGATCGCCCTGCTCTCTCTCTCTCTCTCTACTTGCTCTGGGTCTTCTCCTCCCTCTTCTTCCAGATGCCTCTACCCTGGGGGTGGCTAGTCCTATTTATAGGCAAAGGCCCTGGGCCTCTTCCAAAATATTTGAGCAGGAAGGGCGCCAACAATTGGCCGATTTGAAGGGGAACATCGGGTACACTTATCCTGACTAAAGTTGGTCTTCCCCTGCCAAAGTTTCTGGTGATGACGCCGGCTTGGGCTCCACAGTGACTTCCTCCTTGTCGTGGAGTTGGTCTTGGTCTCATTGCACCGGAATGGATGCCTTTGCTTGATCTTCTTGCCCGCGCTTGTCCCCTTTGCACCAAAGAGGAAAGGGAGGACACTGCGCGGGCTGGCGCCCGCCTGGCACCTTTGATCGTCACGGCTTGCGTCATGGGCACCTCGTGAGGTACCCCACCTTGATCTCTCCGCCTCCTCGCGAGACAGCCTAAGGAGGCCGTGCTGGAGGAAGCTCCATGTCATCCGCCTCGCGAGGCTTGGCCCCTCGCGAGGGTCTTGAGACTTGTGTTGATGAAGATGGGCCACGTTGGGCCCCCACTCGAGCCACGCCGCAGGCCGCAGGCAGGCAAGTCTGGGGACCCCCGTTCCCAGAACGCCGACATCAACGTAACCATTTACGATGAGCTCTTTGGCACCTCCATAAAGGAGAAACATATCCTTAGTCCTTTTCAGGTATTTCAGGATGTTCTTGACCGATGTCCAGTGATCCACTCCTAGATTACTTTGGTAACTCCCTGCTAGACTTATAGCAAGGCACACATCAGGTCTGGTACACAACATTGCATACATGATAGAGCCTATGGCTGAAGCATAGGGAACATCTTTCATTTTCTCTCTATCTTCTGCAGTGATCGGGCATTGAGTCTTACTCAACATCACACCTTGTAACACAGGCAATAACCCTTTCTTGGCTTGATCCATTTTGAACTTCTTCAAAACTTTGTCAAGGTATGTGCTTTGTGAAAGTCCAATTAAGCGTCTTGATCTATCTCTATAGATCTTAATGCCCAATATGTAAGCAGCTTCACCGAGGTCTTTCATTGAAAAACTCTTATTCAAGTATCCCTTTATGCTATCTAGAAATTCTATATCATTTCCAATCAGTAATATGTCATCCACATATAATATCAGAAATGCTACAGAGCTCCCACTCACTTCTTGTAAATACAGGCTTCTCCAAAAGTCTGTACAAAACCAAATGCTTTGATCAGACTATCAAAGCGTTTATTCCAACTCCGAGAGGCTTGCACCAGTCCATAAATGGATCGCTGGAGCTTGCACACTTTGTTAGCTTCCTTTGGATCGACAAAACCTTCCGGTTGCATCATATACAACTCTTCTTCCAGAAATCCATTCAGGAATGCTGTTTTGACATCCATCTGCCAAATTTCATAATCATAAAATGCGGCAATTGCTAACATGATTCAGACAGACTTAAGCATCGCTACGGGTGAGAAGGTCTCATCATAGTCAATCCCTTGAACTTGTCGAAAACCTTTCGCAACAAGTCGAGCTTTGTAGACATTAACATTACCATCAGCATCAGTCTTCTTCTTGAAGATCCATTTATTCTCAATTGCTTGCCGATCATCGGGCAAGTCAACCAAAGTCCACACTTTGTTCTCATACATGGATCCCATCTCAGATTTCATGGCCTCAAGCCATTTTGCGGAATCTGGGCTCACCATCGCTTCTTCATAGTTCGTAGGTTCATCATGATCTAGTAGCATGACCTCTAGAACAGGATTATCGTACCACTCTGGTGCGGATCTTACTCTGGTTGATCTACGAGGTTCAGTAACAACTGGATCTGAAGTTTCATTATCATCATCATTAACTTCCTCACTAATTGGTGTAGGTGTCATAGAAACCGGTTTCTGTGATGAACTACTTTCCAATAGGGGAGCAGGTACAGTTACCTCATCAAGTTCTACTTTCCTTCCACTCACTTCTTTCAAGAGAAACTCCTTCTCTAGAAAGGATCCATTCTTAGCAATGAATGTCTTGCCTTCGGATCTGTGATAGAAGGTGTACCCAACAGTCTCGTTTGGGTATCCTATGAAGACACATTTCTCCGATTTGGGTTCGAGCTTATCAGGTTGAAGCTTTTTCACATAAGCATCGCAGCCCCAAACTTTAAGAAACGACAACTTTGGTTTCTTGCCAAACCAAAGTTCATAAGGCGTCGTCTCAACGGATTTCGATGGTGCCCTATTTAACGTGAATGCGGCTGTCTCTAAAGAATAACCCCAAAACAATAGCGGTAAATCAGTAAGAGACATCATAGATCGCACCATATCTAGTAAAGTACGATTACGACGTGCGGACACACCATTACGTTGTGGTGTTCCGGGTGGCGTGAGTTGCGAAACTATTCCGCATTGTTTCAAATGTAGACCAAACTCGTAACTCAAATATTCTCCTCCACGGTCAGATCGTAGAAACTTTATTTTCTTGTTACGATGATTTTTAACTTCACTCTGAAATTCTTTGAACTTTTCAAATGTCTCAGACTTATGCTTCATCAAGTAGATATACCCATATCTCCTTAAATCATCTGTGAAGGCGAGAAAATAATGATATCCACCACGAGCCTCAACATTCATCGGACCACATACATCTGTATGTATGATTTCCAACAAATCTGTTGCTCTCTCCATAGTACCGGAGAACGGCGTTTTAGTCATCTTGCCCATGAGGCATGGTTCGCAAGTACCAAGTGATTCATAATCAAGTGGTTCCAAAAGTCCATCAGTATGGAGTTTCTTCCTGCGCTTTACACCGATATGACCTAAACGGTAGTGCCACAAATAAGTTGCACTATCATTATCAACTCTGCATCATTTGGCTTCAACATTATGAATATGTGTATCATTACTATCAAGATTCATCAAAAATAGACCACTAGTCAAGGGTGCATGACCATAAAAGATATTACTCATATAAATAGAACAACCATTATTCTCTGATTTAAATGAATAACCGTCTCGCATCAAACAAGATCTGGATATAATGTTCATGCTCAACGTTGGCACCAAATAACAATTATTTAGGTCTAAAACTAATCCCGAAGGTAGATGTAGAGGTAGTGTGCCGATCGCGATCCATCGACTTTGGAACCATTTCCCACGCGCATCGTCACCTCGTCCTTGCCAGTGTTCGCTTAATCTGTAGTCCCTGTTTCGAGTTGCAAATATTAGCAACAGAACCAGTATCAAATACCCAGGTGCTACTGCGAGCTCTAGTAAGGTACACATCAATAACATGTATATCACATATACCTTTGTTCACCTTGCCATCCTTCTTATCCGCCAAATACTTGGGGTAGTTCCGCTTCCAGTAACTAGTCTGCTTGCAGTAGAAGCACTCAGTTTCAGGCTAAGGTCCAGACCTGGGTTTTTTCTCCTGAGCAGCAACTTGCTTGCTGTTCTTCTTGAAGTTCCCCTTCTTCTTCCCTTTGCCCTTTTTCTTGAAACTAGTGGTCTTGTTGACCATCAACACTTGATGCTCCTTCTTGATTTCTACCTCCGCAGCTTTTAGCATTGCGAAGAGCTCCGGAATCGTCTTATCCATCCCTTGCATGTTATAGTTCATCACGAAGCTCTTGTAGCTTGGTGGCAGTGATTGGAGAATTCTGTCAATTACACTATCATCCGGAAGATTAACTCCCAGTTGAATCAAGTGATTATTATACCCAGACATCTTGAGTACATGCTCACTGACAGAACTATTCTCCTCCATCTTGCAGCTATATAACTTATTAGAGACTTCATATCTCTCAATCCGGGCATTTGCTTGAAATATTAACTTCAACTCCTAGAACATCTCATATGCTCCATGACGTTCAAAACGTCGTTGAAGTCCCGGTTCTAAGCCGTAAAGCATGGCACACTGAACTATTGAGTAGTCATCAGCTTTGCTCTGCCAGATGTTCATAACATCTGGTGTTGCTCCTGCAGCAGGCCTGGCACCCAGTGGTGCTTCCAGGACTTAATTCTTCTATGCTGCAATGAGGATAATCCTCAAGTTACGGACCCAGTCCGTGTAATTTCTACCATCATCTTTCAACTTTGCTTTCTCAAGGAACGCATTAGAATTCAACGGAACAAAAGCACAAGCCATCTATCTACAATCAAACATAGACAAGCAAGATACTATTAGGTACTAAGTCCATGATAAATTTAAGTTCAATTAATCATATTACTTAAGAACTCCCACTTAGAAAGACATCCCTCTAATCCTCTAAGTGATCACGTGATCCAAATCAACTAAACCATAACCGATCATCACGTGAAATGGAGTAGCTTTCAATGGTGAACATCACTATGTTGATCATATCTACTGTATGATTCATGCTCGACCTTTTGGTCTCAGTGTTCCGAGGCCATATCTGCATATGCTAGGCTCGTCAAGTTTAACCTGAGTATTCTGCGTGTGCAAAACTGGCTTGCACCCGTTGTAGATGGACGTAGAGCTTATCACACCCGATCATCACGTGGTGTCTGGGCACAACGAACTTTAGCAACGGTGCATACTCAGGGAGAACACTTTTATCTTGAAATTTGGTGAGAGATCATCTTATAATGCTACCGTCAATCAAATCAAGATAAGATGCATAAAAGATAAACATCACATGCAATCAATATAAGTGATATGATATGGCCATCATCATCTTGTGCTTGTGATCTCCATCTCCGAAGCACCGTCATGATCACCATTGTCACCGGCGCGACACCTTGATTTCGATTGTAGTATCGTTGTCGTCTTGCCAATCTTATGCTTGTACAACTATCGCTACCGCTTAGTGATAAAGTAAAGCATTACAGGGCGATTGCATTGCATACAATAAAGCGACAACCATATGGCTCCTGCCAGTTGCCGATAACTCGGTTACAGAACATGATCATCTCATACAATAAAATTTAGCATCATGTCTTGACCATATCAAATCACAACATGCCCTGCAAAAACAAGTTAGACGCCCTCTACTTTGTTGTTGCAAGTTTTACGTGGCTGCTACGGGCTTAGAAAGAACCGTTCTTACCTACGTATCAAAACCACAACAATAGTTTGTCAAGTTGGTGCTGTTTTAACCTTCGCAAGGACCGGGCGTAGCCACACTCGGTTCAACTAAAGTTGGAGAAACTGACACCCGCCAGCCACCTGTGTGCAAATCACGTCGGTAGACCCAGTCTCGCGTAAGCGTACACGTAATGTCGGTCCGGGCCGCTTCATCCAACAATACCGCCGAACCAAAGTATGACATGCTGGTAAGCAGTATGACTTATAACGCCCACAACTCACTTGTGTTCTACTCGTGCATATGACATCTACGCATAAAACCAGTCTCGGATGCCACTGTTGGGGAACGTAGTAATTTCAAAAAAAATCCTACGCACACGCAAGATCATGGTGATGCATAGCAAAGAGAGGGGAGAGTGTTGTCCACGTACCCTTGTAGACCGAAAGCGGAAGCGTTAGCACAATGCGGTTGATGTAGTCGTACGTCTTCACGATCCGACCGATCAAGTACCGAACGTACGACACCTCCGAGTTCAGCACACGTTCTGCCCGATGACGTCCCTCGAACTCCGATCCAGCCGAGTGTTGAGGGAGAGTTTTGTCAGCACGACAGCGTGGTGGCGATGTTGATGTTCTACCCACGCAGGGCTTCGCCTAAGCAGCGCTACAGTATTATCGAGGTGGACTATGGTGGAGGGGGCACCGCACACGGCTAAAAGATCAAACGATCAATTATTGTGTCTCTGGGGTGCCCCCTGCCCCTGTATATAAAGGAGCAAGGGGGGTGCGGCCGGCCATAGGAGGAGGCGCGCCGGAGGAGTCCTACTCCCACCGGGAGTAGGACTCCCCCCTTTCCTAGTTGGATTAGGACTTGGGAGGGGAAGGAGTGGAGGAGAAGGAAGGAAGGGCCCCCCCCCACTCCTTGTCCTATTCGGACTAGGGGGCAAGGGGCGCGCGGCCAGCCCTTGCCTCCTCTCCTCTCTTCCACCCAGACCCGATAAGGCCCATTAAGTTCCCGGGGGGTCCGGTAACCTCTCCGGTACTCCGGTAAAATCACATTTTCACCCGGACCACTTCCGATATCCAAACATAGGCTTCCAATATATCAATCTTCATGTCTCAACCATTTCGAGACTCCTCGTCATGTCCGTGATCACATCCGGGACTTGGAACAACCTTCGGTACATCAAAACATATAAACTCATAATATAACTGTCATCGTAATGTTAAGCGTGCGGACCCTACGGGTTCGAGAACTATGTAGACATGACCGAGACATGTCTCCGGTCAATAAACAATAGCGGAACCTGGATGCTCATATTGGCTCCCACATATTCTACGAAGATCTTTATCGGTCAAACCGCATAACAACATACGTTGTTCCTTTTGTCATCGATATGTTACTTGCCCGAGATTCGATCATTGGTATCTCAATACCTAGTTCAATATCGTTACCGGCAAGTCCCTTTACTCGTTCCGTAATACCTCATCCACCAACTAACTCATTAGTTGCAATGCTTGCAAGGCTTAAGTGATGTGCATTACCGAGAGGGCCCAGAGATACCTCTCCGACAATTGGAGTGACAAATCCTAATCTCGAAATACGCCAACCCAACAAGTACCTTTGGAGACACCTGTAGAGCACCTTTATAATCACCCAGTTACGTTGTGACGTTTGGTAGCACACAAAGTGTTCCTCCGGTAAACGGGAGTTGCATAATCTCATAGTCATAGGAACATGTATAAGTCATGAAGAAAGCAATAGCAACATACTAAATGATCGTGTGCTAAGCTAACGGAATGGGTCATGTCAATCACATCATTCTCCTAATGATGTGATCCCGTTAATCAAATGACAACCCATGTCAATGGCTAGGAAATTTAACCATCTTTGACCAACGAGCTAGTCAAGTAGAGGCATACTAGTGACACTTTGTTTGTCTATGTATTCACACATGTATTATGTTTCCGGTTAATACAATTCTAGCATGAATAATAAACATTTATCATGATATAAGGAAATAAATAATAACTTTATTATTGCCTCTAGGGCATATTTCCTTCATCAAGGTAATCTCTGGAAGCATTGGTTAGTCCATTATAAAAGATATCAAGTATTTCATTTTTCTCAAGAGGATGATCATTCAAAGCATTAAGTAACTTGAGAAGCCTCCCCCAAGCTTGTGGGAGACTCTCTTCTTTAATTTGGACAAAGTTGTATATTTCCTTTAAAGCAGCTTGTTTCTTATGAGCAGGGAAATATTTAGCAGAAAAGTAGTAAATCATATCCTGGGGACTACGCACACAACCAGGATCAAGAGAATTAAACCATATCTTAGCATCACCCTTTAATGAGAACGAAAATATTTTGAGGACACAAAAGTAGCGAGATCTCTCATCATTAGTGAACAGGGTGGCTATATCATTTAATTTAGTGAGATGTGCCACAACAGTTTCAGATTCATAACCATGGAAAGGATCAGATTCAACCAAAGTAATTATATGTGGATCAACAGAGAATTCATAATCCTTATTGGGAACACAAATAGGCGAAGTAGCAAAAGCAGGATCAGGCCACATTTTATCTCTAAGTGATTCTTTGTTCCATTTAGCTATTAACCTTCTAAGCTCATCGTTTTCGTTGCAAGCTAAATAGCAGCAGAAGCCTATTTAATAACAATATAACCTTCAGGAATAACAGGCCTATCCTCATCATCATTTTCATCGATATTATCAGATTCAATACTTTCTTTTTCTCTATCCCTAGCAATTTGTTCATCAAGAAATTCACTAAGGGGCACAATAGTATCAAGCATAGGAGTAGTTTCATCATAAGCATCATGTATAGCAGAAGTGGCATCATCAATAACATGCGACATATCGGAACGAATAGCAGAAGCAGGTTTAGGTGTCGCAAGCTTACTCATAACAGAAGGTGAATCAAGTGCAGAGCTAGATGGCAGTTCCTTACTTCCCCTCGTAGTTGAGGGATCAATTTTTGTTTTCTCGTCTTTCAAGTTCTTCATAGTGTCCAGCAAATATAAATCCCAAGTGACTCAAAGAATAGAGCTATGCTCCCCGGCAACGGCGCCAGAAAAAGGTCTTGATAACCCACAAGTATAGGGGATCACAACAGTTTTCGAGGGTAGAGTATTCAACCCAAATTTATTGATTCAACACAAGGGGAGCCAAAGAATATTCTCAAGTATTAGCAGCCGAGTTGTCAATTCAACCACACCTGGAAACTTAGTATCTGCAGCAAAGTGTTTAGTAGCAAAGTAATATGATAGTAGTGGTAATGGTAACAAAACTAAAGGAAGCAAAAGTAATATTTTTGGTATTTTGTAGTGATTTTAACAGTAACAACGAAAAAGTAAATAAGCGAGAACCAGTATAGGGAAAGCTCGTAGGCATCGGATCGGTGATGGATAGTTATGTCGGATGCGGTTCATCATGTAACAGTCATAACCTAGGGTGACACAGAACTAGCTCCAATTCATCAATGTAATGTAGGCATGTATTCCGAATATAGTCATACGTGCTTATGGAAAAGAACTTGCATGACATCTTTTGTCCTACCCTCCCGTGGCAGCGGGGTCCTATTGGAAACTAAGGGATATTAAGGCCTCCTTTTAATAGAGAACCGGGACAAAGCATTAGCACATAGTGAATACATGAACTCCTCAAACTATGGTCATCACTGAGAAGTATCCCGATTATTGTCACTTCGGGGTTGTCGGATCATAACACATAATAGGTGACTATAGACTTGCAAGATAGGATCAAGAACTCACATATATTCATGAAAACATAATAGGTTCAGATCTGAAATCATGGCACTCGGGCCCTAGTGACAAGCATTAAGCATAGCAAAGTCATAGCAACATCGATCTTAGAACATAATGGATACTAGGGATCAAACCCTAACAAAACTAAATCGATTACATGATAGATCTCATCCAACCCATTGCCGCCCAGCAAGCCTACGATGGAATTACTCACGCACGACAGTGAGCATCATGAAATTGGTGATGGAGGATGGTTGATGATGACGGCGGCGACGAATCCCCCTCTCCGTAGCCCTGAACGGACTCCAGATCAGCCCTCCCGAGAGGTTTTAGGGCTTGGCAGTGGCTCCGTATCGTAAAACATGATAATTTCTTCTCCTCTATTTTTTCTCCCCGAAAGCAAATATATAGAGTTGGAGTTGACGTCGGAAGGTCTCCAGGGGGCCCACGAGGTAGGGGGTGCGCCCTAGGGGGGGCGTCCCCCACCCTCGTGGACAGGGTGTGGGCCCCCTGGTCTTCATCTTTGGCGAGGATTTTTTATTATTTTTTATAAGATATTCCGTGGAGTTTTAGGTCATTCCGAGAACTTTTGTTTTCTGCACATAAAACAACATCATGGCAATTCTGCTGAAAACAGCGTCAGTCCGGGTTAGTTCCATTCAAATCATGCAAGTTAGAGTCCAAAACAAGGGCAAAAGTGTTTGGAAAAGTAGATACGACGGAGATGTATCAATCCGGTACTAGCCAAAATGCTCGAGCCGGCGCCTCATCAGGCGCCCTCAGGGGAAGATAAAGGGGGGAATAAAGAGGCTGAAAGCGGGCCTCACTCGTTATCTATCCAAACCGGGGGAACCGCGAAGGAGGACGACTGGGGAGAAGGATTCGAAATCCCTTCTCCCCAAGGAAGGAAGAGGACCACCTCTGAAGACCCGGAAACCAAGGTTTCCAAACGGGGGAAGAAATCTTCACCAGAGGGTCCTGCGTCGGAGGGCATCCTTGCCGCACAGTGTCCGCAAGGGGATCAGCCTCCCACCGAGCTGTAACTAAACGAAAAGTGCTTAATAGTACAAAAATATCCTGCTTTACCTCTGAGGACAATAACCGAAACACATATCTTGTAGTTCGGATCGTAGCCTTCTCGACAGGGTTCGTCTTTGGGGGATCTTCTTCCGGAGATGATGGAGAGCGAAACACCTCCCCATGCCACCCCGCCTCACGAGGCGGGCGACGCTGAAGTGTCATCATGAAGGGCTTGTCCTGATCCGCCAAGGCCAGAGGGTAATCCCTTGGCCACCCGAAGTCCTCATTATTCGGCTCCTTTGGAGAGCAACAAAAAGAGTCCGGAACCATCTAGTGTGCAATCGGACGCGCTGAAGGATCTTCTGGAGCAAGCAGCTATCTCGGAGGCGCATCGTACGCTAATGGGTACGGTGATTCAGAGGATTTCATCCGCCGAAAGCGGGTTGCATGAAGCATTTATGAGTCAGCTGAAAGGCTTTGAGGTACGTGAAATAGTGTGTATTTTTGGCAGTACCGCACATGTTAGGTGTGCCCTATGCAGATAGTATCCCCTGAGACTTTGGTTGCTGTCGAGAACGGCGGCAAACGGAGGATCATAGTCCCAGGCAATAATCGGTCCGCCTTCATGTGTAGGTGGCTGAAGGTCCGGTGGCTAGCCGGACTGGTGAGTTTGCCGAGCTGAAGCGGCAACTTTATGTGGTGGATGCCGACATCGTGCTTGTCAACAAGTGGCTTGACGAGGCACACGGTATGTGATTTCTCCGATGATCAACACGTAGTAAGAGGAGCATAGTGCCAGTATCTTTAATATGTTGTGACTGCAGATGGAGCTGCGGTCATGGAGACCCTTCGGGCGGAACTTGCCCGAGCCAAAGAACAAGCCAGGAATAGTAATGCGGCCGCTTTAAAGGCGGCCGAAGAGCTGAGGGCCGAACAGGCTGCCCATTGCCAAAGCAAGGAAAAAATGGCCAAGATGGCCGTTGAGTTGAAAGATGCCGCCGACCGTTACCAGCTTCTTGAAAATGAAAACCGAGCGAAGTCGACGGAGCTGGAGAAGGCCATCACAGTAGCCAAGGAAGCCCGCTCTAAGATCAGAGCGTCGAAGGAGGAGCTGCGTCAAGCTGGAGATATCGCGGCTGGGAATCCCTTCTTGTTGCGGACGAAGTTCGGAGATCCGAAGTATGCCCCTCTTGATCAACTATGGAGCTCTGCGGACGCATATGCGGATCTCGCAGCCAGTGCAGCTGATGCGGCCGAGTACTTCAAGGATCAAAAAGATCATGAAGTAGAAAAGCTATTCTGGTCACAGTTCGATGGTCCAGTGCGTCCGCTGCTATTAAATGAGCGAATGACCGAGTGGGCCGAGCTCCATAGGTTGTCCGGGCTCGCCATGGTGTCTGTTGTGGATCACCTGTGGCCGAGAGGGCCACGGCCGAATAGTTATTTTGGTTTGGTGCAACGATTCCATGGTGTTGTGCCGCATATCGACGCTATGAAGAGGTCGGCATGCATAGAGGGTGCGCGGATGGCACTTGCCCGTGTCAAGACATACTGGGCAGACATGGGGGCCACCGCTATTGCAACCCAGGGTTCGGCCGTGGGCCGAGTAGCTGCCGAGCACTAGTTTGAAGAAGTCCTTGAAGGCGCCCGTTCAATAGAAGGTCAGTGCTCGAAGAATATTATGTCCTAGTGACATGTATTCCCATTGTAAAAACAATGTTTTATTGAATTATAAAGGTTGTGTTTTTTACTTTTGCCTGAAAGTATTATGATGCCTCCTGTGCGGGCGTTTATGTATATATGTATATAACCTAAAAGTTTGCAGTCGTCGGCTTCAGCCCCCACGCATATAATGCGGGGGTGTTCGCAAAAAGCGCGTATTCACACTTGATCCAACGTCTTGGTCCATTAAGGAGGTGGTAGCGCAGCGAACAAGGCAATTGGACTATATTTCTTTAACACTTTCACTTAGCCATAGGAGTTTGATGGTGGGACTACTAGATAGCCCCTAGTACCTCCGCGCTCGTCCGAATACGGGGCGCGTACGTACATGACCGGGAAGCGGCCCTTCGTTAATGCGGAGGAATCCCGAAGATTCCGGTAAGTCATCGAGTGGTTGACCAGTCTTGCGCTTTATCATGACAGTCAGTTTTCGGCTTTCTCCACTGAGGTGCTCATCCGGATGAACCAGGACACGATCGCACTAGTTCTCCCGGTGCCACCTTAGCCGATAGAGCGGAACGCAAGGTAGCAAAACACGGGAGCCAGGCAAACCCAACATTTAACCAAAGACAATGATTCGGAGCTGATGCATATAAGGCCAAACTCGCGACGCCGAACACTCCCTAAGGTATTCGGTCTTTATAACATATACCGGGCTGAACAGTGCCCTTGATAATGAACCCCTAGTGTCCAGGTATGTGCAATGCTCTGACGTGGTGAAATTCCAATAACGTCAGCATCCTTCTCGGTTATATTAAGTATCCGGAGGATGTGAACAACAAGAGACAGTAAAAAAGATTTACGCAGGGTCTTAATCTAAAAAGAAACCTTTGAGCGGGTCCCTGCTGCACGTCTGTGCCTGTGTCTCCGTTTTGCCGTACCCTGGACGGGTGCGGCGCGATTGTCATCTGTAAAAAGAGAAGAACTTAGGTGAAAAGTTGTCGTGCCAGAAAAGATTGGTTATTCTCAATAAACCATTAAAATTCAAGATAAGTTAAGTTGAGCCAAACTAGCCCCGATTACACGCGGGAAGCCCCTGGCGCCGTCTATGGGGGTATAACCATCAAACCGACCTCGGGTTTGCCCAAGCTGTTATAGCTAGTAATGTGCCGGACTCGTCTAACCGTGTCCGCGGTCTTGACGACCGATCCTTTATTCTGGTTGGGGGGGGGGGCATTTAGTGTTCGGCCGGTAAAGCCGTCGCACATTCTTCCGCTTGTAAGGAACGTTCAACGTTTCCACTAATGGTGATGATGCCACGTGGACCGGGCATCTTAAGCTTGAGAGAAGCGTAATGCGGTATTGCATTAAAACAAGTGAAAGCCGCTCTTCCGAGTAATGCTTGATAGCCACTTCGGAATGGAGCGATGTCGAAGGTTAACCTTTCGCTTCGGAAATTGTCGGGAAAGCCGAATACAACTTCTAGTAATAGAGAGCCCGTGCAGCGGGCCTCTGGGCCTGGTATTACTCCCTTGAAGGTAGTATTACTGTGGCTGATTTTTGTTGGGTCTATCCCCATTTTGCAGACTATGTCCTGATATATCAGGTTTAGACTACTGCCGCCGTCCATGAGTACTCTTGTGAGATGGTATCCATTTACTATTGGGTCTAACACCAAGGCCGCCAATCCTTTGAGCCGGATACTTGTCGGGTGATCCCTGCAATCAAAAGTGATCGGGCAGGCCAACCAGGGGTTTAACTTAGGGGTGACGCGCTCTAGGGCGTGTGTGTCTCCTCTTCGTCACATGGATCAAGTTTACTATTTTAACCTCTGGTGGGAATTTTTTCTGTCCCCCAGTGCTTCGCTGGTTTGGCTCGTCCTCATCTTCACTTGGTGTCTCCCTTCCCTTGTGTTCGGCGTTTAACTTACCGGCCTGCTTGAAGACCCAGCATTCTCTGTGGGTGTGATTTGCGAGTTTATCGGGGGTGCCATGAATCTGACATAGTTTGTCTAGAATCTTGTTTAGGCTGGACGGTCCATCTCAGCTGCTTTTGACAGGATTTTTCCGCTGACCTGGTTGAGAGCCCCTGAATCCGGCATTTAACACCGTATTATCTGGGCTGTCTTCTGTATTTCAACGCTTGCTTTTGCTGTGTCGTGGTTTTCCATTGCCATCCCTGACTTCGGATGTGCTTGGGTCGCTGGTGCTACTGCGGGCTAACCAGCTATCCTTGCCTGCGCAAAAGCGGGTCATGAGGCTTGTTAGGGCTGCAATTGTTCTCGGTTTTTCTTGGCCGAGGTGTCTAGCAAGCCATTCGTCTCGACGCTATGCTTGAAAGCTGCTAAGACTTCGGCGTCCGGACAGTCAACGATTTGGTTCTTCTTAGTGAGAAACCTGTTCCAAAGCTTTCAGGCTGACTCTTCGGGCTGTTGAATTATGTGACTCAAATCGTCTGCATCCGGAGGTCGGACATAGGTCCCTTGAAAATTAGCCCGAAAAGCATCCTCGAGCTCCTCCCAACTTCCAATGGAGTTTTCGGGGAGGCTTTTTAGCTAGTGCCGAGCTGGTCCTTTAAGCTTGAGGGGCAAGTACTTGATGGCGTGGAGATCGTCTCCGCGAGCCATATGTATATGGAGGATAAAGTCCTCAATCCAGACCCTGGGGTCTGTGGTCCCATCGTATGCCTCTATATTCACTGGTTTGAATCCTTCTGGAAATTCGTGGTCCAGCACTTCATCGGTGAAACATAGGGGGTGTGCGGCACCCCTGTATTTAGATGTATCAAGGCGTTTGGATGGTTGTGGTATTCGGTTTTGATATTGTGCCGTAGCACCCTTTCTAGATCCATAGATGGATCTGATCATACTGGATTTTTGGCGCAAGTCCTCATGTATATCGTGTGTTGACTTATGTGCAGCCTTGTTAGCCGCTCTATCGCGGCCACGAGGTGGTTGATCTGACCGGTTGGACGTTTTATTTTTCGGCTGTGTGGGCTCTAAGGCCTCATCGTCGAATTTGGGCAATAGCTTGTGCTTTGGATAGCTCTTTGTGTGGTAACTTCCACCATACTTTTGTTCGTTGTCGAGCACTTTGTTCCATTTGCTGTTGAGTGTATTTTGTGCGGCCTTAAGCCTTTGCTTCTGCTTCTTCAGACTCCTCGCTATGGCAATAAGCCTTCTGCGAAGGTTCTCTTGTTCCAAGCGCCTTTCCGGGATGATGTGCGCATCTTCGTCCGGACTATTTTCCTCCTCGGAGGGAGTTTTATGAGCTTTATCCTCGGCGTCGCCGTGTTCGGACATCGGATCCGTACTATGTTCACCGTTCGCGGCTTCATTTTGCTCTGCCGCTGGGTCAGTGTGGTCGTCGTTTCCTCTTCAATCGACCGGGGTGTTATTTTCTCTTTCGCTGTTATCGCTGCTTTTGCTGAGGTGGGATTTAGAGTGGCGCCTACGTTGACACTTTGTTTGCTTCTCGATGGAGCTGTTCTTCGCTGCTTCTTTCTGTCCTCGTCATTGTTTTCTTTGGGAGTATCCACCATGTATATGTCATGTGATGGAATGGCGGTCCAGCGCCATGTGGGCGGTGGTTCTTGTTCGTCTCCTGCATCATCGTCCATGCCGTCGATGTCTTCGGAATCGAAGTCGAGCATGTCAGTTGAATCGTCGACAATGGCTACTAAGTGGGTGGTGGGTGGGCAGCGAATTTCTTCGTCCTCCGCATCCCATTCTAGCCGGACGTAGTTCGACCAAGGTTTTCCGGACAAGGAGAGGGATCTTAATGAATTTAGCACGTCGCCAAAAGGCGAGTGCTGAAAGATATCCGCGGAGGTAAACTCCATGATCGGCGCCCGATCGGATTCGATAAGCACGGGCGCAGGCGGCTTGGAGTCCGTGGTCGGAGATGAATCCCGTGGCTCGGCGTCACGGCTATCTTGAGGGGTGAAGTCAGTATCCGGCTCTATCGCCGCTGAGAGTACGGTCTCCATGGTGGGGTCTATCCACCCGTCCTTGGATGGCGCAAATCGCTCCGGAATGAAGGCCGGAGCAGTTGCCGGTGTGATCTCTCGAACATTGTCCAACGACAGAGCTATATCATGCTCGTCGTGATCGTGCGGCGCACCTGGCATGGGCTCGAATCCGTCGGAGATCAAGTCTCCGCGGATGTCGGTAGTGTAATTCAAGTTTCCAAACCTGACCTGGTGGCCAGGGGCGTAGCTCTCGATCTGCTCCAGACGGCCAAGCTAATTGGCCCGCAGAGCGAAGCCGCCGAATACGAAGATCTGTCCGGGGAGGAAAACCTCACCCAGGACCACATTGTTACCGATGATCGAGGGAGCCATCAGGCCTTATCGTGATGACACAGTGGGACTCTCAATGAAAGCACCAATATCGGTGTCAAAACCGGCGGATCTCGGGTAGGGGGTCCCGAACTGTGCGTCTAAGGTGGATGGTAACAGGAGGCGGGGGACACGATATTTACCCAGGTTCGGGCCCTCTCGATGGAGGTAATACCCTACTTACTGCTTGATTGATCTTGATGATATGAGTATTACAAGAGTTGATCTACCACGAGATCGTAGAGGCTAAACCCTAGAAGCTAGCCTATGGTCTGATTGTTGTTGTCCTACGGACTAAACCCTCCGGTTTATATAGACACCGGAGGGGACTAGGGTTACACAGAGTCGGTTACAAGGGAGGAGATCTACATATCCGTATTGCCAAGCTTGCCTTCCACGCCAAGGAGAGTCCCACCTAGACACGGGACGGAGTGTTCAATGTTGTATCTTCATAGTCCAACTATCCGGCCAAAGGATATAGTCCGGCTGTCCAGATACCCCCTAATCTAGGACTCCCTCAGTACTTATGATGAAACTACTTCTATGCTTGATACTACTGTGCCACTAGGTGAATTTCTTGATGAACAACTTGCTAGGGCTAGAGAGAATGAAATTATGGAAACTGATAACATTGATGAAAGTGATGATGAAGATTATCCCACTAAATATGAATTGTCTGTTGTGCTTGAGGGTTATGTTATGGATGAAGAAACTGCTAGAGACTTACTTGCTTGCAATGATAGGAGTGATCTTAAGAAATTATTAGCTAAGCTGAAAGAAAAAACTTTGAATGCTGGAATGAAATATGACCCTGCTTTTGCTACTTCACCTATCTGCGTTACTAATGAGGATTATGGTTTCTCTGTTGATACTGAGATAATTACTTTGGTTGAATCTGATCCTTTTTATGGCAATGAATCTGAAACTGTTGTGGCAAATCTTACTAAATTAAATGATATAGCCACCCTGTTCACTAACGATGAGAAAACTCGCTACTACTATATCCTTAAATTATTTCCGTTCTCATTAAAGGGTGATGCTAAGATATGGTTTAATTCTCTTGATCTTGTTTGTGTGCGTAGTCCCCAGGATATGATTTATTACTTCTTTGCTAAATATTTCCCCGCTCATAAGAAACAAGCTGCCTTAAGGGAGATATATAATTTTGTGCAAATTGAAGAAGAGAGTCTCCCACAAGCTTGTGGGAGGCTTCTCCAATTACTTAATGCTTTGCTTGATCATCCTCTCAAGAAAAATGAAATACTTGATATCTTTTATAATGGACTAACCGATGCTTCCAGATACCACCTGGATAGTTGTGTTGGTTGTGTTTTCAGGGAAAGAACAGTTGATCAAGCTGAATTGCTATTGAATAATATGTTGACTAATGAACATAATTGGACACTTCCTGAACCAACTCCTGAGCCAACTCTAAAGAAAAGGGGTATTCTATTTCTCAATCCTGAAGATATGAAAGAGGCAAAGAAATCTATGAAAGAAAAAGGTATTAAAGCTGAAGATGTTAAGAATTTACCACCTATTGAAGAAATACATGGTCTTAATTTGCCGCCTGTTGAAGAAATACATGGTCTTGATAACCCGACACAGGTAGTAAAGGTAAATTCTCTCTATAGATTTGATGAAGGTGATATTCCTCGTTATAAGTCTGCTAGCCAATGCTTTGATGAGTTTGATAACTTTATTGTGAAACAAGAAAACTTCAATGCTTATGTTGGTAGACAATTGAAACGTAATGCTTATATGATTGAACACTTGAGTGATTATATGGCTAGTGTTAAAGGTGAACTTAAACTCATTAGTAAACATGCTTCTATGGTTACCACTCAAGTAGAACAAGTACTTAAAGCTCAAAATGATTTGCTCAATGAATTAAATAATAAGAAGAATTATTATGTTGTTAGAGTTATGACTAGAGGGGGTAAAATGACTCAGGAACCTTTGTATCCTGAGGGCCACCATAAGAGAATTGAGCAAGATTCTCAGAGAACTAATGTTGATGCACCTAGTCCTTCTAAAAAGAAGAAAAAGAAAAATGATAGGATTTGGCATGCTTCTAGTGAACCTATTGTAGACACACCTGAGAATCCCAATGATATTTCTATTTCTGATGCTGAAACACAATCTGGTGATGAACATGAACCTAGTGATAATGTTAATGATGATGTTCATGTTAATGCTCAACCTAGCAATGACAATGATGTAGAGATTGAACCTGCTGTTGATCTTGATAACGCACAATCAAAGAATCAACGTTATGATAAGAGATACTTTGTTGCTAGGAAGCACGGTAAAGAAAGAGAACCATGGGTTCAGAAACCCATGCCTTTTCCTCCCAAACCATCCAAGAAAAAGGATAATGAGGATTTTGAGCGCTTTGCTGAAATGATTAGACCTATCTTCTTGCGTGTGCGTTTTACTGATATGCTTAAAATGAATCCTTATGCTAAGTATATGAAGGATATTGTTACAAATAAGAGAAAGATACGGAAGCTGAAATTTCCACCATGCTTGCTAATTATACTTTTAAGGGTGGAACACCTCAGAAACTAGGAGATCCAGGAGTACCAACTATACCATGCTCCATTAAAAGAAACTATGTTAGAACTGCTTTATGTGATCTTGGAGCCGGTGTTACTGTTATGCCTCTCTCTTTATATTGTAGACTTGATTTGAATAATTTGACACCTACTGAAATATCTTTGCAAATGGCCGATAAATCGAATGCTATACCTGTCGGTATTTGTGAGGATGTGCCTGTTGTGGTTGCAAACGTTACTATTTTAACGGACTTTGTTATTCTGGATATTCCTGAGGACGATTGTATGTCAATTATCCTTGGTAGACCCTTTCTGAATACTGCAGGGGCTGTTGTTGATTGCAACAAAGGCAATGTCACTTTTCATGTTAATGGAAATGAGCATACGGTACACTTTCCGAGGAAACAACCTCAAGTGCACAGTATCAATTCTATTGGAAAAATTCCAGCAATTATTATTGGAGGTTTTGAATTTCCTCTTCCTACAATCAAGAAGAAATAGGATATTCTTATTGTTGGGGTCGTGCATATCCCCATTGAGGTAACCTAGTGTTATTCGAAATTTCTCTGTTTCCATGTTATTCGAAAAGAGTTTGTTGACAAGACTTGATCAACCTTGTTAGTGGATTCCTTTTGATGAGCATGAGATGGATGAAGTTAGAAAGCACAACCTTCTGTACCCTCCTTTTACTTTCTGTTTATTTAGAATAAATAAAGCAAAAATAGTTTTTTTGTCTGTTTTCTGAAATATTCGTGCAATAAAAAATACCCCGAAAATAAAAGTTCTCCAAATGCCTTGAAAATGAAATATGATTTTTTTCTGGAATATTTGAGAATATCTGGCACTGAGAACACATCAGGGGGAGCAAGCACCTGGCCACGAGGGTCCAGGGCACGCCCACCCCCCTGGGCGCGCCCCCTGCCTCGTGGGCCCCTGGTGGCCCCCCTCCACTTATTCCAGCCACCACACACTCCTTCTTCCTCCCAAAAAATCACCGACTAGCTCAAGCACGAGTTCTAGCTCATCTTGCTGCGATTTTTTATCTCCTTGCTCAAAGCTTCACTCACAAAACTGCTTTGGGGGATTGTTCTTCGGTATGTGACTCTTCCAATGTTCCAATTAGTTTTTGTTCTAGTGCTTTATTCATTGCAAATTTTTGCTGCCTACGTGACCCTATTCTTGAGCTTGCATGTCAAATTTATATGGTCCCAAGTAGTTCTAATGCATGATATAGTCTCTAGGCACTTGTGGGAGTAGTTGTTATCAATCTTGTTGAGTTTGGTTTACTTTTATTTTGAGTTACTAATACTTTTAGATATTTTTAAGAGGAAGAAATATGTTTAGGAAAATATACCAAGGTGGTTCTTCAAGGAAGCAAGGACCCAGGCCCGCAATGCGTGAGCCGGACCATGAACTACCAAGAGAAGCTCAAGTGCGGCCTTGTGAATGGTCGTTAGACGATTTCATGGTCCGAGCAGGAATTAAGGAGGAATTTGACGCATATCTGCGTAATGCTGAACTCGGGGGCTTCATGCTAGATAAGTGTTCTCAGTATTATCACCTAACTGATTCCTTTGTGAGAAGTTTCAAATTTTCATCTTCACGTAATTCTCACACTGTCCTATTTGATATCTATGGCAAATCTTATACTATGGACTTAGAGGATTTTAATACTGCTTGCATCCACAATGGGGTAGTGCGAGTGAACCTCGCAAATCTGAGTTTAGCGATTTTCTTGCTAGTATTACAGTGGGGGAGTCTAGAGATATAACACAAGCTACCATAGGGAGCATTCATTTTCCTGCTATACATTATTTCTCTCTCTTTATAGGTAGATGCATAAATGGTAAGGATGAGGCATGTCACATGTGTGTTCCTGACCTTAGTGTTCTCAAGAGTGTTGTTTTAGGAGATAAACAATTTAACTTGGGGGCCATTGTTGCACGGAGGTTGCATAATAATGGTTTAAGTGGAGACTTGTTTGGTGGAATTTATGCAACCCGTGTGGCTAATTTTCTTGGGATACCCATACATGAAAATGATATGGAATTGCCTCCCACTTATCTAGGATATGAGGCCATGGTTCGCCATCAGTTTATTGAGAGGAACGAACAACCTCTCTAGTACCGACTAGTGTTTGATGCGCACCGCATTTTCCATGTTGCCCTCCCTGCTCCTACTTTCTTTGACTTTCAGACAAAAGGGAGATTTATTATAACCAGGGGGAGGCGAACGAGTATAAGAGGAGGACGGAGACAGCTCGCCTCCAAGCGGCAGCTCATGAGGCAATAGTTGCTGCATAGTAGAACCCCAACTACAACTTTGGATATCCGCCAGACCAGCCATGGCCTTAGACCAACTTAGGCCAAAAGCCTAAGCTTGGGGGAGTACGTATTTCTCACCGACATTACATTCATGTTCACACACTCATACTAGTTGTCGGTGCTCATACTTTTTCACTGTAATATCCATGCTAGTTTATTTTCTTTTTCTCGCTTTCTTCTTGTGTGTTTGAAAAACCTTAAGAAAATAAAAAAAATAGTTGTAGCTTTTAGCTAGTTTACTTTTCATGCATGTAGTAGTAATGATTAAAAAGAAAACCCAAAAAGATTTCATGTTCTTATTTTGTTTGTTGGGAGCTTTCCCATGTAAATAGTTTTATTTCTTTTCTTTTCTTTTCTTTGGGGGTCGAGAGGACAAGACCATAATGAAAATTTTGAAGTGGCTCTTATATGCATTATTGTTGATTTAACCAAGACCCTATATTATCTTGTCTGCTCCTTTGTATTGAATGCCTGCAGATTCCAGCTTAGTCCAATGCACGTGCACTATTATTATTATACACATCGTTCGGTCGTGCAAGTGAAAGGCAATAATGACGATATATGATGGACTGATTGAGATGAGAGAAGCTGGTATGAACTTGACCTCTCTTGTTTTTGTAAATATGATTAGTTCATCGTTCCTGATTCAGCCTATTATGAATAAACATGTTTGCAATGACAATAGATTATAGTTGCTTATGCCATGCTTAATTTGCTAGGAGTTTATAATGGTTTACCTTGCATGCCAACAAGCTATTAAAATGGTTGTGATGTGGTATGATAGGGTGGTATCCTCCTTTGAGTGATTCGAGTGACTTGACTTGGCACATGTTAACGCATGTAATTGAAACAAAATCAACATAGCCTCCACGATATTTATGTTCATGGTGGATTATATCCTACTCATGCTTGCACTCAATGTTTATTAATATTAATGCATGTTCATGACTGTTGTCGCTCTCTAGTTGGTCGCTTCCCAGTCTTTTTCTAGCCTTCACTTGTACTAAGCGGGAATACTGCTTGTGCATCCACTTCCATAAACCCCAAAGTTATTCCATATGAGTCCACCATACCTTCCTATATCCGGTATCTACCTGCCGTTCCAAGTAAATTTGTATGTGCCAAACTCTAAACCTTCAAACGAAATTCTTTTTTGCATGCCTGAATAGCTCATGTATCAACTAGGGCTGTCTGTATCTTCCATGCTAGGCGGGTTATTCTCAAGAGGAGTGGACTCAGCTCCTCACTCACGAGAAAATGGCTGGTCACCGAGATGCCCAGTCCCATGCTCTAAGAAAATCAAATCGAAATAATTGCAAACAAAACTCCCCAGGGCTGTTGCTAGTTGGAGGCACTCGTTGTTTCAAGCCAGCCATGGATTGATGCTTGTTGGTGGTGGGGGAGTATAAACTTTACCATTCTGTTTGGGAACCGCCTATAATGTGTGTAGCATGGAAGATATAGAGATCTCTCGGTTGTTATATCGACAATGAAACTATGCCACTCAAAATATTATTTATCTCTGCTTTAAAATCGAGCTCTGGCACCTCCACAAATACTTACTTCCCTCTGCGAAGGGCCTTTCTATTTACTTTTATGTTGAGTCATCATCCTCTTATTAAAAAGCACCAGCTGGAGAGCACCGCTGTCATTTGCATCCATTACTATTAGTTTATATTGGGTATGACTATGACTGGATCTCTCTTACCATGAATTACAATGTTTAGTCAGCCCTTGATCTTCAGAGGTGTTCTTCATTTATGTTTTGCGGTATCAGAAAGGGCTAGCGATATACCATCTTGTTATATCATATTATGATTGTTTTGAGTAAGTGTTGTCATCTGAGATTTATTATTATTGCTCGCTAGTTGATTATGCGATTGATATGAGTAAACATGAGACCTAAATGTTATTGTGAATATGGTTAGTTCATAATCTTTATTGAAAACTTGAATGTTGGCTTTACATATTTGCAACAACAAGAGCAAACAGAGTTTGTAAAAGTTTTTCTTTATCACTTTCAGTTTTTCAACTGAATTGCTTGAGGACAAGCAAAGGTTTAAGCTTGGGGGAGTTGATACGTCTCCGTCGTATCTACTTTTCCAAACACTTTTGCCCTTATTTTCGACTCTAACTTGCATGATTTGAATGGAACTAACCCGGACTGACGTTGTTTTTAGCAGAATTGCCATGGTGTTATTTTTGTGCAGAAATAAAAGTTCTCGGAATGACCTGAAACTTCACGGAGAATATTTTTGGAATTAATAAAAAATACTGGTGAAAGAATCAAGGCCAGGGGGCCACAACCTGTCCATGAGGGTGGGGGACGTGTCTACCCCCTGGGCGCGCCCCCTGCCTCGTGGGCCTCCTGGAGACCTTCCGATGTCAACTCCAACTCTATATATTAATGTTCGGGGAGAAAAAAATGATGGAGAAGGATTCATCACATTTTACGATACGGAGCCGCCGCCAAGCCCTAATCTCTCTCGGGAGGGCTGATCTGGAGTCCGTTCGGGGCTCCGAAGAGGGGAATCCATCGCCATCATCATCATCAACCTTCCTCCATCACCAATTTCATGATGCTCACTGCCGTGCGTGAGTAATTCCGTCGTAGGCTTGCTGGACGGTGATGTGTTGGATGATATTTACCATGTAATCGAGTTAGTTTTGTTAGGGTTTGATCCCTCGTATCCACTATGTTCTGAGTGTTGCTATGACTTTGCTATGCTTAATGCTTGTCACTAGGGCCCGAGTGCCACGATTTCAGATCTGAACCTATTATGTTTTCATGAATATATGTGATTTCTTGATCCTATCTTACAAGTCTATAGTCACCTATTATGTGTCATGATCCGTTAACCCCGAAGTGACAATAATCGGGACCACTACCAGTGATGACTGTAGTTTGAGGAGTTCATGTATTCACTAAGTGCTAATGGTTTGGTCTGGTACTCTATTAAAAGGAGGCCTTAATATCCTTTAGTTTCCAATAGGAACTCGCTACCACGGGAGGGTAGGACAAAAGATGTCATGCAAGTTCTTTTCCATAAGCACGTATGACTATATTCAGAATGCATGCCTACATTACATTGATTAATTGGAGCTAGTTATGTGTCACCCTATGTTATAACTATTGCATATGAGGAATCGCATCCGGCATAATTTTCCATCACCAATCCAATGCCTACAAGCTTTTCACATATTGTTCTTTGCTTAGTTACTTTGCCGTTGCCACTGTTACAATTACTACAAAGCTACTACTGTTACGTTTGCAACCGTTACTGTTACTTCTATACTACTTTGCTACTAAAAACTTTGCTGCGGATACTATGTTATCCAGGTGTGGTTGAATTGACAACTCAACTGCTAATACTTGAGAATATTCTTTGGCTCCCCTTGTGTCGAATCAATAAATTTGGGTTGAATACTCTACCCTCGAAAACTGTTGCGATCCCCTATACTTGTGGGTTATCAGGGAGTTGATATGTCTCCAATGTATCTACTTTTTCTCACGCTTTTTCCTCTTGGTTTGGACTCTAATTTTCATGATTTGAATTAAACTAACCCCGGACTGACGTTGTTTTCAGCAGAACTACCATGGTGTTGTTTTTGTGCAGAAATAAAAGTTCTCGGAATGGAACGAAACTTTGCGAGGATTTTTTATGGAGTAAAAGAGAATTATTGGAGCCAAGACCCACCAGAGAGGGGGCCCTGGGTGGGCACAACACTACAGAAAAAATACACTTCCGTGATGATACGTGTTTGTCACAGTAGGTCGCGTTTTTTCATGCATGTACATCCATGACAAATTTATGACAGAATCAAGATAGTCATACCTGTGCTATCATAGAAGTGTTCCATGACATTACCAAAATTATCATCACGGAAGTGTCCACTTCCATGACGATAAATCGCGCGTCACAGAAGTGCTTTCGTCAAGGGTGACCGACACGTGGCATCCACCGTAATGGAACGCCGTTAAGCTATCGGGTCGGGTTTTGGATCCGATAACCCGTTAACAGCCCCGACCAATGGGAAATTTCCACGTGTAAAATTCTTATTGGCCGGACGGAACACGTGTCAGCTCGTCAGTGGGTCAGATAGGCGCCTATGATATGTCGACATGTGGCATGGCCCAATAGAGGCCCATTCATAGCGTCATCAAATACGTCCTATTAACGATGGCCCGTTATGGTCGGCCCATGAACGGACGATTCCAACTCTAGCCCGTTTACGGCCAGAATGCGGTCTGTTCGGCCCATGTTTGGCCAAACGATCATACGGCCCGTATAAGGCCCATTGATCATATGGCCCGTAGAAGGCCCATTGATGATACGGCCCATAGAAGGCCCATTGTTTCTACGGCCCGTAGAAGGACCACTGCTTCTACTGTTGGGTAATGTAGTAATTTTAAAAAAATTCATACGCACACGCAAGATCATGGTGATGCATAGCAACGAGAGGGGAGAGTGTTGTCTACGTACCCTCGTAGACCGAAGCGAAAGCATTGGCACAACATAGAGGAAGTAGTCGTACGTCTTCCTGGTCCAACCGATCCAAGCACCGTTACTCCGGCACCTTCGAGTTCTTGGCACACGTTCAGCTCGATGACGCTCCCCGGGCTCCGATCCAGCAAAGCTTCGGGGAGGAGTTCCGGGCTCCGATCCAAGCACCGTTACTCCGGCACCTTCGAGTTCTTGATGTTCAACCGTCGCAGGGCTTCGCCAAAGCACCGCTACAATATGATCGAGGTGTAATATCGTGGAGGGGTGCACCGCACACGGCTAAGGAACGATCACGAAGATCAACTTGTGTGTCTATGGGGTGCCCCCTGCCCCCGTATATAAAGGAGTGGAGGAGGGGAGGGCCGGCCCTCTCTATGGCGCGCCCTAGGGAGTCCTACTCCCACCGGGAGTAGGATTCCCCCTTTCCTAGTCCAACTAGGAGTCCTTCCATGTAGTAGGAGTAGGAGACAAGGAAGGGGAAAGGAGAAGGGAAGGAAGGAGGGGGCGCAGCCCCTCCCCCTAGTCCAATTCGGACTAGGCCTTGGGGGGGGGGCCTGCCCTAGGCAGCCCCTCTCTCTTTCCCGTATGGCCCAATAAGGCCCAATACTTTTCCCCCGTATTCCCGTAACTCCCCGGCACTCCGAAAAATACCCGAACCACTCAGAACCTTTCCGATGTCCGAATATAGTCGTCCAATATATCGATCTTTACATCTCGACAATTTCGAGACTCCTCGTCATGTCCCCAATCTCACCCGGGACTCCGAACTCCTTCGGTACATCAAAACTCATAAACTCATAATATAACTGTCATCAAAACCTTAAGCGTGCGGACCCTACGGTTCGAGAACAATGTAGACATGACCGAGACATGTCTCCGGTCAATAACCAATAGCGGAACCTGGATGCTCATATTGGCTCCTACATATTCTACGAAGATCTTTATCGGTCAGACCGCATAACAACATACGTTGTTCCCTTTGTCATCGGTATGTTACTTGCCCGAGATTCGATCGTCGGTATTTCAATACCTAGTTCAATTTCGTTACTGGAAAGTCTCTTTACTCGTTCCGTAATACATCATCTCACAACTAACTTATTAGTTGAAATGCTTGCAAGGCTTATGTGATGTGCATTACCGAGAGGGCCCAGAGATACCTCTTCGACAATCGAAGTGACAAATCCTAATCTCGAAATACGCCAACCCAACAAGTACCTTCGGAGACACCTGTAAAGCACCTTTATAATCACCCAGTTACGTTGTGACGTTTGGTAGCACACAAAGTTTTCCTCCGGTAAACGGGAGTTGCATAATCTCATAGTCATAGGAACATGTATAAGTCATGAAGAAAGCAATAGCAACATACTAAACGATCGAGTGCTAAGCTAACGGAATGGGTCATCTCAATCACATCATTCTCCTAATGATGTGATCCCGTCAATCAAATGACAACTCATGTCTATGGCTAGGAAACTTAACCATCTTTGATCAACGAGCTAGTCAAGTAGAGGCATACTAGTGACACTCTGTTTGTCTATGTATTCACACATGTATTATGTTTCCGGTTAATACAATTCTAGCATGAATAATAAACATTTATCATGATATAAGGAAATAAATAATAACTTTATTATTGCCTCTAGGGCATATTTCCTTCAGTCTCCCACTTGCACTAGAGTCAATAATCTAGTTCATATCACCATGTGATTAACACCCATAGTTCACATCGTCATGTGACCAACACCCAAAGGGTTTACTAGAGTCAATAATCTAGTTCACATCGCTATGTGATTAACACCCAAAGAGTACTAAGGTGTGATCATGTTTTGCCTGTGAGAGAAGTTTAGTCAACGGGTCTGCCATATTCAGATCCGTATGTATTTTGCAAATTTCTATTTCAACAATGCTCTGCACGGAGCTACTCTGGCTAATTGCTCCCACTTTCAATATGTATCCAGATTGAGACTTAGAGTCATCTAGATCAGTGTCAAAATTTGCATCGACGTAACCCTTTACGACGAACCTTTTTGTCACGTCCATAATCAAGAAACATATCCTTATTCCACTAAGGATAATTTTGACCGCTGTCCAGTGATCTACTCCTAGATCACTATTGTACTCCCTTGCCAAAATCAGTGTAGGGTATACAATAGATCTGGTACATAGCATGGCATACTTTATAGAATCTATGGCTGAGGCATAGGGAATGACTTTCATTCTCTTTCTATCATCTGCCGTGGTCGGGCTTTGAGTCTTACTCAATTTCACACCTTGTAACACAGGCAAGAACTCTTTCTTTGACTGTTCCATTTTGAACTACTTCAAAATCTTGTCAAGGTATGTAATCATTGAAAAAACTTATCAAGCGTTTTGATCTATCTCTATAGATCTTGATGCTCAATATGTAAGCTGCTTCACCGACGTCCTTCTTCGAAAAACTCCTTTCAAATACTCCTTTATGCTTTGCAGAATAATTCTACATTATTTCCGATCAACAATATGTCATTTACATATACTTATCAGAAATGTTGTAGTGCTCCCACTCACTTTCTTGTAAATATAGGCTTCACCGCAAGTCTGTATAAAACTATATGCTTTGATCATCTTATCAAAGCGTATATTCCAACTCCGAGATGCTTGCACCAGTCCATAGATGGATCGCTGGAGCTTGCATATTTTGTTAACACCTTTAGGATCGACAAAACCTTCTAGTTGCATCGTATACAACTCTTCTTTAATATATCCATTGAGGAATGCAGTTTTGTTTATCCATTTGGCAGATTTCATAAAATGCGGCAATTGCTAACATGATTCGGACAGACTTAAGCGTAGATACGAGTGAGAAACTCTCATCGTAGTCAACACCTTGAATTTGTCGAAAACCTTTTGCGACAATGTTAGCTTTGTAGATAGTAACACTACTATCAGTGTCCGTCTTCCTCTTGAAGATCCATTTATTTTCTATGGCTTGCCAATCATCGGGCAAATCCATCAAAGTCCACACTTTGTTCTCATACATGGATCATATCTCAGATTTCATGGCCTCAAACCATTTCGTGGAATCTGGGCTCATCATCGCTTCCTCATAGTTCGCAAGTTCGTCATGGTCTACAAACATGACTTCCATAATAGGATTACCGTACCACTCTGGTGCGGATCTCACTCTGGTTTACCTAGGAGATTCGGTAGTAACTTGATCTGAAGTTACATGATCATCATCATTAGCTTGCTCACTAATTGGTGTAGTAGTCACAAGAACAGATTTCTGTGATGAACTACTTTCCAATATGGGAGAAGGTACAATTACCTTATCAAGTTCTACTTTCCTCCCACTCACTTCTTTCAAGAGAAACTTCTTCTCTAGAAAGTATCCATTCTCAGCAACAAATGTCTTGCCTCCAGATCTGTGATAGAAGATTTACCCAACTATCTCCTTTGGGTATCCTATGAAGACACATTTCTCCGATTTGGGTTTGAGCTTATCAGGATGAAACTTTTTCACATAAGCATCACAACCCCAAACTTTAAGAAACGACAACTTTGGTTTCTTGCTAAACCACAGTTCATATTGTGTCGTCTCAACGGACTTAGATGGTGCCCCTTTTTAACGTGAATGCAACTATCTCTAATGCATGATCCCTAAACGATATTGGTAAATCGGTAAGAAACATCATAAATTGTACTATATCCAATAAAGTACGGTTATGACGTTCGGACACACCATTATGCTGTGGTGTTCCAGGTGGCATGAGTTTGTGAAACTATTCCACATTGTTTTAATTGAAGATCAAACTCGTAACTCAAATATTCGTCTCTGCGATCAGATCGTAGAAACTTTATTTTCTTGTCACGATGATTTTCCACTTCTCTGAAATACTTTGAACTTTTCAGACTTATGTTTCATCAAGTAGATATGCTCATATCTGCTTAAATCATCTGTGAGGGTCAGAAAATAATGATACTTGTCGCGAGCCTTAACACTCATCGGATCGCATACATCAGTATGTATTATTTCCAACAAGTCAGTTTCTCGCTCCATTGTTCCGGAGAACGGAGTTTTAGTCATCTTGCCCATAAGGCATGGTACGCAAACATCAAGTGATTCACAATCAAGTGATTCCAAAATCCCATCAGCATGGAGTTTCTTCATGCGCTTTACACCAATATGACCTAAACGGCAGTGCCACAAATAAGTTGCACTATCATTATTAACTTTGCATCTTTTGGCTTCAATATTATGAATATGTGTATCACTACGATCGAGATCCAACGAACTATTTTCATTGGGTGTATGACCATCGAAGGTTCTATTCATGTAAGCAGAACAACAATTGTTCTCTAACTTAAATGAATAACCGTATTGCAATAAACATGATCAAATCATATTTGTGATCAACGCAAACACCAAATAACACTTATTTAGGTTCAACACTACTCCCGAAAGTATAGTGAGTGTGCGATGATGATCATATCAATCTTGGAACTACTTCCAACACACATCGTCACTTCACCCTTAACTAGTATCTGTTTATTCTGCAACTCCCTAATCATAGCAACTGAACTAGTATCAAATACTTAGGGGTTGCTATAAACACTAGTAAAGTACACATCAATAACATGTATACCAAATATACCTTTGTTTACTTTGCCATCCTTTCTTGTCCGCCAAATACTTGGGGCAGTTTTTGCTTCCAGTGACCAATCCCTTTGCAGTAGAAGCACTTAGTCTCAGGCTTAGGACCAGGCTTGGGTTTCTTCACTTGAGAAGCAACTTGCTTGCCGTTCTTCTTGAAGTTCCCCTTCTTCCTTTTGCCCTTTTCTTGAAACTAGTGTTCTTGTCTACCATCAACACTTGATGTTTTTCTTGATTTCTACCTTCGTCGATTTTAGCATCACGAAGAGCTTGGGAATCGTTTTCGTTATCCCTTGCATATTATAGTTCATCACGAAGTTCTACTAACTTAGTGATGGTGACTAGAGAATTCTGTCAATCACTATTTTATCTGGAAGATTAACTCACTCTTGATTCAAGCGATTGTAGTACCCAGACAATCTGAGCACATGCTCACTAGTTGAGCGATTCTCCTCCATCTTTTAGCTATAGAACTTGTTGGAGACTTCATATCTCTCAACTCGGGTATTTGCTTGAAATATTAACTTCAACTCCTGGAACATCTCATATGGTCCATGACGTTCAAAACGTCTTTGAAGTCCCGATTCTAAGCTGTTTAAGCATGGTGCACTAAACTATCAAGTAGTCATCATATTGAGCTAGCCAAACGTTCATAACGTCTGCATCTGCTCCTGCAATAGGTCTGTCACCTAGCGGTGCATCAAGGACATAATTCTTCTGTGCAGCAATGAGGATAAACCTCAGATCACGGATCCAATCCGCATCATTGCTACTAACATCTTTCAACACAATTTTCTCTAGGAACATATCAAAATTAACATATGAAAGCAACAATGCGAGCTATTGATCTACAACATAGATATGCTAATACAACCAGGACTAAGTTCATGATAAATTAAAGTTCAATTAATCATATTACTTAAGAACTCCCACTTAGATAGACATCCCTCTAATCCTCTAAGTGATCACGTGATCCAAATCAACTAAACCATGTCCGATCATCACGTGAGATGGAGTAGTTTCATTGGTGAACATCATTATGTTGATTATATCTACTATATGATTCACGCTCGACCTTTCGGTCTCCGTGTTCCGAGGCCATATCTGTTATATGCTAGGCTCGTCAAGTTAAACCTGAGTATTCCGCGTGTGCAACTGTTTTGCACCCGTTGTATTTGAACGTAGAGCCTATCACACCCGATCATCACGTGGTGTCTCAGCACGAAGAAATTTCGCAACGGTGCATACTCAGGGAGAACACTTTTACTATGATAATTTAGTGAGGGATCATCTTATAATGCTACCGTCAATCAAAGATAAGATGCATAAAAGATAAACATCACATGCAATCAATATAAGTGATATGATATGGCCATCATCATTTTGTGCTTGTGATCTCCATCTTCGAAGCACCGTCATGATCACCATCGTCACTGGCGCGACACCTTGATCTCCATCGTAGCATCGTTATCGTCTGGCCAATCTTATGCTTCTACGACTATCGCTACCGCTTAGTGAGAAAGTAAAGCATTACAGGGCGATTGCATTGCATACAATAAAGCGACAACCATATGGCTCCTGCCAGTTGCCGATAACTTGGTTACAAAACATGATCATCTCATACAATAAAATTTAGCATCATGCCTTGACCATATCACATCACAACATGCCCTGCAAAAACAAGTTAGACGTCCTCTACTTTGTTTGTTGCAAGTTTTACATGGCTGCTACGGGCTTAAGCAAGAACCAATCTTACCTACACATCAAAACCACAACGATAGTTTGTCAAGTTGGTGTTGTTTTAACCTTCGCAAGGACCGGGCGTAGCCACACTCGGTTCAACTAAAGTTGAAGAAACTGACACCCGCCAGCCACCTGTGTGCAAAGCACGGCGGTAGAACCAGTCTCGCGCAAGCGTACGCGTAATGTCGGTCCGGGCCGCTTCATCCAACAATACCGCCGAACCAAAGTATGACATGCTGGTAAGCAGTATGACTTATATCGCCCACAACTCACTTGTGTTCTACTCGTGCATATAACATCAACTCATAAAACCTAGGCTCGGATGCCACTGTTGGGTAACGTACCCTCGTAGTGATGCATAGCAACACGCAAGATCATGGTGATGCATAGCAACGAGAGGGGAGAGTGTTGTCTACGTACCCTCGTAGACCGAAGCGGAAGCGTTGACACAACGTAGTGGAAGTAGTCGTACATCTTCTCGGTCCAACCAATCCAAGCACCGTTACTTCGGCACCTCCGAGTTCTTGGCACACGTTCAGCTCGATGACGCTCCCCGGGCTCCGATCCAGCAAAGCTTCGGGGAGGAGTTCCGTCAGCACGACGGCGTGGTGACGATCTTGATGTTCAACCGTCGCAGGGCTTCGCCTAAGAACCGCTACAATATGATCGAGGTGTAATATCGTGGAGGGGGGCACCGCACACGGCTAAGGAACGATCACGAAGATCAACTTGTGTGTCTATGGGGTGCCCCCTGCCCCCGTATATAAAGGAGTGGAGGAGGGGAGGGCCGGCCCTCTCTATGGCGCGCCCTAGGGAGTCCTACTCCCACCGGGAGTAGGATTCCCCCTTTCCTAATCCAACTAGGAGTCCTTCCATGTAGTAGGAGTAGGAGACAAGGAAGGGGAAAGGAGAAGGGAAGGAAGGAGGGGGCGCAGCCCCTCCCCTTAGTCCAATTCGGACTAGGCCTTGGGGGGTGCGCGGCCTGCCCTAGGCAGCCCCTCTCTCTTTCCCGTATGGCCCAATAAGGCCCAATACTTTTCCCCCGTATTCCCGTAACTCCTCGGTACTCCGAAAAATACCAGAACCACTCAGAACCTTTCCGATGTCCGAATATAGTCGTCCAATGTATTGACCTTTACGTCTCGACAATTTTGAGACTCCTCATCATGTCCCCGATCTCATCCGGGACTCCGAACTCCTTCGGTACATCAAAACTCATAAACTCACAATATAACTGTCATCGAAACCTTAAGCGTGCGGACCCTGCGGTTCGAGAACAATGTAGACATGACCGAGACATGTCTCCGATCAATAACCAATAGCGGAACCTGGATGCTCATATTGGCTCCTACATATTCTACGAAGATCTATATCGGTCAGACTGCATAACAACATACGTTGTTCCGTTTGTCATCGGTATGTTACTTGCCCGAGATTCGATTGTCGGTATCTCAATACCTAGTTCAATCTCGTTACCGGCAAGTCTCTTTACTCGTTCCGTAATACATCATCTCACAACTAACTTATTAGTTGCAATGCTTGCAAGGCTTATGTGATGAGCATTACCGAGAGGGCCCAGAGATACCTCTCCGACAATCGGAGTGACAAATCCTAATCTCGAAATACGCCAACCCAACAAGTACCTTCGGAGACACCTGTAGAGCACCTTTATAATCACCCAGTTACGTTGTGACGTTTGGTAGCACACAAAGTGTTCCTCCGGTAAACGGGAGTTGCATAATCTCATAGTCATAGGAACATGTGTAAGTCATGAAGAAAGCAATAGCAACATACTAAACGATCGAGTGCTAAGCTAACGGAATGGGTCATGTCAATCACATCATTCTCCTAATGATGTGATCCCGTTAATCAAATGACAACTCATGTCTATGGCTAGGAAACTTAACCATCTTTGATCAGCGAGCTAGTCAAGTAGAGGCATACTAGTGACACTCTGTTTGTCTATGTATTCACACATGTATTATGTTCCCGGTTAATACAATTCTAGCATGAATAATAAACATTTATCATGATATAAGGAAATAAATAATAACTTTATTATTGCCTGTAGGGCATATTTCCTTCATCTACGGCCTGTAGAAGGCCCACTGTTTATACGGCCCGTAGAAGGCCCACAGTTTCTATGGCCCATAGGAGGCCCAGTGTCACTACAGTAAATATTAGCCCCTGGTTATTGTGGCCTAGTTTTAAAAAATAGGTTATTGCAGCCACTAGCAAACCGCGGAAAAAGAACTGCACTGACTACAAGCAAACAAATAAACAAAACAAGGAAATAAAAAGCAAGCAACTTATGCTAGGCTATCACGGCTATTACACATATTACATCCACTGGGCATCAAAGTTCGCCACCAGTGCAAATATAGGGAAAAAAGCAGCATATAAACGCCGCAGCAAAACAAGTCCAGAACTGAAACCACTTCAGAAGAGCTCAAGAAACAATATCCTTGGTACCCATAATGCTGGCAAGATTCTTAGCAAGCTTATTAACTTTCTCTTGTTTGGCGCTTAAGTCCTCCAGCGCTTGTTGTTGCACAAGAAAGTATGCATCTGAATTCTGCAGGGACTTCCTCAGTCCTTCGGCTTCCTGTCGCATAACATCTGATCGATGTCTTTCAACTTGAAGTTGAGACTCAAGAAGCCGAACTGATTCAAGCAACGAGTTCGAAGAGCTGGTGCCAGCAGTGGTAGCCAGTAACTCGAACACTACATCAAGATAGGACTTCGGGGTTGTCTTAGTGTCTTCAATATAGTTTTTATCAGCTTTCTTGGAGACCAATAGGGATGTCTCACTATCTTGAACCTTATCTGCATTACTTCCTTTACCATTGCATAACAGGATACTCTTCTCCAATATTTTATCCGCGTTCTAAAAGAGAAACAAACAAACACATCTCAGGTTTACAATGTAGTATATGAAACTCATTTTGGTAAACCAGTTCAGTAGTAAGGTGGACAGGATAACAACATAAAACAAACATATATCTATGTAGTATGATCGTTGTATGGTCTATATCATTCTAGTTTATGTTGCCAAATCAAGATAGATACAGTTCGAATCATATCTATTTAAGACAAAGCAACATAGACAGAATATAAGTGTGGGAAACTACATAGCAATAACAACACTTGTAATGTGCATGGCATGAGAACATAACTGTTTATTCAATTGAAACTGAAATCAACATAGAGCAAGTTACAACAGCAAACAGCCAAACACGTTGAAGAAACATGTTTAAAAGATACCTGTTGCGCCATTGGAGTTTCAATTGCATCCTTCAAATTTGAAATTAGTTGGTATCAGTAAATACAGTGATGCAAGAGCAAAGTAGTATGAACCATAGCTACGGAACCTGGCCTGAGAACAATTCTTCTTCTGCTTTAAGCGTTGACTTCGGGTTCGGAGTGGTGGTCCTCGTGATTTGGGCACTGCAGTTGCCTTACTAATTGCTTGTGTTTGGGTGCTCTGTGGTGGAGATGGTGCTGTGTCAACGGGAACTGGGTGTCTATCTGCTAGGGTTGGGGTTAGAAGGGGTGTAGCCGGTTCTCTGTCCAACTGGGTAGGGGTACAATCTGCATGAGTGTGGGTTATGTGTGGTGGGGCTGGTTCTTGGGCAAGTACAACCGTGGTTCTATCTGCATCGACAGGTAGCACGATCTTTTCTGAAGACCGTGTTTTTACTCTCACAGATACTGCCATCACTCCCTCCAATTGAAATGGCGGATAAACAAGAAAAGTAATTGAATGTACAGACATTGTAAGATAGACAGGTGCAATAGATAGTAGGGAAGAAAACAGGGCATGAAATAATTCACATTTATGTTGTCTAAGCAAACAGAATAGCAGGACATAATTTCACATATATGATGGCTAATTAATCAGGATAGCATGACACAATTTCACATGTATGATGGCTAAATAAACAGGATAGAATGACATACTTCAAAATATGATGACTATGTAAACAGGATGACATGATATAACTATACGATGTGTCTATTAAAGTGGTTGGCATGCCATAAATCACAAACATGCCGTCGATGGAAACATGATGGCATGATATAATTCACGGATAGAATGACATAATTTAAAATATGATGACTATGTAAACAGGATGAGATGATATAACTATATTATGTCTTTAGAAAATGGGTTGGCATGCCATAATTCAGATACATGATGTCTATGTAAACATCATGGCATGACATAATTCAAATATATGATTTATATACTAAGGAAGTGAGCAGAGGGCAATCGCATATATGATGTGTCAACTAAGGAGATGGCATTCAATATTGTGTATATGATGTAAAAACTAAGCATTGCAATACAACATATGCATTATATGAGTAATATAACCCTGCCAAGTATGAGCATACACCTCAGGGGGATAATAGGACTGGTCATCTGCCTCTGAATCCTCCTCTGAAGAGCTATCTGTAACCGACAAGATATCTACTTCAGCAGGTAGTATTGTCTACTCTGAAGACCTTGTTTTCACTCCAGATTTCTCCATCACCAATTCAAATGGCTGATGCACAGGAAGAGCAGTTGAATATACAAACATTGTCGACAAAAGCAATGAGAAATACAAAAAAAGGACGACATGATATAATTCACATATATGATGCTTGGCTAAACAGCATGGCATTGCAAAATGCACATACATAATGCCCTGCAACAAGATAACATTGCATAATTCACATATATAATGTCTTGCAACAAGATGGCATTGCATAATTCACATATATGGTAATTAGACACTAAACAGGTGGCATTCACACAAAGCATGTCTAAACTAAGCAAATGACATAGCAATGCAAGATACCATACGCACGATATGAGCAACATAACCCTGCCAAGTTAGGGCATGCACCTTGGGGGAGGGGGCGAATATGACTGGTCATCTGTCTCTGAATAATCCTCTGAGGAGCTATCGGTAACCAGCAAGTCATGCGCTTCGTCAGATAGCATTGTTTGCACTGAAGACCTTGTTTCCACTCTAGATTTTTCCATGACCGTGCCAAATGGCTGATGCACAGGAAGAGTAATTGAATGTACTAAAATTGTTGACAAAATTAACACGTAATAAAAAAATGATGGCATGATATAATTCACATATAAGATGACTGGCTAACCAGGGTGGCATTGCAAAATTCACATAATGATGCCTGGCTAGACAAGATGGCATTGCATGATTCACATATACGATAAAGAAACTAAACAGATGGCATTGACATAAAGCATGTCTAAACTAAGCAATGACATCTTTAATGTATCCAGTAAGCAATGCAAGGCACCATATGCATGATATTACCAACATCAGCATGCCAAGTTAGAGCGAAGACCTCATGGGGTAAATAGGAGTGATCTTCTCCTTCTGAATCCCCCTCATAACAGCTATCTTCCTCTTGATTACGATCCGAAATGGGTGGAGGGGGGCTGCCTTTGCGCCCACCATGGAACGACGTTTGCATGAAATTTTATTGCCACGCAAGGCTCGTCTCTTTTGCTCTACATGATCAGTTCCATTGTGTACAATAACTGGCATGCATAGGAATAAAACATAGTGAGATTATGTAAGGAGTGCATGCACAAATCCAGAGTGATGGTAGCAAACTGTGGATAGACCCAAAACCAATGATAGCAGGCAGATAATAGCTTTAGTTAAAAATACAGATAATGGCTCCTTTAATGTTTGTTTGCACCCAACATGAAACTCATAGTAGACACCGGAGATTAACCCGATAGTAGACAGACAGTACTGATTGCTGCCCCAATATGTACCCCACAACCATTTAAAAACTCAAGTTTCAGCATTAGTTTGGACCTGACTCGGAGTCTAATAGGTGAACATGACGATAATGTAGCATGTTATCATATTAAGCGACGCATAACATAAGCAAACACGGAAGAGTGCGACCTCTCTTGCGGACCCGTGTAGTCCTCAAGGTCATCTGCTCAGCTGATGATGGTAATGCATTTGCCATGGCTGCCGACGGCGGGTTAGAAGATTTGAGGCGGCGAAAGATAGTCTGGAGAGCAGATCCCTGTTGTGGTGAACCCTTCCGTTGTTGGAGCAGCTGAGCTAGGGTGGAACACAACGCCGCAGGAGCAGGACAAACCACACAAGGTTTTCTTTGACACATATCTGTAACAGAAGTAATTGAGTGCTTGTTTGAATTTGAGAATTCTAACAATGCATGGATAGGAAATAGACAGGAATAGGATAGGAATCCACGTGCAAAACAGAGAATTTAAAAACACAGGATTTCTGCCAATCTGGGTGTTTGATTCACAACAATTGGAAGATCACAGGATGCAAAAGAGCATGGTGAGATTAAGTCAAACGACAAGAAAATGTACAGTTATAATGCTATTATGCTACTATCTCTTAGTCTTGTGCTTGATGAATCGGAATATGAAAAGGATGAGAAGTGGAAATTAGAATTCCTACAGTTTTTCTTTCAAGGAGACACTAAAGGAACAAATTCCATAGTTTTCCTTTGCTCCATTCCTTTGCACCAAATTCATGAAAAGTAGTACCATTGGAAACTTTCCAATTCCGATGATTTTCATTCACTTTTCCTTTCAAGCACTGGCGACTCTAGTAGGCAGGCTTGAGCAAGGAAAATCCTACACTAAAAAATGTTTTTGTGCTACTTCTATTACTTTGGACCCAGGCCATTGCCATACTAGATCAACTCCTAGGCCCATCGACAAATGCACAGCTCAAATGCGCAGAGATAAATAATGATGGCGTTCAAGAGAGTCCATCACGGATAGCTAAGTTGCCTGGTACCTCAATGCTTGTCATATAATAGGATAAAATAATCGTATTTCCCGTTACTACGAGTGCTCAGTGGACAATATATATAACATGTAGAGTAAAAAAGAGATGCAACAAGTGTACAACCTCCTTGGCGAAGCCATGTCGATCTCAGCGTGATTGGGTTGGCCGGTGAGGATGCTCCGGCTGACTTGGCTGTCGGAGGAGGGGAAGAAGATCTTAGGCGTCTGGAGATGGAGCCCGAGGTACTGATATTCCCCAAGTGCAAGGAATCATCGTAGCACTTTCCAAAGGTGGAAGTGATAAGTATGGAGTGTCGAACCCACAAGGAGCTAAAGGTAAGATCAATATTCTCTCAAGCCCTATCTACCACTGATATGACTCTACATGCACCGAACGTTTGCTTCCAACTAGCAACGAGAAATAAAACTACGTTGTGGGTATAAAGAGGATAACTTTGCAAGGTATCAGAGAGCTAAAACATAAAAGTAGGTGTTGTTATCATAAATTTGAATATATTACTTAGTATTATAAATAGCGAGTGTGGAATAATGGTGGATCGGTGTGCGGAATTGTCCTAGGCAATTGTTGACCAAACCGGTAATCACTATTGCAGTTTTATATGAGGGAGAGGCATAAGCTAACATACTTTCCCTACTTGGATCATATGAACTTATGATTGGAACTCTAGCAAGCATCCGCAACTACTAAAGATCATTAAGGTAAAACCCAACCATAGCATTAAAGCATCAAGTCCTCTTTATTCCCATACACAACAATCCCTCTTACTCGGGTTTAAGCTTCTGTCACTCTAGCAACCCACTATAAGCGAATCATGAACGTATTGCAACACCCTACAGCGGGAATCCCTCACGCTTGTGCGACACGGGGGGCACCAGAGGACAGCACCAAAGTAAAACATACAACTCATACCAATCTAGATCATCAATCAACCCAAAGACAAAAGATATCTACTCAAAACATCATAGGATGGCAACACATCATTGGATCATAATATGTGGCATAAAGCACCATGTTCAAGTAGTGATTACAGCGGTGTGCGGGAGAGTGGACCGCGTAAAAGAGATGAGGATGGTGATGATGATGGTGATGTTGATGAAGACAATCAGCGTGGCGATGATTCCCCTCCCGATGGCACTCCGGCGCCACCGGAAGAGAGGAGGAGAAGTTCTCCCCCTTGTGCTTCCTCCTCCATGGCCTCCACCTTCTGGTCCTTGGCCTTCATGGTGATGATGGCCCCTCCGGGATACTCCTCCATGGCCACCGGTGATGATGGCCCCCTCCGGCAGGGTGCCGGAGAGGGGCCCGATTAGTTTTTGGTGGCTACAGAGGCTTGCGGCGGCGGAACTTCTGATCTAATCTCTGTTCTGCAAGTTTTAGGGTACGAGCGTATATATGGGTGCAGGGGTACGTCGGAGGAGCTATGAGGGCCCCACGAGGTAGGGGCGCGCCCTAAGGGGGGGCGCCCCCACCCTCGTGAGCACCTCCCATATCTCCTAACGTAGAGTCCAAGTCTATCCGGTGGCTTTTCTTCCAAAAATAACTTCTCTAGTTGATTTCGTTCCGTTTTGACTCCGTTTGATATTCCTTTTCTTCGAAACACTGAAATAGGCAAAAAACAGCAAATCTGGGTTGGGCCTCCGGTTAATAGGTTAGTCCCAGAAATAATATAAAAGTGGATAATAAAGCCCAATATTTCCCGAAACAGTAGATAATATAGCATGGAGGAATAAAAAATTATAGATACGTTGGAGACGTATCAGGCATCCCCAAGCTTAGTTCCTGCTCGTCCTCGAGTAGGTAAATGATAAAAAAGATAATTTTTGATGTGGAATTCTAGTAAGTGCTTAAGTTTGATCAATGATAATTCCAATCACTTTTCTAGCATCATTACATATCATAACAATAGCTCATCTCCTAAAACTTTTCATGATCGAGTAACAAGCAAGTCACAAGTTTAAAGTATGGATCATAAACTTTCTTGAAAACTAACAAACAATATTCTCAGTCATCAAACAATTGCAATTCATCCTATTTTCAGGAAGAGTCTATGTCAGATCTTTGATTTAGCAAACTTCACATACTCAACTATCATTTAGTCTTTCACAATTGCTAACACTCACGCAATACTTGTGGTTATGGAGTTTTAATCGGACAACGAGAAAGATAGGGGCTTATAGTTTCGCGTTCCAACCTTTTACCTCAAGGGTAATGTCAACAATAATAACTCATGCTCCCCTACATCCAATTATATATATATATATATATATATATATATATATATATATATATATATATATATATATATATATATATATATATATATATATATATATCATGTTCTTCCCAACATGCTAGGCTTGCCAAAGGATAAAATGAAAAAGGAAAGGTGAAGATCACCATGACTCTTGCATAAGGTAGAAGATAATAATAAAAGATAGGCCCTTCGCAGAGGGAAGCAGAGGTTTCCATGCGCTTTTATGGTTGGATGCACAAAATCTCAATGCGAAAGAACGTCACTATATATTTCCCCTTGTGATATGAACCTTTATTATGCAGTCCGTCGCTTTTATTACTTCCACATCACAAGATCGTATAAAGCTTATTTCTCCCACACCAATCAATCATACATATTTAGAGCAATTTTTATTGCTTTGCACCGATGGCAACTTACTTGAAGGATCTTACTCAATCCATAGGTAGATATGGTGGACTCTCATGGCAAAACCGATTTAAGGATTTTGGAAGCACAAGTAGTATCGCTGCTTGGTGCTGAGAATTTTGGCTAGCATGAGGGGGGGAAGGCAAGCTCAACATGTTAGAGGATCCATGACAACATACTTTATCTCAGATATAAGAAAACATAACTCATTACGTTGTCTTCCTTGTCCAACATCAACTCTTTAGCATGTCATATTTTAATGAGTGCTCCCAATCATAAAAGATGTCAATGATAATATATTTATATGTGAAACCTCTCTTCCTTCAATATTCTTTCATGAATTGTTCGAGTGACCAATTATACGTTTGCTAACTTTCAATAAGTTTACTACCTATACTTATTATGTGTGAAGTCATTACTCCCCATGTTATAAGCATATGAAACATATATAAATTCAGGTTTATGACATTCAATTTATTCAACCATTTACTCATAGGATATACGTGAAGCACATAAGCAAATGACAAGCTACTCCAAAAGATGTGAGTGAAGAACACTGAGTAGTCAAATAATTAACTAGCCATGGGAGGATTTTCATTCAATAATTCAGATCCAATGATTTTATTCAAACAGAAAGTAAAATTGAAAATACGCTCCAAGCAAAACACATATCATGTGACGAATAAAAATATAGCTCCGAGTAAGGTATACCGATAGTTTTGAAGACGAAAGAGGGGATGCCTTCCGGGGCATCCCCAAGCTTAGGCGCTTGAGTCTTCCTTGAATATTACCTTGGGGTGCCTTGGGCATCCCCAAGCTTAGGGTCTTTCCACTCCTTATTATCCTCATATCGATATCTCACCCAAAACTTGAAAACTTCAATCACACAAAACTTAACCAAACTTCGTGAGATAGGTTAGTATGATAAAGAGCAAACCATTCACTTTGGTACTGTCAAAGACAAGGTTCATAATTGTTCTCACACAATGCCTACTGTACAATATCATTTCTACAATTTATATTGAGAAATATAAGCCATAGAAACTAGAAAACAAGCAAACTATGCAATGAAAACAGAATCTGTCAGGAAGAGAACAGTCTGTAATGATCTGAACAATAACCATACTTCTGCTACTCCAAAAATTATGAAATAAATTGTTGGACATTAGGAATTTGTCTATTAATCTTCTTCAAAAAGAATCAACTCAAAAGCGCTCTTCTGTAAAAAATGACATCTATTCTCGTGAGCGCAAAGTTTCTGTTTTTTTACAGCAAGATCACATTAACTTTCACCCAAGTCTTCCCAAAGGTCTTACTTGGCACTTTATTGAAACAAAAGCTATAAAACATGATTACTACAGTAGCTTAATCATGTATACACACAAAAACAGTAAGGGTAGATATTGGGTTGTCTCCCAACAAGCGCTTTTCTTTAATGCCTTTTAGCTAGGCATGATGATTTCAATGATGCTCACATAAAAGATAGGAATTGAAGCACAAAGAGAGCATCTTGAAGAATATGACTAGCACATTTAAATATAACACACTTCCTATGCCTAGGGATTTTTTGAGAACACACTTATGGGAACAAGAATCAACTAGCATAGGAAGGCAAAACAAGTATAACTTCAAAACTTTAAGCACATAGGGAGGAAACTTGATATTATTGCAACTCCTACAAGCATGTATTCCTCCCTCATAATAATTTTCAGTAGCACCATGGATAGCAACTGTTTTCTCATACTCAATTGAAACCTCTTCCGAAATAGTGGAGTCATTACTAGCTAAAGTTGACACTCTTCCAAATCCACTTTCATGAATATCACACTAAGATTCAACATCCTCCAAAATAGTGGGATCACTAATTCCTAAAGTTGACACTCTTCCAAACCCACTTTAAATGATAGTATTATTCATACTCCAAAAGATATAAGTGAAGTTCATGGGGCATTCTACAATTAACATAGACTAACCAATATCCAAGCTCAAAATGTATAAGTGAAGCACATGAAGCATTCTATAAACCCATACTCAAAAGATTTAAGTGAAGCACAAAGAGCAATTCTATAGGATCATGCTTAAAAGATATAAGTGAAGAACATGAAGTATTCTATAAATTGATGAAGGGACATCTCATGCTAGCATGGTTCTTAAAGAAAAATAAAAATACAAAGGACACAAATCATGTGAACAAAACAAAAACCGAGGTATACCGATAATTGTTGAAGAAGAAAGATGGGATGCCAACCGGGGCATCCCCAATCTTAGATGCTTGAGTATCCTTGGAATATTTACTTGGGGTGCCTTGGGCATCCCCAAGATTTAACTCTTGCCTCTCTTTATTCTTCTCATATTGATAGCTCCTCGATCTTCGGACACTTCATCCACAAAACTTTAACAAAAACTTGTGAGATCCGTTAGTGTAATGAAGCAAATCACTACCTTTAGGTACTGTAATGAACTCATTATTTATTTGTATTGGTGTTAAACCTACTGTATTCCAAGTTCTCTATGGTTCATACCCTCCAATACTAGCCATAGATTCATCGAAATAAGCAAACAACACATGCAAAGCAGAATCTGTTAAAAACAGAAAAGTCTGTAGTAATCTGGAAGTTTGGCAAACTTATGTAACTCCTAAAATTATGAACTAAATTTTACAATTTGAAAATTTTGTACAGAAGTAATGTGCAAAAAGTTTGAGACCCATTTGACTTTCCATTAAAAATGTAAATTCACGCACTACAGCCAAAGTTTCTGTTTTTGTTTTGCACATCGCAAATAAGCAATCTAATCATCCAAAAACCAAAGCTTGGCCATTTATTTTTATAATACAATGAATATATACAAGGGGATAATTATTTACATATAAACTTCCATGAAAAATTCTACATTGTTTCCATGAGCATGAACACAAGTGCTCAAGGTCGACCCTCACTTCTTCAATGCGAAACATTCCAATCACTTCTCTTTTTTGAAAAACTTTTTAGGCATGAGAGGCAAGTAATATTTTTTTGTATTTTCATTTTTTATTTTTTTGTATGTTTCACCCACAACTAAATAGAAACAAAAAGGAAAAACAAAATCTACTTAGTGAAGAAAGCAAACAAGCACACACGAGAATATCAACCCCACGGTATTGCTCCCCGGCGACGGCACCAGAAAAGAGCTTGATAATCCCCAAGTGCAAGGAATCATCATAGCACTTTCCAAAGGTGGAAGTGATAAGTATGGAGTGTCGAACCCACAAGGAGCTAAAGGTAATATAAATATTCTCTCAATCCCTATCTTCCACTGATATGACTCTACGTGCACCGAACGTTTGCTTCCAACTAGCAACGAGAAATAAAACTACGTTGTGGGTATGAAGAGGATAACTTTGCAAGGTATCGGAGAGCTAAAACATAAAAGTAGGTGATTTTATCATAAAGTTAGAATATATTACTTAGTATTATAAATAGCGAGTGTGTAATAATGGTGGATTGGTGTGCGGAATTGTCCTAGGCAATTGTTGACAAAACCGGTAATCACTATTGCAGTTTTATACGAGGGAGAGGCATAAGCTAACATACTTTCTCTACTTGGATCATATGCACTTATGATTGGAACTCTAGCAAGCATCCGCAACTACTAAAGATCATTAAGTTAAAACCCAACCATAGCATTAAAGCATCAAGTCCTCTTTATTCCCATACGCAACAATCCCTCTTACTCGGGTTTCAACTTCTGTCACTCTAGCAACCCACTATAAGTGAATTATGAACGTATTGCAACACCCTACAGCGGGAATCCCTCACGCTTGTGCGACACGGAGGGCACCATAGGACAGCACCAAAGTAAAACATACAACTCATACCAATCTAGATCATCAATCAACCCAAAGACAAACGATATCTACTCAAAACATCATCGGATGGCAACACATCATTGGATCATGATATGTGGCATAAAGCACCATGTTCAAGTAGGGATTACAGCGTTGTGCGGGAGAGTGGACCGCGTAAAAGAGATGAGGATGGTGATGATGATGGTGATGTTGATGAAGACGATCACCGTGGCGATGATTCCCCTCTCTATGGCACTCCGGCGCCACCGGAAGAGAGGAGGAGAGGTTCTCCCCCTTGTGCTTCCTCCTCCATGGCCTCCACCTTTCTGGTCCTTGGACTTCATGGTGATGATGGCCCCTCCGGGATACTCCTCCCTGGCCACCGGTGATGATGGCCCCCTCTAGCAGGGTGCCGGAGAGGGCCCCGATTGGTTTTTGGTCGCTACAGAGGCTTGCGGCGGCAGAACTTCTGATCTAATCTCTGTTCTGGAAGTTTTAGGGTACGAGCGTATATACGGGTGCAGGGGCTACGTCGGAGGAGCTACGGGGGCCCCACGAGGCAGGGGGCGCGCCTTAAGAGGGCGCGCCCCCCACCCTCGTGAGCACCTCCCGTATCTCCTGACGTAGAGTCCAAGTCTATCCGGTTGCTTTTCTTCCAAAAATAACTTCTCCAGTTGATTTCATTCTGTTTTGACTCCGTTTGATATTCCTTTTCTTCGAAACACTGAAATAGGCAAAAAACAGCAAATCTGGGCTGGGCCTCCGGTTAATAAGTTAGTCCCAGAAATAATATAAAAGTGGATAATAAAGCCCAATATTGCCCGAAACAGTAGATAATATAGCATGGAGCAATCAAAAATTACAGATACGTTGGAGACGTATCAGGTACTGCTCCGCTGTGATGGAGGGTTTCGTCATTGGAGCAGCTCCGGTGAGTTGTACGACGCTGAGGCTGAAGCAGGACAAGATAGACGATGAACAACGTTAACCTGAGTGGAATTCTAATATCATCTCCAATACATGACGTAAAATACATAACCACAAAGTGCTAGATGTAAAATACATTAGCCGCTCATCTCTGAACTTAACTGTCGAAACTGAATTTAACTGACGAAACTGAACTTAACTGTCAAAACTGAACTTAACTGTTGAAACTGAATTTTGCTGTCGAAACTGAATTTTGCTGTCGAAACTGAATGCACTAGCAAGGTGAGGCTACACGTCGGTCGACTGACTTTTTCATCTCTGGTCAGTCGATTTTGCAGCCGTTGGATACGAAATCAAGGGCATGTGGTTCATCTTCAACCTCCACCCCCCTGAGCCGGCCAAGTAGCAGCCCCCGCCACCCGTGGCCGGCGGTGCGCCGCCTCGCCCACCTCGAAAACACTCCCCACTGCCGTTCCGCCGCCGCCCCGGCCATCCCTCTAGGCCCCCCCATGCCGAGCTATTTCTTCGGCGATCCCCACGCCACCGCCCCGCCAACGCCCCGCCACCGTCGGCGACCACCGCCCCCATCCTGAACCCTAAGATAGATAGTGGGGTACCTCTCCGGTGAGCCCCCCTCCCTGCTGCGGCTGGTTCTTCCTTCACCCCGGCGAGCCCCCCCCCCCTCTAAAAATTTACTGACCCAAAAGTTGATTCAGTCGACTGAAGTGTAGCTAAATCGGAGCAGCATCGCAAGCAAGAGCAAGAGCAAGAGCAGCAGCGCGAGCAAGAGCAATAGCAAGAGCAGACCAGGCAGGGGACCGAGAGCAAGAGCAGAGCAGCAGCGCGAGCGAGAGCTAAAGTAGCAGCTGCTCCTACTGATGTGGACGTCGCCGCCGAGGGAGCGACGCCATGGAGGAAGTGGCCGGCGACTCCGCTGTGGATGGAGTCGCACTGTGCCGGCTCGGGATCGAGCGCCGGCAGCACCATGAGATCGAATCGAGAAGAAAATGCAACGATTAGTGTACAACCTCTTTGGTGGCGCCGATTAGGCCGCAGCTTCATCTGAGGAAACGGTGATGATGATGCTCTTCCGGTGGTGCAGGTGAAGACAGCGGTGTGGGAATGGAGGTGGCGTGAAAGACAAGGGGAACGTCGGGGCAACTCCTTGGAGGTGGAGGACGGGGTGGCTGAACCGGCGGGGTGTTGCTGTGGACGACGTCGTCGGGGAAGAGGCTCCGGCTGGGTGGCGGATGGAGCAGGGTGTGGGGTTTCGTCGCGGGTTTTCGCGGCCTCGGTGTACGAATGGGTGGGTGGATGGGATGGCAGTGGGGAACCATGGCTTAGAGACGCGCTTGTCTGAAATGTGGGGTAAGTTACGAAAGTACCCCCACCGATTTGAGGCGGTTCTTTCGGTTCAGGGGTACCACGGGCATTTCGCGTGTCAGGATTTCACAAGAGGTGGGAGTTTTCGCGCGTGTTGTAATTTCGGAATAGCAAGGCACGGGTTGAGATGGAGGGAGTTATCAGAGCACAACGAGACAAAGATATATCTTAAATATTTCACGCTAACAAGGCGCAGGTTGAAGAGGCGGGAGTTTCGCAGCACGATAGACAGAGACGCTAGCTCGAATTTTCGGCATAACAAGGCACGGCTTGAAATTTCGGAAGAACAAGCTTAACGTGTACCCAAAAAAAGACAATTTGCACCTCAACACGCACAACACACACACAAACACCATTTCGACTAGAGTAAGGTACACGTGCATTGCACGCATGAGATTTGGCAACCAAATTATGAATAAATACCACATTATAGCATGCAAGCTTTGAGTCATATATGCAAGACGTAGATGTTCGTTTAATTCATATAGTTCATTTCATTCAAAATCATCTAGTTTTTATAAGAAAGCTAATCTATTTTAAGATTCATTGAATTGTGCGTCGTAAGACATAAAGTAAAAAACAAATAATGGCAAATCATGTAGAAAAACATTTGGGCAATTCTGATACGAAAGATTCTAGAACAAATAAGAAGTGCTTGTGTTTTGATGTTTGTGCATTATGCTTAAGTTCAACCATGGAGTCTTCTAGATTATACATGTGATGAAATCTGCTGGAATCTAGATGATATCCAACGGCCAGTAGTGCTCAAACTTGCCATCTTTGGACCGTCGGATTCGCCTCATCCAACGACCATCTTTCAAAGTTAAAGTTACCCGGACACAATATAAAAAAATATAAAATATAAAATATATATAGGGGTATAGATATAGATATGTGATGCAAAAGCCGCCCATCATCTCCAATTAGAATAGTGTGTCCATGCACGGATGCGACGTGTCCAAATGATGTCTGCCATCGGTATCTCAAATTCTAATCAGTCTGACCTTGTTCAATGTGTATACATTACAGCATGCTCGTTTCCGAACCACACCGCGCAGATCTCCGTTATATTCATGCATGCATGGGTTTCAAACATCGGGATCTCTTATTCAAATATTTGAATTCAACTTTACACTGATTATGACCTCACCTAATCAGCTATTCTTTTACACCCACACAGTAGTCTTCTCTTTATAATTGTACCACTAACTTTCTCTCATGCATGCATGCACACACACTACCAGTCAGCATTATCCATCGCACGCATGCAATCTTTTTCTTCGGGTCGGTCTCCCATGAAGGCACACACCAACACACATCCCCCTCTCCATCATATAGGGCATTCTTTATCTCTCACGCGTGCATGCGCAACGATCGGTGTTCCTCTATGTATGTGTGTATATAGCTAGGTCTTTCATAGTTTTCCACACAAACCGATCAATCGATATATCCAGTGAGGTCTCACCCTCTTTCCCACGTCCACATAGATCAATCTATAGCTCCCTATATAGGATTAACATATATAGCTAATACACCCACATTAATTATATATCCAACGTCCCCCTCTCATCATCCATGCCTTCCGCTTCATCTCTCAGACGCGTGCACAATGGCGAAGACATGGGACAGTAAGGGCCCTGCCCCCTCCCCCTAACATCACTATATATCGAGGCTAATATGAATGTGATCATTAGACAATTGCTGCTAAAAATAGTTTAAGTTCATGAATTGACCCTCCTCGTAAAGGATTAGCAATGCTTGGCCCCCTAGCTCATTTATTTTTCATGGCTTCGCCACTACGCGCAACAGCGCATGTGTTCGCCCCCTCTCTCTAAATATCGATCTCGCACTTGTGCATTCCTTCATAGTCTCCCTCCACTCGGCCCCTCGCACTATCTTCTAGCCCCCACCGGATTTTGCCACATGTACAATCTAGCAGACTCCATGGTTGAACTTAAGCATAATGCACAAACCTCAAAACAACAGTGGTTCTCTTTTGTTCTAGAATCTTCCGTATCCTAACTGCCCAAACTTGTTTTCTAGTTGAATTGCCATTATTTGATTTTACTTTATGCTTTACAACGCACAATTCCATGAATCATAAAATAGATTAAGGGCTTCTTTGATTCAAAGGATTCTCAAAGGAATTTTGGAGGATTCTAATCATTAGGAATTTTTCCTATCTTGGTTGTTTGATTCGTAGGATTGTAACCATAGGAATTTTTCCATATGATTCATTTGCACTAGATTTCATAGGAAACATCCCATCCACTCAAACCTCTTTGAAAGAATTCTGCGTTTTTTCTATGCACAATCAAACACTCGTACAATCTTGTAGGATTCAAGACGACATTCCAGTATAATCCCATGTTTTTCCTATTCCCGCGTTCTTAGCTTTTTTATAAAAACTAATTGATTTTGAATGAGATGAACTATAAGAATTAAACGAAGGGCTACATCAGGCATATATGACTCAGAGCTTACATGCTATAGTGTGGTATTTATTCATAATTTGGTTGCAAAATCTGATGCGTGCAATGCACGTGTACCTTACTAATACTTCGAGTATGTGCAAAACATGTAAATTAGAATACCAATGGCACGCTACATAGTGTCTCTCTTACAGTTCATGAATCCACGTGGCACATGTGGAGGCGTTGTAGCGACCTCCTTGCGTGGATTGATCACAGTGACGTGCTGCTGGTTCCAGAAGAATGTACTCGTCGTCCCTGAGCCATACTGGCGGTACATGCACGAAGCGAAGATGTGCACAGACGCCACGCACGCACTCATTCCCTTTCACGCACACGCGGGTACACAGGCGGACACAATTTTGTACCAAGATCCACCCCGTGTGATAATTTGACGCGTGTAAAGTCGTTCACTTCATTGATAGTCAATTAATACAGCGCATGCAAATTGAGTGGACGTGAGGGCGGAAGAAAGACATTATTACTCCACTGCGCGCATGCGAGTAGTTAAATCGTGTGTTGCTAGTAGTACTTCCATTGGTCTCCTTCGTATTTTGTGCCAATTTTTGACAGTAACATAATATTTACGCATTTGAGCAGTTTAGTACTTGAAATTTATGTTCCGGTAAACTCATCGGGAGCCGTTTCGGGCCTCAAAACCAAAACCATAAATTAATCTTTAGCTTGTTCCCATCACATTCGAAAGCCTGCTCACACCTACTAGTACGTACCAAACCTGAACGTGATCTCACTATGCAGGTATTAGTACTAGTGCTAGTACTTAGGTTATAAAAAGGGAAACTACCTAACCGAAAATTACTCTACCTTTCCTCCTCATAAGTGCTTCTTCTTCGTCCGTCGTTGCCATGGCCGGTGAGCAGAGCTCTAGGTCGAGAACTATTCATAACAAGGGAGCGGCAACCAAGGCTGCGGAATAAAAGAGAGGGCTCGCCGCCACAAAGAGACCTCGAAAGATCTTTCACGGGCAGGCGATGGCTTCCAGGAGCGCCCTAGCCGCGGAGGCGAACATGCCGAGCCGGTGGAGCTGGAGTCGTTATCCCTCGACGGCATGCCCGATCAGCTCAATAAGCAGAAGGAGTTCATCCAAGGCTTGATGGAGTTGCTGAAGGAGAGCCTCGACGACATGCCCGCTGACCTCAATCAGCAGGGGGAGTTGACCGCCGGCTTGGTGATGCTGCTGAAGAAGAGCATTGCCTCGGAGAAGAAGGCGACCGGCGAAATCCTGCGACTTCGGGAGGACAATGCAAAGCTCTGCCACGAGATCGACCTTTTGAAGGAGAAGAACGCCGGCTGGAAGAAGCTGCATGATAATAGTAGTTCCTCGATGAAGATGCTGCAGGCCCACGTCATGGAACAGAAGGAAGAGTTGGCGAAGCTCCGCATCGAGCACCCGGCTTCTGTCAAGGTACGTAATATGGCCGTGGAACAGATGATGAAGGCTCGCGTCGAGAAATGCCGCGTCATGGACACAATGATGAAGATGGCAGAGGAGACGTGCAAGGAGATGGAGGTCGTGGAGGCGATGAAGAAGCAGTTACGACTCTGCAGAGAATTAGATCATTTGGGGTGATAATCTTCCTTCTTCTTTTGCTCCTGTGTTTCATCTTTTGCTTCGGGTGTTTCGCCGCACGTGTCATGTTCTCTGCGAGGCATGAATAGAACAATGGTTTTTTTGAGGGGATGAATAGAACAATGCTAACAATGAGATGACTAGCAAATTAGATCATTTTTATCGCCATATGGCACTGGGCTGCCGTGTTTCGTGCTCCTCCGTCGCAGTACTACTCCAGTGGAAAACTTGATTATACCGCACGGTTCTTTGCTCCTCCTCGATCAGGTCGTCGGCGCATTTATACGAGCAGTCAAATCACAACGCCCCGCCTTCCAGCAGTAATGAGCCGTCAAATCACAAAGGCCCTCGCCTCTCGTGAAACGGACCAAGCTAGACTGCCCCGCCCTCTAGCCTTTTAAAAAATGTATACTTTTGTACAGCAGTAGTATCGATGGATTGCGCCATGGAGCAAAACTTGAAATTTAAAAAAAAAGGTGGTACATATAGAGAGCGCTCATCGCCAAATTATGCATTTAGTACTATTAAAAAGGCTAGTCACAATAATGGTGTCCAGCACAACCCACCCCTCAAATAAAACTAAGAGGGTGCTTGGATACGTTTTAGTCCCATGACTAAAAGTAGTGGGACTAAAACATGCTAGCCTCACCCATGCTTGGATCCAAATACTAAAAAGGCTAAAATCAAGTTAATGAGCATTTATTATCCTCCAAACCCTCCAATCCAGAACTCGCCTGTGTTAAAGGAGAGGAGTTAAATGAGTAGAGAGAGGACTAATCCACATTTTAGTAGGGGTACCCCTGACTAAAAAAATTTAGTCTCAAGACTACTTTTAGCCCCTCTTTAGTCAGGGTGCTTGGGACTTTAGCCTCTTAAAGAGACTATTTTTAGTCAGACTAAAATAAGTCCCTTGGATCCAAGCACCCTCTAAGCATCCTCGAATTCTTTGACAAAACTAAGCACCCTGAAATTCTTTGACAACTAAACTGCTGGCTATATGATGTTGGCCATATATATTGTACGTATATAATGTGAAGAAACGAGTGGTAGTACTATACCAACTAAAAGATGAAATGTAAGAAATACTAGTATGTACGTACTGAAGAGTTAAAGTAACAAGAAGAAACATAACATAGTTCTGCTGGGGGCTCAGCACAACACACCCCTCAAATTAAATTAAGCACACCTGAAATTAAACTTTGCAACTATTCCGGTAGACACTGCATTTGTCGAGGGAAATCTGCCTCCACGAACACCTATGGGGACCGAGCCCCTTTCTGGTTCGGCGGGGGCGGAGGTCGCGCGAAGAGCGGATTGAGGCGATGCACACAAGGGGTTTACCCAGCTTCGGGCCGCACGGATGCGTAAAACCCTACTTCTGCTTTGTGGTTTGTATTGTGTTCTTGTTCGGGAGCGCTGAGTGCTACAGTACACTCAGGCAACTAATCAGACCGAGCGTGAGTGGCCTCCTCCCTCCTCCCGTTGCGCATGGGGCCTCCTTTTATATGCACAAGGGGTTACCCACAGGTGGCAACGTAGGCGGGGGCAAAACTGGAAAACGCTGTGTTGGGTACAGCTGTTTGCACAGTGCTATCATACCTAACTCTGACGGCAGGGGACAAGGGCATTAAATGCCCGTCTAGGTCGCCCAAACAGTGCAGAAAAGGGACCGTCAGGGGCGCCACCATTTGCCACGACGGCTACCCTGTCAGCGTTGCTTCGCCACCGCATGCCCCTGGCTGCGCAGCCTCTCGCCACGTACGCCTGGATTGGCCCCAGAGCGACGCGTGGGTGGATGAGCTGGAACGCAGGCGCGGGGTGGTGACTTGCCGCGGCAAGCGCCTTGCCGCGGTTGATGCCTTGTCGCGCCCGGGAGCTTGTTGTTCACCGGTCCTTGCCGGGACGCGTGGCGCGTCGCAGCAAGTCTCTTGTCGTGCCCTGGTCAGCCTTCCCGGTAAGCTCCTCTTGCCGGGGCCTTGTGCTTCGAGCGGCCGTCCTGGCAAGCTCCTCTTGTCGGGGCCTTGCTCTCTTCGGGTGGCCTTCCCGGCAAGCTCCTCCTGCCGGGGCATTGGCTCGAATACTTTGTTCTTGGATGGCCCGAAAAGGGACCATGGAGAGTTTTGGCGATCGCCTGGCAAGCCTTGCCGCTGGGTGCTACGACTGCCCGTGCACAAGTTCGGGGTACTAAGGTACCCCTACTTTAGTACACCGACGGCATTAGAACCACCATGAGCAACGACACTGTCACCTTATTCGGAGTCCTCGTCCACGTCCTCGACTTCGTCCTTGTCCCTCTTCCTCTTGGCCGATACTTCTTTGCTTGAACCGCACACTTGGCTGTTGCTCTTCATCCAACCCTTGTATATATTGAAGCAAAGGTAGCCATCCATTGCAGCGTAGTGGATGTGGTGTATACCTAGTACATTCCGCTGCCATGCATGACGATGAAACGTGTAATGAGGTTTCTCCAATTTACCGTACAAAGGATGAACCATGGCTCCTGCTAGCGTCAGCATTGAAGGCTGACGAGAGGACACCAGCCGATTCTTCTAGAGGTCGAAGGTGTTGCCTACAACGAGGCCTATCTGACGAATGACTTCTTTGTCGTTACCAAAGTCTATAGTAACGAATTTGACTAGGTTACTCCCGAGGAAGTCCTTAAAATCCTGGCACTCAACGTCGGCATGGCATATGTGGTAGACCAAGCATAATTCATGCACGCAAACCTGGATCACGGCGGGCTTCTTCATCTCTTCGTCCTTTAGATCCTTCTCTCGTCCTAGGACTATGGTGTACTCAACATCTAGCCTAGCGACCCACTCATCATCTAAGTTTTCGAACATGCGTCTGAAGCGAGAAAGGCATCCTTTCACCGTCGCGGAAGAATGGGTGTAGATGACGTCGAACTCATTGCCGGTGATGGATCTAACTTTGTACTCACCGCCGATCTTGGAGATTTGGGACGCCATGGATTTGGGAGGAGGGTTAGGATTACTGAAATTGCCGTAATGTGAATGGACGGGACGACTAGGAGCGAACTGCCGTAGTATTGAAGGACGTGCGGGGACGAGTAGGAGCGAACTGCCAGCGTGCGAACGACAGAGTAGTGGCTTTCCATTCTCCCATGATACGGGCTTCCGAGAGCCCTTGGATCTGAGATCGAACGGTTGCATGGCGTGATTCTAGACCTATGGGTGAATATCCTATCCTGGAGGGTTATTCTGCAAATTTTCAGCAACTTAGCATGCGACCGTTTGATCTCAAATCCAAGGGCTGCCAGCAGCCCTTATAATGGTCGTGCCTACCACGACCGTCGCGTCGCTCGCGCGGTCGCGCCCTTGGAGATTTAACACGGTGCGTTAGGCTATCTGATGTTGGCATGTCATACATAGTCATCACTTAGTCACTCATACTACAACAAGGTTGGCTATAAGTGTATTTTTTTACTCCTCTCTATCTCTTTCTTCGTACTCAAGGAAGAAATGGTGCTAAGCGCGTGTATTTATTGCATTTGCCAATGAGTGACCTCTTCCAATGAAATGGTGTTGCTAAGTTTGCTTCATTTAATTAGCTATAGACTCAAAATTGTCTTTTCACCTAGGTACACATGCTTAGCACCGTTTCTTCCTTGGGTCACCAAACTAGTCTCTCTCTTCTTGATTAACTTGCCACATCAGACTTTATGCCTATGTGCCAAGCTTAAGCACCTGTAGGAGCAAGTAAAAGTAAGTACAATAGTGCGCTTTACATGGCATTTTTGCATATGTGGAGGAAAGAGAGGCAAGGAAAAAGTGGAGAAGTGAGCTCTCATGAAAGAGCCAGCCTCTACTACATGGCGGAGCATTGGGACAGGCACCTGTATGGAGGTGGTCAGGAGTCTAGGAGACTCACGCCGGTCGTAGCGCCGTAGTTAAAATGATAATGGCAAGTCAAATCACGGGGCCCCACCTGTCCAGCAGTAACTCGCTGTCAAATCACACAGCCCTACGTTTGCAGTAGCCTACTCCCTCCTCTTCTCGCGTCTCTATCAAAACGACTAGGCGGAACTGCCCCGCCGCCTACCACGCAGGAAAAGCCCCGCCCTCGACTTTTGAATAGTATACAGTATACTAATTTTGTATCCATGGATTGCACCCGCGCCATGGAGCAAAGCGTCTAGAAAACAGAGGAGAGACGGTGGTCTTGCAATAGAGAAGAGGGAGAGGCGAGACGGTGGTTTTGGAATGGAGATGATGGAGAGGAGAGGAGGTGGTTTTGCAATGGAGAAGATCAGAAGAGGGAGAGGCGAGATGGTGGTTTTGGAATGGATATGATGGAGAGGAGAGGAGGTGGTTTTCCAAAGGAGAAGAGGGAGAGGAGGTTGTTTTGCAATGGAGAAGAGGGAGAGGAGCGTGCGGCAGCGATTTAGGATTGGACGAGAGGGCCGGCGCGCTGTGACTGGATCAAAATCAAAATCAATTTACCATTCAATTAATAAAGCGACCCCACATTAACTAGTCTCCCTTTTATTCTGGGTCATAATTGACCATGATTTTCACACATAAAATATATGTTATACGTTGCAAAAATAATATAATTTGAAAGTACATTCAGATACAAACCAAACGATAATTTTTTTGGTGACATGCATTCACATTTTGCTTGTCCAATACATTCGGTGGTCAAACTTTGACCCAAAATACGCAAAACAACAAAAAAATACTTCCAAGACCAGCACCGCTCTTCTCCTCTTAAACCACCGCCGCTCCTCTCCTGTTCCAATCTAAATGCAGCGTCGCTCCTCTCCTCTTCCATTTCAAACCACCGCCCCTCCTCTCCTGTTCCAGTACAAAACCAGCGTCGCTCCTCTCCCGTTCTAATCCAAAACCAGCGCTGCTCCTCTCCTCTTCCATTCAAAAACCACCGCCGGCGAGTGAAGGTGTTGTGGAGAAGTAGATCGATGGAGGACTACAACCGATACGTGAGGCTCGCAGACGGCGACCCTGTGAAGCTAGCTAGGATGTTGGAGATACAGTCTTGGTTTGACAACAAGGACCAACTAGCGGCGACGGTGACATCCATGGCCAAATATCTGCAACAGAGCGAAAAGGCGGCGATACTCCCGGAGGGAGTCGCGCTGGAGTGCATAGAGCTGCTCCTCTGGGCCATGGAGCAAACAGATTCACCGAATTCGATCGTGAGGGAGCGGTGGTGGGAGTATCGATCCCAGATGGAGCATCCACCAGAGATTGAAGGATCGAGCATCTATAGGGTGCCATTTGTGAGGGTGTCCTGCCAGAGCGAGCCGGTGGAGTCTTCGTCGACCGAACCCAACTGCAAGAGGATAAAAGCAGTTGGCCCGACGACGCTTCCCCGCCATCGTCTACCTCGCCATTCACATCGTCTCATGGGGCGGCTGTCTGCCGCGGAGGAATAGGAGGGGGCTGCCCCCCCCCCCCAGCCCAATAGTCGGGCAGGTTGTGAATTGTCAGGAGGAGCTTAGGGTTGTCAGTATTTGCAGGTTGTGAATTGTGTTTTGTGTTGTGTATTTTGAGAGTACTTTCATATATGAATGTCTTTTGAATTTCAGATTTGCAGTATTGAGCATATGAAGTATTTCATGAATTCTAGAGATCTATTTTTAGCACTTAAAAAATGTAGTTTCATAGGAGTATAAAAGTGCAGACAATGTGATTCTCAGAGAAGAAACTGCAAGTTCAGTTTCAGATAAGAAACTGCAAGTTCAGTTTCAGATAAGAAACTGCAACTTTCAGAGGCAGAGCATTTATATTAACACGGCCTTTTCAAACAGGGTTAACATCATGTTGGAAGTTTTATTCATGGTCGTAAATGGAACTACCAGCTAGTTAACATCATGTTGATCAACATTCATGCATAGCACATCTTCATATGATGCACAGTCAAAATGCCCACACAATGTCGAGTGTGCAAAACACAGAGAAAACGAGGGACGAAGTTTTGGCAAGTGTTGGACGTGGTTTTGGGCTGCCCCGTCTAGGCTTTCATTTTTAACATGCGCAACCCACGATCTCAGATGGGAGGTCCATAGGCCTGTTTGTATTTTCTTAGGGCCGTCATGTATCGACCGGCCTATGGACCTCCCATCCGAGGTTTTATTTTTGGCAGCCCAATTTATGTATTTTTTTGAAGAAAACGCAAAGGTCTGTTCTATTTTTCTATATAAGAATAGGAGCACCAGGTCCAACTTATGTTTCCCTTCTGACTATATTATATATATTTAAATTATTTTATATGTTGACTGTTTAGTTCACATACTCCCTCCTTTTCGGTTTATAGGGCTTCTCTCAAAATTTTAGTTTTTCCATTTTATAAGGCTCAACTTGGTTGTTTTCCATCACATGTTCAGATTCCAAGGTGCATTAAATCATTGCATGCAAGTATTAAGAGAAAATTGACCAATGCATGTACTTTATGCATGCATGCATTGCAATTTATGCATTGATAAACATAATTTTTTTGAGGAAAACAAGTGCATTAATTAGGTGCTTTTGCAAACTACAAAAAGTATTCCAACATTCATCATCTACCTTGGTTGGTGATATTTTTGAATTGAGCCCTATAAACCGAAAAGGAGGGAGTAATTGGCAAATAGATCTCGCCGCCACCCCTCGCCTCCTGACTCCGGGCGCGCCTGCCCCCCTCAGCAAGTCCGCTCGCGCGCCCCATGGAGTCGCCGGCCATATCCATGGGGGAATGGCTGGAAGACAGGCAGATGTACAAGATGCATCTCCCACATGTCTACAAAACCTTCCCGCGGATGCTCCAGCCGCTCGACTCCGTCGCGCCGGCGGTGCTGTGGGAGACTCGAGGGAGGAGATGGAGGGAGCGGGCGATGTGGATCTGCGACGATGCTCTCTCCTGGACCCAGGGCACGCGCGAATGGAGGGAAGTAGAGGAGGAAGCTGCGAGGGAGGAAGCCGAGGAGGGACTGAATCCGTTCTCTCACTCATGCAGGTATGCTCGGATGTGCAAGGATCATGTGGATTGGGAGCTGCAGAATCTAGCCCTGCAGATCTACTTCGAAGGAGATTTCTCGGAGAAGCACAAGATGCCCCACCCTAGTGAGCCGCCGATTGCGTTCGTTCGATGGGCGAAAGGAGAAGTGAATTCAGGAGATCCACGCCGTGCTGCGAGATGGGAATGCTTGACTGGACTCCTTCCCACCAGCACGCGACCGGAGCCGGAGCAGGTGGATCCCCTACCTTACCTCTCCCCCAAACCTGCAGAAGATTGAAATTAGGCTTGCAATCTGTTTCAATTGAGCTGTCTGGTGGTTATTTCTGCTTCCTGAGAGACAACATCTGGCTGGAGGATGAGAAGGAACCAGGAACTCCGATGAATTTCCCCTATCACAATGGGGGGGGCGGTTGGGCAGTGGTACGGCCCACCTCCGCCCCAAATGGGGGCACAATCTGGGTAGGCTCCTGTAATTGCCCAAGATCAATCTGCTGGTGGTTCTGACTCTCAAATCAGTGGGAAATCTCAAGGCAAGAATCAGCAAAAGAAGAGATAGGACATCCAGAAAACTGCTCCTGCCCCTGCTTCGGGCCTTATGGCATACTCTGAGGTGATCTGCTACAACTGTGGGGAACCAGGGCATCATTTGGATAAATGTGTCAAGCCCAAGAGTTGTTTTATCTGCAAAATGATTACCCATAAAGTTGAGAATTTCCCTGTCAGAAGGGAAACCCACAGTTCTGCTAGATATGTTGGAAGTGCTGCTCCGGGATTATGTGCACCATTGACAGAATTTTCTGTGACACAGAATTAGATATTTTCTTTCCCCTTTCTAGTTGTAGAGCTCTGCCCAGCTGTGTTAGTGACCACACTCCTTTGCTCTAGGACTCTGGTCTTAACCAAACTCCAAAGAGCAATAGTTTTAAATTTGAAAAGTGGTGGTTGCTTAGAGAAGATTTTACTGAGCTAGTCAGGAAAATCTGGAATGAGCCTACTGGGAGCAGCTGCCCCCTAGAAAATTGGCAGATCAAAATCAGGAGATTTAGAAGAACTACCAAAGGGTGGAACTCCAATGAGGAAGCTAATCTAAGAAGATACAAAAGGCTTCTCCTCCTTGAGTTTGATTCTCTAGATATTAAGGCAGAAACCACAGACTTCTCTGAGGCTGAGACTAATAGATTAAACTTTGTCCATGGAGAGCTCAAGAAAATTTGGCTTCAAGAAGAAATCAAAGCCAAACAAAGGTCTAAAGATAGGAACATTAAGGAGGGTGATAGAAATACTAATTACTTCCATGCAGTAGCTAACCAGAGGAGGAGGAAAACCCTCATTCACTCCCTTGATGGCCCTAATGGCCCTGTTACTGAGGTAGATGAGATGCTGAAAGTGGCTAGTGACTTCTACAAAGACCTGTTTAAGAAAGAAAACCCTTCTGGGTTCTCTCTACAAAACAATTTTTTCTCTGCTTCTGAAAAAGTCTCTCCTGCTGAAAATGAGCTGCTAGAAGCCCCTTTTTCAAAGACAGAGGTGAAGGAAGCCATTTTTAGCTCCTATCCTGATGGGGCTCCTGGTCCTGATGGGATTCCCTTCTTCTTTTACCAGCATTTTTGGGACTTGGTGAAAAATGATCTCTTAGATCTTTTCCAAGCCTTTCATAGAGGAGAGTTGGATTCAGCAACTTACTCAGGGGGGGGGGGGGGTTTGTTGGGGTCAAGTTAAATAACTGTGAAAGTGATTTTTTCCTTGCTGGTAAAGGCCTTAGGTAAGGTGACCCCATCTCCCCGCTTTTGTTTAATTTAGTAGTGGATGTTCTTACTAAAATGCTGAGCAAAGCTGCTGATCATAGTCTGATTGCAGGGCTCTGTCCTGAGGTCTGCCCTGGTGGCATCATCTGCCTTTAATATGCAGATGATACCATCCTTTTCTTAGACAATGACTCCACACATGCTAGCAATCTGAAAACTGTTCTAACCTGTTCTGAACAAGTTTCAGGCATGAGAATCAACTACTCTAAAAGTGAACTCATCCCTATCAACATGGATGATCAGGAGTTAGCTGACTTCCTCTCTATTCTAGTTTGTAATAAAGGTAACTTCCCCATTAAGTACCTAGGTATCCCTCTCCAATATGATAAACTGGGGAGAGAGAGGATATACAACCCCTTCTAGATAAAATCATTAAAAGGATTGCTGGGTGGAGGGGCAAACTTCTCTCTTACAGAGGTAGATTGATCCTCATACAAGCTTGTTTGACTAGCATTCCAGTGTATCTCCTCTCCTTCAAGTTCCCAAAATGGGCAGTGAACCTCATCAATTCTTAGATGTCTCATTGCTTGTGGAATGATTTTGAGGGAAATAGGAAGCTACACCTTGCTAACTGGGCCCTAGTCTCTATGAAAAAAGATTTTGGAGGCCTAGGCATACCTAACCTCCAAGAAATTAACATCTGTCTTCTAGGGTCTTGGATTAAAAGATTCTATGAGGAAGACCTGAAACCCTGGAAGCTTCTTATTGCCCATAAATACCTAGGAAATAAACCTAATATTTTTTTCCCTTCCTCCAACCCTAAGACCTCTAGATTCTGGAAAGGATTAAAATCTATTATGCATGCTATGAAATTTGACTACAGATGGAACATAGGGGATGGGAGCAGAACCAGGTTCCAGGAAGATACTTGGTTCGGGCACATCCCCCCTAGCAGTCCAATTTTGGCCTATTTACTCTCTCTGCAATGAGCTTAACAAAAGTGTCAATGAAGTTTGGGACGGTCAATGCCTAAAAATCTCTTTTAGAAGGAATTTTAGTGATAGTCTCATGGAACAATGGTTCCAGTTGGAGGAAATTGCCAAAAGCATTACCTTTACTGCCGAGCCGGATGCCCTGATTTGGTAGCTGGACAATAAGGGGAAGTATTCCTCCAGCTCCCTCTATCATGTTATCAACTTTAGAGGGGTTCAACCCGTGCTTATCCCCGCTGTCTGGAAATTGAGAGTTCCCCCTAAAATTCATGTATTTCTCTCGCTTCTCTCCAAAAACAAATTGATGACTAGGGATAACCTTAGGAAGAGACACATCATCAAACCCCTTGATTGTGTTTACTGCTTGGAACAAGAGTCTTGTTCTCACCTATTTTTTGAATGTATAGTTGCTAAACATCTCTGGGCCCACATTAAGGAATATTTCTCTAGTTAGATTGGCTCATCCTTCGAATCTGTCGCCAGATTCTAGATTGCTACCAAAAAGTGCTCAGTTTTAAACACTGTTAACTCAGCTGTCCTTTGGTGCCTCTGGAAATATAGAAATGCTATGATTTTCAGTAACACCTCCCGGATTTCCATTCTGCAGGTCTTGAGGTTGATCAGGAACATGGTGAGGAACTGGGAGATTCTCTCCTCTGGATCGGACAAGGACAAGTTGATGAGCTTCATGGAAACCCTAACAAGATCCCTCCAGAAACTGTTGGTGATCACTTCTGGCTGAACAAGGCTCGACCTGCTCTGGGGATGGACCCGTGGGCTCGTCTCAAGATCTCTGATGAAGATGATGGGAACCTGGCACCGAAAAAGAGGGACATCCACCATGCTACGCCTTCCAGCCCGGTGTCTCCGCTTGCTTACTGGTCGCTGCAGGCTGACACAGCCCCTCGGCTGAAGACCATGAAGGCTTCGTTGGACCCTCCTTGTGTCATTTGAGTGCTCTATTCGCTCTGCCTTTAGCACCGGTCGGGTGATTTGTGTTATTCAGAGAACTTGTTCATCCAGCCCCCCTAGTTTGTAGCTTTTCTACCTTTGCTTTCGAACTGCTCTTTGAGCTGCTGTATCAGAATATGTTGTGGTTTCGTTCTCAGCAATGGAACCGGGAGGATGCTCCCTGTTTTTCTAAAAAAAATATTTTATACGTTATTATATATTATTTTTATTGTCATCATATATTTAAAAGATACTTACATATGTAAGAAAACAATATCCCACATCTTAATAACTTAAAAAATAATTTCTTAACAAATAAAATCCTGGATTGTTTTGGCATGAAAATCCTAGTGACTATGTACAAAAGCTTGGTAAGATTTAAGGACGAATGTAATAATATCACTTATTATTTAAATATATTTATAACAAAATGCTCAGCCCCTTTTTATTTTTTGATAACATTGCTGGCCCAACCCAACGTTGTAATTAGAATCAGCCCAGCAAAATCGTGTATTTCGAGAAAGTGCAAATGGCCTGTAATTTTTTAGGAAATAAAATAAACTGGCTACATGGACGCTACATTATTTGTTCACCCAGCCCAGCTAATAGCTGTAATTCAAAAAAAAGATCAAATTGACTGTAAATTCTACCGCAAAAAAAAGACTGTAAATTCTGAAAAAATGGGTTGAATAGGTGCCAAATTTTTGGAGGCTGAAATGTGGGCCAATAGGTCGAAGCCAACGCAAGTTGTTGTCAATTTAGTCAACAAATGATTCTGACATGTTAGCCGTTGGATTTACATCCAACGACCGGCATCCATCTTCAATCTCTCGTCTTCTTCCTCCAGCGCCGCCGGGACCACCTCCCGCCTCCTGCTGCTAGCAGCTCTGCTTAGCACGCTTCGCTATGAAGCGCTACTCCACCGTTGGCCAGGCCATCCGTCCACCCCTCCACACCTCCTGTTCTTCTCCACCGACTGCGGAGTGGTCAACGTGGTCAACGAACGACACCATCGGAAGTAGACTGTGCGTGGAGAGGCTGACAGCTGGGTCCATGGCCGCACACAAGGAAATGCCTCCTTATTACACGCAAAATAATGATTCCTCCACCTGACATCTGGGACCCACCGGAAGGGCCTCTGTATTTCGCGAAAATAACGTGCCCTCCGCTGACATGTCGGACCCACCAGCTATCTTCGCAAGCAAGGAAGTGCCTCCTTATTATGCACAAAAAAATGAATATTCCCCCTGCCAGCTGGAACCCAGCATAGTGGGAGGCTGACTTGTGGGCCTACCAAGTTGACGGGGACGGAGGGCTTTGTCAACTTAGTCAATATGAACGATTCTAGCTCCTGTTACCGTACGATGTTCATCCAACGGCCGTAGTGCTTCTTCAACCTCTGGTCTTCTTGCTCCAGCCGCCCAAACCAGCGCCAGTCGTGCCGCGTGCTCCTGCCTCCCGTGGCCGGCTGTGATGCCAAGGAGGCCTCACCGTCCCCTACTACTCCCACCGCTGGCCAGACCCTGGTGCTCGTCGTCGTCCACCACCCTAGTGCTCTCGGCGCGGCGTGGTCAACGTGGTCAACGACCGACTTCCATCAGAAGAGTACTGTACGTGGAGAGGCTGACAGCTGGGTCCAGGCGGCCGCAAGGAAGTGCCTCCTTATTACGCGCAAAATAATTATTCCTCCACCTGACAATCGGGACCCACCGGACGGGCAACCTTATTTCGCGAAAAAAAAAACATTTCCCCCTGACTGCTGGGACCCACCGGATGGGCCAGCGTATTTCGCGAAAAAACGTTCCCCCCGATGTCAGCTCGGACCCACCGGAAGTGCCTCCTTATTACGCACAAAAAAATGAATACTCCCTCTGCTAGTTGGGACCCACCATGGCGGGAGGCTGACTTGTGGGCCTACTAAGTTGACTGCGACGGGGGCCTTTGTCAACTTTAGTCAATATGAATGATTCTAGCTCGAGTGACCGTACGATGTTCATCCAATGGCCGTAGTGCTTCTTCAACCTATGGTCTTCTTGCTCCAGCCGCCCAAAGTAGCGCCGGCCGTGCCGCATGCTCCTGCCTCCAGTGGCCGGCTGTGCTTCCGCGGAGGCCTCACCGCCCCCTACTATTCCCACCACTGGCCAGGCCCTGCGGCGACGGCAGCCTCACACCACAGCCGAACCAGTGAACCCTCGTACTCCTCTCCGTGCGGGCTTCCACTGCCGCATCTTCCCCAGCTCCCCGTCGTCCCCTTCCTAGGCCTCGCCGTCGTCCACCGCCCTGGTGCTCTCGGCGCGGCGTGGTCAACGTGGTCAAGGAACGACTTCCATCGGACGTGGACTGTACGTGGAGAGGCTGACAGCTCGGTCCACAGCCGCAGCAAGGAAGTGCCTCCTTATTACGCGGAAAATAATGATTCCTCCACCTGACAGTTGGGACCCACCGGATAGGCCACTGTATTTCATGAAAAAAACGTTTGCCCCTGACTGCTGGGACCCACCAGCTACATCTTCGCACGTAAGGAAGTGCCTGACAGTCGGGACACACCTGGTCGAAGCATATGTAGCGTTGTCATTCTGGTCGCGAACGTGTACATACATATATACTGGTCGATGTAGAGGCACGCACGTGTCGTAGTAGAGGCGCGCACGTAGCATGTACACGTCCGTACAACGGCCAGGGTGCAAGAAAGAAAATATGGCCACGTATGTGTACATATGGGCGGGGTCTCGAATGCCTACTCGCGCGTACGTACAGCCAGGGCTCGTGTACATGGCTGGGTCAGAACGGAGAAACAATGTCGTCGTCGTGTTCATGGGGAGGCAACGGAATGCGTGGTCATGTTCATCGGGAGGGCTTGGACGGAACAGGCGATGGAAACAAGGCCTGGCGTACCGCAGAATGGAGGAAACGGCCTTGTGTTCGACCGGCCACGTTCGAAACGGGATCCTGTTCATCGGGAGGGGTCTGGCGTACCGCAAAATGGAGGAAACTGACCTCCTACTGTCGAAACGGGGGTCCTGTTGATCGGGAGGGGTGTGGCGTACCGTAAAACGGACAAAACGTACTTGTGTTGGAGCGCTACGGTCGAAATGGGGGCCCTGTTCATCGGGAGGGGTGTGGCGTACCGCAAAACGGGACTCCACGGGATACTGTTCATATCCACCGTCGACCCCTTCCAGCCTCCACGGGCTACTGTTCATCCACCATCGACCTCCTCCAACCTCCACCTGCGACTGTTCATCCACGGGCTCCTGTTCATCCAGCCTCCACCGCGCGCTACTCAACCGGCTACTGTTCAACCACCCGTCCACCGTCTACTGTTCATCCAGCCCTCCACACCATGGGGTCCTGTTCAACCACCCCTCCACGGGCACCCCTCCATCGTCTACTGTTCATCCAGCCCTCCACACCACGGGGTCCTGTTCAACCACCCCTCCACGGGCACCCCTCCACCGTCTACTATTCATCCAGCCCTCCACACCACGGGGTCCTGTTCATCCACCCCTCCACGGGCACCCCTCCACCGTCTACTGTTCATCTAGCCCGCCACCACACCACGGGGTCCTGTTCATCCAGAGGCAACGCCACCGCTCACTGTTCATCCAACCCCCCCCCCCCCCCCGCAACGCTCACTGTTCATCCCATCGATTGGCTTCAGATAGCAGCAGTAGCGAAGGAATCGCTCGATCGAGTTCAGTTAACAGCCATCGATCGACCGCTCGGGTTCAGTAACGCATAGCCTGCAGTGCAATCGCTCGGGTTCAGTTAGAGCCCAACGCCTCGCTCGGGTTCAGTTAGAGCCAACGCCTCACACACACGCGCGTACGTGTACGAGAGAAACGTGCATCGCTCGGCTCCCGGCCTCCCACCGTAACCGGGAACTCCCCAAAATTTTCCTCCCCCTCGCTTCTACCACGGTTTTTCCGTCATGGACGGTCCAAAGAATGTCATGCAGCTGCGTCTCCGGCCCGCCAGGGCGAAAAGCCCATTTTCTGTCATGATTTTTTGTCATAGAAATAGGAACCCACCACATCTATGATGATACCGGGTTTTGTCACAATTATCATCATACAAGTGTCATATGTATGACAGAAAAAAAAATCGTTCGGCCCAAAATGTCACGGATGTTTCTTTTTTTTGTAGTGCAACCCACCAGGGCGCGCACCCCTCTCCTAGCGCGCCTAGGTGGGTTGTACCCACCTGGTGGCCCCGCTGACGACCCCCCTAATACTATAAAATCACATATTTCCAGAAAAAATCAGGGAGAAAGAATTATCGCGATCCACAAGACGGAGCCGTCGCCAAGCCCTGTTCTTCCTCGGGAGGGCAGATCTGGAGTACGTTTGGGGCTCCGGAGAGGGGAATCTTCGTTCTTCGTCATCACCAATCCATCTCCATCGCCAATTCCATGATGCTCCCCACCGGAAGTGAGTAATTCCTTCGTAGGCTCGTTGGTCGGTGAGGAGTTGGATGATGGCCTGATCCCTAGTATCCACTATGTTCTTAGATTGATGTTGCTATGACTTTGCTATGCTTAATGCTTGTCACTTTGGGCCCGGGTGCCATGAACTCAGATCTGAACCGTTTATGAATTCCTCATTATATCCATGTTTTAAATCCGATCTTGCAAGTTATAGTCACCTACTACGGTTATGATCTGACAACCCCGGAGTGACAATAATCGGGCCCACTCTCGGTGATGACCGTAGTTTGAGGAGTTCATGTATTCACTATGTGTTAATGCTTTGTTCCAGTTCTCTATTAAAAGGAGGCCTTAATATCCCTTAGTTTCCAATATGGACCCCGCTGCCACGGGAGGGTAGGACAAAAGATGTCATACAAGTTCTTTTAATAAAACACGTATGACTATATACGGAATACATGCCTACATTATATTGATGAACTGGAGCTAGTGCCGTATCGCCCTAGGTTATAACTGTCACATGATGAATATCATCCAACAAGTCACTGATCCAATGCCTACAAATTTATCCTTATTGATCTTGCTGCGTTACTATTGCTATCATCACTGTTACACTTGCTACAAATTACTGCTATCACTGTTACTGTTACCGTTGCTGCTGTCACTACTATCAAAACTATAAAACTACTTTGCTACTGATCACTTTGTTGCAGATAATTAATCTCCAGGTGTGGTTGAATTGACAACTCAACTGCTAATACCTTCAAATATTCTTTGGCTCCCCTTGTGTCGAATCTATAAATTTGCGTTAAATACTTTACCCTCAAGAACTGTTGCGATCCCCTATACTTGTGGGTTATCATCCCCTTGCCGACTTCTACGGGAGCAGCTCGACTAGCGTTGCACCTGCTCCCACACCTGCACCAACACCTGCTGCTGCACCGGCTCCCGCACATGCTCATAGCAGCCCGTCCTCCTTCTCGGACGTGCTTGGCGGTGCTTCGTCTTTGGCTAAGCTCGACGCCCTCACGGTACCTGTCACACCGGCCCTATTCAATAAATGTATAATCTCCCATTTCTGTTGCCTTTCGGATGTCTCATGTCGCAGACATGTCTTTGCAGGACGACGTAACCCCGTGCACTGTATTGTACACCATCAGTGACTAGAAGGTGGATGTGGGGAAGGCGACGATAATGAAGCCGAAGGAACAATTGTTCCACAACCGGCCGATCCCTTGACGTCTTCAAGGTTTCCGTGGCCAGTGTCAAACCGGGCCACGAGAATTTGGCTCCTATGGTACTACTAGGGGGAGATGACGACGAGACCCCGTGGTGGCTTGGCGATTGCAAGAGGTGGGTCCTGTTGTGGCCAAAGAGTCTGCTTCATCTGGAAGCGGCCGGGACCACACCCACGACCATGCAGCCTCAACAAGGTATGAACATCAACACCCCACCTACCCAATTAGCGTCGCATGTCGTGCCGTGTGATAGCGGACAGGGTGAGGAAGAGGCTCCATTAGTCGCTGATGATGTCACCGCCGTCGACAAAGCAATGCATGATATTGATGCCATAGATGAGGATGAGGATGACAATGACACTCAACAGTATCTCAATACTGGCGCCGATGGAGGATTGATGGCTCAGCAGTATTAGTACTCAGGGTTTGAGCGTCATGAGTCGGTGCCTGAATTGCCGCCTCCGGAGGTTGAACGTATTACAGACGACCTTCTAGTACCAAAGAAGCATAGGAAGAGAGTGAGGAAAGGCAACAATAAAGCTGCTGCTATGATCCAGCCGCCTCCGCAGCCTCGGGTTCAAGACCGTATACCTGTCCCCGGTGCGGCGAAACACCATATCCCTGGTGAACCAATCCTACCTAAGGCAGCAGTAGAGGCCATACACAGCGATCTAATGAGACTGCATGATGATGTGCTACAGAGAGAGAAAAGCCTAATCACCTAAGAAAATCCAGGATACCCACTCTACGTGGTTAACGTGCCGCGGCAAAGGTTGTACATCGACACATTCCCCGCAGAGAAGTTCTTCCTTCGATTCGATTACATCTTCGACATGTTTCACTTGAAAAAGCTGGATTTTACGTGTGTCTGCCTTTTTGCCTTGCACCTAAACTACATCATCGGGATTGAGCAGATACCTTATATCTGCGTCGCTGACCCGTACTTCATGCACGAGGGCTTCTTGGTAGTCTGCGCAGAGCACCGTGAATACGCGAGGGACTACATCGTCGATTTCATGGTCGCCAATAAGGACAAGGAGACGATTCTCGTGCCTTATCATCCCATGTAAGTCATCCGCGTGGATATCCTTCCTTCGATTTCAATCATTCATTTGCACGGTGGAGGCTAATTAATTTGAGGTGTACTTATTTTGCACAGCCACGGACGCACCGTCCTCATCACCCTTTACCCCCAATTCCCCCATGCTCTTTGCTTGGACTCGTTGAAGAACATGAACAAAAAGGATTACACCCACATCAAGTATGTTCTCGACAGTGCTATCTTTTTCTATGGCGTACGGGGTGGAGAGATCAAGACCAAGATGGCAAGGAATGGCAGGCCCGCCTTCGGCCATAAGACCGACTCCTGCTGCATCCAGCAACCGAGTGATACTCTTAGTGATGGATTCTATGTCCTACACCACATGCTGGACTACAGACGGGATCAGCAGAACCTTCGCATGTCACCTACATCCGGCGATGCCCATATTCTGCAATGGGCAAAGAACGTAGGAGATATCCTGGATCATCGACTTCGAGCTAAGTTCTATCACATCCAGCGTGAACTTGCCTAAATCATCATGAAGGAGGTCCTAAAAAAACAGGGATGTTCTACGAGGAAGGGCAAATGTTGCGGGAAGACGTCCGAAGACGCGTAGCCGCTCAGCGTCTTGACCTGAAGCCTTTCACTAAGCTCGGGGACTATCTCCCTGACTTGGATGGATGGCACGACATGTTGGAGTGATTGTCGATATATGACAATGTGTTCGTTTGAATGGATCGAGAAGAGGTGTCTAGAGGGGGGGATTAGACCCTCAACAAGCAAAAGTAGCAGCTTTTAAAATACTTCAAGTTGAGGTGGAGTTTTAGCACAAGTTTAAACATTCACAATACATTTCAACCAAGCATGGCAAGAGTGTATGAGCAGCAGAAAGTAAAGCATGCAAGTTGCAAGAAAGTAAAGTGATGAGATTGGAGTGTGCAAACGCAATTGGAGACACGGAGATTTTTGGCGTGATTCCGATAGGTGGTGCTATCGTACATCCACGTTGGTGTAGACTTCAACCCACGACGGGTAACGATTGCGCGAGTCCACGGAGGTCTCCACCCACGAAGGGTCCACAAAGAAGCAACCTTGTCTATCCCACCATGGCCATCGAAGTAGGCGATCTCATTTCCCTTAGAAACTCCTTGGTTCAACTCCACAATCTTGACTGAGGCTCCCAAGTGACACCTAACCAATCTAGGAGATACCACTCTCCAAAAGGTAATAGATGGTGTGTTGATGATGAACTCCTTGCTCTTGTGCTTCAAATGATAGTCTCCCTGACACTCAACTCTCTCTCACATATTTGGATATGGTGGAAAGAAGATTTGAGTGGAAAGCAACTTGGGGAAAGCTAGAGATCAAGATTCTTGTGGTTGGATTGGAATGTCTTGGTCTCAACACATGAGTAGGTGGTTCTCTCTGAGAAAATGAATGCTGGAAGTGTAGGCACGTTCGGATGGCTCTCTTTCTCAAATGGAGAGGAGCGTGCAGGGGTATATATAGCCTCCACACAAAATCTAACCATTACACACAAAAGATCCAACTCGGTCAGACCGAATATGTGAACTCGGTGAGACCAACTCAGTTCAAAATGTGAATGTTAGAGTTTTCGGTGGGACCGACATTATAAACTTGGTGGGACCGATGTGCTAGGGTTAGGGTAAAACCCTCAACTTGGTTTGACCGATTACACGGACTGGGTGAGACTGATCCTGGTAAAAAGCAAACAGAGAGTTGGTCAAGCAAACTCGGTGGGACTGGCTGAATATCTCGATGAGACCGAAATAATTGCAACAGGCAATAGAGAGTTTGCAAGCCCATCTTGGTGAGACAGAGACCCCATCGGTGAGACCAAACTGATTAGGGTTTCTGGCAGTGGCTATGTCAAGTGAACTCGTTGGCGCCGGATGAATCAAATCAGTGGGGCCGAATTTGACTTTAGGTTTAGGACATATTTGGATATGAGAAAGTGGTTGAGGGATTTGGAGCATATCACTAAGAATTTTGAGCAAGTAGACTATTAAGAAACACCTCATCCCCTTTTTAATAGTATTGACTTTCCTATGGACTCAATGTGATCTTGGATCACTAAAATAGAAATGAAGGGGTTCCACACCCTCTTGTCCATGCAACACCTTTTTCTGAACTTGTTGAAATATACTAGTTGAAAATATAGTCCAACAAGATATATGTTGACATTAATTACCAAAATCACCCAGGGAGCACTTGAGCTTTCAGTCTCCCCCTTTTTGGTAATTGATGACAACATACATCAAAGCCTTAGATAAAGATATGAAGCATAACAAGTAAAGCTTTGGAGAGACATGGAACATGCATAGGCTCCCCCTACATGTATGCAATCATGTAAATGTAGAATGTAAAAGCATGTGAATGCATAAGCATGACAGAGCAAGCAATGAGTTATATGTATGTTGGCTATATGCACCAGAGCAAATGATTTAAATACAGGAAATATACCTCCATGTTCATGAGTCCTTCTTGCAAACAATATGTACATCAGCAATCGATCATCATGCACATGAGTGTGATGCATATACTTACCTTGTGGTTTTAAGCTGGCTTTGGAGGAGGTGAACTTGAGAAAACGGGGTTAGATAACACAAGGACACCTATTAAACGAAGCAAGTTGAGAAAACCACAAAAGTACCAAGATTGGGATGACATGTAGAGAGTGAGTACTTAGAACTCTATTTGGATATGGACATGTCCCCAAAGAATAAAAGTATGCAATGAATTCCAAAGATTTTCTTCCCTGTGATATGAGCTCGTTCTCCCCCTGAATCTGGATAATGGGAGAAGATGGGGAAAAAATAAAGACAAGGCAACAAAACCTTTACTTACTTAACATGTATTTCCCCTCTTAAAGACATGTGACTTCTCTCCTCTATGGTTGATAGGCATCTGGAGAAGCTAAGATGTGCTTTCTCTCTAAGGTGATAAGATTTGATGTGCTCTCTCTCCCCCTTTGACATCAATTTCCAAGAAGAGATCTTCTAGAGCATGAGTCATGTAGGTTTGATCCTTGAGTCACATTTCAAAGCAACATGTAATTTAGTATGCTAGCAGAGGACAAGAATCATCGAGTGGAGCTGGAGAAGAAATGACAATAACAATTGCAAAATGTTTTCTACTCCGAGTTATTTTTATTTGTGACACCGAGTTGGAGATGTCAGAGATGATGCATATTGGTCAGACCGGGTTCGTCCTTGTCGGTTGAACCGATGAACAGTCTACAATGTAGCATTGTAGTTTGGTCTAGCCGGGATGTATAAATCGGTGAGACCAAGTTCAATACAGAGGGAAGATTTTGTCATCTCAGCTCACTAGGCAAATAAGATCTCATAAAGATTTGAATGGAATTAACTAAAAGATTTGCAATGAATTGGATGCAGGGAATGCAGAACATAACAGAGAAAAGAAAAAAAATCTAGATGAAGAGAAAAGTGAAACAAACATGCTAGAGAAAAATGCAAGAACATAAGGAAATGCTAGAGATCTTCATCTAGAATTGGTCGGCGACAAAGTCACCTATGTTAGAGTATATTGACTGAGGAGTCAAGTGAGAACACTTGATCGTAGGTCATACTCATTGTTTAAGCTCAAAATGGGGTTACCATTTTTCGTTCAAGCATTTTGATGTATTCACATCTTGTTGAGCTGCTTTGACCCATGACTTGGGGTAAAGCTTCTCTAAGATGGAATAACATACCTTGGATGGTGGTGTTGATCTTGATCATGCAGTTGAACTTGTGTAGGACGCTCAAGGTTGATGTAGCTCATCAAGAGTTAGGAGCACCACTAGTAGTTTGAGGTCATCCACCTACATGGATTAGTCTAGCAAGGAAGAGCACTTGTGTATCCAAAATTACAATCATGATATTTGATACCAAATGAAATTTAATATATAGAGATTGTCAAAGGATATATTGAAAGGATCCATGCTTCCTTGTTCTTCAACCACCATTTTGTAGAAACTTGGTGATTGTTGACACCAGATTTTGGCATGGTCACGAATCGGGGTTCGTATGCAAAAATTAGAGGCAACACTTTGCGGGCCGGCCCTGAGTGAGAAAGTATTCGGCCTTTGCCGGCTGAATGAAACCTTGCCGGGGTAAAACCTTGCCGATGTGAGGGCTTACCGGCGTGGAAAGCTTGCCGGCAAAGACGCTTGCCGGTGTGAAATCTTGCCGAGGGAGAAACCTTGCCGAAGAGGAAATCTTGCCGGGGTAGAAACCTTGCCGAGGAGGAACTCTTGCCGGGGTAGAAACCTTGACAAGCTAGGGAGAACCCTTGCCGGTGTAAAAACCTTGCCGGGGTGAAACCTTGTCGGTGCGGAAAGCTTATCCGGGTGGAAGGCCTGCCGGGGTGGAGGTTGTGATAGTCAATCCGACCAGAAGCTGAAGATGGGCTCAAATGATTATCTAGATGGACTCAAATGGAGAAGTGATCTACATGCAAGAGTTCCGTATTATTGATATGAACATCTTTGAAATTTGGGTCATCGCCGTCCGATTTCATCTCGAAGGCCGAAACTATGCTCGATGTACAAAGATCTTATATTCAAAGTACAGTTTAGCCGATTAAGCCCCCAAGACCACCTCAAATGAAAAAATGATCTACACGGGTTGTCTTCGTCTCGTCGAAACGTTCGATTTTGATATAAAAATCGTTCAAATCCGAGTTAGAATGCAAAAGTTAGAGGAATCGGAGTGCAGCCCTGTCACGAGGCGAGATGTGGCGCGCCCCACCAGACACATGTTTGACGGGTAGCGCGAGAAGATAGCCTGTGTTGCGAGACCGATTTGACCCTCAAGCTGATCTTTGATCAAAAAACCTTCAACATGGAAGTTGTTCGTCTCGTCGAAACAGTCAAGACTGCTTTTGGGCTTGTTTTCATCCGAGATCGTTTACCACTTCAAAAAGGACTCGCAAGGTGCAGCCAGTTTAAACCGAACAGTTTTGGGAAGTTCGGATAAAACCAGTCCGAATTTGACTAGGGTTTCGGACGTGAATTGATGTAATTTTCTTGTAAGGAAAGCCTAGATAAATCATTTGCTTGTACGGGAACTCCAGCCGCCTCTTATATATGTTGGGGGTGACGGCCGATTGAAACAACACCAATCGAACAAATCAATCTATTACACATTTGTGTTCATCTACTTTTATCCCTTACCCTTGTATCTTTCTTTCTCGTTCTTCGTTCGTTCTTCGCATTGGAGGGCAGCGATCCACGAGGCTCTAGGGGCGAGCGAATCGACCTAGGGCAGCCCATAGCCGCCGCAGTCCCTGACGGGGTCCCTCCCGGGTGCGCGGGGTTTCGGGTCTGCAAAAGCGCCCGCCGATTGTCCTGCGTATCGCGCTGTCGGTCGGGTCTCCTTCGACGTGAGCTGTGGTGCATCACCCCCGGCGTCAAGGGTACACGGGACGTGTTCGTGTGTCAACACACTTTTTGGCGACTCCGCTGGGGACGAAATTTCGAATGGTCTCTGGCCCGTTCTTGCTACGAAGAGATTGTCATCAAGTTGCTGAAATCTACAAAGGTAATATGAATACCGAATTCCCCTTTGTAGATGCAAATAATTCATATGTTGTAGCTGGATCACCTAATGAGCATAATGTATCGGCTAGCCCTAGTTTTATCAATCATGCATCTAATTATGCGCAAGGGCCGGTGCAAAACAATTTTCATGCTTCAAATTATTATGATTTTAGCAACGTACAACATATGTATCCAAACTCTCATGCATCGCCAACCCCAGAAATCCATATGCCGATAAACAACATGATGGGTTTGGTTAATCAATTTGAAACACCTCGTGTTAAAATTTCCAATAGCATACAAGAAAGTGTTTCACCTTTTTATTCATCGGCAACTGATTTGCAATATGTGAATCCAACTTTGCCAATGGATGGGAAAATTGGCCATTCTACTACTAGCTATTCGGCCAGTTACTCTCAACCATCATATGCTACACCTCATGTTAGTAATTTTTCAGCACCGTATGCAACTGTAGATGTTCATAATTCGGCTCCGCATCTTCATGGTCACAGCCGAATAAGTGAAATTTTTACAGGAACACATGTGCCGTAATCAAATACTGTAGCATATAATGCATACTCTACGCAATTCAAGAATTTCGGCAACACACACGAATCATTGCCGAAAGAATCTAAAAGCATTGCGGAGCAATCCCTTCCAGAAGCGGTTGTGGCTGCATTAAAAAAGAGCTTGGCACAAAACAAGAGGATTAGTGCTCTTTGCCTTGAACAATATGAAAAGGGGTTGTTTCCTGAATATGCTGCAATAAAAGCTAGAGTTTTACAAGAAGAGGAATCTTTGCCAATTGATAAAATTGGCGAGCAAAAATATGGTTTTACAACAATGCATATGCCTTCACCTAATACTACATCATATTATACAGCCCCTACACAATTGCAAAGTTTCAGCAGCACCCATGTGCCACTGCCGAAAGAATCTAAAAGCATTGGGGGCAATCGTATCCGAAGTGGGCTGAAATTGAGAAAAAGATTAAAGCCAATTTCGCCGCTCACCGCCAGAAACAAAAAGAAACAGAATTGGCTCAAGTGAAAGAAGCATTGCCAATTGGTAGAAGCAATGTAAAGAAAGATGATTCAGAACATGAAAGTGCTCCGGTTAAAAGAGCCGAATCAGGAATTATATATTCTGAATCCATCAAATGCAAAGAGGCAAGCATTATTGAGAAAGGGCATGGCAAGCATAGCAAAGCGACCATACTTGATTTTTCTAAAGTTAATGGAACCTTCTTCCTGCCCTATGAGTTTCGTGCTAGAGAAATTGATGTACTTCAAGGACAAGAACAAGTAGCCGAACAAAGTTCGGCCGACAAAAATTTTCAATGTAATGATGCACGGAATCAAGAAAAAGATGATGAAGAGGCGTTGGGGAGCCATCCAAAGGCGGAGCAAGATATTGTTCAAATCACACCATCATCGTGCTCTCCCAACCTATTTGAAGAGGTATGTTTAGCAAGTAATTTACCTATTTTCAGATTTGGTCAGGACTTTATTGTTGATGCATCTATTAGAAAAATCCTCATAAGTAATTTTGAAAGACCAATGAAGAAGGGTAATTTACTTGCTAGCAATAAAGTTGTTATTGAGCATATCGGTCAACCCATTACGCCATTTATAAAGACCGATAGAGACTTATTATTACAGCCAAATCTTTCCCCGTTGCTTTATCTAAAGTTCATATCTATTTGGGTAGGTTTGCTTATTTCATACTTGGCTTGCACTTGGTATCAATTGAGACATGTATGTTCTAACTATTTTTGTTTTAGAAATTTAGAGCCAAGGTTAAATTCTATTGAGAAAACCGATGCTAGTATAGTATCTTACCCAAAGACATTGGAAATAGAGTGCAAAACACAATGCATAGCCGAATGGTGTGGTGCAAAATCTGAACCATTCGTTTGCTTAATTCCAAAGCCGTTCTCACATCAAGATCGGCTAGAAAATAAAAGGTTTACCTTTAATTCAAACATGTGTGATAAAATCTTTGATTTATTGTTGAGGAATAATTATATTAGAATTCTTGATCACCATGTTGAGCCATCTGTCTAGGGACGAATGTATTGTAAGTTGCATGATTCGTCCAAGCATAATTTTGAGGATTGTAACATGTTTCGTCAAATAGTTAAATCGGCCATTGATAAAGGACGATTGAAATTTGTTGAGACACCAAGAGATGACCAGTCTATTCCGATTGGTCCCGATGGTAGAATTTTTTTGCATCGGCTGCTTCAAGACGATCCATTTGAAGAGAAGGTAAAAACTGCAGGTGATGGGATCGAGCTTTCAAGTAAAGAAGTTGTCGAAGAGCATAATGAACATAATCCTGAGGGCAAGAATTCCATCGAAGCTACACTGGAGACGCCAAGGACTGGGGGGCAGCAAGCAAATCCAATGATCGATGAAAGCAAACCAAAAGGAAACAAAGGCCGAAATAAGCGCAAGTGTAAGAGATCAAAAATCACCTTCGCTGAACTATTGGATAAATATCAAAAGAAGAGTGAAGAGAAGAATGCTTATCGGCCCAATCATGCAAAGAAACAAAGATCACCCCCAAGGCGCAAATATGAGGATCGGTATTGGCAAAGTGAGAATTTTAATGCAACATATTCATATCCTTATTTTGGGCCGCCAATGCCAATGCCGTGGATGCCTCCCTATGCTCATATAGATCCATATCCATCATGGGACAGGTATGATACAAGGGCACATTCTCCATCTTATTTTAGACCATCTCACCAATATTATGCAGCTCCGAGAAGATCAATATCTGAAAAATCACATGTTAAAGACCGTTTCAATCATAAGGAATCGGTCCAGAGCTCAAGGATGAAGACAGAGGTGATCAAGCAAGTTTATCGTGTTAAAATAGATGGTCGTAAGAGTGCAACTTCATATTTGATCTCAAATAAAAAAGAGCCAATTAAAGTGTTAACATCGGCTACTAAAGGCAATGAGACAAAGCAACCAATTATTGATAGTCAAAGTGCCAAATCTAAAGAAAAGAAGTTGAGAGTGCACAAGGCCAAAAAGGAATTGCCATTGGTCAAAACCAAATCACAGCCGAGATGCCCACTCGGCTTATTGTATTGGCAAAATAGGGAACTACACAAACTTAGTGCACAAGAACTTGAAGGAAGGAACATGGCATGGGTTCCCAAAGGAAGTGCTCAAAATAAGAATTATGTGCAAGCCTCCATTACAAGAAGTGCGGCAAAGGTGAAGAAGGAAAAGAGTAAAAACTATGAAGGACCAAGCCAAAGGTTTCAACATCTTTGGTCTATACATTATCCATATTCTTCAACTATGCCATTAACGCCTATGCCATGGAATTCGTCATCAGGTATGATTGGTAACCCTCAATGGGCTTATTTTAATCCATGGATGCAATATAATTTCTTACGTCACGAAAGGGTATTACCAAGTCACTATACATTTGATTAGCTACAAGTTTGTTGCTGATCCGAAGGGCCAAAATACTTGATTTGTCATTTCATTTGTTTATTTCGGCTATATGTGCTTTGAATGAAGTTTACATGGTAATGGCCGATATTTATCTATCGTCCTAAGAGTATGTCAATGCATGGCCGGTGTAGTATTCTAACATCGTCCTTAGTTTGATTGGAGAGCGAGACAAGGTACGTGCTCATGAAAATTTATATGTATGCCTATATTATGATTGAATGGAGTTGAGACATCATGACCGATGTCATTGAATATATGCTGCATAGACCAATTCATAGCCGCAGAATTGGTTGGTGGGCTTATACTTTGTTTGGATATGATTTGGCTTATGCATCTTTGAGATCTATAAGAGGCCAAATCATAGTTGATTTTGTTACTGAACATCGGATTAATGTCATGCATAATATTAATATTAGCCTTGTCTCTCTAGTACTATGGAGATTATGTTTTGATGGTTCAATTCGTAGCAATGGCCAAAGTGTTGGTGTTGTTTATATATTTCTTTATGGTACTATTTTTTGAAGCCTCGTGCCGCTTAGAATATTTTTATGCATGATTAATCAAGGCCGAATATGCATTGTTATTCGGATTGACTCTTTTACTTGCTATAGGTGCTATACATATTGAGGCTTTTGGTGATTCGTTATGAGTAGTGCAACAAATATCCAAGGGTTATCAATGTGTTTTGACGAATCACTTAATGTTTATCTTGATAAATGTCTAGATATAATTTCTACATTGGAATGTTTTAGCATTACTCATATATCTAGGCATGACAATTGGAGAGCAAATGAGTTGGCACAGCAAGCATCCGGCTATCATGTTGATCATGGCATGTTTCATATTTCTCAAAGACCGATGTCTTGTCTTGCCAATTTAGGAGAGGCCGAACCAGAACCCACTGATTCGGCCCTTAACAAAAAATCTAGTGCAGGTGACAATACCGACTGGAGGAAGCCCATTGTTGATTACTTGTGCAATCCGAGTGAAAGGGTGGGCAGGTCTGTTCGGCGTATGGCTTTCAAGTATATAGTGAGAGATGACGGTCTTTATCGCCGAACTGTCGATGATGTTCTTCTAAAGTGCTTGGACGAAGACCAGGCAAGAGTTGCTATGGCAGAGGTACATGAAGGCATCTGTGGCACTCATCAATCGGCCCCCAAGATGAAATGGTTATTGCGACGTGTTGGGTTTTATTGGCCGACTATGATTAATGATTGCTTCAGATATTATAAGGGGTGTGAAGCTTGTCAAAAATTTGGTGATATTCAATTGGCTCCTGTTGCTATGTTACATCCTATTATCAAGTCGTGGCCTTTCAGAAGTTGGGGTTTAGACTTCATTGGACAAATCCATCCATCTTCCTCAAAGGGGCATCGGTTCGTATTAGTGGCAACTGATTATTTCACTAAATGGTCTGAAGCAGTACCTCTCAAGAACATGACACATACGGAGGTAATTCAATTCATAACTGAGCACATTATTCATAGATTCGGTATTCCTCAAATGTTAACTATAGATCAAGGTTCATCTTTTATGTCACACCAAGTCAGAGAGTTTGCCGAATCTTATAATATAAAGTTGCTCAATTCCTCTCCGTATTATGCCCAAGCTAATGGACAAGCCGAGTCTAGCAATAAAATTTTAATCAAGCTCATCAAGAAGAAGATTGAGGATAATCCGAGGAGATGGCATGAGTTGTTGTCTGAAGCTTTGTGGGCACATAGAATTTCAAGGCATGGTGCTACAAAGGTGACGCCATATGAGCTAGTATGTGGTCAAGAGGCTGTTTTACCGGTGGAAGTAAATTTGAATGCTTTGAGAATAGCCAAACAAAATGATTTATCGGTAGTAGACTTTTATAACTTGATGATGGACAATATTGATGAGGTTGCCGATAAACGTTTGGCTACTTTGAAGGCCATAGAGAAGGACAAGTTGAGGGTAGCAAGGGCTTACAATAAGAAAGTTAAGTTGAAGAATTTTCAAGTTGGCGATCTCGTCTGGAAAGTAACTCTCCCGATTGGTTGAAGAGACAGAAAATTCGGGAAGTGGTCTCCAAGCTGGGAAGGTCCTTTTAGAATTGCAAGAATAGTTCCCGGAAACTCTTATTTGGTGGAATCCGTACAAGGGGCACTGTTACCTCGATCTCTCAATGGCAAGTACTTGAATAAATACCACCCAAGTGTGTGGCAAGAAGCCTGAGTGGGCAATGGCCGATATATGATTATCGCCCTTAGCACAAACATGGTCGATACCTGATTATCGCCCTGAGGAAAATAAATGGCCGATGGGGTGTTGACATCGTACTTAGAACAAACACAATACAAGTTATTTTTCAGCACACAAGCTTTGCCGAAAAACAGGGGGGCATGTGTTGACACCAGATTTTGGCATGGTCACGAATCGGGGTTCGTATGCAAAAATTAGAGGCAACACTTTGCGGGCCGGCCTTGAGTGAGAAAGTATTCGGCCTTTGCCGGCTGAATGAAACCTTGTCGGGGTAAAACCTTGCCGATGTGAGGGCTTACCGGCGTGGAAAGCTTGCCGGCGAAGAAGCTTGCCAGTGTGAAATCTTGCCGAGGGAGAAACCTTGCCGAAGAGGAACTCTTGCCGGGGTAGAAACCTTGCCGAGGAGGAACTCTTGCCGAGGTAGAAACCTTGCCGAGCTAGGTAGAACCCTTGCCGGTGTAAAGACCTTGCCGGGGTGAAACCTTGTCGGTGCGGAAAGCTTACCCGAGTGGAAGGCCTGCCGGGGTGGAGGTTGTGATAGTCAATCCGACCAGAAGCTAAAGATGGGCTCAAATGATTATCTAGATGGACTCAAATGGAGAAGTGATCTACATGAAAGAGTTCCGTATTAGTGATATGAACATCTTTGAAATTTGGGTCATCGCCGTCCGATTTCATCTCGAAGGCCGAAACTATGCTCGATGTACCAAGATCTTATATTCAAAGTACAGTTTAGCCGATTAAGCCCATAAGACCACCTCAAATGAAAAAATGATCTACACGGGTTGTCTTCGTCTCGTCGAAGCGATTGATTCTGGTATAAAAGTCGTTCAAATCGGAGTTAGTATGCAAAAGTTAGAGCAATCGGAGTGCAGCCCTGTCACGAGGCGAGATGTGGCGCGCCCCATGTCGTGGTTCTAAGTCTGACAGTGAGAATAGGGGGTAAGTATGGAGAGGCAAGATCCTAGCTATGGAGTAGTTGTATGCGCAAGGAGTTTTACGAGTTCGGGCCCTTCTCTGAGGAAGTAACAGCCCTACGTCTCGGAGCCCGGAGGCAGTCGACTGGATTATATATGTGTGTGTTACAAAGTTGCGAACCCTTGTCCTAGTGGAGGGGGGTGGCTTATATAGAGTTCGCCAGGACCCCAGCCAGCCCACGTTACAAGGAGTTTAATGTACATAAAGAGAGGGGGTTACTGGTAACGCCTGTAATAAAGGACCATGAAGGCCATAAAAGCTACTTATGAGGTGACCGTTTGTAGGCAGTGCCTTTAAGTCTTCTTATGGTCGAGTGGTTGCCTTCATGGTCGACTGCTTGTGCTTCTGGTCGAGTACGCTTGTGTCCGTCGACTGGGCTGACCAGGTCGACTGACCTGTCGATACTTCTCAGAATGTCTTTCGGTGTAGGAGTCATGTCCTTGATTGGGTACCTCAGGTATGATAAGTTACCCTACCCTAGGTACGTATCCTCGTCATTAGCCCCCGAATGGGTCAGGGGTTAAGTGAGAATGGGGTCGAGCCTACGCTTCCGACTCAACCTCCATGCTTCGGTTGCATCTGTCTTCGGATAAATGGAAGTTACGGTGGGACCTCATTCTTCAGTTGCCTTGATCCATTCAGATGCCCGTCGAGTGGTTTCGGATTACCGTCGAGTGCGTTTACGTGACGAGTCCCTTGGGAGACTTAAGGAAACGGATCTTTTTGTCTGACAACCCGTCCTGTCGATCGCGGATCTTGCGGGATTTGAAAATTGAGAAGCACACCGGACGGAGAAAATCGCGCGAATCGGCTGGATAAGGCAAGGGCGCCTCAATCTCCGCGCCACCTTTTTCGCCACGTACTGCGCGCGCGCCTGTTGCGGGATCTGACTGGGAGGCGCAGGCCCACTGATCAGCCACTCGGGTGTGGCCTTATATAAAGCAATGACTCTGATTTTTTACTGTGCGCCCTCGTTCTTCCTCTCCCTTCCTCCGTAAGCTTCCGCCTCGCTCTCCACCGCAACCTCGACACCGCCGCTCGGCCAAGACCTCGTTCAAGACGATGGGGACGGACAAGACGGCGGCGGCGGAACGGGCGAAGAAGGCCGCGGCGAAGGGCAAAGGGAAGAAATCCGGCCGAGACGGGTCGTCCTCGCGGGCCGCTCTGCCGTCCGGCTGGTTGCAGGGGGATTGGATGCCCTCCATCCTTACTCAAGCGGATATCGACGACATGGTGGAGGGGGGACTCATTCCCCACAAGGCCGCTCGCCTTCCTGGGAAGGAGACGGAGCCGCGACCTCGCGAGGGTGAGCGCGTCCTGATAGCCACCCATGTCGACCGGGGGTTTTCCCTGCCCCCGAGTCCTTTCTTTAGGGCTTTCCTGAACTTCTTCGGAGCGCAGCTTCACCACTTCACGCCCAACTCCATAGTCTATCTTGCTGCGTTCGTGTCTCTGTGTGAGTGTTTCTTAGGTTGTCAACCCCACTGGGGCCTCTTCAAGCATATCTTCACTTGCCGATCCCAGTCGGTTAAAAAGCTTAACCCGGACGGGGAGAGGACGCAGGTGATCCAGATGTGCGGGGGCCTCGGGATCCAGACGAGGGGTAAGAGTTGTTTTCCTCCCATGACACTTCCCGATTCCGTGCGTGGGTGGCAGTCGACTTGGTTCTACTGCAAGGACCAGCCGACTCCTGGACACTCGACCGGCCTTCCTCCTTTTACCTTGGACCGAGTGCAGAAACCCGCTTCTTTGAAAGTGGTTCCAGAGGAGAAGGCTCAGGTGAAGGTACTAGTCAGTCGAGTGGTTGAGTTGGTTCGGGAAGGCGTGACCGGCATGGATTTGCTCGAAGTCTTTCTCCAGCGACGAATCCAACCTCTCCAGGCTCGGGATCACCCGATGTGGTTGTATTCCGGGCCCGACGACTCCACTCGGATCCACCCGGAGGGGGTCGAGGCTTCTGTGCTGGAGAGCTGGCTGACCAGCATAACCGGGAATAAGGACAACCCCAGGGGTTCCAGGAGGATTGCTCCGCTTGATGGGATGATGCAGACAGACAAGGTACATTTTGCTTCTTCCGACTGAAATTTTCACTCCGTCTAGTAACTGGCTCGCGATAAGTCGACTGATCCTCGTTCTGCCTGTTGTTTCGTAGGAGATCAGCGACATGTACTCGATGCCGAATGGGAACCAGGAGCAAGTAACTGAAGGAGGAGGAAGTGGAGGCGAAGGGAGTGAAAATGAAGTTGAAGTCGAGGGTGAAGTCGAGGAGTGGGAATCTGACGACGACGTAGAGGGGGAGGCCGGCGACGACTCGGGCGACGAAGATGAAGAGGTGGAGGTCGACCTTCCTCGACGCGAGAGACGCTCCAAGAACGCTCAGGATCCCGCCGTGGAGCGCGGTCAGTCGAGTGCTCCGGCGGGCCAGTCATCCAAGCGCCCTCGGACCGCGTCGCCGGCCCCAACTGAGAAGGCGCCCAAGCAGCCTAGAGCCATCCCGACCAAGCCACCCAAGGCCTTGCCCAAGATCAGGGTCGCCATCCCGGTCATCTCTGGGTAAGTGACTGTTTTCACCTTTCTTGAGTCGACTAGAACGGATTCTTAGTCGATTCACTTTCAAATTATTTGCTTGGAATCGTGCAGCGCCGCTACTTCCGAAACTTCCATCCAGAATGCTGATGAGACGATGGAGGACGCCGTCACTTCCAACTTAGGTATAATCTTTGACATGATTCGACTGTTTAACTGCTGAGTCGATTGGATATTCATTTCTGAACTTTTGTAGCTCCGACCAACGTCATTGACCTTCCGGATGACGAGGAGGAGATGGAAGTGCCGCTCAGGCCTTTTGGGAGGAGAGGCCAGAGGGCCCCGGTCGACAAGGCTCCTCAGGCCGCGTCGACTGCCGAGGCGGTGGCCCAAGGGGGTGACAATACCGCCCGGACTACTGTGACTTTTGCTGAGCCACTGACGACTGCCCGGCCTTCGTCGTCGACTGCCCCTCCACTGGTCGACCCGCCCTCGTTCTTCGCCGCCTACCAGACCCCGGAGGATCAAGTGAGTGCTGCCAAGGAGGCTATACGTCAGGCGGGGCTTGTGATGGAGCAGACCAAAGCGGCTCGGGATGCCAGTCAAGCGGCCTATGACATCAGCTCGGCGTTGCAGCAGAACGTCCAGGTTAGTTGATCTTCACTTGCGTTGTACACCCACTGGGTGCCGTTGGTCCGAAATTTCTCATTGGTGGGGGCACGCTGAGTGCACCCACTGGGTGTAGTCCCCGAGGCCACGGTCGACTGTTGGCAGTCGACTGTGGTCTTTATACTGCCTTTCTGTAGTTGTACTTCTCCACTCGGTAGGGTTTTCTGAGAACGTTTTGGTCAGGCCATGTCAGATGATACTGTATCCGGTCGACTGCTGGCAGTAGCCCCTTTTTTTTTTTGAAAACCAGTGGGGGCACGCTGAGTGCACCCACTGGGTGTAGTCCCCGAGGCTACTGTCGAATGTTTTGATTCGGCTGTAGTCTTAGAAGTGTTGTGCTCTTTCTTTCAGTCACTCGGGAGTAACTTATCTTTGATACTCTTTGTCGATTGACTCTTTGCAGAAGTCTTGTGAGCTTGTTGCTCAGCTCGCCGATCTGAAGAATAAGCAAATCCAGCTTAATCTTGATTTACAGTTTGCTCAGGAAAACGTGCAGAAGGCGAAGGATGAGGCAAAAGGTATGGCTGGTGAGGACTCGACGGCTGTCTCTGTCCTCCTGCCTGTTCTCAATTCTGTGCTCATTGTTGTTTCGCAGACGAACTGGAAAAGGCCCTGAAGAAGAAAGATCTTGACCTTGCGGAGGCACAAAAGGCGGCTGCGGAGAAGCTGAAGCTTGCTGAAGAGAAACTTGCTTCAGTCGACCAACTTGAGAGCGAGAACGCCAGGCTGAAGTCTGCTCTTGACTCGGCCAACAAGGAAGCGAGTCGACTGAAGACTGACAAGAGTACTCTGAACGACAAGCTCGGCCAGCTGGCGGGGAAGCACAAGGACTTGGGGGATTATCTTGGGGGTCTTGCCAAGAAGCTATACCTCATGCTTGAAGGTAACCCTCTTTGTGCGATTAATCTTGTTGTTGTCGACTCACCATTTGGTTACAGTTTTGACCTGTCGAAACTTCTTTCAGAATTCTGCCGGAACTTTGAGGAAGAGACCAGTCGAGTGGAGACCCGCTTGGATCCTATCAACTCTCCTGTGAAGGACGAAGTGGCCATGAATGTCTTCCGGTTGGAATCCCGTGTCGCTGGTGTGGTGGACTACCTGGCTTGGCTGAAAGCTGCAGTGTCACGGATCGACTCCGCACTCTGGCCCAAGGAGACGCTTCAGAACGACCTTGAATCCCTGGTCACTCGACTAAGTGAGGTTCCAGGTCGAGTGCAAGAATGGAAGAAGTCTTCTGCCAGGTGCGGTGCTGACGTGGCTCTGTCACTGGTTCGCGTCCACTGCAAGGAGGCGCGCGAGGAGAAGCTGGCCGCTCTCCAGGTTGCTAACACCAGGAAGCATAACTTTCAGGACTTCATGGAGACCTTTATCGCTGCTGCCACTCGGATTTCTGATGGGATCGATTTGGACGAATTTGTTGCACCATCCAGTCCTCCGCCGGAGGAGTAAAAAATTGATATTCTTTGCCTTAAATTTGCCTCGCAATGCCGAGTGGTTTATGTAACCGATAAACTCCGTCGAGCTTATAGCTCGAGTACTTTTATTTGCGATCTAGGATCTTTTGGTTTTGTCCGAACTTGGCTCGACGTTGAATGTCTTCGTGACTTGATCCGCCGATCTACTATTCGTTGTTCCCTCAGAGGCTGTCTGGTTTGCACGATGCTTATCGCCGCGATGGTGTCTGTCAACCTGGCTTAGGCGAGCATTGGGCTGCAGCTAAGCCCCCGAGTGGGAGGTTCGCTCTCCACTCGGTAGAATTTCAATAACTTAGGCGAGTACTTGGACTGCAGCTAAGCCTCCGAGTGGGAGGTTGGCTCTCCACTCGGTAGGATTTTTTCAAACTTAGGCGAGTACTTGGACTGCAGCTAAGCCTCCGAGTGGGAGGTTTGCTCTCCACTCGGTAGGATTTTTTCAAACTTAGGCGAAACGGATTCGCAGCTAAGCCCCCGAGTGGGAGGTTTGCTCTCCACTCGGTAGGATTTTTTCAAACTTAGGCGAGTACTTGGACTGCAGCTAAGCCCCCGAGTGGGAGGTTTGCTCTCCACTCGGTAGGATTTTTTCAAACTTAGGCGAAACGGATTCGCAGCTAAGCCCCCGAGTGGGAGGTTTGCTCTCCACTCGGTAGGATTTTTTCAAACTTAGGCGAAACGGATTCGCAGCTAAGCCCCCGAGTGGGAGGTTTGCTCTCCACTCGGTAGGATTTTTTTAAACTTAGGCGAGTGCTTGGACTGCAGCTAAGCCCCCGAGTGGGAGGTTTGCTCTCCACTCAGTAGGATTTTTTCAAACTTAGGCGAGTGCTTGGACTGCAGCTAAGCCCCCGAGTGGGAGGTTTGCTCTCCACTCGGTAGGATTTTTTCAAACTTAGGCGAAACGGATTCGCAGCTAAGCCCCCGAGTGGGAGGTTTGCTCTCCACTCGGTAGGATTTTTGCAAACTTAGGCGAGTGCTTGGACTGCAGCTAAGCCCCCGAGTGGGAGGTTTGCTCTCCACTCGGTAGGATTTTTTCAAACTTAGGCGAGTACTTGGACTGCAGCTAAGCCTCCGAGTGGGAGGTTTGCTCTCCACTCGGTAGGATTTTTTCAAACTTAGGCGAGTACTTGGACTGCAGCTAAGCCCACGAGTGGGAGGTTTGCTCTCCACTCGGTAGGATTTTTTCAAACTTAGGCAAGTACTTGGACTGCAGCTAAGCCTCCGAGTGGGAGGTTTACTCTCCACTCGGTAGGATTTTTTCAAACTTAGGCGAAACGGATTCGCAGCTAAGCCCCCGAGTGGGAGGCTGGCTCTCCACTCGGTAGTAGGATTTTCTGAAAACTTAGGCGAGTACTTGGACTGCAGCTAAGCCCCCGAGTGGGAGGTTTGCTCTCCACTCGGTAGGATTTTTTCAAACTTAGGCGAGTACTTGGACTGCAGCTAAGCCTCCGAGTGGGAGGTTTGCTCTCCACTCGATAGGATTTTTTCAAACTTAGGCGAAACGGATTCGCAGCTAAGCCCCCGAGTGGGAGGTTTGCTCTCCACTCGGTAGGATTTTTTCAAACTTAGGCGAGTGCTTGGACTGCAGCTAAGCCCCCGAGTGGGAGGTTTGCTCTCCACTCGGTAGGATTTTTTCAAACTTAGGCGAAACAGATTCGCAGCTAAGCCCCCGAGTGGGAGGCTGGCTCTCCACTCGGTAGTAGGATTTTCTGAAAACTTAGGCGAAGCGGATTCGCAACTAAGTCACCCACTGGGGGAAATTTAGACAGACAGAAAAAGAAATAGCAGCCTTTTGCTTGGAACAAAAGAATTACAGAGGTACTTTTATTACATCTCAGTCGAGTGAGTTTTTAAGTGTAAAAAGGACGGAGCAGGTCCGCGTTCCATGCTCGAGGCTCGTCGATCCGTCGATCGATGTTGTAGAGGTGATACGCTCCGTTGTGCAGGACTTTGGTGATGATGAAGGGGCCTTCCCAGGTCGGGGCAAGTTTGTGAGGTTTCTGCTGATCTACGCGGAGGACCAAATCTCCTTCCTGAAAGGCTCGACCCTTCACATTTCTGGCGTAAAACCGACGCAACTCTTGCTGGTAGATGGTCGAGCGGATTAGAGCCATCTCTCTTTCCTCCTCTAAGAGGTCGACTGCATCTTGCCGGGCTTGTTCTGCTTCTGCTTCGGAATATAACTCGACTCGAGGCGCGTTGTGGAGCAAGTCGCTTGGCAAAACCGCTTCGGCTCCATAGACCAGAAAGAATGGCGTTCTTCCAGTCGACCGGTTAGGGGTGGTCCTCAACCCCCATAGAACTGACGGAAGTTCGTCGACCCAGGCGCCTGCTGCGTGTTTGAGATCACGCATCAGTCGGGGTTTTAGTCCTTTGAGGATGAGACCATTCGCGCGTTCGGCCTGTCCATTCGACTGAGGATGAGCAACTGAAGCGTAGTCGACTCGAGTGCCCTGAGAGGCGCAGAAGGCTTTGAATCTGTCATTATCAAAGTTTGATCCGTTATCTGTGATGATGCTGTGCGGAACTCCATATCTGAATATCAATCCCCTGATAAAACTGATGGCAGTGCTTGCATCGAGGTCCTTTATGGGTTTGGCTTCTATCCACTTCGTGAACTTGTCGACTGCGACCAACAAGTGGGTGAAGCCACTCCTACCAGTTCTCAGTGGTCCGATCATATCTAGACCCCAGACAGCGAAAGGCCAGACGAGTGGAATGGTCTTCAAGGCGGAGGCGGGCTTGTGAGACATGTTGGAATAAAACTGGCACCCCTCGCACCTGTCGACTATATCCTTTGCCATTTCGTTCGCCTTTGGACACTAGAAACCCGCTCGGTATGCTTTAGCCACAATGGTCCGAGAGGACGCGTGATGGCCGCAGGTTCCCGAGTGGATGTCCTCGAGAATTATCTGTCCTTCTTCAGGCGTGATGCACTTCTGACCAACTCCAGTCACGCTTTCTCTGTATAGCTGCCCTTTGATTACTGTAAAGGCTTTGGATCGACGGACGATCTGCCGAGCCTCTTCTTCATCTTCTGGGAGCTCTTTTCTTATGATATACGCAATGTACGGCACTGTCCAATCGGGAGTGGTGGTCATAACTTCCATAATCAGGTCGACCACAGCTGGTATCTCCACTTCGGTCGAGTCAGAGGCGCTTTTTGGTTGTGGAGGCTCTTCTGTGAAAGGATCTTCTTGCACTGATGGTGTGTGAATGTGCTCCAAACACACATCTTTAGGGATGGCCTCCCTTTTGGACCCTATCTTCGCCAAATCATCCGTAGCTTGATTTTTCAGTCGGGGTATATGATGGAGCTCCAACCCCTCGAATCGTTTCTCCAGCTTCCTCACTGCGCTGCAATATCCCGTCATGGATGGGCTTCGGACGTCCCACTCCTTCATCACTTGATTAACAACCAGATCTGAGTCGCCGTAGACCATGAGGCGACGGACGCCTAGCGAAATGGCCATACGTAATCCGTATAGAAGCGCTTCATACTCTGCCTCATTGTTGGAGGAATCAAAGTGAATCTGGAGGACATACTTGAGCTTATCTCCTCGGGGGGAAACCAGTACAACCCCCGCACCGGATCCGTTCAGCATCTTGGAGCCATCGAAAAACATAGTCCAGTGCTCCGAGTGAACTTGAGTCGGAAGCTCCTGCTCGGTCCACTCGGCGAGGAAATCAGCTATTGCTTGGGACTTAATAGCTTTCTTTGCCTCGAACTTGATATCAAGAGGAAGAAGTTCAATTGCCCATTTCGCCACTCGACCGGTTGCATCTCTGTTATGAAGAATCTCTGATAATGGAGCGTCGCTGACGACTGTGATAGAGTGATCGGAGAAATAATGAGCAACCTTCTTCGTGGTCATGTAAATCCCGTAAACGAGCTTCTGATAGTGGGGATATCTTTGCTTCGACGGGGTCAGAACTTCAGAGAGATAATACACTGGGCGTTGAACTTTAAAGGTCTTTCCTTCCTCTTCCCGCTCGACCGTAAGAACGGTACTAACGACTTGTCCCGTGGCTGCTATGTAAAGCAACAATGGCTCTTTGCTGACAGGAGCAGCAAGCACCGGCTGGGTGGAGAGCAGAGCTTTTAGCTCTGCGAATGCTGCATCAGCTTCTGGAGTCCATTCGAACGTGTCTGACTTCTTCATCAGTCGGTAAAGAGGCAGCGCCTTTTCGCCGAGCCTGGAGATGAATCGACTTAGGGCGGCCAAGCATCCAGTAAGTTTCTGGACGTCGTGCACACGCACGGGGCGTTTCATCCGGAGTATGGTGCCAACTTTTTCAGGGTTAGCGTCGATTCCTCGTTCGGAGACAAGGAAACCGAGTAACTTTCCTCCGGGGACTCCAAATGTGCACTTCGACGGATTGAGCTTGATATCATAACTCCTGAGATTGGCAAAAGTTTCAGCTAGGTCAGTCAGCAGGTCGGAACCTTTCCGTGACTTGACCACTATGTCATCCATATATGCTTCTACATTCCGACTGATTTGGGTGATTAAGCACTTCTGAATCATTCTCATGAATGTAGCTCCGGCGTTCTTGAGACCGAAAGGCATGGTAACATAGCAGAAACACCCAAAAGGGGTGATGAAGGCTGTTTTTATTTCATCGGGTCCATACAGACGGATCTGATGGTATCCAGAGTAAGCATCTAAAAAAGATAACCTCTCGCATCCTGCAGTCGAGTCGACTATTTGGTCGATGCGAGGAAGAGGAAAATGATCTTTCGGGCAGGCCCGATTGATATGCTTGAAATCGATGCACATGCGCAACGATCTGTCCTTCTTAGGGACCATCACAACATTAGCGAGCCACTCGGAGTGGTAGATCTCGCGAATGAATTCTGCTGCTAGGAGTCGGGCCACTTCTTCGCCAATGGCCTTTCTCTTCTGAACGGCGGACCGTCGGAGATGCTCCTTGACCGGTTTGGCCTTTGGGTCGACTCGGAGGCGGTGCTCGGCCAGTCCCCTGGGCACACCTGGCATGTCAGCAGGCTTCCATGCAAAGATGTCCCAGTTCTCACGGAGGAACTGGACGAGCGCTTCTTCCTATTTGGAGTCGAGTGTAGTGGAGATGTTGGTTGGAGCCGCATTTGGATCGGTCGGGTGGATGTGGACTTGCTTGGTCTCACCAGTCGACTGAAATGCTGATTCCGTGGCGGGCTTCTTGGCTCGTAACAACTCACTCGGATCCGCAGTCTTTTGGTACTCTTGTATCTCTATCTTGGCCATCTGAGCGTCAGCAATTTTGGCGCCTTTCTGGAAGCACTCTTCTGCCTTCTTCCGATTGCCAACGATGGTGATTACACCTTTGGGGCCAGGCATCTTCATCTTGAGGTATACGTAGCATGGTCGAGCCATGAAGCGAGCATAGGCTGGCCTCCCAAGAATGGCGTGGTACGCACTCTGAAAATCCACGACCTCAAAGGTTAATTTTTCTTTCCGGAAATTCTTCGAGTCACCAAAGACGACGTCGAGAGTGATTTGACCGAGTGACTCAGCTTTCTTCCCAGGAATGACTCCGTGGAAGCTCATGTTGCTGGGGCTGATCCGGGACATCGGAATGCCCATCCCCTTCAACGTCTCTGCATACAACAAGTTTAGCCCACTGCCGCCGTCCATCAGAACCTTGGTCAGTCGAGTGCCTTCAACAATTGGGTCGACCACCAACGCTTGCCTCCCTGGGGTGGCAATATGAGTCGGATGATCGGACTGGTCGAAGGTGATGGCGGTTTGGGACCACTTCAGGTAATGGGGCGTCACCGGAGCGACCATGTTTACTTCGCGATTGATGACCTTCAGTCGACTCTTACTTTCGACATCAGCGAAAATCATCAGAGTGGAATTGATTTGGGGGTATTCTTCACCGCTGTCTTCTCTGTCTTCAACTTTGTCTGACTCTTTCCCTTTGTCCTTGGCTTGCTTCCCTTGGAACTGTTGCATCAGGAGTCGACATTGTCGAGTGGTATGCTTAGGGTAAATGAGATTTCCCTCTTCATCTTTCTTCGTGTGAATGTGGCATGGTAAGTCCATCACATCGTTCCCGTCCTGGTCTTTCACTTTCTTGGGGTTCCAAGGACCCTTGGGTTTCCCCTTAAACTTCCCTGGGGTCACAGCTAAGGCTTCCCCGGGGGCGACTGGCTCGGCCTTGCGCTTCTGTTTCCGACTGGAGTGTCCTCCGCCGGCCTCATTAGCGGCTGCCTTATACTTGCCACTCCGGAGTCTATCTTCTTCTTCTCCGTTCGCGTACTTGGTGGCGATTTCCATCATTCGACTCAGGGTCATATCTCCGGTTCGACCAAACTTCAAAGTTAACTCCCTATTTCTGACACCTTCCTTGAAGGCGCAAACTGCCTGATGATCGGATACATTCTCGACCGTGTGATTCAGAGTGATCCACCTCTGGATATAATCCCTCAAGGTTTCACTCGACTTCTGAACACATGACTGCAATTCTGTCAACCCCGCCGGTCGCTTGCAAGTCCCTTCGAATGTCCTGACAAACACCTGGGCTAGATCTTCCCAAGTATAAATACTGCTGGGAGCCAACTGATTCAACCACGCTCTGGCTGATCCTTCCAACATGAGGGGCAAATGCTTCATGGCCACCTCGTCATTGCTGCCTCCGATCTGAACAGCCACTCGGTAATCCTCGAGCCATGTGTCCGGCTTGGACTCTCCGGTGAACTTGCTGACTCCAGCCGCCAACCTGAAGTTGGGAGGAATCACTGCAGCTCTGATTGCTCTGCTGAAACACTCGGGACCTGAGATGCGAACTCTGCTACTGGACGGGGCGCCTCTGTCACGGTCTTCTCGGTGAGCTCTATTTCGGTCGACCAGACCTTGAACGATGATGGATCTCGCATCAAAGCCTGGTCCCCTGGGGTCGACTGGGACCTTTCGCCCAGTACTGAACTGGCGTCTGTCTTCTTGCCGTCGAGGGATGTCCGACCCGGCCCTTGGGGGAGGAGAAGGCACTCGACGTTGATCGTTGCGATCGAATCGGTGCTCGTATCGCTCGTGCCCTTGGTACTGATCCTCGTGCCGGCCTCTGTGTCCTTCATGCCTCGGGGGCGACCTCGGACTATGAGCCGACTGAATGGAATTCGCAGTGACGGATCGACTGTGAATCCTGTTGCGCGACTGAGACACGGCTGAATTCTGGTCACCCGCTGCACGAAGCAAATCCCTGATCTACAACAGACCTCTCCCTGCCTCTGACTGTGAAGGCTGGATCGACTCCGCTATGCGAGCCGCAGCCGCCAAATTCTGAATCGGGGTACGGTATACCTGGGTCGGCGGCTGCAAGACGCGACGACGACTGGAATCGGGAGCGGGCGGTCGTGCGCGCTCGTCGAGTGCTCTCTGGAGATTCTCCAATCGAGTACGTTCAGCCAAATTGGCCAAGCGCGCCTCCTCCAGGGCTCGCGCCTCAGGGGTTTCTCCAACGATAGGAGTGTGAAGGGCGTCCATGTTCCGGCGACGGAGTTCCTCCCTCTGCACTGAGGTAAGGGGCTCGGGCCTGTACTCTTCGTGACCCCGCGCCGGAATCCCCCCTGCGGCAACCTCTTCGGTATGGGGGAATCCGGGGGGGCTACATGGTCCGTCGACCATTAGCACTTCCGCCGCTGGGTCACTGCTGTCGCACTCGGACACAGTCTCTACGGAGCCAGTCGACAGGTCGAACAGGCCGTAGAGTGACTCGTCGGGCTCGATTGCCGCGACTTGGGGGATGGCTGACTGGCGGGCCAGTGCGTGCTTCACCCACCGCTGGAGTCTCGACCGACCGGTGCGCTTGCGCCGGTGGGAAGCTGATGACGATGATGACGATGATGGCGCAACGAATGCCGACCCGTACTGGGTCGACGGTTGCCGCAGGAGGACGCCGCGGACGCATGCGCGAAAATGCGTGGCTCCACGGGCGGGAAGCGCGTCCACGTCGAGTGGAGCCTCCTGCAGCCAAGCAGAGTTGTCAATGACGAAGGAGAGAGCGCCGAGACGGATCTCGCGGCTCTCGACCATGACTCCGCTCGAAAACATGATGTGGGTTGAAAGAATCCCAACTCCTCCAACAAATCGCTAGAACACCTGCCCCACGGTGGGCGCCAACTGTCGTGGTTCTAAGTCTGACAGTGAGAATAGGGGGTAAGTATGGAGAGGCAAGATCCTAGCTATGGAGTAGTTGTATGCGCAAGGAGTTTTACGAGTTCGGGCCCTTCTCTGAGGAAGTAACAGCCCTACGTCTCGGAGCCCGGAGGCAGTCGACTGGATTATATATGTGTGTGTTACAAAGTTGCGAACCCTTGTCCTAGTGGAGGGGGGTGGCTTATATAGAGTTCGCCAGGACCCCAGCCAGCCCACGTTACAAGGAGTTTAATGTACATAAAGAGAGGGGGTTACTGGTAACGCCTGTAATAAAGGACCATGAAGGCCATAAAAGCTACTTATGAGGTGACCGTTTGTAGGCAGTGCCTTTAAGTCTTCTTATGGTCGAGTGGTTGCCTTCATGGTCGACTGCTTGTGCTTCTGGTCGAGTACGCTTGTGTCCGTCGACTGGGCTGACCAGGTCGACTGACCTGTCGATACTTCTCAGAATGTCTTTCGTTGTAGGAGTCATGTCCTTGATTGGGTACCTCAGGTATGATAAGTTACCCTACCCTAGGTACGTATCCTCGTCACCCCACCAGACACATGTCTGACGGGTAGCGTGAGGAGATAGCCTGTGTTGCGAGACCGATTTGACCCTCAAGCTGATCTTTGATCAAAAAACCTTCAACATTAAAGTTGTTCGTCTCGTCGAAACAGTCAAGATTGCTTTTGGGCTTGTTTTCATCCGAGATCGTTTACCACTGCAAAAAGGACTCGCAAGGTGCAGCCAGTTTAAACCGAACAGTTTTGGGAAGTTCGGATAAAACCAGTCCGAATTTGACTAGGGTTTCGGACGTGAATTGATGTAATTTTCTTGTAAGGAACGCCTAGATAAATCCTTTGCTTGTACGGGAAGTCCAGCCGCCTCTTATATATGTTGGGGGTGACGGCCGATTGAAACAACACCAATCGAACAAATCAATCTATTACACATTTGTGTTCATCTACTTTTATCCATTACCCTTGTATCTTTCTTTCTCGTTCTTCGTTCGTTCTTCGCATTGGAGGGCAGCGATCCACGAGGCTCTAGGGGCGAGCGAATCGACCTAGGGCAACCCATAGCCGCCTCAATCCCTGATGGGGTCCCTCCCGGGTGCGCGGGGTTTCGGGTCTGCAAAAGCGCCCGCCGACTGTCTTGCGTATCGCGCTGTTGGTCGGGTCTCCTTCGACGTGACCTGCGGTGCATCACCCCCGACGTCGAGGGTACACAGGACGTGTTCGCGTGTCAGCAGTGATGTAGAGATTGCTCAAGATGTGAGTGTGTTGCAATCTCATAGATTTAGATTCATCGAAGTGCCTACAAGGGTTAGATAGCATTCAAGGGTACAAGTATAGATCCAAGACATATGATCATAAGCATAATAGAGATATCAAGGATTAGTCAAAGGATCATGCCTCAATGATGTTCAATTCACCTCTCAAGCGGTAAAATACTTTCTCATCAAGTGGTTTGGTGAATATGAACATGCTTAAGATCAATGCTCCCTTTAGCAACGTGATCTCAAATTAAATGATGACGAACTTCAATATGCTTAGTTTGAGAATGTTGCACGCGATTGTGAGCAATCTTAATAGCACTTTCATTATCACAAAGCAATGGAACATGTTTCACATAAATCCCATAATCTTTAAGACTTTGGGTTATCCAAAGTAATTGAGCACAACATGAACCGGCGGCAATGTATTTTGCTTCGGCGGTGGATAAGGATACCGAGTTTTGTTTCTTGGATGACCAAGACACAAGAGATCTACCAAGAAATTGACACATTCCCGAAGTGAACTTTCTATCAACCTTGTCACTGGCATAGTCCAAGTCGAAGTAGCCAACAAGATCAAAAGAAGACCTCTTTGTATACCAAATGCCAAAATTTGGTGTATGAATTAAGTATCTCACTATCCTTTTCACAGCCTTAAGATGACATTCCTTTGGGGCCGCTTGATATCGTGCACACATGCACACACTTAGCATAATATCGGGACGGGAGGCACATAGATATAAGAATGAACCAATTGTAGAACGATAGACCTTTTGGTCAACCGGTTTGCCATCCTTAGTCATTGGTATGTTGAACTTCTTGAATGTTGAACTTCACACTTAGCATAATATTTGGATATGGTTGAAATAATATTTGAGTGGAAATCAACTTGGGGAAGGCTAGAGATCAAGATTCTTATGGTTGGATTGGAATGTCTTGGTCTCGACACATGAGTAGGTGGTTCTCTCTCAGAAAATGAATGTTGGAAGTGTAGGCACGTTCCGATGGCTCTCTCTCAAATGGAGAGGGGGGTGGAGGGGTATATATAGACTCCACACAAAATCTAACCGTTACACACAAAAGAGCCAACTCGATCAGACCGAATATGTGAACTCGGTGAGACCAATTCAGTTCAAAATGTGAACGTTAGAGTTTTCGATGGAACCGGCATGATCAACTCGGTGGGACCGACGCGCTAGGGTTAGGGTAAAACCCTCAACTCGGTTTGACCGATTACACAAACTCGGTGAGACCGATCCTGGTACTAAGAAAACAGAGAGTTGGTCAAGCAAACTGGTTGGACCGGCTGAATATCTCGGTGAGACTGAAATAATTGCAACAGGCAACAAAGAGTTTGCAAGCCCATATCGGTGAGACCGAGATCCCATCAGTGAGACTGAACTGAAAAGGGTTTCTGGCAGTGGTTATGTCAAGTGAACTCGGTGGTGCCGGCTGAATCAAATCGGTGGGGCCAAGTTTGACTTTAGGTTTAGGACATATTTGTATATGAGAAAGTGGTTGAAGGATTTGGAGCATATCACTAAGCATTTTGAGCAAGTAGACCATTAAGCAACACCTCATCCCCTTTTAATAGTATTGGCTTTCCTATGGACTCATTGTGATCTTGGATAACTAAAATAGAAATGAAGAGTCTTGAGCTTTTGTCAATCTTCTGTCCTTAGCATCTAGAGGGCGTTCCACATCCTCTTGTCCATGCCACACCTTTGCTGAACTTTCTGAAATATACTAGTTGAAAATATTAGTCCAACAAGAGATATGTTGACATTAATTGCCAAAATCACCTAGGGAGCCCTTGTGCTTTCACCGTTTAGTCAATACTTTCTGAATGACGAAACTTTGAGTTATGCACGACAAAACTTTATTTGTGATGTAATTAAACCGTCCTCCTCAACTAGCGAAGATCACTCTAGTTAGGGCATTTTTGGTACGATGAACTTTGTTATTTATGCTTTTGATATGCTGCTTCTATTTTTGCCAAGTCTGTCTCTTTCTGTTGCTCAACTATATAACTTGCATATCATCGACTCATGTGACGATGCAGGTGCATAGATCATCGATGACGAAGAAGTGCTACGCCAGGAGTATACGACGAGTGGCCAGAGTGTCAGGCCCATGTGTACCAGTTTCCGGTTTCGGAGCGACACCCAGTAGTTAGTTTAGGTTCACGCTAGTGCGAGAGAGGCATACGGACCGACGCCTCAAGAAGTACTACATTATGTATGATGAGACATGTCATGTAACTTGTATAGCTATATCGTGATTATGATGTGACGACATGATTTGTGTTGGATGTTATGATGAGCCTATTATATGTATGATATGATGAGCATATTGCATGTTTATGATATAATTAGAATACTATATAAAACCTATACAAAAACATCGCAAATACGCAGCAAAAAAAGATATGAGAAAATATAGTAGTAGCGCTCTTTAGCGTTGGACACCAAAATGCTACTGGTAAAGCACTTAGTAGTAGCGCTGGTATGGAAAGGGCTACTTCTAAGTAGATATGGCAGTAGCGTGTGTCAACATGCTCTACCGATAAACATTAGCTGTAGCGCTGTATCCCGCGCTACTGATACACCAAATACCCGCACTACTGCTTGGCTTTTCCCTAGTAGTGACTAATAATAACATGATATATCTTCTTTTCATCGAGATAAGCATATTTCAAAGTGTCTGGCAATTGTTTTAATTCAAACATAGGATCACCTTTAGGTGGAGGAGGACCTCCTGGAGTTTGAATAGGCAAATTGTGTTTAAGTAGAAGACGTTGTTCAAAGAAAATCTTATCTATTTCATTTTCTTTCGTGCATATGTAGATCATTTTCATGGTCTAGCGAATATTGTTCTAGTGGATCAGTAGGAGGCACAGCAATAGAAGCAAGACCAATTATTTCATCCTTACTAGGCAATTCTTTTTCATGAAGCTTTCTACTAAACTTGGAATAAACTCATGAGACTCATCACCAAAGCTACCACCGACAATTTGTTTCTCACAATCTATTTTAGCATTAACGGTGTTCAAGAAAGGTCTACCAAAGATAATGGGACAAAAGTAATCTTGTGGGGAACCAAGAACAAGAAAATCAGTAGGGTATTTTATTTTCCCACACAAGACTTCAACATCTCTAATAATCCCAATTGGTGATATAGTATCTCAATTAGCAAGTTTAATAGTAACATCTATGTCTTTTATCTCTGCGGGTGTTATGTCATTCATAATTTCTTGATATAAGGAATAAGGAATAGCACTCACGCTAGCACCTATGTCACGTAAACCATGATAACAGTGATCTCCTATTTTAACTGAGACAACAGGCATGCAAACAACAGGTCTATGTTTATCCTTTTGTAACGCCCTCGATGCGGCTATATCTCCCACGTGTCGAGGCACGACTTAGAGGCATAATCGCATTGAAAGCAGTGTCGCAAGTGAGGTAATCTTCACACAATCCATGTAATAAATAAAAGGGGAAAGATACATAGTTGGCTTACACTCGCCACTTCACACAAGTACATAAATAACATCCATCATACAGATTACACTCAAGGTCCGACTACGGTACCAAAATGAAAGAAGACTACCCCAAATGCTAAACAGATCCCCGGATCACCCAACTGGGCTCCACTACTGATCATCTGGAAAAGAAACATAGTAACGGCCACGTTCCTCATCGAACTCCCAAGTGAGCTCGGTCGCGTCATCTGCACTGGCATCGTTGGTACCTGCAACTGTGGTGATAATATCTGTGAGTCACGGGGACTCAGCAATCTCACACCCGCGAGATCAAGACTATTTAAGCTTAAAGGTGGGAGAGGGGTTTGTGAGGTGGAGCTGCAGCAAGCGACTAGCATATGGTGGCTACAGCGCAAAAGAGAGCGAGAAGAGAAGGCAAAGCACGGTCGAGAAACTAAAAAAATGATCAAGAAGTGATCCTGAAACAACCTACGTCAGATATAACTCCAACAACCGTGTTCACTTCCCGGACCCCGCCGAGAAGAGACCATCACGGTTACACACGCGGTTGATGTGTTTTAGTTAAGGTTAACTTCGGGTTTTCTACAACCGGACATCAACAAATTCCCATCTGCCTCATAACCGCGGGCACGGCTTTCGAAAGATAATACCCTGTAGGGGTGTCCCAACTTAGCCCATGATAAGCTCTCACGGTCAACGAAGGATATTCCTTCTACCGGGAAGACCCGATCAATCTCGGAATCCCGGACTACAAGACATTTCAACAGCAATAAAACAAGTCCAGCAAAGCCGCCCAATTGTGCCGACAAATCCTGATAGGAGCTGCACATATCTCGGTCTCAGGGCACATCCGGATGAGCAGTCCGTACAACTAAAACCAGCCCTCGAGTTGCCCCGAGGTGGCGCTGCAAAGGGCTCTAGTTTGGACCAGCAATCGAAGGAGAACTGGCCCGGGGGTTTAAAATAAAGATGAACCTTGAGTCTGCAGAACCCAAGGGAAAAAGGCTTAGGTGGCAAATGGTAAAACCAATGTTGGGCCTTGCTGGAAGAGTCTTATTCAAAGCGAACTGTCAAGGGGGTCCCATAAATCACCCAACCGTGTAAGGAACGCAAACTCCGGGAACATAACACCGGTATGACGGAAACTAGGGTGGCAAGAGTGGAATAAAACACCAGGCATAAGGCCGAGCCTTCCACCCTTTACCAAGTATATAGATGCATTAATTAAATAAGAGGTATTGTGATATCCCAACAAGTAAACATGTTCCAAACAAGGAACAACAAGTCCATGTTCCAACAGGGAACAAACTTCATCTTCACCTGCAACTAGCAACGCTATAAGAGGGGCTGAGCAAAGCAGTAACATAGCCAATCAACGGTTTGCTAGGACATGGAGGGTTAGGGGCTGACATGGCAGTATGGGTGGCATGATATAGCAAGTGGTAGGTATCGCAGCATAGGCATAGCAAAAGAGCGAGCAATCTAGCAAGCAAAGATAGAAGTGATTTCGAGGGTATGGTCATCTTGCCTGCAAGAGTCTCAGAGTTGTCGAAAGCTTGGTCCTCGAAAGCGTTCTCAACAGGTTCCTCGTTCACGTACTCGTCTCCCGGCTCTACCCAAGACAAGAGAACAAGCAAAGGAACCAAAATCAACCACGATGCAATGCGCAAGCAACATGATGCAAAAACATGGCATGATATGCGAGAGGTGATATGCAATGCGTATGCGTGCTATGGAAGGACAAGGATGAACAAGGCATAATATTGGCAAACCAAGCGTGCCACTGGATAGGTGAGGTGATTTTGGTTGAAATCGATATAAAGTTCACCGGAATCGGATGCACGGTTTGCAAATGGCAAGCAATACAAGAATGACACAAATCTGCCATTAACAGCATGATGCTACTTAGCAAGCAACAAATAATTAAGCTACTGCACCCAAACATGGCAACAAAGCATATGACAGTAATCTACACAAGAGGCAAGATAAAAGATGAACACTGAGCTACGGCTCAATCCCATCATAACAGGTCCAAACCATCATGGCAGAAGTGCACAAGATAACAGGTTCTCAGACTTAGTGAAACTAGCAACATAGCAGAAAACTAACATCAGGATGACATGTTCAGAGCAACGGAACAACATGCTACAGGTTCAGAACATAGCAAAGAAAGGCATCGCATGAATCTACTCATAGCACTTGACAAAAGTCCCTTACTGACCATAAGCCAAAAAGGGTCAGAAAATATGATTACACCCAAGTCAAATAAGCAAGTTTCGTTACAGGTTACAGACTTAGCAGAAAACTGGACATGTCAAAACAGATAACGACTAGGCATGTTCGTGAGCTTGATGCACTCACTACAGAGCATTTCATGATAAACTAAGCATACATACATCAAGAAGATATGGCATAGTAACTAGACATGGCAAGAATAACATCATATCATGCAAGGTTCAACTACACCAAGCTTGGCAAAATCGAATAACATGTAAACAATCTGCCAGCAACATTTTGAAGCAAAAGTAGAGCTCGATTGACTCAAGCTATGGCACTCCATAATTGCAAACAAAGGAATAGATGGATTAAGCAAATACTCAAGTCCAAAACACCCTTACTGATCATGCTCAAATTATGCATGGATCTCTCAGAAACAACATGAATACATGGCATGAAAATAACAGCAGTCAGGGACTTAGTGAAATCACTAAGTCTCTGAAATCAGCAACATCAAGTGACCTAGTTTGCATGCTTGTGCTAGTCACCAAAAGTATCACAAAAATACATGCCAAATTCCCTGGATAGGTAACATGGCATATTACAAAACTCATGTAGGACTCAACTTCATAGGAGGTACACATCAATCATGGAAAAAATGACAAAAGTGCATGTTCAGATAAGATCCAGCAACTAACATCAACTAGCCCTCTTCTAACAGCAATTCGGGCATCAATATGATCTCAAATGAAAATGATGCAATGGAACAAAGTGATGTACTCTTCGAGACGAACAATTTGACATATTATACGCGCAAAACGGAGCTACGGATGCAAAGTTATGGCACTGGTAACATGGCATGATATTGCATTAATAAGAGGACTTAGAGAAATTCGGGGAGAGGGGAAAAGTCAACCGACGGCACGGAAATCGAGGCGGGCGGCGGATCTCGCCGGCAGCCGGCCGGGGAAGGCGGAGGAGAGGCCGGGGCGACCGGATCTCGCCGGATCCGGCGCCGGCGCGGGACGACGGGGAGGCGCGCGGACGGCGAGGAGCTCGGGGCGCGGGGAGGCGGCGGCGGTCGCGGACCCGGCACGATGGGCGGCGACGGCGGTCGCCGGCGACGGCGCGGAGGGCGGCGGTGGCGGCGGACTGCCGCGGCGGCGGGGATCGGGAGCGCAGGCGCGGGCGACGGGCGGCGGCTCGGGCGAGCGGGCCCGCGGGGGCCGGCTGCGGGCTCGAGCGGGCCGGGCGGCGGGGACGGCGGCGCGGCCACGTGGCACGCAACCACTGGCTGCGGGCGGCGGCGCGGGTTTCGTCCGGCGGCAGCGGACGTGTCCGCCCGCGCGGAGAGGAGCGGGCTAGGGTTTCGGGGTGTTTTGATCCGGAATTGGGGAAGGGGAAGGCCTTTTTATAGCTAGAAGGAGCTAGGAAGCTCCAAATGGAGAGCGGTTTTCGGCCACGCGATCGTGATCGAACGGCGGAGGACATGGGAGTGTTTTAGGTGGGTTGTTGGGCTGTTTTGAAGGGGTGTTGGGCTGCAACACACACGAGGCCTTCACGGTTACCCGGTTAACCGTTGGAGTACCAAACGAACTCCGATTGACCCGAAACTTGACAGGCGGTCTACCGGTGCTATACCAAGGCCACATGTCAAACCTCGGTCCATTCCGAGAATGTTTAATACCCGCTCACGAAGAAATGTAAAAGGGGACGCCGGGAGACATAGGAGCGCCGGATTGCAAAACGGACAACGGGAAAGATGCTCGGATTTACGAGACGAACACGTATGCGAATGCGATGCACATGATGACATGATAAGAAATGCATGACATGACCAAAAAGCAAAACGGAGAGAACCCAACCACGGAGGGAATATCATAGCACATAGCCGGAAATGGCAAGAGTTGGATTACAAATATGGTAAGTTACATCTGGGGCGTTACACCTTTTTATCAGATTTAGCAATTCTAGCAGCTTCTTCACAAAAGTAAATAACATGACCATCTATATTTTCTTCCAAGAGATCCTTAACCATAGAAACACTAGGTTCTACTTTAATTTGTTCATAAGGGCTAGGTGTTCTAATATAACTTTAGTTGACCACAGTTGAAACTTTAGCATGTTCCTCTACCCTAACAGGGAAAGGTGGTTTCTCAATATAAGCAGTAGGAACAACTGGATCAACATTATAAAGTATATTTTCCTCATTATCTAGTACCGGTTCTTTAATTTTTTTTCTTTAATAGGTGGGTGATATTTAAATCACTTCTCTTTAGGGAGTTCAACATGAGTAGCAAATGATTCACAAAAGGAGGCTACTATCTGAGAGTCAAGTCCATATTTAATGCTAAACTTCTGAAAAGCATCGGTGTCCATAAAAGATTTAACACAATCGCACTTAAGCTTTATACCCGACTCTTTACCTTCGTCGAGTTCCCAATCTTCAGAGTTGCGTTTAATTATTTCCAAAACATCCCATCGGAATTCAATAGTTTTCTTCATAAAAGAACCAACACAAGAAGTATCCAGCATGGTTCGATCATTATGAGAAAGCCGAGCATAAAAATTCTGGATAATAATTTCTCTTGAGAGCTCATGATTGAGGTATGAATATAACATTTACTTAAACCTCCCCCAAGCTAGAGTGATACTTTCTCCTTCACGAGGCCAAAAATTATATATGTAATACCGATCATGATGAACTAGATGCATAGGACAATTTTTTTGGTGGAACTCCAATTTCAATCGATTCCAATTCCAAGATCTAATATCATCGCATAGCCTATACCATGCCAATGCTTTTACCTTCAAAGATAAAGGGAAAACTTTCTTCTTAACTTCATCTCCAGGTAAACCTGCAACCTTAAACAATCCACAAATTTGTTCCACATATATCATGTGCATACCAGGATGTTCGGTTCCATCTCCTGCATGAGGATTAGCTAGCAGTTGTTCTATCATACCCGAAGGAATTTCATATTCAATATTTTTAGTAGATGCAGTAGGTTGAGGGGTAGCTAATTGTGGTTCCGATCGAGGCGAAGATACCCCGAACAAACCCCTTAAAGGATTGTTTTCCACAGTAACAAGTGACAGTTAATTTCAGCACACTATATAAATGTTTCCTTACCAAATTCCACTTACCAAAGGCGCTTCACTCCCCGGCAACGGCGCCAGAAAATAGCCTTGATGACCCACAAGTATATGGGATCAATTGTAGCTCTTTTCGATAAGTAAGAGTGTCGAATCCAACAAGGAGCAAAAGGAAATGACAAGTGGTTTTCAGCAAGGTAATATCTGGAAGTGCTGAAATTGTAAGTAACAGAGTAGTTTGATAACAAGATAATTTGTAACGAGCAAGTAGCGATAATAGTAGCAAAAGTGCAGCAAGTTAGCCCAATCCTTTTTAGGCAAAGGACAAGCCAAAACGGTCTCTTATGATAAGCAAAGCGTTCTTGAGGGTACACGGGATTTTCACACTTTCACCATGTTGGTTTGATTTGTGTTCGGTACTTTGATAATTTGATATGTGGGTGGACCCGTGCTTAGGTGTTGTTCTTACTTGAACAAACCTCCTACTTATGATTAACTCTTACACAAGCATCCGCAACTATGAGAAAAGTATTAATAATAAATTCTAACCATAGCATTAAACTTTTGGAATAGCGCATAAACTGGGGTTTAAGCTTCTGTCACTCTCGCAACCCCTCATCTAATTGCTACAACACAATGCATTTCCTTAGGCCCAAATATGGTTAAGTGTCATGTAGTCGATGTTCACATGACACCACTGAGGGAATCACAACATACATACTATCAAAATATCGAACACATATCAAGTTCACATGATTACTTGCAACATGATTCCTCCCGTGACCTCAAGAACAAAAGTAACTACTCACAAATGATAATAATGCTCAAGATCAGAGGGGTATTAAATAGCATATTGGATCTGAACATATAATATTCAACCAAATAAACCATATAGTAATCAACTACAAGATGTAATCAACACTACTAGTCACCCACAAGCACCAATCTATAGTTCCGGTAAAAAGACTGAACACAAGAGATGAACTAGGGTTTGAGATGAGATGGTGTTGTTGATGGAGATTTCCCTCCCCAAGATGGGAGAGTTATTGGTGATGACGATGATGACGATGATTTCCCCCTCCTGGAGGGAAGTTCCCCCGGCGGAATCACTCCGCCGAAGGGCAAAAGTGCTCCTGCCCAAGTTCCGGCTCGAGACGGTGGCGCTCCATCTCAAAAGTCCTCTCCTTATTTTTTCTAGGTCAAAATGACCTATATACCAGAAGATGGGCACCAGAGGTGGGCCTGGGTGAGCATAACCCACCAAAGCATGCTTGGGAGCCCTGGCATGCCCTGGTGTCTTGTGCTTACCAGGGTGGGGCCCTCTGGTACTTATTAGCTCCAATATTCCTCATATATTCCATAAAAAATCTCCCTAAAGTTTTAGCTTGTTTGGAGTTGTGCAGAATAGGTAGCCTGACGTAGCTTTTCCAGGTCCAGATTTCCAGCTGCCGAAATTCTCCCTCTTTGTGTGTACCATGTACATTATGAGAGAGAAGGCATTAGAATTACTCCAAAAAGCATTATTATGTATAAAAACATCCTAAATAACAGTAGGAAAACATGATTCAAAATGGACCCCACCAAGGAGGGAAAGTCCCTCCTTGGGGCGCCGGCCTTGGGAGGAGGAGTTGGACTCATCCCCCACACCAATCCCCCCCACCCACACACACACAAGGAAGGGGGCGCCACATCCTGTTGGGCCAAGTTGGCCCAATTCTCCTTCCCAGTTTGACCTTTTGAGGCCAATTGATATTAAATTTAATATAAAAGCCTTATAATAAATATTACACCCTTTTATATTTAACAGCCCCAGAAACATTTTTCACCTATATATTATTTATCGGTAATACACAGTATTGCTCGATATTCTCTAAAACCCTACCGGTGACCCCAAAACACTTCCGGATCCTCTAAAAAATATTTCAAATATTTATGAAATAATTCCACAAATATATTGTCATCACTCCTGTCCTACTAACACTCAGCAGATCGTGATTGCCTTAAGCTTCTGAGCTCAGCAGATTGTGATTGCCTTAAGCTTGTGACCCCATAGATTCGATAACTCATAGACATGAACGAAACCCCTTTGTTCAATGACCGATAGCAGAACCGCGGACGTCCATATCGATCCCTATGAGCACACGAATGATATTCGAGTGAACCTTTGGTTATCATGTGATGTTCCTTTCGCTTCGCGATACTTCACAAGACCCAGGATGCATCGGTGTCTTCTGAGTCATCAGGCTCACTACACCGTTATGTTCATTAACAATTTTGTTTTTCGTTCTCATTGTCGTGTTCCCGCATCCCTGTGATGCAGTCATGTGTGTCTGGACAGACGATGATGGATGTCGTCACACCGTGACGAACCTAAGAATATCTCCCCATCGCCGGAGGAGCAAATCCCACTCTTGAGTTATCTACTCCCTTGTCAAACTTTCTGATGAGCCTATAACTTGTCGTTATGATCATCGTGTTACAAGTGCCCCAAAGTCCACCGTACGGTAAGAAGTGACTACAATACTCTCATGGTCTAAGGCGCAAAATCACACGTTAACACTGTGTTATTACAATTGACAACAGATGATATAAACTCAATTCATAACAGATAAGTCTGGGTTGATTCAATATGATCATTCTTCTAACGTCATACTCTCAATATTTTTTAGGACTGTCGTTACCCTTATCCTAAGATCTGGAAAACATGATCACCAACAACACTTGAGCCAGTCTTAGAGGCAAGACTGGGAACCCATTCTTTACCGTTTATCATTCTACACGTGCATATGAGTTTTCCACTGAATCGGTTATTCCTGGATCATAGCAGTTATAGCATGAAATACAAACTCTTAATTATGAACATGGAAATGTGATAATACAATATTATTGCCTCTAGGGCAAATTTCCAACCGTTACTGATAATCCCCAAGTGCAAGGAATCATCATAGCACTTTCCACTAATGGATGTGGTAAGTATGATTGTCGAACCCACAACGAGCTAAAGGTAAGATCAATATTATCTCTGGTCCTATTTTTCACTGATACAACCCTAAGTATACCGAGCGTTTGCATTATCTAGAAATGAGAGATGAAAGTACGAAGTGGCTATGAAGGGATAGGTTTGCAAGATAACGAAGAGCGTAAATATAAAAGATAGGTGTTGCCTAAGTAAAGGTACAATGTAATACAAATAGCGAATGGTGGTGGTATGGTGTGCGAAATTGTGCCAAGGTAATTGGCTAAGTTACTAAACCGATAGGAACTATATAAAATAGGAGCTGACATTGGCACTAGATTAATAGGTTAGTCCAAAAAATAATATAAAAGAGCACCAAAACCATATATAATTGATGCTAATATAGCACGAATACATCATAAACTATAGATACATCGAAGACGTATCGCTTACAAAGAGTGTATCGCTCCCATGGTAGTTGCATGTGAGCTTTCGAATGCCATCCATTCAGTATGAGCAAGTGATCTGAAATTTGCCACTTTGTAGAGGTTGGAGCCTCCGAACTGGTCACTTTGGAGCTTCCAAGTAGTGTTAAGAAGTTGTAACGGTTAGATTCCTAGTCCAGTATATTTATACCCCCACATATCCCACATGTTCACTCAAAGGAAACTCCACTCATACCCTATGTTTGAGAGAGAACCCAACACCTCCTTGCGCTGATTTCAAAGGGATTTCTACTCCAACCATCCAAGCCAATCCTTTGAGATCTAATCCATCTCTGCTTCTCAGTCCTACTTTTCCAAGGTTATGTTTGGATTGTTATCAAAACTTACTCTACCATTTTTGTTGGTGAAGTCTAACTGTTGGTATGTGTTTGCATGGTTGCTAGAAGTTGGCATGCAGGTGTGTCTCTAGCCATTCTAGTTCATTATTCTTGCTTATGTTGGTCAATTCATGAGCAATCAATTGTCAACCAAACTTTTGGCTAGCCAAATATTTGATAGACACATGTAGAACCAAACATACTTCTAGAGCTCCATTATTTATTAGTATCACACTATGAGTTTATCTTGTAGTGACGTGAATTCACAGATCAAGAGGTGTGTATCCTTAGGATTGTCTGTTCTGAAACAAGGTAACCCCTATAAGTTCGGAGGATGTACCACACCCTTCTCTTGAGTAACACACTGTCCGTTTAGGCTATTGTGAGCAATTGCATAGGTCGTTGTCAGGATCGAGGTTTAAGGACTGAAGTGGGATAAATGGTTTTAAAAATTCCAATCTTAAGGTTGGCAATTTTTAGAGCAACACAAACGAAGACTAAACAACCCAAACATAATCATAAGCAAAGCTGCCAATGGTACTAGATATCGGAAGATTAAAACCTGCAAGTAATAAGAGGCAGAGTTAAGATAATTCAAATACTTAAGACGCGAAGATGTTTTCTCCATCGTTTAGATAGTTGGCGTTATATATCCTATATCCATGTTAATTGAGGTTTCGACCATAGGTTTTAGAATCACAAGGATCCCTGTTGCGTCGCCCACCTAATGGCTCACCAAGCATAACCAACCTATTTCATCAAGACTTGCACCTTGCACAAAGAAGTTTCACGAAGGAGTAGATCTTGTTGGGGCACACGATACGCTACGCAGGCATGAAACAAAAAGTTTCCTACCACGCAAACCAGGAACATGATGCGGTTAAGACGATAGCACCACGAAACAACCAAGAGACATGCATGAACCAACCAGGAGACGCCCTACCCCCAGGTGGTGGGGACACAAGTGATGACACTGATGAGGGGAGACTGAGGGGGGAGTGGGTTAATCTACTTCAGGTCCGATCTCTTGGGTTTTTAGGATTTTCAAATGATGCACTACTTCATAGTCAGTACACATAAGCTTTCACTAGTAGAATACAGGGCTTTGGTTGGGGCCTGGCCAGCCCATTAGTCCCGGTTCTGTCATGAACCGGGACCCGTGGGGGGCATACATCCCGGTTTGTGCGCCTAGGGGACCGGTCGGGCCTCGGGAGGCATTTGTCCCGGCTCTGGACACATCTCGGTTCTAGGCACGAACCGGGACCAATGGTCCTCGCTCCTGCCCACAGCCATTGGTCCCGGTTTGTGCCTAGAACCGGGACACAAGGGGGCCTTTAGTCCCAGTTCCAGCCACGAACTGGGACCAATGATGTGGCTATATATACCCCTCGCCCGCGAGCAGAGCACTCCACTGCTCTGTTTTTCTGGCCGGCAAGGGGAGAGCTTTGTGGTGCTGTAGCTCACCTCCTATGCACATGAGGTGTTCGATGAAATGCCCGAGCCACACTAGTTAAGCTTTCTCCTCTTGAAGCTCGACCTCCAAGCTCCATTTTCCCCGAGATTTGTCTAGGTTTAGCGGTCAGTCACGTCCCGTCCCCGTCTTCACCGCCGTCGACCGCCCGCGCCGATCTCGTCGCCGGACAACCATGGTGAGCCTCTTGTTGTTATCATCTTTCTAAAAGAAAAAAATTCTTACTTTAGATAGATACCTGTCTGATTTTCTTACTTTTATTATTGCTTTTTATTATATAGTGCGATGGTTTTGGTATCCGCCCCCGTCGGCCCTCGTCCTGTCTATGATTCAGATGTGGTATATATTATCTTTTATAACTATTTGGTTCATTTATTGTTTATGACAATTATACCGACCAACGTGACATAGATTTTATTTATCTAGGAGGTATGTGAACCGGAAATTCCAACCGAACCTATTGTCGAGAGGTTAAATTTAGTTGAAGAAGAAAACAATTACGTGAAGGAAAAAATAAAAAAAAAATTGAGGAGGAGAAGATGATATTGGAGTTGCATGTTGCGGATGTCATCGAGGATCACAAGATCAAGATGGATGCAATGCGGTTGAAGATTATGAAGATTAGAAAATATGCCATTCATACCGAGGCTTGGTATCATTATGTCGTTGGACCAATTGTTACCTTGGTTGTGATTATGATCGCATTTGTTGTTGCATTGGAAGGTTTTACATAGTTTCAGTGTATGGTTTAATTAGATGCTCTAGAGAGCTATATGTTGTTCAATGAGAACTATGTATGTACTTTGGTTTTAATGTGATGATGAACTTCTATTAATTTGGTCACTTATCTATCCATGTGAATCTGTAATGGTTTTTGACACACATAATTATATATAATACACGCAGATGAACCGACAATGGATGTAAGGTGACAGACACACCTCCGAGTACATTAAGGGCCTGCATAATTTTCTCGAAGTGGTTGAGGCAAACAAGCAGAATGGTTTTATGTGTTGTCCATGCCCTATATGTGGGAATACGAAGTCTTACTCTGACCGAAAAATCCTTCACACCCACCTGCTTTATAAGGGTTTCATGCCACACTATAATGTTTGGACCAAGCATGGAGAAATAGGGGTTATGATGGAATACATCAAAGAAGAAGAGGACGATGACAACTATGTGCCCCCTGAATACGGTGATGCTACAACGGGGAAGCTGCTGAAGATCAAGAGGAACCAGACGATGTGCCCGATGATGATGATCTCCGCCGGGTCATTGTTGATGCAAGGACACAGTGCGAAAGTCAAAAGGAGAAGCTGAAGCTCGGTCGCATGTTAGAGGATCACAAAAGAGGGTTGTACCCCAATTGCGAAGATGGCAACACAAAGCTCGGTACCGTACTGGAATTGCTGCATTGGAAGGCAGAGAATGTTGTGCCTGACAAAGGATTTGAGAAGCTACTGAAAATATTGAAGAAGAAGCTTCCAAAGGATAACGAATTGCTAGATAGTATGTACACAACAAAGAAGGTTGTATGCCCTCTAGGATTGGAGGTGCAGAAGATACATGCATGCCCTAATGACTGTGTCCTCTACCACAATGCGTACGAGGATTTGAACGCATGCCTGGTATGCGGTGCATTGCGGTATAAGATCAGACGAGATGACCCTGGTGATGTTGACGGTGAGCCCCCCAGGAAGAGGGTTCCTGCGAAGGTGATGTGGTATGCTCCTATAATACCACGGTTGAAACATCTGTTCAGAAACGAAGAGCATGCCAAGTTGATGCGATGGCACAGAGAGGACCGTAAGAAAGACGGGAAGTTGAGAGCACCCGCTAACGGGTCGCAGTGGAGAAAATCGAGAGAAAGTATTGGGCGGAGTTTGCGGGTGACCCAAGGAACGTATGGTTTGGTTTAAGCGCGGATGACATTAATCCTTTCGGGGAGCATAGCAGCAATCATAGCACCTAGCCCATGACTCTATGTATGTATAACCTTCCTCCTTGGATGTGCATGAAGCGGAAGTTCATTATGATGTCAGTTCTCATCCAAGGCCCTAAGCAACCCGGCACTGACATTGATGTGTACCTAAGGCCATTAGTTGAAGAACTTTTACAGATGTGGAATGGAAACAGTGTACGTGTGTGGGATGAGCACAAATAGGAGGAATTTAACCTGCACGCATTGCTGTTTGTAACCATCAACGATTGGCCCGCTCTCAGTAACCTTTCAGGACAGACAAACAAGGGATATCATGCATGCACACACTGTTTAGCTGACACCGAAAGTATATACCTAGAAAAATGCAGGAAGAATGTGTACCTGGGCCATCGTCGATTTCTTCCAACCAACCATCAATGTCGAAAGAAAGGCAAGCATTTCAAAGGCAAGGCAGATCATCGGAAGAAGCCTGCCATGCATACCGGTGATCACGTACTTGCTATGGTCAATGATTTACACGTAATCTTTGGAAAGGGTCCTGACGGACTATCTGTTCCAAATGACGCTGAGGGACGCGCACCCATGTGGAAGAAGAAATCTATATTTTGGGACCTACCCTACTGGAAAGACCTAGAGGTCCAATTTTCAATCAACGTGATGCACATGACAAAGAACCTTTGCATGAACCCTCTAGGCTTCTTGGGCGTGTATGGGAATACAAAAGATACAGTGGAGGCACGGGAGGACCTGCAATGTTTGCACGAAAAAGACGGCATGCCTCCAAAGCAGTATGAAGGTCCTGCCAGCTACGCTCTTACCAAAGAAGAGAAGGAAATCTTCTTTGAATGCCTGCTCAGTATGAAGGTCCTGTCTGGCTTCTCGTCGAACATAAAGGAAATAATAAATATGCTAGAGAAAAAGTTCCAAAACCTAAAGTCTCATGACTGCCACGTGATTATGACGCAACTGCTTCCGGTTGCATTGAGGGGGCTTCTACCAGAAAACGTCCGATTAGCCATTGTGAAGCTATGTGCATTCCTCAATGTAATCTCTCAGAAGGTGATCGATCCAGAAATCATACCAAGGCTAAGGAGTGATGTGGCGCAATGTCTTGTCAGTTTTGAGCTGGTGTTCCCACCATCCTTCTTCAATATCATGACGCACGTCCTAGTTCATCTAGTCGACGAGATTGTCATTCTAGGCCCCGTATTTCTACACAATATGTTCCCCTTTGAGAGGTTCATGGGAGTCCTAAAGAAATATGTCCATAACCGCGCTAGGCCAGAAGGAATCATCTCCATGGGCCATCAAACAGAGGATGTCATTGGGTTTTGTGTTGACTTCATTCCTGGCCTTAAGAAGATTGGTCTCCCAAATCGCGGTATGAGGGGAGATTGACTGGAAAAGGCATGCTTGGAGGGGACTCAATAATATGTAGGGACGGGCATTCTTGGTCTCAAGCACAATACACAGTTCTACAGAACTCTACTTTGGTGACCCCGTATGTCAATGAACACAAGAACAATCTGCGCTCCAAACACTCGGAGCAGTGTGACGACTGGATTACATGTGAACACATCAGGACTTTCGGCAGTTGGTTGGAAACACGTCTCAGAGGTGACAACACTGTTTGTGATGAGCTGTACTCATTGTCCATGGGACCATCTTCGACTGTATTGGCTTACAAAGGATACGAGATAAATGGGAATACATTTTACATGATCGCCCGAGATCAAAAGAGCACCAACCAAAATAGCGGTGTCCGCTTTGATGCAGCAACCAAGAGGGGAAAGAACACATATTATGGTTACATAGTGGACATATTGGAACTTGACTATGGACATGATTTTAAGGTCCCTTTGTTTAAGTGCAAATGGGTCAATCTGTCAGGAGGCGGGGTACAGGTAGACCCATAGTACGAAATGACAACAGTGGACCTGAACAATCTTGGGTACACAGACGAACCATTCGTCCTAGCCAATGATGTGGCGCAGGTTTTCTATGTGAAGGACATGTCTACCAAACCGAGAAAAAGAAAAGATAAGGAAGCGAACACATCATACGATGAGCCAAAGCGCCACATAGTTCTTTCAGGAAAAAGAGACATCATGGGAGTGGAAGGCAAGATAGACATGTCCGAAGATTATGAAAAGTTTCATGAAATTCCTCCCTTCAAAGTCAAGGCTGACCCAAGCACGCTGATAAGCAAAGGACACAAGCGAAGAAAAAGTGAAGACTTTCTCTCCACAACTATTATGATGATGCCTTTGATCTAGAATATCACTGCAGTTACATGTGAAGAAATGAAAAGCCTGTTGTAACAGACGAGTTTCCGTATGAAACCCTGATACCTCGAAAGAGATTGTCCGTTTTGTACACGAAGTGCATCCAGCTTTTGTCGTAACCCTCTCTACTTTTTGCACATGCTATCTGGGTGAAATGATGATACCATGCCAACTTTCAACCTTTACAGAGTTCATTTGAAATGCTTTTCAATTTCAGGGTAATTTAGCTCAAAGAATGAACTAATATAAAAAAGAATGAACTCGAAAACTTTTATGAAACTCTAAGAGCAAAAATAATAAACTAAAAGAATGAACTAGAAAACTTTAGTGAAACTCTAATAGAAAAAAGAATGAACTAGAAAACTTTAATGAAACTCTAATAGCTAAAGGAATCAACCAAAAAGCTTTTACAAACCTCTAGTGTTATTGAAACTAAAATTATATAAAATTTATGCAACTAAAATTATCAAAGTATTTTATGTTGAAAACATTAAAAGCAAAAAGAATTTTCATAAAATAAATAAAAAAGCAAAAAAGAAAATAAAGTAAATATGTAAAAACAAAATAAAATAAATAAACTTTAATAAAATAAATAAAAATAGCAACAGTAAGTATTTTGTTGTAAGTAGAAATAGAATAAAATAAATAAACCAACAAAGAAAACAAAAAAGTGCCACCTACTAGGCCACCACGACCTGAATACGACTAGAAACCCATCCTTGGGCCGGGATTCAGGCCCGCGGTAGGCCCAGTAGGCCCACATGCACAAAGTCACAGATTAAGCCTGAAAGCCTGCAGTTCAGAGAAGCTCGAGAGGGTGGACGCAGCAACGCTTATAAACCACTCTCGAGCTCTCTCAACTAGCGAGGTGGGACTAAACTTTTGGCCGCGACGCGGGCAGCACAAGGACTTTGGTCCCGGTTCGTGGCAACAACCAGGACTAAAGGTTGGCTTTGGTCCCGGTTGGTGGCACAAACCGGGATCAATGCCCCCCTTTAGTCCCGGTTGGTGCCACCAACCGGGACCAAAGGTCTCTGCTTACCGCCCTTTCGGCTGATGAAAAGAGACCTTTGGTCCCGGTTGGTGCCACCAACCAGGACTAAAGGGGTGCATTGGTCCCGGTTGGTGCCACGAACCGGGACCGGTGCTTCGTTTATATAAGCAAACACTTAGCAGTTTCTCCAAAATTCACTTGTTCTTCTCCGCCCCGACGCCCCCTGCTCCTCGTCGCCGTCGCCACCGAGCCGTGCCCCGACGTCGTCAGGCTGCTCCACCTCGCCATCGCCGCGTGCTGCCCCGAGCCCGCCGTGTGCTGCCCCGAGCCCTGCCCCGTCGCTTGCGTGCTGCTGCGAGCCCTGCCACACGTTGCCACATGCTGCCTCGAGCCCGCCGTCCTCGTCGCCGGCCTCCAGCCATCGCCACCCCACCCCCCCCCCCCGTGAGCTCCCCCTTTCCCTTTGGTCCCCTGCTCCCCGTCTCCATGTTCCCCCCAGCCCCTTTGCTCTGCCACTGCTCCATGGTCTCCGCTGGCCCCGATGCATTGAAGAACAGTGATGAGGAGAGGAGAATGAGTGGAGCAGCAACAATGCCGTGAAGGAGTGGAGAGATGAGGAGATGGAGAGGAGAATGAGTTCTGAATTTTTTTACAGTGATGAAACAATGCATAGAAGGTGTTTGATGAAATGCTAGATGGCTTTGGGCATTTTTAGAATTTCTGAATTTTTTTGTGGTGAGGTACTGCAATGCAAAGGTGATGGCAAAATTTCAGAATTTTTGGACAGGTTTAGAATAGGTTTTCAGCAAGAAATTTGAATCTGGTTCAAAATTTCATTTGAATGAAATTTGAAAAAATTGAACTATGGATCAGAAGGTTTTTGGTGAAATGGAGTGTGGTACTGTCATGAAGTTGGAGTAATTTTCTGGTTGTAAAAGAGTTAGTAAAATTTAGAATATGCTAAATATGTCAAAAATGTTATTTTGTTCACAGAAAGTTTTTTGTTCATATATAGAAAAAGTTTTTATATATGACCATGGATATATGAGCAATGATGATCCATGGATGTATGCATTGATATATATGAGAAATTATGTTCATAGAATATTTACCAAGTATATATGTATTTTTGTTCATATATTTATTTTTTTCATAACATTTTTTTCCATTTATATATGTATGTGGCTATAGATGGATATATATGAGAAATGATGGTCCATGGATGTATGCATTGATATATATGAGAAATGATGTTCATAGAATATTTACCAAGTATATATGTATTTTTGTTCATATATTTATTTTTTTCATAGCATTTTTTTTCCATTTATATATGTATGTGGCTATAGATGGGTATATATGAGAAATGATGATCCATGGATGTATGCATTGATATATATGAGAGATGATGTTCATAGAATATTTACCAAGTATATATGTATTTTTGTTCATCTATTTATTTTTTTGCATTTTTTTCCATTTATATATGTATGTGGATATAGATGGATATATATGAGAAATGATGATCCATGGATGTATGCATTGATATATATATATATATATATATATATATATATATATATATATATGAGAAATGATGTTCATAGAATATTTACCAAGTATATATGTATTTTTGTTCATATATTTATTTTTTTCATAGCATTTTTTCCATTTATATATGTATGTAGCTATAGATGGATATATATATGTGAAATGATGATCCATGGATGTATGCATTGATATATATGAGAAATGATATTCATAGAATATTTACCAAGTATATATGTACTTTTATTCATATATTTATTTTTTCATAGCATTTTTTATTTATATATGTATGTGGCTATAGATGGATATATATGAGAAATGATGATCCATGGATGTATGCATTTTTTTCCAATGATGATCCATAGATGGATGGATGTATGTATAGATGTATGTATGTGGATACATGAGGGGGGGTCGATATACCCCCTCTCCGATAATATTTACTTCTTCATATGTTGAGTTAGTTGGTTTAGGTTAGTGCATTTTAGGTTAGTTGTTCTTAGTGCATTTTAGGTTAGTGGAGAGGAAAAAGGAAAATAAGGAAAAAGAAGAAGAAAGAATAGAGGAGAAAAAGAAAAAAAATAGAATAATTCTATTTTTTTTCTTCTTCGAGCGTCGAGGGCCATTTTGTTAAATCCCTTGTCAGTCCGGACGTCGGACAAACGTGAGAGAGGCGGTCCGGCCCAAACCCTAGAAGCGCTGCCGAGGCCACCCAAATTTACCAAGTTAAAAGAGCGTTGTCGTCGAGGCCACCCCAAACCCTAGAACTGTTGCCGAGGCCACCCCAAACCCTAGAGAAGCGTCGAGGCCACTAATATGATTCCTTGTTGTGATTAGCTAGCTAGGTCTACGTTTGCCACTAATATATCCATCTGTCATGTTTTGTATAATAATTGCCATGTTGTAATATTTGCAGAAACTATGGAGCACAGCCGAGATGAGGAAGCAGAACAAGTGTTGGGGGACATAATCGCAGCCGGAGGTGATGTCTTGTCATATCTCAACGACACCAATGGTCTGGGAGGAGAGGGTGAAGCAGACTACGGTGATCGAACAATGGAGGAGGAAGGACATGATTATGATGGCTGTGACGCCCGGATAATTTAGCTACAGTAACCGCACGGTAATGGTACCATGTCACCACAAAAATTTGCTAAACCTCACTTTGATCTTGACCCGATTCAAATTCAAGTTTAGATTATAGTCAAATAATTAAAGTTTTCAAATGGCGTAATAATAATGTTTGATGGGTTTACAAGTATTCACTAAGTAATTAACATGTAAGGACCAACATTTAATGGATTTTAAATTGCCCATAGAAATAATTTAAAGTGGCCAAACATCACTTATTGTGACCATTAATTATAAACCTAATTTCAAACATTTCCATTTAAACTCGAACTTTTTGCGCAACACCAAAATGTCGGAAAGTAATTATGGGAAAAGTGTCAACATTTAATAAATTCATTTAGTACCTAAATTATAGGATAAATATTAGAGAAATAAATAAACAGAAAAAGAAAAGGGAAAGTAAAAGAAAAGAAACGGAGGACCTAACCTAATGGGCCACTTGGCCCACCTAACTAAAGTCAGGCCAGCCCACAGCCCACCCCACTCTCTGAGGCCTACAAGGCCACTTCCCCCGACCCCAAACCCTAACCTATCCCCACTCCCCCTGGTCCGCCGCCACCCACAGGAGCGCTCACGCGCACGAATCCCCGAGGGAGAGGAGCTCCCTCGTGCTCGACGCCGCGCCGGCAACCCCTCTGACCGTCCCGCCGCCATTCCCAGTCGCCCGGTCATCCCTCCTCGTCTCCATCGCTCGTCCTCACCCCCGCCTCGCTGGACGCCCCCGCCGCCTCGACGCCACGCCCCTGCCTCGACATGGACAACCCCGTCGTCGTCCACCCGTCGCCTCGCCGGCGCCACCCGTCCCGCGCCACCTCGAGCCGCTGCTTCCCCGTCAGGCTCACTGTGAGCCCCATCCTCCCTCCTCTTTCTCCCCCGCGCATCGACCGCGCCCGAAGGCCGCGCGCCCCGCAACCCGCACCGTGCGCCGCCCCCGTGCCATGCGCGTTGTGGCCACGCACGCAGCCCCACGCCCCCGCCACGTCCTTGGTCACCTGCAGCCGCGCCCGTCACTGCCTGCCTCGCCCAGGTCGGGCGTTGACCGTGCCCGGCGCGCGCCTAACCACGCCGGCCTGAGCTCCCGCGTCTGCAGCGCCGTCGCCGCTGCCGTTTGCCCCGCATGCCCCCGCCCTCTGCCCTGCTCCTGCTCCTTGTCGCTCTTCCCAAACCGCGCCCGTGCCTCCTCTGGTCGGCGCCGTTACCGCCAGCGCGCCTCTGTGTGCGCTCGTGCGTGAGCACGTCGTTCACTGGTGGTTGGCTAAGGCCACTGTCATGTGCCCCCCCTCACTAATTAACCTGCTTAGGTTAACTAAAAATTATTTAAGTTAATCAAAACCCATTGTGTCACTGACAACGTGGCCCCACTTAGTAGTTATTCTAAATAGATTAAATAAACACTGTTTAAAATTAACTCTAATAAACACCGACTCAATGACAGTCGGGACCCATCTAAACACTATTCACCTTTTGACTAGTCAAATGTTGACTGGGTCAACTCTGCTGACTGGACCACTCCTGGACCCCACTGGTCATACACTCAGGCTAGTATAGAGCTAGGCGACAAATGTTTTTTTTTCTGTTTTTCTTAATTAATCAATCTAGAAAAACATTAAACTTTTAAAATTAATATAAAATAATCCGTAACTCTGATGGAAAAACTTTGTACATGAAAGTTGCTCAGAACGACGAGATGAACCCGGATACGTAGCCCGTTCGTCCGCCACGCATCCCTAGCATAGCAAACTCGAAACTTTCCCCCTCCGGCTCCTCTACCCGAAAACACGAAACACCGGGAATACTTTCCCGGATGTTTCCCCCCTTCGCCGGTATCACCTATCCCTACGTTAGGTCACCTCTAGCACAACGTATTGTTGCTTCTTGCTTTTTGTTACATTTGATTGCTCTGTTATTTATTGTGTTCCTCCTCCGTTACTTCTTTCCGGTAGACCCTGAGACCGATGCCGGTACCCCTGTGATCGACTACATCGACGACCGCTCCTTCTTGTCTGAGCAACCAGGCAAGCCCCTCCCCCCCTTGATCACCAGATATCGCCTATTCTTCTCTATACTGCTTGCATTAGAGTAGTGTAGCATGTTACTGCTTCCGGTTAATCCCATTCTGATGCATAGCCTATCATTGTTGCTACAATTGTTACCCTTACCTGCTATCCTACTGCTTAGTATAGGATGCTAGTGTCCCATCAGTGGCCCTACACTCTTGTCCGTCTGCCTTGCTATACTACTGGGCCGTGATCACTTCGGGAGGTGATCACGGGCATATGCTATATACTTTACACTGTTACATTACCTGTGATACTGTTCGAAGATGGGGGCTGAAGGGGCAGGTGGTTCCACCTAGGTAGTGGTGGGCCTGGGTTCCCGACGGCCCCCGACTGTTACTTGTGGTGGAGCGACAGGGCAGGTTGAGACCACCTAGGAGAGAGGTGGCCTGGCCCTGGTCAGCGTTCGCGGATACTTAACACGCTTAACGAGATCTGGGTATTTGATCTGAGTCTGGCTACTGGCCTATACGCACTAACCAACTACGCGGGAAAGATATGGGCACTCGGCGTCGTGGTATCAGCCGAAGCACTTCTTGATGTCAGCGACGGAGCGGCGCGCGCCGGATTGGACTGGAACGCCACTAGGCTAGGTCTGCTTCCGGCCGCCCTCGCAACGTGCAGGTGTGCTCAGGGCGATGGGCCCAGACCCCTGCGCGCTTAGGTTTAGACCAGCGTGTTGACCTCTCTTTTGTGCCTAGGTAGGGCTGCGACGTGTTGATCTTCCGAGGCCGGGCATGACCCAGGAAAGTGTGTCCGGCCAAATGGGATCAAGCGTGTTGGGTTATGTGGTGCACCCCTGCTGGGAAGTTAATCTATTCGAATAGCCGTGATCTTCGGTAACAGGACGGCTTGGAGTTGTACCTTGACCTTATGACAACTAGAACCGGATACTTAATACAACACACCCTTCCAAGTGCCAGATACAACCCGGTGATCGCTCTCTAACAGGGCATCGAGGAGGGGATCGCCGGGTAGGATTATGCTATACGATGCTACTTGGAGGACTTCAGTCTACTCTCTTCTATATGCTGCAAGACGGAGGCTGCCAGAAGCGTAGTCTTCGACAGGATTAGATATCCCCCTCTTATTCTGGCATTCTGCAGTTCAGTCCACTGATATGGCCCTTTACACATATATCCATGCATATGTAGTGTAGCTCCTTGCTTGCGAGTACTTTGGATGAGTACTCACGGTTGCTTTGTTTCCCCCTTTTCCCCATTCCTCTACCCGATTGCTGCGACCAGACGATGGAGCCCAGGATCCAGACGCCACCGTCGACGACGACTCCTACTACACTGGAGGTGCCTACTACTACGTGCAGCCCGCTGACGACGGCCAGGAGTAGTTAGGAGGATCCCAGGCAGGAGGCCTGCGCCTCGTTCGATCTGTATCCCAGTTTGTGCTAGCCTTCTTAAGGCATCTTGTTTAACTAATGTCTGTACTCAGATATTGTCTCTTCCGCTGACTCGTCTATGATCGAGCACTTGTATTCGAGCCCTCGAGGCCCCTGGCTTGTATTATGATGCTTGTATGACTTATTTTTTGTAGAGTTGTGTTGTGATATCTTCCCGTGAGTCCCTGATCTTGATCGTACACATTTGCATGCATGATTAGTGTATGATTGAATCGGGGGCGTCACAAGTTGGTATCAGAGCCAACTGCCTGTAGGAATCCCCCTTCCAACTCCTTGGCCGAAGTCGAGTCTAGACATTGCAAAACTTTTACTAACATGGCTGTGTGTCTTACGGGCACACGTCGCCATCGGGTGGTATTAGGATCTTTTACTCCTCGTCTATACTCTGGGACTCTGATCTCTCTTCTATTTGGGTTAAATAATTTCACTAAATCTGACTCTAGGTTCTCGTAACTACTTTCTCCCGGAGAGCCCCTTCGGTCCAGATGATCGCCTGTTACACCAGAAGATTTTGAAGTTACTCTCCGATACTCTTTTGAGACTTTGTGCCCGTTGCTTTTGCAATTCCTTACCATCGAAATATCCCTATGGATAAATACATACACTTGCCGTTCTTACTTTTATTCCCAGTTAATCTTGTTATTACAAGATACCTTGAAATCCTTTCTATTGTTCCGAGAATATTTTGTGCCTACTGCCTTGCAGTTCCTTGCCACCTGAATACCCCTACGGATAATTTCTCGCCCTTATCGAGTATCCGTTCATCCCCAGTTGTTCATGTGTTTCACAATAGTCTCTAAAATACTATTCAATCCTCCGAAAATCCTTAGCAGCTTTATTGCTCTGCAAATACTTGTCTACTTGCATTATGGATGCTTCCCATATATCTGGCAATATTCGTTAGTCCCCTTTGACACCGTCATTTTGATCCTGTTGATTCAACATGAGTGCGAATGCACGCAATCATCGGTTGATCCTTTTAAATTATCTATCTGGCTCAGATGTCATTTTGAACATGAGCTGGTTCTAAGCCAGTCCAATTGCCGTCAATTGCACCCCTAAGACTATTCAACTTATCCATCCCTAATCAGAACATTGCTTCTGATCCTTTGATTTGAAAATCATAGTTCCTTTGCATTTGAGCTCTGGATTAGTCAGTTCTTTCTATAATCCAATGCCTTTGCATTGTTAATTCCTTCTGATTGAGTACCGATATTCACATCAGATTCCTTGTGGTCCGTGAGACCAATTGCTTGGTTATTATCCGACGGTGTCCTTCATATCCAATAACCTTGTCAGTTCTTCCCCTGATATGTAATGCCTTTTGTAAATTGTATCCTCTGTTTTTGTTAACCATGCTCTGCATTCGAGCTTGAGTTATTTTACTCCTGAAGTTGGTGGTATATGTTCCTAAGAGGCCCCGATGGGTTGGACATATGCCTTTTCTAATATGTGTGAACTCGAAAGTTTTCACGAGTCATACTCTTCTGGTATTTTGCCAGATAAAATTTTCAACACTACAACTTCTTCGAAAGTGAGAAGTGGATGAAAGGTTATGCATTGGAGAAGTGGGAGTCGACCTTGAACTTTGTGTTCATGCCCATGGAAACGATGTAGATCTTATCATTAAAGCTTCTCTTCAAATAAATATTTCCTTGGTATAAGTTTATCTTATATCTGGGATCTGGCATTTTGCAATCGTGGTTCCGACCATGTTCTCTTTTAAATACCATTTCTCGTGCGAGTTTAAGCACGTGTCTTCTGCAGAACAATACCCAGTCCAACCTCTATTTTGATCTGTCGTCGAGTATTACCCCCTGGTATCTCGAGATTATCACAGAACTGCATAACCTCTTATGAGTTCTTCATGAAGTACTACATTCTCACTGATTCCAATTTTTCACGGGCTCTCAGTTATTAAGCACTCAAAGACCCCGATAACTGAACCGAGTCCGCATTGCGGTTCAACAACTCCTACTGATATTCTTTACTTACGAGTTTGTACCCGATCATGTCGTTCCTATCCTGATTGGCTATATCAGTATCGTGCTGATTTTGACCGCGCCACCTGGTCCTTATTCTCGGAGCACCACTTCGACATGAGCTAAGCTTACGTCGATTTTCCTTGTCATATTATTTCACCTCGAAAAGCAAGCTTGATTTCAAGTTTGTGTCGTATCTATGCTTCCATTGACCTCTTGATTCATCATTCCTTTGACTTGATGTCATCGCTGATCGATTACATCCTCATGAAATCTCTCGACAAAATTTGTCATGATCATCATCAACATTTGACTCCTTTCAGGATATCGATCGAATTCTTGATGATAAGTACCATCCTCGTCCCTTGGTAATTTGAGTTGCCACCGACAACATCCTTAATCCCTTTCATCACAAACTTGTTCATGTTATGGATGCAATTTGCTTTCCAGCTTGTATTTTGTTCTACCTTGAAGTAGTACTGTCTTTTATGTCAAGGATGTTGTGAGGGTTGCTCCACCACTTAAGAATTCTTGGTATAGGGATACTTCTCCCCATCATCATTCTTTCTTGGTCCTCGAGTTGATTCCAGACGGGGCACCAACAACTGAACGGTGCTGTTTGGATTCTGCCCTTCTAGCAATCCTATTGCTTTGAAGTTAATGGTCGGCCATTCATTCTTTCACTATTGATTATTGAATCACCATTCTCACATTGGTCGTGCAACCCAACCCATATTTCGGGCGCACCTTGAACCAATGTTTAATTGTGTATGTTTTCCTCGAGCATACCTCATTATATCAATTGATCCGACAAAAGTTATCTCTTTTTCACATAACTCTGGAAATCCACATTTTTGGAAATCTCGAGGATTGTCGCTGACTCCATCAGCTACCCCGTCATCCTCTCTTTGGTTTAAATGATGAACTCTTGTGACGATACTCACTCCCATAGATCATTTCCCGAGAATCTTACAATGTCATCTCGACAATTTGTGTTGCACCTTCCTTCTCAAGCATTCTGAGTCTGAGTTATCCTGACACCAATCAGATCTGAATCTCGGTCAGTTATTATGATTGGAACATATTCCCAAGAGTTATAACAAGGTGATGTCGTGCCTAGCACACCTGCCCGGAGGAACTATTGTTATAGTTTCCTTTTTAGCTGCGTTAACCATTCTTACATGGGGAAATTGTAAGACTTATTCTATAAGTTGTTCCTGATGGATCCTTTGTGTATCCAAAAGTCTGAACTTTGCTTGAACATCATGCCAATGCTATCTCTAAGCATGTCTGTGGTACTCCGATTTTCAACAACAACATAAGAAGCCTAATGCTAAATGTTTCCTGGTCAATATTCAAACACTATTGTTTGGGTAATGTCATGAAATCCCTCTCTCTTTACCTAAATGGTTTTCTACTTCTATCCTGTCATGGATGTCATGCTCTGCTTGTCCTTGGGAAGGTTATACCCTTGAAATATGTGTTTAAACACATTTTCCTTTCCATTGTTCAGTTTAATCTGATAACTGTATTTCCTTTCCATTGGTTGGTTTAATGTTTCTTGTGATCTATATGATCTAAGCAGTAATATTCTCCTGCTTAAGTAAACACCTCGGTGTACAACTCTGTCAGTAAGACCCTGTTACCATTGTTGATGACATTCCGGTAGCCACCGATGGACGAGAACTTTGCCTATTGGTCCGCCTTGTTTCTACGAGCAGGAAAATGGTTCTCTTCGTCCCTCGCCCTTGGTACCGATGTTGTTGTCGGCATAACCGACAGACTATCCTCTGACATTCCTTGCTTACATAAAAATGCAAGATGACACCACCCTTCCTACTTTTAACCCACATGGTGGTCCCATAACCCACAGTTCCATAGGATCGAAACCTCACTCTCCTATACAACCCTGTTACTAATGGTTATTCCCCATGCTTGGCTTCGTATTTAATTCACGGGCGACCTTCCTAGTGCTTTATTCTGGTGTTAGACGCAATACTTACTCCCGCTGCTCTGAACCCCTTTCTCACTCTGGTTCAGACTTTGAGCAACTATCTATCCACTTGGAACCTCTTATTGTACCTTCGTACCTTACTCTCGATGTATTTTATATGTTCAACTCAAGAGATAATCTTATGCTCATTTCATAGGTTAACCCCAGATTGTTTCCCTGAAAAGCATTCTGTTGTAGCTGAGCTTCCCCTTACCTATTCGTAAGTACGTTGGAGTTCCCGAAGAAAAGGGCGACTTCACCATGATGACCTGAAGCAGAGAAATGAAGACGTCAATGGAAGGGATCGACCTCTTCGAGAAGAACAACCAAGGCCGAGAAGATCCATTAGAATTTCGTAACTAGACCTTTCCCCCCTTCTCTACCTCTTAAATATCGGGACGAGATTTCTTGTAGTGGAGGAGAATTGTGACGCCCGGATAATTTAGCTACAGTAACCGCACGCTAATGGTACCATGTCACCACAAAAATTTGCTAAACCTCACTTTGATCTTGACCCGATTCAAATTCAAGTTTAGATTATAGTCAAATAATTAAAGTTTTCAAATGGCGTAATAATAATGTTTGGTGGGTTTACAAGTATTCACTAAGTAATTAACATGTAAGGACCAACATTTAATGGATTTTAAATTGCCCATAGAAATAATTTAAAGTGGCCAAACATCACTTATTGTGACCATTAATTATAAACCTAATTTCAAACATTTCCATTTAAACTCGAACTTTTTGCGCAACACCAAAATGTCGGAAAGTAATTATGGGAAAAGTGTCAACATTTAATAAATTCATTTAGTACCTAAACTATAGGCTAAATATTAGAGAAATAAATAAACAGAAAAAGAAAAGGGAAAGTAAAAGAAAAGAAACGGAGGACCTAACCTAATGGGCCACTTGGCCCACCTAACTAAAGCCAGGCCAGCCCACAGCCCACCCCACTCTCTGTGGCCTACAAGGCCACTTCCCCCGACCCCAAACCCTAACCTATCCCCACTCCCCCCTGGTCTGCCGCCACCCACAGGAGCGCTCACGCGCATGAATCCCTGAGGGAGAGGAGCTCCCTCATGCTCGACGCCGCGCTGGCGACCCCTCTGACCGTCCCGCCGCCATTCCCAGTCGCCCGGTCATCCCTCCTCGTCTCCATCGCTCGTCCTCACCCCCGCCTCGCTGGACGCCCCCGCCGCCTCGACGCCACGCCCCTGCCTCGACATGGACGACCCCGTTCTCGTCCAACCGTCGCCTCGCCGGCGCCACCCGTCCCGCGCCACCTCGAGCCGCTGCTTCCCCGTCAGGCTCACTGTGAGCCCCATCCTCCCTCCTCTTTCTCCCCCGCGCATCGACCGCACCCGAAGGCCGCGCGCCCCGCAACCCGCACCGTGCGCCGCCCCCGTGCCATGCGCGTTGTGGACACGCACGCAGCCCCACGCCCCCGCCATGTCACTGCCTGCCTAGCCTAGGTCGGGCGCTGACCGTGCCCGGCGCGCGCCTAACCACGCCGGCCTGAGCTCCCGCGTCTGCAGCGCCGTTGCCGCTGCCGTTTGCCCCGCATGCCCCCGCCCTCTGCCCTGCTCCTGCTCCTTGTCGCTCTTCCCAAACCGCACCCGTGCCTCCTCTGGTCGGCGCCGTTACCGCCGGCACGCCTCTGTGTGCGCTCGTGCGTGAGCACGTCGTTCACTGGTGGTTGGCTAAGGCCATTGTCATGTGCCCCCCCCCCTCACTAATTAACCTGCTTAGGTTAACTAAAAATTATTTAAGTTAATCAAAACCCATTGTGTCACTGACAACGTGGCCCCACTTAGTAGTTATTCTAAATAGATTAAATAAACACTGTTTAAAATTAACTCTAATAAACACCGACTCAATGACAGTCGGGACCCATCTAAACACTATTCACCTTTTGACTAGTCAAATGTTGACTGGGTCAACTCTGCTGACTGGACCACTCCTGGACCCCACTGGTCATACACTCAGGCTAGTATAGAGCTAGGTGACAAATGTTTTTTCTGTTTTTTTAATTAATCAATCTAGAAAAACATTAAACTTTTAAAATTAATATAAAATAATCCGTAACTCTGATGGAAAAACTTTGTACATGAAAGTTGCTCAGAACGACGAGACGAACCCGGATACGCAGCCCGTTCGTCCGCCACGCATCCCTAGCATAGCAAACTCGCAACTTTCCCCCTCCGGCTCCTCTGCCCGAAAACGCGAAACACCGCGAATACTTTCCCGGATGTTTCCCCCAATTCGCCGGTATCACCTATCCCTACGTTAGGTCACCTCTAGCACAACGTATTGCTGCTTCTTGCTTTTTGTTACATTTGATTGCTCTGTTATTTATTGTGTTCCTCCTCCGTTACTTCTTTCCGGTAGACCCTGAGACCGATGCCGGTACCCCTGTGATCGACTACATCGATGACCCCTCCTTCTTGTCTGAGCAACCAGGCAAGCCCCCCCCCTTGATCACCAGATATCGCCTATTCTTCTCTATACTGCTTGCATTAGAGTAGTGTAGCATGTTACTGCTTTCGGTTAATCCCATTCTGATGCATAGCCTGTCATTGTTGCTACAGTTGTTACCCTTACCTGCTATCCTACTGCTTAGTATAGGATGCTAGTGTCCCATCAGTGGCCCTACACTCTTGTCCGTCTGCCTTGCTATACTACTGGGCCGTGATCACTTCGGGAGGTGATCACGGGCATATGCTATATACTTTACACTGTTACATTACCTATGATACTGTTCGGAGATGGGGGCTGAAGGGGCAGGTGGTTCCACCCAGGTAGTGGTGGGCCTGGGTTCCCGATGGCCCCCGACTGTTACTTGTGGCGGAGCGACAGGGCAGGTTGAGACCACCTAGGAGAGAGGTGGCCTGGCCCTGGTCGGCATTCGCGGATACTTAACACGCTTAACGAGATCTGGGTATTTGATCTGAGTCTGGCTACTGGCCTATACGCACTAACCAACTACGCAGGAAAGATATGGGCACTCGGCGTCGTGGTATCAGCCGAAGCACTTCTTGACGTCAGCGACGGAGCGGCGCGCGCCGGATTGGACTGGAACGCCACTAGGCTAGGTCTGCTTCCGGCCGCCCTCGCAACGTGCAGGTGTGCTCAGGGCGATGGGCCCAGACCCCTGCGCGCTTAGGTTTAGACCGGCGTGTTGACCTCTCTGTTGTGCCTAGGTAGGGCTGCGACGTGTTGATCTTCCGAGGCCGGGCATGACCCAGGAAAGTGTGTCCGGCCAAATGGGATCAAGCGTGTTGGGTTATGTGGTGCACCCCTGCAGGGAAGTTAATCTATTCGAATAGCCGTGATCTTCGGTAACAGGACGGCTTGGAGTTGTACCTTGACCTTATGACAACTAGAACCGGATACTTAATACAACACACCCTTCCAAGTGCCAGATACAACCCGGTGATCGCTCTCTAACAGGGCATCGAGGAGGGGATCGCCGGGTAGGATTATGCTATACGATGCTACTTGGAGGACTTCAGTCTACTCTCTTCTATATGCTGCAAGACGGAGGCTGCCAGAAGCGTAGTCTTCGACAGGATTAGATATCCCCCTCTTATTCTGGCATTCTGCAGTTCAGTCCACTGATATGGCCCTTTACACATATATCCATGCATATGTAGTGTAGCTCCTTGCTTGCGAGTACTTTGGATGAGTACTCACGGTTGCTTTGTTTCCCCCTTTTCCCCATTCCTCTACCCGATTGTTGCGACCAGACGATGGATCCCAGGATCCAGACGCCACCGTCGACGACGACTCCTACTACACTGGAGGTGCCTACTACTACGTGCAGCCCGCTGACGACGACCAGGAGTAGTTAGGAGGATCCCAGGCAGGAGGCCTGTGCCTCGTTCGATCTGTATCCCAGTTTGTGCTAGCCTTCTTAAGGCATCTTGTTTAACTTATGTCTGTACTCAGATATTGTTGCTTCCGCTGACTCGTCTATGATCGAGCACTTGTATTCGAGCCCTCGAGGCCCCTGGCTTGTATTATGATGCTTGTATGACTTATTTTATTTGTAGAGTTGTGTTGTGATATCTTCCGGTGAGTCCCTGATCTTGATCGTACACATTTGCGTGCATGATTAGTGTACGATTGAATCGGGGGCATCACAATGGCTCCGGTGACCGAATGCCGGTGGAAGAAGGACACCGTGATGACGGCTCCGGTGACCGAACGGAGTCCGGCCAGGCATATATATATATATATATATATATATATATATATATATATATATATATATATATATATATATATATATATATATATATATATAAATTTAAGCCTGTGCCGACTATAGCTAATTGATGCATTAATTGTTTTGGTATGTACACATATTAACTCTCTTCTTTCTTCTTTTTTCTAGCCCTCCGGATCAAGCACAACTTCGGTAAAGAGACGAGGCCCGAAGAAAAAGTTGCGCTCGGAAGAAAGGTTCACGATCACAGCAACCGCGCGCGATGGCCAACCAACTGAACCCATCCAGGCGAAGGAAGCATTTTCTGCTCAGTGCGGGGTTCTTGTTAGGGACATGATCCCGATCAGCATCCACCAATTGTATAAGCCTAAGAACAAAGACCCTAAGGTGTCTTATGTCAACGACAGGCAGAAAGATGATCTTTGGACCACGCTGAAGGCAAATTTCATCCTATCGCCAGAGGAGGATCCGAAGAAGCCAGCTATTATAGAGCCATTGGTCAAGTCTCATGCTCTTAAGAAGATGGCAGATCTATTCAGGAGGTGGAAGAATGAGTTAAAAACAAAGTTCGTCGACAAAGAAAAGACACCAGAATTCACCGGCCGGTTTGAGAAGATCAGAGATCACCGGGACGTATTTGTGGCCCACAAGACATCGGACAAGAGTAAGAAGATGTCAGTGACAAACAAGATAAATGCTGCGAAGAAGGAGCATAACCATCACAGGGGTCAGGTGGCTACCTCAAAGCCCGGCTGTTGTGGGAGAAGGCTGAGAATGACCTGCTTGATAAAGGGGTCGAACCAGAGACATTGAACTGGCCAGACCGTTCAAGGACTTGGTTCTTCGGGGTTGGCGGAACCTTGGACAATGAAACAGGGAAGTGCGCTTGGATGAACGAGCAACCGCGAATACCCGTCACGAAGCTTCATGACTATATCGCCGCAGCGTAGGAAGGACGTTTGTTCCCGACAGAGAGAACGACGAGCTCACGATGGCCCTCGGGAATCCTGAGCACCCTGGACGGACACGAGGCACGCCAGGCTCCGTTCCGTGAAAGGCTGGGTTTCTGGACGCAGGCGGTTACAAAGGCCAGGAGAGGAGGAGGAAAGTGGATCAGACCCAACTGCAGGCGCTTCACAGAAGGGTAAAAGCGCTGGAGGAACGAGAAGCAGTTCACAGCAAGCGACCTGCCGAAGCTACCCCGCCATCTCAGCGGAGAATTAGCGTGGCTTCCACCGAGCTACTTCAGGATCCTGTCTTCACGGCTCCTGGTAGCTACCCCGTGGATGTTATCACAGAGTCTCAAGATTGCCACCTTATCACGCAATGGCAGAACTTCAAAGTCAAGGCGGCTGTCGGCTCTGTTGCACCTCCTGAACCTGGCGCAACCTTTCACTACCGGTCGATTCCAGAAGGATATGCTAGGGTGATGGTGGATGAAATAGCGGAGGGATTTGAGGAGCTCGAGCTTGACCACCCGACCGGTGAAAGGGAGACTCGGTTGGGTTCTGCTCTGAAGACTCCATGCCTATGGCGGAAGGAGTTCATCAACCTTCCTAACTAGACGCCTCCGCCTCCGCCTCCTCCTCCTCCTCCGGCGAGTCTGGGCACTCCGCCTCCTCCTCCGGCGAGTCAGGGCACTCCGCCTCCTCCTCCGGCGAGTGATCAGGGCACTCTGTCTCCTTCTCCTGCGTGTGGCGGCACTCCGCCTCCTTCTCAGCCTGCGCCGGCGCGTTCCAGTAGCCCGCCTCCTCCTCCGCCTCGTCAGGAAGGGCGAAAGAGAGCTGCTACCACTCCGGCTGCTCCGGTGCATCGTAGTCCTTCTCCTCCGCCTCGTAAGCAAGGAAAGAAGACAGCCGCAGCCGCTCCGTCTGCTTCAGCGTCTAGCAGTACAGCCAGAGGCGGGAGGCAATACAGATTCGGTCCATCTCTCAAGCCTGTAGAGAAGTTACCATACGAGATGATTGAGAAGGAAGATGCGGAGATCTGTCAAGCCCAAGTGAGGGACTTCTTTGAAACGCAAAGAGCTAAGAAACATCCACCTCCGGAGGAGAAGATAGATCCGGTGAAAGCAAAGCGCACTATCGATACCCTGAAGAAACTACCACCGTCTCCGCCGAAAAACAACTATGAGCGCATTATTGAAAGGTCATATATCGAAGCGGAGCGGTCGAGAAGTACTATCAGTGATCGAAGGTTAGCAGAAGGACGAGCTGGGAAAAAAATTGCCCAGCTCGACGAACAAGCAAACCAATCGTGCCCCCCGCTCAAGGTGTCTAGCGATATCGTCACTAATCATCCGGAGATTTTGCCCGGTACCAATCTTGGAGATTACATGCACGACGACGATGCACATTATGATATAATGGAGGTGGACGAATTCAGATACCAGTACGGGAAGCCTCTCGTCAAAGATGAAAGATCTCTAACAACGTTGATGCAAAGATTCCATGATTGATACGTGAAAACCTGCAGAGAGTCTGGGAGGAAGGATACTTTGACGTTGAGAGTTAAAAGAGGAGCATGACCTCGTTGGAATTGAACTGTTGACTATTCCATTTGAGGAGTTCTTCCAATTTTTCAATCAAAAGGCCCTCGATAAATTAAGGTCACTTGCTACTGTCTCTAAGTACTATTTCTGTCATTAAGTCTCTATATATATCTCAGCTCTTCAATTGCATGTATATATAATTATCTTCACTATATTATGCAGATTGAAGATCGTCGAATGCAGAAAAGCAGAAATATATGATATTGGGTTCATTAACACAAATCTCATAGATGAATTTATGGTTAAATTTCATGCCATAGACACCGAGGCCAACTTTCTCAAATCGTTGCTAATAAATCAAACCAAAGATGAAATACTCTTTCCTTACAACTTCAACTGAGCGTTACTGTCTTGTGCATATTCGGTTTCCCTTATTACTCGAGGTTATAGTAATGTAATTGATGAGTTATCCATGCGTGCGCAGGTTCCACTATATTCTCCTAGAGATTAAGCTTGAGCAGGGACTAGTAACCGTTTTACACTCGAGACGAAAAGATCCCGAGGACTATGCGGACATGACTAAAATGTTCAAGAAGTAAGTTCAATCGATCATTATCGCACCATATCGGCAATTTGTTCATTTCCTGATATCAAGTAATTGTTTTCTTTGTCTCGCAGGGTTTGGAAAGTATTCACCGCAGAAGCTCCGGGACTGCCGAGGGAGGTGTGATTTAAATATCCGAAAGTAAGTACTACTAGCTATCTAGTTCCGCGCATCTCCCATTGATTCTAGCTACTTTCATCAATGCCACTTATAATGCTCCATTATCAGTTTGATTGACCTTTATTTCTCGTAAAGTGCTTGTGGCAGGAACCTGGGAATGATTACTGTGGATACTACGTGTGCGAGTTCATATACAAGGCGACTTGCAAAAATAAGCAGGGCTACTCTAGAACACAATATGAAGTGCTTAAGCAATAATATTCACAGTTTCATTTTATTACACCATCATTTATGTTGAGTTTCATTCATATATATGTATTAACCACCTTCTTCAAATTAGACGTGGCAGATGCGGGATGAACTCCTACCACAAGATCGCATGAAAGAAATTCAAAAGGAATTGGCGGGATTCTTTCTTGATCACGTCACCAGTAAAGCTGGAGAATACCATGTGGAAGTTGAGTACAGATATTAGGGGATTGTAAGAGATCTTATATTGTATATATGTAGCCAGTAGTAGCGTCGGATAGATATACGAAAACTTGTTGGACGACCAATCTCTCGGAGAAGGAGAGGTCGATATCTCTTCTCTCTACATGCGTATGTTCATGACGATCTTCTGTACTTAATGGTTTTCTTCATTTACTTACTAGCTAGCGTGTCGAGTCCTCTCTACACGTATAATACGTAGCGTCGACCAAGCACAGAGATAAGAGATGACACTTCTCTCTATTAGCTAGCTAATTAACACAATATATGAAACATCTAAATTAACCCTACAAAACCTCCCAAAACCCCCCAACCCCCCTCCCCCCCTCAGGAAAAAAAAACCAAAAACCCTAGCCCCTGAACTGCTGGCGCGTGCTAATTTATTGGTCCCGGTTGATGCTACCAACCGGGACAAAAGGCCCCCCTGCCAGGGCAAGCCGCAGCGGCCACGTGGAGCCCCATCTATCCCGGTTCGTATAAGAACCGGGACTAAAGGTATTGGGCATTAGTACCGACCCTTTAGTCCCGGTGCCCGAACCGGGACAAATGGACCTTATGAACTGAGATAGATGACCCTTTTTCTACTAATGTTTATTTTTGCATGAAGAGAAAGCATTCAATTCTGTTTCTTACGCGTAATGTCCATCACAGATGGCCGATCCCCACAACGCTGCAATTGCAGCAATACATGAATATTTGGAAATACCATGGTCAGTCCTTACCAATGGAAGAATACATCAAGAACCTTTAGAAAATCTATGGTCGAGCCCTACCATTGTAATACTACATCGAGAATCTTTGGAAATTTTTGTACGCATCCATCTCCCCCTATTATCTATCTACATTCTACTGAGCGACAACCTTATGTCTGTCATGTGTTTTTTCCTGAAGCTGCCTCCCGAATGAGCTTGAGAGACACGGCAAAGTCATCCAGAAGCTCATGACCATCCGGAAACTGTTCCTCCTCTACTGCTAGTACTAGCTTGATAATGTTCATATAACTCTGATAATGCATGGTCAGTGCCTGTAGTACACATGAAAACCAAACCAAATGATTAATAGTCGACGGACATCACATTTCCAGACAAAATTAAGCGACCCGTGGTATTCTATGGAATAACTGAAGACACTGAACCGAGCCAGTAAATTAATCCGAAAAACAATGAACTCTATCGGCAAGCCTGAGAGCAACTTACATGTGGGTGGCCATAGACGCTGGGGGCAATGTAGACAATCGGGTGGCCGTAGAAAACAACCTGCTCGGTTGGACCGGCCATGTTGGAGAAGGACAGGGTGGTGTTCCTCATCATGCCGTAGCACAGAGAAGCTGCTGCCTGTAGAATGTTCAGTTAGCGGCTTAGCCTTGAGCATACAAGCTAAAATGACCAATACACTCGAGCATATCAGCACCTTGATTCCAAAGATTTTCATTATCATGGACGCGCTCCAGTAGGTGAAGACCGACTCCATGGAGCTCTTCTTCCTGCGCGCAACCTTGGTGGCCTTCCGGACGCACTCGAGAGGGTCGTCGTCGTGCGTGGCTATGTGGAACGGGAGTATCATGTAGCCAAGCCGATTCCCCCACTCCGCGCCGTTGTCCTTGCCGGACTCCATCATCGTAGCCAGTGCCTACGCCGCCGCAACACATAATAATCAACGGGAGGACATACTCGACTAAACACAAATTATCAGTGAGGTGAGGACATGGATGGATGCTCGCCGCCGCGCTTACATGTAGACCGGGTGTCTTCCTCAGGTTAACAAGAAGAGTGGACCGCACCTTGATGCTCTTTCTACCACTTTCTCCTGAAATTTATCCAAGGCTGGTTAATTATACAAAGTATTAACAAGACAACAAGGGAAAATTACTTGAGCTGGCCCTCACCTGTTTTCCGAAAATAAAACCGAGACAATGCCGCAGACGTCACCCCAAGCAGCACATCGTTTACAGTCTGCAGAGAAGGATCGCAATCCAGCGAGTTAATCACCTGACTCATCTTTCAGAGACAAAGAATAATCGAATATGTAGCCGGGATTTGAGGATCCACGTACGCAGTTCATGGTGTTCTTGACGTACTTGACGTCGTCGAGGCTGAGCGTGCGGTTCACGAAGCGCTTGGGCCGGAACTCCACGCCCTCCGCGCCCTTGAACAGCGTTGGCGGGTCGCGCAGCATCGACGTCGCCGTCGCGGAGAAGCGCGCCACGTCCACCAGCGTGTGCCACGCGAGCACGAGCAACGACACGACCCACGCGGCGAGGAACGCCAGGGCGCCCCATGACGACGGCGACTGCGAGTGCCGCGGGCGCGAAGGCAGGGCGTACACGGGGCCGGAGCGACGGGCGGCGCCGGTGGTCGGCAGCTCCGGCAGCGCGTCCTGGTCCGCGGCGCGGCGGGTGCAGGCGATGAAGAGGGACAGCAGCGAGACGCCGTCGCCGACGGAGTGGTGCACGCGGAGCACGACGGCGGCGGCGGCGTCGGAGGTGGGGAAGTCGAGGACGTGCAGCTCCCATAGCGGGCGGGAGTGGTCCATGGGGAGCGTGGACAGAGACGACACGTAGCTCTCCAGGGCCCTGTCTGGGTCTGCCGACGTGCCGGTGGGCTCCAGGTCCGGGACGATGACGTGGTCGTCGAGGTTCACCGTTGTCCGGACCCACTTGGGCCTCGCGTCCTCCTCCAGCTCGTCCATCACCTGCATGCATGGCATGTGATGTGATGCATAAGAAGAGTACTGAATTTTTGTGTTTACTTTGGGTTTTCCCTGCTGGCACGCAGTTAGTCCTTCAGAAATGAGGTTTCGTTTGGTTAATCTTATGACATGTTAATCAGATGCACTGATTGAACTAGACGCGAACGAATGGGAGCCTGCCAAGCTCGTACTGTACTTGATTGGATCATTTGGATCGATCAGTCGAGCTACAGAATCAAAAATCACATCATGCGGTTCGGACGGCAGAGTGTTTCTTAAGGCACACGGAACACATGATAATACTGCAGATTGCAGGACCAATTAATACACTAAACTATCACAACTTATTACCGAGGAGCCCAACTCTGCAACTGTATCTCGAAAGCTTACTACTCCCTCCCTCTGTTTCTTTTTACTCCGCATATAAGATTTGATCAAAATCAAACTACACAAAGTTTGACCAAATTTATATTAAAAAAATATGAATATCTACAATATTAAAACTATATAGTATGAAAATACATTTCATGGTGTATCTGATAATGTTGATTTCATATTGTTAATATTTATATTTTTTAATATAAAGTTAGTCAAACTTTACAAACCTTGACTTTGACCAAAACTTATATGCAGACAAAAAGAAACGAAGGGAGTATTGAACTTCCGAACCAACAGGAAAAGTTCAACAAAGAAGGCTAGCTCATTAGTGCTAGCTGTAAGCACTCGCTTTCTACTGTACACACTCAGTGCTTGGGTCGGCTGAAGCAGCAATAGAACTTGGGAACGAGGAACAGTACACATTCAGTACTATGTACTCTGATCTCCAAGTGAACGCCGGTGCAACACGATCATTCTACGCACGGCGCATCAAAACCATGGTGGTCCAAGAATGAATCAAGACGGAATCGGAACGATGGCGGGAGCACGCGTGCGTACCTGGACGCTGCAGAACCGGGGATGGCGCGCGAGCGTGGCCTCGAGCCCGGCCCGCACGGCGGCGAGGTCGACCCGCGCGCCGAGGCCGAACACGGACACGATGTAGCAGCTGAAGTGCGGCTCCCGGAACAGCCGCCCCGTCGGGCTCACCGGCTCCTCGCGGCCCTCGCCCGTCTCGCTCCCGCCGCCGCCCCTCTCCGCCTCGGCGCGCCTCGCGTCTATCGCCGGCGGCCGCTTCCGCAGCGCGCTCCCGCGGCGGCGATCCATCCTTTCCACCACCGCTACGTGACCGACCGCGCGCGTCCGTGCCTGTGGGCAGGTCCACGCCCCTTATGTAGTCGTGACGCACGGCGCACGGGACGGTGCGCCGGTGCGCGTGCTTGGACACCACGCGCGCGCGCGTCGCTGCCGTGCGCTTGTTTTTTGTTTCTTTGGGAAGCATTTATGTTGGCTTCCGTGTGAGCGTTGAGGGAAACTTCCGTCTGCGTCTGCTCGGGCGCCGGAACGTGCGAGACTACTGCCGGGGTGTGCTTTGACTGGCTGAGCTGTGATTTCGTTTGTGGTAGCAGGCCGTGGCGACCGAGCGGCGCAGGTTGGAACTGGCGCGGAACTCACCCGCCGGCTTAGTAGTGTAGAGCGCTGTGCAGAACCTGATGGGAATCTCCATAGTCCACACGCGACCGGCTTTGATGGTTATATACTTCCTTGAAGTGATGCATTTGATCAGCGGTGTCGTGTACGTTTCTCCTTCCAAGTTCCAATATAACCGGCGATGACGGACCGTCTCACATCCTGCGGACGTCGACACGGGTCGCGTCGCTCTCGTGACGACTCTTGTTTCACAAAATATCATTTTGAACTCGATCGCAGAGCATTGCAGAAGTCACGCCGCCTTCTTACCAGAAGGGCTCGGGTTCGAATCCCAGCCAACACAATGTTTTATATTTCTTCTTCCTCCACATGTGGTCAACATGGTATCTCTACTACTCCCTCCGTTCCAAAATAAATAACTCCACTTTATACTAACTTTCATCTATTTTAAAACGGAGGGAGTATTTAAAAAGAAGTTAAGGATTTCATTTCGAGTGCAGCGTTTCTACTCCCGAACTCATCTGCACCTGCCCTGACAAAAAAACAAAACAAATACTAAATAAAAAAATTCCAAAGAAAATGTGTGGTAGATAAATTTATGCGTGAGGTGTGCTTCAGCCTCCAAGTCTCAACTCATTTGGACATCTGAGCAACTCTCAAAAAAAAAAGACAAATTCAAGGTCTCTGAAAAAGTTTACTGTTCACACATTGTTATGATCCGATTTGTTTTTTTGCTGAGAGCTGCTCAAATGTTCAAATAAGTTGAAATTTGAAGTGAACTTTACGCATAAAATTATCTATCACACAAAAAATGTTTTTTGAATTTGTTTAGTATTAGTTTTGATTTTTTTCTGCCCCGGGTGCAGATGAGTTTGGGCATCGAATTGGGTTTTCGTTTCATTTCACCTTTTTTCTCACCACCCCTTGGTCCAACCTTCCCTGTATGATAATCAATCAAGTTAATTTACTTACCTTCTGAATCAATTCTACTTTAATTACTTACCAAACTTATGATCAAAATATAAGTTAATTCATGGGCAGAATTTGATAAATATTTATTTACACAATTGCATTATCATGGGCATGTAAATCACAAGCTAATATACTACAATATTTATAAGAAAAAATCAAGCAATTAGAGCATCTACAACCAGACCTCCCAAACCCACCTCATACACCCACGCGGGCCCCCGGTCAGTGTTTGGGCTAACCAGCACCCACCATATCCAACCCAAATATGGGGCGGATATGGGGGCGCACCGGCGTGCCACGTCGGTCTGACGGCAGGGTCCCACGCGGAAACGCCCGGAAACCTGGCGGTCCGACAAACGTCGCGTCCATCGCTGCATGGTGTCGCTCCGGCTCGTCGCCCAAGACCAAATCCGGCTATTGAAGCTGGCCTACGTCCCGTAACCCTAACACATCCACCTCCTCCCTCTCCGCGGCTGCCAGTCCGAGCTCATCGACCTCCTCCCTCTCCCACTCCGGCGCTCTACCCCCGGTCCGACACTCCGCTCACGCTCTGGCACTCCGCCATGGTTTGGAGCAAGATCACCTACTACCCATGCTGACGCCGGAGTGCCACATCGAGATCCAGCAAGAGATCTGGGTGATGCAAGCCGCGCGCGCCGCCTACATCGCTGCTGGGCTATCTCCGGACTCGCCGGAGTCAGAGGAGGAGGAGGAGATGGCTCCGATGGAGGTGGAGGAGGCGGAGTAGCAGGAGACGAAGCAGCAGCTGCCGGGCTTCAACATGAGGCAGGCGGAGGCGGAGGCGGAGTTCGCCGTCGCCCAGTCAAAGGAGATGGCGGAGCAACTGGCCATCCTGGAGTCCATCCAGAATGAGGCCTATGTGGAGGTCAACCGGGCTTTCCTCCGGCGGGGTCAGGAGGAGTCCGACGCTCTCTTCGTCGAACTCGGCGCGGAGATAGAGGCGGAGGAGGCCGGAGCGGAGGCGCCGGAGCTGCAGCTGCCGCCCATGCTGCCGGAGACAGGCACGGAGATCATCGACATCTGCGACGACGAGTAGCTAGGTGATCGACATAATACGTATGTTTATTTTAGTTTGTGTGTCTGTGTATGGATTTGAGAATCTAGTATGAGATGTCCGGCTGCAACTGTGGACCTTTGAGAGGTTCCCGGTCAGTGCCCGCTGACGCGCCCGGGCACGTCTGCGGGCGTTTGAGGACCGGATTTGCCAAGTCCTGTTATGGATGTTGTTAGCAAATATATCACTGTAAGAAGAAGTTAGTCCGCGAGCGATCTAGGGAACGCTGACGTGGCAGCCACATGGCATTTTTTTCTCTCACCAGGTCGCTTTGGCCTTAACTGGTTAAATTAATGAGTTTATGGCCTCAATTGATCAATTCCTAAATTCGTGGCCTAAAGCGTACAAGCAATTTGAGTTAATGAACTAGTGATGCATTTCACACCGTTTACTGCGCCATTTGCATCCCTAGTCGACACGGGATGTGTCGCTCTCGTGACGTTTCCTTGTGCTTCAGACGCCAAATCTACCAACCCACACCTTCCTAAAATATCATTACAAAGAGTTTTGGGAATGCAATATGGAGTTGTTTTTTTAGAGAAAAGACCAGAGCCCGACTTTATAAATAAAGCCATACGGCAGTGTCATACAAGACCAAACAGAAGAACAGTTAACGAGGAAACGCATACAGCGCTCGGAAAGAGTATAAAAGAGTTGCCAAGGGAGGATGGATACAGGCAACTGCCATACACGGCACGCAGGCCGGAACGAAGAGACCTAAACTCCGCAAACACCGCAAACAGCACGACCAGGGTTAGACGACAGGATCCTGACTGGAGATGTGAGATGCCGAAGCCCGAATTTTGTCGATGAGAAGGTCCAGGGCATCCCGATCAGCCTCCTTAGTCAATGATCTCCACTGCTGCAACAATATACATGATTTGAAAAGAACGTCAGCAGGCTTAGATGGAAAGATATGTTCAATAGTAAATTTGTTCCTAATGGTCCAGAGGGCCCAACATAAGGTACCCAGGCCAACCCAAAACACCCTCTTGGTGACCCCAACCAAAGCATTGGCTAGGGCTCGAATATCGGAGAAAGAGGAGGGGTTCCAAGAGACCTGAAGCCACGATCGGACACAGCACCACACCAACTTGGCCAACACGCAATTGAAAAAAATGTGATCAGAGTTTTCCAAAGCCCCACATAAATGACAGAATTCAGAGCCAGGCCCATTGCGTTTTTTAATCTGGTCAGCAGTCGGTAGGCGACCACGAAAAGCTTGCCAAAGGAAAATTTTAATCTTAGGAGGAACTTTGGACTTCCAAACACAGGAAAATCTGGACGAAGGAGTACCACCAATAAGTCTAGAGTAAAGCGACTTGACCGTAAATCTACCAGAAGCCGAGTGGGGCCAGACAACAGAATCGGCCAACTCCGAGAGCACGGGGAAGAGGGCAGAGAGACTTTGCCAATCTTCCAACTCTTCAGGAGACAGGGCCCGACGAAAAGCCAGATCCCAGTTATTAGCCACCACCTCCGCGATGGAGATAGCCGGATTAGGACAGTAGGAAAACAAAATCGGAAAACTCTCAGCTAGGGGGGCATCGCCCGTCCACCAATCCATCCAAAAGCGGACTGACGTCCCATTGCCAACAATAAATTTAACATGTTCTAGGAAAATAGGTCGGACTTTGACAAGGGATTTTCAAAATTAAGAGCCGCGCCTCGCGTTAGCAAACAGCAGGTTAGAGAGAGGGAAGTATTTCGCCTTAAGAATCGAAAGCCAGAGCGAATCAGGCCCAATAGTTAAAATTTTCCACCACCACTTGATAAGCAAGCATAAGTTCATCACTCGAGTATTGATAATACCTAACCCCCCACGGTTTTTAGGCCTACACATAAGCTGCCACTTGACCAATCTATATTTCTGTTTATTATCTGCGGAATTCCAATAGAAGGCTCCCCTATGTTTGTCAAAGCCAACATGCACACCATCCATAAGAAGATAGAAGCCCATAAGAAACATGGGGAGAGAGGATAAACATGAGTTAATTAGAGCAACTTTGCCAGCATTAGTGTTATATCTGCCTCTCCAAGGGAGCACCCTATTCCCCACTTTAGCAACCGCCGGAGCAAAGTCTTTAGCATGGAGCACGCCCGGAGAGATAGGAAGGCCTAGGTATTTAAAGGGGAAAGAGCCCAAAGAACAGTTCAGAAGCCTGGCAACCCGCAAGGCTTCCGCATCATCCACACCCGTCACCAGGACCTCGCTTTTGGCGAAATTGATCTTGAGACCCGAAACAGCTTCGAAACATAACAGGATGAATTTAAGATTGGCAATGCAGGTGTCATCCAGCTCCACCAAGATAATTGTATCATCCGCGTATTGCAAGTGGGAAACACCTTCCGGAAGAAGATGAGAGATCACAGGGGCAATGTGCCCACATCGGGCCGCCCTGGACAGCATGCACGAGAAGGCGTCAGCCACAAAATTAAAGAGCACAGGGGAGGCAGGATCCCTTGTCGCAATCCCCTACCATTGGCGAAGAAATTACTGACAAAACCATTAACCGAGACGGCAGTATGGCCACCCGAGACCAACTGCATGATACGATGAACATAGGCACCGTCGAAACCTTTAGCAAGAAGGACCTGCTTGAGGAAAGACCAGCTCACGGAGTCGTAAGCTTTCTCAAAGTCTAGCTTAAGGATAACCACTTTAGCTCTCCGAACGTGAAGGTCGTGAACAATCTCATGCAGGGGTAGGATACCATCAAGGATGAAACGCCCTTTGATGAAAGCAGATTGATAAGGGCTAATAACTCTATGAGCAACCGGCGACAAACGATTCGCAAAGCCTTTAGCCGGGAATTTGGCAAAGTTGTTAATCAAAGCAATAGGGCGGAATTGGGAAATAACATCAGCACCCTTAACCTTGGGGATCAGGGTAATCACAGCATAATTCAGGCAAGAGATATCGACAGTACCAAGGCAAAAGCCCTGGATAACATTACAGACCAGCTGTTTCACCTGTGGCCAGAATTTTCGAAAGAAAGGAATAGAAAAACCGTCTGGCCCAGACGCAGCATTGGGATTGGCAGAGTTAACAACCTCCCAGATTTCCTGATCAGAGAGGGGGATCATCAAGGAGGCATTCTCCTCGGGTGATATTTTAAGACCTAAATTCCAAAGGGAGGGAGAAATGGAGAGGCCCGATGGAGGTTTAGCCCCCAACAATCAAGAGAAGAAGTTCACCACATGAGCCATAAAAACATATTGCTCCGTAGAACGCACACCATTAATGAGCAGGCTATTAATACCGCATCGTCTACGCCTGCCGTTCGCGATCGCAAAGAAATACGCCATAGGGGAATCACCTTTTAGAGTCCAGTTTAGAGTACCCCGTTGACGCCAGTAAATCTCAGCCTGATGGTGAAGCTGAATTAAAGCAGTCTCAAGATTATACCGAACCGCCCAACCATCGTCGGAAAGCCCATTAGTATCAGCCGCACGATCCAACGACAAGATCTGGTCTTCGAGGAAAGATTTGGTGCGACGATCCTCCGCCGCACGGTTACGAGACCAACCTCTGAGGAATTTACGCAAGTTATAGGAACACGAATGCCAATCATCTAGAGGCCCAAAGGAGCGAGCATTGGATGCTAGAGAAAGGGAGATCTTCGACGCAACCATATCAACAAAGCCATCAACAGCCAGCCAGGAGGCATCAAATTGAAATCTAGCCGGAGGTCTGAGGCTAACGGAGCCATCATCAAGAATTAGGGGGGTATGGTCGGAACCAATAATGCATTTGGCATAAAGAAAGGCCCTAGGAAATAAGGAATCCCACCTGGGGCAAAGGAAGACTCTGTCAAGCACCGATCTAATAGGGATTGCCTGATGGTTAGACCAGGTAAAACGAGATCCCCCACGAGGTAACTCACGAATAGCATTGGCACTAATGAAGTCGTTAAAGGCATCAGCCAGCGGCCAGGAGAAGTTATCATTACTTTTGTCATTAGGGCACCGCAGCAAATTAAAGTCTCCCCCGATAACCATCGGTAAGTTACAGGCATCGATCTTCAGCGAAAGTTCATCAAGGAATAAAGGAGACAGGGAGTGGTCCGCAGGCCCATAGACGATGATAAACTCACAGAGAGTGTTCTGAGCTTTAAAAGAGAGAACAACACTGGCCCAAAATATCCCATAAACAAAAGCAACAAAATCAAAAATATCTTTATTGGCACCTATCAAAATCCCGCCCGAGTGCCCCGAAGCAGGTAAAAAGTTCCAGTGAAATCTGTCCATACCCACAATAGCCGACAGTTCATTAGGGGAGAAGGATTCCTTGAAGGTTTCTACCAGCCCCACAAAGTCAATCGAGTTAGAGCGAACCAGATCTTTAAGTTGGTCACGGCGCCCCCTAGCACCGAACCCCCTAATGTTCCAGAAAAGCGCCCTCATTTATAAGAAAGGTTTTTGATACGAAGGCTCGACCTGCAAGGAGCCACGCAGGATTTAGCACGTTTATTGATGCCCCTTTTAGACATGTTGGATTGGGGCTGGCCACTACCAGCGCCCGTGTCCACTGCCGGACCACTACTAGACGCCCCTGGTTGAGAGGCAACTGCCTCTTTGGCTTTGGCAATGGCAGCCTGAGCCATCTCGTTAGCCCGAATAACAGAAAGAAGAGAACTAGGAGAGCTAACAGATGAGTCAACCACCACCCCCACATCCAACATAATATTTAAAATATGATCATCCGAAAGAGAAGGAAGAACCAATCGAACCGGAGAAACAACAACAGAGGGGACGGGGGATGTACCTGGGGGGAAGATCCTTCGCCGCAGCACGCTTTTCAGCCCGTTCCAGGATAGGAACACCAGAGTTGGCCACCCGCCTTCCTTTGCGAGCCGTGGACATAGGGGATCGAATCGCAGGCGACCGCACAGCGGGAGAGCCAACAAGGTGATCCGAGCGAGACATAGAACCCAAATCTTGATCGAGACATCGACAGACCCCTGCCATGGATTGCTTTGAGCCCGAAGAGTTCCGGCTCTTAGCCGAGAATTTGCGCATTGAGGATTTCTTCTTCCGAAGGGATTGGGCTTCCACCACATCGTGAGCCGGAGAGGCCGGGAGATCTTCAATTCCGGATCGAGTGGGGGAGAGCGGGCGGGCAGGGAGGTTGGAGCAAGCACCAGAAACGGGGGTAGCAGAGCGGGGCGGTAACTTTGATGTATCAGTACCAGCAGTAGGGACATTAGGAGCATCATATGGGACCACCAAATCATCACGAGGAGCAGCACCAGAGGGAGCTTGAGATTGAAACAACTCACGTTCAGAATCTGCTAGACCATCCCACTCAGATTGGGTGAAGCGGAGGTTAGACCCATTGCTCTGATTGGGGCCACCCGGAGATCCATCCCCCTCTTTATCATGCTTGTCCGAAGGGAAATAAGGGGGACGAGGGGGAGGTGAAGACTGAAAAGCAGCCGCCCCCTCCACCCGCACCCGAAGCTTAATACCATTGGGGGACGGGAAGATATCAATCGAACCATGCACCCTTTCAGGATCCAAACACCAAACCTTCATCCTAGCAGGCCCAACCTTATTCAGAGAATCGTCATCCACCTCGATGGGCTTCCCAATCAGCACCCCGAACGGCATGAGAAAAGCAGACGAACGGAGACCAGCAGGCAGATCATCAATCAGAACCCAGACTTGAGAGAGAGGCCCAACTGCCGTACCACTGCAAGAAGCCGCTTTAACAGAAACCACCAATTGGTTGAGGGGCAGGGTGAAGCTAGTGCATGAGGCAATCATCCGCAAGCATTCTTTGGAGGGAAACACCACAGAGAACTCAGAATCAGACAGCTGCACCACTTGCCAGTCCCATCCAGCCTCATCCCAAATGCGAAGCCCTTCCATAAGAGTATGAGGCGAGATCTTTTGATCCTTGACCGTAACAATCGCAGAATTAGACAAGGCAGGTGCCACCTCCCGAACAGGAAGGTCGCCATCAAAGGCGAAAAAGGAGCAGCCGGGGAGGCCCGAGCCAAACTGTATGACCGCGGGAGGTTTCTGCCTATCCATGCAGTTGACCGTGAGGTGCCCATCAGAATGACAAATCAAGCAAAATGGAGGGTTGGTGCAGCGAGACTGGAAATGTCCGGGCCTGTGACAGACGAAGCAGGTGAGCGCCGAGGGATTGGACTGGGAGGCCGAGGGCGGGCGAGAGTGCGGAGGCGGCGGGGGAGGAGGGAGGATCCCATCACCCATCCCCGGAAAAGGAGGCACCCCAGAGGCCGGACCGGGCGGCCGACGCGCCGGCCCCGCGTAGGATCGAGGCGGCGGACGAACACCCGCACCCACCCCAGCGGAGCGAGGGGGAGGGGGAGGGCGCGACGGAGCGGCGGGACCGCGGCCCACACCCTGAGCAGGAAGGGAGGCGGAAGAAGAAGACACACCGCCGCCTCCCACGGATCCAGCGTCGGAGAAGGAGAGTGACCAGATCCAGAGCCCTGCGGGCCGGATCCAAGCGCACCCACCCTCTCCGAGCGCTGCCCTGAAGCCCGGGCCTCACGGTCACGAGCCGCCTGCTCGCGCGCCGCCTGCTCCGCCTCCAACTTGGAGCGGAGCGAAGCCTCGAGCTCCAGATCCACCGCGGAGGAGGGGGAGTCCTCACGGTGACGCTTGCTGCCCGAGAGCGCCTCGCAAGAAGAGCCGTGCGACTTGTCCATGGAGAGCACCACCGCAAAAGGGAGAAGGAGGGGTGGAGGAGGGGAGGATCTAATGAGGCGACGAATGGGGAGACGGTGACGGCGCAGATCGGAAGCGGAAGCCGGAAACCCTAGCAAGGGGGAGAAAGAGCCGCGGGGGATCCATAAATAGCCCGTCCGAGCCGTGCCCACCTGGGCCCGACTCGCGACATGGGCCAGGGGAGGCTGGGGAGCAGGAACACGGGCGATGGGCCCAACTGGGCCGGACGAGACCAGAGGAGGGAATTCTATCACGGAAGAAAGATGGGGAGGGGAGGTAGGCCCACCAGGCGATGGCAAACCACACGACCCAGCAGGCCCACCCAAGGGGACAGCCCGCGGCCAGGTGGCCACCGCGGAAAGATCGAGATCTAGGTTACACGAAGCCACCAGCGCCCCCGCCGTCGCCGCCGCCGGCAACGAGGACGCCGCAGAGGTTGCAGGCGAGAAGGATGGGAAGCCACGAAGCTCCCCATCAGGCGCACTGCCCAAGACATTGAGATCAGGCGACGCAACAGCAAACTTACCAGACTTACGCCGCCACCGAGAAATCCGAAACCAGCCCTCGACCGACGAAGAAGAGGCAGCCACCGACCGGCCCCGGCCACCAGGGGCGAACATGCGGGGACGAGGGACGGCGGAAGGCACCACCACCCCCCAGCACCAGGCACGAGACCACAAGCGGAAGGGACTGGCGACCGCGAATCCTCCTCGTCGGTCGCGAGGGCCCAGAAACGAGATCCGAGCACCGGCAGCGGAGAGGACAGAGGGGAAAACCCTACCGGCGGGGAACCAGGGGTGGGAAGAGAGACCACCAGCTAGCCGAGAGGGGGATGACCGGGCAGCGACCGACGAGCCAGAGCGGGGAGCAGGGCGGCAAGGGCAAGGAGGGGAGGAGGGGGAGGGGGAGGAAGGGGAGCCATTTCCCGCAGAGCTTAAGTTTGAACTTAATTTGCAATATGGAGTTATGGAGTTATGTTACACATGATAGAACCACCAGAAGAAAAGCACACTTACGCTAATGTATGAGTCACGACATTCAACAAACGACTAACATGACTAAAGGAACAAGGCGAAAAATTGCCCACCAAAAACCTTGATGTCTGTGACTACCATCCCAAAGTGCGAACGATCTGACATCTGAGAAAGAACTCTCTGGATGATGAAAAGAGAGTCTGAAGTGAAGATGGTCTTCTGAAAACATTTTTGACAAGTAAGAGCAACGACATATCGTGGACCTACCACCTCTGCTAGTTGTGGCGTGGTAAACTCCTCTATGCGCTCATGGCAGGCCAACAAGCACAATCTGTTATGGTTTCGAATAATCACACACACTCCCATCTATCGCAAATTCTGGAATAGTGCAATATCAACATTTACAAACATTGTGTCTGCTGGCGGCGGAACCCATGGAGACACGGGAGGGTTTGGGTGGGCACGCCTAGCTTCACTAGTTTTAAAGCAATTTTGCACAATAAATTTCACATAAGCAATAATTTTTCCGGCCACACAACATGGATGCGGGATCACACCATTGTTCCTGACATCATTTCTGTTGGAAATATGCCCTAGGGGCAATAATAAAGTGGTTATTATTACATTTTCTTAATCATGGTAAAGGTTTATTATTCATGCTATAATTGTAGTGATCGGAAACTTAAATACATGTTTGGATACATAAAAAAATACCAAGTCCCTAGTAAGCCTCTAATAGACTAGCGCGTTGATCAAAAGATGGTTAAGGTTTCCTGATCATAGACATGAGTTGCCATTTGATAATTGGATCACATCATTAGAAGAATGATGTGATGGACAAGACCCATCCGTTAGCATAGCATATGATCGTTCAGTTTATTGTTACTGCTTTCTTATTGTCAAATACATGTTCCTTCGACCATGAGATCATGCAACTCCCGGATACCAAAGGAATACCTTGTGTGCTACCAAACGTCACTTCGTAACTGGGTGATCATAAAGGTGCTCTACAGGTATCTCCGAAGGTGTCTCTTGAGTTGGCGTGAATCAAGATTGGGATTTGTCACTCCGTATGACGGAAAGGTATCTCTGGGCCCTCTCAGTAATACAACATCACAAGAAGCTTGCCAGCAAAGTGACTAATGAGTTAGTTACAAGATAATGTATTACGGAACGAGTAAAGAGACTTGTCGATAACAAGATTGAACTAGGCATGGAGATACCGACGATCGAATCTCGGGCAAGTAACATGCTGACGGTCAAAGGGAACTACGTATGTTGTCATAAAGGTTCGACCGATAAAGATCTTCATAGAATATGTAGGAACCAATATGGGCATCCAGGTCCCGCTATTGGTTATTGACCGGAGAAGCATCTCGGTCTTGTCTACATCATTCTCGAACCCGTAGGGTCCGCACGCTTAACGTTCGTTGACGGTATAGTATTATATGAGTTATGTATGTTGGTGACCAAATGTTGTTCGGGGTCCCGGATGAGATCACGGACATGACGAGGAGCTTCGGAGGTAAAGATTGATATATAGGATGATATGGTTGATCCAAGGGGTAAAGCCCGTGAGGCTTTAGGTCGGTGCACAAAGGAGTTTTATGGAAGGCAGGGGCTAGACGCCAGGGTTCATGGCGTCTACTCCTGTGTCGTGGAGTTGTCACGGGAGATGTCCTAGTGTGAGGACTTAGTCGTGAGGCCAACACATCTATCTGGTAGCTTGAGAGGGGTTGAGCGGAATCGAGAGACGCAACATAAGACAAGGGTTTAGACAGCTTCGGCCCCCAGGAAACATCATCCGGCAACAACCCTACATGCTGTTTGTGGCTAGGTCTTATTATCATCATGAGGGAGTCGCCATAAACCGGCTCTCCCAGTTATGTATAGCCCTAAGCTTATTTTTTTCTCCCCCTCTTGGGGTGCCCTGCCCCTCCTTATATAAGTTGAAGGAGCGGGTTACATGTAGAGTCCAACTCGGATTAAGACTTAAACTATTCTGACTTCTCTTCATGGGCTTCTTAACGTCTTGGGCTTCATAACGTCTCGGGCTTCATAACGTCTCGGGCTTACTAACCCCAGGCGACTCTGTCTGCCGGGTTATGACTCCTGCCGGTTTATGATTGCCTGCCGGGTTATGACTCCTGCCGGTTTATGATTGTCTGTCGGGTTATGACTCCTGCCGGTTTATGATTGCCTGCCGGGTTATGACTCCTGCCGGTTTATGATTGTCTGCCGGGTTATCATCTGACTTAACACCTGCCGGTTTACCAAGTCCCAGCCGGGTTAACTCCGGCAGGGTCATACCGCGGGGTATATGCCCGACATTAGCCCCCAGTTTAATTTGGATTTATCCATGTTAAACTGATCCTGAGCATCCTTAAGTCCTTGTCACTTCCTTCTTCTAGAAAATCTGGGTCAATAGGCCAGCTTCATAATCAATTTGCTGACCTTGGTTTGTCACAGAAATATTGTGAAGAATAATTCATTTGACTCAGCTCTCAATGCTTAACAAAAATATTGGTCTTTGAAATACTCATCTGATCTTCAGCCAGTTTAAGAATGTAGAACTTGCTGGTTTACAAATATTGATGGCACCGGGTCATAATTGTAGTTAACATCAAGCTTGAAAATATACCTCTTATATGCCTATCACTTGTAGCCCCCAAGTCTTAAGAAGGTAGCATAGCAACGGCTTAAGACTTGCTTCAATATAAATATCACAATCTTGAAGAAATCCGATTTGTTCATCCCAGTCATTAGTCATAAATTGAGTATTCCATATATGTAGCCCCCAAGTGTCGGGTTGTCATGCTTGGAGCAACCTGGGACTTGTAATTACCTGATGCTCATAAAAACTTCAACCAGTGTAGCCCCCAAGGGCCGGGTCATTATGCAATAATGAGCAGGGACTTTGTAGATATGATCATGTAGACTTTGAACAGCAACATGTAGCCCCCAAGGGTCGGCTCAGTAAGATAATATTGTGCTGGGACTTTATATATACTTCATTGAGAATAACATCATATGATGTAACCCCCATCATGGGGCTTGAACCCACGTCCACAAGGTTGAGAGCTTTGTGCTTTACCAACTGAGCAGCGAATCCTTCAATATAATGGATTAAGACTTGTGTACCTTGAATTGTTGACATGAGCAATTGGTAGCCCCCAAGGGCCGGCTCATTACGATGTGATGAGTCGGGTCTTCAATAAGGTGAGCAAACAATGACTTTGCATTAGCCCCCAAGTGTCATGGTGCATGCTTGCAGCGACATGAGACTTGCATATTTGATGTAATCCCAATTTGAATAATGTAGCCCCCAAGTGCCGGGTCGTAAGCCTGCAGCGACTCGGGACTATTCCTTCCATTGTAGAATAAAGTATATTCACTGCGCTGAAGCGACTTTGAAAACCTCAACTATAATATTGGCCATTGATAACCATAATAAAAATCTAGCCATGTTGGCTATTAAAGATTTGAGTAATATAACCTGGTTTGAAAACCGATTCCTGCCATATAAACCGGTATATCCGTGCACATATCATACATGCTATGATGATATAATGATGATGCAATGTATGATGCAATATATGATGATGTATGTGTATAATCAAGAGGGTTTAAGCTATGGTTCGGATACGACCAGAGCCCCCAAGTAGTCATAATTGTGGCATTGCGCCAATCAATATAATCAAGAGGGTTTAAGCTATGGTCCAAATACGACCAAGCCCCCAAGTGATTTCCCTGGTGCCCTTATGCCTATCAAGAGGTTTAACTATGGCTCGTACCCATAGCCCCCAAGTGATTTCCATGGTGGCCTTATGCCTATCAAGAGGTGTAGCTATGGTTCGGATACGACCAAGCCCCCAAGTGATTTCCCTGGTGGCCTTATGCCTATCAAGAGGTGTAGCTATGGTTCGGATACGACCAAGCCCGCAAGTGATTTCCCTGGTGGCCTTAAGCCTATCAAGAGGCGTGACTATGGTTCGAACATAGCCCCCAAGTGATATTGTGAGCTGTGCTCAAGGGATACCCATGTTTGAGCTGTGCTGTGCAACAGACTCTCTTTGGCCCCTTATGTTCATATTGGCTTGATAGCCGGATTACCGAAGTAATCAGAGCTGTGCTCTTATGATAATATTGGCTTGATAGCCGGATCAATGGGCAATCATAACTTTGCTCTATAAAGCAGAAGCCCCTATGTGATCAATAATATGATAAGCCAATAAGGCAGGATACCCATGTTTGAACTGCGCATCATGGCAACAGGTCCTCTTCGGCAACCATAACTTTTTGCAAGAGATAAATTCTTCTTGAACCGAGATTTTTGAACCGGATATTGAGAGCGTCAGAGCTTTGCAGGAGATAGTTTCCTCTTAAACCGGATTTGAACCAGATACTAAGGGCTTCAGCGCTGTGTGGGAGACGGGATTTCCCTTAAACCGGACTATAAACTGGAAGCATCATTGTGAGCCAGAATATTTCTGACGGCCTTTAAATTTTCATTAATATAACAGTAGCCTCTGGGACCGGGCTATCTTTCCCTCCATCATCATGGGGTTCTTAAATTTGCTGAAACCGGCAATATTTGCTAAGTCATGTCATCGTAGCCCCCGAGTCTTAAGACGACTCAAGGAGTTGTCTTGATATTCTCCGTATTTAACCATAGCAGAAGGTATATATCATTAGTGTTGATAACGCGATGTGAATTCACAGAAGGTTGAGGTGACTGCGGCGGGTTATAAATGATCCCGTATGAGACGTGTCAGCAACTCGGCCAATGGTTCCTTTCAACCGGGTGTTTGAAGTTAACCAAACTGTAGTGGCGGCGACTTGTGTGCCTGCCTATTGAGTCATCCAATGCAGACGGCGGCTGATAATACATGATAATTTACCTCCAATTTGTTGGAAGAAAACCGGGCTACCCAAGCAGTGACTTCCTCATACTCAATAATCAGCTCATGCAGACAGGTGCGGCCTGGTGTGTTGACGTAGACCAGGCCGCGAGAGACAGACGACAAACACGACCACAACATTAGAGGCAGCTGGGACAGATGAGTCGACCGCGGCATTGTAAGCCGCCGCGGATGAGCGAGTTAATTCGCAGGGACGGTCCTGGTGAGTTGAAGCAGTCCGGGCCGCAAGGGCGGCGGCTTGCGCACATCCATTTACCGGGTAATGAGGCACGGATGAATACCGGGTGCAATGTTGCCAGTACGTGCTCCGTATCCATTGTATAAACCACATTTGTAGTGAATCATTGTCCTGCGTACAAAAAATACAGCAAGACGAAGTGGTTGTTTGTCAAAGAAAATCAACATGTACTTAACAAAATATGTAAGATAAATATCACCTGATTTTTAGGCGACAGATGATCATTATATGGCGTCCGTAGATAACCAAGAACTTTTGTGTTGATCCTTTCAAAGGCCTTACCAGAGTTCGCCGTAGTTTTTATAATCTTCACTCCAAGAAATTGGGGCATATTTATCCTCGGAAACATCTCGTATATCTTCTGATATGATCAAAAGTTTTTTTTCAATCGAATCCCTAATTCTTCTTTCTGCAGACAGCAGCCAGCACGCAGGGGCACCGCATCTTCACATGCAAAATCAAGCGGGGCAATGGGGCGCAGGCCACGGGAGTTGCGGTACCGCAGGTGGCTCATCGGCGGCGGTTTTTGAAGAAAAGGCCACAGAGGAGCGGCGAATGCGGTGTAGCAGCTCAAGGCAGCAGCGGCGCGGTGGCTCACTGCGTAGGTGAATCGGCGGTGGAGGTGTGAGGCGGGACGGCCGGTTTAGAGTGGAAAGAAGGCCACGGCGGCGGCCGCCCGCGGTAGGAGCAGGAGGGGGCGCGTCGTGGGCACCCGCGGGATGCGGGGCGGACAGAGCTAGCTCCGATGGCGGGTCAATAGGTCATGAAGGCGACTCGGAGTAGAAGACGGCGACTTCAGCGACGCGGTCGGAGCCGGAGCGGGTCGTAGCCGGAACGGGTGGCGGCTTGCGAATGCCGCGGTTACTCAAAGAAGCAGCGGAAGTGGGCGTTTCGTCCGGTTTGCAGGTGACGGCCGGGGCACGAGCACGACCCACCGGTGTGATGAAGCGGCGGAGGCCCGCACGCGGGGCGCGGAACCCACAGTAGTCAAGGCGGCCCAGGCGAGGCCGATGGTTTACCGGGGCAGCAGTGGTGCTTTAAACAGGGTGTGGCACAGATGGCGGGTCGCGGAGCAGGGCGAGCGGCGGGTCAACGCCTGGCGGTTTGACAGAAGCAGGGCGCACGGACCGGTTCTGAAGCGGCTCAGCCGCGGAGTTGGGTGGTGCGTGGCAATTGAGTGGCTCGGGAGGCCGGGGAGGCCACGACAGAGGTGGAGCCATGGCCGTGAGGAACGGCAGTGCGCCAGTGAGCCGGCAGCGGCGGCTTGAGGCGACAGGCGCGCAGGCACAGACCCGCGGCGGCGGTCGGCAGACGAGCCACTCCGGATCGTGATCGTCTTCTTTTTTCCTTGTTTTTTTGTTTCAACATGCAGAGAGCAAAGGTAGTGCTCGGCGGATGTATTGACTTTGCTCTTCATGTGGGGGTCAAAAAGCAACGATCAAATTTGGAATACATGCATGGAGCTTTGCCCATAGCAACAATACCGATGGTAGTAGTTGTAACGCCATTACTTTCATTGGAGTAATCTGACCATATCAACTCTCTCACCAATCTGACCGCATCAATTTTGTAAACTCCCTGGACAGAAGCAGAGGGTGCTACGGCGGCTCTTCCACAGCAGACCACGACGGAGGCAGCGCTCGGTGAGGCAGTGCTTAGAGCTGCGGGTCAGGTAGGCGGCAGCTCAGGCAGGGCAGAACCGGCGCCGGCCGCAGGCTGAGGTGACCCGGCGGGGCAGCAGCTGAAGCGGGACGGAATAGCAGGTCGGCAGGTTGGTGATTTGAGGGAAACCCGTGGCGATTCGGTGCGGCGAATCCGGGTTGTGGATGTTGACTCCGGTTCAAGGGCGGAACAACTCATGTCCGGGTTGCGGCCGGCTCATGTTTCCGGGTTGTAGTCGATTTGGTAGCCTAAGCGGGTACACGAAGCTGTCTCGAAGTATGAGCGCCGGCGTTTCATGGAGGCAGCGGTGTTTGATCGCGGCCGCGGTGGCGGTTCGCTGATACGTCTCCAACGTATCTATAACTTTTTATTGTTCCATGCTATATTATATTCTGTTTTGGATGTTTAATGGCCTTTATTTTACACTTTTATATTATTTTTGGGACTAATCTATTAACCGGAGGCCCAGCCCAAATTGTTGTTTTTTTTGCCTATTTCAGTGTTTCGCAGAAAAAAATATCAAACGGAGTCCAAATGGAATGAAATCTTCGGGAACGTGATTTTCGGAACAAACATGATCCAGAGGACTTGGAGTCCACGTAAAGAAATCAACGAGGAGAGCACGAGGCAGGGGGGCGCACCTACCCCCCAGGCGCACCCTCCACCCTCGTGGGGCCCATGTTGCTCCATCGACGTACTTCTTCCTCCTATATATATATACCTACGTACCCCCAAACCATCAGAGGCATCCATGAAAACCTAATTTCACCGCCGCAACCTTCTGTACCCGTGAGATCCCATGTTGGGGCCTTTTCCGGCGTCCTGCCGGAGGGGGCATTGATCACGGAGGGCTTCTACATCAACACCATAGCCTCTCCGATGATGTGTGAGTAGTTTACCTCAGACCTTCGGGTCCATAGTTATTAGCTAGATGGCTTCTTCTCTCTTTTTGGATCTCAATACAAAGTTCTCCTCGATTCTCTTGGAGATCTATTCGATGTAATCTTGTTTTGCGATGTGTTTGTCGAGACCGATGAATTATGGGTTTATGATCAAGATTATCTATGAACAATATTTGAATCTTCTCTGAATTATTTTATGTATGATTGGTTATCTTTGCAAGTTCTTTGAATTATCAGTTTGGTTAGGCCTACTAGATTGATCTTTCTTGCAATGGGAGAAGTGCTTAGCTTTGGGTTCAATCTTGCAATGTCCTTTCCCAGTGACAGCAGGGGCAGCAAGACACGTATTGTATTGTCGCAATCGAGGATAACAAGATGGGGTTTATATCATATTGCATGAGTTTATCCCTCTACATCATGTCATCTTGCTTAAAGCGTTACTCTGTTCTTATGAACTTAATACTCTAGATGCATGTTGGATAGCGGTCGATGTGTGGAGTAATAGTAGTAGATGCAGAATCGTTTCGGTCTACTTGTTACGGACGCGATGCCTATATACATGATCATACCTAGATATTCTCATAACTATGCTCAATTCTATCAATTGCTCGACAGTAATTTGTTCACCCATCGTAATACTTATGCTCTTGAGAGAAGTCACTAGTGAAACCTATCGCCCCCGGGTCTATTTTCCATCATATTAATCTTCCAATACTTAGCTATTTTTATTGCCGTTTATTTTACTTTGCATCTTTATCATAAAAATACCAAAAATATTATCTTATCATATCTATCAGATCTCACTCTCGTAAGTGACCGTGAAGGGATTGACAACCCCTTTATCGCATTGGTTGCGAGGTTCTTATTTGTTTGTGTAGGTGCGTGGGACTCGAGCATGGTCTCCTACTCGATTGATACCTTGGTTCTCAAAAACTAAGGTAAATACTTACGCTACTTTACTGCATCACCCTTTCCTCTTCAAGGGAAAACCAACGCAATGCTCAAGAGGTAGCAAGAAGGATTTCTGGCGCCGTTGCCGGGGAGTCTACGCACAAGTCAAGACATACCAAGTACCCATCACAAACTCTTATCCCTCGCATTACATTATTTGCCATTTGCCTCGTTTTCCTCTCCCCCACTTCACCCTTGCCGTTTTATTCGCCTTCTCTTTTCCATTTGTCGCTTTCTTGCTTGCCTTGTCATTATGGCTAGTTCCTTATCTTCTCCGTTATCTCCCGAGAATGAAGTTCTCAATTTTATACAAAGGGAGGGAGAAAATCTAAAAGACGCTTGGTATAGAATTTGCAATGCTCAAAATAGATCTACCAGGAAGCAATCTACTTCCGTTCTTCTCCGCAATTTTTATGTAGGCGCTACTCCTTGGTATAGATATATCCTTGATACCATTACCGGAGGGAATTTCTTGGGTAGCCATACTTTTGATTCTTATAATGTTGTGATAGATTTGTTTGGCTCACCACCTCTTTTGGTTAATGGAACTATGTTAACTTTGAAACATGTGATGCAAAGGCTTGAAATTATTGAAAATAAAGTTGCTGCTGTAGAATTGATTGAGTATTTGGATAAAAAGATCCACAACCAAATTACTCAATATGGATCTAAGGTGGGAGTCGTTCTGAAAAGTTTTAAGGAAAAAGAACCTATAGTTAACGAAAGAATAGATCAAGATTCTACTAGAATCGATAAACTTGAGGGAATTATCACCAACTTCGGGACCGCTTTTTCTTCCGTTAAAAATACTCCAAATCCTCATACCAAAATTTCCAAGCTTGTTTATGTTCCTAAAAATAAGGGTGAATCCTCTAGTAAGGAAACTGCGGATCTAAAATCAATAAGTATTCATCCCAATCTTTTTGCTATCATTAAGGAACCATTTGCTACAAATGATTTTCTTGATTTTGTGCCTAGAAGTTTGATAATTAATAAAAATAAATAAACTCCTAGTGATCATAGGTGTCTTATTGAAGAATTGCCTACCAAAGATGGCAATACCTAGATCTATTCTAGCTTTATGCCTAGCTAGGGGCGTTAAACGATAGCGCTTGTTGGGAGGCAACCCAATTTTATTTTAGTTTTTTTGCTTTTTGCTTTTGTTTAGGAATAATCTAGCCTCTGGTTAGATTTGTTTTTATGTTTTAATTAGTGTTTGTGCCAAGTTAAACCTATAGGATCTTTTTGGATGATAGTTATTTGATCTTGCTGAAAATTCCAGAAACTTTCTGTTCACAAAAACAATTGTTAAAAATCACCAGGACGTGATAAAATACTGATTCCAATTGCAGTAGATCAATAAACAAATTGTCTAGGTCTTCCTATTTTGGCAGATGTTTTTGAGTTTCATAAGTTTGCGTTAGTTACAGATTACTACAGACTGTTCTGTTTTTTGACAGATTTAGTTTTTCGTGTGTTGTTTGCTTATTTTGATGAATCTATGGCTAGTAAAAGAGTTTATAAACCATAAAGAAGTTGGAATACAGTAGGTTTAACACCAATATAAATAAAGAATGAGTTCATTACAATACCTTGAAGTGGTGTTTTGTTTTTTCTTTCGCTAACGGAGCTCACGAGATTTTCTGCTAAGTTTTGTGTTGTGATGTTTTCAAGTTTTGGGTAAAAGATTTGATGGATTATGGAATAAGGAGTGACAATATCCTAAGCTTGGGGATGCCCCGGAAGGCATCCCCTCTTTCGTCTACTTCCATCGGTAACTTTACTTGGAGCTATATTTTTATTCACCACATGATATGTGTTTTGCTTGGAGCGTCTTGTATGAATTGAGTCTTTGCTTTTTAGTTTACCACAATCATCCTTGCTGTACACACCTTTTGAGAGAGACACACATGTATCGGAATTTATTAGAATATTCTATGTGCTTCACTTATATTTTTTGAGCTATATAGTTTTTGCTCTAATGCTTCACTTATATCTTTTAGAGCATGTTGGTGGATTTGTTTTATAGAAACTATTGATCTCTCATGCTTCACTTATATTATTTTTAGAGTCTTAAGACAGCATGACAATTTGCTTTAATTATAATATCATGAGAAATTTGATGCTTGATAATTGTTTTGAGATATAAAGGTGGTAATATCATAGTTGTGCTAGTTGAGTAATTGTGAAATTGAGAAATACTTGTGTTGGAGTTTGTGATTCCCATAGCATGCACGTATGGTGAACCGTTATGTAACAAAGTCGGAGCATGAGGTATTTATTGATTGTCATCCTTTGTGTGGCGGCTGGGATCGTGCGATGGTTAACTCCTACCAACCCTTCCCCTAGAAGCATGCGTGGCAGTACTTTGCTTCGAGGGCTAATAAATTTTTGCAATAAGTATATGAGTTCTTTATGACTAATGTGAGTCCATGGATTATATGCACACTTACCTTTCCGCAATTTTCTAGCCTCTTCGGTACCGTGCATTGCCCTTTCTCACCTTGAGAGTTGGTGCAAACTTCGCCGGTGCATCCAAATCCCGTGATATGATACACTCTATCACACATAAACCTCCTTATACCTTCCTCAAAACAGCCACCATAACTACCTATTATGGCATTTCCATAGCCATTCCGAGATATATTGCCATGCAACTTTCCACCGTTTCGTTTATCATGACATGCTCCATCATTGTCAAATTGCTTTGCATGATCATGTAGTTGACATCATATTTGTGGCAATGCCACCGTTAATAATTCTTTCATACATGTCACTCTTGATTCATTGCATATCCCGGTACACCGCCGGAGGCATTCACATAGAGTCATATCTTGTTCTAAGTATCGAGTTGTAATTCATGAGTTGTAAGTAAATAAAAGTGTGATGGTCATCATTAGTAGAGCATTGTCCCAAGTGAGGAAAGGATGGTGGAGACTATGATTCTCCCACAAGTCGGGATGAGACTTCGGACAAAAAAGAGGCCATGAAAAAAAGAGAAAAGGACCAAATAAAAAAATGAGAGAAAAAGAGAGAATGGACAATGTTACTATCATTTTACCACACTTGTGCTTCAAAGTAGCACCATGATCTTCATGATAGAGAGTCTCTCATTTTGGCACTTTCATATACTAGTGGGAAATTTCATTATAGAACTTGGCTTGTATATTCCAATGATGGGCTTCCTCAAATGCCCGAGGTCTTCGTGAGCAAGCAAGTTGGATGCACACCCACTTAGTTTCTTTTGTTTGAGCTTTCATACACTTATAGCTCTAGTGCATCCGTTGCATGGCAATCCCTACTCCTTGCATTGCCATCAATTGCTGGGCATCTCCATAGCCCGTTGATTAGCCTCGTCGATGTGAGACTTTCTCCTTTTTTGTCTTCCCACATAACTCCTATCATTATACCTTATTCCACCATAGTGCTATATCCATGGCTTGCGCTCATGTATTGCGTAAAAGTTGAAAAGGCTAAAGCGCTTTAAAAAGTATGAACCAATTGTTAGGCTAAAACCGGGGTTGTACATGATACGAATATGTCGTGTGGTGAAGATGGAGCATAGCCAGACTATATGATTTTGTAGGGATAACTTGCTTTGGCTATGTTATTTTGATAAGACATAATTGCTTGGTTAGCATGCTTGAAGCATTATTATTTTTATGTCAACATTAAACTTTTATCTTGAATCATATCGAATCTGAACATTCGTGCCACAATAAGAAGAACTACATTGAAATTATGCTAAGTAGCATTCCACATCAAAAATTCAATTTTTATCATTTACCTACTCGAGGACGAGCAGGAACTAAGCTTGCGGATGCTTGATATGTCTCCAACGTATCTATAATTTTTTATTGTTCCATGCTATATTATATTCTATTTTCGATGTTTAATGGCCTTTATTTTACACTTTATATTATTTTTGGGACTAACCTATTAACCGGAGGCCCAGCCCAAATTGCTGTTTTTTGCCTATTTCAGTGTTTCGCAGAAAAAGAATATCAAACGGAGTCCAAATAGAATGAAACCTTCGGGAACGTGATTTTCGGAACAAACATGATCCAGAGGACTTGGAGTCCACGTAAAGAAATCAACGAGGAGAGCACGACACAGGGGGGGCGCGCCTACCCCCTCCCAGGCTCGCCCTCCACCCTCGTGGGGCCCACGTTGCTCCACCGACGTACTTCTTCCTCCTACATATATACCAACATACCCCCAAACCATCAGACGCATCCACGAAAACCTAATTCCACCGCCGCAACCTTCTGTACCCGTGAGATCCCATCTTGGGGCCTTTTCCGGCATCTTGCCGGAGGGGGCATTAATCATGCAGGGCTTCTACATCAACACCATAGCCTCTCCGACGATGTGTGAGTAGTTTACCTCAGACCTTCGGGTCCATAGTTATTAGCTAGATGGCTTCTTCTCTCTCTTTGGATCTCAATACAAAGTTCTCCTCGATTCTCTTGGAGATCTATTCGATATAATCTTGTTTTGCAGTGTGTTTCTCGAGACCGATGAATTGTGGGTTTATGATCAAGATTATCTATGAACAATATTTGAATCTTCTCTGAATTATTTTATGTATGATTGGTTATCTTTGCAAGTCTCTTCGAATTATCAGTTTTCTTTGGCCTACTAGATTGATCTTTCTTGCAATGGGAGAAGTGCTGAGCTTTGGGTTCAATCTTGCGGTGTCCTTTCCCAGTGACAGCAGGGGCAGCAAGGCACGTATTGTATTGTTGCCATCGATGATAACAAGATGGGGTTTATATCATATTGCATGAGTTTATCCCTCTACATCATGTCATCTTGCTTAAAGCGTTACTCTGTTCTTATGAACTTAATACTTTAGATGCATGCTGGATAGCGGTCGATGTGTGGAGTAATAGTAGTAGATGCAGAATCTTTTCGGTCTACTTGTCACGGACGTGATGCCTATATACATGATCATACCTAGATATTCTCATAACTATGCTCAATTCTATCAATTGCTCGACAGTAATTTGTTCACCACCGTAATACTTATGCTCTTGAGAGAAGCCACTAGTGAAACCTATGGCCACCCAGTGTATTTTCCATCATATTAATCTTCCAATACTTAGCTATTTTTATTGCCGTTTATTTTACTTTGCATCTTTATCATAAAAATACCAAAAATATTATCTTATCATATCTATCAGATCTCACTCTCGTAAGTGACCGTGAAGGGATTGACAACCCCTTTATCGCGTTGGTTGCGAGGTTCTTATTTGTTTGTGTAGGTGCGTGGGACTCGAGCGTGGTCTCCTACTGGATTTATACCTTGGTTCTCAAAACCGAGGGAAATACTTACGCTACTTTACTGCATCACCCTTTCCTCTTCAAGGGAAAACCAACGCAGTGCTCAAGAGGTAGCATTCGCCGATTAAGGCCGGCGCGGGCGAAGGTGATCCGGCCGGGGCAGCTCAGTGTGGCCATAATGGAGACAACAACAACATGACGGGTAACTCTTGGCGGAGGCAACACTCGAGTGGCGACTCAAACACAGCAGGCGATTTGGCAGCGGTGATTCTTGGTAACTGGGCCGGTTCAAACCGGCGGCGGTCACTAGCGGATTGCGACTACTTGGATGAGGCAGTAGCGGTAGCGGCGATGGCCGGGCTCAGGCCGGTTTACGGCGGAGGCAAGGTCGCAAAGGCCTCGGGGTCACTCGGTTGACAAGTCCATATCCATCTCCTGCTCCTGGTTGCTGTTGGTTTTGATGATTCCTCTTTTCTTCTAAGACGTGGACTCGATGAGTACAACAAGAGCTCAGCCCAGCCGCAGTAAATATTGATCTTTTTTTTGATCTGATAAAGCGCCCGCGCGGATGTAATAATCAAGCCTAAAAACTGACGTAGTGCTAGTACTTAATTAGTACTAGCAATTGCTCGTGGATATCAGTATGACTTGGTTCCGTTTCTTTGTGATAAACCGTACTAGTAGCAGCGATGTGTAATCTCCTCGGGACTTGATCCTGTATGTGGACAACATGACACGGAGAATAGCAGCACAAAATCAACGGTGTACCTTTGGATTTGAACTACAACGACAGTTGTTGTACCCTCGTAGTACAACAGTTGAATACGGCAACTGTGATCTTGATGACTCGGCGGCAGATTCCTGCCCGGTTTCGGTTTCGCCGGATCATTATAATACGTACAATGGCCGCACCGTGTGCAACCCTAAAACTTGCCTCAATCTCATACCTTGCGGGCTGACTAACCCGGCTGATGAATTCAATGTTGACGCAGATCTTTCTGAACCGGCGCTTTTTACCCGAAAAATCACAAAACTTCTCAATCCATTAGAGAAATCCCTCCAAGAACTCAACACCACCATGCGCGAGCCCCATGGTGGGCGCCAACTGTCGTGGAGTTGTCACGGCAGATGTCCTAGTGTGAGGACTTAGTCGTGAGGCCAACGCATCTATGTGGTAGCTTGAGAGGGGTTGAGCGTAATCGAGAGACGCAACATAAGACAAGGGTTTAGACAGCTTCGGGCCCCGGGAAACATCATCCGGTAACAATCCTACATGTTGTTTGTGGCTAGGTCTTATTATCATCATGAGGGAGTCGCCGTAAACCGGCTCTCCTAGTTATTTCGAGCCCTAAGCTTATTTTTTTCACCCCCTCTTGGGGTGCCCTGCCCCTATTTATATAAGTTGAAGGGGCGGGTTACATGTAGAGTCCAACTCGGATTAAGACTTAAACTATTCTGACTTCTCTTCATGGGCTTCATAACGTCTCGGGCTTCATAATGTCTTGGACTTACTAACCCCAGGCGACTCTGTCTGCCGGGTTATGACTCCTGCCGGTTTATGATTGTCTGCCGGGTTATGACTCCTGCCGGTTTATGATTGTCTGCCGGGTTATGACTCCTGCCGGTTTATGATTGTCTGTCGGGTTATCATCTGACTTAACACATGCCGGTTTACCAAGTCCCAGCCAGGTTATAACTCTGGCCGGGTCATACCGCGGGGTATATCACCGACACCCTGGGACAGATGCCGGAGTCCGTGGTGTCTACGTAAACGCTGGGAACCATGGCGTTTAGCCCTGGAGTCCGAGACAGACTCATCTTTGCATTCCAAACCGACTTTGGGGAGGCCTCCTCTCCAAGTTATGACCCTAGGGCTCAACATATAAATAGAGGAGCAGGGCTAGCCCCTAGAACACAAGTTTTTGAGCCTCCTCTAGTTGGTCATAATTGACTAATTAGAGCTAGCCCTAGTGTCACGCCCAAGATACGACCCTATCCTAAAGGAACTCGAAGGTCCCACCAAGGATAGAAGCGCATCTTGAAGACACTTTTGCAAGGTGGATATCATTACATCAACATTACATAATAATGGGGATACAACCAAGACATACAATGCCACATGAATACAACAATACATTATATACAAGATCAACATCTTACTATGGATGAAAACATAAACAGAAACTCAAACAATATCCACCCTGCTAGCCCAGGCTGCCGACCTGGAACCTATCCCCTGGTCGAAGAAGCAGAAGAAGAACTCCAAAACAAGTAAACATCACTCTCGTGTCATGATCATCGCAAAACCTGTACCTGCAACTGTTGGTGTAGTAATCTATGAGCCACGAGGACTCAGCAATCCCATTACCATGGGTATCGAACTAGCAAAGCTTAAAGGGTAAGGACAGGGGTAAAGTGGTGAGGTTGCAGCAGCGACTAAGCAGAGTATGGTGGCTAACTTACGCAAATAAGAGTGAGAAGAGAAGCAAACAAGCGGTCGTCAACTAGTAATGATCAAGAAGTGATCCTGAACTCCTACTTACGTCAGACATAACCCAGAAACCGTGTTCTCCTCTCGATCAACCCCGAAAAGAGACACTCACGGTTACGCACATGGTTGGTGTATTTTAGAAGAGTTTACTTCAAGTTTACTACAACCGGATATTAACAAATTCCCATCTGCCACATAACCGCGGGCACGGCTTTCGAAAGTTCAAACCCTGCAGGGGTGTCCCAACTTAGCCCATGATAAGCTCTCGCGATCAACGAAGGATATTCCTTCTCCAGGGAAGACCCGATCAGTCTCGGAATCCCGGCTACAAGACATTTCGACAATGGTAAAACAAGACCAGCAAGACCGCCCATTGTGCCGACAAATCCTGATAGGAGCTGCACATATCTCGTTCTCAGGGCACACCGGATGAGCAAAACGTCGGGTTGGCATAGACCCTGATTGCCCAGGGGGCGCCGGACATCGCTCGGTTTGGACCAGCACTTAGAGAAGCACTGGCCCGGGGGGCTAAAATAAAGATGACCCTCAGGTTGGCCAACCCAAGGGAAAGGTATAGGTGGTGGTGAGGCAAATGGTAAAACCAAGGTTGGGCCTTGCTGGAGGAGTTTTATTCAAAGCGAACTGTCAAGGGGGTCCCATAAATCACCCAACCGCGTTAGGGACGCAAAATCTAGGAACATAATACCGATATGACGGAAACTAGGGCGACAAGAGTGGACCAAAACACCAGGCATAAGGCCAAGCCTTCCACCCTTTACCAAGTATATAGATGCATTAATAATATAAGAGATATTGTGATATCCCAACATAAACATAATCCAACATGGAGCAATCTTCATCTTCACCTGCAACTAGCAACGCTATAAGAGGGGCTGAGCAAAAGCTGTAACATAGCCAAACAACGGTTTGCTAGGAAGGGTGACAAAGGTTAGGGGCTATCATGCAATTTGGGAGGCTTGAGCAGCAAGTGGTAGGTAACGAAGCATAGCGATAGAACGAAGCAACTAGCATAGCAATGATAGTAGTGAGATCCAAGGTGACGGTCATCTTGCCTGAAATCCCGCTAGGAAGAAGAACGAGTCCATGAAGAAGATGAAGCCACGAAGACGAACCAAGCGTAGTCGAACGAATCCTCACGATCGCAACGAAACGGGAACTATCGAGAAGAAGCATAACTGGAAAGAGGCAAACAACCTAGTAAACACACAAGCATAAACATGCCATGATGCACAAACAAGCATGATGCATGTCCGGTTTAAAGATGCATGGCATGGCAAAGTGCAACAAATAACTCTACAAATTAAGTGGAGCTTGATATGCAACGGGTTGCATATTGAAGAAACACCACATGACTTAATTAGTTCTCTCCCGTTTATGTACCCAACAATATTAAATGTTATTAAACATGGCAAGGGGTGAAGCATAAGTAAACTAGCTATCTAGGTAAGTTTAAATGAGGCCGGAAATAACAACAACAATTTCGAAAAATCCTCATGTGCATATTTTAGATTTGGTACTTTTCTGCCTAAAACCATATTTTATTGTTGTTAAACAGTAAAACAAAGTGCACCACGTTAATCTATGCATTTTTCGACCCCATTTACATATAAAGTTTATTAAATTTGGAGCTACGGTTATTTAGTTATGGAATAAATCATTTTAACATGGCATTTACGCAAAATTAAACAAACAACAAGGTTAAACATTTTACACATGGATGCAAGTAGCATATTATGAAACTAGATGAAATTCTAAGCATTTTACATATATAAAACATTTTAATCCGATGCACGGTTTGTGAGTTATTATATGCATGAACATGAGGGTTTTTCTGTAAATATGCAGTCTTTGGAATAATTAGGCAAAATCGCAGACGAAAAAAAAAACTACACTGGGCCGAATCCGGCTAGCCCAACAGTGCACAGGGGGGCTCGGGCTGCTCACTCATGGGCTCGGCCCAGAAGCGGAGCGGGGTGGCCGGATCTGGAGACGCTGGAGGGGTGGCCCAGGCGAGGTCAGCGATCAGTCAACGAGCGCGGCGTGCGCTCAAACGACTCGAGGCAAAGGCGCCGTCCTCCTCTGCTCGACAGGAAGCAGAGCAGCGGTGGCGTGGGACTTGCAGCAGTAACGACAGAACTTGGCAGCAGGGCGGCGGCTCGACGCAGGGGACTTGGCGCGGCGATGGGGATCCGTCGGATCCAGACGTGGCCGGAGGCGAGCGGGGAGCTGAGGCCATGGCGGCGGCGTCCTGGTTCAGAGAGAGAGATGTGAGAGGAGGGAGCAGAAGGGAGAGATGGAGGGCAGGGGCACCGCGACCTGGTGCTGCTCGCCGGAGCAGCGGCGGCGAGGAGGAAGACCTCGGGTGGCTCAAGGCAGCGGCGAGCATGGGACGATGGAGGAAGCAGCAGCAGGCAAAGACGGCTTCAGGAACTTGACAGGGCAACGGAGTCGTGCGGACTGGAGGATCTCGAGGGGATGTGGTGGAGCACGGGCGACGGAGACTCACGGGATCACGCCGACGAGGAGGTTCCTAGCGACGCCCAGGGCGGCGGCCATCCATGGCGTCGAACACAGATCATGTTGGCCCTGAAGAAGAAAGAGAGAGAGAGACCACGAGGTGAGAGAGAGATACGGGAAGAAGGGAAACGGGAGGAAGCAGAGGAGAGGGACACGACGGTCCTGCTGGTTCGGTCAGCCGGCGGCGGGGCTGTCGAGGTGGCCGGAGACGAGGCGAGGTGGAGGAGCACGGGGCCTCCGAGGATACTGGCGCGGCGAGGATCTCGGGCAGGGAACAGCGGAGGAGCTCGGGGCTCGGGCGACCTGATTGGTCGACCGCGCAAGATGGGGGAGGCTGTCGGGGAGGATTTGGATCGGGAGGGATCCCGAGGAAAGGAAGTGGCGGCGGCTGGGGAGGATCCCTAGGAAATAAGCTTAGGTCCAAAATGAACAAGGGATACACTAGTATATATAGCGGGTAGGTTAGCCTAGGGGCTATCTCGTCCCTCCGATCGTAATCGAACGGACAAAAAAATAGGCTAGGGAGAATCCAACAAAGAAACGAAGATACTTTCGGGATGTTTGGGGATGATCCGGATCCATCGGTAACGACAAAGCGGGTCAGGTTCGGAGCAGTTTCGGACACGCACACGAGGGGTCAAGAGAGGTCAACGAGGACAAGGGCCTGACAAAATGACAACGGAGGCAAAGAGAGAAAGGGCAACTGCGAACGACTACAAGTTTTTATGAAAACATGCAAATGCATTGCGCATGATGCTATGAGATGAGATGCCTGACATGAACAAAATGCAAAACAAAAGACAAAACCCAACCATGAAGGAAAAATCATACCGCATCTCCGGAAAAGGCAAGAGTTGGAGTTACGAATATGGAAAGTTGTATCTGGGGCGTTACACCTAGCTACCTCTAATCCTCATAATTAGAATCCCAGTGTGGATCTAATCTCCTCCCTCTAGTTCACCACCATCGTCACCACGCCGTCGTGCTGCCGAAACTCGTCTACTACTTCGCCCCTCTTGCTAGATCAAGAAGGCGAGGACGTCATCGAGCTGAGCGTGTGTTGAACGCGGATGTATCGTACGTTCGGTGCTTGATCGAAACAAATCGTGAAGGAGTACGACTACATCAACCGTGTTGATAAGTGCTTCCGCTTAGCGATCTACAAAGGTACGTAGATGCTCTCCCCCTCTCGTAGCTATGCATCTCCATGGATAGATCTTGCGTGTGTGTAGAATTTTTTTTGTTTTCCATGCAACGTTCCCCAACAGTGGTATCAGAGCCAGGTCTATGCATAGATGATATGCACGAGTTGAATACAAAGGATTTTTGCGCGATGATGTTCATATTGCTTACCACCTATGTCTTATTTTGGTTCGGCGGTATTGTGGGATGAAGCGGATCGGACCAACCTTACATGTCCATGTACATGAGACCGGTTCCACTGATTAACGTGCAACTTGTTTTGCATAAAGGTGGCTGGCGGGTGTCTATTTCTCCCACTTTAGTTGAATCTAATTTGACTACGGCGGTCCTTGCAGAAGGTTAAATAGCAACTTGATAATCACCGTGGTGGTTTTTCATAGGTAAGAACGGTTCTTGCTAGTTGCTCGTAGCAGCCACGTAAAACTTGCAACAACAAAGTAGAAGACATCTAACTTATTTTTGCAGGGCATGTTGTGATGTGATATGGTCAAGACGTGATATGATATATGTTGATGTATGAGATGATCATGTTTTGTAATAAGTGCACGACTTGCATGTCGATGAGTAGGACAACCGGCAAGACGACCATGTGTGTCAATCACTAAGCGCCATGTAATTGCTTTACTTTATCGCTATGCGTTAGCAATAGTTGTAGAAGCAATAGTTGGCAAGACGACCCCGACGCAACGATGGAGATCAAGGTGTTGTGCTGGTGAATATGGAGATCGTGCCATTGCTTTGGAGATGAAGATAAAAAAGCACAAGATGATGATCGCCATATCATGTCACATATTTTGATTGCATGTGATGTTTATCCTTTACGCATCTTATTTTGCTGAGAACGATGGTAGCACTATAAGATGACCCCTTCACTTAATTTCAAGATAAAAAGTGTTATCCCTGAGTATGCATTGTTGCTAAAGTTCGTCATTTCGAAGCACCTCGTGATGATCGGGTGTGATAGATTCTACGTTCACATACAATGGGTGTAAGCCAGTTTTGCACATGCAGAATACTTGGGTTAAACTTGACGAGCTAGCATGTACAGACATGGTCTCGGAACACTGGAGACCGAAAGGTCGAACATGAATCATATAGTTGATATGATCAACAAGGAGATGTTCACCATTGAAGACTACCCCGTCTCACGTGATGATCGGACATGGGTTTGTTCATTTGGATCATGTATCACTTAGACAACTTGAGGGATGTTGATTTAAGTGGGAGTTCATTAGTAATTTGATTATTTGAACTAAAATTTATCATGAACTTAGTTCTAATAGTCTTTGCAAATCTATGTTATAGATCAATGGCCCGTGCTACAGTTCCCTTAAATTTTAATGTGTTCCTAGAGAAAGCTAAGTTAAAAGATGATGGTAGCAACTACACAGACTGGGTCCGTAACTTGAGGATTATCCTCATTACTCCACAGAAGAATTATGTCCTTGATGCACTGCTAGGTGCAGACCTGCTGTAGGAGCTGATGCGGACATTATGAACGTCTGGCAACACTACAAAAAAAAGACACATCCGTCACATTTTGGGCCGAACGAATTTTTTTTCTGTCATACATATGACACTTCTATGATGATAATTGTGACAAAACCCGGCATCATAGATGTGGTGGGCTCCTACTTCTATGACAAAAAATCATGACAGAAAATGGGCTTTTCGTCCTGGGCGGGCCGGAGACGCAGCTGCATGACATTCTTTGGGCCGTCCATGACGGAAAAAACCGTGGTAGAAGCGAGGGGGAGGAAAATTTCGGGGAGTTCCCGGTTACGGTGGGAGGTCGGGGGCCGAGCGATGCGCGTTTCTCTCGTACACGTACGCGCGTGTGTGCGAGGCATTGGCTCTAACTGAACCCGAGCGAGGCATTGGCCTCTAACTGAACCCGAGCGATTGCACTGCAGGTTACGCGTTACTGAACTCGAGCGATCGATGGATGGCTGTTAACTGAACCCGATGGAGCGATTCCTTCGCTACAGCTGCTAACTGAAGCCGATCGATGCTGCCTCTGGATGAATAGTGAGCGTTGCAGGGGGGGGGGTTGGATGAACAGTTCTCGGTGGGGGTGGATGAACAGGACCCCGTGGTGTTGCCTCTGGATGAACAGGACCCTGATCGATCGAGCCGGTTGGGGCTGGATGAACAGGACCCCGTGGAGGGCTGGATAAACAGGACCACCCTGTGGAGGGCAGGATGAACAGTAGACGGTGGAGGGCAGGATGAACAGTAGCCCGTGGAGGGGTGGTTGAATAGGAGCCCGTGGAGAGGGCTGGTTGAACAATAGCCGGTGGAGTAGCGTGCGGTGGAGGCTGGATGAACAGGAGCCCGTGGATGAACAGCCGCAGGTGGAGGTTGGAGGAGGTCGACGGTGGATGAACAGTAGCTCGTGGAGCCTGGAGGGGGTTGACGGTGGAGATGAACAGTATCCCGTGGAGTCCCGTTTTGCGGTACGCCACACCCCTCCCGATGAACAGGACCCCCGTTTCGGCCGTAGCGCTCCAACACAAGTCCATTTCCTCTGTTTTGCGGTACGCCACACCCCTCCCGATCAACAGGACCCCGTTTCGACCGTAGGAGGTCCGTTTCCTCTGTTTTGTGGTACGCCAGACCCCTCCCGATGAACAGGATCCCGTTTCGAACATGGTCGGTCGAACACAAGGCCATTTCCTCCGTTCCGCGGTACGCCAGGCCTCGTTTCCATCGCCTGTTCCGTCCAAGCCCTCCCGATGAACACGACGCATTCCGTTGCCTCCCCATAAACACGACGACGACGCTGTTTCTCCGTTCCGACCCAGCCATGTACACGAGCCCTCGCCGTATGTATGCGTGAGTAGGCGTTTGAGACCCCGCCCGTATGTACACATACGTGGCCGTATTTTCTTTCTTGCACCCTGACCGCTGTACGTACGTGTACATGCTACGTGTGTGGCTCTACTACGACATGTGTGCGCCTCTACATCGACCAGTATATATGTACGTACACGTTCGCGATCAGAATGACAACACTACATACGCTTCGACCAGGTGGGTCCCGACTGTCAGGCACTTCCTTGCTTGCGAAGATGTAGCTGGTGGGTCCCAGCAGTCAGGGGGGCGAATCGTTTTGTTTTTTTGCCCGGACGCACTTCCTTGCATGCAAAGGTGTAGCTGGTGGGTCCCAGCAGTCAGGGGGAAAGGTTTTTTTCGCAAAATACGGTGGCCCGTCTGGTGGGTCCTCGCTGTCAGGTGAAGGAATAATTATTTTGCACGTAATAAGGAGGCACTTCCTTGCTGCGGCCGTGGGCCCAGCTGTCAGCCTCTCCATGTACAGTCCACGTCCGATGGAAGTCATTCCTTGACCATGTTGACGACGCCGCGCCGAGAGCACCAGGGCGGTGGAGGACGGCGAGGCCTAGGAAGGGGACGACGGGGAGCTGGGGAAGACGCGGTAGTGGAAGCCCGCGCAGAGAGGTGTACGAGGGTTCACTAGTTCGGTTGCGGTGTGAGGCTGCCGTCACCGCGGGGCCTAGCCAGTGGTGGGAATAATAGGGGCGATGAGGCCTCCGCGGCAGCACAGCCAGCCACGGAAGGCAGGAGCATGCGGCACAACCGGTGCTGCTTTGGGCGGCTGGAGCAAGAAGACCAGAGGTTGAAGAAGCACTATGGCCGTTGGATGGATATCGTACGGTCACTGGAGCTAGAATCGTTCATATTGACTAAAGTTGACAAAGGCCCCCGTCCCAGTCAACTTAGTAGGCCCACAAGTCAGCCTCCCACCATGATGGGTGCCATCTAGCAGGGGGGTATTCACTTTTTTGTGCGTAATAAGGAGGCACTTCCGGTGGTTCCCATCTGACAGCTGGGGGAACGTTTTTTTCACGAAATACGCTGGCCCGTCCGGTGGGTCTGAGCAGTCAGGGGGGGGGGGAACTTTTTTTCGCGAAATAAGGTGGCCCGTCCGGTGGGTCCCTGCTGTAAGGTGGAGGAATAATTATTTTGCGCGTAATAAGGAGGCACTTCCTTGCGGCCGCCTGGACCCAGCTGTCAGCCTCTCCACGTACAATACTCTTTCGATGGAAGTCGGTCGTTGACCACGTTGACCACGCCGCGCCGAGAGGACCAGGGTGGTGGTCTGGATGACGGCGAGGCCTAGGAAGGGGACGACGCGGAGCCGGGGAAGACGCAGCAGTGGAAGCCCGCGCGGAGAGGAGTACGAGGGTTCACTGGTTCGGCTGCGGTGTGAGGCTGCCGTCGCCGCAGAATAACAGGGGGTGTGGGTGAGTGGAGGGATGGCCTGGCCAGCGGTGGGAGTAGTATGGGGGCGGTGAGGCCTCCGCGGCAGCACAGCTGGCCACGAGAGGCAGGAGCAGGCGGCACGACCGGCGCTGCTTTGGGCGGCTCGACCAAGAAGACCAGAGGTTGAAGAAGCACTACGGCCGTTGGATGGACATCGTACGGTCACTGAAGCTAGAAACGTTTATTATTGACTAAGTTGACAAAGCCCTTGGTACGCTCCAACTTAGTAGGCCCACAGGTCAGCCTCCGAAACGGTGCGCCACAGATGTCAGGGGGAGGAATCATTTTTCGGGCGGCCGAAGCTAAGAATATCCGAGATTGAAGAAGAAGCACGGCATCCGTTGGATAGACATCCAACGGCCACTGCCGCTAGAACCGTGTGTTGACTATAATAAGTTGGCAAAGCCTTGCATACGCGTCAACTTATTTTTTTAGGGGACGCGTCACTTAGTAGGCCCACAAGTGTGTGGCAGAGAACTTATAGCCCATTTGCGTTTTGTTAGAATGTACAACCCATTTTGGAATTCTAATGGAATTTACAATAGCCCATTTACAGTTTGTTACAAGTACAACCCATTTTCTAGCTAGGACAATGATTAATAATTTCAACCAACCGTTGAAGACAGAATTCTATAAAATTTCCCACATTTTGATAGGCTCCGAAATATTTTTTATCCCAAAATTTCTAGTCAGATTAAATATAAATTTGTATTACGTAAAAATCCAACAAAACATTGCGCGCGCAACAATGAAAATTTAAGATTTTCAAAATCCATAAATAATATTTTATAAACTAATTTCGTGTTTGGTGCATTTTTTATAGTTACTGCCCAGTTTTTATAATTACATCCCATTTATTATTTTTTAAACTCCATTTTCCTGTTAAGCCTAATGCATCCCTCCTAGGAAAGATTTGCAGCCCAGCGGACAAGTTGACCTTGCCTAGGTATTCCTCAAAAAGACATATAGCTGGGCTAGCCATTTTCATCTTGAAAAAATTAGTATCTGGGATGGATATCTGGCCTGGGCTAGACGGGCCACAGGCCGCCCAGTTAATACCATGATCTCCTCTGAACAACAATGAAATCATCGCCAAGAAAAACTCTGCAGTGCTCACGCCTCAAAAACACAAATACTGCTCGAGCTGCTTGGTCCCAGCTGTCGGCCGCACCTTGTGCAATTCTCTCGTTTATATTGACTACATAGGTTGACAATGGTGTGGGACTGTGATGTCAGGAAACCAGGAGAAAGCAAAAAAATATAGTTGTACATAATAAGGAGGCACTTGCGTATGTACGGCTATGGCCCTAGTGGGTCCCTAGTGTCATCCAGTCAAAATAAAGTCATCTCCTGAATCCTCATGTTCGTTGACGATGTTAACAATGCTCGGCGCCACGGCGAGCGCAACAACTCGAAGGACAATGGAGAGGGCCTCGCGGGCCCTACGGATAGTCTGATACAACGCCTGCTACTCCTTCAGGAAGCCAGGATCATCGGACACGTATGAACTCCTTCGAGAAACTGAGATGGCATGAAACGGTAAGGCCGCGCTTGGGAGCTCTGGTTTATTTCAAACCTGTATTAACATACAAGTGTAATTTACTCATCATCGAAAACAACGCGTAAAATACAGGCGTAATGAAACTGAGGGCCCGAGGTCTGTAAGTAAAACCGGCGGGTTACGCGTGTAATTTGAGAGACCAGTGTATATTTTACGAGCACTGCTATATGGACGACATTACCAGACGATACATGCACGACGTGCGTATCATGCCATCCATGGGCAAGGCTGAAACAACAACTAACGGCTGGATTAGCAATCATCCGAGTGTCGTTCAGCGTTTTTATCGTGTGTCAAGTACTTCCAATATTTTACTAGTCGAAATCGACCAACCAAGCACCTTCGCCCGAGACCATCTACTTTAATTTAAAAGCGTCAGTTTTACAAGAGGTTTTGGTTGGAAAACGACGATCCAATCACGGCCTAATATCATGAGTTGGTCGGAAGATCATATGGTTTCACGTCCAACCTACCCGACTTGTCGTATAGGCTATGAATGAAACATCACGATGAACTTCTTAAGCACGGAAACAACAGAAGAGGATGATATTCTTAACAAGCAAATCACTGGCATTAGATCGACATGAAAAACAATACGAAGCATTATTCTCAGGAGGCACGGTGAACAGCTCGTGATGCCGCATGCCACAACATTCCAAGCTCAACTTTGCAATCAAACACAAGGCCTGGCATTACATAGACAATATTTAGAACAAACTCTTAGCACATGAATATCTCAGCAGAGTAACTATTTACTTCTAAACTGAACACATGAATAGGAAAAAACACTCGACGCTGCTCACAGCAAGGGCGTCCCACTCAAAAATATCAAATGCATGTCTTCTGGCTAACATCAATGAGCAAATTTTGACAAGGTTTTCCAATTCCAATATATTAAACTAACGTCTTCTTGATAACATCAATGATTAAACTTTGACAAGCTTTTCCCATTCAAAATATGTAATGCCTATTATCGTGGAGTCCTGTCGCTTCTTGCTAACATCAATGATTAAACTTTGACAAGCTTTTCCCATTCAAAATATGTAATGCCTATGATCATGGAGTCCTGTCGCTTCTTGTACTTGTTTGCGAACTTCTTGCCCAGGGCACTCCACGTGTTGTTAAATTGCCAATGGTCTCTGCAGACTAGTCATGTCACCGATGTCTAATATTTATGGCACCGGCTATAGCAATGGAGGGATTCGGTGCCAAACTAAGAAAAGGTGAAATTGGCACCTCTTTTGGCCTACATAGTGGAAGGCCTAATACTCTGTAAAGCTTCTCAGTCATTCCTTCTGTAATGTAGCGCAAACAATGACTGCTTCTTTCTGCAAAGTGGAACGACCAACTGGACCCAGTAATGCAGCAGTTTGCCTTGGACACATTGGCTCCTTTTGTGCAGTTGAACTAAAATCGAAGTCGAAATAAAAACGAGCTTTAATTTTGATATCCCTGTAAGCAACAAAAGGTATAAGGGAAACAATTACTGAGAAATAACGGTTGATGACTTGTACTCCCAGAAGAAAAATATCTACTGATCTACCTTATCTTAATGGGAAACAAAGCAGGAGAGTAGCAATTCTCAATCAGTGTGATTCATTCATATTAACTGAGACATTATCTTAACAATGCCTTGTTTCAAGATGTATAAAGAACGAAAAAGCAGAAAAGTATCATTCCTAAAACAATGTGGCTGATTCATTTTAACAAATACATTATCTTAACAATACCTTGGTGAAACATGTAGAAAGAACTACAAAGCAGGATAGTACCATTTGTAAAACACTGTAAGTCTGTAACTGATATATAATAACAGAGACTTTATCTGAACAATGCATTTCTTAAACATGTACTCCGGCCGATCCCTAACAGAAATGGTACTCCTGCCGATCCCTAACAAGTGTTTGCAATTTTGAACTAAGATTCAGTAGTTAATTCTGAGGAAGGTCGGTACTGACCATTCTAGACCAAGATTTTAAACAACTCGTGAGGAAGATCTCAAAGAGATCTCAACACATATATGGCAATCCGGTCTCATTTTGTGCAGTTCCACCAAAATTAAGCGAAGCAAAATGTCGCAATAGCAACAAGTTGAAAAGATATCCCTGTTTTAACAGAGGCAAAAAAGGAATCAATTACTGGCCAATAAAGGAGGATGAAACATGCGGCCACAAAAGTGGTAATCCCGCCAATCCCTAACAGGTGCTGCAGTTTTGAACTAAGATTCAGTAGTTAATTAATTCTGAGAGTGGCATTGCTTAATTTTACCAGTGGTATTAGATTAACGAAAAGCATAAATAGTTCCAGGGTAGAGTGGGCGCAACAACAGTATGTGCTTCCATCTACTCATAAAGGGGGTGATGCAGAGTTTGTTGTAACAAAGCAACAAGCATCATGTCTGGGTTGGTTCCATTTTTGTTCACTACTTAATGGGAAAAGACAGCAATACAATAGCTTCAATTCAACATTTATTTAAAATAGTACCAATACAAGTAGCACAACATATCAAAGCACACTGCACAATCATGTGGATGAAGGCCTGTACTGACCTTCCATGAGACCGACAACGATAAAATACGAATCTGCCAACACGAATAGGAAATCCAATCTCATTTTGTGCAGTTGAACCGAAATCAAGCAAAGTGTTTTGCGTAGCGAAGCAAAATGTCGCAATAGCAACAAGTTGAATAGATATCCCTGTATAAACAGAGGCAAAAAAGGAATCAATTACTGGCTAATAAAGGAGGATGAAACATGCGGCCACAAAAATGGTAATCCCGCCAATCCCAAACAAGTGTTGCAGTTTTGAAATAAGATTCAGTGGTTAAATCTGAGAGTGGCATCAATTACTGGCTTATAAAGGGGGTGATGCTGAATTTGTTGTAACAAAGCAACAAGCATCATGTCTAGGTTGGTCCCATTTTTGTTCACTACTTAATGGGAAAAGACAGCAATACAATAGCTTCAATTCATCATTTATTTAAAACAGTACCAATACAAGTAGCACAACATCTCAAAACACACTGCACGATCATGTGGATGAAGGCAAGTACCAACCTGTCATGACGCACACAAGATAAAATACGAATCTGCCAACATGAATAGGAAATCCAATCTCATTTTGTGCAGTTGCACTGAAATCAAGCAAAGTGTTTCGCGTAGCGAAGCAAAATGTCGCAATAGCAACAAGTTGAATAGATATCCCTATATAAACAGAGGAAAAAAGGAATCAATTACTGGCTAATAAAGGAGGATGAAACATGCGGCCACAAAAATGGTAATCCCGCCAATCCCTAACAAGTGTTGCAGTTTTGAAATAAGATTCAGTAGTTAATTCTGGGAGTGTTATCAATTACTGGCTTATAAAGGGGGTGATGCTGAATTTGTTGTAACAAAGCAACAAGCATCATCTCTAGGTTGGTCCCATTTTTGTTCACTACTTAATGGGAAAAGACAGCAATACAATAGCTTCAATTCATCATTTATTTAAAACAGTACCAATACAAGTAGCACAGCATCTCAAAGCACACTGCACAATCATGTGGATGAAGGCCTGTACTGACCTTTCATGAGATGACCAACATAAAATACAAATCTACCAACACGAATAGGAAATCTAATCAAGTTTTGTGCAGTTGCACTGAAATCAAGCAAAGTTGTCGGTGTGACATTTAAGTTTTCTATAGCAACAAGTTGAATAAATATCCCTGTTTTAAGAGGCAAAAAAGAAAACAATTACTGGCCAATAAAGGAGGATGAAACATGCGGCCACAAAAAAAGCATCTACCTTATCTTGATGGAAAACAAATTATAGGACAGTAGCATTTCTAAAACGGTTGCATTGATTCATATTAACAGGGAAATTCTCTTAAAACAGATCAGTAGTTAATTCTGAGATTAACAACAGCAAAATAGCTGCATGGGACATGCCAGCACCATGTGTGTCCACACGTATAAATGGGTGATGCGGAGTATGTAGCCAAGCAGCATATATGCGCTGGTACCATATTTGTTCTCTTTGAACCTTCTTCCTATGTGAGGGTAGCAAATCTAGTCGTGCACAAACTACCTGACCCCCCAGTTTCTTTCCCTTTTCAACAAAGAGATCGGTTCCTTACAGATGTGTGTACTGGGTTACCCCCTTTTTCCCTTTTCGACCTACAAAGCGGCTGGATAGCCAGTCTATACTACTTTCCGCCCCTCCTTTCCTCATTGAACCACGTCCTAGATTCTTGTTCCAGCCCACCGCACCCTTCTTTCCTCTTTGAACCAAGACCTAGATTCGACTATAGATCGAAAAAGATCCACATGCAGCTAGAGCAACGACGGTTTCAAAGAAACTTATACCTTAGGGTCGTCGGGATGTGGCAAGGCGTGCGGCGGGAGGCCGGATCTGCCCACACTACGTACGACAACGAGGAAGAAGGGGTCGGTGGCCCTCCCGCACAGGCGCTGGGTGAAAGAGAACAGCGCAACCGGCAGTGGATTGCCTCCCTCGCCGAAGGCGATAGAGTGAACGCTGCACCTCCTCCCCTTCCCAGTGCGACGGGATACGCAGTATTGTTTAGATCTGGTGAAGAGAGGGTGAGAGACTATGAATATAGCAAACCCTAGCAAATGAACGCTGAGCCTCCAGCGTGTAACATATATGTAGTGCGGCGAGCGTGTGGAGAGTGCAAACCCTAGCGAACAAGCGCTGAGGCTCCCGCTTATATATATACTACTGTAGTACGGACTGAGCTCTGGTGCCTTCACTGCACTTGCTTTTGGCTGTATGAGAGGTGAGCCAGGCACATTTTGGGCCCACCTGTCGTAAATCCAAAGGCAGGTGCACTAAGTCAATGAAGTTGCGTCCATATAATACTCTCGTGTATACGACTAAAATATAGTGGAGTGGTTTTCTTATTCTCTCCATAACAATCATTTTAAATTGTGTAAGTACGAAACGAAACTCTTTATTTAATGTACAGTGAAGAAAACTAGTACTACTTCCGATGAACTAACGATCCACGCCCACGCGTCCTGGTCGCACTTCCTGTCCTTCACGTGTGGTACACTACCCTACCTTAAGTGAACAACCACACATGCGCCAAATTATCGGAAACGTGTGAGAGTGTGTACAAATAAAGAAATTTAATTTCAATTATCGGAAAGGTTTGAGAGTATTACAAAGTTTGACTTCAGTCAAATCTAATATATGGAGTAAATAAAAATGGAGGGCTACTACGTCCATCCGGGTTTTTAGTCCACACCATTTTTTAAATCAAAGTTAATAGGTGGACAAATAAAATTACAGGGGAGCTGGAGACAAAGTTGTGAGAAGGCTTAGAAATAAATACAAAACTTATGCTCTTAGTACCAACGTCGATCCTTCTTCGAGGAAACATTTGGTTCATAGCCAATTGTGTGATAAAATTGCACCAACGTGAAAGATGACTGCGTCTCCAACGCAACCAAGGTGAACTGACGAAGGATATCATCTTTGTGCGTAACAAGCAAAGAGCACTGATGGAAGACAGCTTGTTTTTCGTCGAAAATCGATCAGCTTCACCAGCCGACGCAACCATGAGGCGCAACCATGAGCATCGATAGGTCATCGTGGTGATGCATCATCCATTTGGCATCAAGTTTGGGTGAGGCACCTAAGAAGTTCGACAAATCCTCACTGTGGTCTGTTTCTTCTCAGTAATCAAGCTCGAGGAAGGAAGAACCACGTGGCAGAGGATAGTGAGGCGGAACAACAATGGCCATCCAATTTTGTGCAGTTCCACTAAAATTGAGGAAGACATGCCCAGATATGGAGACACGCATCGCTGTTTCCAAAAATATAAAAATGGGTTAGCAACGACATCTCAATTGTCAATAAGAATTAATGAAAAGTACACCAACAAACAGAAGCATCATAATTACCTTGACGGGAACTAAACCAGGATACCCGAGAAAAAAAAGCGTTTCTTCATTTAACCAGTGATAGTACTACCACCATATGGACAATGACCGCACAACCACCATGTACTTTTTGTAGGTGATGTTGGACCAGCCGACGAACCCTAGCTACTATGCATGGGGAGCTGGGGAGTAGTCGCATAGAAGAAAACCCACATGCAGTGACCTGGGGAGCTGGACCAGTACAAGAAGTTATACCTCAGGTGGGCGAGATGTCGTTTAGGCGGGCGGGCGGATCTGCCCACACGACGGCAGCGAACAAGGGCGTCCGCACCAGCGCCGGCTCCGAGAGGACGGTGCGCATGGGCTTCCTCCGTCGCCGACGGCTACAACGTCAACGCTGCACCTCCTCACCTCCCGCAGCGGACGGGATTCGGCCGGATCTGTGACCATCGGTGAGGAGAGAGATAGAGTGGACACTGTCATCTTGTTTTGATATGGAGAGGCTGAGAGAGCAAGACGTGAGAAACTCTATCAAACAAGAGGCTATAATGGAGTAAAAAAAATCTCTCCATAGCAGTGGTTTTAAATAGAATACGCACGTTCCCGGAAAAAAGAAACAAAAACTGGCGGACAATTTTTTAAGGGTCTGTCTAGGACACATATAGATGTGACATAGTTATGTCACATATAAGTTGATGTCCACTCTATTTGTGGTCTTTTCCTACTTTTTTTGTTTCTTGTTGCTAAATTATATACTTGTGGGAGCTTAGATGTGATATCCTTAAATAACATCTAGATGTGAATTAGACAAATTGATTTTCTAATGTACCAAGAAAGAACACTCGATCAAAAACACGCCCCCGCTTCCAGGTCGCGAGAGTCGTCGCACACACACACATAGAAATAGACATGCATATCCGTGTTTACGTAAAATTCCATTTCCATCTCCATCTCCAATCATATTTGTCAAACTGGCACATTATTTACGTTGTTAATTATATACGCAGCAATATTAACGTACAACATCTCTTGTTTGCGCACGTCCGGACCGCTGCCACGGCCGGTACTGACCAACCCGAACCCTCTTCATCACCCGCGCGTGCTTCCCGCCCGAAACGGTCAGTGCCGCATTCATGCCCGACCAGAGCGGACGTGACCTCTCACTGGCGCCGGCATTGAAGCGGTGCGCCGGCCGAGAGAGCGTCGCCCGCGCCGCTTCCGGGTGCACGCGGCTGCTCTGCCTTCAAAGGTCGCAATAGCCCGCTACAACATGCATGTAAAAAGTTCTTGGGAGTCTGTGCTACAGCTAGCTATCCTCCCCCAACTCGTCAATCTCTTCCAGTAGTGCTAGTACTCCATGGCGCGATCCATCAACAAGCAGGCGGGAAAGTTATGTTATACTACTCGGTTTGCGGTGAGTGGCATGCCGAGCGACCGTGTGGGGTCGAGCCGCGGAGGAGGGTGAGACACGAACACGACAAACGTGATTTAAACGTTGGTTTTGCTCGATGGCGCGATCCAACGAAACGGAACATTGGTTTCTCTCCGTTTCCATTTTTTCTCCGGAAAAACGGGAACTTTTCCACTCCATTTTCATTCCTATTCCAAGGTTGCCCCGTCACAACATTCCATCAAATACAAAGGAAAACTAACACGCATGCTGATGCATCTCAATGATTCACAGATCATAGCCAATATTTACTTCACAACTAAAGAAAAAAGGTTGTGAGAGCGTGTACGATAGAAAAACTACTGATGGGGTCACTACGACTTAAACCCTAAACCCTAAACATGATTTAATTTCATGGCCAGGTAGAACCTGTCGAAGGAAAGACGACCGGCACCCTCGGATCATACGATGCTTTTGTGCAGTTCCACTAAAATCGACCTGAGCATCCCTGATGGCAAAGATATTGAAGAAGTGTGATTAGAATAATAGTACTGTCACTAGTTCATGAGACATAAACTCATCACAAGTAGAAGCCGGTAGAAGTAGAGAAAGATCGAGATGGAGATGGAGCTACGACAGTGGAGCAAGCCGGCTCCAAAAGGAAGATGGACTACCTGGGACGTCAGGCTGTAGCTTGAAGGGCGGTTGAGACGCGACATCGGCCCATACCGCGGTGACCCCTGATTGGGACCCACCGACTATGGGTTTTCTCCCTCGCCGATGTCGACCGCGTCTACGCAGAACATTGTGTGATTTGACTTCTCCTTAGTGGCCCCTACACGTACTCCCCCTACGTGTATGTAACAGTCACACGTACACATGGACGCAAAAACGCGCGCGACGCCCTAATGCATGCATGTCCGAGCACACGACAGAACACACACGGTCACGCTCAAGTGCTCAACCTACATGTGCATGCACACACATACTCAGTCAGGGTGAGCTAGTGACCGTATGAACACCGGAAAATATATATATGGAGCGCAATGAGCGTATTATGAAGTCCATTGACCATATTTTTACAAATATACAGTGACAGATAGTGTATTTATCTCGTTTGAAATTAAGCCATATTAACCGGAGAGGAGGCAGCATGGACTAGAATTACTTTGCTGTGTCCCGTCAACTTGCCGAACGAAGAGAAGGTTGCAGGACGGGAGAAGCTTGCGCGCGGTGGATCGCAGGACAAGGAGAAACTTTTGACTAATGCAAGCTCTCCCTCGCTCAGGCGGTGGACGTGGAACAATTAATTTGGTGTCAGATTGCCAGAAGCATACACTATACTACTAGTGCTATTACTGTTCGACTTCCCGAACAGCCAAGCGCAAAGTTTACTAGTACTACTACTATAGTCCATAAAGATACGTACTATACTAGTACTAGGAACCGGATGGAGGAGCGTCTGCACTCTTATTATAATTTTAAAATGTGATAAAGCAATCTTCAACACATTTGGTTCTCTTCGAGGGTTCTTGCATGTGATAATGGAAGTTGATTGCGTGGAACACTCGCCACAATTCTCGCTTAATTCTGGCTCATATCCTGTCACAAATAGTAGCGCTCAGTAATATTTCCTCTTTTTTTGTTATTCAACATGTAAACAGGTCAGCAAACCTTGCGGCGCATCTTCGTGCGAACCGTGCTTGCTGCACTTTGAATGTGGCTGAGAGCTGGCTTGATGAAACACCTCGCTTCCTACTTCTTTTTTTGCGGGGTACCTCGCTTCCTAGTGACCAGTGTCTTGGCTGATCGTCCTAAGAATGCTTATATATGAATAAAGCTCTCTCATTTACCCGCAAAAAAGGTTAAGCCATATTAACCGGAAAGGAGGGAGTATGGACTAGCACTACTTTTTGGTGTGTCCCGTCAACTCGCAGAACGAGGAGAAGCTTGCAGGACAAGGTGAAGCTCGCTTACGCCTTTTGACTAATGCAACCTACCCTCAGTGGACATGCATCAGTCCATTCGGTGTCAGATTGTCAGAGGCATACACTGTAGTACCCAACATGCGGAGTACCATCATTGTTCGACTTCACGAAGGGGCGAAGAGCCAAGCGCAGTAGTATGCGTACTTGGTTTTGCACCTTCATACTACACCCTCCGTCACAGTTTACAGGGCGTGCTTCATTATGATGCATTTCTCTCAATGCATTTCCACCACCAGAGAGACTTTAGACGTGTTTGGTTTAATGCTCAATTAATTAGGGCGTGGTAACCGCAATCAAGTCCACAATTTTCTCTCCATGTAATGTACTACTACGGAGTGCATGCATGTGTGTACCCAGGGTGGAAGCACTGCATGCATGTGTGTACGCATTATTCCCTCTAGTAATAGACGCCGTGCTATAACTACCAATGCTATTTTTCAGGCCGATCGCTAGTCGCCTTGGTCCCACAATTTTTTTCTTTTTTCTGAAGCGCGCTGTATAAACAGTGACGGATGGAGTAGTATGAGCGGATTCAAAGAAGAGCGTATTAATGGTTGCCTCTTCAGAGCAACTTGGGAAAGGTGGGGCTTATGATTTGACTGCTCATTACTCACTATTAATGCGGCGCAACGACCGGGCTGAGTCTCCCATGCGGTTGTGCACTACCCCCTCGGTTCTTAAACATACTCCGGAGTATTTGTCTTTCTAGAGATTTCAACGAGTGACTACTCAAATATTTGTATTTTTAGAGATTTCAAATGGACTGGCACATACGGATGTATATAGACATATTTTAGAGTGTAGATTCACTCATTTTGCTCCGTATGTAGTTACTTGTTGAAATCTCTGTTAAGACGAATAGAATATTTAGGAACGGAGAGAGTACACATACAAAGCAAAATGAGTGAATCTACACTCTAAAATATGCCCGTTTGAAATTTGTAAAAAGACAAATATTTAGGAACGAAGGAGTATAATTTTTTGCATGGCACATGGACCCGGATGATGAAGAGGCTTCTGGCAATGCTATCAAGCTTCCATCATTTGTTTACATAATTGACGTACTATAAAAATAATTTTCCAGCGACATGAAATTGTACAATGGTGTGAGCTTTCATCTTTTGTTTCGCGTGTCTTGCCATCGATGCTCTTTTGGAAACAATAAAAAACTAACTTCCTTGCTAATGCATGTCAATTATTAGCAGATCGGAGCTAATAATTACATCATGACTGAAGACAAAGTTGTGAGAAGGTGTTAAATTAAAATTGATCCATGCTTTCATTGGCAGCAACGTCCCCCCAGCTCTGTCTAAATCAACAAGGCATGTTGGGGAAAAAAGTAGCTGTCTGGAGCATGCAACATTCCGATCATTTTGTGCAGTTCCACTAAAATAGAGCTGAGCGTCCCTGTTCCAGGGATATCAAGTGTGACTACGATAATAGAGGACTGCTGATGAAACAATAAACACACAAATAGAAGCCGGTCACCTTTGCAGTCTCTCTTAAGACTAACTAGTTGGAGAAGATTAGGCTCGGAGTTGGATGAGGAGGATAGAGAAAAACCAATCTCCCTTTGTGCAGTCGCACTGAAATGTAGAGACGTTGCCCGTGTGACATTTTAGTACAACTGCACAAAACACTCTTAAGAAAAAAGTGATTTGTGCAGTTCACCAAAAGTTCGCAATAGCAACGGGGTGAAATGGATAGCCCTGTTTGCAAAAAAGAGGTAGAAAGGAAACAATTACTGGCCAATAACAGTTGATGACACATGCGACGACAAAAAAGAAGCATATTCCTTGTCCTAAGGAAAGATAACAACACGGTTGTGTTTGTCTAAAACGGTGCGAGGACAAGAATGCAATATGGAAAGTACGTCAGACGAGCTACGTTTTGGGCAAAGAACTATGGAAGATCCACATGCAGCGACGTGGGAGAACGAGCAGTGGAGCAAGGCCGGAGGGGATACCTAGAGGTCGTCGGGATGTAACTAGGTGAGCGGCGGCGGGCGGAATCTGCGAGCAGGTGGCGTAGGCCCTGTCGTGCCGGAGCTTGGTCAGAGGGAACGGCGTGTACAGCAGATCGGGACGTGCTGCCTCGGCACCATCGAACGGAGAAACGATGCACTTCCTCCCTTTCCCCCGGCGGACGGGATGCGGCCGGATCAGTGACCAACGGTGAGAGAGAGAGAGGCCACCGCACTCCCTTTCCCCCGGCGGACGGGATGCGGCCGGATCAGTGACCAACGGTGAGAGAGAGAGAGGCCACCGGAGCCTTGTGTGAGATACTCTGAAGAGCGGGCTACCTTTTCCTCCATAAAAATCATTTTATATTCTGTGTACGTGCCATTGAGCACTATAACTTTATTTAAAAATAACGCAGCAACGCGTCAAGTCAAACTTTGTTTCGTGCACACGTGGTACACGGCCTCCCTAGGTAAACAACCGCTACAGGTGTTCAAATTACCACATGGGCTGCCATTTCGTAAAGAAATGAGCTCCACCGTGTACCCGCGCGGGTGTGGCTGGGCACGAAGCGTGAGTACGTGCACGGTGCACCTATTCTCTTCTTGTATACGTACACCACCTACGTGGGGTTGTGTGAGAGAGATACAAACCTAGAGAGATATAATGTGTGGGTTCTTGAGAGTTTTAGGGGGGGGGTCAATAAAAAAATTTAACATATGCAATGTGTGTGAAATAGAGTCCTGGATATAACATATATATAGAGGGGCGATCCACGAGAAGAGAGTGGAGGTATCATCGGCTTGAGGTGTCCATAGAATCGAAGAGATGGATGATGTGTGTGTGTGTGCGCGCGATCGATAAAGAGTGCCATCGAATTTGTGTGTGCCCATGTCAAAGATATAGAGCGGCTGGCCTACTGGAACGTGAGATGGGACATGTGCAGTCTGTCTCTGTGGCATGGATACCTACCTGCAGTGCTCGACTATCTGTGTGTGGTGGGGGAAGAGGGAGGCCCAATTAACTATAGAGGTACAATGGCTGGTATATGTGTGGAGGAGGAGAGAGGCCTACCTCATGTATTAAGGAGATTGATCTGCCTCATGTATTAAGGGAGATCGATCAGCACCCATGCATATGTGCAGGAGATGAATAAGGTTGGGAGAGAGACAGAGCTAGAGTGTTGGAGGGGGTGGTAGTGGAGTTGCTTCTAACAAATGGTGGGATAGGCTTGCTAGACAAACGGAGGCCACGCCCGCAATATCAATAAGAGAGGAGATGGCTGCTTGTTGTCTGTGCACGTGCGTGTGAGAGACGGGTCAGGAGGCATGCACGAATGATGAGGGCGGACGATGTGGCTATGGTAAGCAGGTAACTACATAGGAAGATCAATCGCCCTTTGTAAGAGAAAGGAGAGACATAACTTGTGAGGTACGTCGATCGATGGGGGGGGGGTAGTTAAAGTCGATCTAGGTATATGTTGGGGGATCGATCGGTATACATGCATGTGTGTGTTAGAAGCAAATGAGGCACGAGGAGAAGGGTAGAGAGAGAGAGGGATGCATGTAGGAGGTGGTACGAGAGGCATACTATATCGAGGGGGAGGAGTGTGCGAGTACGAGAACGATGAAAAGAATGGTGGGAGTGAGGCATGGACAGTGACAAGAGAAGAGGGGAAGCTTGTGTTTGTGCTAGGCACACCTAGCTAGAGAGGTATATCGATCAATGTGTGCCGTAAAGAAGGAGCTGGGGGGCCTACACACACCGTGGGTGAACGACCTAAAGTGAAAAGACGAATTTGCGCGATGGAGCTAGAGAATGCTGAGGGAGGGTGAGAGGGATGCGGGCGTGTGCATGCACAAGAGAATGTTGGCACTAGCTACTAAGATAAGAGGGTTGTGTGGGTGTAAAAGACGAATAGAGATCATATATACTTCATTATAAAAAGCAAATTCGGATATTTGAAGAATTTATCATAGTGTTTGAAACCGACGGATGTGTGAATATATATAACGGTGATACACATGGTGTGGTTATGAACATGGTATACTACATTTAATATATTTTATCTCTACTCTTATAAAAAAAGGGAGTTGTTGATGATGGTGTGCCTGCCATCCTGCATTATAGGCCATCTGATTTATATCAGGCGGATAGCAATGAAACTATGATGGTTGAAGTTGGCAACAATCATGATTGTAGATTCTTATTGAAATAGAGAAACGAATTCAAATTTAGTTCGAATTGCAGCGGTAGTATAGACATTTGGAATGCACTAAAATGTTGGTATGAGTAGGTTACATGCATTATACAGCAAGCGAAAAAATTTAATCGGACATAACATGGATTCATACTCCCTCCTTCCATCTATATAGGGCGTAATGAGATTTTTAAGACCGCCTTTGACTATTGACAAGATTAATAGTACATGACATGCACAATGTGAAAATTATATCATCGAAAGAACCTTTCACAGACGAATTTAACGGTGTGCTTTGTGTAAGTTGCATGTCAAATATCATTGCTCTAGTATTTGGTCAAAGTTAGCATCGAAAAACTCATTAGGCCCTATATAGATGGAAGGAGGGAGTAGATTTGAATAGCATTTGTATAGTAAAACGGGGCAAGACTCTCTCTTTGTGTGGTGTGAATAGTTTTATTTTTTCGTTTTCTTTTTGGTTGAGGGAAGTGTGAATTCATTTGGTACGTACAAGTACAATATTACTACACCCTAGGCTTGTCCCTAAAATTCAACCCGCGTCTTGTTATATCCCAAAAATTCAGATATCGTGCTCCCAAAACTGGCGCCTTCACAACCCGCGCCTTGCTATCCCGAAATTACAACGCGCGCGAAAAATCCCTCCAGCTGCCAAATCCCGACACGCGAAATCCCCCTTCTAACCCTGAGTTGAAAGGGCCGCTAGTTCAAATCAGTGGGGGGTACTTTTGTACCACACCCTACATTTTGGACAAGCGCGGTCCTAAGTCATGCTTCACCCCCTCCCATCTCCCCCTTTTCGCCATTCGAAATCCCAGGCCGCCATAACCTCTCCGCTCCAGCCGTGAAACCCCGCCCTCCTTCGTCCGCCACCTCATCGCTGCCCAGCCGGAGCCTCTTCCCCGGCAACGTCGTCCACCGCAACAGCTTGACGTCCCTCGTCCACCTCCCCGGATGAGGATCCGTCGTCCATCTCGCCGTCCCGCCGGTTCAGCCGCCCCGTCCTCCACCTTCAAGAAGCTGCTCCGACGATCGCCTCGTCTATCGCGGCTACTCCATCCCCACAGCGTCGCCTTAACGTGCTCCACCGGAGCCGTAGCATCCTCACTGACTCCTCGGACGAAGCTGAGGCCTACTCGGCGCCACCAAAGAGGTTGTACACTCATCGCATCACACCTTCTCCTTAACTCGACCCCCCGGCGCCGACGGTGCTCCATCCGGCACCCCCATGGAGCGGCTACCTTGAAGCCGGCGCCGCGGGCGACATCTCCACAACGGCTCTCCCCCAGTGCGAGGCCCCTTCGGCGGTGGCGTCCATACCAGCCGGATCTGCTGCTGCTGCTGCTCCGTCTCTCGCTCGATCGCTCGCTCGCCCAGCTCCTGCTGCTGCTCTCCCCCTCGCTCGTGCTGCTGCTCTGCTCCGATTAAGCCACACTTCAGTCGACTGAATCGACTTTTGGGTCAGTCGATTTTCAGGGGTTGGGGGGCTCGCCAGAGTTAAGGAAGAACCACCTGCAGCGGGGACGGGGGCTCGCCAGAGAGGTACCCCACTATCTATCTTAGAGTTCAGGGTGGGGGCGGGGGGCCTAGAGGGCTGGCCGGGGCGGCGGTGGTGAGTTGTTTCGGGGCGGCGAGGCGGCGCTGGGGCCGGTGGTGGCTGGCAGCTCAGGGGGGTGCAGGTTGAAGATGAGCTGCAGGCCCTCCCTAAACTACATGTCAAGTGCCTCTCTGCTACCATTGCGTTCAGTTTCGACAGTAGCATTCAGATTCCATAGTAAATTTCAGTTTCGACAATTAAGTTCACAGTCAACAGTTTTTACCTCATCTGTTGTAGTCAGGTGGTTTTTGGTGATGTTAATTTTACATCCATTTTACATCATCTATTGGAGATGCTATTAGAATCCCACTTGAGATTGATGATGTCTGTCTTGTGCTGCTTCAGCCTTGACGTCTTACGGCTCACCGGAGTTGCTCCAACGACAGAACGATCCCTCACAATAGAGCAGTGCCCTGGACGCCGTCTACAGATTCCTCAGATCTTCCTCCACACCTCCGACAGCCACCTCTGCCTCAACTGCTTCAGGGAACAACCCAATCATGCTGAGTTTGACACGGCTACGGCAAAGAGATTGTACACTTGTTGCATCACTTATTACTATACATTCACGTCGATCCATTAGGGCTATTTTGGTTCAACGGAAAAACATCGATCCACTGGTTGTTACCATCACTCTAAATTTCTGCATGCTCTCCTTACATAATCTCACCATATTTTTTTCGTGTGCATGTCAGATATTGTACACAGTCATGCTGAACATGTAGAGAAAAAGAGAAGAGTTTTGCACGGCAATACAATGTCATGCAGACATCGCTCCATGGTGGGTTCAATGGCAAACCCTCCCCACCCCTCTCCAGATTGTAATCCAGAGGAAGATATCTGTTCTGAGGTGGATTCGGACGCCGCTGACCACTCCTATTTACCCCCAAGGTGTTTGCTCTACCTTGGCATGATGATGTTAGTCATATCATGCATATGTTGCCTTGCAATGCCTACTTTTGACATCATATATGTCATTTGCTTAGTTTAGACATGTTCTGTAATGCCACCTGTTTAGTTTCTATATCATATATGGGAATTATGCAGTCTCATGTCTTTTAGCCAGCCATAATATGTGTGAAATGTGCAATGCCATCCTGTTTAACCAGGCATCATATATTTGAATGATATCTTGCCCATCCTTTTCTTCATTACATTTCCATTTGTCGACAATGTTTGTACATTAAACTACTCTTCCTGTGAATCAGCCATTTGGGTGGGAGATGGAAAAATCTGGAGCGAAAACAAGGCCTTAAGAGCAGACAGTGCTACCTATCGAAGCACATCTTTTGTTGGGTCCCGATAGCTCCTCAGAGATGGATTCAGAGACAGATGACCAGTCGTATTCTGAGGTGTATGCTCTAACTTGGCACGGTTATACTACTCATATCATGCATATGGTGTCTTGCATTGCATAGTTTAGACATCATATACACAATATTCAACACCATGTTCTTAGTTCATACATCATATCGAATGCCCTCTGTTTAGCATATAAATCACATATGTGAATTAAATGATGCGATCCTGATTACTTAGATAACATGTAGGTGAATTATGTCATGCCATCCTGTTTAGTTATTCATCATATCTTTGAATTATGTTATGCTATGCTATCCAGTTTAGATAGACATCATATATGTGAAATTATGTCATGCTATCCGTTTTAGTTAAACAATATACATGTCAACTATTTCATGCCCTGTTTTTTTCCACACTATCTATTGCATCTGTCTCTCATATGATGTCTGTACATTCAACTATGTTTCCTGTTTATCAGCCATTTGAATTGGAGCGGGTGATGCCAGTATCTAGAGGACTAAAAACACGGTCTTCAAATAAAACAGTGCTACCTCTTGGTGGAGATAGCACCCCGGTTGTACATGCACAAGAACCAGCCCTACCACACATAACCCAAACTCTCGCAGATTGTACCCCTACTACGATGGACAGAGAACCAGCTTCACCCAATCTAACCCCAACCCCAGACGATAGTAACCCAGTTCCTGTTGACACAACACCATCTCCACCACAGAGCTCCCAAACAAGATCAGTTAGTAAGGCAACTCCAGTGCCCAAAGGGCCAGTACTATCACGGTGAACCCCAACTCCACCAGTTAGTACGCATATTCCTGTGGAGGAAGCACAACAAGCTAGTCGTAGTTTAGCATCTATCGCATTTGATGTTGTTAAATCGTATGTGCGTATCTTCCCATCTTCGAAACACTATACTGAAGATGAAGGAAAATGCCAGTTGCAGGTGTTTGTCCAGGAGTTATGTGTAAGTAATGTTATTCATGGCAATTACTTTGCTTCGTCCCATACATCCTACCTCCATGATGGTTATAATACAACAAATTTTCCAATTTTTCTCTATAGAGAAGGACCGATTTGGAAACTCAGGATGAGGTAACCTGTGCTAATACCTCTGCTATGTTCAAGAATGCTTGGTGGCAGTATCAGAATTACCTGAAGAAAACGTACTTCACCGGCAAAGAAACTCATCAAATTCCCTTACGTTCTCCTGAGACACATTTGCTGGACGATGACTGGGAACGCCTTGTTCTGTATTGGTCCCGAACCAAGAATGTGGAAAGGTCTATGAGCTCATTTTCTATTTTTAAGTATTATATTCTTGCGTCTTACTGTACTCTGTTCATGTAGAACAAGTGCCTAAACCTGAAGAACAACTGTTCTAGTTTAAGATTCCATTGCTACCATAGGACATAGATATATGTTTGTTTGATGCTTTTATTATGTACTAGTACTTGGCAATAGAAGACTTGGTAGTTTAATCCTTTCCACCTTACTAATGAACTGGTTCACCAAAATGAGTTTCATATACTAGTACATGCTAAACTTGTTATGTGTCTGCTTGTTTCTTCTTTTAGAATGCTGACAGAATATTGGGGAAGAGTGCCTTATTAAGCAACGGTAAAGGAAGTAATGCAGATAAGGTTCAGGATAGTGACTCATCCTGTCTTGGTTTAGTGTTGGAGTTACTGGCCACTACCGCTTGCACAAGCTATTCAAACTCACTATCTGAATCAGCTCAGTTTCTTGAGTCTCAACTACAAGCTGAAAGACATCGATCAGCTGTGCTGCGACAAGAAGCGGAAGGACTGCGGAAGTCCCTGGAGCATTCAGATGCATACTTTCTGGTACAACAGCAAGCGTTGGAGGATTTTATTGCCAAACAGGACAAAGCTAATTAGCTTGCTAAGCTTATTGCCAGCATGGTGGATACCCAGGATAACGTTTCTTGAGCTCTTCTGAAGTTGTTTCAGTTATGCTCTTGTTTTGCTGCCGCGTTTATATGCACTGGTTGCCAATTTTGATGGCCAGTGTATATGATATGCTGCTTTGTTCCCTATATTTTCACTGGTGGCGAACTTTGATGCCCAATGGATGTAATATGTGTAATAGCCGTGATAGCCTAGCGTTAGTTGCTTGCTTATTTATTTCCTTGTTGTCTTGTTTATTTGTTTGCTTGTAGTCATTGCAGTTCTTTTTCCGTGGTTAACTAGTGGCTGCAATAACCTACATTTTAAAACTAGGCCACAATAACCATGGGCTAATATTTACTGTAGTGACACTGGGCCTCCTACGGGCCGTAGAAACAATGGGCCTTCTACGGGCCGTAAAAATAGTAGGCCTTCTACGGGCCGTAGAAACAATGGGCGTTCTACGGGCCGTATCATCAATGGGCCTTATACGGGCCGTATGATCGATTGGCCAAACATGGGCCAATAACAGGCCGCATTATGGCCGTAAACGGCCTAGAGTTGGAATCGTCCGTTCATGGGCCGACCGTAACGGGCCATCGTTAATAGGCCGTATTGGATGACGCTATGAAAACGGCCCAACGTATTAACGGACCACAAACGGGCCGACTGTAACCACAGGCTGAATTTGGCCCACAAGCAGAAAATGACAGTAATGGGCCGTAAGTAAACGAATGCTGGAAATGAGCCCAAGAATAGATGGGCTCTGAGAAGGCCGAAAGATAACATGGGCTGGGAACGGCCCAACAGAATAACAGGCTGTTAATGGGTATAAAGTGATACACTATTCATTACGGGCCAGTTTCACCATGGGCCATTAATGGGTGTAAAGTGATACACTGTTCATTATGGGCCAGTTTCACCACGGGCCGTTAATAGACCAAGAGTTACATAGGGCCTCATATGGGCCGAAAGACGTCATGGGCCATACATGGGCCAGAAGTGAAAACGGGCTGGAATCATATTGGATGGCCCAGATGACGCTACCGGGCCTAATTCGGATAGGGCATAACGGGCTTTGGGTTAGCGGGCTGTAAATGGGCTATATGCGAACATGCCGTTAACAGGCTTTCCATGGGCCGGCCCGCCACCTTTTGACCAAGTAAAACGGGCCGGCCTTTTCACAGGAATGGGCCTTTGTTGGGTCGTGCCATGTGTCGACGTATCATAGGCGCCTATCTGACCCACTGACGAGCTGACACGTGTTTCATCCGGCCAATAAGAATTTTACACGTGGAAATTTCCCATTGGTCGGGGCTGTTAACGGGTTATCAGATCCAAAACCCGACCCGATAGCTTAACGGCATTCTGTTATGGTGGATGCCATGTGTCGGTCACCCTTGACGAAAGCACTTATGTGACGCGCGATTTATCGTCATGGAAGTGGACACTTCCGTGATGATAATTTTGGTAATGTCATGGAACACTTCTACGACAGCACAGGTATGACTATCTTGATTCTGTCATAAATTTTTCATGGATGTACATGCATGAAAAAAAACGCGACCTACTGTGAAAAACACGTATCATCATGGAAGTGTATTTTTTTGTAGTGCAAGCTCGATCTGATGACTACTTAATAGTTCAGTGTGCCATGCTTTACAGCTTGGAACCAGGACTTCAAAAGGGTTTTGAACGCCACAGAGCATATGAGATGTTCCAAGAGCTAAAGTTTATATTTCAAGCTAATGCCCGGGTTGAGAGATATGAAGCCTCCAACAAGTTCTTTAGCTGTAAGATGAAGGAGAATTGTTCTGTCAGTGAACACATACTCAGAATGTCTGGGTACCACAACCACTTGACTCGGCTGGGAATTGATCTTGCAGCTAAGAGTGTTATTGATAGAGTTCTTCAGTCATTGCCACCAAGCTACAAAGGCTTCGTGATGAACTATAATATGCAAGGTATGACGAAAACGATTCCCGAGCTCTTCGCGATGCTAAAATCGGCGGAGGTAGAAATCAAGAAAGAGCATCAAGAGTTGATGGTTAACAAGACCACCAGTTTTAAGAAAAATGGCAAGAGAAAGAAATGGAACTTCAAGAAGACTAGCAAGCAAGTTGCCGAGGAAGCCCAAAGCTGGACCCAAGCCTGAAACTGAGTGCTTCTACTGCAAGGGAAATGGTCACTGGAAGCGGAACTTCCCCAAGTACTTGGCAGATAAGAAGGATGGCAAAGTGAACAAAGATATATTTGATATACATGTTATTGATGTGTTCCTCACTAATGCTCGTAGTAGCGCCTGGGTATTTGATACTGATTTGGCTGCTCATATTTGTAACTCGAAACAAGAGCTGCGGAATAAAGGAAGATTGGCTAAGGATGAGGTGACGATGCGCGTCGGAAATGGTTCCAATGTTGATGTGATCGCCGTCAGCACTCTACCTGTACATCTACCTTCGGGATTAGTTTTAGACCTCAATAATTGTCATTTGGTTCCAACGTTGAGCATGAACATTATTTCTGGATCTTGTTTATTGTGAGACGGTTATTCATTTAAGTCAGAGAATAATGGTTGTCCTATTTACATGAGTAACATCTTTTATGGCCATGCACCCTTAGTGAATGGTCTATTCTTGTTGAATCTCGATCATAGTGATACACATATTCATAATATTGTGCCAAAAGATGCAAATTGATAATGATAGTGCAACATACTTGTGACACTGCCGTTTAGGTCATATTGGTGTAAAGCACATGGAGAAACTCCATGCAAAACTCCATGTGGATGGACTTTTCGAATCACTTGATTATGAATCATTTGATACTTGCGAACCATGCCTCATGGGTAAGATGACTAAAACTCCATTCTCCGGAACAATGGAGCGAGCTAATGACTTATCGGAAATAATACACACCGATGTATGCGGTCCGATGAGTGTTGAAGCACGCGGCGGGTATCGTTATTTTCTGACCTTCACAAATGATTTGAGTAGGTATGGATATATCTACTAGATGAAACACATGTATGAAACATTTGAAAAATTCAAAGAATTTCAGAGTGAAGTGGAGAATCATCGTAGTAAGAAAATAAAGTTTCTACGATCTGATCGCGGAGGTGAATATTTGAGTTAGGAGTTTGGCCTTCATTTAAGACAATGTGGAATCGTTTCACAACCCACGCCACCTGAAACACCACTGCGTAATAGTGTGTCTGAATGTTGTAACCGTACTTTATTAGATATGGTGCATTCTATGATGTCTCTTACCGATTTGCCTTTATCATTTTGGGTTATGCATTAGAGACATATGCATTCATATTAAATAGAGCACCGTCTAAGTCCGTTGAGACGACACCATATGAACTATGGTTTGGCAAGAAACCTAAGTTGTCGTTTCTTAGAGTTTGGAGATGCAATGCTTATGTCAAAAGGCTTCAACCTGAAAGCTCGAACCCAAAGCGGAGAAGCGCATCTTCATAGGATACCCTAAAAAACTATTGGGTATACCTTCTACCACAGATCTGAAGGCAAGATCTTTGTTGCTAAGAATGGGTCATTTCTAGAGAAGAAGTTTCTCTCGAAAGAAGTGAGTGGGAGGAAAGTAGAACTTGATGAGGTAGTTGTACCTTCTCTCGAATTGGAAAGTAGCACATTATAGAAAGCCATTCCCGTGATGCCTACACCAACCAGAGAGGAAGCAAATGATGATCATGAAACTTCAGATCAAGTTACTACTAAACCTTGTAGGTCGTCCAGAACACGTACCACACCAGAGTGGTACTGTAATCCTGTCCTGGAAGTCATGTTGTTAGACAATGACGAACCTACGAACTATGAAGAAGCTATGATGAGCCCAAATTCTGACAAATGGCTTGAAGCCATGAAATCTGAGATAGGATCAATGTATGAGAACAAAGCCTCGACTTTGGTGGACTTGCCCAATGATCGGCAAGCCATTGAAAATAAATGGATCTTCATGAGGAAGACAGACGTTGATGGTAATATCACTGTCTAAAAAGCTCAACTTGTCGCAAAAGGTTTTTGATAAGTTCAAGGGGTTGACTATGATGAGACTTTCTCACCTGCAGCGATGCTTAAGTCTGTCATAATCATGTTAGCAATTGCCACATTTAATGATTATGAAATCTGGCAAATGTACATCAAAACTGCATTCCTTAATGGGTTTCTTAAAGAAGAGTTGTATATGATGCAACCATAAGGTTTTGTCGATCCCAAGGATGCTAACAAAGTGTGCAAGCTCCAGCGATCCATCTATGGACTGGTGCAAGCATCTTGGAGTTGGAATATACACTTTGATGAGGTGATCAAAGCATTTTGTTTCATACAGACTTACTGTGAAGCCTGTATTCACAAGAAAGTGAGTGGGATCTGTGTAGCATTTCTGATGTTATATGTGGATGATATATTGCTGATTGGAAATGATATAGAATTTTTGGATAGTATAAAAGGATATTTGAATATTTTCGATGAAAGACCTCGGTGAAGCTGCTTACATATTGGGCATCAAGATCTATAGGGATAGATCGAGACGCTTAATAGGACTTTCACAAAGCACATACCGTGACAAAGTTCTGAAGAAGTTCAAAGTGGACCATTCAGAGAAAGGGTTCTTACCTGTGTTGCAAGGTGTGAAATTGAGTAAGACTCAAAGTACGACCACGACAGAAGATAGAGAGAGAATGGAAGTCATTCCCTATGACTCAGCCCTAGGTTCTATAATGTATGCCATACTGTGTACCAGACCTGATGTGTGTGTTGCCATAAGATTGGCAGGGAGGTACCAAAGTAATCCAGGAGTGGATCACTGGACAACGGTCAAGAATATCCTGAAGTACCTGAAAAGGACCACGGATATGTTTCTCATTTATGGAGGCGATGAAGAGCTCGTCGTAAAGGCTTACGTTGATGCTAGCTTCAACACAGATCCGGATGACTCTAAGCCGCAAACCAGATACATATTTATATTGAATGGTGGAGTTGTCAGTTGCTGCAGTCTTAGTATAGTACGTAGCTGCTTCAGAAGCAGCACATGAAGGAGTCTGGATGAAGGAGTTCATATCTAATCTAGGTGTAATACCCAGTGCATTGGGTCCAATGACAATATTTTGTGACAACACTGGAGCAATTTCCATAGCCAAGGAGCCCGGGTTTAACAAGAGAACCAAACACATCAAGCGATGATTCAACTCCATTCGTGATTATGTCAAGGATGAAGACATAGAAATTTGCAAAGTACATACGGATCTGAATGTGGCAGAGCCATTGACTAAACCTCTTCCGCGGGCAAAACATGACCTGCACCAAGACTCCATGGGTGTTAGATTCATTATTGTGTAATATAGATTATTGACTCTAGTGCAAGTGGGAGACTGTTGGAAATATGCCCTAGAGGCAATAATAAAGTGGTTATTTTTATATTTCCTTAATCATGATAAAGGTTTATTATTCATGCTATAATTGTATTGATTGGAAACTTAAATGCATGTATGGATACATGAACAAATACCAAGTCCCTAGTAAGCCTCTACTAGACTAGCTCGTTGATCAAAAGATGGTTAAGGTTTCCTGGCCATATACATGAGTTGTCATTTGTTAATGGAATCACGTCATTAGGAGAATGATGTGATGGACAAGACCCATCCGTTAGCATAGCATATGATCCTTTAGTTTATTGCTACTGCTTTCTTAATGTCAAATAAATGTTCCTTCGACCATGAGATCATGCAACTCTCGGATACCAGAGGAATACCTTGTGTGCTATCAAACATCACTTCATAACTGGGTGAACATAAAGGTGCTCTACATGTATCTCCGAAGGTATCTGTTGAGTTGGAGTGAATCGAGATTGGGATTTGTCACTCCGTATGGCGGAAATGTATCATTGGGCCCTCTCGGTAATACAGCGTCACAAGAAGCTTCCAAGCAAAGTGACTAAGGAGTTAGTTACAAGATAATGTATTACGAAACGAGTAAAGAGACTTGCCGATAACGAGATTGAACTAGGTATGGAGATACTGATGATCGAATCTTGGGCGAGTACCATAACGTCGGACAAAGGGAACTACGTATGTTGTCATAAAGGTTCGACCGATAAAGATCTTCGTAGAATACTGAAAGTGCTAGTTATCGACTAGAGGGGGGTGAATAGGCGATTTTTATCAAAGTCTTCAAAACACAGGGGCTTTGAAGACAAACAATAGAAATGAACCTATTGATATGCAGCGGAAGGTAGACTACACTAGACAAGCCATAGTCATGTACGCAATGAAGCGAAAGCACAAATACTATTAGCAGCTAGGTAGAATGGATCAAGAAGGAAGAGTATGAAGCCAAACAACAATAGTCGTCACACAATTAAGTCAATCAGATCAAGAAAGAAGGCAATGACTTCACGTAGACATACTGTAAGTAAAGAGAGAGAGAAGATAGAACCAGTAGCTTGGAGAGGATAGGGATTTGTTGGACCAGTTCCAGTTGCTGTGACAACTGTACGTCTGGTTAGGGAGGCTGAGATTCAACTCAGAAGACTGCATCTTCACCTTATTCCCCTTGAGCTAAGGACACTTAGTCCTCGCCCAATCACTCTGGTAAGTCTTCAAGGTAAACTTCCAAACCTTCACAGACTTCGTTCACCGGCAATCCACAATGACTCTTGGATGCTCAGAACGTGACGCCTAATCGGCTGGAGGATACACAGTCCTCAAGTGTAATAAGTCTTCAGATCACGCGAACAGAAAGACTTCAGTGATGCCTAAACTCTTTGGCTCTGGGTGTTTTGGGCTTTGTCGTCGCAAAGATCTCTCTCTCAAATGCTTCGGAGGTGGGTTGCTCTCAAACGACAAAAGCCGTGCACTAACTCTGAGCAGCCACCAATTTATGGTGTAGGGGGTGGGCTATTTATAGCCAGGAGGCAACCCGACCCGATTTATTCGAAATGACCCTGGGTCACTAAGGAACTAACACGTGTCCAACGGTCAGATTTCAAACTCACGTGGCAGCTTGACTTGGGCTACAAGTAAAGCTGACTCATCCAGCTCTGCATAAGATTTGCTCTCATTGTCTTCGCTCGAAGACATAGGATTTGGTTGAGCACGACATCAGTCACTCTGCCTTTGCTCACTTGGACCCCACTTAACAGTCTGGTGGTTCCTATGACTCAACAAAGAAGAAAAGGAAACTATGAAACAACTATGTCTTCGCACTCCATAGTCTTCACGTGAATGTCTTCTCGAGTCATAATCTTCGTTGTGAATATCTTCACATACCACCATGAGGTAAACCGAATCAATGAGGGACTAATACCTGTGTTATCCTGCAATTCTCACAAGCGCATTAGTCCCACAACCAAGTTTGTCGTCAATACTCCAAAACCAACTAGGGGTGGCACTAGATGCACTTACAATCTCCCCCTTTTTGGTGATTGATGACAAACTGGTTGAAGTTTTCAACGGGGATAAAAGTATGTGAAATTGTAAGGGTTAAGGTATTGTCTTCATAAGTAGAAAAAGGCTCCCCCTGAAGATGTGCATATAAGTAGTTTGATTTTGAATGCAAATGCACATGGTAGGTTTTGTTTTGTGGAGATCCTCTTCAACTTTTGAAGCCAATTCATCATGCATATAGATATAAGACGAAGATAATGACATGCATAATGAAAAATGGATGTCTGCGGAGTGACTTCATGCAGAATTTATCATCGCATCACAGAATAGTAGACAAAGTAGCAGACGACCATCAAGTTTAAGTGTTACAACCCAAAGAACCAAATGTATCAAAAGAAGAGAGTTGTAAGCACTTGGTAAAATATAGCAACCACCCATATGGACCCGTTTGAAGACTATCAACTCATATGCTTCTCCCCCTTTTGTCAGTAAGGACCAAAAAGGTTCGAAGACATAGAGCATCTACTCGTTCCCATCAGGAGTAATGAAGGTGCAGGGTCAATGTTGGATTCCGGTGGTGCAAAGGGGCCTCGTTCAGTGTCGAGACGCGGCGAAGTCATGGTTGGTGAAGTGGCATCATCTTCTTCATCGACGACTCTCGCAACAACAGTTGTAGCTGAAGATGAATACTCCGAGTCTTCTAAGGAAGGAGTACGACGCAAGACGGCATTCCGGGGAGGCGTGGAATCAAATTTGTAGCGCTCTGTGAAGCCATCTTCACGAAGATCGTCTTCAAAGCTTAGCAATGTTAGACTCTTCCAAGACCTCTGACAGGATTCATGTGATACGAATGCATTCTTGGTCGCAAGATTGCGAATGTGATTAACATCCACCAAGAGGCTCTGCATCTGACGCTTTAGAGTCATGGTGTCGATCCTGTTTCTGATGTAAGGCCATGAGAAGCTCTCGGTCATTGAGAACGCGAGATCCTTTCGAGGCCTTTGAGCAATAATGCTCTCAGTGGCTTCAGTGGTTGCACGATGAGGTGCACGAGTATTTCCAGCCAGAGGATAGACACGAGTTGCAGCAAGAACTCCCTCAATTGGTTGCGAGAAGCTTTACGATCAACATTATGAAGATACAGTGGCTCTTTGGCAGGCTCAGGGTAGATGGCTTCGACAGACATGTCAACCTCAGGCAAGAAGATAAGATGGTTGCGCGCCAAGGGCTGATAGTTGATAGAAGAGTGAAGCTTGATTAAGCGCATCACCCATGGAGCATAAAACTTCAGGCCAAAAAGATCAATTCCAGATGCAACAAGTTTCCTGATGAAGAAATCTTGAGCATTGAAGCTGATGCCATCGAGAATGTAGAACACCAAAGTCTTCATGGTGCCTTCAAGTTTGGCTTCAGGAGAATGTCCCTTGACAGGCCATAGAGTTCGCCTCACAATGTGATAAATGGTACGGGGAAGATACTTGAGGTCTTCGACAAAGAATTCCTTAGGATATTCAGCATCTTGTGGCAGTGGCTTCATCATGCTGACCATCTGAATCATGTTTGGCTCAGGCTTCTGAAATATGCTCTCTAGTGCATTCCTGTGCAGCTGACTACCAGGTTCATAGAGCTCGCCTGGAGTGGGAAGGGAAGTAAGCTCGATGATATCTTGAGCTTTAGCTTCATGATGCACATCACCTGTCATCCACTCAAGGACCCAAGTCTTCGGATCCCTGTTGTAGCCGCGAATGTGAAGAGTGGCATAGAATTGCAGCAGAAGCTCCTCATTCCAATGATCTTTGTCAGTTATGAACTACAGAAGGCCAGCATCTCTGAAACAGTCTAGAGCTTCTTCCAAGCAGGGCAGACCAACAATGGCTTCACAATCCAGACGCATGTGAGGAAAGATTCGCCCTTGATTGTATAAGATACATGAGTAGTAACTGCGTTGCTGATAGCTCCAGAAGTGATCAGATGAGATCTTTGGCTTCAAGTAAGGGTTCTTGGCACTGTCAAAGAATGTGTTGTGTGCCCTGAAGCTGTTTACATTGAACGATCCTGGCGATGTTGCAACACCAGGAACTCTTGGTAGTCTGGGCTTTGGCTTCTGGACCCGAGGCCTTTGCTCCATGAGGTATTCAAATTGTGGTTCGGGAGCAGTGGGAGGAACCGGAGCAGGCCATCGTACAGTGACAAGTTGGCCGCGATCATATGCCTGCTCAATAGTGTGAGGCCTTGGGAGTGGAACAGCAGCTTCGGCATTGACAATGGCTTCAGGTGGCACACTTGCTTCAGGCGCAACATTAGCTTCAGGCGCCACAATGTCTTCAGCCATGACAACGTCATTGGCTTCAGCAGTGTTGTTTGTGGCTGCCTCAATGTTCTCAACCTCCGTTTCAGTAGCAGGAGGGTCAGGCATAGACACGTTCTTCTCGAGAACAACATCTTGAGTGACAGGGGGTGTGGCAACTCTTTCTTCTTCTCGTGGTTCTTGAGTGTCATCGGCTGATGCAGCCGGAATGTCTTCAGCAGCTTTTGCTTCGGACTCGGAGTCATTCGCAGTAGGAGTGGCTTCAGGGAACACTTGGCGTGCGACCAAGCTTTGTTGCACTTCTCCTTCTAGAATGCTCGGCATGACGACCTGTGGCCTAGGGCCTTTGCGAAGCTTGCGGAATGCAGGCGACGCCTGTGGTGATGGAGTGGTCTGCACCATGTAGTTGTCGTCGTCAAGCACCGAAGTGGTGACTAGAGGTGGTGGAGTATTGGGTGTGTCATCTTGACTTGGGGTCTCTTGTTGAGGGCGATCAGCCCACGAAGCATCCTGAGCAATTGGCGTCAAAGGACGACCAATGCTGATGAGTTCGCTGTCCGTGAGAACAGGCGATGATACCAGTTGGTGCTCGATCTGAGGAAGGACTTCATCATCTTCTACATTGTATCCATGACCAATGTCTCCAGCTGTGATGGGGTCGACAGCTGGAACTTCTTCATCTTCAGGAGCCTCTATGAAAGCAGGCTCATGGACTAAAAGTTGACGCTCTTGGTTGGAGGAGGTTGGACGAGCAACTGAGATGGTCTCAACAACAAGTGGCTCTGTGGCAGCAGCACGCTCTTTCCGCTAAAACTTTGTCTTCGGCTTCTTTGTTGACAGAGCACCATCAGAGGCATTCTTGTGGTTGCGCTTCTTGGCTTCAGCCTCAGCTGCCCTTGTCTTCTTCAGTTCTAAAGCTGCTGAAGGGGACCTTAGGCTTCGAGCCTGTCATACTGGCAAGGAAGACAATGGGAGGTGCTTCCTGCCTTGGTGCTTCAGCTTGGGCCACAGCAGGCTTCTTCTTCTGTTTGGCAGCCATCTTGGGGTCAATTCCTAGATGCCCAAGAGCCTTGCGTTTCTCTGCATCATTGTGTTCTTGAACACATTTCTCTACGAAGTATTTCATCCACTCTCTTGAACCTTTTGCTTCATCACGTTTCTTGTGAAACAGTTCTTTGAGCTCATGAAGCGTTTCCTTTAAGCTTTGAACATCAGCCATGCTCAGCTTGGCCATGTTCTTCTTGAATTGAGCCTTTTCATAATCAATTTTGTTCTTCAGCTCGACGATCTTCTGAGCCAGAGCCAGCTTATTTGCAATGGATCCATGGAAGGTGACGCTGATATCAACTGGCAGCTTAAGATCATCAATGCTAAGGCTCGGGTTGTCAAACCACTCATCGATGAAGTTGTTCAGAATATCAACATCAAAGGGGGGCAGATCGTTGAAGATCTCCGCCTCTTGCTTGCTCTTTATCAGTAGCTCAAGAGCATCATCACCAAGATCTTCGTCGCTTGACAGATCAATGGCTTCATTTTCGTTCCACAAAACGGCAGCTGGAGTCAGCTCCTGCCCAGAAATCTTCATGGGCTTCATCTTCTTGGGCTCTATAATTTTTGATTGCTCCATGCTATATTATCTACTGTTTTGGACTATCTTGGGCTTTATTTTCCACTTTTATATTATTTTTGGGACTGACCTATTAACCGGAGGCCCAGCCCAGGTTTGTTGTTTTTGTCTATTTCAGTGTTTCGAAGAAAAGGAATATCAAACAGAGTCAAAACGGAACAAAATCAACTGGAGAAGTTATTTTTGGAAGGAAAGCCACCAGATAGACTTGGACTCTACGTCAGGAGGTGCGGGAGGTGCTCACGGGGGTGGGGGGCGCCCCCCTTAGGGCGCGCCCCCTGCCTCGTGGGGCCCCCATAGCTCCTCCAACGTCCTCCCTGCACCCATATATACTCTCGTACCCTAAAACTTCCAGAACAGAGATTGGATCAGAAGTTCCGCCGCCGCAAGCCTCTGTAGCTACCGAAAACCAATCGGGGCCCTCTTCGGCACCCTGCCGGAGGGGGCCATCATCACCGGAGGCCATGGAGGAGTATCCCGGAGGGGTCTTCATCATCATGAAGGCCAAGGACCAGAAGGTGGAGGCCATGGAGGAAGAAGCACAAGGGGGAGAACCTCTCCTCCTCTCTTTCGGTGGTGCCGGCCATCGGGAGGGGAATCATCGCCGCGGTGATCGTCTTCATCAACATCACCATCAACATCACCATCCTCATCTCTTTTACGCGGTCCACTCTCCCGTACCCTGCTGTAATCCCTACTTGAACATGGTGCTTTATGCCACATATTATGATCCAATGATGTTTTGAGTAGATATCTTTTGTCTTTGGGTTGATTGATGATCTAGATTGGTATGAGCTGTATGTTTTACCTTGGTGCTGTCCTATGGTGCCCTCCGTGTCGCGCAAGCGTGAGGGGTTCTTGCTGTAGGGTGTTGCAATACGTTCATGATTCGCTTATAGCGGGTTGGTGAGTGAACAGAAGCACAAACCCGAGTAAGAGGGATTGTTGCGTATGTGAATAAAGAGGACTTGATGCTTTAATGGTATGGTTGGGTTTTACCTTAATGATCTTTAGTAGTTGCGGATGCTTGCTAGAGTTCCAATCATAAGTGCATATGATCCAAGTAGAGAAAGTATGTTAGCTTATGCCTCTCCCTCATGTGAAACTTCAATAGTGATTGCCGGTCTTGTTAATAATTGCCTAGGACAATTCCGCACACCGATCCACCATTATTCCACACTCGCTATTTATAATACTAAGTAATATATTCTAACTTTATGATAACAACACCTACTTTTATGTTTTAGTTCTCCGTTACCTTGCAAAGTTATCCTCTTCATACCCACAACGTAGTTTTATTTCTCGTTGCTAGTTGGAAACAAACATTCGGTGCACGTAGAGTCGTATCAGTGGCAGATAGGGCTTGAGAGAATATAGATCTTACCTTTAGCTCCTTGTGGGTTCGACACTCCATACTTATCACTTCCACCTTTGGAGAGTGCTACGATGATTCCTTGCACTTGGGGATTATCAAGCTCTTTTCTGGCGCCGTTGCCGGGGAGCAATAGCGTGGGGTTGATATTCTCGTACGTGCTTGTTTGCTTTATTCACTAAGTAGATTTTATTTTTCCTTTTTTGTTTCTGTTTAGTTGTGGGTGAAACATACAAAAAAATTTTAAAAATGAAAATACAAAAAAATATTACTTGCCTTCCATGCCTAAAAAGTTTTTCAAAAAAAGAGAAGTGATTGGAAGGTTTTGCATTGAAGAAGTGAGGGTCGACCTTGAGCACTTGTGCTCATGCTCACAGAAACAATGTAGGATTTTTCATGGAAGTTTCTCTGTAAATAATTATCCCCTTGTATATATTCATTGTATTATAATAATAAATATGCCAAGCTTTGGTTTTAGGATGATTAGATTGCTTGTTTGCTATGTGCAGAACAAAAACAGAAACTTTGGCTGTAGTGCATGGATTTACATTTTTAACTGGAAAGTCAAATGGTTCTGATTATTTTTGCACATTACTTCTGTCAAAAATTTTCAAATTTTAAAATTTAGTTTATAATTTAGGAGTTACATAAGTTTGTCAAACTTCCAGATTACTACAGACTGTTCTGTTTTTAACAGATTTTGTTTTGCATGTGTTGTTTGCTTATTTCGATGAATCTATGGCTAGTATTGGAGGCTATGGACCATAGAGAACTTGGAATACAGTAGGTTTAACACCCATACAAATAAAGAATGAGTTCATTACAGTACCTAAAGGTAGTGATTTGTTTTATTACACTAACGGATCTCACAAGTTTTTGTTAAAGTTTTGTGTGGATGAAGTGTCCGAAGGTCGAGGAGCTATCAATAGAGTTCAAGCTTGGGGATTCCCAAGGCGCCCCAAGTAAATATTTCAGAGGATACTCAAGCATCTAAGCTTGGGGATGCCCCGGTTGGCATCCCATCTTTCTTCTTCAACGATTATCGGTATACCTTGGTTTTTGCTTTGTTCACATACTTTGCGTCCTTTGTGTTTTTGATTTTCCTTTGAGAACCATGATAGCATGATATAGCCCTTCATTGATTTATAGAATACTTCATGTGCTTCACTTATATCTTTTAAGTATGATCTTATAGAATTGCTCTTTGTGCTTCACTTAAATCTTTTGAGTATAGTTTTATAGAATGCTTCATGAGCTTCACTTATACACTTTGAGCTTGGATATTGGTTAGTTGTAGAATGCCCCATGAACTTCACTTATATATTTTGGAGTATGAATATTACTATCATGTAAAGTGGGTTTGGAAGAGTGTCAACTTTAGGAATTAGTGATCCCACTATTTTGGAAGATGTCGAATCTTAGTGTGATATTTATGAAAGTGGATTTGGAAGAGTGTCAACTTTAGCTAGTAATGATTCCACTATTTCGGAAGAGGTTCCAATTGAGTATGAAAACAAAGTTGCTATCCACGATGCCTCTAAAAATTATTATGAGGGAGGAATACATGCTTGTAGGAGTTGTATTAATATCAAGTTTCCTCCCTATGTGCTTAAAGTTCTGAAGTTATACTTGTTTTGCCTTCCTATGCTAGTTGATTCTTGTTCCAATAAGTGTGTACTCACAAAATCCCTAGGCATAGGAAGTGTGTTAGATTTAAATGTGCTATTCATATTATTCAAGATGCTCTCTTTGTGTTTCAACCCCTATCTTTTATGTGAGCATCATTGAAATCATCATGCCTAGCTAAAAGGCATTAAAGAAAAGCGCTTGTTGGGAGACAACCCAATATTTATCCTTTCTGTTTTTGTGTGTCAACATGATTAAGCTACTGTAGTAATCATGATTTATAGCTTTTGTTTCAATAAAGTGCCAAGTAAGACCTTTGGGAAGACTTGGGTGAAAGTTAATGTGATCTTGCTGTAAAAAACAGAAACTCTGCACTCATGAGAATAGATGTCATTTTTTTACAGAACAGTGCTTTTGAGTTGATTATTTTTTCAGAAGATTACTAGAAAAATTCCTCACGTCCACCAATTTATTTCATAATTTTTGGAGTAGCAGAAGTATGGTTATTGTTCAGATCATTACAGACTGTTCTGTTTCTGATAGATTCTGTTTTCATTACATAGTTTGCTTGTTTTCTAGTTTCTATGACTTATATTCATCAATATAAATTGTTGAAATGATATGTTACAGTAGGCATTGTGTGAGAACAATTATGAACCTTGTCTTTGACAGTACCCAAGTGCATGGTTTGCTCTTTATCATACTAACCTATCTCACAAAGTTTGGTTAAGTTTTGTGTGATTGAAGTTTTCAAGTTTTGGATGAGATATCGATATGAGGAGAATAAGGAGTGGAAGGACCCTAAGCTTGGGGATGCCCAAGGCACCCCAAGGTAATATCCAAGGAAGACTCAAGCGCCTAAGCTTGGGGATGCCCCGGAAGGCATCCCCTCTAAACTATCGGTATACTTTACTCGGAGCTATATTTTTATTCGTCACATGATATGTGTTTTGCTTGGAGCGTGTTTTTGATTTACTTTCTGTTTGAATAAAATCATTGGATCTGAATTATTAAATGAAAAAAATCCTCCCATGGCTAATTAATTATTTGACTACTCAGTGTTCTTCACTCACATCTTTTGGAGTAGTTTGTCAATTGCTCATGTGCTTCATGTATATCCTATGAGTAAATGGTTAAATAAATTGAATGTCATAAACCTGAATTTATATATGTTTCATATGCTCTTAACATGGGGAGTAATGGCTTCACACATAGTAAGTATAGGTAGTAAACTTATTGAAAGTTAGCAAACGTAGAATTGGTCACTTGAACAATTCATGAAAGAATATTGAAGGGAGAGGGATTTTACATACAAATATACTATCGTGGACATCTCTTATGATTGGGAGCACTCATTAAAATATGACATGCTAAAGAGTTGATATTGGACAAGGAAGACAACGTAATGAGTTATGTTTTCTTATATCTGAGATAAAGTATGTTGTCATGGATCCTCTAACATGTTGAGCTTGCCTTTCCCCCTCATGCTAGCCAAAATTCTCAGTACCAAGTAGAGATACTACTTGTGCTTCCAAAATCCTTAAACCAGTTTTGCCATGAGAGTCCACCATATCTACCTATGGATTGAGTAAGATCCTTCAAGTAAGTTTTCATCGGTGCAAAGCAATAAAAATTGCTCTAAATATGTGTGATTGATTGGTGTGGGAGAAATAAGCTTTGTACGATCTTGTGATGTGGAAGTAATAAAAGCGATGGACTGCATAATAAAGGTTCATATCACAAGGGGCAATATAAAGTGACGTTCTTTCACATTGAGATTTTGTGCATCCAACCATAAAAGCGCATGGCAACCTCTGCTTCCCTCTGCGAAGGGCCTATCTTTTATTATTATCTTCTACCTTATGCAAGAGTCCTGGTGATCTTCACCTTTCCTTTTTCATTTTATCCTTTGGCAAGCCTAGCATGTTGGAAAGAACATGATATATATATCTAATTGGATGTAGGGGAGCATGAGTTATTATTATTGACATTACCCTTGAGGTAAAAGGTTGTGGGGCAAAGCTATAAGCCCCTATCTTTCTCTGTGTCTGATTTAAACTCCATAACCACAAGTATTGTGTGGGTGTTAGCAATTGTGAAAGACTACATGATAGTTGAGTATGTGAAGTTTGCTAAATTAAAGCTCTGACATAGACTCTTCCTGAAAATAGGATGAATTGCAATTGCTTGATGACTAAGAATATTGTTTGTTAGTTTTCAAGAAAGTTTATGATATGTACTTCAAACTTGTGAATTGCTTGTTACTTGATCATGAAATTTTTTATGAGATGAGCTATTGTTATGATATGTAATGATGCTAGAAAAAGTGATTGGAATTATCATTGATCAAACTTAAGCACTTACTAGCATTCCACATCAAAAATTATCTTTTATCATTTACCTACTCGAGGACGAGCTGGAATTAAGCTTGGGGATGCCTGATACGTCTCCAACGTATCTATAATTTTTGATTGCTCCATGCTATATTATCTACTGTTTTGGACTATCCTGGGCTTTATTTTCCACTTTTATATTATTTTTGGGACTAACCTATTAACGGAGGCCCAGCCCAGATTTTCTGTTTTTGTCTATTTCAGTGTTTCGAAGAAAAGGAATACCAAACGGAGTCAAAATGGAATGAAATCAACTGGAGAAGTTATTTTTGGAAGGAAAGCCACTAGATAGACTTGGACTCTATGTCAGGAGGTGCGGGAGGTGCTCACGAGGGTGGGGGCGCGCCCTAATCGTGAGGCCCCTGTAGCTCCTCCGACGTCCTCCCTGCACCCATATATACTCTCGTACCCTAAAACTTCCAGAACAGAGATTGGATCAGAAGTTCCGCCGCGCAAGCCTCTGTAGCCACCAAAAACCAATCGGGGCCCTCTCCGACACCCTGCCAGAGGGGGCCATCATCACTGGAGGCCATGGAGGAGTATCCCGGAGGGGTCTTCATCATCATGAAGGCCAAGGACCAGAAGGTGGAGGCCATGGAGGAAGAAGCGCAAGGGGGAGAACCTCTCCTCCTCTCTTTCGGTGGTGCCGGAGTGCCATCGGGAGGGGAATCATTGCCGCGGTGATCGTCTTCATCAACATCACCATCATCATCACCATCCTCATCTCTTTTACGCGGTCCACTCTCCCACACCCCGTTGTAATCCCTACTTGAACATGGTGCTTTATGCCACATATTATGATCCAATGATGTGTCGCCATCCTATGATGTTTTGAGTAGATATCTTTTGTCTTTGGGTTGATTGATGATCTAGATTGGTATGAGTTGTATGTTTTACGTTGGTGCTGTCCTATGGTGCCCTCCATGTCGCGCAAGCGTGAGGGGTTCCCGCTGTAGGGTGTTGCAATACGTTCATGATTCGCTTATAGTGGGTTGGTGAGTGAACAGAAGCACAAACCCGAGTAAGAGGGATTGTTGCGTATGGGAATAAAGAGGACTTGATGCTTTAATGCTATGGTTGGGTTTTACCTTAATGATCTTTAGTAGTTGCGGATGCTTGCTAGAGTTCCAATCATAAGTGCATATGATCCAAGTAGAGAAAGTATGTTAGCTTATGCCTCTCCCTCATGTGAAACTTCAATAGTGATTGCCGGTCTTGTTAATAATTGCCTAGGACAATTCCGCACACCGATCCACCATTATTCCACACTCTCTATTTATAATACTAAGTAATATATTCTAACTTTATGATAACAACACCTACTTTTATGTTTTAGCTCTACGTTACCTTGCAAAGTTATCCTCTTCATACCCACAACGTAGTTTTATTTCTCGTTGCTAGTTGGAAACAAACATTTGGTGCACGTAGAGTCGCATCAGTGGCAGATAGGGCTTGAGAGAATATATATCTTACCTTTAGCTCCTTGTGGGTTCGACACTCCATACTTATCACTTCCACCTTTGGAGAGTGCTACGATGATTCCTTGCACTTGGGGATTATCAAGCTCTTTCCTGGCGCCGTTGCCGGGGAGCAATAGCGTGGGGTTGATATTCTCGTGTGTGCTTGTTTGCTTTCTTCACTAAGTAGATTTTATTTTTCCTTTTTTGTTTCTATTTAGTTGTGGGTGAAACATAAAAAAAATTTTAAAAATGAAAATACAAAAAATATTACTGGGGCAGCGATGTAAGAGAGGAGACCATCAAAGTTGTCAAAGGGGCCGATGACATTGGGGTTGGCATCACGTGTGCCATCGGCCCTTGGAGCAGACGGACCAGGGTTGAAGTTGCACCCAAGATTTTTCTTGTTCTTCACAGCAGAATCTTTGGCAAACTGGTAGTTGCGCTTGAAAAGATTGTCGTCACGACACCATAACAAAGCAAATGGGTCGGCATTCTCTGGTTGTGGTCCTCGGACCATGCTAGGATAGAAGACTTGAGCAATGGCTTCGGACTTGGACTTGGGCTGAAGATTTTTGTATAGAATATCTCCCCATGGTCGCTTGATGGCGCTCTTTTCAGCATATTCAACAGTCATGAATTTGTATTGAAACCATTTTTCTGCCCAATATCGTCGAATCCATTGGATTCGGGTTTTGCGCTGATTGTAATTTTCTTCACGATCAAACTTGTACAATTCAAAGAGATCTGGTGTGACGCCCCCGATTCAACCGTACACTAATCATGCACCCAAACATGTACGATCAAGATCAGGGACTCACGGGAAGATATCACAACACAATTCTAAAACATAAATAAGTCATACAAGCATCATAATACAAGCCAGGGGCCTCGAGGGCTCGAATACAAGTTCTCGATCATAGACGAGTCAGCGGGAGCAAGAATATCTGAGTACAGACATAAGTAAACAAGTTTGCCTTAAGAATGCTAGCTCAAACTGGGATACAGATCGAAAGAGGCGCAGGCCTCCTGCCTGGGATCCTCCTAAACTACTCCTGGTCGTCGTCAGTGGGCTACACGTAGTAGTAGGCACCTCCAGTGTAGTAGGAGTCATCGTCGATGGTGGCGTCTGGCTCCTGGGCTTCGGCATCTAGTTGCGACAACCAGGTAGCAGGGAAAGGGGGAAAAGAGGAAGAAAAGCAACCGTGAGTACTCATCCAAAGTACTCGCAAGCAAGGAGCTACACTACATATGCATGGGTATATGTGTAAGGGGCCATATCGGTGGACTGAACTGCAGAATGCCAGAATAAGAGGGGGATAGCTAATCCTATCGAAGACTACGCTTCTGGCCACCTCCATCTTGCAGCATGTAGAAGAGAGTAGATTGAAGTTCTCCAAGTAGCATCGCATACCATAATCCTACCCAACGATCCTCTCCTCGTCTACCTGTGAAAGAGCGATCACCGGGTTGTATCTGGCACTTGGAAGGGTGTGTTTTATTAAGTATCCGGTTCTAGTTGTCATAAGGTCAAGGTACAACTCCAAGTCGTCCTGTTACCGAAAATCACGGCTATTCGAATAGATAAACTTCCCTGCAGGGGTCCACCACATAACCCAACACACTCGATCCCATTTGGTCGGACACACTTTTCTGGGTCATGCCCGGCCGCGGAAGATCAATACGTCGCAGCCCCACCTAGGCACAACAGAGAGGTCAGCATGCCGGTCTAATCCTATGGCGCAGGGGTCTGGGCCCATCGCCCATTGCACACCTGCATGTTGCGTGGGCGGCCGGAAGCAGACCTAGCCTAATAGGCATTCCAGTCCAATCCGGCGCGCGCCGCTCAGTCGCTGATGTCATGAAGGCTTCGGCTGATACCACGACGTCGAGTGCCCATAACTTCCCCAAGTAGTTGGTTAGTGCGTATAGACCAAATGGCCAGACTCAGATCAAATACCAAGAATTCATTAAGCGTGTTATCTTAAAGTTACCGCGAACGCCAACCAGGGCCAGGCCTACCTCTCTCCTAGGTGGTCGCAACCTTCCCCGTCGCTCCGCCTCAAAGATCCACTCACGGGTACTCCTACGAGTCGACCCGTCTTTAGTCACCACATGTATCATACATGTATATAAGTACATACCTGTGATCACCTCTGGAGTGATCACGGCCCGATAGTATAGCAAGGCAGATGGACAAGAATATAGGGCCACAGATGGAATACTAGCATCCTATACTAAGCAAGTAGGATTGTAGGTAAAGGTAACAACAGAAGTAGCAAGGACAGGCTATGCATCAGGATAGGATTAACGGAAAACAGTAACATGTTATACTACTCTAATGCAATTAGTAGAGAGTAGAGTAGGCGATATCTGGTGATCAAGGGGGGGCTTGCCTGATTGCTCTGGCAAGAAGCAGAGGTCGTCAACACCGTAGTCGTACTGGGTAGCAGCGGCGTCGGTGTCGGTGTCTAGCGAGAGAAGAGGGGGAAGAAACAATAAATACAATGCAAACAAATGCATGACGATGCATGACATGACAAAGCGTGATGCTAGGTGTGCCCAATCGCGGTAGTAGGTGATACCGGCGAAGGGGGGAAACATCCGGGAAAGTATTCCCGGTGTTTCGCGTTTTCGGACAGATGAACCGGAGGGGGAAAGTTGCGAGTTCGATAGGTTAGGGATGTGTTGCGGACGAACGGGCTGCGTATCCGGATTCATCTCGTCGTTCTGAGTAACTTTCATGTACAAAGTTTTTCCATCCGAGCTACGGTTTATTTTATATTAATTTTAAAAGATTTAAATCATTTTTAGGATTAATTTAATTATTTGAATTTCGACATTATCCAGAACAGTGTTTGTTGACGTCATCATGTCGTCAGCAGTCAACAGAGGTGTTGACTGGGTCGCTAACGTGTGGGTCCCACTGGTCATTGACTCTTTAGTCAGCAGTTTAATTAGACAGAGTTAATTAGGTTAATTATCTAATTAGTTAATTTAAGCAGAATTAGTTAAGTTAATTATTTAGTTAATTAATTAATTGATATATATATATATATATTATTAGAAAAGTTCTAGGGCATGGGCCCCTCGTGTCATGGGCCCAAGGCCTTAGCGGGCGCACGGGTGGCGGTTAACGGGGCGGCGCCCGAACGAGGGGCAGACCGAGCCGCAGCGGGAGGGTTCGGGCGCCATAGCGCGCCGGCGGCCACAGCGGGGCTCGCCGGCCGGCCGTCTCTGGCGAAGGAAGCTGGCGCGGAGGGGTGCGGTTGCTGTCGGTGAGTGCCGGCGGGACTAGCGGCAGCAGCTAGCGGGGACGAGGCCACGCGTGCGGGCAGGAGCCTGGCCGGAGCACAGCGGGGAGCAGCGGCGGACGGGGCCTGGTGCAGCGAAGCGGTCGCGGGGAGATGCGGGCGGGCGCGGGCGTGCTGGGCAGGGGCGCGTGGCGACGAGCCTGGGCGAGGGGGAGAGGCCCGACGAGGCGGGGCGGAGTGTGGTGGCCGAAGCGGCCACGGCGGCGCGCACGGGCCAACATGAAGGGGCCTTGGGGAACGGCGGTGCCCGTAGGGGACGGCCGCGGCGGCGAGCAACCTGGCCAGGGGCGAGGCTGCTGTCACACCCTGCATTTTGTAACATGCCATTTGCATTAATAAAGCATGAAAATTTGGACCAACAAAAACTTCTGCATTATTTGGCTTTTATTTTGAAGTTGGCTTTCTCTGTGTGGCTTTTCAAGTGTTCTTTAAAGTCAACTACTCCACCTTCTGTACTTCATCTCCTTGCCCCAAACTTCCGCCCAATGATCATGCCATGTGTATAGTGCAATATAGTACTTTCTTACAAAAATAATTTGGCCAAATAATATTTTCAAAAATTAGTTTTCCAAAGACCCCTGAATTGAGGTTTGCACTGCAAGTACTTGATTTGGGGTATAAAAATATTTCAAAAAGTATATTTGAAACCTATTAGACATAGGATTCCCATAAACCACAAAAATATAATTTTAAAAGTTATTTTCCTATTTTATTTAAAGGCTTTTTCTTAAGGCCAGAAATGGTCTTTAATAGGTTAAATTATTTTAAAGCTTTAAAAATGATTGAGAAAAATTAGGGAGACTCAATGGACATATAGTTTCCGTATATATGAGTTTCAACATATGGTCATGATCAAAATATTGGACAAAACCTCCCAAAACCATTTCTGCCCATTTCAAGGACTTGAAATATTTCTACAGTAAATATTTTCATAAAAATCCAAGGAAAATCCAGCAAGTCACAAATGCATATTGTGATCACCTTGCAGAGCCTCATGTCAATCAAGGTCATTTTGGTTCACCAAAATTCCCCAAAACCCTCTCTGACCAGAATCAAATTTGAACAAGTTTGTACTATTAACTTTTTCTCCTTGACCCCAACTTTTGTGAGCATGTTCACATGACCAAATGAGGCCACTGCACCAAGTGGTGCATCAAGGGGAAGTGATTTGCTCAACTAGATCTACGCAAGTTCATTTCTGCTAATTTCTAGGGTTTACCAAAGTTACATCGGCTACTTTTTACAAATGAGCTCAAACTTGGTGGGACACCCTACTTCTATGTGCCATTTCATCCTGTTAAGTTTCATGTCAAGTGAAATTAAATTTCTTGCCCAAACCTACATCAAACACCTTTTGGTAATTTTCAAAAGTTGATGTTTTCACCCCTTTCCTTGCTCTTATTGAGCCCAACTTTTTACCAGAGCCTCTTCTAGTTCTCCTTTACCTCTCGTAAGTTTAGCATGGCCATGGCTCAATCATTGGTGGGTGAAACCCCCTCCTTCTCTCTCTGGGCAAGCCCATTTCTCTCCCTTTCTCACCTCCCTCCTCACTCCAGTGGCCACCAGGGCATCCAATGTCCCTCCCCTCTTCTTTACTCCCTCCTAGAGCTACCAGACATTAGTGGCCACGCCCACAAGGCATATAAAATGCCATGGCATGACATTTGGGCGCTCTGGAGCGCGCTACAGTGCGCTCCCGCACTGTAGCCGCCCCCTGCCAACCACCTCCGGCCACCTCGGCTCTCCCCCTCACGGCAGCCAATGCTCCTCGACGTCCGCAGCACGCTACGCCTCTGTCCCCCTCCTCCTTCTCCCTCCTGCTGCCCTTGCTCGCACGCGCGCGGGCCGCCCGAGAGCTCCAATGAGCGGCCTCACACCCGCGGCACCTCTGGCCCCTCCTGCTTCCTCTCTCTTCTTTCCCTCGCTCTGGACCGAACCCATGAGCACCCCAGACATGCCCACGCGCGTCCCCGAGACCCACAGCAACGGCAACGACCTCGCCGGCGCATGGGTCTACGGTGAGCCGTAGCTCGCCTACTTAAAGGCCTCCCCGAGCCTCTCCCTTACCACCACTCGCTCCTACCCACTCCAAAACGTCCTCTTGTGCCCTCCACTCTCCTCCAGGAGCACCCGAGCTCGAGATCGAGCTCGAGCTCCGCCACCTCATGTCGCCTTCGATCCCACGGTACAGGCCACCCCCGGCCCTCTTTATTGCTTCTCTGGAACGCCCATAGCTCGCCGATCGATTTCCCCCTCTTTCCCACTCGTTTGGCAGTCGGAAACAGCCGGAGCCATCAACGCCCGACGCTCCTCCGCCGCGAACCTCGTCGCCGGCGAACCAATGCTCCCCTCCGGCCAACTCCGGCACCACCCAAACGGCGACACGACGAGGAGTCCAGCGGTGCCATCAGCTCACCCTGTCGTGCCCGGAAACGTCGCCGGTGAGCTCGCCGCCTCTCTGACCCGAGGTTGACGACGACGGCCGTGGGGCCTGTCCGACAGCCTCACGCCCTGACTGGTGGGACCCACCCGTCAGGTTTAAAAAGCACGCGCGCGCGTACCGGTTCGCTGCGTGGGCTAAAGGCGTATTTTGCCTTTACGCCTTCGACGTGGCAGCCTGGCGTGGGTTGAAACCCATCTGGGCCTGCTGCACTGTGGCCTTTCTGGCCCAGTGGCACAATGCTCCTTTTCCTTTTTCTTTTCTGTCACTTTTGCAAAAATTCCACAGGATAAAATATATGTCCAAATAAATTAATTCCAATTCCTAAATTCCTAAAGTATTGCAACCTATTTAATGGTGCAACTTTCATTCAAATCCAACAACCTTTTCTTCACTGTAAATATTAAAATGTGATTTTGAGCATTTAAATATACCTTTGTAAATCCATTTCTCCTATTCTGCTTCTCCAAATCCAAAACTAGGAATTTTCCCCTTCTTAGTTTTCAACCTAGTATTTAACAAAAATGAGTTGACATTTTTCTAAGCACATTGGTTTTTCTGTTTTATTATTGCCTTATTTTCTTGTTATTATTTTGCGACGATAGACTGCGTTGCTGACGAAGGAGTTGGACCAGAAGACTTTGAAGACCCAGAAGACTTTGCTGAGCCAGGCAAGCAGCCCTTTGACCATGTCTATGAAACCCTTTTTATGCATGTCATATAGCACCATATTTTTGTTGCAACGGAATCATGATGAGGAGGTAACCACTTTGATGGGTTGCCTCTGTTACTTCCTCGTTGATACTTGCATTGTGCATGACCCTACCCCCTTATGAGGGTTATGCCGGTGGGAGTAGATAGGATGCTAAAGTAGTTGCTACGCAAAAAGGGACGGGAATATGCATGGTGATGGAGACAAAGTATTTTCAAAAGACTTTTCGAAAACCCCCATCGGGTGCCACTTATGCCCGGGGGAGATGATGAGTTGGGTAACCACTTGATGACGAAGTGGTGTACCGAGGCAAGTGTGTGTGTTGTTTTTCAAAACGGATTGGTTTAAGTTGCGACCGTTATTCCAACCTTACATGCGCAACCACTCTACCCTTGTATGGGAAAGGGCATTATTGATTACCTAGGTCGATACTAGCTTGGAGCCAGCATTACTAGTGACGGGAGAGTTGTTGGTGCGCTCTCTCGGGACGGGGTCGTGCCAGGTAGGGCGGCCATGACTGTTTTCACAGGGCACCGGATACACCGTTGTGTTCCCTCTTGGATGTTACGATCTCGAGTCTCGTATGATGTACATCGTGAGGATACGGAACAACGAGTGGACTCTTTGTTAATGTCATCTAGGGAAAGATAGTGATCGGGTGCTTACCCCGGGTACTTGAGGTACCGCGGGTCGTGGATGACACAAAAGTTTCCCGGATCTTGTGGGTACAGTGTGCAACCTCTGCAGAGTGTAAAACTATTCAAATAGCCGTGTCCACGGTCAAGGACAGTTGGGTAACCGCTCTTGGGCTACGTCCACTTGTTTACAAACAAGTGTGTGTGGGAAGTACTTCTTGGGTCAAGTCAAAGGACTTGACATGAATGAGTTGGGTTGGAGCCCACTCTATTTATGTTGATATCTGTAACCTGTCCTCATGGTTACTTGAATTTTTCCTGATGCATGTCTTACAAGTGGTTGAGCATGTCATTGCACTCAAAACTAGCTTTCTGCAAAAATTTACCTATATCATGCATTGTTGTATCTTGAACGAAAACATGGGTTGCTTGCGAGTACATTCAAAGTACTCATTGGCTTGCCACTAGTTATTTAATTGGCCAGGCATGGAAGAACAGGAGTTCGAAGAAGAATTCTTTGGAGACGAACATGCGAACTAGGACGTTTCCCATTCAGAATGCCTATAGGGTTAAGGCAGATGGCATGGGTTCTACTTATCAACGAAGATTTCCGCTGCTTGTGTTTCATTTGATGTTCAACCCTTAAGGCTTAATCAATGTAAGACTTGACCATAATGGTCATAATTTGTGTAAGACGGTATGTATGGATGTAAGACTCTTGTTATTCAGCTTCTGTGTGTTCAGTGAGCATTGATCTCTGGGATCACTGTACACGTGCATTCGGTGATCACGACTTATGAGTCGGGGTCCCCACATCTGCGCGGGTCGCAGCGCGGGTGTCGGTGTCAAAACCGGCGGATCTCGGGTAGGGGGTCCCGAACTGTGCGTCTAGGCGGATGGTAACAGGAGACAAGGGAACACAATGTTTTACCCAGGTTCGGGCCCTCTTGATGGAGGTAAAACCCTACGTCCTGCTTGATTAATATTGATGATATGGGTAGTACAAGATTAGATCTACCACGAGATCAAGGAGGCTAAACCCTAGAAGCTAGCCTATGGTATGATTGTTGTATGTTGGAGTCATTGTCCTACGGACTAAACCCTCCGGTTTATATAGACACCGGAGAGGGTTAGGGTTACACAAAGTCGGTTACAATGGTAGGAGATCTGAATATCCGCATCGCCTAGCTTGCCTTCCACGCCAAGGAAAGTCCCGTCCGGACACGGGACGAAGTCTTCAATCTTGTATCTTCATAGTCCAGGAGTCCGGCCAAAGGTCATAGTCCGGCTACCCGGACACCCCCTAATCTAGGACTCCCTCAGTAGCCCCTGAACCAGGCTTCAATGACGACAAGTCCGGCGCGCAGATTGTCTTCAGCATTGCCAGGCGGGTTCCTCCTCCAAGTTATTCATAAAAGTTGGTAAACACTAAAAGTAGTGTCCGGCTCTGCAAAATAAGTTTCCACATATTGCCATAGAGAGAATAATATTAACACAAATCTAATCTGCTGACGTATTCCGTAGCGTGACATCACACTACGACCAAGCCTTTATCCGAATCGTTTTCACTTCCCCACCTCAGCGTATTTTGCGAGGCGGTTTCCTTGGCACGTCTTGTCAAAGCAGAGATCGTGTCCCCTTTTTACGGGATTCTCATCAATATGGACATGGGTAACCCAACTGCGCCATTTATCACGGCGCTTGGGATATAAGCGAGTTTTATCAGGCTGGTGGGGATGCATAGTCACATCCGCCCATATAAGGGGATAAGGATCCACCTTTTTACCTACGCCTTCTTCCTCCTTTGCCTATCCATCTCCTGCGCACCCGAGCTCCAGCGCCCAAGTCCGCACTTCCCACCTCGACCTTCTCCAGCCATGTCCGGAGCGATAGGCAAGTGGATGGCCTCCTCCGTTACGGAGGGCCATGTCAAAAAACTAAGGAAGGCCGGATACTTGTCCGACAACATTGCGCACCGGCTTCCTGAAGAGGGGAAGCTTCTCCCCACCCCTAGGCCCCATGAGAGGGTTGTATTCCTTCCCCACTTCCTCCACGGACTGGGTTTTCCACTCCACCCATTTGTCCGGGGACTCATGTTCTACTACGGCCTGGATTTCCACGATCTGGCCCCGAACTTTGTCCTCAACATCTCGGCGTTTATCGTCGTGTGCGAGGCTTTCCTCCGCATCCGCCCCCATTTCGGTCTTTGGCTCAAGACTTTCAATGTCAAGCCGAAGGTGGTGCGCGGCAGCCAGGTGGAGTGCGGAGGCGCCATGGCGGGCAAGATAGCCAACGTCCTATGGCTCGAGGGCTCCTTTGTGGAGACCCTGAAGGGGTGGCAATCGGGGTGGTTTTACATCACTGAGCCGCGTGATCTGGAATGGATCGCAGCCCCTGAGTTCCGGTCCGGACCCCCTATGCGGCTCACGTCCTGGAAAGAGACGGGCCTGTCATGGGGCGACGAGGAAGAGGTGACCGGACTGCAAACATGCATCCAGTCCCTGGTGAACAAGCGACTCAAGCTTGTCAATATAGTCCAGGTTATGCTTGTCCGCCGGATCCTCCCGTGTCAACAACGGGCTCTCACACTGTGGGAGTTCGATCCGGCGCAGCACCAAACCTTGAGCAGGCTCTTCGACACGACGTACGAAGATGCCTGGAAGGTGCTATTCAAGGGCGTCGAAGCTCCCGCGTCCGTGTCCAAGGACCGCAGACTCAGCACAGAGCGTCCAGCTAGCGCGGTGAGTTATCCTTACCTTTTACAGGAAATATGTTTCTCATAGATTGACTTTATGCGGGATCTAAACTCCCCTACCTTTGACAGGCGTGGCAGGAGAAGTCCGGACAGGTCAACTGTCCGGCTCCTTTGCTCGAAGACCCAGCAGATGCTCGTTTATCGAAGTTGCTGGCTCTGGCGCCTTATGTGGTGCGGGAGAAGAAGGCCAAGAAGAAGAAGGCCACGGGGACTCGAAAGAGTTCCTGTCATGTGGTGGTGTCGGACTCGTCGTCCGACGAATCTGAGATGCACTCCTCCCGTGAAGGCGAGGAGGAAGAAGAAGAAACCTCTCCCCCTCCAGCGGGGGGAGGAAAAAAGAGGAAGGCCCCCCCAACAGGGGAGGTGGAAGGGTCCAAGAAGGGGAAACCCTTCCGCCGGACTACTCCCTCGATGCCGACGAGGGCGAAGAGGAGTGGAGCAAAGGGCCAGGCGTCCGGCAGGATCGTAAGTATTCGGATACTAGAGTGACTCATAGCTTTCCCTTGCTGCACAGCCTTTCCTTATGTCAAACATAATTATGCAGGCCGCCCCGGGCCAGATTTGACGAGTCGTCGAGCGGCTCCCTGGATTCATCGGACGTGAACTCAGTTCCGCCCGCTGCCCCCCCCCTCCCCCCCCCGCACTGCGGACGACGCCGAAGTGGCGTCGCGACCAGCTCCGGGGCAAGAGGAGGTGGTCCTGGAGGGGCCGCAAGGCGACCTCCCGGACTCCAGGAGTAAAGGGGACAAAACCCCCCAGGACACCGCGTCGGAATCTTCAACTGTTCCGGACTGCGGTAGGCGAACTCCTTCTAAGAGGAGCAAGCCTTCTGAGCCGGCGGCATCCGTCCAACAAGAGGTGCCGGACAATCTGCTGGAGGTCCTTAACAGTGGCCCCTGATGCTCTGTTTGGCGTTCGGAAAGAAAAGCCGAATAGAGGATCTATTAAATTTCGCAGGAGTCTAACAAAAAATGAGTCAATATGCGTATGCAGGCTTCGCTGCTTGCTACCGCCGCACTGACTGCAGAGGTAGGTACCCTGAAACAGGGTCTCGAGCGGACCGAGCAAGAGCTCGGCCTTGCCAAGCGGTAGCTCGAGGAGAAAGAAGTTAAGAGATACCTTATAGAATAAAAAGATGCAATTGCAAAAAATTTACAGGATTGTACTGCTTATTGTAGGGGCCACGACTGAGGTGGCGACCCTCAAGCAGGCGCTGTCTGAGACCGAGAAGAGAGCGGCCACGGAGCGCACCGAGCGAGAGAAATTCGAGGCCCAGGTCGGCGAGGTGCAGCAAGAGCTTCAGGCTCTCATGAAAAAACATGAGAGTTTGGAGCTTGACTCGAAGACGCAAGCGTCCGAGCTCGCGGCGGCACTTGAAACTGCCAAGTCTGCCAAGGCCGAATCCCAGAAGGCCCTCCAGGAATTGGATGCCGTGAAAAAGATAGCGGGGGGTAAGGCATTCTTTATGCAAAGCACACATATAAAAGTAAACTACTTGTTACTTACCCGGATCCGGAGCTCTCCAGGGGCGTTCGCAGATCTTCCCCGCAGCGTATCCGATGCCGCCGCATTCTACCAAGCCGAAGAGGGCAGCTCGACGGAGAAGGTGTTCTGGTCTCAGTACGCTGAGGCCGGACACCCTGTGCCCTTGAGCGACCAGCTGAAGCAGCTGGTCGAGCTCCACAAGGCGGCCTAACAGGCCATGAAGGGCTTCATAGTTCGGCTATGGCCTGGAGAGGCCCTGCCTGGGAGCTACTTCGGACTGGTGCGGCGGCTGGTGGAGGCCTGTCAACGGCTCGAGGTCATCAAGCGCTCCGTCTACATCGGAGGTGCCCGTAGGGCCCTTGCCCATGCAAAGGTGCAATGGGGTAAGCTGGACGGTGAGAAGCTTGTGAGGGACGGGCCGCCGCCGGGGAAGGAGCATCGCAAGCCCGAGAACTATTACAAGGATGTTCTTGCTGGTGCCCGCCTTATGGCGGATGAATGTACCAAGGATGTAATTTTTGAATGAACTCGCTCGTGTTATCCTGTGCGCTAAAAACTTGTTCATATGCACTAAGCAATGCTTGTTGAATTTAAAATATTACTTTCTGTGCGGCCATTTATCAAAAATTGAGAGATGGCCAGTCGTCGGCTTCTGCCCCCATGCCACTAGTGCTGGGGTGTTCGGGATAAACCTGAGCGCTCTTTTTCCCATGATTGGGTCCGTCGAGGGAGGCGCTCAGCACAACAAACATTGCAATCGGACTATAATGCTTGAACACTCTCACTTAGCCATAGAACTCTATAATTTTAAATTTCGGCGAAGCCCCTAGTATTCGGAAGACCGAGTTCGGGGCGCTATCCACGCCTTGGCCGGATAGAATCCGGCTCCTCGCTCTAAGCGGCATAAGTCTTTAAGGACCCTAAAAACCTCTCGAACAGCGAACGGTCTCTCGCCTTATCATGACAGTCAGTTTTAGCTTTCTCTACTCAGGTGCTCAGCCCAGCTCAACTGGGGCACAATCGCAGTAGTTCTCCTAGTGCTACCTTAGCCGATATAGCGGAACGTAAGGCACCAAAACATAGGAGCCGGGCAAACCCAACTATTGACCCAAATCATGATTCGGAGCCGATGCATATAGTGCTATAAGTTCGGGGTGCCGCACTTATGAAAGTGTTCGGACTTCTTACACCATATTAAGGGGTACTGAAGCCCCTGGCGTATTTGTCGTACCACAGTGTACGGGTGCCACATGTCATTGATGAACATATATAAAAATAGAGTAATGCAAAAAATAGACAAAAAGCTATGCATTGTTTATAAGAAGGCTGCTATCTAAGCAGAACGATACAAATAGTGCGATAAGCAAAAGAAATTGGACTATTTAACATGTCTTGTCCAGGGGCGAGCCGCGGGATTGTATTTAAAACAGGTATACTGCTCGTAATAGAGACCACCTGGGAGTTCCATAATGCGGCATGGCTTGCCTGCTTCCCTAGTTCTTGCATCGTTTGTGCGGCGGTTGAATTGCCGAACAGGTTCGTCCGAAGTATGGAGTCCTGAAAGTAAGAGAAAATTTTAAAAAATAATTCGGCAGCCCCTAGTATGGTTTAAACCGTGTTTTGGGTGTGCCGTGATGATGCCCCTTCCCCCGCGCCCATGGTACTTTGAGAGCGTAGTTATGTACGCGAAGTGCTGGTTTCGCTATTTTGCGAGGGCTGGGGTTGGGGCCTCATTGCTACGCCTGCTCGGAACGTGCCAGGCGGTCTTGCTGTAGGTTACCCCGGGCGCGCTTGACAGTGTCCAGCTTCTTGAAGGCCAGACTGGAGAATTGCCTGGAGAGGCTGCTTTGTACTTCTGCTGCGAGCGCTGCCGTATGCTCCTCCGTTCGGAGAGAGCGTTCGCTGTTTCCATTGACCGTGATTACTCCTCGAGGGCCTGGCATTTTGAGCTTGAGGTATGCATAATGCGGTGCCGCATTGAACTTTGCGAATGCGGTTCGTCCGAGCAGTGCGTGATAGCCACTGCGGAACGATACTATGACGAAGATTAACTCCTCGCTTCAGAAGTTATCCGGAGATCCGAAGACCACTTCAAGTGTGACTGAGCCTTTACAGTTGGCCTCTACACCTGGTATGGCGCCTTTAAAGGTCGTTTTGGTGGGTTTAATCCTCGAGGGATCTATGCCCATTTTCCGCACTGTATCCTGGTAAAGCAGGTTCAGGCTGCTGCCGCTGTCCATAAGGACTCTTGTGAGATGAAATCCGTCAATAATTGGGTCTAGAACCAAAGCGGCGAATCCGCCATGACGGATGCTAGTGGGGTGGTCCCTTCGATCCAAAGTGATCGGGCAGGAGGACCATGGGTTGAACTTTGGGGCAACTGGCTCCAGCGCATATACGTCCCATAGTGCACGCTTCCGCTCCCTCTTGGGGATGTGGGTTGCGTATATCATGTTCACCATCCGCACTTGTGGGGGAAAACCCTTCTGTCCACTATTGTTCGGCGGCCTGGGCTCTTCCTCGTCGTCTCTATGCAGCCCCTTGTCTCTATTTTCGGCATTTAACTTGCCTGCCTGCTTGAACACCCAACAATCCCTGTTGGTGTGATTGGCTGGTCTTTCGGGGGTGCTGTGTATCTGGCACAAGCGGTCAAGTATTCGGTCCAAACTGGACGGGCCCCGAGTGTTTCTTTTGAATGGCTTTTTCCGCTGACCGGATTTGTAGCCTCGGAATCCGGCATTGACTGCCGTATCCTCGTTGTTGTCGCTGTTAACATGGCGTTTCTGCTTGTTCCAGCGCGACCTACCACTTTTGTCCTTGGTATCCGAATTACCAAGGTTCTTGGTTAAGTTGTTGCTGCGAGCTAGCCAGCTGTCTTCTCCCGCACAAAAGCGGGTCATGAGTGTCGTAAGGGCTGCCATAGATTTCGGCTTTTCCTGTCCCAGGTGCCGGGCAAGCCACTCGTCACGGATATTATGCTTGAAGGCCGCTAGGGCCTCTGCGTCCGGACAGTCGACTATTTGGTTTTTCTTTGTTAGGAACTGTGTCCAGAATTGCCTGGCTGATTCTTCTGGCTGCTGAATTATGTGGCTTAGGTTATCGGCGTCCGGTGGTCGCACATAGGTACCCTGGAAATTGTCGAGGAATGCGGCTTCCAGGTCCTCCCAAGAACCGAATGAATCTGCTGGCAAGCTGTTAAGCCAATGCCGGGCCGGTCCCATAAGTTTGAGCGGGAGGTATTTGATGGCGTGTAGATCATCGCCGCGGGCCATGTGGATATGAAGGAGATAATCCTCGATCCATACCGCAGGATCTGTTGTGCCATCATATGATTCAATGTTTACGGGTTTGAAGCCCTCAGGGATTTTATGATCCATTACTTCATCTGTGAAGCATAGTGGGTGTGCAGCGCCTCTGTACTGGGCTATATCACCACGCAGCTCAAAGGAGCTTTGTCTATTGTGTTCGGCCCGGCCGGATTTACTGTATCCGGAGTGATGATCACCGTCACGTGTCGTGGGGCGCCCGCGCGATCCGTAGATCGATCTTGTTTGCCTTGTCTTGTCCTCCAGCATATCTCGCAGGTCTGGCGCGTTTTCCCGTGCCTTAGCGTGTTTTGAGCGGCGTCGGGGCATGGCTTGAGTGGAGGGCCTAGAGGCCTCTCTGTCACGGCCACGAGGTGGCCGGTCGGCCATGTCATGCGCTGGTGATGTAGGTGCTTCCTCCTCTAATCGGGGTAGCAGCCTGCGTTTTGGGTAACGCTTGGAGGAGCATTCGAGTTCATACTCTTCGGCCGCAAGGACTTTAGTCCATCTGTCAGCTAGCAAATCTTGATCAGCTCTAAGTTGTTGCTGCTTTTTCTTGAGACTGCTTGCCGTGGCTAAAAGCCTGCGTTTAAAACGCTCTTGTTCGGCGGGATCTGATGGCACGACGATTTCGTCGTCGTCGAGGCTTGCCTCGTCTTCAGAGGGAGGCATATAATTGTCATCCTCAACCTCTCGGTCTGCCTCTCTCTCTCATGAGGGTTGGCTTCTCCATCCTCCTGTACTGAATCTTGCTAGAGGGGGTGTTCATCGGCGCTATCCGGAGTAGTATTATCTCCCGTGCCGGAATCACCGTTTTTGCTTTGGCGGGATTTAGAGCGGCGCCGCTGACGCTGACGCTTGGGATGTTTCTTAGAGGAGTCATCCCCCGCTGTTCCATTGCCTTCTCCATCTTTTGGAGTGTCCACCATATATATGTCATACGACGAGGTGGCCTTCCAGCGCCCTATAGGTGCTGGTTCTTGTTCGTCTCCTGCATCGTCGTCCATACCGTCGATGTCTTCGGAGTCGAAATCGAGCATGTCAGTGAAATCGTCGACAGTGGCTACGAAGTGGGTGGTGGGTGGGCTTCGAATTCCTTCATCGTCCGCATCCCAACCTTGCTGACCGTAGTCCAGCCAGGACTCCCCTGATAAAGAGAGAGCCTTTAGTGAATTCAGGATGTCGCCGAAGGGCGAGTGCTGAAAGATGTCCGCGGCGGTGAACTCCATTATCGGTGCCCAATCGGAGTCGATCGGCAGGGGCGCGGGGGGCTCGGAATCTGGAGCGGAATCCGGCTCCTCAGAGTCACGGGCCATGCAGAGTGCGGGGCTGGTGTTCGGCTCGATCGCCTTTGAGATCACAGCCCCCGAGGCGGCGTCCAACCGCTCGTCCTCGATCGGCGCAACCGGTTCCGAATTAAAGGTCGGAACCGATGCGTGTGCGGCCTCCAGGGCACTGTTCGGCGGCAGAGTTGGATCGTGCCCATCGAGACAGTGCGGCGCGTTTGGCTGTGGCTCGAATCCGTCGAAGATCAAGTCCCCGCGGATGTCGGTCGTGTAGTTGAAAACCGGCGGATCTCGGGTAGGGGGTCCCGAACTGTGCGTCTAGGCGGATGGTAACAGGAGACAAGGGAACACAATGTTTTACCCAGGTTCGGGCCCTCTTGATGGAGGTAAAACCCTACGTCCTGCTTGATTAATATTAATGATATGGGTAGTACAAGAGTAGATCTACCACGAGATCAAGGAGGCTAAACCCTAGAAGCTAGCCTATGGTATGATTGTTGTATGTTGGAGTCGTTGTCCTACGGACTAAACCCTCCGGTTTATATAGACACCGGAGAGGGTTAGGGTTACACAAAGTCGGTTACAATGGTAGGAGATCTGAATATCCGCATCGCCTAGCTTGCCTTCCACGCCAAGGAAAATCCCATCCGGACACGGGAGGAAGTCTTCAATCTTGTATCTTCATAGTCCAGGAGTCCGGCCAAAGGTCATAGTCCGGCTACCCGGACACCCCCTAATCCAGGACTCCCTCAGCGGGGGAGTGCGACGGCAGCATGCCGCGGCAAGGGACGCAGTGGGTGCGCGACGAGCATGCACGGGGTCGAGCGGGGCGAAGAGAAGGGGGAGGAGGCCGGGGCCTCACCGCGGGATGCAGGGTTCGTGGCAACGGGGCTCGAGGTGGAGAGACAGGGAAGGCGTGACGGAGAGGAAGCATGCCGGTGTGGAGGAGGAGGCAGTCCGGCGAGGGAGCTCCGGCGACGGGTGGCGGGGCGGCGTCGGGCGCGTGGGGTCGATCCCGATCCAATCTGGATCGGGAGGGGGAAAGGTGGCGGCGTGGGGGAGTGGGGGAGGGGGCGACGGGGTGTAGATTAGGGTTTCGGGGGGGTTATGGAGAGAGTGGGGGGAGTGGCCGGCTAGGCCTGGTGGGTTGTCCCAGTGGGGCTGTGGCCTGCTGGGCCGGAGCCCAGTGGGGGGGTTCTCTTTTTTCTATTTTGTTTTCTGTTTTGCATTTTCTTTTATTTATTTTTCTTTTCTATTTTATTTCATTTTAATGTATTTAGGCATTTTACAAATGTGTTTATTACACCATATTTACATATGCAAAATATGGCACCTCCCGAACAATTTTGTTTTAACTTTTGAAAAGTTTGACGTCTGACATTTATTTGAACTTTTGAATTTGAAAAGTTTTTGATCCAACGCGAGATTAGCAACAGTAACCGGGGTGACGTGGCACCTTTAACGTTGGATTACTGTAGCATGATTATCCGGGCGTTACAAAACTCCTCCACTACAACAAAACTTGTCCCGAGATTTAGGAGGTAGAGGGAAACAGTGCGGGGTATTCATCACGCAAGCGTTCCTCGCGTTCCCAAGTGGCTTCATCTTCAGAATGGTGCGACCACTGGACTTTGAGGAACTTGATCACCTTCTGACGTGTGCGGCGTTCAGCTTGGTCGAGAATGTGGACCAGATGCTCTTTATAGGAGAGGTCCTGCTGCAATTCGAGCACCTCATGATCCACTGCTCGGATTGGGTCCTTGAAGCAACGGCGGAGCTATGACACATGGAACACATCGTGAACCTGAGAAAGGTTCGGCGGAAGCTCCAGTTGATATGCCCCTTTTCCACGCCTTTCCAGAATAGTGAATGGGCTAATATAGCGAGGAGCTAGCTTGCCCTTGATCCCGAAGCTGTGAACACCCTTCATTGGTGTAACTCGAAGATAAGCCTTTTCGCCAGGTTGGTAGACCATGTCTTTATGTTTACGGTCATACTGACTCTTCTGACGCGACTGAGCAGTCTTGAGATTCTCGCGAATAATGTGGACTTGTTCTTCGGCATGTTGGATAATATCTGGACCAAAGAGTGGACGTTCCCCAGTTTCTGACCAGTTCAGAGGGGTTCGGCACTTTCGTCCATATAACACTTTGAAGGGGCCATCTTCAGACTAGCTTGATAGCTATTATTATAAGAGAACTCAGCATACGGGAGAGACTCCTCCCATTTCTTGCCGAAGGAAATAACACAACCTCGAAGCATGTCTTTGAGAACTTGGTTGACACGTTCAACTTGCCCTTGCGACTGAGGATGAAACGCAGTACTGAATGACAGATGAGTTCTCATAGCTTCTTGGAAACTTTCCCAGAATCTTGAAGTGAATAAGCTGCCACGAACTGATAACCAGTGGAATACTGTGAAGTGAAACAATTCTGGACATGTAGAGAGTTGCAAGCTGATTAGCAGTGATCGTTTCTTTGACCGCCAGAAAATGTGCAACTTTAGAAAGCCGGTCGATAACGACAAGAATAGCATCATTACCTTTCTGCGATTTGGGAAATCCAGTGACGAAGTCCATCTCGACATGGTCCCAATTCCACTCAGGAATAGAGATAGGTTGTAGAGTTCTAGCAGGCCTTTGATGTTCTGCTTTGATATGACTGTCGGAGTAATGGGCCACGTGTAGGCTAACCCGAAGCCTAGAACCTTTCAAGACATCGGGGCTGGCTGCGCCCCTGAAGACGCCAAGATGAAGAGCCGTATTCTGGAGGCCGGCTGGAGGAGCAGCCGGCTGCCCATAAACGGCCGAGTCCTGGAGGCAAGGCTAGGACAAGCCGACTCCTATCCGGTGGCTTCTGGAGAAGTCGACCCCTAGGAGTCGGCCCGCGGCACCAGCGAAGCCTGTGCCCTCATCAAGGGGGACGGGACAGGGAATGGCTAAAGTGTAGCCCATCCCCTTCCCTTTTCCAGGGGCTAGCGTGGCCACAGTGTGCTCTACCGGCGAAGATCTCCGCCCGGCGCGGCACTGTTGCCATGCCATCCTTGGCGTCATCACAAGCAGGCGAGTCCTGCTCCCACGACGGCCTGTCGGTACGGCCCAAGACGATGGGCCCCACCAGTCAGCGAGAGCTCGGAAGACGGCAAGAGCTCCACTAGTCGGATCCGATGGAGGTCGGCCCTAGCAGTCGGCCCGCCCCTTCCTCGGGACCCACGCGCCATTAACCAGACGAGACACGGAGTGGCTACAGTAATCGCCCGCCAGGCGGCGGAGCTGTAGCCACGACCCCATGACCAAGCCTGCGTCATTAGAGACACGGCAACAGTGATCAGCAACCGACAGGACCCGAGAGCGGCGGGGACGGCCTGTCGGCCCCGTACCCAACCAGTCGGCGGGGCCCACCAGGCAGCGGGCCCCAGCAGTCGGCAGAGAAGCCGGCGGCCGAAGAGACAGACGGCCGGGCCCTACGCCCGACCGGATTATCATTGTACCCCTGGGGGGTAGGTCTATATAAACCCCCCAGGGCACCCATGCAAAGGGTTCCCAACCTGTTAGAACTAGACCAGATCATAGAGAGAGGAGAGAGCTAGCCTTGCCTTCTCCTACCTCTAGCATACAGCTCGAGGAGCACTTCTGTATTCACTTGTGCCTTAGTGATCATGCGGAGACCCCGCAGAGTAGGACTAGGGGTGTTATATCCTTGGAGAGCCCCAAACCTGGGTAAAGTACGCCGGCGTTCGTGTCTACGCCTCATCCCGCTTACGGGCACCAGCGACGTTCTACTCGCTCCCAGCATGATAAGCCATCCATTAGCATATGTCGCACCCAACCCCCGACATTTGGCGCCCACCATGGGGCGAGGTGCACCGTCGTCCGGAGACTTGTTCTGGACGGGAACCCTTTTCCTCCCTGGCGAGCATAGCCAGCCCGGCACGCCAGACGGAGTCTGCATCGACGCGCTGCTTGGCACGAAGCTCGCCTGCGCGGCGAGCTCCCTCGCTGACCTTGTTGGCAAGGTTCGCCTCTCCAACGAGCCCGCGTCTGATGCGGGCACCGACGGCCCGGAGAGTCTCCTCGTCAGCCTCCTCGATCAGCTCCACGTAGCCAACGAGCCTGCTGCGGACTTGGAGTCCGTTGGCTCCACTGACCCGATGCTTGTCGACTCCGACACTGCGTCGCTTGATGCGTTCCCCACCAACGTGGTGGGGTACAACGAGCCGCCTCTCTGCGCGGAGAGCGGCGAAAGTGCCGTCACGGAGGTGCTTGTCATCGGCCATAGCAAGCACTCCGGTGGAGGTGCTCACGACCCGCTCGACGCAGCACTACAAGACCTGACGGCGCCCATCCCAGAAGATGCCAATGCCGAGACATTGGTAGCACGCCGCATCCAGCTCGTCAAAGGCGCCAAGAAGCTGGCCAACATGAGACGCCTGTCGGAAGCCTACCAGCGCGAGATGGACCGCGCTGTGGGCGGCACGCCGGCTCCAGCTGGGCCCAGCCGCCTTGGCATGGTCCAGCAGCGTGGCGTGGCCATCGCCAACCTGTTCGGGGCAGATCGCCCCGTCTACGCCACGCGTGCGTAAAACATACGAGCTGCCAAGGCGGGAGAAAACGAGCTAGACAAGTTCGAGGGCGAAGAACGTTGCCTAATGGCGGAGCGCGACCAACGGCTCCTCGACGCGGCTGCTGAGCAGCATGAGGCCGGCTGCCTCACTGAGGCGCCGCATCGGCAAAACAACGACCTGCATCCCCGCCGAGATCAAGGCACGCCATCTCGGACGCCGACTGGTGGCATCCGCGGAAGAAGAGACAAGGAGCCAGCTGCCAGCCGCAGTCGGACTTGCATCACCATAGAGTGCGACCAAGATGGCTGCCCAAGAGCAGTGGAACGACGGGACGACTGTCCGCCTCCTCCCCCTCACCAGGAAAGGCGCGTCTCCCCGCCGCCTGTTGATCACCCAACACTCAGCGACCGCCTTGGCCGCCGAGAGGGAGTCGGAGAGAACGATGCCCGCCACCGGATCGACCATCTCCACCGATCCTTGGCGCTAGAAGAAGAAGATGAGTTGGGTCCGCCGTGTTTCGGGCCCCGCATTCGAGACGAGCCCTTCCCCAAGGGGTTCATGCTCCCAAGAGACACACCCAAATACACCGGCTCCGTGAAGCCGGAGGACTGGCTGGTCGACTACTCCACGGCCGTCAGCATAGCAAACGGCAACAAGCGCGTTGCCATGAAGTACGTTCCGCTCATGCTCCAGGGCACAGCCCGGACATGGCTGAACAGTCTAAGGCCCCACAACATCAACAGCTGGGTCGACTTCACCGACGCCTTCGTCCGCAACTTCACCAGCACGTACAAGCGGCCGCCCAAACCACGCCAACTTTCCTTGTGCGTGCAAGGCCCCAACGAGTCGACTCGCGACTACCTCACGCGCTGGGCCGAGCTCCGCAACTCTTGCGAAGGCGTGCACGAGGTGCAAGCCATCGAGTACTTCATCGCCGGGTGCCGAGAGGGCACCCTCCTCAAGCACAAGCCTCTCTACGACGAGCCGGCGACCCTCGATGAGCTGCTGATCATACCAGATAAACATGCCACGGCCGACTCCTCCATGAAGGCGGAAATCCAAGTTGATGCGTCTGGCAAAGTAGCCCCTCAAGCTCCACGAACCCCGGCTCGCGACTCCAGTCGGCGCCTGCAAACGAGCGACAACAAGCGCAAAGCCATGCAGCCGTCCTCCGCAAGTCGGCAGGTGGCGACAGTCGAAGACCAGCAGCCGGAAGGGAAGCCTCCATCCAAGCGCCAGAAGGGCGTCAAGCCCAACTGGCTGCCGGCTTTCTCATATGAGCAGACTCTTGACGCACCCTGCAAGTTTCACAGCGGCGCAAAGCCGTCCAGCCACGTCACTCAGAAGTGCCATTGGCTCACCAAGATCGCCAAGGGAGATGGCCTCTTTCCTCCCCCGCCTGCTGGGCAGCTGCCTCCTCCCCCGCCCTAGCAGCCGGCGGTCAGACCAGTCGGAGCCATACAACACAAGTATCCAGAAGAGCGCGGAGCTTATGTCGTGTTCACTAGTGTGGCCGATCAGAGACCCCAGAATTCATGCATTGGTCTGAGAAGCCCATCAGCTGGAGCAGAGCCGACCACCCAGAAGCAATGCCCAAACCCGGCTCCTATGCCCTGGTTTTGGATGCCACCTTTGCCACACATAGGCGAGCTGCTCTCCCGAGTTCTGGTAGATGGCGGCAGCAGCATCAACATCCTGTACAAAGATACCATGGAAAAGTTAGGAATCAAACAAAGGCAGCTTCAGTCCAGCCGGACTGTATTCCATGGCATAGTTCCTGGCCTTTCCTGCTCACCAATCGGCAAGATCCAGATAGACGTCCTCTTTGGAGACAAGCATCATTTCCGCCGAGAGCCAGTCTGGTTTGAGGTGGTGGACCTTGAGAGCCCATACCATGCACTACTTGGCCGGCCTGCTCTGGCCAAGTTCATGGCGGTCCCCCACTATGCCTACCTCAAGATGAAGATGCCGAGTTCCAAGGGAATTCTGACCATAGCCGGCGACTACAAGAAGTCATCCGCCTGCGTAGCTGAGAGCACTCGGTTGGCTGGGTCCCTCGTGATCGCAGCTGAGAAGCGGCTCCTTGACCGGGTTGTGGCGATGGCACGCAAGCGGTCGGAGATGTCGCCCGATCCCAAGGGGTCGGAAGCTGAGGGCTCGTTCAAGCCGGCCAAAGAAACAAAGAAGATACCCTTGGACCCAGAGCATGCGGAGAGGTATGCTGTCGTAGGTGCAAACCTCGACAACAAATAGGAAGGCGAGCTCGTCGATTTCCTCCGTGAGAATTGGGACATCTTTGCATGGTCCCCCAAAGACATGTCGGGTGTCCCGACAGATTTCGCCGAGCACAAGTTACATGTCCGGTCTGATGCCAAGCCAGTCAGGCAGCCCTTGCACCGTCTATTAGAAGAGAAGAGCAGAGTTGTCGGAGAAGAGATAGCCCGACTGCTGGCAGCCGGCTTCATCATGGAGGTGTTCTTTCCAGAGTGGCTGGCCAACCCAGTCCTTGTGCTGAAGAAAAACAAGCAGTGGCGTATGTGTATCGATTACACCAGCCTCAACAAAGCATGCCCCAACGACCCGTTCGCCTTGCCGAGAATCGACCAAATGATAGACTCCATAGCCGGATGTGAGCTGTTGAGTTTCTGGGATGCATATTCAGGATATAACCAGATCAAGATGAACCCGGCCGACAGACTAAAGACCGCCTTCATCACACCATTTGGAGCCTTCTGCTACTTGACCATGACGTTCGGCTTGAGGAATGCCGGCACCATGTTTCAATGTTGCATGCAGAAGTGCCTCCTCAAGCAACTCCGCAGAAACGCCCACGTTTACGTGGACGATTTGGTGGTCAAGACGGACAAGCGTGGAACGCTGCTAGAAGACCTCAAGGAGACCTTTGGGAACTTGAGCCGATTTCAAATCAAGCTCAACCCAGAGAAATGCGTCTTCAGAGTACCAGCCGACCAGCTTCTTGGCTTCCTGGTCTTGGAACGCGGAATAGAGTGCAATCCTGTGAAGATCAAGGCCATCGAGAGGATGGAAGTACCCACCTGACTACTGGATGTGCAGAAGTTCACCGGCTGTTTGGCATCCATCAGCCGATTCATCAGTCGGCTGGGCGAGAAGGCTCTTCCCCTATACCAGCTCATGAAGAAGACCACTTTTTTCGAGTGGAATGACAAGGCGGATGAAGCTTTTCTCCAGCAGAAGAAGATATTGACTACTCCACCTGTCCTGGCGGCTCCGACTCCTAAGGAGCCCATGCTCCTCTACATCGCCGCCACCAGCCGAGTGGTCAGCACAGTCATTGTGGTAGAGCGCAAGGATGAAGGCAAGGCACTACCAGTCTAGAGACCGGTATATTATTTGAGTGAAGTGTTGTCGGCCTCCAAGCAAAACTACCCCCACTACCAGAAGATGTGCTACGACGTTCACTTTGCCACCAAGAAATTGAAGCCATATTTTCAAGAGCACCCAATCACTGTTGTCTGCACTGCCCTGCTCGCCGAGATCATTGGAAGCCGAGATGCCTCCGGCCGGGTGGCCAAATGGGCCATAGATTTGGCCCCCTACACCATCTACTACCAGCCTCGCACCGCCATCAAGTCACAAGCGCTGGCCGACTTCCTCGTCGACTGGGCCGAGACCCAGTACTTGCCGCCAGCGCCCGACTCCACCCATTGGCGGATGCATTTTGATGGTTCCAAGATGCGCACCAGTCGGGGAGCCGGCATCGTCCTCACCTCTCCCAAAGGCGACGAGCTCAGATATGTGCTGCAAATCCATTTTGCCGCCTCCAACAACGTCGCCGAATACGAGGCACTCATTCACGGGCTCCGGCTTGCTAAAGAGCTCGGCGTTTGCCGGATCCTATGCTATGGTGACTCTGACTTAGTGGTCCAATAGTCGTCAGGCGACTGGGACGCCAAAGATGCAAGGCAAGCTACCGCTTCCTCGTACAACAACTCAGTGGATATTTTGAAGGGTGCGAGTTTCTCCATGTGCCAAGAAACGACTACGAGCAAGCAGATGTCTTGGCATGAATCGGCTCCACCCATCAAGCAATACCGACCAGCGTCGCCCTTCAACGCCACCTCAAGCCGTCTATCAAGCCATCGCTAGAATCGGATTCTATCTTCATGCCGGCTCTTCCTGAAGCAGTCGGATCCGACTTGAGAGCTCCAGCAGCCGGCACAAGAATTCCGGCTGGCAGCCCAGCGGCTGCGGCAGTCGCACCCGGCCCGAGGACTTCAGAACCCGGCCTGGGGACTGTAGCGGCCAGCCCGGGGACTTCAGAACCCGGCCTGGGGACTGTAGCGGCCAGCCCGGGGACTTCAGAGCCCGGCCGACTGCACCAATCGGCTCGGGGACTTCATCAACCCAGCAAGCGGCTGCCGACTCCAACCCGCCGCCTCCCGGCCCAACCGCACTCGTCCAAGTTGCAGTCCTGACAGTCGAAGAAATCAGAGCACCTTCATGGGCCCAGCCCATCCTCAATTTCCTGGTGAACAAAGAGCTGCCGACTGATGATATCTCGGCCCAGCAAGTGGAACGCCGGGCAGGAGCATACACCATAGTCAACAGAGAGCTTGTGAGGCGCAACGTCACTGGTATCTACCAGCGCTGCGTGGAGCCGGAGCAAAGGCCAAGCAATTCTCAAAGACATCCATCAAGGCGAGTGTGGCCACCACGCGTCTTCAAGAGCACTTGTCGCCAAAGCTTTCCACCATGGTTTCTTCTGGCCGACTGCTCTAGAAGACGCCAAGGACCTGGTCCAAAAATGCAAAGGGTGCCAAAAGTTCCGTTCCAAGCCACATCAACCGGCTTCTGCACTCAAGACTATTCCCATTGCCTGGCCCTTTGCTGTCTGGGGCCTGGACATGGTGGGACCATTCAAAACAGCGCGAGGTGGCATGACTCATCTTCTTGTCGCGGTGGACAAGTTCACATGGATAGAAGCAAAACCAGTCAAGAAGCTGAACGGCCCGACTACTGTGAATTTCATCTCCAACATCACCATCCGGTATGACATACCACATAGCATCATCACCGACAATGGCACAAACTTTGCCAAAGGCGCCTTGGCCCGTTTATGCGCGACGCAAGGCATCCGACTAGACTTAGCGTCCGTTGCCCATCCGCAGTCAAACGGCCAGGTGGAGCGAGCAAACGACCTCATCTTGTCCGGCATAAAGCCTCGACTGGTCGAGCCTCTGGAGCGTTCGGCTCGCTGCTGGCTCGACAAGCTGCCAGTCGTCCTCTGGAGCCTGCGCACAACTCCAAACAAGTCAACCAGCTTCATGCCTTTCTTCCTCGTCTACGGTGCCGAAGCCGTCATCCCAACAGACATAGAATTCGACTCCCCTCGAGTCACCATGTACACCGAAGAGGAGGCCGAAGAAGCACGTCAAGACATCGTCGATCTGCTGGAAGAGGGCCGACTGTTGGCACTTAGCCAGTCCAGCATCTACCAGCAGAGCCTGCACCAATACTACAACCAAAAGGTCAAGCCGAGATCTTTCCAAGAAGGAGACCTTGTGCTCCGGCTGATCCAGCGAATAGCCGGCTAGCACAAGCTCTCAGCGCCTTGGGAAGGCCCCTTCATCATCAGCAAAGTGTTGGTCAACGACTCCTACTACCCGATCGATGCTCAGAAGCCTCGAGCGCGCAAGAGGGAAGACTCCGTCAAGGAGACGGAGCGGCCATGGAATGCAAATCTCCTTCGAAGATTTTACAGTTGATGCAGTATGTACCACGCTACCTTTTGTATTAAAGTGCGAAGACTCCGGGTCCCCCGAGAAGAGCTCGGGGACTGCCCTCTTTTATCTATATGATAAGAATAATGCCTATGAGTATGTTATTTATTATTATTATTATGCCACCTAGCACCGGGTCCGACTGGTCGGCCCGGGGACTTGCCGTCTTGTACTATGAAATGCTTCCTGCAGCCAGACAAGTAATGTGTGGCACTTAAGCCATCTCCTGCCAGAAGTCGCAGCTCGCAGAGTGACTGTATGGTAGGCAGGAGCAAGGGAGAAAGGGTGCCCACATGAAAAATGGCTAAGGACACAAAGCATGTGCATAGTTTAAGCTGGCTTCCCGCCTTTTACGACCAACTGTTGAGCAGCCGGCCCGCCGTTTTCTACTCAACTTGCTAAAGAACTCTAAATGGCTAAGTACTTGCCTTCCCAAAAGTAGCTAAGTACTTGACCCAGCAACAGTCCGTAGAGCGGCTGTTTGGCTGGCAAGACTGCAACCAAGGGAAGGCGGCAAAGGAAAAAGGCAAAGAGCACTAAGCAAGAAAAGATAGAACTCAGAAAAATATTTACATAGCAAAGGCCCTTGGCCGATCTTCAACAGAAGTTTAAGGTACACCCCGCGGGTGGAATCGTGCAAAATTAACAAGTTCATCGAGACTGATAAGCAGGTAAAAACAAAGATAAAGTGGCAGCCTAGGAAGTAGCAGACGGGTTTGGTGGAATGGCGGAATCGGCGGTGCCGGTTGGCGGAGCGGCCGGCTGGTCAGTCTCCGCTTGGTCGCCTTCAGTGGTAGCCGGCTCGGTTGGGTGTGGCTCGCTGCTGGAGGCGCAGTCGAGCTGAGGCTGGCCGTCTGCTCCGACCTCCGGCGCCTCCTCTTTGCCTTCCCCCTCCGCCTCGCCTTCCTCCTCGCGCTGGAGTCAATCACCTCCGCCGAGTCCTCGCCGTCCTTCGGATTCAGCCCGAACCATTCTGGGGGCGCCTCGTCGCCGTTTTCAAACCGCTCCGGGACGAAGATGCTGGTGTCGGTGTACTCAGCGATTAACGCCGCGCGCTTAACGAGATCGTCTTCCACGACCGCCAATTCCTCCTGAGCCTCCAGCCGGAATGTGGCCAGCTGGGCCAGACTCAGCCCAGGGTACCACGCCTTGACGAATTCCAAGGCCCGGCGCGCTCCAGCCCGGGCCAAGGAGACCTTCCAGGCCTCAAGATGGCCGGCCGCCACCTCCAGCCAGTCGGCAGTCCGACTGGGAGTGCGCGGTATCGGCGTGTCAGGCCACAAGGCGGCGATCGCCTGGGCGTCGGCACGCTAAAGCCGGCGCAGCATCCGGTGAGCCGGCCGAAGACGGGACTCGATGCTTAGGACCTGCTCGTTAAGGGTTCGGGGGGCGTCGGCGGCAACCTGTGTGTCGTCCGCCCGCCGTCCCTCGCGATCAGCCTCAATGGCCCGATTGGCGGCATCCGAATGACCCGGGAAGAGGTCTGCCAAGACAGAAAGCAAAGTGTCAAAGTTAGAGACGAGAAGCCGGCTCGTCCAGCAGCCGGCAGCTCAAAGAAGAAAAAAGAGGGAAGGTCACCATCGACTATGTCCTCGATCTCGTGAAAGCCAGAAGTCAGCAGCGCCTCCTTGTCGGTCCAGGCGGCGCGTTCGATCGCAAACTCAGTAGGGAGGCTGCTCTCCTTGTCCTCCGCCTCCTTTTGGGCCTTCTTCACGAGCTCCTTCTGTTCAGCCAGTTGCATGACCAGCCAGTCGCGCTCTTCAGCCAGCTCGCTGTGCTCCTCCTCCTTAGCGTGCAACGTGGTGTTGGCCTCGCCCAGCTGATGCTGCAAGGTGGCGTTGGCCTCTGCAAAAGAAAGGAAGGTGTTAGTTGCCAACAGAGAAGAACAGTCGCCAGGGAGATCCGGCCCGACTGCTCAGCAGTCGGCCCGAATCTCGGGGACTACAGCCCGCGGGTGCGCCAGCATGCCCCCGTTGAGAAAGGAGTCGTCAACAGAGAGAAGAATAGTGGCCGGGGAGATCCAGCCTGACTGCTCAGCAGTCGGCCCGAATCTCGGGGACTACAGCCCGCGGGTGCGCCAGCGCGCCCCCGCAGAGAAAGAAGAGGACTTACTCTGGCTTTCCGACAAGTCGGCGGTCCTCTGAGCTAGCTCCTGGACGTTTGAGTTGAAGGCGGTCACGCGAAGATTGCATGGTCCTGTGACAAAAATTTCAGATAAGTGTTAGTGCTTGGAACTCACCGATTAGAGTTCCGGGCCGCCTGCTCAGTAGCCGGCCCGAAACTCGGGGACTACACCCAGTGGGTGCGCTAGCGCGCCCCCACCGAGAAGCACAAGAAACAGAAACAAAGAAGAAGGAAACATACCCGGATGGCCTCTCGCGATGCCAGATGCGCCTTGGTGCAGTTCTTGATGGCATCGCCCTCGGCTCGGATTTTGGCTTGGACGTCCAAACGCGCCCGGTTCAACGGGCCCGTCCCGCCTCCCCGCACCCACCCAGTGGGCGCGGCGCTCGTCGCCTCGGTGTCCGGGATCGAGGAGCTCGTGGCGCCGGTCTCCAGCGAGCGCGGCGCCGAAGCCGCCTTTGCAAGGCGGCGACGCGTCGGTGTGCTGACCTCGAGAACTAGGTCTTGGTCAGTTGGCGGCACTGGCGGGTCCTCCGGCTGCCCGCCTTGTGCGCTTTCGGACGGCGGCGGTGGCGGCACGATCACGTCGGGCATGGTGGTGTCGCCGACTTCCCTCTCCATGACCGGGTTCTCATCGCCGGCCTCCCCGGTCTGCGCCGTGAACTCCGGAGGTGGCGGCGCAGAGTTCAGGGGAGTGATGAAAATCGCTGACTGGCGGTGCGCGACTTCCTCAGCCTGCCGCTTCATCGTGTCGGCGGCCTCGGCCTCTGCCAACTTCTTCAGGGCGGCGGACTCCGCCTTCTCCGCCTCCGCCTTCTCCAGGCGTGCGGCTTCCGCCTCCTGGCGCGCTTCCCGCGCGCTCCGCTCCTTCGCCTCCCGAAGGTCGGCGCTGGATCGATCCGCCGAGTGGTGGCGGAAGTCTCCGCCGACCCCACGATGGAGGCGGCGGCCACCTTCTCAAGAGAGAGGGGAGCCCTAGACCAAGGGAAACAAACAAAGAAGCTCAGACAAGGTCAAACGAAGAAAAGATGAAGGCGCAAAAGAAGGTAGTACTTACGCAGAAACCAGCTGCGGCGTCTTCACCTCCTTGCGGACGTTGTTAGCCTTCACAGCCGCTTCGTCCCACTTGGTCTCCGCGGCCGAGCCCTTGGACTTCTTCGGCGGACTGCCGAACAAGTTCGGCACGGCCCTGCGTTTCTTCGCGCCGCCTTGGGTGTCCCGTGCGGCAGAAGAGCTCGCGCTCGGCTGGCTGGCTCCTGGATGGTGGCGCGGGGTGACTTCCCCCGCGTCGTCGTCAGGCCAATCCTCGAGGCTGGCTCCGAGCCTCAGGACGCCTGTTTCACTACCTCCTCCCTCGGCGTCCTCCTCCAAAGCCGCCACCCCCAAGTCGGGGTCGTTGACGTCGCTCTCCGCCCAGTCAGGAAGGAATTCACGCTCCGGCCTCGTGGCGCCGGCTGCCGGCTGGAGGAGGGGGCTCTGTTCAAAGGCCAATTGGTCAGGTCAGACAAGACAAACTCGGCAACAAAAAGACAGAAAAAGAAAAGGTAAGACAACTTACCATGGGCGGAGGGTTGGCGCGTGAATACGGTTCCTTGCCGAACCACCACTCTTCCGTGAGCTCGCAATTCGCAAGATAGTTCACCATGAAGGCTACCTCCGCGTGAGGCATCTCCTTGGTGCACAGTCGACTCAGGTCCCGATGCCTGCTCATCTGGCAGATCATGCGGGGGCGGCCCTGGAGCGGGAGAACTCGGCGCGCCATGAAGGCGGCCAGCAAATCAGGCCCGTTCAGGCCCTCCGACTACGTCAGCACTCGAAGCCGCGCGATGGCGGCGACTCCGGCAGGCGTCAGCGTCCTGGCCCGGTACGACTAGTTGGGCTGCCTTCCAGCTGGCGGGCCGGCTGCCTAAGCCGGCAAATAGACCCAGTCGCCCTCCGCGAAGATGCTCTTCACATAGAAGTACGACCGCGGCCACATCTTCATCGACTTTATCAGCGTGATGGGAGAAATGGATTGTCGGCCCCCGACCTCCGTACCACGATGAACACGCCGCACTGGGTCGGCATGCCTACGAGGTGGGTGCCGAGCTTGGAGTAGAAGAACTCCCCCCAGAGCTCGATGGTGGGGAGGACGCCGAGGAAGCCTTCGCACAAGGTAACGAAGGCGGACAGCAGCACCACCGTGTTCGGGGTAAGGTGGTGCGGCTGGAGACCGTAGAAGTCGAGGAAGGACCGGAAGAAGCCGCTCACCGGCAAGCCAAGGCCGCATAGGCAGTGCGAGTGGAAGACGACCCGCTCGCCCTCCTCCGGCGGTGGTGAGATCTCCCCCCTCAGCATGAGGCAGACCCGCACGAAGTCCTTGCCGGGCAACCAACGCGTCTGGCGGAGGAAATCAACGTGGTCGTCGTGAACTTCGGAGCCATCCCACGCTCCGGAGCGTGCCGTGGGGGTGTGACGATGGAAGAGGAGCTCATCGGGAACGAATCACCGCGACGCTCGGCGTAGCTTGGGGCGCAGCGGCGAGAGGAAGAAGAAGGAGAAAGAAATGGGGAGGAGGGACGCGCGCGCTCAGCCGCACCCCCTCCTCCCCCTACTTATAGGACTATGAGTTGCGAAGCCGAGGGGGCGGTCGTGGGATTTACTGCGCCCACTACCCCATGCCCCCACGTTCATCGCGCAAAGTTACTGCGCGCAGTAACTCCACAGGAGCCTCAACCGCCCACCTCGGCCGCAGCGGATCCGCTCGCGTGCCGAGGCATGGTAGTGGTGGGCCCTGCCGGCTGGCGTGTCCTATCATGCGCGTGGGTGGGCAGACTGGCCCGGCCGCTCGTCGCCACGTGACGGGCCCGAAACGGGCGGTGGCTTGGAAGCTTAGCTAGCACGCCACTTGGATCCCGCCGAGGCATTCGAAAATTTTCGGACAAGTTAGACTAGGCAAGTCCGACTGCTGCTAGTCGGCCCGGCGGAAGACGGACGAAGCTCTACCTCAAGCACTGAGAGAAAGAAACTGCTGAGGCTCCTCGGCTGATCAGTCGCGGCGCCTCACCAGCTTCGGGGACTAGTGTCGGAGTAATGGGCCACGGGTAGGCGAGCCCCGAACCTGGGTAAAGTACGCCGGCGTTCGTGTCTACGCCTCATCCCTCTTTCGGGCACCGGCGACATTCTACTCACTCCCACCATGATAAGCCATCCATTGGCATATGTGCTACCTCTTGAGCACTAGGTTGGATTTCCCCGAAGAGGAAAGGATGATGCAGCAAAGTAGCGTAAGTATTTCCCTCAGTTTTTGAGAACCAAGATATCAATCCAGTAGGAGGCTACGCGCTAGTCCCTCATACCTACACAAAGCAAATAACTCCTCGCAACCAATGCAAATAGGGTTGTCAATCCCTTCACGATCACTTACGAGAGTGAGATCTGATAGAGATGATAGATAATATTTTTGATATTTTTGGTATAAAGATGCAAAGTAAAATAAAAGGCAAAGTAAAAAAGCAAAGCAATAATAAAGTGATGGAAGATTAATATGATGAAGATAGACCCGGGGGCCATAGATTTCACTAGTGGCTTCTCTCAAGAGCATAAGCATTTCTACGGTGGGTGAACAAATTACTGTTGAGCAATTAACAGAATTGAGCATAGTTATGAGAATATCTAGGTATGATCATGTATATAGGCATCACGTCCAAGACAAGTAGACCGACTCCTGCCTGCATCTACTACTATTACTCCACTCATCGACCGCTATCCAGCATGCATCTAGAGTATTAAGTAAAAAAACAGAGTAACGCCTTAAGCAAGATGACATGATGTAGAGGGATAAATTCATGCAATATGATAAAAACCCCATCTTGTTATCCTCGATGGCAACAATACAATACGTGCCTTGCTGCCCCTATTGTCACTGGGAAAGGACACCGCAAGATTGAACCCAAAGCTAAGCACTTCTCCCATTGGAAGAAAAACCAATCTAGTAGGCCAAACCAAACTGATAATTCGAAGAGACTTGCAAAGATAACCAATCATACATAAAAGAATTCAGAGAAGATTCAAATATTGTTCATAGATAATCTTGATCGTAAACCCACAATTCATCGGTCTCAACAAACACACCACAAAAATAAGATTACATCAAATAGATCTCCACGAGAGAGGGGGAGAACATTGTATTAAGACCCAAAAAGAGAGAAGAAGCCATCTAGTTACTAACTATGGACCTGAAGGTCTGAGGTAAACTACCCACACTTCATCGGAGGGGCTATGATGATGTAGAAGCCCTCCGTGGTGGATGTCCTCTCCAGCGGAGCTCAAGAACAGGCCCAAAGATGGGATCTCGTGGGTACAGAAGGTTGCGGCGGTGGAATTAGGTTTTTGGCTCCGTATTTGATCGTTTGGGGGTACGTAGGTATATATAGGAGGAAGAAGTACGTCGGTGGAGCAAGGTGGGGCCCATGAGGGTGGGGGCGAGCCTGGGGGGTAGGGCGCGCCCCCTACCTCGTGCCCACCTCCTGGCTTTCTTGACGTAGGGTCCAAGTCTCCTGGATCATGTTCAGCGAGAAAATCACGTTCCCGAAGGTTTCATTCCATTTGGACTCCGTTTGATGTTCCATTTCTTCGAAAGTCTGAAATAGGCAAAAAACAACAATTCTGGGCTGGGCCTCCGGTTAATAGGTTAGTCCCAAAAGTAATATAAAAGTGGAAAATAAAGCCCAATATTGTCCAAAACAGTAGATAATATAGCATGGAGCAATCAAAAATTATAGATACGTTGGACACGTATCAATATGTCGCACCCAACCCCCGACAACGATGGCAAACGTCACACTCAGCAACATAACGAGCAATGTCTTGCCTCATATTAGACCACCAGAATCTCTGACGAATGTCTTGGTACATCTTGGTGCTACCGGGATGAATAGACATAGGCGTATCATGAGCCTCTTTCATAACTTCCTGAGTCATATCCAGGATTTTCTCTGCACATGGCACCACTAGGCGGCTTTTGAAGTACAAAGCGCCATCATCAACAATAGTGAAGAATGAGGGCTTTCCTTCTGCGAGGTAGCGCTTAATCTTGTGGGCTTCAGAGTCATATCCCTGTATTCTCTTGATGGAGTCCAAGAGATCTTGTTCGACAGCCAGGGTATTGAGGGAACCCTGGGAAACAACACAGAGGTTCATCTTGCGAAACTCCTTAGGGGGGAGCGAGTGCACCTAGAGGAACAATATGGAGGTTCAGCTTTCTGAACTCTTCAACAAGCGAGGGCTGAACTTTGTGAACCTGGAGGTGGTTGCAGTAAGACTTGCGGCTCAAGGCATCTACCATTACATTAGCCTTGCCTAGTGTATAGGAAATACCCAAGTCAAAGTCTGCTACAATCTCCATCCATCTCTGTTGACGGAGGTTCAGGTCTGGCTGAGTAAACAGATACTTCAGACTTTGGTGGCCAGTGAAGATCTCGCAATGATTACCGAGAAGGTAATGTCGCCACTGCTTCAGTGCATGAATGACAACAGCAAGCTTGAGGTCGTGAACTGGGTAGTTCTCTTCGTGAGGGCGCAACTGCCGAGAGGCATAAGCAATAACTTTGTGGTCTTGCATTAGGACACAGCCTAATCCTTGACGGGAAGCGTCGCAGTAAATGACGAAGTCCTTCTTAGTATCAGGTGCAGCTAGCACTGGGGCAGAAGTCAACTTGTCTTTGAGTGCCTGGAAACTTTCCTAACATTTGTCTGACGCCCTTATGCAATTGGTTAGTCAGAGGCATGGCGATCTTGGAGAAGTTCTCGACGAATCGACAACAATAGCTGGCGAGACCGAGAAAACTTCTGACTTGCTTAACGTTCTTCGAAGGAGTCCAATCAAAAATAGCCTGAACTCGTTCAGGGTTGACGGCAATACCATCCTTAGAGATGACATGCCCAAGATAGGTTACTTCGGGTAGCCAGAATTCACATTTGGAGAACTTGGCATATAGTTGATGCTCTTGTAGCTTTTCCAGCACAAGACGAAGATGTTCAGCATGTTCCTCTTCGTTCTTGGAAAATACCAGGATATCATCTAGATAAACCACGACGAACTTGTCAAGGTAATCCATGAATATATAGTTCATCAGATGAGAGAAGGTGGCTGGAGCATTGGGTAAGCCGAATGACATGACAATGTACTCGTATGAACCATATCGAGTCACGAAGGCGGTCTTTGGGATATCCTCTTCACGAACACGGATCTGGTGGTAACCCAACCTCAAGTCGAGTTTAGAGAACACTGATGAACCCGCCAGTTGATCATACAAATCATTGATCCGAGGAAGAGGATATTTATTATAAATGGTAGCTTGGTTTATAGGACGGTAGTCTTGGACCAGTCGGTTTGTCCCATCCTTCTTCTTGACAAAGAGAGAAGGTGCTCCCCAAGGAGAGCACCTTAGGCGGATAAAACCTTTGCGAAGAGATTTTCGATTTCCTCCTTAAGCTCAAGGAGTTCATGCGGCGGCATCTTGTAGGATCGCTTGGCTATAGGAGTGGTGCCTGCTTTCAAGTCGATGATGAATTCAACAGCTCTAGCAAGGGGAATCCCTAGAAGTTCTTCAGGGAAGACGTCAAGGAATTCATGCACGACGGGAATGTTTTCAATGCCCTCAAGTGGTGCAGCGTTCAATGCATTCAATGCATAGAGCCTTGCCTCGGCATTCTGAACCAGACGAGCATTGTAGCTTATTATTTCATCATAAGGGTGTAGCAGATGGACGGTCTTGGTGGCGCAAACGATAGAAGCAGTATGCGCTTTTAACCAATTCATTCCCAGAATGAGATCAATGCTACAGGACTTCAGTACGATGGGAGAGACAAGAAATTCCAGTCCTTCGATTTCAATGGGGACGTTGTTGCAAATCATGGAGGTTCGACATTGGCCCGCAGGGGCGTGCACTAATAGTGAAGCGTTCATGTCCTCACATTTAATGTCGTGCAAGCATGCAAAATCTTATGACATGAATGAATGAGATTCACCTGTATCAAATAAAACGGATGCTGGTACTGAATTTACGAGGAGTGTACCCATCACAGTAGCAGGCTGGTCTTGAGCTTCGTTCAGATCAATGTGGTTGGCATGAACACGACCATAAGACTTGGCATTGTTGCTGCGGGGCTGGTTGCTTCCACGGCCAGTTGCTAGAAGGGCCAGTTGATTCTGGTTCTGGTTGCATTCTCTAGCACGGTGTCCTGGTTGACCACACCTGAAGCACAACCCATTATTGGGAGTGGGAACAGGAGCTTGGGGTGGTGGTGCTGGAAGCCTTGGCTGCCTAGATGGAGGAGGAGGCAGACGAGGTGCAGCATAGGTCTGCCTTGGGGCAGGTGCAGTCGGCTGGTACATGCTGTTGGGAATCCATATCTTACGCTTTTGCGAGGGCGGGTCCGAAGATGAGCCTGTGTCACGGTTGCGCCTGTGAGAGCTCTGGTATTCCTGTAGACCAGTTTCGACATTGATGGCCTTGTTCACCAAGGTGGCGAAATCAGTAAAGTCATGCACTAGAAGTGCAAGCTTGATGTCAGCTTGAAGGCCATCACGGAACTTCTCCTGTCTACGGGCATCAGTTGCAATGTCCTCTTCAGCATAGCGAGACAAGTCCAGAAACTTCCGCTGATAAGCTTCCACAGTTTTGTTGCCCTGGGTGAGGCTGCGGAACTCACGCTTCTTCCGGTCCATGACTCCCTGAGGAATGAAGCGGGCACGGAAAGCAGCTTGGAAGTCTGCCCAGGTGGTGATTGTTCCAGCTGGCAGAGTACACCTGTGGCTGTCCCACCATTGAGCTGCGGGTCCCCTCAGGAAGAAGGAAGCAAAAGTGACATAGCTGGCAGGGGATACATCGGCAGAATCCATCTCATAGGTGATGTCGCAGAGCCAGTCATCAGCATCCAAAGGCTGAGTTGAGCTGTGGTACACAGTTGGGTTGAGGCGCATGAAATCCTGCAGAGTTACTGGGGTTGGCTGCTGGTTCATATTGGGGCGAGGGAACTGAGCCATCATATTCTCCATGAACTGGCGATTCATCTCGAGCTGTTGGATCATACCAGCCATGTACTCAGCCAGTGGTGGGTCGTTGCCACCACGACCATGACCACCTGGTCTAACCATCCTGCTAATATATAACAGGGGTAGTTCAGCATTGGGAAATTTGCAAAGACAAGAATCATTCATGATGAAACATGCATAATGAAAGGAGCACGATAGATACTACATAGTAGTCGGCATATCTTACAAAAGGGATCATGCATATAGTTCGGTACACAGAGTTCAGTACATAGACTAAAACATCATAGGCTGCACGCAGGCTCGCGGCGAATGCATCTAATACTACCAAGCAAGACTACATCAGTCCCAAGAGGTACTGTGGAGGTAGGTGTAGCCTGAAAGCTGGTAGTGTCGCATCGGGAACTCCACGTCAGCAACCTGGGGTCCGCGGATACTCTGGTGCAGAACCTGATGCTCAGCTGGCAGATGAGCACCAAGTGGGGGAGAGTAGCCTCCCACATCTGGCCAGCCGACACCCTGGGGCATCATGGTCCTGGCTGGGTAGATCACAGAACGCGGCAGCTCTCTAGATCGGACAAAGGGGTGCAACAGCATCAGAGCACGGTAAAGGTGTTGAAGGGTGGTGTATAACTCGTGGCGAAGAGCTCGGTTAGCTCGATCCTGCCCATCAGCATGCAGAACCAGGTTCTGATGGTAGAAGGGCTCTCGGGTGGCGGTGGAGTAGGCAGCAGTGTAGTAACCCTCCGCACCAACATCGGATGTGATAGCAATGTGCCTGAAAGGGGAGGTGTCCAACTCCCGATACTCTCCATGAAGACGTGTTAGAGCAGCATAAGCAGCATCGTGAACTGCCATATCGACGGTCACTCCAACACCATGAGCGGTGTGCAGCACAGTAGTGGAGTCATACTCCCGACAGTAGAGGTGGACGATGGCACGGTACTGCTCCTGGTTAAAGTCCTCGGTACTCCTCGTAGACGGTGTACTCAGGGTGCCAGCAATAACCCAGACAGGTCATCATCTCAGCTAGCACAACACGTGATCCCGAGGCACCAATGGCCATCGTGTGGCGCACGACTTGCCTCGTGGGTTCCATCTGAAAGCAAAGATGTTTCAAAGGAGTCAAATGACAGTGTGGAAATTGTTCAAAATACTATTCTAAGGAATAACTATGGCTTATCCAACTTTGGGGTGAATGTGGTCACGGGATCCTAGTGTTAGTGTTACTAACTTCGTTTAACCTGAGTAGAAGAGAGTTCAGAGTCCCAAAGTAAAGATCGAGGAGTAAAAGATCCTAGTACAACCCAATGGCAACGTGGGCCCGTAAGGCACATAGCCATGTTAGTAAAAGTTTTTGCAATGTCTAGACTCGACTTCGGGCAAGGAGTAAGGAAGGGGTATTCCTATAGGCAGCCGGCTCTGATACCAACTTGTGATGCCCCTGATTCAACCGTACACTAATCATGCACGCAAACGTGTACGATCAAGATCAGGGACTCACGGCAAGATATCACAACACAACTCTAAAACATAAATAAGTCATACAAGCATCATAATACAAGCCAGGGGCCTCGAGGGCTCGAATACAAGTGCTCGATCATAGACGAGTCAGCGGGAGCAAGATATCTGAGTATAGACATAAGTAAACAAGTTTTCCTTAATAAGGCTAGCACAAATTGGGATACAGATCGAAAGATTCGCATGCCTCCTGCCTGGGATCCTCCTAAACTACTCCTGGTCGTCGTCAGCGGGTTGCACGTAGTAGTAGGCACCTCCAGTGTAGTAGGAGTCGTCATCGATGGTGGCGTCTGGCTCCTGGGCTCCGGCATCTGGTTGTGACAACCAGGTAGAAGGGAAAGGGAGAAAAGAGGAAGAAAAGCAACCGTGAGTACTCATCCAAAGTACTCGCAAGGAAGGAGCTACACTACATATGCATGGGTATATGTGTAAGGGGGCATATCGGTGGACTGAACTGCAGAATGCCAGAATAAGAGGGGGATAGCTAATCCTGTCGAAGACTACGCTTCTGGCCACCTCCATCTTGCAGCATGTAGAAGAGAGTAGATTGAAGCTCTCCAAGTAGCACCGCATAGCATAATCCTACCCGACGATCCTCTCCTCGTCGACCTGTGAGAGAGCGATCACCGGGTTGTATCTGGCACTTGGAAGGGTGTGTTTTATTAAGTATCCAATTCTAGTTGTCATAAGGTCAAGGTACAACTCCAAGTCGTCCTGTTACCGAAGATCACGGCTATTCAAATAGATAAACTTCCCTGCAGGGGTGCACCACATAAGCCAACACGCTCGATCCCATTTGGCCGTACACACTTTTCTGGGTCATGCCCGGCCGCGGAAGATCAACACGTCGCAGCCCCACCTAGGCACAACAGATAGGTCAGCACGCCGGTCTAATCCTATGGCGCAGGGGTCTGGGCCCATCGCCCATTGCACACCTGCACGTTGCATGGGCGGGCGGAAGCAGACCTAGCCTAACAGGTGTTCCAGTCCAATCCGGCGCACGCCGCTCAGTCGCTGATGTCACGAAGGCTTCAGCTGATACCACGACATCGAGTGCCCATAACTTTCCCACGTAGTTGGTTAGTGCGTATAGACCAAATGGCCAGACTCAGATCAAATACCAAGAACTCGTTAAGCGTGTTATCTTAAAGTAACCGTGAACGCCGACCAGGGACAAGCCCACCTCTCTCCTAGGTGGTCGCTACCTGCCCTGTCGCTCCGCCTCAAAGATCCACTCGCGGGTACTCCTACGAGCCGACCCGTCTTTAGTCACCACAGGTATCATACATGTATATAAGTACATACCCGTGATCACCTCCCGAGTGATCACGGCCCGACAGTATAGCAAGGCGGACGGACAAGAATGTAGGGCCACAGATGGAATACTAGCATCCTATACTAAGCAAGTAGGATTGCAGGTAAAGGTAACAACACTAGTAGCAAGGACAGGCTATGCATCAGGATAGGATTAACAGAAAACAATACCATGTCACACTACTCTAATGCAAGCAGTAGAGAGTAGAGTAGGCGATATCTGATGATCAAGGGGGGGTTGCCTGATTGCTCTGGCAAGAAGGAGAGGTCGTCAACACCGTAGTCGTACTGGGTAGCAGCGGCGTCGGTCTCGGTGTCTAGCGAGAGAAGAGGCGGAAGAAACAATAAATACAATTCAAACAAATGCATGATGATGCATGACATGACAAAGCGTGATGCTAGGTGTGCCCAATCGCGGTAGTAGGTGATACCGGCGAAGGGGGGAAACATCCGGGAAACTATTCCCGGTGTTTCGCGTTTTTGGACAGATGAACCGGAGGGGGAAAGTTGTGAGTTTGATAGGTTAGGGATATGTGGCAGACGAACGGGCTGCGTATCCGGATTCGTCTTGTCGTTCTGAGTAACTTTCATGTATAAAGTTTTTCCATCCGAGTTACGGTTTATTTTATATTAATTTTAGAAGATTTAAATCATTTTTAGGATTAATTTAATTATTTTAATTTTAACATTATCCAAAACAGTGTTTGCTGACGTCATCATGACGTCAGCAATCAACAGAGGTGTTGACTGGGTCGCTGACGTGTGGGTCCCACTGGTCATTGACTGTTTAGTCAGTAGTTTAATTAGACAGAGTTAATTAGGTTAACTATCCAATTAGTTAATTTAAGCAGAATTAATTAAGTTAATTATTTAGTTAATTAATTGATTGATATATTTTTTATTTTTTTATTAGAAACGTTCTGGGCGTGGTCCCCTCGTGTCATGGGCCCAAGGCCTTAGCGGGCGCACGGGTCGCGGTTAACGGGGCGGCGCCCGAACGAGGGGCGGACCGAGCCACAACGGGGGGGGGGGGGGGGGTTCGGGCGCCATAGCACGTCGGCGGCCACAGCGGGGCTCGCCGGCCGGCCCTCTCCGGTGAAGGAAGCCGGCGCGGAGGGGTGCGGTTGCTGTCGGTGAGCGCCGGCGGGACTAGCGGCAGCAGCTAGCGAGGACGAGGCCATGCGTGCAGGCCGAAGCACGGCGGGGAGCAGCGGCGGACGGGGCCTGGTGCGACGAAGTGGTCGCGGGGAGATGCGGGCGGGCGCGGCCGGCGCGGGCGTGCAGGGCAGGGGCGCGCGGCGACGAGCCTGGGCGAGGGGGAGAGGCCCGACGAGGCGGGGCGGAGTGCGGTGGACGAGGCGGCCACGGCGGCATGCGCGGGCCTGCAAGAAGGGGCCTTGGGGAGCGGCGGTGCCCGTAGGGGACGGCCGCGGCGGCGAGCAACCTGGCCAGGGGCGAGGCTGCGCGGGTCGCAGCGCGGGGGAGCGCGACGGCAGCATGCCGCGGCGAGGGATGCAGTGGGTGCGCAACAAGCACGCACGGGATCGAGCGGGGGCGAAGAGAAGGGGAGGAGGCCGGGGCCTCACCGCAGGTTGCAGGGTTCGTGGCAAACGGGCTCGAGGTGGGGAGATGGGGACGGTGTGACGGAGCGGAAGCAGGCCGGTGAGGAGGAGGAGGCAGTCCGGCGAGGGAGCTCCGGCGACGGGCGGCGGGGCGGCATCGGGCGCGCGGGGTCGATCCCGATCCAATCTGGATCGGGAGGGGGAATGGTGGCGACGTGGGAGGAGTGGGGGAGTGGGGCGACGGGGTTGGATTAGGGTTTCGGGGGGTTATGGAGAGAGTGGGGGGGAGTGGCCGGCTGGGCCTGGTGGGTTGGCCCAGTGGGGTTGTGGCCTGCTAGGCCGGAGCCCAGTGGGGGGTTCTCCTTTTTTTCTATTTTGTTTTCTGTTTTGCATTTTCTTTTATTTATTTTTCTTTCCTGTTTTATTTCATTTTAATGTATTTAGGCATTTTATAAAAATGTGTTTATTACACCATATTTACATATGCAAAATATGGCACCTCCCAAACAATTTTGTTTTAACTTTTGAAAAGTTTGACGTCTGACATTTATTTAAACTTTTGAATTTTAAAAGTTTTTGATCCAACGCGAGATTAGCAACAGTAACCGGGGTGACGTGGCACCGTTAACATGGGATTACTGTAGCATGATTATCCGGGCGTTACATCTGGTGGCAAGTCCTTGGCTATATCCCCACGGCGCTGCCTGCCGCCCTTTCTAGCTGATTTCTCAGTGGCCATTATATTCAAGCTGAAAGGCTTCAAAACTGTAAATGCCTTCCTTCTGCTGCTTAGACAGGAACTGGCTTCAGGAGAGTTGATGTGGCGCTGTTAGAATTCTGCAAATGAATGCAGACTATGAGAACCAAGGGATTCTCCCACGGATATGTACCAGTGACAGCATTAGAGGTGCGAGGGAAGGGAAGAGGTCATATGCATTCTCAGAAGATTTTGAAGATAAATAGTTTGAAGACATTGACCTCATAGTACGAAGACATTCACTTATTTGGAGAGAGTTGGTTCTAGATTTGTATGAATCCATGAATAAGTACAAGTGAGGAATCTAACTAGTAGTGAAGCATAAGTGAATATACTTGGCATGATATGAGAACAAAATAGATCCGGATTTGGAAGTTTAGAAACCACTTTTGGTTGAAGTGGATGGATCTAATGGATCAAAAAGGCAGTAAAAAGTAAGTTTTAATTACCCTTGACGAACTGCTAGATGAGACGAAGAGGGAGGCCAAGTTAAGACATAGCTATAAGTGAATGCTGTAGAGGACAGAACACAAATATATGTATATACCAGAATAAGACCAAAGCGACATTGTGAAGATAAACATGAAGTCAAATCAATGTTGAAGACAAACCAAATGCGAAGACTTTGCAGATGTGTGATACGTCTCCGTCGTATCTACTTTTCCAAACACTTTTGCCCTTGTTTTGGACTCTAACTTGTATGATTTGAATGGAACTAACCCGGACTGACGCTGTTTTTAGCAGAATTGCCATGATGTTGTTTTATGTGCACAAAACAAAAGTTCTCGGAATGACCTGAGACTCCACGGGATGTCTTATAAAAAATAAAAAAATCGTCGCCAAAGATGAAGACCAGGGGGCCCACACCCTGTCCATGAGGGTGGGGGGCGCCCCCCCTAGGGCGCGCCCCCTACCTCGTGGGCCCCCTGGAAACCCTCTGACACCAACTCCAACTCTATATATTGGCTTTCAGGGAGAAAAAATCAGAGAGAAGAAATCATCGCGTTTTACGATACGGAGCCACCGCCAAGCCCTAAAACCTCTCGAGAGGGCAGATCTGGAGGCCGTTCGAGGCTCCGGAGAGGGGGATTCGTCGCCGTCGTCATCATCAACCATCCTCCATCACCAATTTCATGATGCTCACCTCCGTGCGTGAGTAATTCCATCATAGGCTTGTTGGACGGTGATGGGTTGGATGAGATTTACCATGTAATCGAGTTAGTTTTGTTAGGGTTTGATCCCTAGTATCCATTATGTTCTGAGATTGATGTTGCTATGACTTTGCTATGCTTAATGCTTGTCACTAGGGCCTGAGTGCCATGATTTTAGATCTGAACCTATTATGTTTTCATGAATATATGTGAGTTCTTGATCCTATCTTGCAAGTCTATAGTCACCTACTATGTGTTATGATCCGGCAACCCCGAAGTGACAATAGTCGGGACCACTCCCGATGATGACCATAGTTTGAGGCAAGGTTCAAAATTGCGGATATCGGGTTCGTATCGGATTGCCCTCGACATATCGGATATCGGATATCGGGTGATATATCAGACGATATGTAGTAATATCGGAAATTAAAATTGGTCTATAATTTTCTATCTATGATGTTATAGTTGCCATCATTTTTAATAGAATATGGAGTAAACCATGGAGATAAAAATGAACACACATTATGCTTGCCGAATCCACATATACGAAAAATTGGGAAGTTCATATCGACATAACCAAAACAGTAAGAAAAAAGCATACGATGAAACAAATAAATATTCAGTTCAAGTGCATCACGAGTAAATAGTTCAAACTATTTCAATTAAGTGCGTGTAGGCATAATAGTAAATATTGATCCAGTCGCTTCATTGTAGATTTTAGTCATCGTCAAGGAAATTGTCCTCATTCTCTCCATCATCACTTAAAGAATCGTCCATCGACTGCATGGCTGTATCATCTTCCTCTTCATAGTCAGAAGACTCTTCTTCCGCCTCCATGGTGCGGGATCTCTTTGACTTGCTTGACGAACCTTTGCTCAGTGCTCTTTTCTTCTCATTTACGCCAGCCTGAGCCAGTTCATCTTGTTCAACATCATAATCAGATGCATTTTCTCCTTCTCCATCTTGTTCTTCAGCAATATTTTCTTGCTGCTGCCCTTCAGCACTCACCTCCCCTTCAATCCACTCATTCGGTGGTTCATCATCAACAAACTTTATAGCTAATGGGTCTCTCTTCCTTTGAGCATACTTCCATTGAAGCCTTTTGTTAAACATGACATAGACAAGAGAATTCAATCTCTTTTGTGTTAATCTCATCCTTTTCTTGGTATGGACCTACAATGAAGCGGCCATTAAGACCTAAAAGGCACAATATGCTACATGAAAAGGTAATGCATGAAGGAAGTGATGTACGTACCCTCTCAAATGCACTCCAGTTCCTTTCACATGCAGATGAGCTACACGTCAAATTTAGAATCTTGATAGACATCTTTCTTAATTCCTTTGCATCAGTGCCATGTGCTGCCCACCAATTTGCTGCAAATATAACCGAATTTAAGTTAGAAATTTGACAAGATAAATATTGTTGAAACCAGAGAGAGCTTTTACCTGGGGTGATAGTTGTACTTTTTCTTTATCGAATAGCCATTGCAGAGCCAAAAGAATCAGTGCCATTAGTGTACATATTAAGCTGGGCAACAATCATATCTTGTAATTTGTCATTATCATGGTACACACGACCTGCGCACTGTACAATTGCTGCGACGAAAACCTCTTCCTCCAACTCTGCCTTGTTCTCATAATAAAAGAATGGATTCAAGTAGTATCTGGCTTTATGCAATGGAGTCTTGAGTTTGTCGTTCCACCTTTCATCAATAATATCCCAAATAAAACCATATTTCTTTGCATTTCCATCAAAACGGACATCAATTTCCTCTTTTGCATTTTCAAGATCACCATAAAGGTAACCGATAGCAGGAACATCTCCATCCACCATTCTAAGTACAAATGCTAGTGGCTCAAAATAGTTTATAAGTCGCAAAATTGATGACCAAAAATCGTTGCCCATGACCAACTTAGCAATAACTTTTCCTGCTTTTTGCTTAGCAAACCTAGAGTCGCTCAACTTTGTTGATCCGAACATTTCTTTCAGTTCTTTTCTTTTGTCATATAGACTTTTCAAATTAAGGTAGCGAGTGGCAAAACAAGTAGTTCCAGCTCGAACTAAATCACGATCACCAGTAAAAGAACGCATCATAGACAACACTCTAGTCTGGGCATAAATGTAACATGTAATAGACTTTGCTTTCTTAATTGTATTCTGGATAGCAGGCTTCTTACCAATGTCCTCAAGCATTAGATCAATGGTATGTGCTGCACAAGGAGTTCAAAATATCTGAGGATATTTCTGTTTTAGTAACTTTGCCGCAGCCATGTTATTTGAAGCATTATCGGTCACTACTTGTAAAACCTTCTCCGGACCAATTTCATCTATGCATGAGTGTATCAAAGAGTAGATGTAATTAGCATCATGAACATCTGCGGAAGCATCTACAGCTCGGAGAAACCACACACCTCTAGCAGAATGAGCCACCAAGTTCATTAGGCTTCTTCCCCGTCGATCTGTCCACGCATCTGTCAAAAGAGAGCATCCAGTCAACGACCATGCCTCCTTGTGCGCATTTGCATATTCATCTAGTGATCTGACTCTGTTCTTCAATCATGGGCCATATTGTCCAATAGCTTCTATCATTAAATCAAATGAATCAAGGCGAACGGCATTTAATGGAATTCCAGCTTGGTAAAACCAATCTGTAATATATTCATGAGCTCTCTGTTTCTCTTTCAACTTGTATGTTTCATTTAGTGTGGTTTGAGTGCTAGTCCGAGAATTCTTTCCTTAACCATCAAGTGGTCCTTTAGTCAAAGACCTCTTTCGCACTAAAGTGGTTTATTGACCTTCCTCATCATCATCCTCCTCAGCAATATGAACCTGACTTCTAAGTTTGTTCAACTCTTCTTCTTTATCTAGTTTCTTTTGTTCTGCTGCCTCAAGGATTGTCTTCATTTTATCCCTAACATCTTGAGGAACTTGTGTGCATGGAGTAACCTGGCCTCTCAATCCAGCTAAATGTTGCTTCATCCTGGTGATTCCTCCACTGAAGATACTTTTACAGAAATTACATCCAACATTGTTCGGGTGCTGCTCACTTGGCGAAAATGCATACTCCCAAGCTGAATCCTTTTTTTGCTTATTTTTGGCTGACACTGCTTTCTGTGCTGCTGATGAAGTCGCACTTGCTGACATGATGAGCTAAGAAATTACACAAAATATTCATGATTAGTTAGCCACTTAATAAGGCATAAACAAAAGAACTAGTGTACTAGACTGCTAGTACTATACTAGACAAAAACGAGTGTACTTGTACTAGACGCAAGAAGCAATTCAAGCAATGAGGCAACAAGGACTTGAGGACAGAATGCACATTCGTATTGTATGCTTAAACCTGAATGTACATTCGTACTATTTGCTTAAACCTGAACTAGTGTACTGCGTGTCTCTCTCTCTCCCTCTCCCAAAAGTCAAAACTGAACAAGTGCTCTGTTTTTCCTCTGCTTCGTGTGTGCGTGGTAGAAACTGAACTAGCTTGCATGTGTCCGTGTCCGCCGCCGGCGAGCGAGACAAGGGCCAGCCGGCGAGCGAGACAAGGGCCAGCCGCCATCACTACTTGCTTAAAGCTCTTGGGTTTGCAGCTTGCCAGAGAAGGTTGTACCATTGCAGATGATGAACGCTGAAGGATCTAATGGCAAGGATGGAGTAGGCTTCCAGCTGAAGAGCAATGGAGAAGGCCGTGTAGTCCCCCGTCCGCTGTCGCTGTCGGCGGCCGCTAGAGGAAGACGTTCAAGATCGCCGCCGCCGCTGCTGTGTACAAGTACGCCCAGGAAAAGACCTAGGTCTATTAGTACTATGCAGGCTTGTGCACGTTTGTGGGCTGGGCTCATCCAGTTATTGTAAATTGGGCCCCTTTCACATATCGTCCGTATCAGTCAGACATTTATCAGCCCGAAATTGCGGGCTGACCAGCGATATTGCGGCCGGTAAGTTGAGAAACGCAATTTTCTAAACGATAACGTAGCTTCATAACGGTGGGGAGTCAAAACTGGTATTGCGGCCGATATTGCGGCCGATACGACCGATATTTAAAAGCTTGGTTTGAGGAGTTGATGTATTCACTATGTGCTAATGCTTTGTTCCGGTTCTCTATTAAAAGGAGGCCTTAATATCCCTTAGTTTCCAATAGGACCCCGCTGCCACGGGAGGGTAGGACAAAAGATGTCATGCAAGTTCTTTTCCATAAGCACGTATGACTATATTCGGAATACATGCCTACATTACATTGATGAATTGGAGCTAGTTCTGTGTCACCCTATGTTATGACTGTTACATGATGAACCGCATCCGGCATAATTATCCATTACTGATCCAATGCCTACGAGCTTTCCATATACTGGTTCTCGCTTATTTAGTTTTCCGTTGCTACTGTTACAATCGCTACAAAACACCAAAAATATTACTTTGCTTTCTTTACTCTTTTGTTACCGTTGTCGCCACTATCATATTACTTTGCTACTAAACACTTTGCTGCAGATACTAAGTTTCCAGGTGTGGTTGAATTGACAACTCAGCTGCTAATACTTGAGAATATTCTTTGGCTCCCCTTGTGTCGAATCAATAAATTTGGGTTGAATACTGTACCCTCGAAAGCTGTTGTGATCCCCTATACTTGTGGGTTATCAATGTGACGCCAAATGAAACACTTCAAACAAGAGTTTGGTGGTGGCGTTACCCACCATATAGGAAGTATTAGACCCAGACATGGTGCACAATTATCGTGGCGATCCGAAGTCAAATTCCACATTAATGTATTCACACTCAGAGTGTATGTCTTCATTGATTGAAGATATACTTTACTTCGCGTGTTGCACATCTAAGTCATCAACATGCATAAGCGTTAGGATGTGTGTCCAATCATAGGACATTCGAGGATTCTAAGATATTTAGCACACACCGCAACTTGCAAAACCTTTTCTCATCCAAGGGCTTTGTGAAGATATCTACCAATTGCTCTTCAGTGTTGACGTGAATGATATCAATATCTTCCTTCATGACATGATTTCTGAGAAAGTGATGACGAATTTCAATGTGCTTTGTCTTCGAGTGTTGAACTGGGTTGTTGGCAATCTTGATGGCGCTTTCATTGTCGCAGTAAATTGGCACTTGCTTCAGATGGATGGCATAGTCCTTGAGAGTTTGCTTCATCCATATAGAAGGTGAGCGCAGCAAGATCCAGCAGCAATGTATTCAGATTCAGCAGTGGAGAGAGACACACAGTTCTACTTCTTTGAAGACCAACAGACAAGATATCGTCCAAGAAAGTGACATGTGCCTGATGTGGACTTGCGATCAACCTTGTCACCAGCATAATCAGCATCTGAGAATCCAACTAGATCAATCGCTGAGCCCTTTGGATACCATAATCCTAGTGTTGGGGTGTAAGACAAATACGGAAGAATTCGCTTCACAGCTAAGTGTGTGATTCCTTTGGTGCCGCTTGGAATCGGGCACACATGCAAACGCTAAGCATGATATCTAGCCTAGATGCACATAAATAAAGTAAAGAACCAATCATGGAGCGGTATACCTTTTGATCGAACTCTTTACCATTGTCGTCGGGGCCCAGATGGCTTTTGGTTGGCATTGGCGTCGTGTATCCTTTGCATTCTTGCATTCCAAACTTCTTCAGGCAATCTTTGAGGTATTTCTCTTGTGATATGAAGATGTTGTTGCTCTGCTGACGTATTTCAAGACCAAGGAAGAACTTCAGCTCACCCATCATGGACATCTGATATTGCTCTTGCATCATGTGTCCAAACTCATCACTGTATCTTTTGTCAATGCAGACGAAGATAATGTCATCCACATACATTTGGCACACAAACAGTTCTCCATCATATGTCTTCATGAAGAGAGTGGGATCCAGGGAACCAGGTTTGAAGCCTTTGCTCTTCAGGAAGTCTTTGAGTGTGTCATACCAAGCACGAGGGGCTTGTTTGAGGCCATACAGTGCCTTGTTGAGCTTGTATACCATATTAGGATGTTTTGGATCTTCAAAGCCAGGTGGTTGTGCAACATATACTTCTTCAATCTTCCCATTGAGAAATGCACTCTTCACATCCATTTGGTACAGGAGGATGTTGTGATGGTTGGCATAGGCTAGCAGTATGCGAATGGCTTCAAGCCTAGCCACTGGAGCAAATGTTTCATCGAAGTCAATCCCTTAAACTTGATTGTATCCTGAGCAACGAGACGAGACTTGTTTCTGACGACTTGACCATGCTCATCTTGTTTGTTGCGATAGATCCATTTTGTGCCAATGATATTGTGCTTGCGAGGGTCAGGACGCTTGACTAATTCCCACACATTGTTCAGCTCAAAGTGTTAAAGCTCTTCTTGCATAGCTTGAATCCATTCAGGTTCCATAAAGGCTTCAGCAACTTTCTTGGGTTCAGATGTAGAGACAAATGCAAAGTGCCCACAGAAATTTGCTACCTGAGTTGCTCTTGAACGAGTGAGTGGACCAGGTGCATTGATGCTATCAATTATCTTCACAATCTGTACTTTATTTGCAACACGAGGATGAACTGGACAAAGATTTTGCCCTTGCTGATCATTGTCTTCATTTTCAGCATTGGCTTCAGGCTGAGCATTGTCTTCAGGTTGACTTGGTGCAATGATGATCTCTTCTTCAGCCTGTCCCTCTGAAGGTATGATTTCTCCAGTACCCATAAGCTTGATGGATTCACTAGGAGGGACTTCATCTAGCACATTTGGCAGGTGCTCTCTTTGCGAGCCGTTAGTTTCATCGAACCGCACATCCACAGTTTCAACCACTTTATAGTGAAATAGGTTGAAGACTATGTAGGAGTGCGAATCCTTTCCGTAACCAAGCATAAAACCTTCATGTGCTTTTGGTGCAAATTTTCAAGTGGGATCATTGATCCAGCACCTAGCACCAAATACTCTTAAGTAACTAACGCTTGGCTTCTTACCAGTTAGAAGCTCATAGGATGTCTTCTTTAGAAGTTTGTGAAGATAAACACGGTTGATGAAGTGGCATGCAGTATCAATGGCTTCAGGCCAGAACTTCCTTGGAGTCTTGTACTCATCAAGCATCGTCCGTGCCATCTCAATGAGTGTTCTGTTCTTGCGCTCCATGATGCCATTCTGTTGAGGTGTGTATGGAGCAGAGAACTCATGAGTGATGCCCAATGTATCAGGATAAGTGTCGAGGCCTGTGTTCTTGAACTCTGTGCCATTGTCACTTCTGATGTGCTTGATCTTGATGCCATAGTTCGTCATGGCACGATTGGCGAAGCGTCTGAAGACATCCTGCACCTCATTCTTGTAAAGGATTATATGCACCCAAGTATATCTAGAATAGTCATCAACAATGATGAAGCCATAGAGACAAGCAGTGGTAGTAAGAGTAGAGTAGTGAGTAGGGCCAAATAGGTCCATGTGAAGCAGCTCGAAGGGTTGAGATGTCGTCATGATTGTCTTTGAGGGATGCTTGGCTCTAGTCATCTTTCCAGCTTCGCAGGCACCACACAGATGATCCTTCTTGAACTTGACGCCCTCGATGCCTATGACATGTTTCTTCTTCGCGAGTGTGTACAAGTTCCTCATGCCGGCATGCCCTAGCCTCCGATGCCAGAGCCAGCACTCTGAAGCTTTTGCTAGAAGACATATGGCCAACTACGGTCCTGATGAGAAATCTACCATATACAGATCATCTTTTCGATACCCTTCAAAGACTAGAGATTTGTCAAATTCCATTAGAACAAGGCAATTCTATTTTCCAAATATCACAATCATGTTTAAGTCACAAAGCATTGAGACAGACATTAAGTTGAAACCAAGGGATTCAACAAGCATCACTTTATCCATGTGCTGATCCTTTGAGATTGCAACTCTACAAAGACCCAATACCTTGCTTTTACCAGTGTCAGCAAATGTGATGTGACTCTTGTCAGATGGATGTAAGGTTGAGTCCATGAGAAGACTTCGATCACCAGTCATGTGATTAGTGCATCCACTATCCATAATCCATTCTGAAGCATGTGGTGTCATACCCTACAGTGCAGTTAGGGGGATAGGCTTCACCAAGGGTATTGTGAAGCATAAAAATTTGACGAACAAGCGGGTTATCAAAGCTCAGATCGAGTTTAGGACTGATAGGATGATTTACAAGTGATTAAGGAACAAAATACATAGTAAGACCATTTGGGCATTTTATCTTGCACCCGACAAGATGTTTTAGGTCCCTAGTAATAGCATCAGATGCCTTTGATTTCCGGCTGGAGACCTTTCCCTGCAAAAGAGAGTTAAGTTTTCTTAACCACCCACATTTTCAGGGGTGGCTTCGAAGCAATGAGTCTAAGTGCAGCATCTGAGAACTTTAGCTTTGGAGACCTAGCAAATAGCCTTGCAGGAGGTGAATAATAATCATATGAATAAGCAGAAAAGTTCTTAGTTTTGTGAACATAGTGGTTTGAAGAAACACGCTCATATTCAGAAGTATGAGTATGATTTCCCTGCAAAACATTGGCTTTAGGGTGACTCTAGTGAGTCCTCTGTCTGTATGAAGCCTTTGGACCATATGAAGCCTTTGGTCTGGGGTTTGTCTTCTTCCCTGGTGGTGTCATGATGACGTTCACAGGAAGATTCTCAAGACAACTTTTGGGCACCCAGATCTTCTTCATAGGTGGCCCATTCCTGTAGTTAGTACCAATATACATGGCAAACACTTCACCATTTTGATTCTTAAACAGTTTATAGTTTGCATCAAAGGATTCATTAATGATAATCGGGTTAGCACAAGTGAAGCCAGATAAGGTGGATGGATCCACTGAAGGTCCCTTTGCAGCAACCCATGTGGTTTTGGGGTACTGCTCAGGCTTCTAGTAAGAACCATCAACATTCATTTTCCTCTCGAACCCAACACCCTCTTTCCTAGGGTTTCAGTTCAGAATCTGCTTATTGAGGACATCACATAGTGTCTGATGCCCTTTGAGAATTTTATACATTCCTGTCTCAAGCAATGTCTTCAACCTGGCATTCTCATCAGCAATAGTAGTGGTATCCTCAGTTGAGGGGTTAGTTACCACATCAGCAGTTGAAGATATTGCAATAGTAGCAGCAGTAGAACATTCAGCAACAGAGGTAGCGTTATCACGCTCAAGGCATTTTAGACATGGTGGTTCAAATCCTTCCTGAGCGGGACTGATCTGTTGAGCGCGAAGTGACTCGTTCTCCTTTTGAAGATCTTCATGTGCCGCTCTCAATTTCTCAAGTTCTTGCTTCCTTTGAAGATAATTGTAGGAAAGCTTTTCATGAGTTCTTGAGAGCGTTTCATGATGACTTTCAAGTTCCTCGTACTTAACATGGAGATTTTTTTATGTCTTCAATTAAGGACTGAGATCGGGTCATTTCCACGTCCAACAGGTCATCGCTTTTGTCTAGCAATTTTTGAATGTGTTCCATAGCTTTCTGTTGTTCAGTGGCAATTTTAGCAAGTGTATTGTAGCTAGGTTTGGATTCACAATCAGAGTCATCTTCACTAGATGTTTGAAAGTAGGCATCACGTGAGTTTACCTTGGCACCGCGTGCCATGAAGCAGTAGGTGGGGGCAGAGTCGTCCTTGTCATTAGCATCAACGTTGGTGACGGAGTCATTGTTTTCAGTGTTGAAGATGGACTTGGCAACATAGGCTGTAGCTAGAGCCAGGCTTGCCACGCCTGAATCAGACTCTTCCTCAGACTCCACCTCCGCCTCCTCAGAAGCAGACTCCTCCTCTGAATCCATCTCCTTGCCAACAAATGCACGAGCCTTGCCAGATGAGCTCCTCTTGTATGATGAATACTTGGACGAAGACTTGGAAGAAGACTTTGAGGATGTCTTCTTCTTCTTGTCATTAGAATCATATTCCTTGCTCTTATTCTTCTTCTTGTTCTCGTTATCCCACTGTGGACACTCAGAGATGTAGTGACCAGGTTTCTTGCACTTGTGGCAGGTTCTCTTCTTGTGGTCATGAGTAGAAGCTTCATCATTTCTCGAGCTGGATCTTGAAGACTTTCTGAAGCCTTTCTTCTTAGTAAATTTCTGGAATTTCTTCACAAGCATAGCAATCTCGTTTCCAATGTCTTCAGGATCCCCAGAACTGCAGTCATATTCTTCTTCAGATGAGGAAACAACCTTTGCCTTCAAAGCGCGAGTTCGGCCATAGTTGAGACCATAGATATCTCTTTCTCAGATAACTGGAGCTCATGTGTGTTGAGCCTCTCAAGTATGTCAGACGGATTGAGAGTCTTGAAGTCAGGGCGTCCTTGAATCATCAGGGCCAGGTGTCAGATGAGCTGTCGAGCGATCTCAAGAGTGTCTTGACGATTTCATGCTCGGTGATCTCAGTGGCGCCGAGTGCATGAACCTCATTTGTGATATCAGTGAGGCGATCAAATGTGAGCTGGACATTCTCATTGTCATTTCTCTTGAAGCAGTTGAAGAGGTTGCGAAGAACACTGATTCTTGAGTCTGTCTGGGTTGAGATGCCTTCATTGACCTTGGAGAGCCAATCCCAGACTAGCTTCGCAGTTTCCAGAGCATTCACACGACCATACTGTCCTTTGGTCAGATGACCATAGATGATGTTCTTGGCAGTAGAATCCAGTTGAATAAACCTCTTGACATCAGCAGGGGTGACACCTTCACCAGCCTTGGGAACGTCATTCTTGACGGCATACCAAAGGTCGACATCAATGGCTTCAAGATGCATACGCATCTTATTCTTCCAGTAGGGGTAATCAGTGCCATCGAAGACAGGGCACGCAGCGGAGACTTTGATTATCCTTGCAGTCGACATAGCTAAAACACCAGGTGGTTAAACCGAATCACACAGAACAAGGGAGTACCTTGCTCTGATACCATTTGAAAGTGCTAGTTATCGACTAGAGGGGGGTGAATAGGCGATTTTTATCAAAGTCTTCAAAACACAGGGGCTTTGAAGACAAACAATAGAAATGAACCTATTGATATGCAGTGAAAGGTAGACTACACTAGACAAGCCATAGTCAAGTAAGCAATGAAGCGAAAGCACGAAGACTATTAGCAGCTAGGTAGAATGGATCAAGATGGAAGAGTACGAAGCCAAACAAAAATAGTCGTCACACAGTGAAGTCAATCAGATCAAGCAAGCAGGCAATGACTTCACGTAGACAAACTGTAAGTAAAGAGAGGGAGAAGATAGAACCAGTAGCTTGGAGAGGACAGGGATTTGTTGGACCAGTTCCAGTTGCTGTGACAACTATACGTCTGGTTAGGGAGGCTAAGATTCAACTCAGCAGACCGCATCTTCACCTTATTCCCCTTGAGCTAAGGACACTTAGTCCTCGCCCAATCACTCTGGTAAGTCTTCAAGGTAGACTTCCAAACCTTCACAGACTTCGTTCACCGGCAATCCACAATGACTCTTGGATGCTCAGAACCCGACGCCTAGCCGGCTGGAGGATACACAGTCCTCAAGTGTAATAAGTCTTCAGATCACGCGGATAGAAAGACTTCAGTGATGCCTAACACTCTTTGGCTCTGGGTGTTTTGGGCTTTGTCCCCGCAAGGATCTCTCTCTCAAATGCTTCGGAGGTGGGTTGCTCTCAAACGACAAAAGTCATGCACTAACTCTGAGCAGCCACCAATTTATGGTGTAGGGGGTGGGCTATTTATAGCCAGGAGGCAACCCGACCTGATTTGTCCGAAATGACCTTGGGTCACTAAGGAACTGACGCGTGTCCAACGGTCAGATTTCAAACTCACGCGACATCTTAACTTGGGCTACAAGTAAAACTGACTCATCCAGCTCTGGATAATATTTGCTCTCATTGTCTTCGCTCGAAGACATAGGATTTGGTTGAGCATCACATCAGTCACTCTGACTTTGTTCACTTGGACCCCACTTAACAGTGCGGTGGTTCCTATGACTCAACAAAGAAGAAAAGGAAACTACGAAACAACTATGTCTTCGCACTCCATAGTCTTCACGTGAATGTCTTCTCGAGTCATAATCTTCGTTGTGAATATCTTCACATACCACCATTGTCTTCAATGTCTTCAGACATTTTTAGGGGTCATCTCCGATAGTTAAACCGAATCAATGAGGAACTACTACCTGTGTTATCCTGCAATTCTCACAAACACATTAGTCACTCAACCAAGTTTGTTGTCAATACTCTAAAACCAACTAGGGGTGGCACTAGATGCACTTACAAATATGTAGGAACCAATATGGGCATCCAGGTCCCTCTATTGGTTATTGACCGGAGAAGTGCCTCGGCCATGTCTACATCATTCTCGAACCCGTAGGGTCTGCACGCTTAACGTTCGTTGACGATATAGTATTATATGACTTATGTATATTGGTGACCGCAATGTTCTTCCGAGTCCCGGATGAGATCACAGACATTACGAGGAGCTCCAGAATGGTCCGGAGGTAAAGATTGATATATATATATATATATATATATATATATATATATATATATATATATATATATATATATAATGTTATTGTTGAGCCAAGGGGTAAATCCCATGAGGCTTTAGGTCAGTGCACAAAGGAGTTGTATGGAAGGCAGGGGCTGGGATAGACGCCGGTGTCCGTGACGTCTACGTAAATGCCGGGAATCGTGGTGTTTAGCCCTAGAGTCTGAGACAGACTCATCTTTGCGTTCCTCCTCTCCAAGTTACGACCCCAGGGCTCAACATATAAATAGAGGAGCAGGGCTAGCCCCTGGAACACAAGTTTTTGAGCCTCCTCTAGTTGGTCATAGTGGACTAATTAGAGCTAGCCCTAGCTACCTTTAATCCTCATAATTATAAGCCCAGTTTGGTGCTAATCTCCTCTCTCTAGTTCACCACCACTGTCACCACGCCATTGTGCTGTCAGAACTCATCTACTACTTCGCCCCTCTTGCTGGATCAAGAAGGCGAGGACGTCATCGAGTTGAACGTGTGTTGAACGCAAAGTGTCGTACGTTCAGTGCTTGATCAGAACGGATCATGAAGGAGTACGACTACACCAAACGCATTGATAAACACTTGCTCTTAGTGATCTACAAGGGTATGTAGATGCTCTCCCCCTCTCGTAGCTATGAATTTCCATGGATAGTTCTTGCGTGTGCATAGATTTTTTTTGTTTTCCATGCAACGTTTCCCGACAATTTCTCGCATCCCACATGTGCCAAATAGTAACCACCAAAGCAGTTGCTTCAATGGGTGCATCCCTCTGCAAAAAATTGATGACCCACTGCTTGATGTTAACAAAACTCCTGTGACACAAGTGGAAATGATACCTCTGTTTTACCTCATGCCAAAATTTTCTCGCAAATTGAAAGAACAAAAACAGGTGCTCTGTGTATTCTTCCCTCCCGCAAAAGAAGAAGCTCCCATTTGAAGGAATATGGCGGTGCAACAAATGAGAAATCATGAGTGTCTTGTTGGCCAAGGATAAACACTAAAAAGTGTGAGCTTATCACATTTTGAAACAAAGAGTTTACCTTTTTGCATACCTTATTGGTTGCACTGTAGTTTTTGCTTATGCGAACTACTCAACAATTGTTATCAAAATGTTGGAATGTTTTAAGCAAATTAGTGGAAGGATGATGTCCTCATCAAATATCAACCGATGACTTCATTTATATTATCAACAAATTACTTTGCTTGTGTGTGTGCATTTCGTAATTGGTCAACCCCGCTCCAACTTATCACGGCTTCTTATGGAACATATGCAACACTCCTGAGATTATCAAGTCCCTAAACATTGTTGTTATTAATAATACAAGGTGACCTTTGGATATTTTATGTAGTCATGCACTCATGTCTCTCCATGTCTATGTTCTTCCTGGGAACACTCTTCTGCAACACGTGGTTTTCCTGAAGCTGCCTCTCTAATTAGTGTGAGAGACTCGATGAAATCCTCCAAAAGGCCATCAACATTTGGAATTTGTGCTTCATCTATTGCTAAGACTAGCTTGACAATGTTCATGTAACTCTGATAATGAATAGTCAGTGCCTGTGGTACACATTAAGATGAAATAATTAGGAGTAATTGCATATCAAGGGTGCCATATTTCCAGGCAAAAACTACAAACTGTATCCCATGAAACAACTGGAGACAATGCACTGATCAAAGAAGATTTTGTTTATTAAATTGAGGTTTTCTTTAGAACTTACATGTGGTTGGCCATAGATGCTTGGGGCAATGTAGAGGATGGGGTGGTCGTACAAAGCTACCTGCTCAGTTGGTCCAACCATGTTGGAGAACAAAATGGTGGTGTTCTTGAACAAGGCATAGCATAGAGAAGCCGTTGCCTGCATACAAGGTTGAATTGCCGTTTTATAGTGTGATCCAAGATTCCAAGTTAGAGATGTAACATTGAGTAGCAGTATGTATGGAAAGAATATATATGATACTCCCTCCATCCCAAAATAAGTATCTCAACGTTAGTACGACTTTGTATCAAAGTTAGAATAAAGTTGAGACAATTATATTGGGACGAAGGGTGTATGACCTATCATGTGATGAAGTTAACCATTTTAGGGCTTGTTCGGTTTGGTGAGGGATTGAGAGGGAATCCCCTATAATCTCATGGGAGAGGATTAATAGAACGAGCTCTTAAACGACAAGATGAAAATAAGATCAAAATGATCGAGGACCTTAATACCGAAGATTTTCTTTATCACCAATGCACTCCAGTTCGTGAAGACTGATTCCATGGAGCTCTTCTTCCTGTGTGCTACCCTCATTGCCTTCTCGACATACTTGAGAGGGTCGTCGTGCTTTTCTATATGGAACGGGAGTAGCATGTAGCCGAGCTGATTTCCCCACTTCACGCCGTTGTCCTTGCCTGATTTCATCATGCTAGCTAGTGTCTGCGCATGACACAAATCAATGGCTGTGCATGCATGCATGTTAAACAAAAACACTTCCTGGTCTCCTTAACAACAACCCCCGTGATCAAAAGTAAGTTCCTCCTTTTACCCCTATAAAATATTCACGGTTGACAACAAATATTCTTTTAAGAGTATTTTGGATTTTCATGTCAGTGCTCTGGATCTTGGATGATTTTTGTTTTTGTTTTTGAGCTTCGGATGATGTTTATTTTTCCAATTTTGCACACATAAGTTTTCTGTGTACGATCTTGCTAATCTGATCAAATAGACAATTCTGAGCAGGGGCTTACATGTAGGCCAGTCATCTTCCTTAGGTTGACTATAAAAGTGGATCGCACCTTGATGTTCCTTTTGCCGCTTTCACCTGAAATTGGTTAACTAAGGCTATGCCAGTTTCATAAAGTAACAACACAACCGTCTCAACTATGTAAAAAACATCTAAAACTACTTGAGCTCACCTGTTTTCCGAAAATAGTAGCGAGACAAGGCAGCAGAAGTCACTCCAAGCAGAACATCATTGACAGTCTGCAAGGTATATAAGGAGCAGAATTGCAACCCATAGGTGTTTGTCTTTTAGTTTGAGAGAAAAAAGATGAAATAGAATATTCCGCTAAGAAACGGGGAATCGCGTACATACACAGCACATGACGCTCTTGACATACTTGATGTCGTCGAGGCTCAGTCTACGGTTCACAAAGTGCTTGGGCCGGAACTCGACGCCATCGACACCTTTGAACAACGTTGGTGGGTCGCGCAGTATGGACGCAGCCGTTGCAACAAAACACACTATATCCACAGTGGTGTGCCACACAAGAAGAAGCAAAGACATGATCCACATAGTGAAAACAGCCACGGCACCCGTGGCCGCGGATGAAGTTGAGCGCGGTGACAAGGCTTTTATTGTGCTGACGCGGCGTGGGGCGGTGGTCGGCAGCACCTTAGACGAGTCGGCAGATGCAACGAGAAGGGATAGTAGCGAGGTGCCATCCCCGAGTGAGTGGTGTGCACGGAAAGCAAGGGTCGCAACGGCCTCGGAGGTGGGAAAGTCCAAGACATGAAACTCCCAGAGGGGACGGGAGTGGTCCATGGGCAGCGTGGACAGGGAAGACAAGTAGTCCTCGAGAGTCCTGTCCGGCTCGATCAACATGGCAGTGGGGTCAAGGTTTGGGACGATGATGTGGTCGTCGAGTTCCACCGTGGTCCGGACCCACTTCGGGCCCGCGCCCTCCTCCAACTCGTCCATCACCTGCACGAATTAGATGCCTATGAGAAGCTTGACAACTTTTGAATTCCGTCTTTTTAAACTTTTGCTACTACTCACTCCGGTTGGGCATACAAGGTGTGCATGTGTTTTTGGTTGTCCTTTTGACACGGCATCGAATGTATGTCAATATATATTACAGATCGTCAAAAACATTTCATTGGATTCATATGCGAACGAAGTTTATAAACATACACATTTCATCAAATACCCGACAGAGAGCATGGGGCGGCTTGGGAGTACAAGAGGCCTGGGCGCCGGTGGTGGAGAAGAGAAGGGAGATAAGAGGAGAAAGAACTGAAATGTGGGCTCCATCCAGTTATAACGGTCAACTTAACTGTTTAGATAACGACGTTGACCTTTTTTACCACGTGGAGCTGACGAGCGGGCCTTTCATGTCATAAAACGAACTAAGGCATAATCGTTCAGTAACTAGTGTTTTCCGAAATAGCACACCAAAATAGTGATAGTTTTTTAGAAAATAAAAAAAATGGTAGTAGTCTTTCTTTTTATAACCTTAGCCGGTAATGCGGCAGTTTTTTGCTATTTACTCAAGGAAAGTGTTTATAGCCGGTGCGCCGGCTGAACGCTGCGCCGGACTCGCGCTAGCCGCGGGATCGATTCAAATCGTGCGGCGCCCGACTAACCTCTCACTATGCACGCACTTGTCAGGCCACCGTTTTTTTCGCTGAGAATCAATCAGATCAATCAAGCCACGTCTTTTATTTTCCTGAGAATCAATCAGGCCACGTCTAGGACCCACCCATGCACCGCATTGCTTGCTTTCTTTCCTTGATAACCACCGATTCATTGTAGATTTTCCTTCTTCCTTCATATCTCCTCTCTCTCCTCTTGTTCATCTCCTACCTCGCACCGCATTGCCAGCAGTGAACGTCCGACCACCTCCCTGACCGACGACGATAATTTGCTGGAACCGGCTGATTGGTTTTTGCTGGAAGAACCATGGCCGCGTTGTTGCATAGATGAATCATTCAGCCAAAATAAATGATGCAACCAACAAACAGAATTTTTCACTGGAACCGACTGAGTTTTTTGCTGCAACCGTCGATGTTTTTGCTACGACCGGCATTGACGATTGTGACAACCATTGATGATGAACTGAGACCCATGACGGCGGCAACGGCTTTTTGCTGCAACCGGTGTCGTTTTTTGCTACTACCATGTTGATGATTGCTACAACAGTTTACAAGGACGGCGGCGGCCATTTTTGCTGCAAGCGGTCTTGTGTTTTGCTACTATCGGTGTTGACATTTGCTACAACCGTTCACAAGGACACCAACGGCGGCGGCCGCCGCGACATCCTTTTTGCTACTACCGGTGTTTCGTGTTGCATCCGGCACGACATCGATCTACAATTGGCGAGTCGTTTTGCTGGGACTAGTGTGAATTTTTGCTATGATCTGTGACGGCGGGACATTTTTGCTACAACCGGCGAGTCATTTTACTGGGACCGGTGTGAATTTTTGTTGCGACCTGTGAGGGCGGTGCATTTTTGCTACAACCAGTGAGTTGTTTTTGCTGGGACCGTGTGTACTTTTGATACTCCCGGTGATGACAAACTTTTTTTTTGCTACAACCGGCAAATCGTTTGCTGGGTCCACCATGATTTTTTGCCATGACCGCGAATTTATTTTGCTACAAATGGCGAGTTGTTTTTCTTGGACTGGCGAGAATTTTTGCTTCGTCGCCGGAACGGCCGATCATTTTTGCTGGAACCGGCGAGAATTTTTATTGTGACCAGAGACCGGTGAGAATTTTTGCTGCGTCTCGGCGACGGTAAGCCATTTTGTTGCTGGACGATCATTTTTGCTGGGATGACCGACGATATTTTTGCTGTGACCAGCGTGATTTTTTGCCGCTTAGAATTTCTGGTGATTATTTGCTAGGATCAAAGAGATGATCTGCTGGGACTGGCGAGACGGCAAGCTGCGAACAACAAGACGATTTGCTTGGACCAGCACAAGCCATGTTACAACGAGCTTTTTGCGTGAGGCAACGACGGCGAGTTACGACATGATGCATGGCGGCGACGGCGAGCTGCGACGGTTGACAGGGCATTCATTCACGGGAGCTGGGGCATCGCGAGTCGACGAGCAAAGCATCGGCGCATGTCGCCGGCACAGCATTTGCCAGATGACAGAGTGCTCGCGAGGCGACGGCGGCAAGTTTCCACGGCGATGCAAGGCAGCCACGACGAATTGCGACAATGGACAGGGCATTCATGGAAGCTGGGTGTCGTGAGTCAACAAGCAAAGCTATGACTCACGGCAATGACAGCCCGTTCCATGTGGGCGATAGACACAGGTTCAGTTTTTGCATCCATTCAGCGGGTTCAGTTTTGCATGCGTTCGACAGGCTCAGTTTTGCATATCTCTGTGGACGAGATACACTGTTTACGGATGGACGCATCCAACGGATGCGGGTGGACCGGCCGAGTGACTCGGCCGGTCCGCGGTGTTCGTCCGCGCTCAGCCTTTTACACAACAGCGCGGACGAACACCGCACAACTCAAAATCAAAAGATCGTACGCGGGGACTAGGAACGTACTACTACGCTGCAGAAGCGCGGGTGGCGCAGGAGGGTGGCCTCCATCCCAGCCCGCAACGCGGCCAGGTCGACCGGGGCGCCGAGGCCGAGCGCGCACACGATGTACCAGCGGAAGCGCGGCTCTAGGAACAGTCGCCCCACCGGGCTCACCGGCTCCTCCTCCTCCTCCTCCCCCTCCCGCGCCGCCCGTTCGTCCCTGCTGGCCGTCTCTACCGCGAGCGCCCGCTGCCGCAACATGCCGCTGCCGCGGCGGAGATCCATATCGTCCCGCGTGCGCGCGCGTTTGGTTCCTGTGGAAGCTGGGGCGATCTGCCGCTCCTTTTTGTACCGCGCCAGGGACGCATGGGGAACGCTGCGGCCGTGGCGGAGGCTGAGCAGTGCTCGTGCATGGATATCGCGCGCACGCGCGCGTCTTCGACGGTGCCTCGTGTGAGCTCTTGGCAAAACGTACTTCTCGCGTGGGTTAGGATGCTGGAACGTGCAGACTATTGGCCGGAGTACTTGATTAGTTGGCATGCACTGTAATTAAATTTGCGGTAGCAAGTTGAGGCCGTGAAGCGCACAGCTGGGACGGATAGATGCAGCAGTCACTCTGCCAAAGCTGAGGCTAGGAGTACATATTAGAGCATCTCCAGCCGTTGGCAATCGCCCCCTGGGGCGCACCGGCGCAAAACGCGCGCTGGAGGCGTGATGTCATCCAGTTGCGGCGCCCGGTGCGTCACAAACATGACGCAAATTCATACATATTTCGGCGAGTTCATACCAAATTCAACCAAACACGGCGAGAGTTCGTACATATTTAAAATATTTTACAAAAAAGAAAAAAAAACACAACTAGCCCCGCCGTCTCCCTCGCCTTGCCGCTCGTCGCCGTTCTACATGCCGAGTAGGCTTTAGAACCGCGTGTAGTCGCCGCCGCTGTCGTCCTCGTCGCCTCCGCCGCGGCCGCCGTCCCTGCTGCAACCCTCCCCGGTTGGCGCGGCGGGTTGGATGGTCCGGCGGCGTCCTCGTCGTCGCTGTCGAGGATGACGACGCCGTGCTCGTCCTCGCGCCCACGCTTGCGGGCGGCGATCTCCTCCAGGGCCCAACACTGCCGGACCATCTCGTCGCGGAGGTAGTCGTCGCGCGCCCACCATAGGGCGTCCTCGTTGTGACACCCCGATAATTACGCTACAGTAATTCCATGCTAATGATGCCATGTCACCTTAGTTACTGCTGCTAATCCCGCGTTAGTTCAAAACCGATTCTAAATTCAAATTCAAATCAAGTCAGACAATTAAAGTTTTTAAAACTCAAAACTAAAATGTTCTTAATGTGATAAGAAAATCATGGATATTAATGGTGGAGAAACCAACATTTCTTATAATATTTAAATTCACTAAAATAACCAAAGCTTAGGGCAAAACAATTAATTTAATGCCTTTTATAAAGTTATAATGTTATAACTAAATTAGTATTGTGCCAAAATAATTATGGCAGAGGCCTAAATAGTAATATTAATTTAGGTGCTAACTTGGTATTTTATAAAACTAAAATAATAGAAACTTTAATGAAACATTAAAGAAATAAAAGAAAAGAAAATACAAAAGCAAAAGGCAAAACAAAACTAAAAAAAAAAAAAGGCCCCCTGGCCAACTGGGCCAGACGGCCCAGCTCACCGGCCAGGCCGGCCCACCTGGCCCAGCCGGCCGACCTGCCCTGCCTTATCCCCACAAGGGGGAAACCCTAACCCGTAACCCCTCCACTCCCCCCTCTCGCTCTCTCCTCCCTCTATCGATCTGGATCGGGATCGACCCAGATCCCATCGCCCCCGACGCCCCGTGGCCTCCCCCGCCGTCCCCCGACGCCCCGTGGCCTCCCCCGCCGTCCCCCGTCGCCAGGCGCTCCCCGGACCCCGTCGACGCCGTCCCGTCCTCTCTTCCTCGCCTCCCCCTTGCTCAAGACCGCGCCCGACGCCGCAGGACACCCCCGCCCCGAGGACCGCTCCGCCGCCTCGACCACGCCTCCTCGCCGGAGCTGCCCCACCGGCCTTCCTCCACTCCGTCTGTGTCGTCTTCGTCCTCCTCCTCCCCGATGGTCTGCCTCCTCTTCGTCGCGCCGTCGCCGTCGTCCCCGTCGACCACCCCGAGCCCCGCTGCCCCCGTCCCTACAACCCCGGTGAGGCCCCGGGCCCTCCTCTCCCCTGTTCTCGCGCGCACGCTCGCTGCTCCGTGCCTCGCCTTGGCCGCGCCCGGCGAAGCCCCGCGTGCACCCTGCTGTCCATGCCATCCCGCGTGCCCACGCCCCGTCTGCAGCTCGCCATCACCGCGCGCGCCCCGCTTACCCTTCTAGTGCTTCCGCCAGCCACCCCGCCCGCACGGCCCCGCCTCTCGCGCCGGCGCTCGCCGCGGCGCCGTGCTTACTCTGTTCCTTCCCGCTGCTGTAGTGCGCCGTGACCTCGACGCCCCTTGCAGCCCATCGCGCCTCTCGCCATCGCCCACTGCTGCCCCGGAGCCCCCTGCTTCCCTCGTCCCGCTCTGTCGCGGCCTCCGCCCCATCGCGCGCGCACGCGCCGCGCCGAGCGCGCCGCCCCCAACCGCTCCTCCCCTCTCGCCTGTAGCCGGCGCCCAGCCTGCCTCGCCGGCGCTGGTGCGTGCGCCTGCGGCGGCCGCCCAGGTTCGCCCGTTAGCGGGTGGCGCCCGCGCCCCTGCCTGTTCGGGTTACGCCCGTAACCCGCACACCCGCAATGGCCCCCCCGGGTCACTGACTAGTGGGCCCCTGCCCAGAACGATTTTAGAAAAAAAAAAGGGGAATTAAAAATAATAATAATTAAATTAATTAATTAAATTTTAATAATTAAATTAATTATTTAGTTAAGGAATTAATTAAGCTAATTAATCATAATTAGATTAACCTAATTATCTAATTAGTCTAATTAAACAATGATTAGTTAGTTAATCTCTGATTAGCTTAATCACAGAATGACAGGTGGGACCCACACGTCAGATTTGACCAGTCAACGCCCCTGTTGACTGCTGACGTCATGCTGACGTCATGCTGACGTCAGCGTGCACTGTTTTGGATAATGTTATATTTAAATAATTAATTAAATTCCAGAAATTATTAAAATCTTTAGAAAATCATATCTTTTAATCCGTAACTCGGATTAAAATGTTTTCAACATGAAAGTTGCTCAGAACGACGAGACGAACCCGGATACGCAGCCCGTTCATCCGCCACACACCCCTAACATATCAAACTCGCAACTTTCCCCCTCCGGCTCCTCTGCCCGAAAACGCGGAACCCCGGGGAAACTTTCCCGGATGGTTCCCCCTTCACCGGTATCATCCCATACCGCGTTAGGGCACCTCTAACGCCGTTACTTGTCATGTCATGCATCATTATGCATCTTCTTGCTTAAATATTTATTGTTTCTCCCCCCTCTTCTCTCGATAGACCCCGAGACCGACGTTGCTGCTGCCCCGTTCGACTACGGAGTTGACGATCCCTCTCTCTTGCCAGAGCAACCAGGCAAGCCCCCCCCCCTTGATCACCAGATATCACCTACTCTATTCTATACTGCTTGCATTAGAGTAGTGTAGCATGTTACTGCTTTCGTTATTCCTATCCTGATGCATAGCCTATCTTTGATACTGCTGTTGATACCTTTACCTGCAATCCTACTGCTTAGTATAGGATGCTAGTGTTCCATCAGTGGCCCTACACTCTTGTCCGTCTGCCATTCTATACTACTGGGCCGTGATCACTTCGGGAGGTGATCACGGGCATACTATATACTTTACACTGTTACATTACATGTGATACTGTTCGAAGATGGGGGCTGAAGGGGCAGGTGGCTCTATCCCGGTAGAGGTGGGCCTGGGTTCCCGACGGCCCCCGACTGTTACTTTGAGGCGGAGCGACAGGGCAGGTTCAGACCACCTAGGAGAGAGGTGGGCCTGGCCCTAGTCGGCGTTCGCGATACTTAACACGCTTAACGAGATCTGGGTATTTGATCTGAGTCTGGCCATTTGGTCTATACGCACTAACCACCTACGCGGGAGTAGTTATGGGTATCCCGACGTCGTGGTATCAGCCGAAGCACTTCTTGACGTCAGCGACTGAGTGGCGCGCGCCGGGTTGGACCGCGTAACGTGACTTCCGTTGTACTGGAGGTTGCTAGGTCTGCTCACCGGCCGCGTTCGCAACGTGCAGGTGTGCTCAGGGCGATGGGCCCAGACCCCTGCGCGCATAGGTTTAGACCGGCGTGCTGACCGCTCTGTTGTGCCTAGGTGGGGCTGCGACGTGTTGATCTCCCGAGGCCGGGCATGACCCAGGAAAGTGTGTCCGGCCAAATGGGATCAAGCGTGTTGGGCTATGTGGTGCACCCCTGCAGGGAAGTTTATCTATTCGAATAGCCGTGTCCCTCGGTAAAAGGACGACCCGGAGTTGTACCTTGACCTTATGACAACTAGAACCGGATACTTAATAAAACACACCCTTCCAAGTGCCAGATACAACCCGGTGATTGCTCTCCAACAGGGCATCGAGGAGGGGATCGCCGGGTAGGATTATGCTATGCGATGCTACTTGGAGGACTTCAGTCTACTCTCTCCTATATGCTGCAAGACGGAGGCGACCAGAAGCGTAGTCTTCGATAAGACTAGCTATCCCCCTCTTATTCTGGCATTCTGCAGTTCAGTCCACTGATATGGCCCTTTACACATATATCCATGCATATGAAGTGTAGCTCCTTGCTTGCGAGTACTTTGGATGAGTACTCACGGTTGCTTTCTTCCCCCTTTTCCCCTTTTCCTTTCTTCTGGTTGTCGCAACCAGATGTTGGAGCCCAGGATCCAGACGCCACCGTCGACGACGATTCCTTCTACACTGGAGGTGCCTACTACTACGTGCAGCCAGCTGACGACGACCAGGAGTAGTTAGGAGGATCCCAGGCAGGAGGCCTGCGCCTCTTTCGATTGTATCCCAGTTTGTGCTAGCCTTCTTAAGGCAAAACTTGTTTAACTTATGTCTGTACTCAGATATTGTTGCTTCCGCTGTCTCGTCTATGATCGAGCACTTGTATTCGAGCCCTCGAGGCCCCTGGCTTGTATTATGATGCTTGTATGACTTATTTTATTTGTAGAGTTGTGTTGTGATATCTTCCCGTGAGTCCCTGAGTCTTGATCGTACACATTTGCGTGCATGATTAGTGTACGATTGAATCGGGGGCGTCACAAGTTGGTATCAGAGCCGACTGCCTGTAGGAATCCCCCTTCCACACTCCTTGGCCGAAGTCGAGTCTAGTAATTACAAAAACTTTTACTAACATGGCTGTGTGTCTTACGGGCACACGTCGCCATCGGGTGGTTGTAGGATCTTTTACTCCTTGACCTATACTCTGGGACCCTGACATCTCTTCTATTCGGGTTAAATGATTTTACTAAAATCTAACTCTAGGTTCTCGTTATCACTTTCACCCGGAGAGCACCTTATTGCCGATGATCGTCTGCAGCACCAGAAGACCCTGGAGTTACTCTTCGTTGTTAACCCGAGAACTTGTGTTCATCGTGTTTGCAATTCCCCTTCCACCGTCAACCCTTATGGATAACTACATACGGTTGCCATCCTTACTTTTATTCTCCAATTGATCTTGTTATTACAAGATACCCCGAAACACTCGTCGTTGTTTCGATAATCCTTTAAGCTTACTGCCTTACTGTTCTTTGTCACCTGAATACCCCTACGGATAATTCTCGCACTTATTGAGTATCCGCTTATCCCCAGTTGTTCATATACTTTTCAAAATACTTGGAAATACTACCCGATCTTCCGAGTATCCTCCTCGAACTATTGCTCGGCAAATACTTGTCTGTTTGCAATATGGATGCTTTCCATATGTGTAGCAATATTCATTAGTATCCTTTGACACCATCATTTTGATCCTATCGATTCAACATGTGTGTGAAAGCACGCACTCATCAGTTGATTCTTTTAAATTATCTTCCCGGCTCAGACGTCATTCTAAGCATGAGCTGGTTCTTAACCAATCAATGCCTTGATCGTTTGTGCTTCTAAGTTTATTGAACTTATTCATTTTCGATCAGAACGATTTCTTCTGATCCCTTGATTTGGAAATCATAAAATTTCTTTGCATTATGCTTTGAATCAGTCAGTGGTTTCTATAATCCGATGCCTTGGCATTCCTTCTTCCTTTGATTGAGTACCGATACTCACATCAGCCCCGTTGTGGACCGCCATACCCGTTGCCAGGTTATTATCCGACAGTGTCCTTCACAACCAAAATTCTTGTGAGTTCTTTACCTGATACATAATGCCTTGGTAAATTGTATCATCTGCTTGGCCAACCATGCCCTACTTTCGAGCTGGTGGTATTTACTATTGAAGCTTGTGGTATATGTTTCCACGATACCCCGACGGGTTGAACCTATGCCTTCCTTTTATATGAGTGAACTCGGGAGTTTTCACGAGTCATACTCTTCTGGTATTTTGCCAGATAAAATTTCAACATTACAACTTCATCGAATGCGAGAAGTGAATGAAAGGTTATGCATTGGAGAAGTGGGAGTCGACCTTGAACTTTGTGTTCATGCCCATAGACACTATGTAGATCCTATCCTGGAAGCTTCTTGTAACTATTTTCGTGAAATAATACCCTTTGGTATCAGTGAATTGATCCCTTGCAATCATGGTTCCGACCATGTTCTCCTTTAAATACCATTTCCTGGGCAAGTTTAAGTACTTGTCTTCTGTGGATCAGTACCCCAGTCCAACCTTTACTTTGATCTACCGTCGAGTATTACCCCCTGGTATCTCGAGATTATCTTGGAACTGCATAATTTCTTATGAGTTCTTCATCAAGTACTACATTCTCACTGATTACAGTTTTCATGGGCTCTGAGTTATTAAACACTCAAAGACACCGATAACTGAACTGAGTCTGCCCTACGGTTCAACAACTCTTGATAATCTTCTTTAAGGCCGAGTTTGTACTCGATCATGTCATTCCTAGCCTGATCGGCTATATCATTAACGTGCTAAATCTTAACTGTGCTACCTGGTCCTTCTTCCCGGAACACAATTTTCGATGCTGAGCTAAGCTTACGATGATTTCCTTGTCTTATCATTCCACCTCAGACAACAATCTTGGTTTCGAGTTTGTGTCGTACCCATGGTTCCAATAACCTTTTGTTTCATCATTCCTTTAACTTGATGTCATCGCCGATCGATTACATCTTCATGAAGTCTCTCGTCAAAATTTATCATGATCATCATCAACATTCTGAGTTCCTCCAGGATATCAATTGTATTCATGATGAGAAATACCATCCTTGCCCCTCGTTGATTGTGTTATCATCGACGACTTTATTGCCTTCCCACCAACACAAGCTTGTTCGTGTTTGGTTATATACCTTGAGTTCCTTGCTATACAACAATTGTTCTCCTGTATCTTGGAGCATTAACATCTCTTATGTCATCAATGTTGTGAGAATTTCACCACCTCTTAAAATTTCTTGGTATGGTGATACTTCTCACCAGCCCCATTCTTTCTGGGTCCTCGTGTTGATTCCAACCGGGGTACCAACAAGTGAGCGGTGTTGTTTGGATTCTGCTCTTCTAGCAACCCTATTGCTTTGAAGTTAATGGTCGATAGTTCATTCTTAGACTATTGGTTATCGAATCACCGCTCAACATTGATCATGCTACCTAAGCCATATTTTGGGTGCAGCTTTCCACCAATGTTTAATTGGGTATGTTTTCCACGAACATACCTCATTATATCGTTTGATCTGACTAATGTTATCTCCTTGTTCACTTAATTGTGGAAACCCATCCTTTGAAATTCTCGATGAATTGTTGTTGAGTCCATCAACCACCTCCTCATCCTCCCCTTGGTTTAATGGTGCACTCACGATTCAGAACTTGCTTCCATAGTTCGTTTCCCGAAAATCTTGCAACGCCATCTCGTCAAATTGTGTTGCACCTTTCTTCTCAGGCATCCTGAGCTTGAGGTATCCTCACACCCGTCAGATCTGAATCTCGGTCAGATATGATGATTGGGACATATTTTCAAGACTTATAACATTGGTCCTCTTATGACTCGGTAAGGTGATGTCATGCCTAACACACCTGACCGGAGGACCTATTGTTATAATTTCTTTTTTTTAGCAAGGAGGACCATTTTTCCATGAAGAATTTGAATGCCTTGTTTAATAAGTTATTCTGATGGATCCTCTGTGTTTCCAAGGTCTGAACTTTGCTTGAAGACCATGTCAGTGCTATCTCGAAGCATGTCGGTGGTGCTCCGATTTTCAACAAGAACATTTGAAGCCCAATGCTAAATGTTACTTGCTCAATTACCCAAACACCGTTGTATGGCTAATGGCATGAAGTTTCTCTCCCCTTTCCTAAAGGGTTTTCTACATTATATCCTGTTGTGGATATCATTCTCTATTTATCCTTGGGAAGGATATACCCTAAAATATGTGTTTAAACACATTTTCCTTTCCATTGTTCTGATTAATCTAATGATCATCTTTTCATCTCTATTGTTTTGATTAATCTTGTTGCGATCTATATGATCTAAGCAGTATTAATTCACTGCTTATGTAAACACCTCGGTGTACAACTCGGTCAGTGAGACCCTGTTTATATTGTTGATGACATTTCGGTAACTACAGATGGATGAGAACTTTGCCTATTGGCCCGCCTCGTTTCAACGAGCGGGAAAATAGTTCTCTTCGTCCCTCGCCCTTGGTACCAACGATGCTGCCAACATAACTGGCCGGTTATTCTCTGACATGCCTTGCTTACATGATCGTGCAAGACGTCACCCCTCTTCCTACGTTTAACCCACTTGGTGGGCCCATAACCCACAGTTCCACATGATCGAAACCTGACTCTCCTGTACACCCTGTTTCCAAAGTTATTCCTCGTGCGTGGCCTCATACGTAATTCACGAGCCACCTTTCTAGAGATGATCTATTCTGGTATCAGACACAATACTTATTCCCGATTGCTTTGAGCCCCTTTCACGCCCTGTTTCAGGCATCGAACGGTTGCCTGCTCGCTCGAAACTTCCCATGAGACCTCATTACTTGCTCTCGAAATTTGCTTGAGTATCAATTCGAGAGTTACTTTCCGCCACCTTCCCCGATGTTATCGACCAGATAGTCGACCTTGTAGAGGTTCGTTCTCCCTAAATACCCCCTTACTCTTTCGTAAGTACGAAGGAACTCCAGAAGAAAGGATGTCGGCTTCATCATGATGACCTGAAGCAGAGAAGTGAAGACATCAATGTAGTGGATAGACCTCTTCGAGAAGCTCAACCAAGACGAGAAGATCCGTTGGGATATCGTAACCAGACCTTTCCCCCCTAGTCCCCCTCTTAAAATCTCGGGACGAGATTTCTTGTAGTGGAGGAGAATTGTGACACCCCGATAATTACGCTACAGTAATTCCATGCTAATGATGCCATGTCACCTTAGTTACTGCTGCTAATCCCGCGTTAGTTCAAAACCGATTCTAAATTCAAATTCAAATCAAGTCAGACAATTAAAGTTTTCAAAACTCAAAACTAAAATGTTCTTAATGTGATAAGAAAATCATGGATATTAATGGTGGAGAAACCAACATTTCTTATAATATTTAAATTCACTAAAATAACCAAAGCTTAGGGCAAAACAATTAATTTAATGCCTTTTATAAAGTTATAATGTTATAACTAAATTAGTATTGTGCCAAAATAATTATGGCAGAGGCCTAAATAGTAATATTAATTTAGGTGCTAACTTGGTATTTTATAAAACTAAAATAATAGAAACTTTAATGAAACATTAAAGAAATAAAAGAAAAGAAAATACAAAAGCAAAAGGCAAAACAAAACTAAAAAAAAAAAGGCCCCCTGGCCAACTGGGCCAGACGGCCCAGCTCACCGGCCAGGCCGGCCCACCTGGCCCAGCCGGCCGACCTGCCCTGCCTTATCCCCACAAGGGGGAAACCCTAACCCGTAACCCCTCCACTCCCCCCTCTCGCTCTCTCCTCCCTCTATCGATCTGGATCGGGATCGACCCAGATCCCATCGCCCCCGACGCCCCGTGGCCTCCCCCGCCGTCCCCCGACGCCCCGTGGCCTCCCCCGCCGTCCCCCGTCGCCAGGCGCTCCCCGGACCCCGTCGACGCCGTCCCGTCCTCTCTTCCTCGCCTCCCCCTTGCTCAAGACCGCGCCCGACGCCGCAGGACACCCCCGCCCCGAGGACCGCTCCGCCGCCTCGACCACGCCTCCTCGCCGGAGCTGCCCCACCGGCCTGCCTCCACTCCGTCTGTGTCGTCTTCGTCCTCCTCCTCCCCGATGGTCTGCCTCCTCTCCGTCGCGCCGTCGCCGTCGTCCCCGTCGACCACCCCGAGCCCCGCTGCCCCCGTCCCTACAACCCCGGTGAGGCCCCGGGCCCTCCTCTCCCCTGTTCTCGCGCGCACGCTCGCTGCTCCGTGCCTCGCCTTGGCCGCGCCCGGCGAAGCCCCGCGTGCACCCTGCTGTCCATGCCATCCCGCGTGCCCACGCCCCGTCTGCAGCTCGCCATCACCGCGCGCGCCCCGCTTACCCTTCTGGTGCTTCCGCCAGCCACCCCGCCCGCACGGCCCCGCCTCTCGCGCCGGCGCTCGCCGCGGCGCCGTGCTTACTCTGTTCCTTCCCGCTGCTGTAGTGCGTCGTGACCTCGACGCCCCTTGCAGCCCATCGCGCCTCTCGCCATCGCCCACTGCTGCCCCGGAGCCCCCTGCTTCCCTCGTCCCGCTCTGTCGCGGCCTCCGCCCCATCGCGCGCGCACGCGCCGCGCCGAGCGCGCCGCCCCCAACCGCTCCTCCCCTCTCGCCTGTAGCCGGCGCCCAGCCTGCCTCGTCGGCGCTGGTGCGTGCGCCTGCGGCGGCAGCCCAGGTTCGCTCGTTAGCGGGTGGCGCCCGCGCCCCTGCCTGTTCGGGTTACGCCCGTAACCCGCACACCCGCAATGGCCCCCCCGGGTCACTGACTAGTGGGCCCCTGCCCAGAACGATTTTAGAAAAAAAAAAGGGGGAATTAAAAATAATAATAATTAAATTAATTAATTAAATTTTAATAATTAAATTAATTAATTAGTTAAGGAATTAATTAAGCTAATTAATCATAATTAGATTAACCTAATTATCTAATTAGTCTAATTAAACAATGATTAGTTAGTTAATCTCTGATTAGCTTAATCACAGAATGACAGGTGGGACCCACACGTCAGATTTGACCAGTCAACGCCCCTGTTGACTGCTGACGTCATGCTGACGTCAGCGTGCACTGTTTTGGATAATGTTATATTTAAATAATTAATTAAATTCCAGAAATTATTAAAATCTTTAGAAAATCATATCTTTTAATCCGTAACTCGGATTAAAATGTTTTCAACATGAAAGTTGCTCAGAACGACGAGACGAACCCGGATACGCAGCCCGTTCATCCGCCACACACCCCTAACATATCAAACTCGCAACTTTCCCCCTCCGGCTCCTCTGCCCGAAAACGCGGAACCCCGGGGAAACTTTCCCGGATGGTTCCCCCTTCACCGGTATCATCCCATACCGCGTTAGGGCACCTCTAACGCCGTTACTTGTCATGTCATGCATCATTATGCATCTTCTTGCTTAAATATTTATTGTTTCTCCCCCCTCTTCTCTCGATAGACCCCGAGACCGACGTTGCTGCTGCCCCGTTCGACTACGGAGTTGACGATCCCTCTCTCTTGCCAGAGCAACCAGGCAAGCCCCCCCCCCCCCCTTGATCACCAGATATCGCCTACTCTATTCTATACTGCTTGCATTAGAGTAGTGTAGCATGTTACTGCTTTCGTTATTCCTATCCTGATGCATAGCCTATCTTTGATACTGCTGTTGATACCTTTACCTGCAATCCTACTGCTTAGTATAGGATGCTAGTGTTCCATCAGTGGCCCTACACTCTTGTCCGTCTGCCATGCTATACTACTGGGCCGTGATCACTTCGGGAGGTGATCACGGGCATACTATATACTTTACACTGTTACATTACATGTGATACTGTTCGAAGATGGGGGCTGAAGGGGCAGGTGGCTCTATCCCGGTAGAGGTGGGCCTGGGTTCCCGACGGCCCTCGACTGTTACTTTGAGGCGGAGCGACAGGGCAGGTTCAGACCACCTAGGAGAGAGGTGGGCCTGGCCCTAGTCGGCGTTCGCGATACTTAACACGCTTAACGAGATCTGGGTATTTGATCTGAGTCTGGCCATTTGGTCTATACGCACTAACCACCTACGCGGGAGTAGTTATGGGTATCCCGGCGTCGTGGTATCAGCCGAAGCACTTCTTGACGTCAGCGACTGAGTGGCGCGCGCCGGGTTGGACCGCGTAACGTGACTTCCGTTGTACTGGAGGTTGCTAGGTCTGCTCACCGGCCGCGTTCGCAACGTGCAGGTGTGCTCAGGGCGATGGGCCCAGACCCCTGCGCGCATAGGTTTAGACCGGCGTGCCGACCGCTCTGTTGTGCCTAGGTGGGGCTGCGACGTGTTGATCTCCCGAGGTCGGGCATGACCCAGGAAAGTGTGTCCGGCCAAATGGGATCAAGCGTGTTGGGCTATGTGGTGCACCCCTGCAGGGAAGTTTATCTATTCGAATAGCCGTGTCCCTCGGTAAAAGGACGACCCGGAGTTGTACCTTGACCTTATGACAACTAGAACCGGATACTTAATAAAACACACCCTTCCAAGTGCCAGATACAACCCGGTGATTGCTCTCCAACAGGGCATCGAGGAGGGGATCGCCGGGTAGGATTATGCTATGCGATGCTACTTGGAGGACTTCAGTCTACTCTCTCCTATATGCTGCAAGACGGAGGCGACCAGAAGCGTAGTCTTCGATAAGACTAGCTATCCCCCTCTTATTCTGGCATTCTGCAGTTCAGTCCACTGATATGGCCCTTTACACATATATCCATGCATATGAAGTGTAGCTCCTTGCTTGCGAGTACTTTGGATGAGTACTCACGGTTGCTTTCTTCCCCCTTTTCCCCTTTTCCTTTCTTCTGGTTGTCGCAACCAGATGTTGGAGCCCAGGATCCAGACGCCACCGTCGACGACGATTCCTTCTACACTGGAGGTGCCTACTACTACGTGCAGCCAGCTGACGACGACCAGGAGTAGTTAGGAGGATCCCAGGCAGGAGGCCTGCGCCTCTTTCGATTGTATCCCAGTTTGTGCTAGCCTTCTTAAGGCAAAACTTGTTTAACTTATGTCTGTACTCAGATATTGTTGCTTCCGCTGTCTCGTCTATGATCGAGCACTTGTATTCGAGCCCTCGAGGCCCCTGGCTTGTATTATGATGCTTGTATGACTTATTTTATTTGTAGAGTTGTGTTGTGATATCTTCCCGTGAGTCCCTGAGTCTTGATCGTACACATTTGCGTGCATGATTAGTGTACGATTGAATCGGGGGCGTCACACTCGTCGGAGAAGCCGCGCCAGGCTAGCTCCTCGTACTCCAGGGGGAGGTTGGGCCCCGGTTTGGGGGCGACGAGGACGAGGCGGCCAGAGGGAGGGGGTAGTGTAACGCCCCGGATCCGATGCGCCAGGTGTCCGCCAGTTATTCGTCGCCGTTGCCATGTCATTTGCTTGCGTGTTTGCATTTTGCCATGTCATCTTGTGCATCTCATTTTGCATACGTGTTCGTCTCATGCATACGAGCTTTTTCCCCATTGTCCGTTTTGCAATCCGGCATTCCTATGTCCCCCGGCACCCCCTTTTGCCTCTTTTCGTGTGCGGGTGTTAAACGGTTTCGGAATGGACCGAGGTTTGTCAAGCGGCCTTGGTACACCACCGGTAGACCGCCTGTCAAGTTTCGTGCCATTTGGAGTCCGTTTGATACGCCAACGGTTAACCGGGTAACCGTAAAAGCCTCTTTTGTGTGCAGCCCAACACCCCTCCAAAACAGCCCAATAACCCATCTAAGTCATCTACATGTTCTCGGTCGTTCGATCACAATTGTGTGGGCGAAAACTACACTCCATTTGGAGTCTCCTAGCTCCCTCTACCTATAAATATAGGCCCCCCTCCGAAATTTCCGGATCCCTAACCCTAGCCCCGCTCCTCTCGTGCCGCCGGACACGTCCGCGTCCGCCGGACGCGTCCGTCCGTCCGCCGCCGCCGACTCCCGCCGTGCCACGTGGCGCGCCGCCGCCCTCTCCACCGCCGGCCCGCTCAGCCCGCGCGGGGCCCTCCCAAGCCCGAAGCTGCGCGCCGCCCGCGCCATCGCCCCGCCGTCGTCTTCGCCCGCATCGGTCGCCGCACCTCGCCCCGCCGCCGTCCGCGCCCGCCGGCGCCGGCCCGCTCCTCCCGCGCCGGCGCAGGCCACCGCCGCCGTCCGCGCCCGCCGGCCACGCCGCTCCCCGCCGGCCTCTCCGGCGAACCCCTCGCCGACCTGCGGCTACTCCGGCGAACCTCGGAGTGCGCACTGCTACAGTGCAACCGGATCCAGATCTGGAAATCCCCTCGATTGACTTTTCGTCCCTAAACCTTAATTTTCTTGCATAATTTGACATGCCATAACTCTGCATCCGAATCTCCGATTTGTGCGTATAGCATATCAAAATGTTTGCCTCGACGAGTACTTCATTCATCTCATTGCATCATTTTCATTTGAGCTCATCTTGATGCCCGAAATGCTGTTGGAAGAGTGCTAGTTTCTGTTAGTTTCGGATTCTTATCAGAACTTGCTCATTTGTCATTTTTGCATCTTTTTGTGTGATTTTATTTTGAGCATGAAGTCTACATGTGTTATGAGATACAACATGCCATCTTTAATTTGGTGCAATCTACTCTTCATGATATGCCATGTATTGTCTATTTCAAGCTTGCAAAATAGCCTCCATGATGTTGCTGATTTCAGTGACTTAGGATTTTACTGTCTTTGGTCTGCTGTTATTTTTATGTCATGCATCCATGTTGCTACAGTGAGATCCATGCCTCTTTTGAGTATGTTCAGTAAGGATGTTCCGGACATATGGCTATGCTCTAGCCATCCATGCCTCTTTTAGCATTTATTGAGTGCTCTAGCATGTCTTAATCTTGCTCTACTTTTGCTATAAAATGTTTCTGGCAGATTGTTTACATGTTATTCAATTTTGCCAAGGTTGTTGCTAGTGATCCGTGCATGCTATGAACTTGCTATTGCCATTCTTAGCTTCATGAACATGTCTTATTTCTGATGCTATGCTTATCTTGTCATGAAATGCCTTGTGGTGAGTGAATCGAGCTCGCATAGTTGCCTTCATGCTGCTGTTTACGCCATGCTCTGTTCTTTCACCAAGTCTGAATCTGTTTATGAAACTTGCTATGTTTACATGGGTGCCATCTTATTTTTTGTGCCCTTTTGGCTCATGGTCAGCAAGGGACCTTTCTTATATGAAATTATTTGATTCATCCAATGCCTCTGGTTGCCATGATAAGTTCCTGTAGCATGTTGTTTGATAGCTCTAAACACTGCAACCTGATGTTATTTCTGTCATGTCCTGTGATTTCTGCCAAGTCTGTGAACCTATTTTTATTTGCAATCTTGACATGTCCTTTTGAGCATGTTCTAGAAGTTTCTGGAGTTAGCTCAGTGTTCATGTTTTGTTATGTTTTACCTGTACATCATGACCCTGTCTTTTTTTTATGTTGAGATCCTGTAGCTTGTTGTTTTGGTGCTTGCAATATGCCTAGTTGCTGTTTTGGACAGCTTGTCCTTTAAACTTGTATGGTGTGTATGTGTTGAACCGTTGCTCCGTTTTGAGTGTGCTCTATATGAAACTTGCTTAGTTTTGCATGTAGTTTCATGTTACCTTGTTGCATCCATGTTTTGAGGTGTTTTCTTGATGTTTGAATGCATTTTGCATCAATGCCATGTTTAACTTGTTTTGCTCATATCTTCTAGGTCGTAGCTCTGAATCTAATGAACTTTATATGTAACTTGTCTAGAATTTCGTGTTGATCATCATGGTGCATCTTAACTTGCTGTTTAACAACTTGAACATAAGGTTTATTCAGATCTGGACCCATTTCGAAATTTGCATATGAGAACTTACCGGAATTGTTATATGTTGTTTCCGGCCTCATTTAAACTTGCTTTGATGTGTTGTTCTTGTATGCATCATCTCTTGCCATGCGTAGCCTCATGTAGCCTTGTCATGCATCATACTTGGTTGAGCATCATGCCTTGTTCATGTGTGGTGTGTTTACCGTGTTGTGTGCTTCTTCTCGATAGTTCACGTTTCGTTGCGATCGTGAGGATTCGTTCGTCTTCGCTTGGTTCGTCTCCGTGGCTTCATCTTCTTCATGGACTCGTTCTTCTTCCTTGCGGGATTTCAGGCAAGATGACCGTCACCTTGAATCTCATTACTATCATTGCTATGCTAGTTGCTTCGTTCTATCGCTATGCTGCGTTACCTACCACTTGCTGCTCAAGCCTCCCAAATTGCCATGAACCCCTAACCTTTGTCACCCTTCCTAGCCAACCGTTGTTTGGCTATGTTACCGCTTTTTCTCAGCCCCTCTTATAGCGTTGCTAGTTGCAGGTGAAGATGAAGATTGCTCCATATTGGATTATGTTTATGTTGGGATATCACAATATCTCTTATATTATTAATGCATCTATATACTTGGTAAAGGGTGGAAGGCTCGCCCTCATGCCTGGTGTTTTGTTCCACTCTTGCCGCCCTAGTTTCCGTCATATCGGTATTATGTTCCCGGATTTTGCGTCCCTAACGCGGTTGGGTGATTTATGTGACCCCCTTGACAGTTCGCTTTGAATAAAACTCTTCCAGCAAGGCTCAACATTGGTTTTACATTTGCCTCAGCCTATTACCTTTTCCCTTGGGAGTCGCGCATCCCGAGGGTCATCTTTATTTAGCCCCCCCCCCCCGGCCAATGCTTGTCTAAGTGTTGGTCCAAACTAGAGCACTGTGCGGGACCGTCCCTTGGCAACTTGGGTTATGTTGGTACCTGTATGCTTCGCTTATCCGGTCGTGGCCCGAGACGAGATACGCGCGGCTACTATCAGGGTGTCGGCACGCCGGGAGGTCTTTGCTGGTCTTGTTTTACCATTGTCGAAATGTCTTGTAGCCGGGATTCCGAGACTGATCGGGTCTTCCTAGGAGAAGGAATATCCTTCGTTGATCGCGAGAGCTTATCATGGGCTAAGTTGGGACACCCCTGCAGGGTTTGAACTTTTGAAAGCCGTGCCCGCGGTTATGTGGCAGATGGGAATTTGTTAATGTCCGGTTGTAGTTAACTTGAAGTAAACTCTTCTAAAATACATCAACCGTGTGCGTAACCGTGATCGTCTCTTTTCGGGGTTGTTCGGGAGGAGAACACGGTTTTTGGGTTATGTTTGACTTAAGTAGGAGTTCAGGATCACTTCTTGATCATTACTAGTTGATGACCGTTTGCCTTGCTTCTCTTCTCGCTCTCTTTTGCGTAAGTTAGCCACCATACATGCTTAGTCGCTGCTGCAACCTCACCACTTTACCCCTTCCTTACCTATTAAGCTTTGCTAGTCTTGATACCCATGGTAACGGGATTGCTGAGTCCTCGTGGCTCACAGTTTACTACACCAACAGTTGCAGGTACAGGTTTTGCGATGATCATGACGCGAGAGCGATGTTACTTGTGTTGAAGTTCTTCTTCTTCGTCGTCAATCTTGGGTAGGTTCCTGGTCGGCAGCCTAGGCTAGCAGGGTGGATATTGTTTGAGTTTCTGTTTATGTTTCATCCGTAGTCGGATGTTGTTCTCATGTGTATTGATGTATTCTAGCGGCATTTGTATGCCTTGTATGTATCCCCACTATTATGTAATGTTGATGTAATGATATCCACCTTGCAAAAGCGTCTTCAAGATGCGCTTCTATCCTTGGTGGGACCTTCGAGTTCCTTTAGGATAGGGTCGCATCTTGGGCGTGACACAGGTAGAGTCGGCGATGCGGACACTGGAGCGGCTGATAGGCGTGTCCTGGGGCTCCGGCTTGACGGGGCGGAGGCAGGGAGAGCCGGTCGACCGACCAGACGAGGAGGAGGACGCCCCGGGGGTGTCCATGCGCCTCGGCGCCCACGAGCTCCCACGACGGCGAGAGAAGGACGGGGGCTCGGGGTACTCCAACCTTGGCGTGTTGCCGCCCTCGATGTACTCGAGGACGGCCTCCAGCGTGCCGCCGGGCACGCCCCACCATTGGCGCCGCCCCTCGGAGTTGAGCCTGTCGGAGGGCACGACGCCGTTGGTAGCCTCAAGTTGCTCGGCTTGACGGCAGCGAAAATACGGCTCCCAGAGCGGGCTGTCGGGGACGTAGCGTGGCCCCTCCATCGCCGCCCGCAGCAGGGAGGCGCGGATACGCGCGATCTACACACGTCGCGCCGCCCCGGTGGGCGGTGGTGGCACCGGGACCCCGCCGGCGCTGATTCTCCACGCCCCGGGCACCCGCATGTCCGGCGGGACCGGGTACTCGGCCTCGAAGAGGAGCCGAGCTTCGTCCTCGTGAAGGTGGCGGCGGTCGAAGCCGTTCGCCGCCGCGGCGTCGCCTGGGAATCGTTCGGCCATTTGCGACGGCGAGGGGACGGCGAGGGAGAGGGAGGAAGGGGAGAGAGGGCGCGTCGTGGAGACTGTGTGCGTGGTGTGCGTTCCACCGGCGAGCTGGGGTCGTCTTATATAGGCGGAGGCGCCGTGAGCACGCGTGGCCGCCGCGTCTACGCGTGGCATGCGCGGGGACGCGTCTCGTCACGCCTTCACTGCGCTGTCCGTGAGCCATTGGCGGAGGCTGACCGGCGCGCCAACGCGCGGCAGCTTTGGCATTGATTCGCCGCGGGAAACGAGGCGATGAGGACGACGAAGCGGCGAGAAGCGAGACGAGTCACTGGCAAGGAGGGCCCGCGTCTCTTTCGCGCCAAAAACGATTCGCCCGACGCCCCCGAGCGCCCCCCAGCACGCCGGGTTCGGGTTGGGTCCGCCAGCGCCAATTTCGGCCCGAGCCGGCGAAAATTGAGCCCTTGGAGGTGCGACTGGGCCGATTTTTTAGCGCCGGCGGCCGAAAAGTCGCCTGGGGGGCCTTGTTGGCGGCGCGGCTGGAGATGCTCTTAGTAACGACTTGTCAAAATCTATTTAAAAAAGGCAATCTGTTCTCTTCGCACCCTATAGTAGTGTGAACAATCTAGGGCCTCTTTGATTCATAGGATTTTGAAAATGTAGGAATAAAAAAGTATATGGTTGGAGTAGCATGCCCACTTGAATCCTATAGGATTAGCAATGAGTGTTCAAGAAATACAAATGAATTGTAAAAAGAGGTTGGAGTGGATGTTAGATTTCCTATGAAATGTAGTACAAAAGATTTTATAGGAAAAATTCTTACGGGATTCAATTCTATGAATCAAAGGAGCAACATAGAAAAAAATCCTAAGAATTTCAATCCTCCAAATTTTTTATAAAATTCCTTTGAATCAAAGTCGATCGAGCGGATGCAACTGATAGAATGCAGGAAAAACACAAGAGCTCTACAGGGCACTGTATCCGTTTGGCACACTCTTGTCTCACCTTAGAATATTTGCGAGCGACAACTTCATCAAGGCACCAGTGGTCTAGTGGTAGAATAGTACCCTGCCACGGTACAGACCCGGGTTCGATTCCCGGCTGGTGCACACTCTTAGTTTTTTTTTGCAACTCATCCGAAGTGTTTTTGGGCTGCATCATTTTTTTGCATCTCGTCCAAAGAGTTTTTGGGCTGTCATCCACTCATCCCCGTAGCCGTAGGCCGTAGTAGTGAGTGGAGCAGAAGAACGGGGGAGCTCAGCCCGTGGCAACATAAACAATATAAAACTACCCCACCTCCATTTCTCTTACCCCATGATGATAGATCAAAATCCAAACATATCAATTGAGGGCGATATCAGTTTTCATAGTGGAGTAACATAGAATATGCTATATATGAACGATTATCGATACTCCAGTTCAATTGCAACCTATCTTTGATCCAAGACATTATATACCTGTGATATTAGCGAGTATAAATAAAGCTACAGGTACTTCTAAAGAAATACACGTATGAATTTAGGTGCCGGATGCAACGCAGGTACATTGAAACTGCATTGCTGTCATTCCAATTTCTCTGCACTTGTAGCGCAAACCTGATATACTGATCTAAACGATCCTATAATTCTTTACAGAGGGAGTACATACTAATGGAACTCACTCCAGTTCATATTTATATACATTGGGCAGGTACACACATGGATGACTTCGAAGCAACATGAAAAGTAGCTATGCCTGGAGGTATTTATGTACATCAATTCATATTGTATTGTGATTGGTCAACATGCGGCTACAATCAATGATCCAACATCTGAGGTCAGTGATTCCATCTGCGTTTAAACATCACATCAACCCTTCTTGTTTGGAGACTGCGCCAAGTACAAAGATGCAGATGGTGGCGCAAAACTCGTATTGCCGATAAACCAGTAGAGCACCCACTTCAGGTTGCAAAGCATATATTTTAGAGCCTTTGTCCAGTTCTCCAGTTTATTAAAACTTAAGAAGATCGTGTAGCTCCCTACTTTGTCACCATCAATCCTGAGAAATGAAGAGATCAAATTAATGGTGCATACTTAAGATATCTTTCAATCTTATGGTTATATTCACCCCATAAGTGATCCGGTACTTGTAACTAATTTTCATATGAACCAAAGAAAAAAAATACAATCACAGAAATCACTTGACTACATATAATAAAAATTTATATGGTTGCCAATAAAACCTAGATCATCTGAACAGATTTCACCTCATGTTAAAATCATCAGTGACATGCCACGAAATTCAGAAATAGTGCCAGAACCAATATAGTTGCAAGAATCCTTACTTGTAGGGGAGCTTCAATGACTTATCAGATGGAACATTGTTCTCTTTATCCAAACTTATGGCAAACTCGGAGAATTCTTGCAGGCAAGTGAGAAACCATGTCATGGCTTTGTCAAATCGGGTGCTCCAGAATAAATTCACAGGACCAAACCTGAACATCAACAATGCATCTTGTTAACTTCCCAAGCACAATGAACATGCACTGCTCAACAAGAGAGAAAAACGAACACCCGAAGCACACTGCCAGCAACTAGAAAGGATAACAATGATTTTATAACTTCCCTTTGATATACTCCCACAGGCACCGACCAACATAACAAATGCCTTAGATTAGTAAATGATAAATAAGTATGTAAATCTGCAAAGGATGTCTAATCCAGCTATTTTACTACCATATACGTGAACAGGTTCAATAATATAACCATCATTATTCTATTCCATGAGGGAGACCTAGATATTATCCTAGGTAAAAAGGGAGTACATTTGCAGGATAATGCTTACAGTTCATAGGTATTATTGTTGATGTCTGTTACTCTTGGGTAGCTTCCCATAGGGTGAATCTTGATTCGATATCTGCATAGAAGCTCAGGAACTCACAGCAAAATCATCTCTTCTTGGAACAATTCTAGTGTACGTGAGAATTACTAAAATTTATCATTTAAGCAACTTAGCAATACAAGAATAGGCACTTATTACAAGTAAATAGATGAAGATAAAAAAGGGCATGTGCGTCAAGGATACTGAAATTTCGGGAAGTACTGAGCCATGGTGTGTAACAGAAGAGCAGCCTGACCCCAAGCAGCATTTATCTCATCCCACTCAACCTACAGTCAAGGCAACAGAGGTTTGTGGCGTTAGTACATAAGATAAAATGTGTGTACACCAAATACAGATTGAATAAATCAACAGAACACAAGTGAAGCACGCAGGACAGTGAAATGAATCAACAAGGGATCTGCATATCCAGTATAAAAAAAACCCGAGGAATCTGCAGATCTCTCTTTATTCTAAAACTGATTCCTATTGCAGGAGCGCCGCCTCCTTATTAAGCCAAATGATCTTTGAAATTATAACCGTTGGATCACTACCAGTTAGGCGAGTAACAGATGGATGTGTCCCTTGACTGAATGACTGCATAGAACTATTTCTGTACTACAAATAGGCATATTGAATGAAAATTTATAGTAATCTAATGTATGATTCGGTTCAATTCAGTGTGCACGCAACGACGGTGCACTGCAGCTCCAGCATAATCTTGTACGACATAATTATCCAAAGTTGCAGTATCAAAAGCCAGCAGCTCCATTTTAAGTTAACATGTTAGTAGCCACCATAAATATCTATAAAACAGCCAATGTCGGGTGCATAGAGTTGATCACCCTCATCCACGAACACTACATGGATGTTGCATCTGTACCAATTATACAAATGTATCTAACTAATGTCTTGATTGCCATCCTTCAAACACAGCGATGTCATAGTTGAAACAAGTAGCAGTAGCAACGCACAGCACAGATTATAGCTTGTATAGTTACCTGTACATTAGGCAGACGACCGAGACGGAAGTTGTTTATTGTTCCAATCACTCCATCATGTGAAATATAGAATGCATCATTGAGAACATTTGTGCGCTTTAACAGTTCCAGGTGAACCTGTGAAACTTCTATCTTGGCCAAAACTGCATCTCTTTCTTCCTAAAAAGTGGAATACACAATTTATTTTCAAGGGAAAATGCTAACAAGCAGTTCAGATATTAAAAAATGCATTTTGAGAAGAAAAATCGTGATGCTTTAAAAGAAAGCATACTAAACATAACAATGCTGACTCAGTGTAGACCATATTGGCTTGCTCAGTGACTAGAGGGTGGGTGCATGCCCAGCCCACCTGCTTTCAATGTTTCGTCTCTACCACATGTGCTCACTGTTGTCTTCCCAATAAAAACGCCACTGGTGCTAGTGACTGTCATTTGGATTTTTTATATATTGGCTTTTCAAAATATTTTTTGTTATGCCAACAAAATATAGGAGCATAAGATAAACTATATAACTGTTCACTGATCTGGAATAAGATGCATGGTTGACTTGAAACATCAGTTGGAAAATGTTGTTAATTGTGGTGCCAAGAAGAATGTACTCCCTCCGTTCGCTATTATAAGATGTTTTGGATATTTCAATATGGACAACATACAGACTGAAATGAGTGAGCAAGCGCACTAAAACATGTCTACATACATCCGATTTATAAATAAGTTAGAACATCTTATAATAGTGAACGGAGGGAGTAGATCTCAAAATATGACAAAACAGTAAGTATATTCTTAATCTGATAATGTGTGGCCTGTATAGGTATATACCTGGTGAGATGTCAGCTGAAACTGGAAGCTGTTGAATTCATGCCAATACCTGAATACAAGTATGACACATTAGTTTTGTTTACAAAGTAGTTGGAGCTTAACATTAGCCAACCGAGAATAATAAGATTGCCCAAAACCACTGTTTAATTGGAAAAGCAATACCATGCCTGTGCTCCACTGGTGATATCTTTTGGTGCCAACCATATAGAAAACTATTTTCAGTTAACAGTATACTACCTAATAGAACACAATCAATTTAATTTTGAACAGACACATTTTGAAATGAGGAGTGGTTACTATACTAGAAACATAAGAACGCTGTCCTTATGCCTTCAGTAATCTTAATGCTTTTTACTGTAACCATATCACAGCTATTATACTCTAGAACAATACCATGCTGCATCTGCATCATGAAGAAAAAAAATGATCAGGTGTATCGCCTCTAGTGCCAAGTATATATGCTCACACCCGAAAGTAAACATAAATTAATTTGAGAATCTATCCTTCTTCTAGAAAAATTGTAAGACTACAAATATGATGCCTGAACAGTGGCATGGTGAAGAAAACACCAACCGCTCTTCTAATTCTTCAAATTGTTTAGACTTTGTTTCAAGATCCTTCATCTCAGAGCTAACTTCTGAATATTGCTTTTCTGCTTCTTCAATAGCAGCTTTTAGTTTCTTTTCTTCTTCCTCTATCTGAAATGGCAAAATACACATAATGAAAAATCGAATTTGTAAAATGTTACCTGAAAATATCTTGCAAGAAACTAATGAATGGTGCCAGTTCGGAAAATAAAATGTGCCGATTAAAATTTTAACACATAAGGAATATCTTATACAGTACACTGGCCAAGATCATGAATGGATACACTTCAATATATCTTTATATAGATAAATAATTTATTACACTGTAGAATTGAAAATGAATACATTTCCACTGAAGGTACTTATGCAGTGCCTACTTTGATTTATTAATAAAAATATTCCTTTGTCTTCCATTATCTTCTTGTCCCAAGCTGAGTACTTCTCTTAGCTAGATAGGATTTAAGTGTATGTACAGAAAAGTAGACATCAATTCAGCATAGTGAGCATAAACTGTTTCCTACTTCTCCATGTTGTAAGACACTATGATAGTGTCAAAAAGTGTCTTATATTTTCATAAGGATGGAGTACAATACAAGGTCAATTACATAACTCATACAAAAGTAAACCCGAAATCAAGCTAATAATAATATTTCATGTAATTTCTGTTATCTCAGGTAGCTGCTCAAGCAATATTATACACATGAATCATAAGAAAAATGTGTTTTATTTTTATTTTTACACGAGAGACTGGTACACAATTTCATCTATTGCTATTTGATATGACAGGAGCAAGTAGCATGAAACTCGAGTTCACTACAGTTCTTAGAATTAAGAATCTCTTGCATGTAGGTCTGTAGGATAAACGCATGCATCTAGGATAACAACTACACAATAAACCCTGCATCTTGTGACCTCAATCATTACCATCTAACATGTACATGTTATTATTAAATAGAGATCAACACCTTCTCTTTCTCCTTGAGGAAATCAGTTTCACTAAGGACGTTGTAGGATTCCTGCTCCAAACGTTGAAGACATGCATCATAAGCTTTGATGTCAGTATTTACATCCTCAATCTCCTTGTCCATCTTATCAGAAAGCACCCTCATACATTCCAGACAGAGTGGCTGCTCAACCTGCAATATATTTTATATTCACACATGTGTTAGCACTGCTTTTTTTTTCTTTCTAAAGACCAAGACACTGATTAGTGTAGTGATGCAATGTACACAACATGCAGCAGCATAAACAATGCAAATCTGATGAAAAGGAAGCAAATGCATATGCATGCATGTGCTCAGTACAGAGATATTTTAAACCATTTTAAAGCAACTTATTGCAACTGAGTTTGTCAAGCAGCAATCTCAAAATACCCGTATTAGTAAATACAAGCAAGTTGACTGCATAGCATGGAATGGTAAGAGTTGCATATACATAGACACCACACACTATAAATACCCAGAGTCTCTTTAGTCCGCAGGATTTAAAAAGAAACAGGAATAGGAAAAACACAGAACTGCAATGCCATGTCCACTCTAATCCTATAAGACTGAATTTGTTCTATAGTTTGTCTGATCGCACTACAGGAAAAAAAAGGATTCTTTCCAAGAGGCTTGAGTGGATGAAATTTCTTTGAAATATAGTGCAAAGGAATCCATAAGAAAAGTTCCAATGGGATAAAGTTCTACAAATCAAACAACCCACACAGGAAAACATTCATAATGGTTTTAATCCTCCAAGAATCCTATGAAGATCCTTTGAATCAAAGAGGCCCAGTATGGAAACGTTTTAAGCAACTTTTTACCTGAGTTTGTGAACTAGCAATCTCAAATGCCCGCTTTAAGACAGTCACACTAGAGTGAAATCCAGAATTGTTGCCTGGTGAAGGGCTAGTAGAGTTAACATTTGGAGGCGACAGATGCGCGCCACCTCCTTCGGAGGTAGATGTCTTGTATATGGAAGCAGCGGCAGGTGGAAGCATTATATATGACCCCTCTATTGCTCTTGTTGATTGGTTAGGCTCAACATGCCGGGCTGCTGCACTAGGTGGCCGTGGGGGAATCCCAGGGCCTTGAGATCTGTTCTGCTTGGACAACACAACGTAAGAACTGTCCATCCTGCTCGCCCCCATAATGCTGCCCTGAACAGAGGATGCATGCATACCTGGTCCATTAATGGCATAAGAAGTAAGAACTAGAATCTTCAAGTAACTTACTTAGTAGTGTGCACAAAAAAATATTAACTTCAACTGCTTGAAAAAGAATCCGAGACACCGATGCATCAGTCTACAGAAAAACAAGCAAGACAAATGCCAAACCTTATCTTATGCTAATATAAATGAAACAGTTTAGTTTTTTTATCTGACTAGCAATTATGTATAAGCAATTCCAGCAGGTAGCATCATGAAATGTAAATAAAGAAGAAAGGTAGCTAGTACTTCTTTTCACCATAAATTAGCACTATACGAATATTTTCTTTTGCACGTGCAAGCATTCGCTGGTTTAATTTTTATGAATGCAACAATATTCCTTTTACACGTAGCAGAGTTATATTTCTCATCTAATATCAAGTGCAAACAAGTCAAAAAACTACTGTTCTCTCGAAACAGCTACCAACAATTCCATGAGAACCTATATGACACAACAATACTCCTTTTTTTGCTAGAGAAAACTGCACTTGTCACACGTAATTCAGTTACGCCGAATTCTTCGCTCGCATAGAGCCCGCACTCCCTCGGTTCTTACCAGCGCTAGATTGAAACTTATGCAATCGCTACAGGCTCATAAAAGGAAAGGGGAACGAATCCAACGGGGGCAAAAGGGTACCGGAGTTGGCGTGAGCAGGCAACCTATCAGGGAATGATTCCACGCCGACGACGACGAGCGCCCGGTGGCATTCCTGGCACTTAAACCGCGGCAGCGACGGGTCCACTCCCCGGCCCTTCTCGCCGCCGGCGGCGGCTGCGGCAACCTTGGGCTTCATGTCGCAGCAGTAACTCGGGTTTAGCTCCGGACGTTCTCGCGCTTGCGGGATTCCGAAGCTATGGGTGTGCAGAATCCCTCCGCCCTTCCAAGCTAGGATTCCTGATGAACCCCGGCGTGGGGAGGGGGGATCGAATCGGAGGCGCGGCGAGTCCGACCTGGACTCCACACCAGGAGGGAGGGACGGGAGGAGTCGCGGACGGAATCGGGGTGACTTCAACCGCACGCAGAAATGAGTTCGGAAGCCACCCTGACGTGGGGTGCCCACACCACGTGTGGGACCCGCCTGTCGGTCGGTGTGTACAGCGGTGTCTTCTCTCGACGCCGTCGCCGTGGCCTGTGCTGGTCTACGGGGAGAGGCCGGGGAAGTAGGCCGAGAGCGGAGCGGAGAGGAGCAGAGACAAGGCGGAGAAGGGAGAGGCGAGGGAGGCCAGCGGGTTGTGGCGGCGTCGGAGGGGAAGGGGATCTGGGCTTGGAGGTCTCCGCGTCGGCCAATTCCTTTGCTTGGGTAGACCGACCTGTGGAATAATCGGGGACGCACGGATAGGCTCCCGAACGCGAGATCGGACGGCGTAGGCTGATCCTAGGCGCTTCATAGTCAAAAGGTCTAGCCCCCTCGTTCTCTCTCGCTCTTTTCCCCTTCCCTTCAACGACCTCCGCCAGAGGCCAGAGGTAGGACGCTAGGGTTTCGCCGACCACCACCGTCCACTGCGCGCCATGGCCGAGGCCTCCCGGTACCAGATCCTGGTGCGGCTCCTCGACGGCCGCACCCACTGCCTCCGGTTCTCCACGCCCACCGTCTCCGGCGCGGCGCTTCTCGACGCCGTTTCCGCGCTGTCCCGCGTCCCCACCGCCTCCCTCCGCCTCGTCACCGGCCGCCTCGACGTCTCGCCTTCCTCCGTCCTCGCGTCCTTCCCCGACGGGCAATTCCCCTCCGCGTCCGCGCTCCTCCGCCTCCGCGGTGGCAAGGGCGGGTTCGGCTCCCTCCTCCGCGGGGCCGCCTCCAAGGCCGGCCAGAAGAAGACCAGCAACTTCGACGCCTGCCGCGACATAAACGGCCGCCGGCTCCGCCACGTCAACGCCGAGCGCCGCCTCGAGGAGTGGAGGGCCGAGGCCGCGGATCGCCAGCTCGAGAAGCTTGCCGAGGACTTCCTCAAGAAGAAGGCCAAAGAGTCAGGCCGCGGCGGCGCCCGAGCTGCCGAGGTCGACAAGTACCTCGAGAAGTACCGCAAGGATGCCGAGAGCTGCGTCAACGCCGTGGAGGAGTCGGTCCGTGCCTCCCTTGGGAAGAGGAAGGCTGTCCCCAAGCCACGTGATGCAAAGAAGCTTAAAATTTGGTGAGTGCTAAAACAACAACTTTTCTGTTGTGGTGTATACCCGACTGTACACCAATTATATTGCCATAAATTTGATAAACTGATCATATTGTTTCAACCATAGTTCATTATGTGAATTAGTAGCTTATTTCATAAATGTATCTGTTTAACTCTGGAATTTAGTGTTTGATTTTGTTGAGAAGTTAGCCAAGTTAATATAATCTAGTAGCTTGTCTGGTACAATTGAGTCTGGATGCCAAGGATAAGTCTGGACTGTGCTTTTTACATGCTTTAGATCCTGTCTAATAGTTATTTTAGCTTAAATCGTAACCACAAATACGGTGGTGCTCTATGTTTGATTTTATGTGACAAACGTGATATATTGGTGGTGTATTATACTCTTATGTTCTATTTGTGCTGAAATGTATATACTAGTTGCTCTCGTAAGTGGCTAATTTCAGTCAGTTGAGGGATGAGAGGCTATAAAGGTTTCTCTGTTGCAAATGTGCATCTTGTTTTCAGGTAGCTAATATAATCAAGCATGTTACACTGAAGAGTGCTGGACTGTGTGTGTTATTCTATTATGGTGCTAACTGCCTGATTGAATGAACTTGTTTTAGGATGGGCAAGAAGAAAGTAGCAGATGATGAGAGTGATAGTGACAGTGACAGTGATGTGGATGATAATGAAGGTGCAGATGCAAAACCCATAGCTCTTGATCATGGGAATTACTCAAATGAATCCGACAAAAGTGAGGAGGAGAAGGTTGATATGGCTTCAGTTTCTGGGTCCCATTCAGAAGGAGAGTCCTCAGGTGAGAAGTCCCAGAGCAGTGATTCAGAGAAAAATGGAAATGCTCTTCAGGAATCCATGGAAGTAAAGATTAGATCAGGATGTGATTTTGAGTCGGGAGGTAGTTTGGAGTGTGAGGGAGGAACGGCAGTTCAGCCTGCTCCTGAGAGCACTTCTGAAAATGGAACTTCTGAGAATGGTAAGAGTGCTCTTTCAGAACAAGTTCTGAAATCAGATGCTCCTGAGAACACTTCTGAAGATGGAACTTCCGAGAATGGTAAGAGTGCTCTTTCAGAAGAAGTTCTGAAATCAGATGATAAAACAGATGTGGATAACACTGGTTCAGCTACATCAGCACTCCTTAATGACCCTGTGGTGCCTCCAGTAGAAGAATCTGCTGATGTAAATAACAAGTCTCTTCTTTCAGAGGAGCCTGTGGACCTGGCAACATTCAGTTCAGCAGCAGAATTGGAGGTATGTTGTGTTTTTAACCCCTCTGGGTACATATTTATCACCAGTTACATAATAACACTGTGCCAGACATGTTGATAGGTAGTAGTGATTTTGTCATAAATAAAAGGAGACATTGCTCTAGGCAGCTGAATTCTCGTGGAAATTCAGTAACTTGACAATAAGTCAGCTGCTAGTACCAATTAGTGGTAATATAGCATAATTTGTACACATGTCATACTATCACAATGACAGCACAAGTTACTTAAACCAGAGTTTTAAAGATCAAATTACTTTCAGCCCATCTAAATAGCATTCATGGTTCTAGTCACAATAGTTTGTTTTCTTATACTCAACAAGTTTAATGTTACCCTCCGAAACACTATCTCATCCTACTCTATGCCCAATTTATCTTTACATGAGGTGCTGACAGGAATTGTGATTTTTTTAATGCATAATTAGCTGGTGCAGAAGCTCGTATATATTATTTGTACTCCATCTGCATAATTAGCTCGTGTAGAACTTCCATTATCGTTCAGTGGACTCCACCTGTGATAACAGTTGACTTCTAATCATCGAGGTACTATAGCCGGTGTACTGCAGTTATGGGCCCTTAGGACAGCAGGAGTTGCCGCCTCCCTCTTTTCTACGCCAGTATAGATATTTTTGTTTGATTAGAAAATTTTCTTACTCCCTCCTATCCATATTAATTGTCGCTGGTTTACAATTTTGACCTTGCAATTCTAACTAATGATCAGAATAGTTTTACTTGTCTTTAGATTGGATTTTAATCCCTGGGAGTCTTTGGTGACAAATTGGGTCATCTCATTGTCTATGCATTGCATGACTTACAAGTTCGAGCAATAATATGTCTTTCTACCATCAAAATTCTTCTCCCTTATCTATCTTTGGAAGTCTTAGGTGACAAGTTGAATCATCTCTATAGTACTCTGCATTTTGCATAGCTTAGAAGATGAAGCACTAAGAAATAATCAAGTCTTTCTATCATCAACATTCTTCTCTCTCATCTATAGTCTATTTCTCCCTATTCTAGTATCTCGTTCTCGTATCCTTCATGCTGTGTGCCACCCCTGCCCTCTATCATTTAACAAGTTATGAACTGTGGTTCATGACAAGACATCCAGCTCCACACTACTTTGGTTGGTCTGAGCTCATTGTTCTAATGTCCTCCTTATGTTCAGTACGCACTCTGTTCCAAATTCCTGAAGTTCTAGCTTGTCCTAAGTCAAACTTCTTTAAGGTTGATTAAGGCCCTGTTCGGTACCGCTCCGCTCCTCAACTCCGGGAGCGGAGTTGGCGGAGCTGCAGTTCAAATCGGAGGAGTTGCGGTTTCCCTGCTCCGCAGATTCCAGGGTGATTACCGAACAGGGCCTAAGTCTATAGAAAGAATTTACCAACATCTCAACAACACCAAATTAGTTTTTCATTAAATTCATCATAAAATACATTTTCTTACTTCATATGTTCAATTGATGTTGGACATCTTAGCACATTTTTCTATAGACTTGGTCAAATATAGAGAAGTTTGAGTTAAGACAAAAACTAGAAATTCAAATAATGTGGAACAGAGGGAGTATGTAAAATCTATTTGCCATCTTCTGTTGAATCTCATTTTTGTCTAGATCTTTGATTGTTTGTACACACTTTGCTGTAGAACTCATTATATGTTTTGATGTTTGAAGTAGCTCTGACATATCATGTTGCACTCACTATATGTTTTGAAGTTTGAAGTATCTCTGACATATCATATTGCACTCACTATATGTTTTAAAGTTTGAAGTATCTCTGACATATCATGTTGCTCATAAACTCTGTTGTCATCCAGGCACTTGGCATGGAGAAGCTAAAGCTGGAGCTCCAGACTCGTGGACTAAAATGTGGTGGCACTTTAAAAGAGCGCGCGGCCAGACTGTTCCTTCTGAAAACAACCCCACTGGACAAACTACCAAAGAAGCTGCTTGCGAGACCCACCTCTGGAGGGAAGTGAGATGTAGTAGCAAATAACTATTACTATCCCAAGAAAACAAATTACGATGTCAAGTTCATCTGTAATACTGTACTTGTTGTAATGTGATCAGAAATCTTTGGCCTTGGCACTGGAAATTAACGAGATCTTAAGTTTGTACATTCGCATATCCTGGAGCTGAATTTTCTTGTAATCTCTACTTAATCTCTGCAAAGACATAATACAAGAAGAGCTGCCGCTTCCATGGAGTTGAACCTATCTATTGTTGTGATTTTCACTGTTCTAGTGTTGGCTCCTTTAGACACAATGAGATGATACACCATGCATTGCTGTGTGATTTTGGTTGCAATATATTTCATTGATTTATATTATATTTGTATGAAACATGAATACTTGAATTAATAGTATGAGAAGTGAAACCAAAAATACATTTGATGTATTATAGTTGATCATTGCATAGTTGTAAAATATTTATCAAGTACAAGTAGTAGCATAGTAGAACGAAAACGGCTGAGCTCTTTACATGTTTGTTAATGGGCATTGCAACAACCTCTATTTATTTTATAGACTTTGATTGAATAAGTCGTAGTAGACTTGGCACAAGATTGCTTGGCAGTCGCTGTGCTAAATTTCTCCAAGACCAGATCAAGTGAACTCCTCCTGTGGTTACTTATCGAGGCGTGGGCAGCGGTCATGCGCCCATGTCTCGGTTGCGCTTTTGCTTTCTTTCTTTACCATGTTCGATTCGGAACGGCCCTGGATAGGCCTCACGTTGCCTTCTTAACTCGAGCACGATAACTTTGAGCCGGTCTGCAACGGCGACGGTCCGATAGCGGCCTCAGGTCATGGAGGCAAGAATCTCTTCACTCAGGTCCGGTGGTGACCGTACTTTATAAAGTGGCCAAAGGCCCCTCAGCTCCTGGCATTCACGGAATCCCGCCATTCGATCACTGGGAAGTCCAAAACACAATCATTATACTCGACCAGATTCAGACGTGTGGTGGAAATTTCAGAGGTAAAAGTCGCTAGCATCGCCGATTGCTGCAGGGTAAAGAGAAGGGAGAAAATGCGGGAAGATCGCGTGCGAGGGCCGGGCGGCGCTCGATTCCACAGATCGTGGTGCACTGCACCGGACGGCGACGCGTGCGCCGTGCCGTCACGGCGCGCCATGCCTCTGGACCGAATGATGCACGGGCGTAAGTGCCGCGGCGACCACATCGCCGCTGCAAAATTGGCCGCTTTCGGGTCGTCGTGTTGCTTTCCTTCCGCTCGGGTGGCACTAGTTCAGTGGCCGGGCGACTGGGTCGCCTGCTTGGCTGCTTGCTTCTTTTCCTGCTAAGAAGACGGCCGCCGCACGGCCAAGAATGCATGGGCGTTCTTATCGCAATGGTGCGTGCTTTGGGGCGAAGCTAACGGGGCGATATGGGCTTGAATTGATCGTGTTTGTGTTTTGATTTGCCTGCCATACTTGTACGTTTTGTTTACTTGCATGAAAGGGGCTGGGGTCGTAGCTTATGGCACATTTTTTTCAGTCATCACTCATATTTGGTAACGAAAGAACTAAGGAATGCAGAACGATACCAATAAGAAAATTATATTGTCCTGGTCTTAGCTAGTTGCTACTACTTGCCATGCCACCTCTTGCAACTACGTTATGCAACACCTGAACAAAGTACATGGCTGAGTGACGAGTGACGAGCGTTTAAGGCACTGTGTACGTACCTACTAAAACTCGTAAACTACGGACACGTCTACCAGTGGCTACTGCGTGGGGCTAGGTCGACATGCATATACGCGGAGCTAGCTCTCCTGTATCGCGGCGAGCCTCGGCTTCCGCGCCACCCCGCACGTTGCCGGGCTCCTCCCGCCGCCGTCGCCGCCCCCCGCCCTGAGCTGACCCGTGAGCTCGGCGATCCTCGCCTTGCGCTCCCTCGCGCTCTGCTCCTCCAGCCGCGCGATCAGCTTCTCCGCTTCCTTCCTCGTCACCACCACCTTCACCGTCATCACGACAGCGGACCCGTTGCCGCCGCTGCCTCCCGCATGCTGCTCCTTGACCGCGCGTCGACCCTCGGCGGCCCGCGCCACCTTCCCGCCATGCCTGCGCGCCGTCGTGCCCGCGCGTCCCGATGGCACGGCCGCCGTAGCCCCGGAGCGCGAGGCCCCGGCCGCCCTGGCTTTGGGCGTGGCCTCGTCGCGCATGTTGCGCGGCACGGCGTTGCCCATGTGTACGCTAGCTCCGTGAACGTACGTACAGTAGATAGCAGCGCGGAGTGACCAGGTGGGTTTGCTCGAGTGATAGGATGGGCGGTGCCTTGCTCGCGCGGCGATTTATAGCGTGCAGCGCGTGCGTGGCGAAGAGCTAGTGAAGGAGGAGGACTCGTTCAAAGGGCGTAAAAATGACGTGCGCGTGCGGTGGACTGACTGGAGAGTGGAGCGTGTAGACCGGGGGAGGGCTCCCGCGGTGGACGCACGCAGTACGCGAGCGGGCTCCTTCTGGTTCTGGACCTTGGTCTGGGCGTGAACTGATACGATCCTCTTGTTTCCTTTCCATGAGACTTTGGGTGTCAGTAGTGACACCCAATACGTTCGTCCTTGACCGACTTCGGCCATTCAAGCCAAGTCGCTGATCCATCGAGGACGATCGAGGACGTGATTCCTAGGACCAGTTTCACTAACGATGCCAAGGTGGGCGTCGTGTTCATTCTCGACCGTGGATCAGCCATCGAGTGGGGATTTCTTTTTTCTTTCCGAAATGCACCATATATAGACTTTTTTTTTTGCGAAGGCACCTTATATAGACATAAAGAGGTGTATAGTACGAATAAGAAGGCGCCGGTGACGACCTCGTCAATATAAGATGATGTGTTGGCCACTTTCAATTATCAACCATACCACTTTCAATCATGATGCTTCAACCCACCTTTCTGCCTTATCTGTAGATCTAAAGGTCATCTGACCGTGGATTGCCAGAACCGAATCAAACCTCCCGCTTTCGTGCACTATGGGACCGGACTCCCGGGGTGCTCCTTCTTTGCGCTGGACAGTGAGGTCCCCTTGGTCGCCGCGGCCCCCTCCCTCTCTAATGCGGCCATCATTACTGTTCAGGGCCAAAAGATCTCTCCTCAGGTCTTGGTGGAAGGCCTCCGGGTCTAGGATGAGGATGGTTGGGACTGGCAAGTGAATCAGTTGTATGAGTTCGAGTTTGCGATGGTGTTCCCCTCCAAGGATTGTTTACGGATGATCTCTTCTTGCACGAGCTTCACCCTTCCACATAACCAGCTGGTGGTTTCGGTCAAGGCCGCCGCTTGTGGCACTAAAGCGGTGGGTCAGCTGTCTGATGTATGGGTTTTGGTTGATGATGTGTCTGCTGGTCTTCGCTCTGTTCCCTTTCTGATGGCGTTTGGTGTCCTTCTTGGCAAGCCGAATGAGGTGGACAGTGAGTCTCTGGACAAGCTTGGTCATGCGCATGTGAAAGTTTGGTGTGTTGCTCCGGTTTGCTTGCGTGGTGTGGTTGATGTGTTCCCCTCCTTTGATGGTGTTCGCCTGCGGGTTGAAGGTGCCGCGTAGCACCAGGCACCCCCTCCTCCTCCTCCCCCTGGCTCTCGAGATCTGATAAGCAGGGCAATGGATCTACGGGGGGTCAAAACCCTAGTGGAGGCACTAATGCTCATTTTACTCAGTCTGAATGGGATGGCATGGAGCCGGAGGTCAGGGAGTTGTTCAAGTCAAATGCGCCGGTGGGTCCTGCTCAGAAGGAGGTGGTTGACGGTGCTGGTCAGGGGATGGCCACCGTCGCGGGTACTCCGATCTCCAGAGTCTGCTCCAACATGCCGTCTCGCCCTCTGTCGCCTACCTTCTCGGGAATCGAAGACCTCCCTCCTTCTCCTCCGCGTCCTGAGTCGGCGCCCGCTAGCAAGAAAAAGAAATTATCTGTCAGGAAGTTCTCGGCCAAGAGCCGGGTGTCGTCCGGCTCCAAGCAATCCATGGCGGGGTTGTGTCACCGCCTGGACGCCGACATGGGCTCAGCGACTGGCTTCGGTCCAGTGCTGGTGTCTCCTGCGGCGCGTTTTCCTCCGATTCGGTTGCCTACCTCTATGGCTCGCAAGGGGCGTCGGGTTCGGGACTCTGGGGAGCCGGTGTCGGTGCGTGCGGAGCGTCGCGCGGCGGCGAAGGATCTGCCTCCCTCAGGTAATGTGCCCAACCCATCTCCTCCTCTCCCTTCCCCGATTCGGTTGGTTCTGCCTTCTTTTTTCGATCAGCATCTGTTGCGTGTTCTATCCAATGTGGGGGTCACCCTGGATCCTGGTTTTGGTTCGCCTTCTTCTATTCTCTCTATCATTCGGGCCAACGAGTTGGCCTAGGCGGCTATTGCCAAGGCCAAAGAAGCTACTGCGACGAAGGTGGTCGCCGCAGAGCCGGTCTCGGAGGTGGGGGGAGACGCTGATTGTGGCCAGCCTCAACCTCCTTCTTGCAAACGGGGCCCTTCTAAGTGCTCTAAGTCCTGTGTTGCCCTGTGCAGGTCCAACCTTCACATCAAAAATCTATCTTTCAAATGAAACTCCTTTTCTAGAACATTAGAGCTTTCGGTGCTAGGGGGCGTTGAGACCAAATTAGAGATGTAGTTAGAGGGGAGAATATCGACATCATAGGGTTGGTTGAAACTTTTACGGATTCCTTCTCCCCCAATGAATTATCCGTTGTTTCGGGTATGGATAGATTTGATTGGAACTGCTTGCCGGCCTCTGGCCATTCTGGAGGCATTTTAATTGGCACTAAATGAGATCTTTTTTATTTTGTTGCGTTTGACCATGGCATCCTTTGGGCTAGCAATATTGTGCATCACCAGCAGCTCAACACCCTCTGCAAAATTATGGTAGTTTACGGTCCTGCGGATCATTCCCTGACCTCTCTTTTCCTTGACGAAATATCTACTAATTGAGGCTTGTACTCTGCCTATCGTGGTGGGCGGCGACTTCAACCTTTGGCGTACTCCCTCGGATAAGAACAACTGCAACTTTTCTTCGCCTCTTGCCGATGCTTTTATCGGTTTCATTCGTGATTGCGCTCTACGTGAACTTCCTTGGGTGGGAGCACGGTTTACCTGGACCAACCACCAGGCTAATCCGGTCCGGTCGGTGCTGGATCGGGTTTTCATTTGCTCGAACTGGGATTCTTTATTTCCCCGCGCCTCCTTGCAAGCGAGAGCGATAGTAGGCTCGGACCACGCCCTATTGATTCTTGACGCGGGTCTTGACCGGACTCTCGTATCCTCTCGCTTCCAGATCGATGCTTCATGTCTTCTAGTGGAGGGTTTGGTAGACCTGTTGGCTAACAAAATATCTGGGCTGCTAGCTTCTTATCATCGATCCTTTGGCCCCATTGATGATTGGCATAAGTGCTCGTATGCGATCCGTAGGTTCCTCCGGTGCTGGTCTCGTAATAGAGCGGCGGAGGCACGCCGGGAGAAATCTTCCTTAGAGGCTCAGATTGCTGGTCTAGACCTCGTGGCTAATGGGGCTGGTCTCTCGGAGGGGGAGTGGAGCCCGGTACGCCCTTGAAGCCGCACTGATGCAGTTGCATCAGCAGGCGGAGATCTACTGGCGTCAGAGAGGTACCTTGAACTGGACTCTAAAAGGTGATTCCCCCACCGCCTACTTTTTTGCCATCGCCAATGGAAGGAGGAGAAGATGTTCTATCGACAGCCTTCTCATGAATGGAATCAAAACTTCAAATCAATCTCTCATTATGTCGCATGTGGTTGAAATTTTCTCTTCCCTCCTTTCGGCTAAACAGGAGTCTGGCCTTGGCATTTCCCCCTCCTTATGGGATGCGCCTTCTATGATCTCGAATGATGAAAATGCTGGCTTAATGCTGCCTTTATCTGAGGAAAAGATCTGGGAAGCTATTTGTTCGGCGAACCCTAACTCAACCTCAGGACCTGACGGTTTTTCCATCCCTTTCTTCAAGAAATTCTGGCCCCAACTCCGTATGCTGGTCTGTAAGATAATTCATATGAGCTTATGACTGGCAAGAAACCAAATGTTTCTTATTTGTGTGTTTTTGGTGCACCTTGTTACATTCATGATATGAATCATTCTTCCAAGTTTGCACCTAAGGAACATGAAGGTTTTCTTCTTGGTTATGGCTCGAACTCGCATACTTATCGTGTCTATAACTCTCACCACGGGAAAGTTATGGAAACGGTAAATGTGCGGTTTGATGCATATAATGGCTCCCAAAAGGAGCACCTGCCAAATGTGATAGATGAACCACCGATTTTGGATGCCATTCGACAAATGGCCATAGAGAGCGTCAAGCCAGTTGAAGAAATTGCATCTGAGTCTTTCGATGATGATGCTCCTATGATTCGTAGCTGAACTCGCCAAGCTACTGCCGAAGATAATGCCACTCCAAGTACTAATGGCAACCCGAATCCAAATGCCGAGCAAAATGGCAATCCTGAAGGGAATGGCGATACTAATGAAAATGATAATGATCATCATGATGAAAATCCTCATCCTCGAGTGTGATAATCGAGTTGATCCTTCATTGATTCTCAATGAACTCGAGAATCCAGGTTATCGACCCACAACTCGTTCACGCACTCGTCTGGCTAACTACTGTGGCAGTTTCTCCTTTGTTTCACTGGCAGAACCTACCAAGTATGAGGAAGCCATGAATGATGAAAAGTTGAGGTTCCACTGTGGATCTGACAAGGCGGTAGTCCTACACGTCTCGTAGATGCGAATTGTAGCTATGGCTAGACAATACAATAAAACCCGAGTCTAAACCTAGATGAAAGCTAATTATTTATTAAGTCCGTACGGCCGTCGCCTAGGAGCTGCGCGTTGACGTGTCCAGCACTGCTACGATTTGAAGGAAATAATAATCATCATCAGGCCTGCCCACATGTAGATAGAATATTGTATGGTTTCCTTCTTTATTTGATGAGGTGGGCTAGTGTGTACGTGGCTTCCTCCTTCTCTCTCCTTTTGCATGTACTCCCTCCGTTCCGCAATATAAGTCTTTTTAGACATTTTAAATGGACTACAACATACGGATGTATGTAGACATATTTTAGAGTATAGATTCACTCATTTTGTTCCGTATGTAGTCACCTATTGAAATCTTTAGAAAGACTTATATTTAGGAACGGAGGGAGTACGTATCATGGAGCATGGATGGTTTGATTGGTTCTTGCATGCAATAGTGCTCCTGCTGGTGGTAGTCAACATGCAACATTTTCCATCTCCTGGCTTTGTATTACTTTCTCTCGTCAGATCTTCAACACATTCGTTTCTGAGTACAAGTAAATCAGAACATGAACGTAATATCATATTCTCGTCAGCTAAATCATATGTATAAATGAGCGATAGTACGTGGCCATTTATCTGTCTCATACGGGCTCTAGTCATAGGTCCCGACGGAACTGATGAAGGAGTCGCGGCGGGTTTATCAGTAGAAGAAATGTCCTCATCATAAGTTCTCATCATAAACTTTACCTTTGAATTTGTTTATGAATTCTGCGCTAGGTGTCGCATATATTCCCTATGCTCAACTCCAGGGAATAAAATTTCCACTGCACTCTCCAAACCCTTGCAAATATCTGTGTGTATAGCTAAACCTGGGGGTGTACCTATAAGGTTGCGCAACTGTTATGGAAACCAGACCCAACTTTCCTCAAACCCTGCCTCCACCACACCAAATGCAACTGGGAATAGCCAGTTGTGTCCATCAACTGCAAAAGCTGCCACTAGTTGTCCTCTCCATCTTCCGTTCAAAGCAGTTGCATCAACAGCCAAATAGGGCCTGCAACCATTAAGAAACCCCTCCCAACAAACCTTGAAACAAACAAAAGCCCTCATGAAGCACTCCTTCTAAAATAACTTCCCTTTTATTTTGTATGTAACTATATGCTTGCCAATCTCTACAACACTCCCTGGACTAGCAGCTTCCACTTCAGATTTAAATGTGTAGAGAAACTGAAAGCTCTCATTCCAAGGACCATTAATCATGTCAAGATTCATTTCCTTAGCATAGAAAATCCTCATGTAAGGTATATCAATCTTGTACTTCTCAAAAGCTTCCCATGGAGTGCTGTTGGACCAAGTGTTGGTGTTCCTCTCAACCAATCCAAAATTGCATCTACCACCCACCTAGTCTTTGCTAGCTTTGTTTTAGCCTTCCCTCCTCCCCCTCCAAGTTTTAGTCTTTTTTATTTGAAACAAAATGGGACCCAAACAAAATATTGTTAGAAAACTTTACACAATGATCTGAAAATAAAATGAATCGGTATAAACTGAAATACACAAACCTGAATGAACTTGCTCCTCAACATATGTGATGCATGCAACCTCCATCTACACCTATCATATGGTTAATGGACAGTGAACCTTGTTGGCTCACTCCTATCAACCACATATGAATTTTCAGTGAGAATGCAATATGTAGTCACTGCATTACGATAGTCCACCATCGACTGGAATATGGTGTCGACAGCTAGCTGAGGATCTTTCCTATTCCACTCAATTGTTGGCATGTCCTCACCATCATATTCATCTAAAACTAGGTTGTCGATGTTCTCCTGCCTCTCTTCATCGTCAGTGTCATCAAATCTAGCAGGCTGATAGGTTGCTCCTAATATTCATCTTCCATTGCTTGTTTACTGGCAGTATCTACAAGATCTGGGAACATATTCTCATCCCCATCATCATTTCGAGGCACCTCTTCGTCTGGCTCTGCATCTTGCTCTACATCGGCTGCAGCAGCGACAGGAGAAGCGGCAGCAAACATATTGTGACTTTCAGAACCACTAGCTTTGCTTGGTTTTGATCTACAAGGAGTGCTGGGGTGCTCGCTATTAGCAGAGACAGAAGATTTCCCCTTGTCACATTCATTGCGTGGATGAAGCGCCTCGATAAGGATTTTACTGAAGCGTCTTTCAGCATTAAAAGTAAAGAGCAATCCAAGATGCTCATCGCAAGTTAGTGAGAGAAATTTTTGCTCGGTACTGCTGAAAAATTTCAGTTCAACAGCATCGGCAGGGATCCACCCATATGAAGAATTTTGGAGCGCCGCGAGCAAATATTTGAACGACATATTTGTTTCTACCGCCTTTGGATAGAAAAATCCAGTAATCATATGCGGTTTTCTACCGTGCAGCACACTAACTTCCATCCTAACCGCTAGCCAGAAAGCAAACCCAGGATCAATCCTATTCGATTCAAATAAGGAAAAGTTACAGTTAGGCCGGGAACAATTCAGCAAAATTTGATCGATTCACGCGACTAGCTATCAAATAGGGCCGAATGTATGAATCAGCAAATCAGTAAGAGGGGAAACGACCCTTACCCAGGTGTAATCCATGTATTATCTGCCGCTGATTCAACCCAATCCTCTCCACAGTCGATGGGCCTGATAACCTGCTCCCCCGACATCGTTGCTTAATCATGAGGGGGGTGTGGGGGTAGATCTGGCGGAGGGCACGACGGCAGCGGAGGCGAAATGGGGTTAGTGGTTGGAGGGCATGACGACGGCGGAGGCTGCACGACGATGGCGGAGGGGGCAGAGCGGTGTGGTGCTGTAGTGGCTCGAGGTTCACACAAGGGGATTCCTCAGCAAAGCTCATCTGACGTGTCTCAATGTGACCCCACTCGTCAGAGTTAACAGTCAATGGTTTGACTCGACGGCATCCTTCGTTGTGACAATTTATGAGGGTTTCACACAAGGGAGTGGGGAAACGTGAGTAAAATTTAAGAGCATGGGGATGAATGAGTATGGCTAAGGAACCAGGGGCACAAATGTAAAAATCCCAAAGTTTAATGCTATGGTTAGATTTTATCTTAATACTTTTCTCGTAGTTGCGGATGCTTGCGAGGGTTAATCATAAGTAGGACGTTTGTTCAAGTAAGAACAACACCTAAGCACCGCTCCACCCACATATCAAATTATCAAAGTAGCGAACATGAATCAAATCAACATGATGAAAGTGATATGATAAAATTCCCGTGTATCCTCAAGAACGCTTTGCT